>LR994555.1:13345000-15745000 GCA_905187585.1 Cyaniris semiargus | reverse complement strand
AGAAACTCATTTCTTGTCATCTTCTTTCACTAGAAACCTGGATTACATGATTCTAACTGCCACACTTAGAGACAAACATTAACTATACTGTACTCGACGAAACATGGCGGTAGCGGTCAATGACTCCCTGTCAAAAACTTGTCATTTTCTATACAAAGCCGCGATTGACAACATCTGACACTTCATTGTCAATCGCGGTTTATATAGAAAATTATAAGTTTTTGACAGGGAGTCAATTACCGCTACCGCCATGTTTCGCTAGTAAAGTATAGTTAACTGTAATTAAATGAATATTTTGACATAAGCCCCATATATTATCTGCCAAAATCTTCATAAAATTGAATTTTAATCAGCATTATTCATTAAATTTCTCTGAGTGCGGCAGTAAGAGTTCTTTGGCAATCAGTCGCTTTTCCATCGCCTGTTCGTTTTGCCTGACACTGGCCAATGGAAACCCAGCCTTATTCATTTAGCTGAGCTAAGCTAAATTACAGTAATTAAGTTAACGACGCTAAATGCTATTATCACATGCGAGCACTAACACAAACAACCGATGACCTTGACTTGCGTAAGCGATCGAAAAGGCTTCTAAGTTCTATGGTAGATAATACGCTAATGCGATAAGGGTAAGTGCTGTCGATGCTATGACGGGGTATAATAAACAAAAATAGAAACGATGTACTGGGGTTTGGAAATTAAACTAAAAGTTACTTGAAAATACGGCGCCCTTGATGTGGCCGTTTCATGTCATCGTAATTGTTCAAACTGGAAAATAAAACATTTTTCGGGACAAGAATTATAATTCTTACACGAGACTAAGGGTGAAGCCAAACGAGCGTAATATGTGAGTTGTGAGTCGCAGAATTTCGGCTGGCAGAAATTCTGCTGCATTCAGTTTCATACAAAAGTCCTGTTTGATTCACACGAGCGTAATTTTGTGAGTCATGATTTGTATGAAAAAATATTTACTCGACCGAAATTCTGCGACTCACAAAATTACGCTCGTTTGGCCTCACCCTAAAAGTATCTGATACATAACAAATTTTATTAGAATCAGCGGCTAAACCATCCCATGTAACCGTCATCGTCATACATCCTGCTCCTGCATGACGGTTACAGACAGGTTACTGCGCAATAACCGAAGATGCGGGCAACATCTAGTTACTACTTAGTATACTTACCCCCCCCCATACAAATGTATCATTAGGCGCTCCTTTTGCTTGTTTCTCTAATCCAGGGTTTCTCAAAGTGGGGTACGCGAACCCCTAGAGGTTCGCACTTCGCCATTAGAGGGCAGGGGGTTCGCGACAAGATTTACGTAATGGTGGCTTGATGACAGGCAGGTACGCGCGGCACTCAAATAAAATTATATATTCAAATAAAAATCTTATTTTCTTCAACGTCAATTTTATTAATATTTTCTTGGGGGCGGAGAGATTTCATTAGTTAGTAAGGGGTTTGCTGTCACTTGGAAATTTTAATAGGGGTTAATGGAGCCGAAAGTTTGATAAACCCTGCTCTAATTTATTTCTATAAATTCTACGCAGTATAACAAATCTGGGCGTGGACCCTTTCCTCCCCACACCCAGTGTTTAAACGTTTCGACCTCGCGCGTGTTTGTTGTCTGAGCCGAGTTAATACTCTTATTAGCTTTAGGTACTTAATTGCTGAGCTCGCAAATAAGACCGGATTTAGTTATTAGCTTGTTATTATCAACTTAGTACCTGCTTATTGTGCGTTGTGAAAGGATATCTTGGAATCTGGACACACCTAAAGTTAGGTCCAGTTTGGGAGCGCTACAGCAAACGTCATGTCGCATTCATACTACTGGTCTCATTGAATTTCTATGAAATTCCTTTACTACTTACAAGTTAGCAATATGAAGCAAGTGAAGAAATTTCTTTCATCAACTTCCTCCACTTCCAGTAAAGGCATTACACCTACCTAGTAGTGGCGAGACGGTACCCTCGGCCGAGCACATCCGTAAAAAACATACATTGGCCGAAAACACTGTCTTGCCACTCTACTCGGTAGGTGTAATCAGGCCCTTAGTGTCGCTGCGGCCTGCGACTGCGGGCTGCGACACGTCGTTTGTGTTGTTCGCTACCAAAGCGTTGGTAGTGGACCATACCCAACAAACATTTTAGACGTCGAGTAAACGTTTTTGTAGTAACTTAATGTTATTTAATATAATCGTATAAACATCATAAGGACGTTTACTCGACGGCATTTGGGCCCATTTTATTCAACTTAAGGTGCTAAGAGTTTCGTGTAACAGTCATATAAATACCTATTTAGTCGCATAGTAGTCATATACACGTCGGTGATTTGACTACAATATGTCGTGTAATGATAGCTGTTGCGGCTTGTATTCGACTTCGAGTCGCACAATATGACGTAAAGGTGTGTTAGTGTCATTTAAAGATCATATTGAACAAATTTTTATAAAACACGAATACATATTTAGCAGTGTTTATGACAGCTGAGTTCATTTTGCATTTTATTTGTTATTTGAGGTGATACATTTCATTTCATCGGTGGTAAACCATTGCGCAATCAAGTTTATTGATTAATGCGAGGTAAGTTTTTAACAAATTTTTAATGCGCCTTCAAAATTTTTATGTTTTTACATATTTCTATCAATAATTTATTATGGGACGGCGTTATTAGACAGCTATATAACTTCCAGACGTATAAGCTGCAAGTTCATTGTATATATATGTACGCCATGATGTTAATTTAGGGATCAATACTGACAATAATAAAGCCCTAGCCGGCCCTTAGAACTTAGTTAAGTCTAAGTAAAACTTTTGTTTTAGGTAAACCCCACAATGATGTATGATTATGCGGATGTTGATAAGTTTTTAACAAAGATGGACTTTATTGAAATGAAAAGAGCAAATTTGAAATGGCCGTGGCCATCAACTCATTTTATCTTTTGCTCTCGATGTTATGGGTGTGGATACCAGATAGTCCGTGGAAATAGACGGCCGTTACATTTTGTTTTAACAGACAACAATGTGAAAATAATGTTACGTTACGGTCTATTTTGGTGCCCCCATTGCAAATATTTTGCTATCTATAATCATTTTCCAGAAGACGAATGTGAATATTGTAATTATTAGTTAATCATACAAACCTATTTAAATTTGAATTATTAAATAAATTATGAGAATTTTGGAAACTTCAACTTAATAGGTAATATTTATTTTATTAACCGACTTCCAAAAAGGAGGAGGTTATATGTTCGTCTGTGGATTTTTTTTTTAATTTATTTTTTTTGTTTTGGATGTTTGTTTTTAGTAATATTTGTACGAGAGATAAAAATATCTTTAAAAACTTAGAATTTTACAATTATTTTTTTAATTATGTTAGTTGTTAGTAGCGAAATTTATCTGTTTAATCCGAATAGAGTTTTAATATCATTATCATTATATATTATATAATCGATAAAATCTGCGTGCCGATAAAACTGTGTAGAGTGTGACTGTGTTGCGTCTGTTAATGCATGCGCGGACGCACTCGGCCAATGTGTAGAACGGGCGTTCGCGCGTATTAAGATATATATTATATATTTAGCTCGCCAGCGCGCGAAACCCTGTTCTAACATTGTCCGAGCGCGTCCGCACATGCATTAGCAGACGCAACAGTCTATGTGTAGGGCCTACTACGCAGAATATATCTTTCTTTCTCACACACATTCTCTTAGTCAGTCAGTACTCAGTACTCAGTAGTTGTAGGTCGGTAATAGCTAGTGGGCGCGTGGCTCTTTGATATTTCAAAACCAATAAAGCGTAATAAATACGTTTATTAAAGTGCTAATGTTTTATTTTTAATAAGATACTTTTTGTACTTAGTAAGTTTTTTTAGTTGTCCATTATAACTTGTTTATTTTTATTTTTTTTAGAAAAATGCCTTTTAAAATAGTGGAGACCACAGAAAATGGTAATTCTTTATTAACAACTGTCCCAGCTAATTGGGAACATCGCGGAACATTATATTGGCCACGGAAGAATGAGGCTATTTTGATTAAGGCTGAGGATTCTACACCAGAAATAAATTGGAAATCGATGCCATGTATCGTGAAGCGAAATAATATTCCCAATTATGAAAGTTCCGAACAACAAATTGCTCTTATGTCGGATATGTCCGACACGGATACGGACCAGGAGATCATTGCAAAAACCCAAAGACCTAACAAAACCACTACACAAATAAATTTGAACGACCTGGTAAATAGCTGTCTATCGGTAAGTTTATTTACTTTACATATTTACATTTCTGTCATTAGGATCTTTCGTTATTCTCGACGATAGAAAAAATAGGAAATTGGAAATTGCCGACGAAAAATTCCACCACTAGAGCGTCCAAAATCATGTACTAGATCCGTGGTTTTCATTTGTGCGTCGATGTCACAGAAACGCTTTATAATTAATGATAAAACGTTTTTTTTTTGTTACATTTTCACGTTTATTTGGTACAAAAATAGCTTTAAAACCTGAGAAGTACATAGGTTTTTATTCTAGAAATCATTACTTAAGGGAAGTTTGTATAAAATTTTATCCACGGGGACGCTTGTGATTTATTTTATTTGTTTCTTTTAGGAAAATACTAGTGACGTTGTGTTAAATAATCAAAATGCCAGTATTGGAGCCATTGAAGTTATAGAAATACCCTACGATCAAGCCACTGAGACCACAGGAGCCCCAGAAAGTAATTCTGAAAAACAAGACAATATAGCCCAAAAGCTCGACCAATTAATAAGTGTGGCATCAGCAAACGAAATAAATATTCAAGTACTATTTGATAATCAACAAAGTATTCTACAAAAACTTGCTTTATTGGACACTAAATTAGAAGAATTAGTGACTCGTATTTTGGTACCAGTAACAGATTTTAATCGTCAGGACAATAATAAAGACAATTTCAAAATTATAAGTAACCTACAGGAACTCACAAGTTTAGAGGAACGTTTAAATAATCCGCAAGCTGAAGAAAATATTATAAAGCTACTTTCTGTAACTTGTACGAAAGGCAGAGGTCGCGCATATAATAACGCTTACGCCTTGGTGGATGCCATGTTCACTCGGCAATTTATGACCCAATGTTCTTGGTCTGGAGGTTCTAGAGGAGACCCAAAAATATGTTTTAAATCTTATAATAAAACTATAACATTATTTTTTAAAATAATACACCAATCTGACAATAACTTCACAATACCAGACTGCGAATTATTTTTTAAAAAGGTTATGAGGCACGCTATTAAAAGAAATGAATGCAGAATGCTGAGGGCTTCTGCTCAAAAGAACAGACCAAAACGAGTTAAAGTGTTGCAAGAAAATAATCACCAGTCAGTTGTAGAGCAACATAATGTCCTGAATGGAGAGCAAGAAAATACACCACCACTTCAGAAAGAAACTAACTCACCACTTGATTTAACCAGCTAGATTCAAATCAAGTGGTGATCGTGTGATGGTCGCGAATACGGACGGTCACGATAAAGCACCCACCCCCTCTCATTCCATCGAATATATCAATTCCACGGTGGCTATTTGATTATTTGCCTATTTGTTCGGTTGTTCGATAATATAAAGTTTAAAGTTTCCTGTTTATTTATATTTTTTATGTTAGTTTTGAAAACTTTTCTCTTGCGAAATAATTAGATAATAACTTCTAGTTAACAGAATCTGGAGGATTGTGTGTGTTAACTAGAAGTCTTCATAATTATATAATTATTTAGCAATTAAAAAGATTACTGAATTTTATTATTTGTTATGTTGCGATTTCGCATTTTCTATTTGTGATTTTTTATTTTTTATAGTTATTATGAGACTATTAGATAATTAAAATAATATAAAAGTTCCTAATCTTGCAAGTTTAAAGCAGAAGGTTTGTATCGATTAACGTGCTATAATTTTGATTGTAATTTTGTAATCTTCCATCCGTAAAATCAACTTTTACGGATTTTATCGCGGTATATTATCATTTTAGTTTAGAGTCCGAAACGTCGGGATAAACTAAAATGATAATATACCGCGATAAAATCCGTAAAAGTTGTTTCATTTGTAATGTGTAATATTCGCGTAAACCTAAGAAACCAATTTTGTAATCTTTTCACTTGCGAGATAATTATATTAAAATAAAAAGTGATAACAGGATTTTGTTAACTTCTTTCTTCTTCTTCTTGGACTAAGACTGATTTTTGTAAGATTATATTAAGAATATAAAAGTACCTAATATCGAACGTTTAAAATAGGTTTGTATCGATTAACGCTTTTAAACGCGATTAATTCGCGGAAACGCAAATTCACCAAAGTCTAATTTTTAGTTTTAATAATTATATGTATAAGTTACCTGTTGTTGTGTAGTTTTGTATATTCTATTGTGAGATTATTACTAGTTAACTAGCTGTATTAAGTGTCCTTTTTTGAGTTAATTACGTTCCTGGGGATTATTAAAAAAATTCAACAATTTTCACTGCCTTTTTATTACCTATTTCTTAAATGTATGAGTAAGCGGAGCAAAATATATATTTGAGTTGTATGAAACACTAACCAACTTACACTTGATATCAGTAATATTATATATGGCTTCAGTTTGCTTAATTTCGTTCTCATATATCACAAATATATTAAGATATGAAGATTTCATAGGCGTTTCAAAAACATCATTTCTTAAGTTTTCAATTCGATTTCCAATAATCAGAATATGTCCCTCGTTACAAGTAGCGGAACGCAATTCAACAAGGTGGTTGTTATTAGTCAAAAACCACTTATCTCCATTATCAGTTGAGAGGATAAAGGATTCTAGTTGAATAACTGTCTTAAGTTTACTTCCATATTTGTAACTCTTTATCGTAGGGTAGTTATGATTAGTATCGTTTATTAAGTTCTCTACTTCAATGTTATATTGTCTCTCTAATAATCTATTAGCAATTTGCTGAAGTGGCTGATTTCCTTTTCTGATCATTCTCTTTATTAAACTCAATTTATTTTCAAAAGGATAAGCGTTAAAGCTCTGCAAGGTTCCAAATCTCTTCACTTCTTCTACTACGTGTATTAAATTGTGAACATTGCTTGTAATGTACTCTTGGCCATAAAACTTGCCATAATTGTCAACAAACTGCTTTAACATTATTTCTGCAACTGGTAGAAGTTGAAAATGTGTCTCGCTTGTACAAATAGTTACAGTTGAGAAAAAGAGCAGAAAATGGTGATATGCTGCATTATCTAAGACATCCTTTAATATCACATAACTTAAATAGAGCAAAAATGTACGGAACTCGGAACCTTTCCAATGTGACAAGTCTTTAAGGCTTCTAACACTCCTGTGTATTTCCTTTGGCATCTGACAGCATAGTAAAAATTGAGAAACTTTTTCTATTACATTTGTAGGCCATTTTGTAATCAGAGTTCCGAAATTTCCATCTCTCCAGCCAATTAATAACCGTTTCATAATACCCAAATCAATAATATGTAGAGAGTCTCCTACTGGAAATTGTTCAATCATATCTATTGGTAATGCTAGTAAAGGAGAATCGTACTTGTGGTGACATCCATATTTCTTAGAACGAAAGTCCGCGTCATTTCTTCGTGGGCAATCAGTCTTTGGAAAGAAGACCGTGTGCGATTTATGACTATACTCGCCGACCACTGTACATTTCAAGCAACCATGTTTAGCATTAAAGTTGCATACCCCTGTAAAATATAAATATAGTCAGTGATCAAGAGTTTAATATAATTGACTTTTATTTAAATTACTACCACTAAGCGAAAACCTCTCACTCTCTACATTCCGGTTGCTTTTCCAGAACAGAATCGGTTTTATAATCATAATTATGATAGACAGCGCTTGCCACCTCTCGGCCATCTGAGCCGGTTACGCCTACGCCAATATTACGCCTAAATTTCCGGCCGATTTTGACCGGGATGACTGTTTCAGGTTTCAATAAAACATTACTTAAAATCTTAAAAAGTTAATTGGAACCTAACCTAACCTAACAGGAAATGTTAAATTACATAATTATTCGGACACACACACCTTTAACCAAGGCTCTCGCTGGTGAGTCGCATATGAAGGCTCTGACTTTAACTTCGATCAATGTATCGACCCCGTCTTCCGATGCAATTTTCAAATGATTAGACATTAATTCTTGTAATTCACTTACAAAAGGATGAAAAAATGCGGATACATTTGATGGTTTACTCGTTCCTTCATAAATACCCACAACAAAAGGGGGTACATTTGGTTTTTCGTGGATGTTACATAATATTGGCCACACTTGATGCTTAGAGCTGTTGAACAATGGTAGTCCGTCAATATTCACATTTAGCGAAATGGATTTCGGTTTATCATTTAGGTATTGTAAAATAGTCTTTAAACATTCAATGAGACCATTATTCCAGTAACGACCATCATCGATAACAATTATTTGTATTTCTTTTTTACTTTTTAAAAGCGTCCTTGGGTCTAAAGGGACTATGCAGGGCATTCTTTTGTTCAGAATTACATTTAATTGTTTTAATGCAACTTGTGTAATATTGAAATCTATAGCCCACTTTTTATAATGGTCTCTGAAGTCATCATTTTTGGTTGAAGTGTCTATTTTATCAACATTATCTTCGTTTTCGGACGATGAATAACTGTCGTCATCTTCGGAAAATAAACAAGAGTCCTCAACTTCGGCAAAAGAACTGCAAGGTATAATCGTAGAATTTTGGTTAAATTGATTGGTAAATCTTGCATTTAAATGTGATACGGAACCCTTTCTATTTTCCGCACTCCCAGCTTGAGCTCTATCACTTTGTATTAAAGTACGTGATTGAAGCGAATTATAATTGTTTTTAACTTTTCTTTTGAATCCACCACTTCTTTTAACACTATTACACTTTTTAAGATCCATATTTTGAACCTAAATAAATATAATAAATACGATTTCAATATGGTGGAAGTGGTATACAGGGTTATTATAAAACTTTAATACGACTATTAATTAAAAAGCAGTCGTGTAATCATGTTTGCGATACTTTAGGTTGTATAGAGGTCGTTCGTAATACTAATATACGAATTATATGTAATGGTTACAAAAACTACGTTTAAACAATAATTATCCGTTTAGCAGTCGTATAAAAAGTAATTATATGACTAAATTGACAGTACTATAACGTTTATACTATGAAAACGTTTACACGACGAAAAGTTGTATATGCAAGTCTTATAGATGTCTTCGTAGACACTATTATATGACGATCGTATAAGAAAATCGAAATAACGTCTATACGACATTATAATACGACAAAAACTGTATACGTCTATTTGGTCAGATAATGCACCAATACATGACGAAGAGTTAAAAATATTACTGTAAAATAACTTTAATAAGACTCAAGGTCATATACATGTTTAACTATATGACGAAAATGTTTGCTGGGTATTAAGTAAAACGTAGGATCTGCTTCAAAGTATATGCCGCTTGTACTGATTTTCAATTTAATGTTTCAGCAACAACACGAGAGAACCACGCCGCTCCCCCCGCTGAAGGCGAGTCGGAGCGCCAAGCGCGCGCGATGTACTTCACTAAAACCCAGCCCGCCGCGCCCGTAACTACGCCGCGCGACGACGCCAACGTCACCACGACGGCCGAGAACGTCACTACGCCCGTCACGTGGACGCCCGTCAACGTGACGGAGGCGCCGACTAACGCGACGTACACCAAGCGTCGTAACTTAACAAGGCCGGTGTTTGTGGCGGACGACGTGGCGGCGGAGAGTCGCATCGTGACGGAGAAACCGCTGTCGTTGGAGACGACGTTCCTGCAGACGAGGGTTCCTGATGTGGAGTCCTCGCGACGGGTGGGTACACATTATTCTTCGCACACTTTCCAAGTTCCCTAGTAATATTTATTATTTTGTGACTAAACCGTGTCATAAAATACAGAAGTTTGCAGTTTCTAAACAGCAACAAATGTATGGATAGAGAGAAAGCAAAAATTACAGTAATCATTTGCATTTTATAAGTTATATGGGACCGAAAAAACTTAACAGGCTTGACAAAATATAACGCAAACATCGCAGCTTAACGGCGGATTTCCCGCGTGGGAGATATTGAGCATTGAAAAGCTGTTAATGTTGAACAAAAGCGGAGTCGTAGTGATCTTTTACCGCCGCGGTTAAACGTCTATGATCTAGTTACCGCCGTGCAACCGCTCCATTCGTAAGTGTGATAAGGGCCTAAGGTAAAACATGCTTCATATTATCTGCAACGTCAAAACTGCATTTTAGCGGGGAATCTGCCCCCTCTCCAAGCTCTGAGCTCCAATCTGCTCTGCTCAATTGCGATACGGTTTTTAAAATCCGTTTACAACATTTTGGTCCTTACTGACGTTGTATTGTCAATTCCAGGTGGTCCAAGCCGGCTCTGTGGCATCAGGCGGTCTAGACGCTGGCGCCATCGCCGGCATTTCGCTGGCGACGCTGGCGGCGGCGGCGCTGGCGGGAAGCTCGGCGCTGGTGCTGTACCGCCGGAGATACCTCAACAAGCCGCAGACGCTCAACGACAAGTGCTCCAACCCGGACAGCAGCGGGTACCTCGACGATAGTACTATACGGGTAAGATTAACAATATATAAATTGCAGTAAGTACTCTCGACGGTTTCGAGAAAAACGAACTTAAAAGTTGGTATTTAGCGCGAAACCGTGGAGACCTACTGACACTGTAACTATGCTATTGATGATAGAAATGGAATATGTATAGTATTCAGTATGTACAGTAAATAATTTTCGGGAGGGTGCAAGTATTAAGTGAAGCAATTTTTGAAGATTGTAAACCTCTTGTTATTGTAACTTTTTTATCAACTAAAATAAAGTTACGTAACGCTAAGTTCGCCAGCCTTCCCTCCTCACTTTATAACGCATCTTATTGCACAAAAATGTATGCGCCGCACGCGCTCAACTTGTCTATTTGTTGCACGACTTTGATCTCATGAACACAGTTGAAGACATGAGTGGATGAAGTGGGTAAATAAGATTTTACAACACACGAGCAATTACTCATTTTTCCCTTCTAATTTTAACAAACCTTGTAGCTTACCTACTTCATCACCTAGTTAATATATCTAGTTATACATAGAATCCACATTTTTTTTATTTCAAATCATTTTCTCGGTCCTAGAGCCTCCATTTGTGCAAAAAAACGTCAGTTTTCGAGTTGTTTCATTCATCATAATTACACATATCATTTATTGGTACCAAATACCAATAAAAAAAAACTAGGCCTTTGCATCCGTTGTGGATGATTTATACAGTATTTTCAGAGCGAAGTAACCACTCCTCAAATACATTCTCGCAACATAGTCGGCCTAGTCCAGAGGAAAGAACTAGTCAATACGTCTGGGACCAACTATGTGCGGGTTTCCTCACGATGTTTTCCTTCACCGTACGAGCGTCCGTATTATGTACTTGAGATCAGAAAATGTCTCATTGGTACACGCCACGCCACCCGGGATCGAACCTGCACCCTCTACGAGTGCGAACCAAAAGTCTACCCATTAGGCCACGGACGCTCTACCAATAAATGATAAATAATAATAATGATTATTATTTAATTCGTTTCCAGGACAACTCGGAGGAGATGTACAGCCTGGACAACGACTCGTTCCTCAACTCCCTGGAGGCGATGACGATACAAAACTACTGGACCGACACCGTCAAACACACCAAGCTCTGAGCTCGGGGCACTCGGTGGGGCACTTGATACTTGACATCAAACTTGAGTGATATTGACGCTAAACCTGTACACTGTACAAATATGGTACAACTTATTCCATGCGGCCGTGTTAATAATCTATATTGGACTGTAATAATATGATGCAGAGTTGTATTCGTCTGTCAACATATAAGACGAAGACAGAAACATGCATCATTTAGTCCTATCTAAGAGTGTGTATCTAGAAATGTGGTATTCAAGAACTAATAGAATCACTTCATTTATCAAGGCTCGCTCAGCATAGCGATTCTCTTGGTTCCTGAAATTTCATTCGTTGGTACTCGTTCTCGCTCATCTCTGAAAATGTATCCTTAGGGAGCGAACTCACGGCGCGGTTTTTTCCCGCGCCCGCCGCGGTTGCGGGCCCGCAGCCTTCGTAGAATCCAGTTTTGTAAGTAAAAAACGAAAGCAAAACTCACGGCGCGTTTTTCGCCCGCGGCGGGCGCGGTTGTTTGCGGCTCCCGCTGCACCAGAGGGCGGCGGTCGCCCGCAGCCTCGGCGGCTTGCGCCCGCGCGCTTTGCGATAGTTTAGCGGGCGATCGCAGTAGCCGTAGTAGGCGATCGTACATAGAGTTTGCGGGCGATAATCGCGACCGCGGCGGCTGCGGGCCCGCACAAATCAGCGGTCTCGTGAGTTCTGAAATAAAACCGCACATTTGCGCGGGCCCGCAACCGCGGCGGGCGCGGGAAAAAACCGCGCCGTGAGTTCTTACCCTTACTTGTTTATTAATAGGGCCTTTAATGTCTCGTAGCGACCACGTTATTAATGAATATAACAAGTGATGACACTCTCGACAGAAAGTAGTGGTACAAATTGTGATTCGTGAGTCGTGACGTTTTAAGGAGAGGCTGTTTATTTTTTTGTATTACTTTGGTCTGTTTCGTCAACTCTTTTCGGAGGTAATTCTTAAAGTTTACTACTATGATACAAAATGTACTTACTTTTAATCTACATGCATATTAAACGAATATGGAAATAAAATTTTTGTGCTTAGGTAAGCAATTTGCTTGTATGTACGTAAACATAGCTAAAGCTGTCTACACATCAAAGCCGCCGGCCCGGCGGCACGAACCCGGCGGGTTAATGCCGGCGGGCAAACCCGGCGGCTTCTGAATGTTGCAATTCGGACGCCGGCCCGGCGACACGAACCCGGCGGGTTAATGCCGGCGGCACGAACCCGGCGGCTTCTGAATGTTGCAATTCGGACGCCGGCCCGGCGACACGAACCCGGCGGGTTAATTCCGGCGGCACGAACCCGGCGGCTTCTAAATGTTGCAATTTTGTTTGTTTAAGCCCCGGCCTTGCCCGGCGGGTTATGCCGCCGGGATGGCCGCTTTGGTGTGTAGACAGCTTAAGGTTCATTTCACATCAGATGCAAGGCGAGTAAATTTTTTTTTAGTTTGAAATTTAATTTTATTTACAAACCGTTAAGTTTTATTGCAAGAGCGGCGCCTTGGTGAGCTACTCAAAATTCGAAATTTTGCATAGTATCTTCACGTGTAGTAAATAAAGTTCAATTTTGAATTAAAATGGCAGCGTCTCGGTGTGGGGGTGATCCTACTGTCTTTAAAGTAGCTAATTTACAGAGGTTTTGTCTATAGAATGTAATATAACAAGCTAAGCGGTATAAAAACAAGAATATGACAAAATTGCAAATAAGCAGAAAGTTGTTAAAACTTAAAACTGCTATTGCCCAAATTATGAACGTGAATTGGCGTTGGTGATCGTCATTTTGACGTTTGATCTTTTGAAAACGAATAAAAGTAGGAACGTCAAAATTTTGACATTTATATTTTTTAATATTTTTAAAAAGTCATCACCCGCCAATTGATGCTCATGGTATTAGTAATTCTGATCCTCGTTGTCTCAATAAATAACAGCTATTTTAAAAAAATAATTGGCTTCGTGGTCATGCTAAATCCATAATAATTATGGAATTTTTGGTCTATGTAAAGAGAATAATATTCTGTAAAAGATTCAACCTGTTCTAAAAAATTTGCTATTGAAAGTTGTCAGCAATAGTTCTATTGCAGGTACTTTATTACAGTGCTCCTAAAGTGATAACGCACATAGAAATTTTCGTAATTTTTCGGCAACGGTCGTATTTCCCGAGCGTCGGAAGACGTCGCTGCAAAGCGCTGTTTTTAAACTTAACTTTAAGAAAAACACCGCTTTGCGGCGACTTAGAGACGCCAGACGTTGCTTGGACGTTACCATGGTAACGTCACCGGCCACGTCGCGATGGCTTCCCGGTGAGTTATAGCACTCATCAGCTATGTCCACACTATGCAATTTCATCTTCAATTTTTGCCATCTTCTTTTTATTCAACTTTCGTTTGGCACATTCAATAATTGAATGCGTCGAAATCCACCCCCGTTGGAAAGAAAAGTGTCATTATGTATGTCATAGCGAGCGCTACGATTTCAACTGTCAGAGCGCATGCGTCGCGGGCATGCCTCACGTGCGCTGTTGACTGCGCTATGATGCATGCCCTTGATGAACAAAAAAAGGCACAGTGTGGACGTAGCTATTGACGGACCGGCGACAGCGAACAGCCACCGGCTATATTATGATATTTACTTTTATTTCCTTTGAACAAGGTGCAAAATGCAAGTGCATTGTTTGGAGCTCTTACGTTTCATAGATTCGGGTGTTTTCGTGATTACTACGATTAGCGAAGATTTGCATGCGCATTATTAATTTGGGAGTACTGTATTTAGTTTTGAAGGAAAACAAAATATACGTAAAAGCCTGTTTTGGTTAATTACAGCATGTGAGTAAAGCTTTTTTATGTTAAAAGCTTTTCGGCCTCCTGAGAAATAATGCTTCGCTTGTGACTATACATATATAAAGAAGAAAGCTTTTCTAAAGCTATGGAAAAATGAAAGAAACATAATCACTACAAATGTATAATAATTATATGACTATGAAATAGTTTATTTTAATAATTTATAATATAAGTAAATATCTGATATTAATGTTATGGATGTGAATGTAAATAGTACTTAACGATCGTTGTGATAAATTATTATTTTAAATATTAATTTTATATTAATACATAATATATGTAATACGTATATTATTTACTGTGTAGAATTTTCGCTCTATACAGTGTTATTGGTAATTTTACTAGCATCAAGCTATGAATAGGGATGATGACAAGGTCAAAGATTAGCGAATTTTGTTAATAAAATAAAGAAATCACGGTAAAAAATAAGTGTTCCCAAAATTTCAGCTCGATAGCATTTGTATTTTTTTTTTGTTATGCGCCTTCAAAGTTGGATAATCAGGTCGATTTTTTTTTTCAATTAAATACCTTAATATTTGTATACCATTCGATAACTTATGCAATTAAAAGCAACTTTTGTTATGAAACCACTTTCATAAACGCAATATTTAATATACCTACCGAACAAAGTTCTCTCCCGATGCGTACAAACTACGAAAGAGTGACGTCATTCCTTCGTAGCACTTTGTATGGAGCGTTTCGGGCAGGTCTATTTTATGAGATGTTTGAATTGTCATATCTTGGTGAATTTTTAAGCTATCAGTCATTCTTTCAGCGATGTTTCTATTTTTTAAGGGTCTTTCAATTACCAATAAGAAAAAAAAATAGTCATCATGCCTATTGTAGGATAACTTTTTTTAGGACTTGTATGGACGTCAAAAGTGTAGCGAGACTCGCATTTAAAGTGTAATAATTCTTTTACAATCGCTAATTATAATTACATACTGAACTGTTTTCATCAATATTTCATTGATTTATCTTACTTTTATAAGCGTGTGTTAGCAACGAGCACAAAAAACGGGAATTCAGAAGTTTGTATTGATTTGTATTGTCAGGATATCTAATTCATAGGCTGGTGGACATCATTTCTACTAGGCTCATGAGCGCCAGTCTGGACTTCTAATCATCAGAACATAATAACTTTACTTTTATAATTAAACGAGAGACAACTTATTAAATCGTCGACAAATTTTTGCTTTGTGTAGTCAATGCTGCTAAATAATTGAACAATAAGCCAGTTCCGATGCAATCATGGTGTAACAAAGCCAACAAACGGTATTCTAATCAGATTTTAAACCTAGTTCAAATTCGTTTATCGCGCGGGAACCGTACATTTTTCGGGATAAAAGTGTCCTATGTCCTTCCCGGGACTTAAAATATCTCCAAACCTTTCAGCAAAATCGGTTCAGCGGCTTGGGCGTGAAGAGGTGACAGTAAGACACATTTATAATATTAGTATGGATAGCTTGTGAATTAGAGCGCCTGACAGTATAAAATACAGTTGTTCGTTCACATTAGTATTACAATGATTGTATTACAATTGTCGATAAAGTAAGTGTTTTGATCTCAGTAATTCAGTAGTGAGGGGTATAAAATAAGCTTTAAACATTTGTTGTGAATTGAAATTGATCTGACAGACTAGAATAAGGGGTACCTATATGTAAATTACCCATAGGGAATATTACGCAAAGGTCGGAGCAGCGGGCTCAACTATTACATACAGTAAAATCCTACATGTTGCTCACGTCATATCAGAATATTGACAGAAACGTTGTCAAACGTCGAACAAAACTTTATGTTTACTGTCTATGCTGATGCTGCCTCTAGCGTGAAAACATTGCAGTAATACAGGGTGTAACAAAACTGAGTGATAGTACTTTAGGGTGTGTATGTGTCCCTTACAAGTTACATAGAGTATACACTGTCAAAGTAGCAGCGCTGAAAAACATTTTTTTTTCTTCCATACATTTTTATTTTAATACCTTATCGTAAAAATTTTTGTCAACCCTAATACGAGTACTACTACAGAACGCGAGAGCGATGACCCTATCAGCTAACAGGGTCAATGCGCGCCGCCCGGGCGATCAGTAATAAAATAAAATTTATTTTTGAAAGAGAAGTTATAACTTTATAACATTATAGTTTAAAAAGTTTAACACATTTTCAAATTTATTTCATTTCACATTTCCATATTAGAATATTTAAAATATATTTTTACTCGAAATATGTTTTATTATTTATTGTCGAATAATAAAATTAGTTCATAACATTAATCTAAGATAATAACGGTAAAAAGAACATAAAATTTAATACATTAATACATGCTATTTTTCTTGATTACTGTATCGACGCTTTAATTGGTCGCGAATCGCGGCGCATACACATGCTGCCCGCGTTAGACCAATCGACGCGTTTGATTTTGAGTCTGAATTAAAGTCCACCTTGACTACATATAGGGCAGTAACTCAATTTTTTTTTAAATTTTCAAATTTGTTTCTAAAATCGTGTGGCCTTTTTGGATAGACCTACACGGTACCCCCAAGGATTACCTCAGTTAATATTTATCACTTAGTTTTGTTACACCCTGTATATCCTATTCATAAGAGGGCTATTGACATTAAAAAAGTCGCCAAACTGCAAACTAATAATCATTGTTTGTCAAATTTGTGTACTAACGTTTAGTAAAATGGTAAAATGGTAGCTAAAGCTGATCGCACATTTGTCAACACCGTACGCGTCTAACGCACCGCAAAGTACACGAAATGCGGCGCGTACGGTGCGGACGAATGTGCGAGGTTTCACATTCCATACAACGAATTCTAAGGGTCAATTTATACTAGCGCAGAGTCGAAGCGCAGCGAAGCGCGTCGAAAGCGTTATGTTCAGTTTTGATAATTCGCTCCGATGCGCTTCGACTCTGCTCTAATATAAATTGACCCTAAAATGCGGCGCGTTCGGCGCATGCGTGCTGATAAATGTGCGATCATCTTTACACTCAGTAGACAGCATAAATGATATTATGATAGCAGTATTTGACCCTAACATTAAAAATTTAAACAAACATACGCAACACATTTAAAAAAATAGAAATTATAATAATATAATAATATCTATGGACGCTTCACACCACGTCAGTCTGGCCCCGTGCTAAGTACCTGAGGGACTTGTGTTACAGGTACCAGACAACGGAAATATATTTAATACTTTTATACTATACATATATTTAAGATTTTTATTATATTATGATACACATATTTAATAAACATCCATGACCCAGGAACATTGAAAACTTTTTATTCCATCGGTGGGATTCGAACCCACGACCCCCCCGGCTTTAGCGCTGACCACGCGCTCAACCACTGAGCCACAGAGGTCGTCAAGTCAAACAATTATATCTAATATGAGTTTGTTGTTCAGTAGATTTTACGTTTTTCCGTCCATTTTAAAATTTGTTTGATTTTTATTAATTACAATTTAATATTATGCTTATCAGTTGAATAGTATAAAACTTATTTTATATTATAGAAAAATGTTTTAATTGTTGTAGATTATTGATTTTTGTCTACGAATAATAAAAACTAAGGAAGAGTAACTGTGTTAAAGAATTTGTTCCGATTCTACAAAATGTGACCTGAATACATGCATACTTTATGCAAAAAGAGACCCGAATACATGCAAGAATTTTGTGTAATTATAGAAGTGACAATTATTGTCAACGGCTTTATTTTGTAGTGTTTCGTAGCTATTGCCATATTATTGTAGTGTGCGAAAAGAACCTTGAGAACCAAATTCAAAACGATTGAAGTATGAGAGTTACGTTTCCTTAGTTTTTATTATTCGTAGATTTTTGTACAGTATTATGACAGAGTTCTAGTTTCCACAAAAATGTATGTAGCCCAAGAACAAACAATTGACAAAGTATTCGAAGCGCTTTTATGCTATTATATTGTGACGAATAAAAATAGAATCAAAATTATGACCTCATCTATACAATTTTCATTTGATATCCATTTTAAAATATCTTTGGCGATTGTTCGTGCTTGGTCTAAGAATGAAAAGCATCAACAATTAACTTATATTCCTGACGTTGTCGAATGAAAATTTCATGAAAATGAAGAAAGCGCCTACTTATATTTCTGGTTTTCATTTGATAACGTCATGATTATTGTATTTTTTTTTGTGCTTAGTAAGCCCTCTGTATAAAATATTGTGTATACAGTAAACAATTCGTATTGGCGCTTGGTAAAAATAAAATTATCAGTACTATTGCAGAATGGTTCGAGGTCGGTATTCATGTAAATACAGCGATGTGAAAAAAGTATACTATGCACCCATAATTCCGTATAATTCTTAACTATTGATATAAAATGAATTAAAATATTTATATTTTTAATTATAACATAGTATAAATAGATTATAAATGGTAATAAACTATTCTTACTTGAATTTTTTTTTCTAATATTATCCATCCAACTTGTTAAAAACATTCATAATACCTATGCGCAAATTTTACAGACGCGTCGTCATTATTAGTCATTGATTTGCTGGTTCTTACACAAGTTTTACGTCACTTTTTTATAATTTTAACCATTTATAAATAACTAATATCTAATGTGGTTACTTGAATTTATAAGCCATAAATGAAACTTGCAATTTCCATGCTGGTATATTATCTTGTTAAATACTTTTTAGAAAAACTATACAAGTAAATATAATATACAAGTATAGCCCATATAGCCGAAACCTTTTCGTTTTCGCTTCGTTATAGAATCACCGATCAAAATGTATGAAACTGACATAAGACGAGTAGAACGTCAACGTCATACTAACGAACGCTTATGTCAATTCCATACATTTTCATCGGCGATTCTATAACGAAGCGAAAACGAAAAGATTTTGGCACACCCCCCTGAATATACAGTGGAACATTAAAATATAGAATATAGGGAATTAAAATGAAATTTCAAAATATACATAATTTGTATTTAAATTTAATGAAGAACAATTACAATAATTTTAATAATTAAGCCATTTATAAATTTGTAATCAATACAATCGAATAGTCGAATATTGGCATTAATTCAATTTGACCATTACTGCGCCAAATGTCTAATAAACAAAAAAGTAAAAAAAATATTTTCTTAATGAAAAACCCGAATGCAAATTCGTAATTAATTCATCAAGCCCCATACGGTCACCGGCGTCCGAGACACAGTAGAATATCTATTGTGTCTCGTTTTCCCACGATCGACGGGTTAATTTGACACTGATAGTGTATTTTATTTGATTTCAAATAGATGAAAAATTAGGTTATAGTATTTTGTCGGTTCCGTTTTCTATGTGATGCTTTAAATATATTTTTTTTGCAATCGGGTTTTTTTATAGTATTTATTTATTATTAACTAATTTACTAGTATATGAATATTGTCTAGTTGTTCGGAATTGCTCCTTATTGCTTTATACTGTAGTTGCATATCATTTTCCCATTGATTCTTATAGCCGTTGTCACATAGCAATCGACAAAATTGTTAACAATCCAATACACAATGTCGTAAGCGCATCTTTATATCAATAACGATTTTGGGCATATCTAAAATAATCTATAGTACAATAATTATTCTAAGGTATTTATTTAAATTGAACACTTGACGTTTGCCTTTTTTAAGATTTCTGACTTACGCGGTTTGCACACCGACGCGAAATAGCTATAGAGCGGGATACAACATATCGTCGCGTCGGTATGCAAAGAGCCGAAGTAGTCTTTAAACAAATTAAAAACATGGGACTAAAGTTATTTACCCTGAGCATTATAGGTTCTTTAAGTCGTCAATTGTATAAAACAAAAATGCATGCATTTTAAGCAACACGTCAGCAAAATAAGCTAACGCTCAACTTTGTAAATATACTTTCTTTCGCCTGAGAGTCGCGACAGCAAAGTTATTGCATCAAACTAGACGTTGCCTGCAACATTTGTTTATCACGCGGGTACCATATATTTTGCGCTATAAAAACTATCCTATATTTTTCCCGGGACTCAAACTCCATACCTATTAAAAGCGTGAATACTTAATAGACTTTCGCATATATTAGTATGGACATCTCCCCCCTTCTTACGTATTAAAATCTCAGAACTTGCGATAGCTGGCCGGGTATTTGATGGGCAGCGCTGCCCTTAACACCTTAGCCAGTGATTCCCAACCTAACTTGTCGTACGCCTCAGCTAATCTAATCTCGGCCTCCTTGGAAGGTTTCTCTTCTAGTAACCGCGTGAGCAGCTTGGCTGCGCGACCCCACTGGCCTACTGTGAACGTATGCCAGATGCCGTAAGGTATTACCTGAAAATTTAATCTTATTTTTATTTTTTCTAAATGATGTGTTGTTTAGATATGATCTGAAACAACTACGTCCTAAATATGATGATATGAGAGCGGATACACCCGCATTTACAATATTAAACTTATCAAATCTCCAGTAGCGGATTATAGTACAACGCCCTCAAATTAGCCAAAATGTAGATGAGTGTGAGTTAACCACAAATTTTATAATTATTTACTACAAGCGCCGATTCAATACCATACAAATTATATTTTCCTTATAGTTTCCGTCTTTATCAAGGAGACGGACTGTAAGTGAGAAGTGACAGAAATTCACACTCAACCATAGCCCCAAAGATGTAAATGCTGACAATACCTTGCAGTCAGTGATATCGGCAAGCTGCAGCAAATCGTTGAGGTTTTCGGTGAGCTTCGTGTTGGCGCCGCCGCCGCCCGCCAGCGCGCGCAGCCGGCACAGCGCCGTGCCGCGTCGACATAATGCTTCTATCAAGTAGCCCTTCTGCTTCTCTTGCTCTCTGTAAATTGAGAAGTACCGATAAAATATTGTCTGTGCGTACTAATACATTAACGGCCGTTCCCAATATTCAATCTATCTCTGGTTTGACATACGACCGATCGCAGCTAACATTGAATTGACATAAAATATATGTCTCTAATGTCTAATGAGAGCTATTCCTATCTCTAGTAGGGCAAAACCAGAGATAGATCAAATATTGGGAACGGCCGTAAATCGGTAAGTTACATGACTCTTATGATTTTGCGTCAGTATAAGTTTTATGTCGCGACTCGCGGCGCCGACGTTGAATCGCGCGGTTACCAAGTCTTATGGCCCCATTACTTTAAAAAAAAAATCATTGTATAATTCAAGGTCTGCTGTCTTTATCTGCCATGTGACTTTTCAATGTATAAGACGAAGACGAGCAGATCTTGTATAGTAAGTTATTCATAAATATCTATGAATAACTTGGGCGCTTTTAAACTTGATCTTAAGGGAATTTAGAAGGTCTTTGTTCAGAACTTTTAAAAACCTGAAGTTTAACCATTAAAGATAAAGGAAAACGTGCTTTAGTAATGAGGGCATTGACTCGTGTGAAGCTCTTAGTGCGACCGCACATTGGAGACACGACTGTAGTTAGACAATCTTGTTTTACATAGACAAGTCAGTCTTACGATTAAAGAGAAACAGTTGTGTCCATCACGTGGCGCACACCAAGTCGAAACTGTCTTGACTACGATGACGCAACGCATACAATTGTATATTAAACAGTAGATAACGCCCGGACAGAGTAGACAGAATTATAGAGTATGTCGACTTAGAAGTTAGAACTGATGTTGAAATTTTTAAATTTGGCGTATTATGACGAAAATCGCTAGGGTTGTTAACTTGTCACTACGAACTTAAAAATATAACATATTACAGGCATTAGGGTTTCCTATTACTGAATTTCTCTGGGATGTTAAACATGTTAAACACGATAAAACGGGATGTGAAACACGTCAATTTGAAATAATTTATGTTTACAACTTAGGTATTACAAATAACAAGTTGTATATTAATAAAATTAAAACCGAATTCAAAACTAATGAACCAATTTTGATGAAACTTACCTAAATTGAACAATACCTATCACAACAAAGTCAACAAAACAAAAATTTAAATCGGACTTGTAGCTCCGCAGCATTTGTTCAGATGCTGATTAAATATACTTAGTCGCCGGTTACACGGTCAAATTTGATCGTCTAACGGATTGATGGATTGATCGTATTTTTATTATGAACTTTTTATAACCATCAATATTCCGTCAATCAGATTGATGGATCAGATTGATGAAAATTTGACCGTGTAACCTGTGACTTACTCACAATATACGAAAATAGTAGCGCGATCGCAGTCCGCACATTGGAGACACGAAAGACTCGACGGTAAAGATAGTAGGTACTTGGATCGCTGGACGTGTTTCTCTTGTTTTGGCACATGTGATTAAAATTGTCAGAATCTTATTTTGAAATATATAATTAGTATTTAAAAATAAATTGTATCAGCCAGCGCGAGGCACATTCCCTTCATAATCTTAGAGAAACCCGACGAATTTGACATAATAATTTATTGAAACCTGTCCGTCTCTTTGCAGTCGTCCTACTGGTAGTTATGTCTATTGTGGCTAGACAGTTTTGTCGTGGATGTGCGCGCTCGCATACACTTCAAAGGGAAGCCGACAGTCGTTAATCAGACTTGTCGCGGGGCAGTTCTTGTACGCATTAGACAACTTTGTCTATAAGACGTTTTGTCTCAAATGTGCGCATCTAGTGCTTTTTATTATGCGATAGTCTGTCTTAAGACAGTCGTGTCTCAGGTGTGCGGTGGCTCTTAGTGCTTGTTCAGATACAGCGGGAACCGCGCGGTTTGGACCCGCGCGTTTTAACCGCTCGCAGCTTATTGCAAAGGCGTTGTATTACAACGTTCACACTTAATGCAGGGGAAACGCGCGGTTCCCGCTGTGTCTGAACAAGCACTAACTCTTTAATTATATTATTATTGATTTGTTACTTACTGTTTAATTTTGTTAGCGTCTGGCCGCGTGTCGTTTTTCATGCCGATGTAGGCCAGCAGTTTCTCCTGGTCTATCGCCTTTATTACCTGTGACAAAAGGTTCATTTTTATATCTCACAAATTAAACGTTATCTTGAAAATAATGATAAGAATTCTTGAGTGCAGAGTAAATATTTGAAAAAATTTCAAGTCTAGCTATAGTGGGTTCTTGAGATACAGACAGACGGACGGACAGACATCGAAGTCTCAGTAATAGGGTCCCGTTTTTACCCTTTGGGTACGGAACCCTAATAAAAAAACCGCTAGGGTATTTACGGTTCTCATATGACTCGATTAACAAATTTTTGGCGCAAATCTTCGACCGATAATAATTAATTATTGCCCACAACTGATAAATCAATTTTTTAAATACGTTCACCTTGTCGGCAATGGCGATGAGTTGCTCGCACCACGCCACAGTCACGACCGGCGCCTTGTCAGCATGAGGTAGTCTGTGAACAAAATATTTAATTAATAAATAAATATCCTTTATTCAATAATTATATTCTATACTAGATTGGGGGGAGGGCGGGTCAACGCCAAAATTCGTTTATCGCGCGAGAACCGTACATTTTTCCGAGATAAAAAGTATATAGTAGGGAACGGTCCCGGCACTCAAAGTACCAAATTTCAGCAAAATCGGTTCAGCGGTTTGGGCGCGAAGGGGTAACAGACAGACAGACAGACACACTTTCGCATTTATAATATTAGTATGAATTATTTAAGTTTATAAACTTTGTCGTGACTTACTTTGTGGGCTATAGAGTATAGATATTATGCTGTAATAAAATATTTCATCTTGGTTATTTTAAGCCTCCTGTATGTCGTGTCACGTTCCGAGAATGTATAGTGCACTTACTTTTTATGGTCGGTGGGCGAGTCTAGCGCCTGCAGGTAGGCGGTGTGCACTGCGGCGGCCGCAACGGGTTCCGTCCAGCGCTCGCACGCCTCTTCATATAGTTGCTCTAGCTTCTCTCCTTCTGTGATACAAACAGGTCATGTCATGATTAAAAAATATATTCAAAATATGTCGACGAAGTAATAGGTTTTTTTGAAGTGAAAATTCTTTGACCGCGATGAGAGTAGTACTTTAGTTTCGTGTCGCTACAATGAAGTTAGATTCAAAATGATAGTAGAAACGCCATGATTTGGAATCTAAATAATGTAGAAATGTTCACATCTTATGCCGCGATTGCTCTATCCACGGGTAAACACGGGACCTTAGATCACTGTGACTAGTAGGATAAATACGCAAGTATTAGTTTCTTATTGCAATAAAAATAATAATAGTTGAAAAAAAAAACTAAAAAACACTTTTAATTTTTTTTTTCAAAAAATTTTATCAAATTATCGCATTGTCATTGGATCTTAATACGTATGCAAAGTTTCGAATTAATTAGACTACTGGAGATAGGTAAAAATCGTGCTCAAAGATTCCGTTACATACTGTATATAGCCCAAGCTAATAAAAGCGTGTTAAAAATAAGTCAAGTTTACCTAGTTACGGCAGCCAGTTAGGCCGTGTTCACACCAAACCGACTGTGAGCCACCGAATGTGAGCGAACGTTACGCAGTTTATTGTATTTCCATACATATTCACTTTTTCGTTCACACCAAACCGACAATACGCCATTACACTAGTAGGCGCGGACATTCGATACCGTATATTTTCACGTTCACACTGGGGCTCACAGTGAGCCTACTCACATTCGGCGGCGTATAATCAGTTTGGTCTGAACACGCGCTTAACGACGAGGCCTCAGACTCCTTATATGCTAGATTTCCCTATCCAAAGGTAAATACGCGACCCAAGATCACGTGACTATAGGACAAATAAAAGTCTTCGTTTCTTTTCATTAAAAAAAAATAAACGTCAAACTGACCTAATTTCGGCAGCCAGTTAACGACGAGGTCTCGGTAAGCGTCGGCGTACTCGTCGCGATCGCGGTCGGTGCGGCGTCGCGGCGCCTCGCACGGCGTGTACCGCACCGCGCGCCCGCACACGCGCCGCAACGCCTCGTCGCGCGATAGCCCCGCCCACCCGGATAGCGTCACGCCCACCGTGGGTCGGCTGATCCTGGTCGGAAATAAAATAAATGAGGTTAGATGTTTATGCAACGCTGACACAGTATGTACTATCAGAGAGGTTGATTCATAGGCAGATGGCAGACCTACGTAATTTGGTTGCGTTATGTCAAATACAGCCGACAGATTGCGACTAATATTGAATTGACATAACTCACTGACCTCCATTATACAAGTACGCTGGACCTACGATACCCACTTTTTTTTGTGCCTATTTGAAGCGGAATCAGCGCCCCTAGTAAGAGGGAAGAGAACTAAATTTGACGTAACTTGCAAATGGCCGCTTAATCGTTATTGGTTGTCATCACTAGTATTAATTTTAAATACTCCACTACTGCTATCAGCGCCAATATGGCGACTTTCAAAAGTCATTTTTACGTCAAATTTAGTTCCTATCCCTCACATTGGGGGAGCTGATTCCGCTTCAAATAGGCACAAAAAATAGCTGTCATTTCAAAGCGTACTTGTATAATGGAGGTCAGTGACATAACTCGACCAATTGACGTAGGTCCGTCATCTGCCTATGAATCAATTTATTCGATGGTACTTATATCTCTTGTTATATCAAAATCGGTTCAAAAGTTAAAGTGACTTCTTTACTTCTTTCTAGAGTTTGTGATAGGATTCCGTACAAAGTTTATTAAAAACGGAGTTATAACTCTGACTTAGATGTCTTTCCGTCTTCCTTTCTGACTGTCTGTATAAATTTTTAAAAGTCACAATATTTATAGTTGATGCATTTTTCTTTGCCGCCACAACAAGAAATACTAAACACATAGGAAATTAAATACTTAAAACGGTTTCCAATATCCATACAAAAAATGTATTTCAACCGTTTCATATGAAACTCTGCGACCTACCAAACGATAAAAACATTTCTTATGGAAGCCAGAAGACCGGACAGACGGACAGAAGGACAGAGCGAAACAAAGGGTCCCTTATCGTACTACGGAACCTTAAAAAAGACTCCACTGCTCTACTGACTTGTCGGCGGGTAGCGGCGCGACGAAGAACGGCTGCACCGCGCCGCTCTGTAGCGTCATCGATGAGAACTTTTTACCGCCAGTTAGGGCCTGAAAACATAATGAAAAGTATTAATAATGACTGATGAGTACGTAGTAGTGAGTATTGAGCGAGGAACTTAAAAGGGAAAACATAATTTAAAAAAAAATTGTTATTATAAACACACGAACTTCATTTGCTTATGGTCACAATTTTGATGTTTAAACTTTTTAAATATAAATTCAAAAAGTATAAACGTCGAAATGAATGAATGAATGAAAATTCTTTATTGCACCAAAACAACCATGACATAAGTACAGAAACTTAGTAACTATTGAGTAAAGAGTACAAAAGGCGGTCTTATCGCTACAAGCGATTTCTTCCAGACAACCTTAACTATAGAACTATAATAATATAGTAACAGTAGTTGACATGGTAGGTGACTACATAGACAGTTAAGAGTGTACTTTTAAGATATATAAATATATTACAAATACATACATCCTTACATATATACATACATACTAAAGAATATATACAAATCATTATAAATACTACAAACATATATAAATAGAAATATAATAATACGTATCGGTAATTATCAGCTATTATGGATTAATTGTGACAAAAAATGTTCCTTAACCCGATTTTTAAAAATGTACGAGGACTGAGCACGTCTCAAAGATGTGGGTAATTTGTTCCACAGACTGACAGCACGAGCTGTAAACGAGGAGTCATAAAATTTTGTATTACGAGTGGGCGGTATTAATGACATATTAGAGTTTCGAAATATTTTAACATTGTCGTCTAAAAATGTAAACCTTTCTTTTAAGTAGGGTGGTGTCTTAGGGTCATATAAAATACTGTATAAACACGACAGTATATGAGCATTCCGCCGAAGTCGGATTGGCAGCCACTTGAGTTTGACACGAAATTGGGAAACGTGATCATACTTTCGCAAACCGAAAATAAATCGTATGCAGAGGTTTTGGAGGCGCTCAAGTTTATTTAGCTGCTCCTCTGTAATATTTGTGAAACATATGTCAGCGTAATCGAGTATGGGCAATATGAGCGACTCTGCAAGCAGGATTTTAGTCGGGATCGGCAAAAAATTCTGGAAGCGCCTCAACGCACTCCATGCACCAAAAACTCTTCTACTGGTCTCACTAATGTGCTTGTTCCAAGACAACGTTGAGTCAAGATGAATCCCAAGATTTTTAACAGTTTGCGAGAAAGGAATAATTTTACCATCAACCATTACAGGACAAAGGTTATGAACTTGAGCCCTTGTCAGAAGCCCTGGACTGCCAATGATAATTGTTTGAGATTTGACGGGATTTATAACCAGTCCACGAGACTTACACCAAGCGCAGATACTTTTAAGGTCTTCATTAGTTCTTGCAATAGCTGATGGCAATTCATTAATAGGTGTGTGAAGATAAATTTGCAGGTCGTCGGCATACATGTGAGAGCAGGAGAAGGTAATTATTTTTATTATGTTGTTAATAAAGATACTAAACAATAAAGGTGATAAGACACCGCCCTGAGGGACTCCATCCTTGACTGTTGACCACTCAGAGGCGTCATCCTCGACCACAACACGTTGTTTATGGTTATACAAATAGCTTCGGAACCATGCCACTACGGTAGGGGAAAAATTCATAGAGACCAGGAGTTGCAGGAGAATATCATGATCAACGGTGTTAAAAGCATTAGTAAAGTCCAACAGTGTTAAAATTGTTAATTCGCCGTTGTCCATGGCACGACGAATATCGTCGGTTACCTTTGTTAATGCTGTTGAGGTGCTATGGCCAGGACGAAATCCAGACTGTAGGGGGTTAAAAAATTCTAACCTGTTTAAGAAGTTTTCAACCTGCTGATGGACTAGACGCTCCAGTACTTTTGACAAAAATGGCAAAATAGAGATTGGTCGATAGTCTTTACAAGATTGTGGGTTAGATTTTTTGGGTAAAGGAATAATTTTAGCTCTTTTCCATAATTCTGGAAAAGTACCTGTTATTAATGAGTTATTAAGTATATCTGTTATAATGGGACAAATTATGTCTACTATTGGCACAATCATGTTTCGACCAAGTTCATCGCTACCAACAGCACTGGATGAAATCGACATTATATTTTTCTTAACCTCACTGAAGGTAACTGGACTGAAACAAAAAGGAGTATAACCTTCAGGAGGCTGCAAAGATAGATTGTGTAAGGTCTTAGTCTTGTCAGTCGCACTCAGTGCTGTTGATGGCGATGAGAAAAATTTATTAAGTTCCTCAAGTCCTGTATTGATTGGAACCTGCCCACTTCGATTAGCTATGCCAAGCGACTTTAAAAATTTCCAAGTTTTAGCTGTCCCACCACTTTCTACCGACGAATGAATGTAGCGCCTCTGTGCATCTCGACACATAGTGTTACAGCGGTTGCGAATTTTGATGTATTTTTCGCGATGTTCGTCAGTTCTATGTCGTCTGTAAGCAGCCTTCGCACGGTGTTTGCTAGTTATTAATTCTTTAATTTCATTAGATAACCAAGGTGCAGGTAAATGTTTTAATCTAACTGGCTTAAGAGGTGCATGGATGTCATATAGTTTTGTAATCATGGATGTAAAAGTTTCTATCTTATCATCGATGTTATCAGCTAAAGTAACCGGTGACCAATCCAGACTTTGTGCATCAGCACGCAACTTGTCCAAGTCGATTCCGATAAAACTACGAACCATACGCGTCTTATGTTTCAGTTTGGGCGGTTTTATCTTGCATGATGCAAAAATGAGATCATGACACGAGAACATGTCAGCATTGTACTGACCATGTTTGGAAATAACAGTCGAGGATGCTACAATTATTACATCTAGAAGAGATGGTTTACTGTTGGGAGTACAATGGGTTGCATTTAAAGGTAGTAATTGCATATTACATGAGTTTACGATAGAAACTAACTTGTTGCACCTAGTATCATTTTTGAGTAAGCATGTGTTCAGGTCTCCCATGATTACTGTATGCTTATATGCTGGTGTTAGTTCTTCCAGTAAACTTTCAAAGGCTGGAAAATAATTTATCTGGGAAGAAGGACAGTACAGGACACCAAGTAGAACCTTTGTGTGACACAGTGTTACTTCTATAAACAAATGTTCTGGAGCATTTACTGGAGGTGGCTGATTGGATGAGCTTATGTGAGAAAAAGAAATATCAGAGCGTAAATAAATTGCAACACCACCACCAGTTCGACCAGTTCTGTCATTACGAATGAGCTGATAACCAGGTAAGTCATAACATTGGGAAGGGAGACATGGTTTAAGCCATGACTCGGATATCAGTATTGCATGAATATTTAATTTTGGTGTAAATAACGCCAACATATCGGAATAGTGGGCTGGAATGCTCTGTGCGTTAATATGGACAACGTTTAAATTTTTATATTCTTGCTGAAACTCTAAGGCCAAAGATTCATTGAGAGGGATTAAGGATTCTGTGCTGTAAAATGAGCAATTTGATGAGGCAGAGGAACATGATGCAAAATCAATACTTTTACTACTTGAATTCAAATCCATAAATAATAATAAAATAAAAATAATACAATACTAAAAAAATTATAAATAGTATACAATAACACTAAAATAAACTTTAATTATACGTTTCTAGTTAGGTGCAAAGCTACCAGAGCCCACCCCAATAATGCAATGAAGCTAAAGTTGTTTACATTTTGCACTAATTGTTGATATTATTATTAATATTTGCATATAAAGATAGCTAAACTACATGTTTTATATGTAAACTAATCTATGTAATAAATCTACAAATCTTATTCTATAATAATTGATACTATAAAATATGAATCCTAATAAACATGCAAAATGGAAATCTTCTTCTTCTTTTAAACACATACACTTGTCAGTTAATCATTTGTCACAATTTGACAGTTTATGTGAGATCTTTTATCTGTGGTCACTGATCTGTCAACGGAGCTGTCAACTGTCAAAATAACAACCTTATTTGACATCCTAAAAATAATGTCTACACCTTACAAATAATAAGCAAATACCTACCCTAGATTTACGGATAAAAAGGAATTACAATTTAAAACACAGTGAAATACTCTATACTACCTGCAATAAAGTGCATAGATGAGAAGCAGAAGAGGAAAAGAACAAGTATGCAACTTGCATGTTCTAATTACAAAGTAGGTATTAACAATGCCAAATACATAACAATATAATCATGATATCTGCGAAAAAGCAAGTATATTTCATTACAGAATATAGCGACAATCTTAATGTAAGTATTATAAGTAAAACTTGTATGAAATATACCTGCTAAAAATTATAATGAAAGCTTGGATATGATTGAAAGCAATTATTTTAAGCAATGTAGCATGAATCAGTTATCAGCAATAATAAATGAATACTAATTAATTATTCAAAGCAAATATTTTAAGCAGAGTAGTAAGAATACTTATTAAATAAGGTAAGTACTAACTTATTTTCCTTTAATATTCTTCCTTGTCCTTGTTGCAGGTGGTTGTTTAAACTTTGGCACACTTCCCAATGGGGCAACTTCACTAGACACATCTGATGCATTACCAGTCACACCTGGCAGCTTATCAAGTTCAGATAAATTATGTATGCAGTGCCGTGATCCGTCAGGACCTATTACAAAAATTCTGCCGTCCCGTGTCCATGACTTGGTCAAACCACAGCGTTGCCGAACTGCCATGAATAAGTTGTGCCTTTTCTTGGTTAGATATTCAGTTAAAGTAATGCCAGTCTGTTTGAGCTTGGTTTTTGAATCCCATACTTTACTACGGTGGCTGAACTCCTTGAATTTAACCAATATGGGCCTACACTTTGCCTCCTTAGGACGGCCCAGCCTGTAACAAAAGCTAATGGAGGAAACATCTATACCTGTGACTTGAAGTTTGTTCACAAAAAGATTCATGATTTTTTGCTGAAGATTCTCCTTGTCTTCTGGGATACCATGAATGAGCAACATCTTCTTTCTGTGTGCCGTCTCCATTTGATCCAAAGAATCTGTCAACAATTCTACCTGGGCTTGCAAGCTCTTCAGCGCCTGAATTACAAACTCCTTGAAAATATTGAAGTCCGATGACAACTTGGATGTGGGGCTTACTGAGTGTGGTGCAGAATTTTCAAGGTCCTTCTGGAAATCTGCCATTCTCGAGTTAAACATTTCGGTCATATCCATGATTGACTGCTTAATTGACTCCATTTTGTGACAATTTTAATTGTTCTTGAAGAAAAATTCCTTTGTGATGTGAAAGTGATGAAATTAGTGTGAAAAACTATTGTGTGATTATGAAAAGGGGGGCGCAGGTAACTTTTAATTATTACCACATTAAGATATTTATATAACCACTCAAATATTATATTAATTGAAAATAAATACTATCAGAGCACATAAAATTGCGTCTGTCTTTTTTGGTCGCCTACCCGCGAAAAAAAATGTTGACATAAAAACTAAAAAAAGCGCTGCCACAAGTCGGCGATTTACTCCAGCTGCACGCGCACGTCGTGCCGCAGTGTGTGCTCAGTTCAGCCGCGGCGTGTACTCACGAGGTGCTGTTCGGCGTAGATGTCGAGCGCGAGCGGCTGCGGTAGTCGCTGCTGCACGACCACCGGCAAGTCGGCGAGGCGCTCCAGCTGCGCGCGCACGTCGTGACGCACGTTCAGTCGCAGTGTGTACTCGCCCTTCTCCAGCTTTATCGAGTACTGAAAAAAATGTATATCGTTCAGTTTTTATAATACTTCATTGAACAAAACGCCCAGTAAACAACCTTTAGAGCTAGTTTAGCTTTATGCGGACCAAAACCGCGCGGGCGACAACACGCATGACAGGAAAAGCGCCCTATAGCTTTGTAATAAATTATTACGTGGTCCTCGTTGTATCCGCACCGCGGCTAAAGGTACAATTTCGTGCGTCGCGATCGATCGCGGCCGCTCGCGACAATAGTCAGACGAATGAAGTGAGCCGCGCGTGGCCGTGTCTCGAAGAAAATGTATGATAATAATAATATCTATATGGACGCTTCACACCTCGTCAGTCTGGCCCCGTGCTAAGTACCTGAAGGACTTGTGTTACGGGTACCAGACAACGGAAATATATTTAATACTTTTATACTATACATAAATTATATTTAAGATTTTTATTATATGATACACATATTTAATACACATCCATGACCCAGGAACTTTTGAAAACGTTTTGTTCCGCCGGCGGGATTCGAACCCGCGACCCCCGGCTTGAGCTACCAACAGCCCACCAAATGAGCCACAGAGGTCGGGACCGCTTTCGAGGCCCGTGACATACGCGCGTGGCCGACGAATGCATGAAAATTCACTTGGGTTGACTTATGGGTTCTATTATACCTTGGACGGGTAAGCGTCTCCGACAGCCAGGAGATGCTTGCTGCTATTGTACAACATCCACATCTGCGACTCGTACTCCGACTCGTACAGCATCTCACACAGCATGGGCACAAGCGGCGACACCTGAAGACAGAAATAATAATAACTCCCACACCGGTTTCGGTGACGGTGGCCAAGTGCCCAAGTGTGTGCGCAGTACACAAGAGCACTCTCTATTCCTTTTACTCACATAACCCAGTGGGACGGAAGACCGACACGACTGGCGAGAGATCAGGCGCAGGACCGACTTTTTACATGCCCATCCGACGCATGGATCATCTTACTTGACAATCAGGTGATCAGCCTGCATTGCCCTAGCCAAACTTGGAAATAACATGTTACCAACGCGGGAATCGAACCCACGACCTCCGAGTCAAGAGCCACGCTCTTAACCACTGGACCACGGAGGCGACAAGGCAATTCAACGTATCTCCATACCAAATTTCATCGAAATCGGTTCAGAGCTTTGGACGTAAAGAGGTAACAGACAGGCAGACACTTTTTTCTGAAACGTGGACAAGCCACTATATATTTTTTATTAATTTATTTAAGTGTTATAATAGGGGTTCGGCGTGAACTTTCACACTATAGCGATCACGCCTCACACGATCAGTGTGACTTTTGTGCATAATATTGACATACCTCAGTGGCTTTCGTAATGGTGAAAGTGTATGTGTTGATCAGCTGGTATATTTGCCGGCTCGGTGGTATTATGTCGCGCGCTGTAAGTGGGCACAGTTTTGATTCCGTTGGCCTGAAAACAGATACAGAACAGTTTACGTCTAGATAAACCAATAGAGCTGTACACTGTACTTTTATCTGCACAAACTATCATTCGATTATTATTAAACATTAGAGCTAGTTGAACCAAATGAAGGAGCAGCGAGCTGAGAAAATGTATTCAGTATGTCAGCAAAAGCGTTTATGCTCGATTTCTTTTTGCGTGTATTAAACGCAAAAAGAAATCGCGTACTTGACCTAACTAATAAAACAGTTTCACAATGGATAAGCTATAGTTTATTAGCTATAGAAAATTTTGTCTATGTCGATCAAGTCAAACTTTTTTAATTTATCACTTAGAGACAAAACATTATATACAAAGCATCCATTCTATAAATATTTTACATAAGATACGGTTTGTGCGTACCTGTACACGGGGTCAATGAACTTCAGCGTGACAGTTGGCAGCATGTCTTGCGTACGCAACGCCGTGACGTGCACGCAGCCCAGAGACGTGGCGCTCAGGTGTAGCGCGTCGCAGTCCGGATGGAGGCCGTTGAAGTCGATAGTATAGTCGACTTGCACCTCGCCCGCGTTCGCCCAGTACTTCGTTATCGCCACTTCCAACGTTAAACCGCCCTGTATAGAGTTTAATTTATGTTAATTTGTCTAATGAGGTTACGACGTTTTAAAGTTGTGTTACGCGACAGTGATATTATTTGTTTCTTAATTGAGTTACGTGACCGTTTTCCCGACAGAACAGTTAGGGACCTATCAGACAGAGAGCGGTCACGCGTTCAAGCGTTCTGCGTTCGCATTCTGGGTTCGAGCGATCAGTCATACATGAGCAATTCTGACGCGGTCAGAACGCCCCTTGTGTGTGTATCTCTATATAACGTAATACAACCGCGTGACCGCTCTCTGTCTGATAGGTCCCTTAATGGCTGATATTGTCATAATATAGCGCTTTCTACAAGTCGCATCTTTGCAGGATTTGAACATAACATAATATGATAGATTGTGAAGTTCCAAAGGTTCAATTCAACAAAATAAACTGATCCGACAACGGACAAAAGTCATAATAAATAATTAGCTTCTGCGAAACCGTCCCTAAGCGACATTAAAATGTTATATAAAGTACAGAATACTCACAACCAATCGGAAATGCATCTGTGTTGGCGCATCTCTGTCTAGGGCAAGCATCTTGTTTGTGTCTAGTGCTCGGCACGAACGGCGCGGCTGAAGCTGCATGGCGTGCACGAGGAAACGAGCGCCCGCCTCGCCGCCTCGGTAGCGTACGGTAAGAGTACCCCAGGTCGCACGGTCAGGCACTGAAATAATAGTTTTAGTGATAAATTGGTGGATATTTTTCATTAATATTGTGTTTAAGTGACAATTTGACGACAATCTATAAACATTTTTTATTTGTTTCTACTTTTTTGGCTCCGAAACTTCTGGAACTATTTTATCACAGAAATGCTCTCCCACTGCCGCTGCTCCTCGCGCTGCCGGAAATATTCTCTGGATACTTCTGCGGCAGTAACGACGCGAGTGAGCGTTTACACTGAGCCCTCTACTCACTTGCCGCGTCGGGCAGCGGCAGCGGCATGTCGAGTGGCAGCGCAAGTGACTATTTAGATTCTCGCGCTGCCCACTTCCCTGCCCATTTCCCTGCCCAACAGGGCTGAATATAAACCATAGAGAAATATATACATAGTGTCGAAGCCCATACAAACCAGCGTGTCTGCAGTTTTTAGTTCTCATCTGAACGATAGATGGCATTGAGTGTATCAAATTAGCCCAAGGCTTAAAAAATACAATAAATGAATACGCCATCTAGTAGACTATTTTTAAAACACGTTCGCTAACTGCAAAATTCTCTCAGAGATATCGCTGATTAATTTTAATCGGAAATTACATTTATTCAGGTTTTCTTAAACTAATGTTTTTTGCTCTTTTAAAATAGCGATATTTTTTACAAATATAGATAATTTTAAAAAATATGAGCTATCAAGTATTACAACGCGCTCATCCAATAAGCCACAGAAATCGTCAAACACCGTGCGGAAATGTGGCAACGTCGCACCGACCGTCCGCGTCACAGCGATGCGGTGCGGCGCGACGTTGTCGCCAAACTGCGCCTTCGGGCGGACGCATATTATAATATAAATGTACATAAATCCTGATCATTGATCAGTGATCACATTTTCACACTTTCCAACCCTCTCCTCGCAATTGAGCGTTTTCAAAATAAAGTGTACCATGACTGAATTCATGGTTTTTTAAATGTTAAATTTTTGATGAAATTTTGATTTAGATATTTTAAAGATACAATATAGTTTATGGAAATTATATTTAATTTCTTGCAGATTAATTTATTTTACGAGAAATCATCAAATTAATTTGGCACTGTGAAAAAAGTGTCAGTTTTGCCAGTCTTCAATGCTCATAAATACGTAACTATTAATTATGAAGAAAGACGCGAAATATTTTAATTGCGTTACAAAGATTATAAAATATATTATTTGAAAAAAAGAACATTAAAGTCGACTAATTGAAAATAATGCCAATTAAGGCGAAGACATGTGCCAATTCGACATCTTTGTGCAGTTTTCTAGACGTATGTATTTCATTGATTGGCACAAAAACAATATATGTGATTTTTGATTATATTTGGAATAGCTTGTCTAATTTAAATAAATTGCGTTACAAAGATTATAAAATATATTATTTGAAAAAGAGAACATTAAAGTCGACTAATTGAAAATAATGCCAATTAAGGCGAAGACATGTGCCAATTCGACATCTTTGTGCAGTTTTCTAGACGTATGTATTTCATTGATTGGCACAAAAACAATATATGTGATTTTTGATTATATTTGGAAAAGCTTGTCTAATTTAAATAATAAAATAATGTACTCCTACTGGATGAAAAAAAAATACCAAAATCACATCTTTCAGGAACTTAAAACAGTTCCAACTAAAGTAATAATATAATCTATGCTTTAAAAATTTGTTTATTTTATACCTTTTACAAAAATCCAAAGATTGCCAGATTTAATTTTCGGTTCTGACATCTAGATTTCCCATAATATTTATTTTTTTCCTGTAACAAACGAAAAATGTATCCACGCTACTGAGTGAACACTTCACATCTCTGTCTCTCTGGCATGAAAATCGACAGTGGTGCGAGAGTGATGCGAGATCAAGGTCATTGGCAGTTGTCAGCGTCTTAAACTAGCTTTAAGTTCTGTTTTGTTGACACAGCTGATGCCAAAGTAGCCGCTACTTTTACGATAGAATAATGTATGTCGTTTAAATCGGCAAAGTGATTATTGTATTTCGGAACAGTAAAACCATTTTAAATATTTCATTCAAATTATTTGTATCCGTTATTATTAAAAATAAGTAAAAATAAATATTTTTCCTGTCGCAAAACGGGGGACAATCGCAAAACCCAGGGGCGTCTTTTCCTAAGGTGCAGGGTGTGCGTTGCACACGGGCGCCGCGGTCCTAGGGGCGCCGCGCCGCTCGCAAATCGGCACGCGCCCGTGTTGGCCGGCCGCCGCGCTTTAAGAGCCTTCCCCTATGGAGATTTCGTAATTTACCGTATTTAGAGCCTTATAAACTCATAATTTGAAAGCTACAAAGTTATAATAAAAATACAGTAATAATCTTCAGTATATCAACATTCCTTTCCCCGTTTTAAATTTTCTATTTTTGTTTATTATACTCATGATATTAGCTTCCAAAGTAATAACAATTTATTAAAATTGAAGCGTACTTTCAACATCTCCCTAGTATTTACAAATGACGTTTATTTGAAACACACGACAATAGATAGACAATTTCATTAAGTACATATTTCCCGTTTTAAATTTTTTTAGATTAATTTTGAACAAAGATAAGTAAAAAAATAGGATTTTTGTGCGATCTCGGCAACGCTAAATGTTCGGGGGATGGCCTTAAAATAATGACCAACGTTAAAAGAACTCCAGTTTGCATACATTTTGTGAATCATCTGGAGCTCTTCTTATATATTCAGGGGGGGGGGGGGGGGGGGGGGGTTATTCGACTTCAAACACGGGGGACAGGCAGGGTTCCCAACCGTCTGGTTTTCGACCGGACTGCTGGGTTTTAGAAGGAATTGTTGGGGTCAGGTCACTAACTTCCGACCGGATTTTCCTACCCTACACCTATATTTTAGGTATTTATTATGTTGATACATCTTTAATAAATTTGTTGTCCGGTTATGGCGGCTGGAAAAGTTGGCATCCCTGGGGACAGGCCAAAAGTGAGGGGCACACTTTTTTTGAAAACGCTCAATTGCGGCCGCGGCATTAGAAATATCAGCACTGTAGGTATAGGTCATTGAGATAGACTATAGGAGAGAGCCTTATATCGGTGTATAAGCGTCAAAAGCGTGTAATGTTATGTCCTACTTACTAGGACATAACAAATGTTGTTGTTGGAACTGGCACCGACTTCAAAATAATGAAGATTTAGTACAGAAATATTTGAGGTTTAGCTGAATTCGGAAAAAGGCACTATTAGATAGGAAAAATTATTTAATACTTTTTAGTTCATTTTATAAGGATGTTATTATTGTTTTTACCTTGGAAGTCGGTTTTAATTTTTTGTTATTTTTACTTATCTTAGTTCAAAATTGATCTAAAAAAAAAAAAAAACGGGGAATATGTAACTACATATTCCCTACTAGTAGTCGTAGTTACTAGTTAATGAAATTGTCTAAGTATCTATTGTCGTGTGTTTATATAAACGTAATTTGTAAATACTAGGAAGATGCTGAAAGTATGCTTCAATTTTAATAAATTGGTATTACTTTGAAAGCTAAATCATAGTAAAATTAACAAAAATAGAAAATTTAAAACGGGAATAGGAATGTTCATATACTGAAGATTATTGCTGTATTTTTATTATAACTTTGTAGCTTTCAAATTATGAGTTTATAAGGCTCTAAATACGGTAAATTACGGAATCTCCGCAGGGGAAGGCCCTTAACAGTGATACTCAATTAAAAAGAAAATATTCAATTACAATTTACATAAGTGTTAAGAAAACTACATTCTCACAAGTGTTCTTATACAAAGCACTTATTTTATAATAGCTGTCTGACCGACAGACAGACGGACAGACACGGACAGAAGGACAGACGGACAGACGAAAACACGGACAGACACGGACAGACGGAAAGACGGACAGACACGGACAGACGGACAAACGGACAAATGAACAGATGAACTGACTCGGACAGACGGACAGTCACGGATAGACGGACATACACGGACAGACGGACAGACACGGAGTCGGACAGACGGACAGACACGGACAGACGGACATACACGGACAGACGGACAGACACGGACAGTCACGGACAGATACGGACAGACGGACAGACGGACAGAGACGGACAGATACGGACAGACGGACAGACACGAAAAGTCACGGACAGATACGGACAGACGAACTGACTGATGTCGCTCGCAACTTCACTGCCCCAAATTCGTCCAACGCGCGGTAATCATACATTTTTCCGCGATTAAAAGAATAATAATTGTAAACTTGCTATCCCCAAACTTGTATCTCTATAAGGAATCCGGAGTTCTCTTAGCACTTTCGGAACCATGGTAAGTATATATTTTAAGTGCAAAATTTTGCTTGTTGGTAGCATATGCTTAGGAGTTAGGATACTTCTTATAAATTCGAAATAACCATAATTTATAATATTACTAGCTGTGCCACGCGGTGTTACCCGCGGTTTAATATAATAAAAGACTATAATATAATAAAAGACTATGAAAAGTACCAATAATAGGGTCAAAACGGGACGATACATGGTTCTATAATGGTTTATGGTAGTGATGATGATGATGATGAATGTAATTTGCATAGTAGCATATGCTTTCCGTTCTTAAAACAACGTCGAAACTCCCAAACTTGTATCTATAAAGACTCAGGAGTTCTCTCAGCACCTTCGAACCATGGTATACCTTGGTGCAAAATCTTGCTTGTTGGTAGCATATGCTTAGAATACTGCTCACGAAACCGAAGTCACCACATGTTTCCATATAAATTTTGAGGAGTTCCCTCGATTTCTTAAGGATTCCTTCATCAGGTCACTACTTTTATGAATATGGTACCAAATTGGGATGATAACCTATACACCAAAAGAAAAATTTTGAAAATCGGTTCACAAACGGCGGAGTAATCGTTGAACATAAAAAACGAACATAACACCTCCTCCATTTTGAAAGTCGGTTAAAATTGTAGCCTATGTGTTATTCTGATGTATGACAAATATTATTATAAAGTTTCATTAAAATCCGTTCAGTAGTTTTTGCGTGAAAGAGTAACAAACATCCATACATACATACATACATACATCCAAACTTTCGCCTTTATAATATTAGTAGGATAGTAAGATAGGATCTTGAGTCGATTTCCTTCTAAAAACTTGTAAAAAGCCTTGGCACATGCAGGGTTTGAACTTGATACCCCTGCTTAGAACGTGATCACGTAACCGTTTGGCTACGAATTCTTAAGCAACAGTGGCGAAATTTTTGAATAGTATGGTCGCGCTAACGGCGTGTTATCGATTAATAATTGCACCGATAATGCCGTACCCACATTCACTTTTTGTAACACACAAAACAAAACACTTTTTCATTAAAATATGTAGTTATTCGAAGTATAATATTGTCCATAGATATTATAATTAAATAACTATGTATTGCGCCATCTAGTGTTCAAATAGCAAGCTACTTAATAAGCGTGTTAGCTATCGGCCGTGACGCCATCTAACAATTGTTGCTTAAACACTAACAATAAACATTGATTCGGAAGTATTTTTAGAAAATCATAATTATTATTCTACGAGTGTTTAAATGATGTTGTAAAAATGCAGACAAATGTTCTTTCGCGTTTTAAGGTTACTCCTTTTGATTTCATTGGCTCGTTTTGTTGTATTATTAAATTTTCAGATATAGCCAGAATCGATGATTGCGCCATCTAGAAATAACTTGCTTTTCTCGTACACGCAATTTTGTATGGGACTCAACAGTCTAGTATATTTTCCTTAGTCTATGATATAAACGAAGCGTTACGGACCAACTCACCGACAACAATATGGCGTCGCATATCAGCGGGGCGGAACGTGATATCAGTCTCGTGCAGCTGCGGCGTGGCGGGCAGCGGCTGCGGCTGTAGCACCGTGATCGGTACGCGCAGCACCGGCCCCTTCTCGATACATCGCACGTCGTACGCGTTCACGCTGTAATCATAGACGTATGATAGACACGGCATCGCAAGCTACGATTTTTGTCTTTGGAGTTTTTTGGAGGCCATTTTCACTTTTGGGAGATTTTAGGAAGTTCGATATTTTGGGAGATTTTACGTTAATGTCAAACCTCAATAGTGGTACGGAACCCCTTAGCAAGGCCGTCTAGCGCTTTGCCAAATTACCTCGCAAAGTGCGGCCCTGGCGTCAACGCGGCCAGGTTGACACGCAGGGCTAGCGCGCGCGGTGCGTGCGACAGTTCCGCGTGCGCGGGCGCGCAAACCCACGCCGCACCGCACGCCAGCGCCAGACGCATGTTGAAGTTGATCTGAGCCGCTATCACTCCCACATCTGTAACGGGCACGTAAAGATAAGTTTAAATGAGCCGTTCACCTGTATCATGTTTTGCTGGAGTGTGCTCGGACTGCAGAGCTAAGATCAAGGCTCTTAGGAGACTTTGGTTGCCTGCACAATGGACGGATCAACAGTATACTTTCGGAGCCGTTGTCCCCAGAGGCAATAAAATTATATATAGGTCTACCAGAATCTGATGGCAATTTTTGACAGCAGATTTTCATAAAATATCCTTGATCATTGGATACATTTTTATATTTGCATGTTTAACACACAGAATCAGCCGCTATAAGAAAAAAAAAGATCAAAATGTTTTATTCCAATTACCCCGGTATTGCTAGAGTCAATTTATTTTCTCACTTTTTGCCATCAGATTCTGGCAGACCTATAGTTATTTGTATCTGTCCCTTGTGTAGGGAACACGGTGTTAACCTATGAGGCTGACATTAAAACTGAGTGTTAAAAGACGTTCAAAACTAAAGTTTATCCGCAACAAAAAAGATTTGTGCATAGAATTGAGAGACTTGCCGCCCACAGTGTTGGGCTACCTGTTCCAATTTTGAAGGTGTGTATGTAGGAATGTATGTTTACACAGCATAGCATGATATGTATGTGTAGTTGACTACAATAGAAATATTATGTTGAGGCTTGGCTGGTATTTGATAACACGACCGCTCGAAGTTTTATAACATTATCCAATCGAGTATTAATCTCTTCAAGTTCAATTCAATAATTTAAAAAAAGTGTGTGTAAAAAGAAAAACAGCAGTCTTACCCCCGAAACAGTAGGGCTACTACGAAACCGTTTTGAGACTCAAACAATCGGACGAGAATGCCGCGTCCTGCTCTAACAACGTCATTTCATGTTTGTTAGAGTAGGACGCAGCATTCTCGTTCGATAGTTTGAGTCTCAAAACAGTTTCATGGTACATACAAGGCCTGATACGATCTTGATTTACGAGTCTGATTAGTTTTGAATTGAGCCGCAGCACGATCGTGCGCTAGTATATATGTCGGAAGTAGCAATTAAGCTTTGATATCGAGCTGATTCGATTCTGTCGGGAGTAAGGCAGCAGATTGGTAAAAAAAACTCGTCAAAACAAATATTTATGTCGGTTTTGTAGCGTCCTGTCTATATTATAATTTACTCACTTTTTTCATCATCAGAATCCTGTAGGAACTGCGGTTCAATAGTGATAGGTATCTCCTGGTATGTTTCATTATTTTTCGGCATCAGTAGTATTCCTTTCTTGTTGCCCATACACTGCACGCTTAATGTCACGTCTCGCTCTGGCTCGCTGTGATATGTGGTGAGTAGATCGAATGCCTGAAATTGTTTCAAATAATGTATACAAGTTAGGGCCAGTTTTTATATACTATCAGAGAGGTCGCGTTTTAGAATTCTTTGTATGAAATGATGTGAAACCTCGCACATTCATCGGCACCGTACGCGCCGCATTTCGTGTACGTTCGACGCGTACGGTGCGTACGGTGCAGACAAATGAGCGATCAGCTAAAGACTAAATATGAAGTACCTTTTGTATATTAAGCAGGCCGCAGCCCTGCGCCCAGGGCTCCACGCTACTCAGGTAGGTGGCAGAGTTCTCCAACCCACGCTTGATGGAAAACGGAGAATACTGCAGACCCTTCGCCTTCAGACCAGATACTAGGGCAGCTATAAGGATAAATGAAAACATTTATAGGTTGTTAGATATTGCCTTTCCTTGCTCATAAATTCATTGTCGCGGTTACCGCACCTTTTATTGTAATAATAATCGGCCTAATGCGAGTCGGACTCGCGCACGAAGGGTTCCGTACCGGTGTATAGAGCGAAAGTAGACAAAAAATTGTGTTTTTTGTATGGGAGCCCCCCTTAAATATTTACTTTTATTTTAATTTTATAATTAATTATTAAAGTACAAATATAATTAAGAATTTTGTGAAAATTCCAAGTGCCTAGCTGTTACCATTATTGATTACGAGCAAAAAAGGCCAAAAAAATCACGTTCCTTGGGAGCCCCCCTTAAATATTAACTTTATTTTATTTTTAGTATTTGTTGTTATAGCGGCAACAGATATACACAATCTGTGAAAATTTCAGATAGCGGTTCTTGAGATACAGCCTGGAGACAGACAGACGGACAGACAGACCGATAGACAGACGGACAGACAGACGGACAGACAGGCGGACAGAGATCGAAGTCTCAATAATAGGGTCCCGTTTTTACCCTTTGGTACGGAACCCCAAAAATTATCCTTAAAGTATTATCAAACATCAACATGGGTTGTCTGTCTGTGACCACAACAGGAACTGTGTATTTTTCTCTGACGAGTAGTCTACTTCGTATCAGTTTTACAAAAAAAAATCCCATAAGTTTTAGAGCCTACTTATTTCAAACTATTAAAAAATCAAATTTCTCCCCTTCCTTTTATTAATGAAGTTAGTATTAACAACATATCAAATGTTACAACGTACCAACAGCGCCTGCAACGTGTGGCGCGGCCATTGACGTCCCGTTCATGAGTTGAGAGTTCCTTAACGTAAACCTGAAATATGTATGTTGTGAATTATTAAGTGGTTATGGTAGGCGAATTTAGCAAATAACTTACTTTTTTATTCAGTGGAGAAGAGGGCATGGTAAGCGAATTTAGTAAGTAACTTCTTTTTTTACTTAGTAAAGAGGACAAAGATGGCAATCTAATATTATGTAGTAAAAATGAAGGATAAAGATCACACAGTTTCGGCAGTACATTTGTATTTATGTGTACATTCAATGAGCGGGCTTTAACATACGGTAAAGCGCCCAACTTTTCGCACTTTAAGAGTTCACTACACAATACAGAAAGTCCTATTATTATTAGCATTATTAGTAGTACCAAAAAAAAATCTAAGGTGCCAATAATAGGTGCTAATGACTGCCAACAATGGGTCACCCCACCTGGACACGGACGCTATGGCACCGCCGGGCGCGCACACGGATATGCCGAGCGCGCCGTCCGCGCACGGGCCGCGCGAGCTCCAGCTGAACGCACAGCCCGGCGCCGCGCCGCGCAGCGAGTACGTCGATACCATCATCTCCGGCGACACGTATGCCGCCACACCTGTTAAATTAGGCCCGTAGAATAAGCCGCTCTTATTGCTGAGATTATGCTTGGAATCATGCTTAGGATACTATTTTAAATAATAATTTAATATGCCACACATAAAATATATGTTCGTACTTATGTGCGGTGTATTTAACTGCAAAGGAGAAGGAAACTCGGCATTTAACTGTGCTGTCAAACTGGGTGTTTTTTAAGAACTTTCATATAAGCACCACACGCTTTTAAAGACTGTTAAATATAACCGTACAAGGTATAATAGGGGCATTAATAATAGTACCGATGAGCACGGGGTGCGCGATATCGGGCGGCGCGCCGACAGTCGCGAGGGCGGGGCCGTGGTTCCCGCCCGACACCACCCACGACACGCGGTACCGGCTCACCACCGCGTTGATCAGCTCACCCACACGACTGAAATTTATAGAGCTTGGTTAGAAACTGTCAATAAGCGTTCAATCATTATTATACCGTAACTGTAACATTCTTCTGTACCTCTCTCCCCCGCCATTAAAAAGTTAAGTTAGATTTTAGGCCGTTTTTTCCAAAAAGTCTATTTTTGGAAAAAATGGTTGATGGAGAACTGGGAATACAGCAGACCTTTCGCCTTCAGACCCGATACTAGGGCGGCTGTAAGGAATAGTTTATGAAAATATTTATAGGTTGCTTGATATTGCCTTTCCTTGCTCATAAATTCGTTGTCGCGGTTACCGCAAATTTTACGTTGCGAAAATTAAGATACAACGCTATACATTTGTAAATTATTGTTGTGATTCATACAATCCCCCCTCCACTGTAAACTATCTTATCGGCTCTATTGATTGTATGCTTTTTTGCTAACACTATTTGCAAGGAAAAAACCACATTTTATTCATGTAAATATGTTGATAGTTGCAGGCCCAAACAGGCCAATGTCTATAAGCTTCGTAAAGGATAACAAAGTAAGTATACCCACTTACCCAGCATTTGACCAGTGAGCATGTTCACCGTAGCTCATATTGACTATATCTATCTTTTTCGTCTTGGACAACTCCATGATTTTAATACAAGCTCGAACTAAGCTTGTGCCCGTTTCCATTGATCCCAGCCGGCTGTCTCCAATTGAGAGGGACACAATCTTAGCACCTGGAGCAACTCCATTCTTCTCAGGTTCATCGGGAAAATTGCCAGAAGCAATCGCCGCTACGTGTGTGCCATGAGGTGCTATGGAGATAAGTTATTAAAAGTACAGTCATTTTCCAGAAAAAGTTTGAGCTACTTTTGTAAATGTCAGTGAACGTTATGCTTAATAAACAGGGAATTAGAAGCTTGAGTATAAGATTATGTGGGATCGTATTAATTAGATAGCTTTTGATATCATTTTTCTTAAAAATATACTTGAAAACAAATCCCATAACAATTTCACACAATCTAAAGAGATATTGATTAGCTAATATATTATATTTTAATGTTTTATTTAATGAATATATGGCTTTTTTCATTCCTCCTATAAAGAATAATGAGAAAGACAACATAATATTTAAACTGGAAAATAAAATAAGTTATTAATTATTATACTCACAGCTCATGCCAACAACTTCTAGCGTGTTTCCCTCGTCATGTACATTAATGCTAACTGTTAACTCATCTACAGGTGTCAGGTGCTTGTGCTCGTGAGTCAAACTGTACTCTCCTAATAATACTCCGCTAGACAAATCGCCAGATTCAGATGTATCTATACAAGCCCTGGAATAATTATCAAAATTTATTGTTACATGTAAATAATTAAAAATTTGTAAATTCTAATAATCCCTATTATCATTTATTCAAATTTATGATGTGAATAAACAAGTAGCATAATTTACAAATGATACTGGTCAAAACTATTTTGGTTCCTAGCTTTTGAAATATTACAATAATTATGTTAGGGACTTTTTTAGCTTTATACACAATTTTTGAGCATTCCATAAAGACTATTTTGATTTCATTAATTGATAAATCCATGTCAGCCAATGATGATATAATTAAGAACTTTATACATTGATATCCAATTTTATACATACCTCCAGACTTTTCCATCATGATATAATACACAATCGTATGTGGGGCCATAATCTGTAAACTTTTTCTCAGCATTCTGCAACACTTCAATTCTTGCTTCCAATTCTTCTTTTTGAAGCTTTTCTTCTGCACTTAAGCTTGAGCCTTTTGATGCTATAAGTATAAAACATAATCACACTTAGGCCCACTTGTGTCATCCTGAATAATTTTGTGTCAAAATGTTAAATAATATCATGTTAATTATTTTATAAATGGGAAGAAAGAGCACATTGTATAATCCATAATAAACTATTATTATCTAGACAAGCACAAGGTGTTTAAATGAATTTGGAACACACTGACTTAATTTGAAGCCTGAAGGTTTTTAATCTTCAAAAATGTTCATTATAATCAGATGATGTTAGTTCTAAAATATGTCAGCAAATAGAAACAAACACAGTATCACTTTATGATTTTATTACATTACTAGACGTTCCGCGCAGCTTCGAAAAATTGCTCTAGTAGTTCGTGATATAAGCCCTTTCAAATAATTTCCCCCGTTTTTTCCACATTTTCTTCTATTTCTTTGCTCCTATTAGTCTTAGCGTGATAAAATATAGCCTATAGCCTTCCTCAATAAATGGACTATCTAATACTGAAAGAATTTTTCAAATCGGACCAGTAGTTCCTGAGATTACCGCGTTCAAATAAGCCCTTTCAAATAATTTCCCCCCGTTTTTTTCCATATTTTTCTCTATTTCTTCGCTCCTATTAGTCTTAGCGTGATAAAATATAGCCTATAGCCTTCCTCTATAAATGGAATATCTAAAACTGAAAGAATTTTTCAAATCGGACCAGTAGTTCCTGAGATTAGCGCATTCAAACAAACTAACAAACTCTTCCGCTTTATAATATTAGTATAGTTTTTTTTTCTGTAATTTTCACAGCTATTTACCTGTTTCATTTTCAAACTCCTGAAGCTGTTTGCTGGCCTCGGCAAATGCATTTTTGTATCCTGGATCCCAAAAATGTTCTTTACGGTAGCTTTGCATCCTCTCCTTTACTTTTGAGGGATATATACTGAATGGGTATAGAACCCCTGTCCTCCATTCTCCTGAAGGGTTGTTCCATGTTTCTGGAATCTAATAAAATTGACGGTGTCGACATATTTGCATACTTCATTTTGATATTTAAAATGCAAGCAAAGCAAAATATGAGCCACATGGCTGTTTTCAGTGGTTAAAAAAAGTAATGCTACCAATTTATGTATATGTAATTATTATTAAGCACACAATAAAGAAATTCAACACCACTAACTTGACTGTCTTGTTTTTGTTTACATATGAATTAAAACAGACTATAGTGTAGAAAGTTAATATATGCATTGTGTGAAACAGAGTACAAGCTGCATGATGTATTTACTATATCAGCTGATCACCTCAGGTTTTACAACCTTGTATGATGAGAGTCAGTGACCTATTGACATGTCAACGTAAAGCGGGGCCAAATCTTTTGTTTACAGGTGCAGCTTACCTTTAATTTACGGCCCGTTATACCGGTAATGCAGTTCTCTACGACTTTACGGATGACAGTACTTGTGTCCACATCGCCGGCCCCACTACAGTCAAACCTCTCGATAACCTTCGTTTCTCCAGTGGTTGTAACCTACGGCGTTATAAGATAGATAATTTTAGCCTGCAGGGAAAGAAATCTTGGCTAACCAATGCGTGACCATTATTTCTTTACCTGCAGACCTTCCGCTGCTGGATCCACTCCCGAATCAAGAATTGCAATAATGGTATCTCTGCCATCATACTCAGGATATTTATTTAAAAATGCCACAACTCCAGTTTCTTTTTTCGGTAGTAATCCCCAAACGGGGAAATCACAATCGATTGGTACGTCTGCCATTTTTGATGACTAAACATCAGTGACCAGTGGTTTTCAATTTTACAATTTTTTGACAAGTTAATGACAGTTAGGGATGCCCATGGGATGACCGATCTTTTAAAAGATCGATTCACATTTCACGATAATGCTTTATTATGTCCAATGTTGAATGGTATAATAAAATATTATTATGCAATAGCATAAGGATGTATAATATAACATTTATAAATTCAAAGATTCTGACCTAAATTCGAAGTATATAGTAGAATAAAACATTCTGCATCGATTGATACCAAAAAATTAATACCTTACCGACAAGTAATGTGAAATAATTCATTTTTAGGGTTCCGTAGTCAACAAGGAACCCTTATAGTTTCGGTCTGTCCGTGCGTCTGTCTGTCCGTCCGCCCGTCTGTCTGTCAGCGGTTTTACTCAGAGACTATAGGACCTACAAAGCTGCAATTTGGCATGAATGCACATATTAATGATGCCGACAAAATGGTACATGAAATCTTAAAAAAAATATTTTTTTATGGTATCTTCCCTACACATCAAGCGGGGATGAATTTTTTTTTTCGCGTCCACCCCATCGTGTGGGGTGTCGTTGGATAGGTTTTTAAAAATATTATGAGTACTAGATGCCCCGCGCGGCTTCGCCCGCGTAAATTAGGAATTTTACGAAAACCTTTCATTTTCCCGCAAAAAATAGCTTATGTATCTGTGCCAAATAACATAAAAATTGCTCCAGTAGTTCGTGAGATAAACCCTTTCTAATAAATTTCCCCGTTTTTTCCACATTTTCCTGTTTCTTCGGTGATAAATTGATAATATGCCTTCCTCGATAAATGAGCTATCTAACACTGAATTTTTTTTTTTAAATCGGTCAGTTGGATGACTTGAGAGTTCTAGGAACGACATAGACACACGCGGCCTGGACGCGGTCACAGCGCGGCTTACCGCGGCCACAAGCCCCGCCCCCTCCGCCACCGCTTCTGTGTAAATGAGCGCGCGGACACGAGGCGGCCATTAGGGATGTCGAAAATGAAAGAAAATATCGATGTATCGATACATCGATATTTAAAAATATATCAATATCGGTCTAATTTTTCGACCAATTTTTTTTTTTAATTAATGTAGGTCTAGCTCAGTTATAAAAACAGTTTTTTTATTCCAATTATTACTTTATTCTCAATTAAATCAAAGGAAATAAGGAATAAGTCAATTATACCAGTATTTGCCTGGAATTGAAATTAAAAAAACTCCATTTGATTCTTGATTTGAAGCATGGAAATATATGTACAGTCCGACGAGTCTTTATATGAATGTGTTAAACTGTCAATGGGCGCTGCTGCTGGTATTTGGTAAGGAGAACTGTTAAAAATGACGTTTTTGTATGAGAGAAGCGTTAGTTCCTTTTCTCGCCACGTTCATAAACAGCCTTGTCGAACTGTACTTCGTATGTCTATACTTCCGTGATTTGAAGAAACGCACTGACAACTCATAGTGACAGTGGTCAGTGACAGGGCAATTAGTTACGCACTCACTACCACAGATTAGATTAATGGAATTCTGCACAACAATAACCTTTTCTTTTCAATATTTGACGTTTTAGCGAATTTAGTTAGATCGTCATGAGATGATAAATAAAAAAATATTTATTTTCATACGAATTTCGATATTTGTTTTTTTTTTGTATCGATGTATTATATCGGATCAAAAAATATCGGCTAAAAATATCGATATATCGAACAAAAAATATCGATATTTCGATATATCGATATTTTTTCAACAAGCCTAGCGGCCATTATGCGATCAGTTGTAAATATTTACAACAGGCCGCGTGTACTGCGTGAAATTATGCCTATAAATTATGCCTATGTCCAGAAATCCCCATGTTGCTGCCGTTCTTTATTAATTTCATGGACCCACAATTCTCTTTTTCTGAAATTAATAACCAAAATATTACATACAACGACGTTAGTAAATATTTTTATTCTAAACTATGCTTTTATTACTTTGAACTTACTTACCTTTTTCATTCATCTTCTTCAAGCGCCAATAAAAGCAATTAAACTTCGTTACGATTGGCCATTACTAACGTCCACTCGCAGGTGAGACTCGAGAGCTAATGTGCCGCCGTAGGTTAGAATAACCGTCACCGCGGCCGCGGCAGTGTATTGTTATCACGGTCAAGCAAGAAGGCAACAGAATATGATCGCCACCGCAGACCGCGTCTGTCTGGGACACGCTTAAAACAGTCTGGGTGTCGCGGACCACAACAAAAATTTTTTAGTGTTAAAATATAACGTTCTTCAAAATCAACAATTTAAAAGTCGAGAAAATTTCACGGCTTTCACGACGACTTTACATTATTTTACCGGTGGGTGTGAATTTCAAAATGGTTTAACATCACGCGGGCCACAAATAAAGTCCCGGCAGGCCGCGGGTTGGGGATGGCTGCTGCTTTAGCAGTTCTTGGATACAGCCTGGAGACAGACGGACAGACATCGAAGTCTCGGGTCAATTTAGACTGCAACGTGACGCGTAGATGCATTTCTAAATTTGTACTGAATTGACAGATTTCGTGAGCGTGAGATGTCTTGCAAATCTGTCAAATCCATACAAATTTAGAAATACATCTACGCGTCGCGTCGCGGTCTGATTTAACCCTATTAGAGTCCCATTTTTACCCCTTGAGTACGGAACCCTAAAAATTACCATAGAGCACAGCCACCATGCCTACTGTCAACTGTCAGTTATCTGTCAATTTTATTGTTTGTGACATTGACAGCTCCTGACTTTTAAGCAAATCCATGCTAAAAAAAAGTCGAAGAATATAAAATTACAAAATATAACCATTACCTATATTAATTAATAATTCTTTAATTCATCATGTGGTATGAAATTATTCCTAGTTTTATGATCATAACAGCTGGCTTAGGCCTTCCGGGGTTGGGACTTTATCACCTTCACAATTTAACTTTAAACAATGTGAGTATATTGTTATGTACCATTATGTAAGTCAGTTTCCGTAGGAGCTACGTTTCTAGCGAACTTGATCATAACAAATAAATAATGTTTCCTAATTTTTAGCATCACAGACGCACCATGATTGAGAGATGGGACAGAATGTCCTACCAGAGAGATGAGAGAATAACTGGAAACCCCTATGTTGTAGCTGTAAGTATTTTTGTTTGTAACATTTTCTTATTTACCTTGGGTACTAAACGACTATTATTCTGCGTTTCCAGAGCTGCGTTGCGAGAAATATGTTTTACTGCTATTAGGCTGCCTTCACATTATGTCGCGGGTACTGCGGCAGCCGCGCGGCAGTCGCGCGACTTCCATACTTACTAAACTGACTGTCTTTAGTATGGAAGTCGCGCGGCTGCCGCAGTACTCGCGACTTAATGTGAAGGCAGCCTTAGTGAGGGCAGGCAAATGAAGCAATTTGTTTTTAAAACACATTCCTCGCAACAAAGCTCTGGTGAAAACACACCCTTCCTGAGCCTTCACTTTATTAATTATTAAAAATTAGAAGATTAAAAAAGGTATTAAAAAAAGGTATAGTTAAACTAACAAATAACTTTATACAGATATTTCATATTACAAAGACTTGATTTGGTGTTAGATTTTTAGTTTGATATCTTATTAAGAAAACTGTCTGGCTACTATATAAATTTGGCCAGTTTTTGTCCTTTCCAACAAGCAATGTACCTGTTTGTCATTTAATTAAAAAACTTTATTTATTTCAGGGGCTGGACTCACTTCCCGACAAATAAGTTTTTGATGTTAGATTATCACCAACTACAAATTTAGAAAATAAAATTAATTTTATTATTTCACATTTTTCATTAATTGCTTTTATTGATTTTAGGTACTACCAGAGAAGTTGATTCATAGGCAGATGGCGGACCTACGTAATTTAGTCACGCTATGTTAAACCCAGCCGATAGATCTCCATTATTGAATTGACATAATCCGACCACATGACGTAGGCCCATCAACTGCCTATGAATCAATTTCTTCGATGGTACATCAAGACAACTTCCCTGTTCCTTTGTGGGTAAATTGTAAGGTAATTGGGTTTCCCTGATGGAGAGCCCATACTTTTATACAATGATATTCTATGTTACTAACGTAACTAGATTGGCAGTTTCCGGCAGCAACGCATTGCCACTTCGAAGATGCCTGCAGGCATATCTAACTTACATAATGACATAATGACTAGACATCGTCTTTTGAACTATTAAGTGGTTACGCATTTCTGATAATCTTTTCGACGGTGCTACTCTAGTATTTTAGAAACTCATTGCTTTTATATGTATAAATTATAATTCATCTTGAGTTCCCTGGATTACTTACTCTGGCTCATTATCATTTTTTCACTCCCACCCCCAAAATTTTGTTAATTAATATACATAACTTGTCTTATATTTCGACAGGTATTATGCCTATTACTGTTCGTAAATCATGACCCTACAAAATTACAGGCTGGTACCACACCTGATAATCGCTTCATAGTTTGGAACTATTTATATAAGTTTGGAAGTCAGGTTAAAAACAAAGAATTAAAAACTAGGGTGAACATGACTAGTGATTGGACAGTACTAGTCATTGGACAGAGCACAAAAACACTATATTTATTATGGTTGCTTTAAAAATAGGCAGTTTTTAAAGCAACCTTAATAAATGTTGTGTTTTTGTGCTTTGTCCAATGACTGGTATTGTCCAATCACTAGTCATTTACCCTACGCACGGAGCACTGACCTCCATTATACAAGTGGAGGTCAGTGGTACCATTGACCAAATGTGGCACGGACTACGAACTACGGAGCAAAAATGACCCTACGTTTTTAAAAAGATTGAAATTGGCAAATGGCAACTTACCGGACAAAAGAAACCAAAGAAATACTACGCGATTACTGAAAAGAAGAAGGAGAAACACAAATTAAACTGAATCAAACACCAGTGTTGCCACCTTAGCTCTTTTAGAGCTAGATCTAGCACTTTTTGCTGTAGTCGAGCTCGTTTTTTGATGATTTAGCCCCAAAAGAGCAATCTAGCTCTTTTCGCTATGTGATATGAAATTTCGCTCCGTGCTTAACAAGTTATGAAACAATGCGCGCCATGTAGCATAGATTTCGTCACTCATAATTATTCATTAGGTACGTTATTAGTTTTGTTCTGGTAACCCTACTGTTTCTCTACTGGGGAATCCCCCAATTTTCTATCAAGTATAAACCGAGTAATTTAGAATGTAATCACAACTTGTTCATCGTAATATTATTTTAGTGTTTGTATTTTTCGCAATGTTATAATATTGACGAGAGATCGACTAGCGAGCGAACATTTATTTCATTCGTTTTCGTAACTTGTTGAAAAAAGTAGAGTGAAGTGAACACTGTCTTGTCTTCAGTATTATTGTTACAGAAAGTGTGCGAAAAGTTAGGAAAAATGGACCTACCACCATAATGTTACCTACCTATAATAATATAGTACCTACTATAATGTTGTTTGTAAATTGTCTTTTTAAGGATTAAAAAGACAACATTATAATAATTACAAACAACATTATAAAAAAGAGTGGGAAATTGAATTTAAGTGGATTAAATCAGTGCCAGGAAACTCGTCGAAAGCTCTATGTTTATGTTGCAAAATTGAGTTATGTGCGAAGTTATTCGATATCCAACGACACAAAGAAACAAAAAAGCATAAAGAAAATTCAGCTCCGTTCACATCATCCTCACAAGCAAAAATAGTTGTAAATAACATGGATCTAAACAAACTAGCAAAATGGTAAATAAAGAAGATACCGCAAGTTCATGTGCTAGCACAGTTTCCGCCACTGAATTTTTTTTTAGCTCTTTCTAGCTCCTCTTTTGATAGCAAAAATAGCTAAATCTAGCTCTTTCTAGCTTGTCGAGTTGCTCTTTTTCAAAAACCAAGGTGGCAACACTGTCAAACACTGGTATTTCTAGGTAGGTACCGTACCAATTTAATAATTTTATTATTATGTGTTTTTAAGTTACTATAAGTAACAATATTACACCATTAAAAATATGAGAACAATTTCTTTGGATACTAGTTCGAGTGAATATAAAGTGTGATAAAAGTTATAAAAGTATGGATGACTGCCTTACAGATATAACTGTTGAGTTTTTAGCTGTTGCTTTTAATAACATCCTTTACTTTACTTCTGTGTATCCTAAATCAATATTTGAAAGCAGAAAGAAATACAATGTGGTAGTATTTAAGTCTGTTCATCCACAAGTCAATCAATATTTAGATATGTGTCTTAAAAGCATTGAAGCTTGCATAAATAACAATAATTTAAAAAGACTTGAATTTGTTATTACTGATGAAAATTATAAGGCTTTATTAAGCTTCATATTTGATTTTGATATACAAAATCAACATGAAACCAATGACACTTATTTTATTAAAAGTGAGCAGAACTTTCGAGCTTTTTGTCTGAAACTATCTACAATGGTTCATATTTTCAAAAGATTACCAGAAAATACATCTTTTACAATATACCTACACACAAATGAATCTACTGCTGTCTCGTTGGCCACCAATCCTGCAGTAGAAGATTTTCCAATGATAGAAGTCGAGAATGAAAGCAAGAAGTCTGATGGAATAGTCCCAATAAAGAGTTTTGATGTCGGCCAATACAGTTTGTCTACATATGTTGAAATAAATGAATTGGATATCAGTTACAGTATTCTTTGAATAGAAGCACTAACCCTCCAAATATTAACAAATGATGATCATCTTTAACTAATAAGAATAGAAGTATTCAGGTAAAAAATTATAAAGGCTTATAATATTTAAACCATCAAAATACATACAATTTAAAATTTTGCTTAGCTACTAAACAATTTCATCATTATGATTATATTTGAGTTGCAGGCATCTTAATCTTGAATATATCTCATCCCAGTCGACATATGCACCTATTAGTTTTCTTACGTTATTAGGTTTATCTTCATACTGATCTCTGCCATGCAACAATCTGATGTTGTCGAAGACCAGTATATCTCCTGCATCAGTCTTGAACTTAGTTGCAAAGTCCATGTTCAATTTAAAGAAGAGACTATGTGCTTTATACCATAGCTTAACAATTTCTATAGGACCAAGGAAGTGACTGCCTCGCTGAGGAATTGAAAAGTTTATCCGCTCTATTTGTCCATGCTTATCTAAGCATATAACGGGAGCTCTGTGAAGCTTAAAGAATTCATTGCCATGTTCTGTCCCTATATCACTCCATTCTACATCAATTTCTGTTAGTAATTTAAATTGTTCAGGGTGGTAAGTTTTAATATACTCTGCCGTGTAGTGTCCATCAGATAGCAGGTTTTCTCCACCTTGGCTGGATGTTTGTACAAGACAGTGGAGCATGTTGACCCCAGGGCAATACTCATAGTAAGGAAGGTCCACGTGTATTTGAAGGTTGCTGTTTAAGTATGCCACATTGCTAGTATTGGGCACATTTTGAACTATAAAGTTTGTTCCGTAGTGAGTTTTCTTAGGAAATCCGATTTTTTGCACCACACTGTCTAGTGCAGTTTCTTTATTAGGCGTATTTTTAATCAAGGCTACGCCATACACGGAGAGGTCATGAAGCCATTTAAAAAGTTGCTTGTCATCATTGATAATGCCGCTGAACTCATGTTTGGACAGTATCTTTTGGAAGTCATTACCATGCCAAGTTTTTTTAGACGGCTTGAAAATTGTATCATTATAATTCTTTCTATGTTTGTCAGTGAAACTTCTGAATTTCAGCCAGTTTATCTTGTACCGCGATTCGTGGCCGTCTTCCCATGTCACTTGCAAGGAATTCTCGTCTTTAATAACATCTTTCGGTTTGCTGTCCAAGTTGAATTTCGCCCAATCCACGACTCTGCTCTTGGCGGTAGGATGGAAGCACTCGGCACACTGACAGTTGTCTCTTAACCACACGTACGGGAATTTGAGGTTCTCGCCGTGAATGTTTAAGTCCAAGATGTCCTCATTTTCCTTAAACGTAACGTTTTCGGTGCGCCCTTCGTAGTAGGTTCTGACGTATTTGGGTAGTAAAAGTTGTTTGATCAAGTGCCGTGCACTTAAGAACCGCTTAGACGCGGTCATCGCGTCGAGCGAATCTTACACACTGCGATACGTAATCGTGAACTTCGAACCTTGACGTGATACCGAATATAATGATACTACACTTATGTATTAAGTGACAAGTTATTTAACAAGTTTGAAGTTCATATCTAACGCATTTGAAGGTTCCGTTGGTGCTCTAGTAGATGTCGTTTATTTATGACTAGGTGGGACAAGGGCGAGCTTATGTAATTTGTTGGTGTAATACGGTAATATGTTTTACTGTCGCTACTTTTTAGGGTTCCGTAGTCAACAAGGAACCCTTATAGTTTCGGTCTGTCTGTCCGCGGTTTTTCTCAGAGTAATTCAGCATGAATGTACATCTCAATGACGCCAACAAAATGGTATATAAAATCTTAAAAAAAAAGGTACCTCCCATACACATCAAGCGGGGGTGATTTATTTTTCCGCGTCCACCCTACCGTGCAGGGTGTCGTTGGATAGGTTTTGTAAAAAGTGAAAATGTCCAGTGTCCCCCCCCCCCCCGTCTACCAGCTAAACGGTTGCCTCTAGAAATGTGAAAAAAATCACAGAGGTAGGAAATATGCTGAATTTAAAAGGAAAACTATCACGGCTAAGAAGACTTCATAAGTTATTGAGTAATAGTCGATCAACTAAAAAAAATGTATTCGGAGAAGTATAAAGGAAATTTTCGTTCAAATTCCTTTGAACGTAACTAAGATGATGTTGTTAGTAGTGTAAAACAACGTGTTTTAAACTACTAACTAATGTACATGTCGCAGTCAACTGGTTTAAATAGCCGTTCAATCAAACAGCTAGCCCTTTGACTGAACAACGCCATTCAATCACACGACTAGCTTTTTAATTGAATATTTAAGTCGCTCAAAACGTTCAACACTACAGCTAATTCAAAAGCCGCCGTTTGATTGAATTAGTTCAGCGCTCACCACCGCGGCGCTAGGTGCGTTTTGTTTATATGGCGTCAACTAACCGGTGTTTTGTGGTTGTATTGTTATTTTTCGTAAATATACGTTAAAGTATTATTAAAGAGACAAAAATTATGGGGGCACATACGAGTGAATCAAAATTTAAACTAATATTCGAGGAGAAATTACGGGATTATGAAAAACATCACCAAGGTATTTATTGCAATTGTGTTCAAAATGAGTTAGAATACAATTAATCTGCTTGTAATCATTACGCTTGTGTAATAATAGCACTAAACTAATGGTCATCTTAGTTTGTTTACCATTTAACCAGTTGGCTAAGCTTCATCTAGCTGTAGTGTTGAACGTTGCAGTCAACAAGTCGGCTAAACGACGTATAGCCGTGTGATTGAATGGCGTTGTTCAAAGGGCTTTTTTAACCAGTCGACTGCGACATACATTCATTAACTATACAAAAATTATCAAAAACTAGCGGTACTACGGAACCCTATATTGCGCGTGGCCCGACACGCACTTGGCCGATTTTAATTAATTCAAGTAAAGAGGTACAAAAAAATCAAATTATAAGACTAATACTTACGTCTAAGCCAACTCCACCATTGGATGGTTGGTTAACAAATATTGTTCTTTGGTTTATTTTTACCATAGTTATTTAAAATTATATTAATCTATAGGGTAATAGTTAACCCATCAACTCCCAAGCGGCACCCGGGTGCCGCATAACAATTGAATATCTATTGTGTCTGCGATTCCCACGATCGAGGTATTAAAACGAAAAAAAAAACTGATTAAAAAGTAACTGTTTATTTTATAAATAGACTAAAAAAGTGTGATTTTATTGCTTTCATAAAAAAGTTTTAGCACCAAAAAGCATCAAATCTGGAAACTCTCATTATCATTGATTTAATTCTGGACATTAGTATCACTGGACTCTGCTGGATCAGCACCAATAATCAGGGCGAGCGAAGCGAGCCCTAGTATATCCCACAACCTGAACATTTTGTGGTACACTTTACGGAAAAACTATCACGCCTATTGATTTGTGCTTTACCATAGTAATTTTTATTTATATGTAGATGTGTTATCATCAGTCAGTCAAGGTGTGACGACGCAAGGAGGGACAAAGCTCGGCTTTTAGCTAGTAATAATTAATTAATATAAACATGTTTAGCTACCAGTAACTGTATGAAATGTAAAAAAAATAATCGAGCAAGTATCTCCACCTACTGTATCAATGTAAATTAACTAATGTTTAATGTTGACTTTGATCTTGTTGTAAGCATTACTGAGTATGCCACGGATGTTCCATATGTGATCGAAATTCTCTGGCTGAGTATTGAAGTTGCTGTCTGTTGCCTTCACCCAAATGTCGACGGTGCTGGCCTGCAAATAATTGGACACAATAAGTAATGAATTACGACGCTCTATGGCCCAGCTATCCAGCATGTAGAAATTCAGCTATGAACCTATCGCAATTTGTTTTTTTTTTACTCAAGCAAAAATAATAATAAGCTATCACATTTTCAACTCTCATAATGTGCGATTATGATATTTACGCTTATATTTGGAGTACAGCTGACATGTACTGCTACAATTCTCTTTTGATCCCAGTATTGGGGCACAAAATCTTGTGATGTAACATTATGGTTAAAAAATATTGATATAACCATACCTTAGGATCTGGTAATCGAAGGCGCGCAGTCCACAACGCCCAGGCGTAGTGTCGACGCGGAGGGGCGGGGTCAGTGAAAAGCTCCGCCTCCTCCCAACTCGCGCCGCCGTCCAGGCTCACGTCCACGCGCATAATCTTAGCCCCGCCCCCTGAGTACGCGTATCCTGTTCAAAAGAACTAATTAGAAGTTGCTTTAAGATGACACTAACGTCCGTATCATTAGTAGTTTCCTTAAGATTTCCTCCACTCTGCTCAATCCTAATCCTCAAAAATTATGTCATATTTTGTTAAAAAAAAACAACAATTTCTAAAGAGGTCGAGTTGAGTGGGAAAATCTCGAAGAAACGACTTATTATACGGGTGTAAAGCTAGGTCGTGTTAATGTGTAAACTGTCGTTTTGCTATTTCAATGATGACATCACTCTCTTTAGAAAAAGTTTCACGAAAAATCTATGGATTTGTTCGAAGTATTGTAGCATAGCGGCAGCTTCATATTAAAAAGTGTCTAGATATACGTCATATAAGCGTCTCCTTTTCTGTTTTCATGATCCCGAAGCGACTGGCAAAAGATCAGGCACAGAACTAATTTTTAACCCCATCTGACGCATCCAAATCCGCTTGTCTGACAAAAACCAAGATGGATAGATGACATGATCTCTGAAACTATAAACATCGAACCAGCTCTGGAATTATATATAGGCAGTATTATACTGCCTATAATAGGCCATGGACGGCAACGTGCTATGGCGTCCTAGAGGGGGCAGCAGCATCCTAGGATGGCGGCGGAGTTCGTACATAGGGACGGAAAAATTAAAGTGACCTATACTCATAAAATATAAATCCGGCCCTGTAGGCCTACTACGAAACTGTAGGCCCACTACGAAACTGTTTTGAGACTCAAACAATCGGACGAGAATGCCGCGTCCTGCTCTAACAACGTCATTTCACGTTTGTTAGAGTAGGACACGGCATTCTCGCCCGATTGTTTGAGTCTCAAAACAGTTTCATGGTACAAAGCCTGTTTTGAGACTCAAACAATCGGATGAGAATGCCGTGGTCCTGCTCTAACAGCGTCATTTCACGTTTGTTAGAGTAGGACGCGGCATTCTCGTCCGATTGTTTGAGTCTCAAAACAGTTTCATGATACAAGGCCTGCATCGAACCTCACCTTTGATATCTATATGTCCACCATCAGCAGTAACAGTGTCGCCATCTAGCGGCTGGCACACCGCCGACGTTACAGGCAGGCTGTATACAGGCGGCGCGGTGCTGAAGTCCGCCGTCTCCCATGTCTTGGAGGGGTTGAACGCGCGGTAGTCCTTTTGGTGCCAGTGGGACGGACTCTCTTCGGTTGATATTGTTATGCCCTCTGAAAATGTACGGATACTGTGACATACAAGCATGAGAATCTTATTTTGAAGTTTGATAGGAGATAGAGATACTCTGAGATACTATAGAGATGTAGCGTTGTTTGATGTACTATCAGAGAAGTTGATTCATATGCAGATTGCGGACCTACGAATTTGGTCACGTTATGTCGAACCCATCCGACAGATCACAGCTAACATTGAATTTACATAATCCGACCAATTGACGTAGGTCCGTCAATGCCTATGAATAAATTTCTTCGATGGAACATAGTACCTAACTAGCTCAAATAAGGTAAAGACGCTGGATAAATGTTGCGTGAAATAGTAGCATCATGCACTGTTATTTGTGACAGAACTGTACAGTTATATCGTTGTGTGTAGCAGGAATTATTTTGTTTCGTGTTGTACTCACGGAGCCACTTGACGGAGCGTACAGCGGGCGCGCCCGGCACGACAACTCGCAGCGGGTACCCGTGGTCGAGCGGCAGTCGCTCGCCGTTCATGTGCGTAGCTAGTAGAACCTGCTCAACATGAAAATTATTCTTTTATGCTCATTTCTCACACTCTTGTTCATTAAAGGCGCGTAATATTATGCCGAGCATCCACTAAGCTACTTTTGGAGACAACACTAGTCGCGCGACAGCGAATTTTGGCAACGTTGCACAATAGCGGCCGACGCGACGTTGCCAGCTGGCGCGCAACCGGCGAAATATGGGTACTTAAGCTTCGTATACATTAGGCAACATTTGGCGCGCTTACATAAGCAGACTTAAGTAAGAGAAATAGGAAATTTATACCTGTGCGTCTGCCGCCAGCGCCGCGTTCAGCGGTAGCGACGTGCTGAAGTGCGTGCCCGTTGCGTCTATGTCCGCACCTGTAAACTATTATATGCTTGTTATATCTTCATGCCTCGAATCTCGGATCGATTCTCATCAATTTGTACATTAAAATTGATGACTAAGAAGATTACAGCAGTCTAAAAATGAATTAACACTTGGGCCATTTTGAATGACAGTACTATGTCAAAATGATCTCAGTGCAAAATCCTTGTACGACTGTACAAATCTACATTCAGTTGCATCGGCCAAATTGGTACTAACGTCGCCATATTGTAAAATGTTTCATACAGCTGTTTCACAATCACGCCCTCCTCTCAATTCGATTAACAGCTTATTTACAACAACGCTGAAATGTCAATGCCATCAAAGTGTCATAACATCCTTGTAAGGGTCAATTCAGACCGCAACGCGACGCGTAGATGCATTTTTTTTGTATAGATTTGACAGATTTGCAAGACTTCTCACGCAATTGAAATCTGTCAATTCAGTACAAATTTACAAATGCATCTGCACGTCGCGTTGCGGTCTCATTTAACCCTAAGACTGTATGTACGCATTATGATATTGTGTCGGTCCACGTTGCGGGGGTCTCGGGGATCGAGGCCGCACGCCAGCAGCACGTCCCGCAGCAGCGCACCGCGCCACGTCACGCAGCTGATCGGGCCCGCCTGCCAGCTGAGACCCCTTACCGGTTAACCTGGAATTATACAGGTGTACGCACCATGATGTGTCGGTCCACGTTGCGGGGTCTCGGGGGTCGAGGCCGCACGCCAGCAGCACGTCCCGCAGCAGCGCGCCGCGCCACGTCGCGCAGCTGAGCGCGCCCGCCTGCCAGCTGAGACCCCTCACCGGCTTCACCTGGAATATCTACAGGTGTTCGCACTATGACGTGTCGGTCCACGTTGCGGGGGTCTCGGGGGTCGAGGCCGCACGCCAGCAGCACGTCCCGCAGCAGCGCGCCGCGCCACGTCGCGCAGCTGATCGCGCCCGCCTGCCAGCTGAGACCCCTCACCGGGTTAACCTGGAAATCTACAGGTGTACGCACTATGATGTGTCGGTCCACGTTGCGGGGGTCTCGGGGGTCGAGGCCGCACGCCAGCAGCACGTCCCGCAGCAGCGCGCCGCGCCACGTTGCGCAGCTGATCGCGCCCGCCTGCCAGCTGAGACCCTTTACCGGCTTCACCTGGAAAATTCATATTAATGTACAGGCGTAACATAAAGAAGTGATAATACTTTAAAGTGGGCATGTGTCCCTCGTATACTGTGAAAGTAGCGGCGATTAGGGCTTAATCACAATGGCGGTTTGCGGGTGGTCGCGGAACGATTGCGCGGCAACACGTATTCGCGGCGCTCGCTAGATGTATGCCGTATGGGGGTCGCGCAACCATTTCATGGATTGATTTCCCATTTAAACCACCATTGTGAAAAGGTCTTCAAAAGCCAGTGATGAGTGTGCTTATTTGCAGTCAATTCCATTTGCGAAACCCTTTGCTTTGCCAAAAACTGCAACGCCTTGACGGCGTTATTTATGATAAAAACATTTGTTCTGGTTGATAAGATATAAAATGGCAATGATGTATTTGTGTATGTAATTTAAACTGATAATATTTTTGCACACCATCAAAATACTTATCGTCGACCTTGTACAGTGCTTGTACAGATGCATTAAATTGCTAATAAAATGTTAATAGCTAAATAAGGTATGTCATGTTAACTAGAGGTAACTCAATTGGTGCTTATTAAAAGTTAAAAGCTTTTATTTAACTTGCTCTGTATGTATGTAAGTATGTGTGTTGCGGTGGAATTTTAGAACTCAATTTTGAAGTAGATATATTTAACCGATGGCCGACCATCTAAGATGGCGAAATAATTATTTTCTATGCAGTCCTACAATATGGATATTAAATGAAAGGGCTTTTTGAGAGTAACTCGAAAACGAATGTAATTTCATTCTATATCCAACATGGCGGCTCATCCAAGATACGGAAATAGTTATTTTTAATGCACTTCTGCAATATGGGTATCAAATGAAAGGGCTTATTGAGAGTAACTCGGAAACGAATGTAATGTCATTCTATATCCAATATGGCAGCTTAGCCGAGATAGGAGAATAGTTTTTTTAAAGCACTTCTGCAATATGGGTATCATATAAAAGGGCTCATTGAGAGTAAATTGAAAAGTAATAGTCAAGTCGTGTCGTGACGTGTCATGTCATGTCGTGTCGTGTTGTGACGTGACGTGACGTGTCGTGTCGTGACGTGACGTGAAGTGACGTGTCATGACGTGACGTTACGTGACGTGACGTGGCATGACGTGACGTGACGTGTCGTAACTTTACGTGACGTGATGTGACTTCAAGTCAAATCCAGCCGGGTTTCAGAAAATGCCTGGTTGAATCCGGTCACTTTTGTTAAATGTAATTTAACTTTTTAGTCGTGCAGAAATAAACGGAATATAACAACTAGCTAAATATAGATTTTTCAATGGTCAAAGTCGAGTACGATTTCTTAAGGACTTAAGTTAATCAGATTTTAACAAATTCTTAAAACAAAACAAATTAAGTATCAAACAGACTAAGAAATCTAGCCAGAGATAACTAAAAAACAAAAAATAAATTATAAAAATTTTTTTTTTTAAAAAAGCTTTTATTTAAATAGTCTAAAAATAAATAAATTTCTCCTTAAAAATTTTAACTATTAAGTTATAATCCTCAATATATTATACAATTTGCATGATAATAAAAGCTTGTCGCGCGATTTGTAAATAAACTAGTAAGTATCAATTTAACTGAGTAAATTGATATTATATTTTTATTTTAATAAAATCAAGTACTGATAGATTGTTAAGTCTCGCGAGTCGCGACAAGCTTTTATTATCATGCAAATTGTATAATATATTGAGGATTATAACTTAATAGTTAAAAATTTTAAGGAGAATTTTATTTCTTTCTTTTTAGACTATTTAAATAAAAGATTTTTTTCAAAAAGTTTTTTGTTCAGCCCCCCTTCATTGTATAATTTATATTTAACAAAATTCGACAGAGCAGTCAGCAGTATAATGCATGCAAATCTCGTACAGCATTATGCTCCCTGAACTTAACCCGAAACGAAGTAACCTGTACGAATAGTTTCTAAAGTGCGCGCACGATAACTTTGCGCACGGCTGAAATCGGAACTAATTGTCGGGCCGCCATGTTTACATGATAATCGATATGCCTATTCCTATACATAATTTAAATTAGTAAATAAATATATTAAAGTAAAACTACCAATGTTATTTAAAAAAATATCATTGGGATTACCCATTTTTTTAATGAATCCCTACGCTGAGTTATCGTGCGCGCACTCTAGTAGTGGTCTAGTATGAAGATGGTCTACTGCATTTGATTAAGCTATTGCACTGACCTCCATTATACAAGTACGCTGGACCTATGATACCCACTTTTTTTGTGACTACTTGAAGCGGAATCAGCGCCCCCCCTGAGAGGGAAGAGAACTAAATTTGACGTAACTTGCAAATGGCCGCTTAATCGTTATTGGTTGTCATCACTAGTATTAGTTCCAAATACTCCCACTACTGCTATCAGCGCCAATATGGCGACTTTCAAACGTTATTTTTACGTCAAATTTAGTTCCTATCACTCACATTGGGGGAGCTGATTCCGCTTCAAATAGGCACAAAAAATAGCTGTCATTTCAAAGGATATCATTAGTCCAGCGTACTTGTATGATGGAGGTCAGTGAGCTATTGACATAAGCAGGGATTAAGGCGGCGCATTTTTAAAGGACATCAAAACTCGGCCAAGTGCGAGTCGGACTCGCGCACGAAGGGTTCCGTACCGTTATAGAGCAAAAATAGGCCAAAAATTGTGTTTTTGTATGGGAGCCCTCCTTAAATTTTTAATTTAATTTAAATATTATTATTAATTGTTAAAGTACACATATTTAAGGCCTTTGTGAAAATTTCAAGTGCCTACCTGTTGCCATTATAGATATTGAGCAAAAAAGGCCAAAAAAAATCATGTTTGTTGTATGGGAGCCCCCCTTAAATATTAATATTATTTTGTTTTTAGTATTTGTTATTATAGCGGCAAAAGACATACACAATCTGTGAAAACTTATAGCTGTAGCGGTTCTTGACAGACAGACAGACCAGACAGACAGACGGACGGACGGACGGACGGACGGACGGACGGACGGACGGACGGACGGACGGACGGATGGACGGACGGACAGACAGACAGACAGACAGACAGACAGACAGACAGACAGACAGACAGACAGACAGACGGACAGACAACGGAGTCTTAGTAATAGGGTCCCGTTTTTACCCTTTGGGTACGGAACCATAAAAAAGGAGGAGGTTCTATGGCTATGGATTTTATTACCTTGTTCATTTCACTTCGTCTATTCCCGGCGCACATGAGCGCGGCTCTCACAGTGACTTGCGGGAACCGCTCTATGTCCTGCAGGGTCAGGCTGACGGTGCTGGTACCGTCACCCACGATGGTCACTGTAACTGTATGCTCCTCCTCTGACAGCTCGGGGACGGGCATGTGTTGGCGTACGTAGAATAGCTCGCTGGGAATTTATTTTTTATAAAATAAGGGGCCAAACGAGCAAACGAGTCACCTGATGGAAAGCAACTACCTACCGTCGCCCATGGACACTCGCAACATTACAAGAGCTGCAGGTGCGTTACCGGCCTTAAGGGTGCGTTTCCACTGAAGTAGAGCGGGGCAGAGAAGAGCTTAGCGGTGCCCGAATTGACCAATCGTGCTATTCCAGCGGAATGACAGCGAAGCGGAGCGAAGATTTCGAGCATGGTGATTGGTCAATTCGGCACCGCTAAGCTCCTCTCCGCTCCGCTCCGCGTCAGTGGAAACGCGGCCTAATACTTGAGTTTTCAGTCTAGTTACGTTTGGTAGGACCTATAATATCAGCATATCGATTTAGTACCTTGCGACGGTAATGCAACAGATTGACAGCAGATGGCTGTCCTAAAATTCATACCAATCGGCTTGACGCCTTTTATACATGCATCGTCGGCGTATAGATCAAGATAATATTGCTTTCGTGAGTGAGTGAAATTGACAAGTGAATAAAGCCTTTTTCAAAATTCAGACTAATTCTAAAACGTTTTTTTTTCGCGCAATTAATCATTAACGCTGGCGCGCGTTTTTTACCTGCCATGAAAATTGCTGAATTCGAGCTTTTTTTGATTGTGCATCAAGATGATACCAGCCGTGCTAGCATAGGCCAACGAGAAAATTTTGTCTACACGTTTTCTCGATGTTATCTGGTTTATCTCTTCATCTCTATTGACCCTAACATGACATACATTTTTTCTCGTACGTCTGTCGTCAAAATTAGAGATATTTTTTTTATATGTGCTATTTTTGTCTATATACTAACAAACTATATACGAACGAGTTTATCTCTCGAGTCTCGACGTTCGCATGTTAGCGAAAAAGAGATATATATCAATATCGACAATATCACTACGCTCGAGAGTGAGATATCCACGAGATATCTATATATATATAGTTGGTGTATGCTAGGGGGGCTGAAAGTCCGATATTTGGTTGAATAATAATAAATCACTTACTTGGGTGTATCAAAGTAGGCTATCTGGTATTCGGGGGGTATTTCGGCATTAAAAGGTTTTGCTGTTTTGATGATCAGTCGTTTGTCTCTATATGGTTCCTTCACCCATAGTTCATCATCACTGTGGTCTGTCACATCATCATCATGTAGATTGCCTGCAATAAACTTTATTAAAATTAATTCAATTACAATTATACGTGGGAGAGCCATGCTTCGGCACGAATGGGCCGGCACGACCGGAGAAATACCACGTTCTCACAGAAAACCGGCGTGAAACAGCGCTTGCGCTGTGTTTCGCCGAGTGAGTGAGTTTACCGGAGGCCCAATCCCCTACCCTATTCCCTTCCCTCCCCTATTTCCTTCTCTTCCCATCCCTACCCTCCCCTTTTACCCTATTCCCTCTTAAAAGGCCGGCAACGCACCTGCAGCAGCTCTTCTGATGCTGCGAGTGTCCATGGGCGACAGAAGTTGCTTTCCATCAGGTGACCCGTTTGTTCGTTTGCCCCCTTATTTCATAAAAAAAATATTCAAAGTAACATTACAAACATTGATTCTTTAATAGATAGTAAACCTATATAACTTTGTTAGGTTATATCAAGCCCAGCAGCCAGCCGACAGAACATAGCTTACATTACCATAAGTCTTGAAATAACCATACTTAATAAACTAGAATACATTTTTCTGAGACTATTTTTAAGCTCCCAAACTTAGCTTCATCTGCCTTAAATAACTCTATAAGGATTGCCTAGTACCCAGAAATATGTTAAATCACACAATAAAACTATTCTTACCTATTCTATAAGATTCTAGAAGCTTGTACACCTCTTGAGTTTTGTGCATTCCATACACATTCCAGAAGGGTTCTATGCTGTATCCAGCAGCATTCATAATCTGCTCTCCACCGGGATGAGATGGAAGGAAGGAGGTGACATCATACACACCATACTTATATGTCACCCAGAAGCTTTCCCTTCAATTGTTAAAACATCATAATATCGGCACATTTGGTTAAAACAAGAAAAAAGGTGCCTTACAAAAAATGCTTTATACAGGGTGCAATTAAACCTTCCTGCCAAATTTTTTCCAGGGCTTAGGTATCATTAGGAGAGTCCATTTAACAAAAAAAAAAAAAAAAAAATTGGGTGTTATTTTTTTTCAATGACATATTTTATCCCATTTAAAATCGTTGCAGAACGGTCACTCGCGGCGCGGGGGAACGAGAGGGGGTGCGTCACGCGCGGCCGACGCATCGTGTCCATTAATTGTAACGTTTTTTAGGATAACTTTCGAAAGCTATTTCTCAATAATTTAGTACAGTGACTATAAAAGAAAAAATACGTGTATTTTTTTTTTTAACAAGGATCAATATATCAAAATTTGGCAGGAAGGTTTAGTTGCACGAAGTTATGCATAAATTGCAAAATTCACTGAACTTGGATTAATTTGTAAGGTTAGTATTTAGTGAAGAAACTTACTTATTATCATGCTTGCTAACTTCCTCTGCTCTGAATGTTGGTAGGTCTGGTCTTTTAGCTCCAGCGTCAACGAGAGTATCCTTCTCATTCTTACTGTTCTGGTCATCTGTACAATATAATCTTGTGTTTATAAGTTTTATGTGATATTTGATTTAAGCTCTTAATCCCTCGATTGTGGAAAAACGAGACACAATAGCCTTTCTATGGTTATCGCGGTACCCGGTTACCGTTTGGGGCTTGAAGTATTAAATGCTTAGTATTAAAATTTAATTTCAGTCAACATAGTCAATAATAATATACTATAACACTTAATAAAGCAAAGTTGTTTTATTATGATATTTACAGGTATATGTCTAGTATTTGTTTTTTACTTAATGTACACATCAGTTTGCCAGTCAACATGTTTTCTTACTTCTTATTATTACAATATATTACTTACCTTGAACTGAAGAAATAACTACTGCACTTAGCAATGCAGTTGCTAATGTTCTATTATAATTGAACCACTCATTTTTATCTCTATAATAATTGTTGTATTTAAGGTTTTGAACAGCTGACACACATGGGGCAATTTTCACTAATTTATTGTAATATGCAAAAGATCTAAAATATAAAAAAGGGTTTAATTTTCTAGCAAATAAAATAGACACGATCTGATTTTCTATAAGTAGTAGAAGTGATAATAGTAATAAGAATATTTAGGTTCCTCAAAATTCTACAAAATAAGATTTGAAATTTAAATGCCTATACTAAAACATATTACCTTAAAAACAAGTTTCTTAGAGACATTTTGCATCGACGGGTTAATTAAACAACTAATTTAATAATATCTGAATAAATATAAGTCCATAACTTATGTTTACTTGCTGCTCCTGACCTTGTATTTATCTTATCTCGAATTGATATACCTAGCAACCAAATGACGACAACATACACTTCAAAAACAAACAGAAATTAAAATATTTAATAGTGGCAGTTAATGCCCGCAAAAATAAAACTTTCCTATATATAAAGGTACTCTGTGAATAAAACGTATCTTGCAAACCTACCACAAGCAGTTTTAGTGACATTGGTGACATTAATGACAACTGTCACTGTCAGAAATCAGCTGTGTGAATATTTTTTAAACCTCAACAGACATTGAGGCTTGAGCCAAAGGAACTAATTATTAATAATAAAAATAATCTTTATTTCAGACTTGTGCGACGCTGATGATACAAAGTACCAACTTATCCATATTATGCTGGCACTTCACATGGCTATTTGTATTTGCTATTGGCTATTTGTTGTATTTGGCAACATTATTGACGAATACGCAAACAAGCAAATAAAGGCTAATATACGACCTTCCACACATGGCCATTAAATATCAAACTTTTACTTGATTTTGTTTACTTGCCTATTTGACTCTTTTGATGTGCGTCAAAAACCAATAAAGGTTACCTACGTGTATTTGGTATTGGTCATATTTGTCAAATAGGCAAATAAGGCCAATACTTTGTCAAATATACCGTTTACACATGGTGATTGTTTGGCGAATACATCAAAATATATGCAAAATATACAAATAGCCATGTGAAGTGCCAGCATTAGAGTTTACACATAATTATATTATACCTAATAAGAAAAAAGAACAGATAAAATTTAACAGCGACAATAAACAATTAAATAATTCTGGTTTTCAGTAAAACTAAACCTAAACTAAAAGTAAAGTTCGTCACAGACGGTGAAGATAATATAAAATATATATTATCTTAGAGCATATTTTAGAATATCGCTCACCATAGAAATCCTATGAACCATCACACACGACGAAGTTAATATATATTTTATCTTTTGTATCTTAAGATACCGAGCGATATGGAAATATATATATTTCGTATCTAATATTATGTTATCTTAAGATGCGAAATATAAATCTTTATGAATACAGGGTGTTTTTGTGTCGGGCAGCGCGCGGGCTAATCGGTGATCGGACGTACTAGTGGGATGCTCCGTGCCCCGTCCAAAAGGTAGAGGGGGAAACAAAACCAAAACAAACTGATAGACGCTCTTCAGTGGAAATGCTCTGTCGCATGTTTGTATTTTGCTTTTTTATATTTTCCCTAATCAAATCGTGAATCGAAATGAAGGACCGGACCTCCTTCCTGAGTGGCTGAGCAAGTGGCGTCTCTCCGTCAACGCGAGTAAGTCACAAGCGCTCGCCGTTACCAGGAAGTTGAAGCTGCCGGCGCCCCTCAAGATCGAGGACTGCGAAATCCCGTGGCGCAGGACGGCCAAGTACCTGGGCATCACTATTGATCGCCACCTCAATATGAACGCCCAGTGCGACCAAGCCGTCGCTGGCGCGCGTGCCGCCGCGGCCTGCCTCCGCAGCCTCTTCGCTGCCCCACAAATCCCCATCAACATGCGGCTGGCGTTGTACAAGACGTACGTGCGATCCCGCCTGACATACGCGGCCCCTGCCTGGTACCAGCTACTGTCTGTGACGCGACGAGAGTTGCTCCAGCGGCAGCAGAACAGGGTGCTGCGCCGCGTTGTCGGCGCGCCGCGCTACGTCCGCAACGCCACCATCGCCCGGGATCTCAGGATGGAGAGCGTAGAGCAATTCATCTCTAGGCTCTCCTCCAACCTCTTCAGGCGTGCTGATACCTCGAGCCTGGTCGAGTTGGAGGACCTGGCTCCCTGGCACGCTCGCCCACCTGAGCCACGGAGGAGGGAGAAATGCGCCGCCCACCGCAGCGTCCCCGAAAAGGAGGAGCCGTGCGGACGAGCGCCACAGCGGCCCGCACCACTCCGGCAGCTGTATCAACAGATGCAGACCCCCAACTTGCCCCCACAGCGCTGGGCCCTTAAACCCAGCGCAATCTATCTTTTTATTTTCCGTGTGACACCAGGGGCCTGGCGAGTGGCAGCCCTATTGCCATTACCGCCGACCCCTCGGTGTCCTCTCCCCCCCCGGCATCAAAGCCAGGGCTCCGGGAAGTCTCTCTCCCCCACACTTTCTCACCAGCTCGGTCTGGCCCTCAGCGTAGTGGAAAGACGGCGCGCGTGGGAGTGGCCCCATACACGATATCTCCGCTCCCGGGCGGGGACCCTCGTGCGCCGCCGGGACCCTACCTGTCCCGGCCGAGTTCGGCCCTTGGCCGTAACACCCCCTGGTCATAACCAAGCCCCTGGGTTTGCCCTGCGTTTATCGCGGGGCTTTATCCCCTAAAAATAGTAATTTGCCTCGCACCATGGTACTTGTACCTGGCGCGTGTTATAATACGGAACTCTACATGTAGAGGGGCACAGCCCCTGGACATGTTCCCCCACCCAGGCCCACACCTAGGGCCAGGTGTGAGAAGACATAGATAGCTATTGTTAGTCAGTCGAAATAATAACTCGTAACAGTGAGTCGAAATAATACCTCATAACAGTCGCGCGTGAAATACTAGTTATCTATCGTTATTAATTGTTAGTGCGCAGTTAGTTTTCTCGTACTTGCGGTAGTAGATCGAATTGTAACCATTGTAAAGTAACTTCAATCCTTAGACAATTATTGTGTCTGTGTGTACAAACTAAGTATAAATATATGAATAAACTAAGTGATTCCGTAATCTTGCATTTTTATTTGAAACTGTAACGTAGGTACCGAACTACGGTACGGTAGGTACTAACTAGGTACTTACCTTACACTGGTCACCTACCGACTACGAACAGTGACAAATAGTGATATTTTATAAAGACAATTAAATAACAGTACACATTAATATAAAAAAATATGGCCACGCCGCAGGAAAACGCCGCGACTAATAACGAAGAAAATCCGAACGCGAATTTGCCAAACAAGGTAGTATCGGCGCCGACGGAAGTATTTCGAGTCGGAGTTAAAGTGCCCCCATTTTGGCCAGAGCGCCCGGCTCTTTGGTTCGCACAACTGGAAGGCCAGTTTCTACTGTCAGGGATTAGTAATGACACAACAAAATTTTACACGACATGCGGTAACCTAGAACACAAATACGCAGTTGAGGTGGCGGATATCATAGAAGACCCGCCCAAGGAAAGGAAATACGAAACTTTAAAATCCGAACTAATACGTCGACTGACCGCCCCACGTGAAGAGAAGATTAAACAGTTCCTCATCAGTGAGGACATCGGCTCGAGAAAACCGTCACAATTTCTGCGGCATCTCCAACACCTCGCCGGTCCGAACATACCAGAGGAGTTTATACGAACGACCTGGTACAACCGACTCCCCGTATCCGTACAGCCAATAATCGCTGCTTCGCAGAGCGATATGCCTCTGGACAAGTTGGCGGAGTTGGCAGACAGGATAACGGCCATCCCACACCCGACATTCCAGGTGGCAGCAGCGACACCTGGCAGCAGCAGCACACCAGCTAGGGACTTTATGTGGTCGGCGATGGAGGCGATGGCAAGACAGATCGAGCAGCTGACCAAGCAGGTAGCAGAACTCAGCACACACCAGTCGCGACAACCACGTTGTAGATTCGACAAGCAGAGATACAGGTCACGTTCAAGATCTCAACCGAGGAGTAACGGTATGTGCTATTTCCATAACAAATTTGGCGACAAGGCATTTAAATGCACCCGCCCCTGCTCGTTCTCGGGAAATGCAGACGGCAGTCAGTAGTGGCGGCACATGACTGCTATGCATGCAACGGCCGCCTCTTTGTCACCGACAGGAAGACCAAGTTGGAGTTCCTAATCGATACTGGCTCCGACTTATGTGTATTCCCTAAAAAAGCGACCAGAGGACACCGTAATAAGACAGAGTTTCAACTGTATGCAGCAAATAACTCCATAATATCGACATATAGCTACGAAGAACTGCATCTCGATTTGGGATTACGACGAGACTTCGTATGGAGGTTTGTGGTAGCTGACGTGGCAAAACCTATATTAGGCATCGACTTTTTAAGTCACTACAATTTATTAGTCGACTGCCGCAACTATCGACTCGTAGACAACCTTACGACTCTTTCGATAGCCCTGCCACATTGTGACAAGGGAACAGAGGCACTTACCATCAAGGCCGTGTCGGGTAAATCGCCATACCACTTTTTTGAGTTGCTGAAGAAGTTTCCTCTCATCACGAGACCCGCCGGAGCACCTGTGGAACCGAAGCACACGACAAAGCATCATATACGAACCACTCCAGGCCCACCCGTATGTGCCCGTCCCCTTCGATTAGCTCCAGACCGCCTGGCGATAGCTAAAAAGGAATTCGACGAGATGCTGCAAAATGGTACTGCAAGACGATCCGAGAGCTCATGGTCCTCGCCACTACACCTAGCAAAGAAGAAAGATGATGGGTGGCGACCATGCGGAGATTACCGTTCTCTAAATGCAAGAACCATACCAGACCGCTACCCTATACGTCACATTAATGATTTCACATACGAACTTTCTGGAGCCAAAATATTTTCAAAAATAGATCTAATCAAAGCTTATAATCAAATCCCTGTTTCCGAAGAAGACATACCTAAAACAGCAATCACTACGCCTTTCGGCCTATATGAATTTCCCTACATGACATTTGGATTGAGAAACGCAGCACAAACCTTTCAGAGGTTCATAGATGAAGTACTACAGGGTATGAGCAACGTACATAGACGATATTTTAATCTACTCACGCACAGAAGAGGAACATATAAAACACCTAGAAGAACTTTTTGAGCGACTCTCAAAATATGGAATCTTGATAAATACAGCAAAATGTACTTTTGGCGTGCCAGCAATATCATTCCTGGGATATCAAGTAACAGCTGAAGGAACAAAACCGCTAGATAAAAAGGTTGAAGTCATCAAAAACCTGCAACCTCCAACGAAGCGAAACAACTCCGAAGATTCCTAGGAATAATAAACTATTATAGAAGATTCATCCCTCAGGCCGCCAAAGTACAAAGTCCTTTAAATAACGCCCTAACAGGAAATATTAAGGGAGCAGCCCCTGTAAGTATGACGAAGGAGATGTTAGAAGCTTTCGAATTATGCAAGAAAAGCCTAGCAGATGCCACGCTACTTACTCACCCGGACATACATGCAGAATTGGCACTTTTTACGGACGCTTCAGACCAAGCCATTGGAGCTGTCCTGCAACAAAAAGAAGGTAATATGTGGAAGCCATTGTTGTTTTTCTCTCGGAAATTGTCCCCTAGTCAAAAGAAGTACAGCCCATACGATAGAGAATTACTCGCCATATATGAAGCAATCAAACACTTTAGATATATGTTGGAAGCCAGACAATTTACTTTTTATACTGATCACAAACCACTTACCTTCGCATTTACAACCAAAAGAGAAAAGTGTTCAGCGAGACAGTTTAGATATCTGGATTTTATTGCTCAATACTCTACAGACCTGAAACATATACCCGGAAGCGACAATGTAATTGCAGACGCACTATCGAGAATAGAGGAGATCACAGAAGCTATCAACTACAAATATCTTGCAAAAGACCAGGAACAAGATCCTGAATTGCAAAATCTACTGAATACCGCAACAGCTCTAAAATTGGAAAAACACAATGATGTATACAGTGACACATCTACAGGGAGAATCCGGCCATATATAACACCAAGATTCCGGAAACAAATCTTCTCAAAAATGCATGAATTAAGGCATCCGGGATCATCAGCATCTGCAAAACTGGTCGGAGAAAGATTTGTATGGCCTGGAATGCAAAAAGATTGCCGCAGATGGGCAAAAGAATGCTCAGATTGCCAGATTTCCAAAATAACCCGTCACACATCCTCTCCTTTATCCTCTTTCTCAATTCCTTCCCAACGCTTTTCCCAAGTCCACATCGACTTAATAGGACCACTACCTTATTCTAATGATTACAGGTACTGTTTGACCGCCATCGACCGTTACACACGCTGGCCCGAGGTCTACCCAACAGCTGACATCACAGCCGAGACGTGCGCACGAACCTTCGTCTCCGGATGGGTATCACGATTCGGATGCCCCGCCATCATCACGACGGACCGAGGTCAGCAATTTCAATCACAGCTCTTCAAGCGCCTAGCCGAAATGATAGGCGCGGAACATCGCTCCACCACAGCATACCATCCACAGTGCAATGGAATGGTGGAGCGGTTACATCGACAGCTGAAAGCAGCCTTGGTCTGCCACAATACGATAGATTGGTCAGAATCACTGCCATGGGTCCTGCTCGGCATAAGAGCAGCCTGGAAGGAAGACATAAAATCATCTGCAGCAGAACTACTCTATGGCGAACCATTGAGGTTACCTGGAGAGTTTTTCGCTCCATCACCTGCAATTGTGCTGGACCAGTCAGACTATGTAGAACGACTACGAAAATATTTCACTTGCCTTTCACCAACACCAGCTTCGAATCACGCTAGAAATCGCGTTTTCTACATTCTAAAAGACATATGGTCTTCAGAATATGTTTTTCTGCGCCGAGGTCCTGAAAAACGCCATTACAATCACCATACACAGGGCCCTACAAAGTCTTGACCAGAAGTCCCAAGACATTTAACCTACTTGTGCAAGGTAAGGAGATGACAGTCACAATAGACAGAATCAAACCAGCTTACCTGCCAAGCAAACGCAACGAAAAGAGCGATATACTTACCCCAGAAACATTTCGCTCGCGAAGCTTTTCGCTCGCGTATTAATATATAGATAACACGCAACACTTAAATTATCTCAAAAATAGAAAAATTAAACGTCACTTGCACATAAAAAAAATTGGCCAAGTGCGAGTCGGACTCGCGCACGTAGGCTTCCGTACCATTTAAGAGCAAAATACTTAGGCATTTTTTTTTTGGAAGGGATAATTTTAATTTCACTATCAATTCTTAAAGTACTATATTATATATTATATTATATACTACTAAGTATTTTGTGAATATTTCAAGTGCCTACGTGTAGCCATTATTGATATATTAGAGCAAAAAATGCCAAAAAAATCAAGTTTGTTGTATGGGAATCCCCCATAAATATTTGATTTAAGTATTTTGTTTTAGTATAATATATTTGTTGGTATAGCGGCAACAGAAACACATAATCTGTAAAAATTTCAACTCTCGAGCTATCACCGTTCTTGAGATACAGCCTGGAGACAGACAGACGGACTGACAAATATCGAAGTCTTAGTAGGTACTTGGGTCCCGTTTTTACCCTTTGGGTAAGGAACCTTTCGTACACTTCGTACACAAAAACACCTTGTACAAGAAAAAGGCGCATTTCTAAACTTTAACCCCCATACCAATAAAACTAGCTAATATTTTATGTACTTTTAAAACAAACAAGTTCCAGTGTTTTCGTTTTTAATGTCACTTTTCCAAAGTACCAGGTACAAAGAAGTACATATTTAGATTTAGATAACCTGGTATTAAACCAGACTCTAATATAAATTTATTCTCACGCTTAAAATATAAGATTAATCGCTATTTGTATCAATTTGCTTGTCCTCTCGAAAATCCAATATTTTTTCGATTCTATCATCACCTGTTGAATTTCCGAAGAGATCAAGTTATAGGCTATAAAACAAAATTAAGAAATAAATAAAAATTCACCGTGAGCGCTTATGATTTATTTGTTCGCTTTATGGCGGCCTCAGTCGTTAAATTCAACCCACGTAAATCATTTTCACTTTTATCAGGGTCGGATTAACCATACAGGACTTGTAACGTGCTTCGGGCCCCGCGCTTTTGGCGCCCTATAAGCTGTCTAATGAAGTCCGTGACTGGCTGCGGAACATCAAAGTATGTACCATCGACGAAATTGATTCATAGGCAGGTGACAGACCTAAGTCATTTGATCGAGTAATGTCAATTTAATGTTATACGCATAAAGTTATTATACCCAGCGGAATAGAGCAACAATCTCGAGCTGTCAAACGAAACCGAAATTGGTTTACATCTGTGTGTAAAAATATGTGTACGTATACACTTACACAAGCATGATTGAACATGAATTCTATGAGATTAAATTGTCAACGTGCCGATAAGTGCCGACTGGACGTCAAAAAAAGAGTTCTGCTGTCATGTATCACACGTCTCTTTTTACCACGCAGTGTTACTGATAGTGACATATAGCTTGCTCAGGCCTTTGTTTCTCTATTCCGCTAGGTATATTAACTTTATGGTTATACGAGATATGTTGGCTGGACTTGACATAACGCAACCAAATTACGTAGGCCCGCGATCTGCCTATGAATCAACTTCTCTGATAGTACCATCGAAGCATCGAAGAAATTGTTGTGAAGTTGACGGACCTACGTCATTTGGTCGGATTATGTCAATACAATGGTCGTGATCTGTCGACTGGGTTTGACTTATCTCGACCAAACTTTGTAGCTCCGCCATCTGCCTATGAATCAACTTCTCTGATAGTAGATACATTTTTTTATCAGGTTGTAAAAAACCAAAGTGATAATACTAATACTTATACAAAAACCTTATCCTACTATTAATTTGTAAGTTTTCCAGCAAAACGTAAATTAATAATCACGATTAGTTATCCTGTCCATCTAAAGCTGAATTCAATTTAAACTTGGTGAATAGGAACATTTGTGTCATTGTAAAGTCCAGTGGGAAATTGAAAACAGCTTTGGGGTTGTAACTTGTAGCGAAAATTCAAGTTCGTTTATCAAAGAAATTATAAGCTCATTATAAATTATTGTAACGTAAATCTTTTCATGAGCGGCGGCGTGCTGCGGGCACGGAACTGGCGCTAGCGATTTTAATTTTACTGACATTTTATTAGTGAGGTACGGTGCCATTGCCAGCGGGTAGACTTTTTAACTAGAACAAACTTAGAAGCTATTGGATGCTTAGAAACTTTTTGGGAAAAAAAAATCACCGTCTTATTTTTGGCACAAAAATCATTTTTATTATTATGTCTACTATAATCCGCGCGCGATCAGAAAGGGATCAGATTATATTATGCAAGTTAATCATATTTATTGAAAATTTGAAGATCGAAATAATTAATAATGATTTAAGTGTGATTTAATTTATTTCTTTTCTGTCTCTTTGATGGTATCCAGTCTGATTCGCTTCTTTGTTTACGAACAATAATTACTATCCAATGTTGTAGTTTCACCTTGATCACTTAGGAAACCTAAAAAAACAGTAGAGTACAGTTTCATATGACATCGCATAGCGTATAATATAATACAAATAAACTGTAATTGTAGGCATTAAAGTCACCATCTAACAGTCCAATATCGATTTCGAGTCTGCACTAACTAATCTATGTCTGCAACGCAACCATCCTTTTCGCCCTAGCGTCAAAATCATATCGCTGTCTCTTTCTTCGCCTGAGCTATGACGCAAATTCGATTTTTTCCAGATTGTTCGAAAAAATAATTGAAAATGTAATTAATCGAGGTACTTATTGCATACTTACATGTCGTAAGAGATTCCATGTGTTTTGTTTATTTTCGAGTCATAATTGGTACATTTTCGAAACACATGACGGTATTTTCAATTTATTTAGGTAAGACAAGACGCGGTACGTTCGTGACTGCGCTCGATGCAGACTAAATAAAAGACGACCCAATTGGGTCGTATTTGAATCTTCACAATGCGCGCGGTAGTAACATATCTGCTTTGAGTTTTTCATATTATAGTTTTTGAGCAAACCAAAAATTTTCATGAAAAATATTTCTTGGTAATATTTTACCAATGGCTGTAATTCAGGTATTATTTTATTAATCAATTACTATAATAATATCACATATTACCTATTATTACCACAAAAAATTAAAACAAATCTTAAAATAAATGTCCGCGAACAAAAACGTCATTTTGATTTCATTTCGTTTGTCGACTTGACTTGAAAATTGCGCTGACATTTGGCCAGCCGTAGGCGCGCGCGTCAACAAAACTGTCATTCGATCCCATTCTGGTCGCGCGTGGATTATATTAAGAGCGCGCTGTGAAAACGCTAGCCCCGCCTACACACAACGCTATCCTCCAATCGTGATACAATAATTTCATGAATCGTGCTCCCGGGCAATGTACTTTAGGCTGCAGCTAATAGTGAACAATATCGCGTAACAACGGTTCCCGCATTATAGCACGAAAGTAAAGGTCGTAAGTCCCAAAAGTTTTTTGATGATTACTTAAAAACTAAATACAATACTAATATTTCCTTTAGCTATTATTTTATAAAGTGTGTGGTTATAGTAGTGCAAGTTATTTAATGATAGTAACTCAATAAGTGTAACAGATATTTGTTGAAATGCCCAAAAAGATTCATAATTTCGAAAAATAAAACTATCGAGTCAAAATAAGTGAATCGTGTTTTCCGTTAGCTAAATATCAGATAGATATACAATGATTAAATAAATATTTTGAGTCAATCGTCTGCCGGGATCGTAATACTTATTAGAAAACACAGCAAAATTGCACAGCCCGCTCTTAACGTACCTAGTTTTTAAGTATTGTAATAACTAATTACTTGGACTTAGTCTGAAAAAAAATATTATTATTATTTGGCTGAGGATATTTTAACACGCTTTTATAAGCTTGGGCTGTATGTATGTGACGAACTCTTTGAGCACGATTTTTACCTATCTTCAGTAGTCTAATTAATTCAAAATTTAGCATACGTATTAAGAATTTGAGAGCCAATGACAATGCAATAATTTGTTAAATAAAAAAAAAAAGATTAAAAAGCGTGTTTTTTTAGTTTTTTAAACTATTAATTATTCTTACTTGACGTGGTGTGAAGCGTCCATAGATATATCATATCATATCATATTCTTAACTCCGTAAAATTGCCGACAGTGCGGCCACGTCCGTTCATAGATTAACACGGTCGAGGTTTGCGTCCAGAGCTCTCGATATTGAAAAAGTTATGAGGATTCTTTGTTGGATTTTTGCATGAAACATTCGGCTGGTTGCGAGTGGACTCGAGGAAACTCATTGTCACCGCTTTTCGATCATATATTATGACAATAGAGGTGCCTACCAATATGTTGGAGAATTTATTGTTCCTTTTCTTAGTTCAGAACTATTCAGATAATTTCAGAGAATTATTTACAACATAATTACGTATATGAAAAATGACCAACAGGTATTTATATCCATAATCTGAAGTTGTAAAGTACATACTGGCGAAAACTATATCTGCTCATAGTTTCAAAGACTAGTTACTCAGTTTTTCTGATAGACGTGTGGGGTACATTTATCAGAAGGTTGCGTGTTCATATCACGTCGGGGTCACCAATGTAGAAGATCCTCCGACCCCCTGATTTCGCTGTCGTGTATATGTCACAGTAATCTGGTTCAATCTGTGATTCGATTGAACGACTAGCGTATTCATTGAATGACACCATTCAATTGAATGACTCGGCCGAACGTCGATTGAACGATCGTCACTCAACGTCCAACTAGTTAGCGATTTGTAACATAGCCCTTTAGAGATAGCGGACATGAAATCTGTCAGGTAATTGAACGTATTTCACTTTTTTCCCACTGCGGCGCTCGTAGTCACCAAAATAATCCTTAGGAAATTAATAGCAATGTAATTACTCCGTGTTGGCCCAATACGACTTCATTGGGTTAGGTTAGATTCGCTGCTTCGCTGCGCTACGCTCCCGCCTTAGCCATCGTGGTTATTTTTTTGTAAACCACCCAGAAGTAGGAGCGCGGGGCTCCGTCACCTCATAATTGAAGCCAGTTTCTAGATTAACCTATTATTACGCCACCAACAAATACTTAAAAAAATCATAAAATTCCATTTAACGACTTCACTATGATGACGTTTAGTCAAGACGTTAATCGTTACAGTCAACGTCTTGACTAGTTGTCCTTCAGTCATTCAATAAAATTGTGTCATTCAATGAATACGCCAGTCGATCAATCGAATCACAGATTGAACCAGATGACTGCGACATATATATACCGACACACTTAGAAAACTTCGATAGCGTGATGCAGGATTGTGGCGTTAATTGTGGTTAATCGTCACAGACGTCTATCTGATTATAAAACATCAGACCGTAAACCAATCAACAGCTCTGTTGAACAGCTAAACTCCAGCCAAAAAAAATCTATGAAACCTGCCATTAAGTTATATAATTACAAAGTCATATTGTATACAGCAAAGAATTTAATATTACGTACTGGAAACCCCACTGGACTTCTGTAATACAGGGGTAGTAAATGTGGAAATACTAGAGCATGAAAAATTTAAATCTAGCCCACGAGATTGCATTCCGTGTAGAAAATGAGATTGCGTTGAAATTGCGTTGGGAAGCCGTGCCACGACACGATGATGCGACGTAGTTTCACCAGACGGATAAGGCCTGGCCCTTTAGGCAAGACCTTTCCTTTATCGCTTCTTTATAGAATCGCCGATCAAAATGTATGGAATAGACATAAGCGTTGGTTAATATGAAGTTGACGTTCGACTCGTCTAATGTCAATTATTCCATTTTGATCGGCGATTCTATAAAGACCTGTAGTCCTAGCACAGCGACCAGTGGAAATGCGAAAGTATAGACAAACTGTGGAGATAAACTTAAGGTGCCGCATGCCGTTCCGATCTTTTTTCGTTCCGAAAAATTCAATTAAAATGCCACTTTGACGGCCTCTGTGGCTCAATTGGTGGGCTGTTGGTAGCTCAAGCCGGGGGTCGCGGGTTCGAATCCCGCCGACGGAACAAAAAGTTTTCAAAGTTCCTGGGTCATGGGTATGTATTAAATATGTGTATAATTTAATAAAAATCTTAAATATATGTATCGTACAAAAGTATTAAATATATTTCCGTTGTCTGGTACCTGTAACACAAGTCCATCAGGTACTTACCACGGGGCCAGACTGACGTGGTGTGAAGCGTCCATAGATAGTTATTATTATATTATATTACTTTATGACAGACTATAGTCCTAAAAATTCAAATAATATCCTACTTTATGACATATACTATAGTCTGTCATAAAGTTGCATTTTAATTGAATTTTTGTCGGTCGCGATTAGTCGCGGTAAAGATCGGAACGGCACCTTAAGTTTATGTCCATAGTTTGTCTATACTTTCGCATCTTTACTGGTCGCCGTGATAGGGCTACTGATATACCTACCGAGTAGAGTGGCGAGACAGTGCCCTCTGCTGTGCACTCGGAATGTTTATTATGCTCGGCCGAAGGCGCTGTATCGCCACTCTACTCGGTAGGTATAGAGCTGATGACTTCATGACAACGTCTCCAGGCTATTTAATTCGTAGAAAAGTTTTGCTAAATATTGTAACCCAATTTATACATTAGTATCGCGTAAAATTAAGGTATGGTATAAACCAAAAGTATTAGTTTTGTAAATATAATAAGGTAAGTACTATATTTACACATAAATAGTGAAACCGGCCAAGCGTAAGTCGAACAATTTTTTATGCGAGCGAAAGATATTAGAATTTAGAAAGTCACTAGAATAAGAATAAGAACGTTTATTTCCAAAAATATGGTAGGTACAATAATATGGCACAATGTTGAATAGGACTCGTACACATTATGGTCAGTTTTTAACCCCCGACCAAAAAAGAAGGGAGTGCTTTGATTGGCGCGTCTGTCTGTCCAAACGGGTGGACTGATTTCGATGTAGTTTTTTTTTTGACAACAGATAGCTGACATGATCGAGAGTGTTCATCATTATCAATACGCCCAGTGCTGAAATATTTGGGTTTATCTGCTTCCAGTATTTGATCGCTTCAATATTTTGCATTCTGATTTATGATACTTATTAGGGTTCCGTAGCCAAATGGCAAAAAACGGAACCCTTATAGATTCGTCATGTCTGTCTGTCTGTCTGTCTGTCCGTGTATGTCACAGCCACTTTTCTCCGAAACTATAAGAGTTATACTATTGAAATTTGGTAAGTAGATGTAGTCTGTGTACCGCATTAAGATTTTGATACAATAATGGAAAAATTATAAAAATTTTAGGGGTCCCCATAGGTACAACTGAATCAAAAAAATTTTTTTTTCATCTAACCTATGCGTGTGGGGTATCTATGGATAGGTCTTCAAAAATCATATTAACCCTAGGATAGTAACATAATTTACACGACCACGCATAGTAACAGGGGTTCCAGGTCACCCCAGTTACTATGAATGAATAAAAAACTTTTGTATAATGAAAAATAAAACTTTTTAATATAAAAACAAAATAAAGGAACATTTTTCTTGGGATTAATCAGTAACTAAACGAAATAAAACTAGAAATTATTTACTTTTTCTAAATTAAACACAGTTAATACAAATTTCCAAGCGGTGTTCAGGGCACGCAAATCTTTTGCATTTGGATCAAAAAATCTTTACTTTTTTGTCATTTTTTCAAAGACACAATGCACATCGAGCTTGCTTTGGTAATTTGGCGGGGATTTCGCTTGCTGAAACTTCTTCTAGGATATTTAGAATGACTCTTATATTTCCCCATAGTAGTCGAGGTAAATTGGACTCTAAACGTCGTTTCATGTGCGGCTCGGCTAGCTGTATTGCTAGCTTTTTTAAGGAAATTGCTTCTAAATTTGTTAGCTGGCGTGTTTGGATGTTTTACTTCTAGATAGAGAATCATAGAATTGATTCCTGCTTGACCATCTTGTTCGGAATGCACGAAGACGATATCTTCATTTTCAGAAGGTTGCTCGGCCTCTAATGGCTCTGTTGAACTCTCATCATCTCCAGCATATTGTAATTAAGTACCGCTCAAGCCCTTCATTATTACGAAACGCCATTGTCAACTGAAAATAATGTATAAATAAAATATATGAACAAAAAAATACCTACGTAAATAGTAACAGGGGTGTCGCATCACCCCACACATACCTGCAGAACCAAGTTGACGTGTTGCTGCTCCCACGGCGCAAGGCTACTGATAACTTACAGTAAAACAAAAGAATACACAAAATGCTAGAGCGACATAGCCAATAATTTTCGATAAATCGGGGCGTGATTGCTAATGTGGGGTGTTGGGTCACCCCTGTTACCATCCTAGGGTTAAGGTTTCTAATATCATTTTTTCTAACCTGAATAGTTTGCGAGAGAGACTCTTCCAAAGTGCTAAAATGTGTGTCCCCCCCCCCCCTCTAACTTCTAAAGTAGGGGCATGATAAGTCTAAAAAAAATATATGATGTACTTTACTATAAAAACTACCAACGAAAATTGGTTTGAACGAAATTTAGCAAGAAGTTTTTTTTTATATATTTTTATATTTAAATAAAAAAAAAATTTTTTCATCTAACCTATGCGAGTGGGGTATCTATGGATAGGTCTTCAAAAATAATTTTGAAGTTTCTAATATAATTTTTTTCTAACCTGAATAGTTTGCGAGAGAGACTCTTTCAAAGTGGTAAAAAGTGTGTCCCCCCCTCTAACTTCTAAAGTAGGGGCATGATAAGTCTAAAAAAAATATATGATGTACTTTACTATAAAAACTACCAACGAAAATTGGTTTGAACGAAATCTAGCAAGTAGTTTTTTTTTATACGTCATAAATGGTAAACTTAATTTAACTTTCATTAAATCAACTGAAATATAAAAATAAATCAAAAACCTTTTAATTTCATAAAAATAAACCTTATTGCTGCTGCGGAACCCTTCATGGGCGAGTCCAACTCGCACTTGGCCGGTTTTTTTATAATTTAAATCTGCGCATGATATCCACTCTAGTTTATATTTCAATACAGCAGTAATCCCGGGCAAACGAAGAGAAATGGCGAGGGCGTCGGTCGCGGACTATGGAGGGTCAATTTAAAGTAAAATATACGACTTCGGGGACCGAGATCATAATATGTTCCTATATCGTTAGTAGTTAAGGTTTTTTGGTTGATAGGCTCAGCAAACAGGCTTAGCGGCGCCCAAAATTCCACATTAAAAGCTATTATAAAGACCAATTATATCTGTGTGTCAGATTCTTTATAGCTACTCGTTATTTTCTTTGATGAACCTACCTAATAGTAATAGCACAAATGGCTCATTTTTCTTCGATCAACATACCTAGTGCAAATGGCTCACTTAAAAATGCATCACATCGTATCGTGACGTTGCAATGTAAAGCCTTAAGTCGAAAAGTATTGTTTCGTAGTACTTATTAGGCTGGATTTATATTCGTCCGCGCAAGTATATAAGGATTTATTTAAACTAGAAATCGCCAATTGGCCGAAATTCGACCTTAAATTTAATTATCTTCTTCTTTTGGCTCCCCGTTTAAAGTACTAAGTATTTCAGATTTAATAAAAAGACAACAATCCATTTTTAATTTGACAACAGACTTCAACCATAAACAAAAGAGTATAATTCGTATATATAGGCTTGTCATTCAAAAAGATGGTAGTGTGCACATTGTATTGTGTGTAATGTTTGATTTGTTAAAAAAATGTATGATAAAAGCATAATTTCAAAATAATATTAGCTCGATGCACTCCTTCACCATATAAACTATAACTGTTCAAAATTTCATTCACCTACATTTTCGCATTTTTCGTCAAAAGGGATCCAAAGTTTTTCGCTCGGATATAGTGGCGAGATCGCGCTTTCATTTACATACAATTGCTTGTGATCTCGCGGTGTAGCCGCCAAACCGCGCGTTCGGGCGGACGCATATAAATCGAGCCTTAGAATCCATACTTCCATATCCATACTAATATTATAAATGCGAAAGTGTGTCTGTCTGTCTGTCTATTTGTCTGTCTGTTACCTCTTCACGCCCAGACCGCTGAACCGATTTGGCTGAAATTTGGTATGGAGATACTTTGAGTCCCGGGAAAGGACATAGGATACTTTTCATCCCGGAAAAATGTACGGTTCCAGCGCGATAAACGAATTTTCGATAAGCGTCATCTACTCTTTAATAAAACACCGAATTCACAATATTATGTATATCAAATTTCGTACACCTTTATAGCCATTGTGGCGAAATGCTAATTAGATTTTGCGGCCATTATATCGGGTAGCAACAGGCTTTTTCATTACCTTTGTCCACGATATCGATTCCCGTTGAATGTGCGAGAACCTTTACTATTTAAATTCCTCCGAGTTCATTCGATTAGGCGATCCGATTGAAAAATTCCTCCTGACGATCATCTGACAGACGATGAACTGCAAATTAAACCATGTGAGAACGAAAATCCAATAAGGGCAAGCTTTGACAAATGTTTGTGCTGGAATTTATATCGGCAGGGAAGTGCCCGTTTATAATATGGTACTTCAGGAGTAAAAAATTGATGACATTCAAAACTGTACATATGGTACAGTCTATAGATTAGAATTAGATCATTTTAATTTTAATAACAGTAACGTCATGTGTTCTTAGTGATCTATCTACCGTATCTACCTTACATTTTCAACACAACGCACAAAACATATTTTTTTTAAACGTTATCCAATTAGACGCACTAGCGAAAAGATAAACTCCTGTCAAGAAATCAGAAACCGGGTATTAGAAGTTTAAACTTAATAATAGTCTGTAAAAGTAAATATTTAGGTAATTTTGAAGGTACCTACAGAGAAGTTGATTCATAGGCAGATGGCGGACTTAAGTAATTTGGCCCGTAACGCGACCAAATTACTTTCGTCCGTAACGCGACTGATACAAACTCAGCCGACAGCTCTTATGAATAATATGAATTGACATAATCCGACCATATGACGTAGGTCCGTCAACTGCCTATGAATCAATTTCTTCGATGGTACTTTAATCGCTTGTTTAACGGCCACACTGGCCCTCAAGGCCAAGGCTATTAGATTTTGTATTTGAGACATAATACTTCATCTCCCGTCTCTATCGGCTCCCACTAAATAAATAACACGCTCCGACAATATTGACGTCTTCGTCTTATAACCACAGTATAAATTATATTTACAGTATTTCGTGAGCGTGAGACGTCTTGCAAATCTGTTAAATCCATACAAATTTAGAAATGCATCTACGCGTCGCGTTGCGGTTTGAATTGACCCTTATATGGATAAGCCGTCAGGATGTCGCTCGCCGCTCACCGCGCCGCCGCTGCTTTCGAGGCCTGTCTCTAAAAATGTATACATTGGAACGCGTCCTAATGACGCGCCGCTCCCGCACCGCCAATGCTCCCGCGGCCCGCCCCACTGTCCGCTGATTTCGAGACTGAAGCCTTAGGGCGCTTTTCCTGTCATGCGGGCACCCGCATGTTGACCAGATCCGACCGCGGGTGACAACATGCATGTGACAATTAAGGGCTCTCACACACGCGTAAAACTTGTCCCTCTGTTGCAAGAATTTGATTTTAAGTCCAGGACGAAGTTACGCTATTGTATTTTGTATTGTCCATTATACTGTGCGGTGTCCAACTAAGGTTGGCTGGTAAGGCTGTCGACAAGGTTCAAAACAGGTACAATCTATCTATTGATACTTATCTAGTTATTAAATATTTCCGAAGGCATTTTCTGGTACTTATCTGGTAGCTATACACTTGATTGATCTTTAGGTACAAGTTGGAAGTCGGCGATATGAAGCGGCAGCAAACGACGTGTCGTCGCGACACAACTGGTTTGTATGTATTTCTATGAAATGTGTCGCTAGCTTTGTGTCGGTAGCTGCGCAGGGTATTTCATAGAAATACATAGAAACTAGTAGTGTCGCGTCTGCTGCTGCCGCTTCATGTTGCTGGCTTTCAACTTTTACCTTTATTTAGTATTTTTTACAATATACATGAAGAGATTTTTATACTTCAAACTGCTGAAAATACCTTCAACAATCGGTCTTCTTTACGAGCAAAACCCCCAAGAAGTCGTTCAACAGTAAACACTACAAAGAAGCAAAAAGTCCCCATCAAACACCCAGTGGTTTTCATTAGCGACCGAACCTCACTATTTCGTGCAAACAATTTTCAACATAACACCCTTTAAATAAAGCCGTGAATCGTTTGGCATTTATTACACGAGGGATAGGCTGTACAGATTAAAGATAAATATTAGATCCGCAACTCGAACAAAATACGATAGTTTGTGAATTTATTAGTTCAAATAAGTAATTAGAGTAAAGTAAGAATTTGGCTCAGATGTGGCGGGAAAAACGGGGTGATAATAACTTGATGAGTTTAGGTAAATAGATTACGTCTCATTCGCTGTTATTATTATTACTAGTATATTATTATTTAACTAGTACTTAGTTAAAAATGTTGAAGTTCTCTATAGTTACTGGTAAACTAAGCAGGCGATGCTGAATCAAGTCTATGATACAGTTTTGTAGTCAAAAATTTTTGAGGTCACGACTAGGCACAAAATCTATGTGGAAATAGAAGACATACATAATATCTAAGATTTGGGGAGGAGGTTAAGGTCTTCTTTTCCTGGTAAAACACATGGCCAAGTCTAAAAGCATTATCTTAATCGGTTCAGCAGTTTAAGAAGACAGCCAACAGACAGACCACGAAAGACAAAAAACAGACGCCTCATATTTCGAAAATCAAACAGTCAGACAGACAGGCAGGCAGAAATACACACTTTTACATTACAAGATGACGCCCGCAACTCCGTTGCGCCAAAATATGTTTATCGCGCGGGAACCGTACATTTTTCCGGGATATAAAGTATCCTATGTAAAGGACATAGGATACCATACCAAACTAAATTTCTGCAAAATTGTTTTAGCGGTTTGGGCGTGAACACAGGTAACGGACAGACAGACTTTTACATTTTTAATATTAGTATGGATTATAACCTACACTCCGTTCATTTTCGACAAATCCTCGAAGCTCGCGTGTTTAATTCATCGATGTATGATTGATTCATGATCATGTGTGAAAAAATATCATTAAAGTGACACCGCGTGACGTCATTATCCGGGACACGCGGCCATCCATCACGGCGAGCCGCGTCATCGCTCACGGCAACCTTTATGTCGCACACAAATTAGTTTTCACGTACGTGATAACTATCCAGATAGAACATAATCTAGGCTTTTTTGGTGGGTGATGAAAGGTGAAATATTTAATTTTTTTGAGAGGCTCGGCACAAATGTTACGACTAAACCGGATTGTTGGAACCGCGTAAGTGAGGTTGCATGCCTATAGGTGGAGCCTTTCGCTCAACGTTAGGTAAATTATGCTCGTTTTCATTTTTAAATAATAATAAAAAAAAGAAACTGAACAATTAACTACACTTATGGACCTTCTACAAGTTATATTTCTGGTATCCTGAAATATTAGCTACGCCTAGCTTGGGCGTCATTCTTCCTCAACGAATGGGCCGGCTCGACCGGAGAAATACCACGTTCTCACAGAAAACCGGCGTGAAACAGCGCTTGCGCTGTGTTTCGCCGAGTGAATGAGTTTACCGGAGGCCCAATCCCCTACCCTATACCCTTCCTTTCCCTGTCCTATTCCCTTCTCTTCCCATCCCTACCCTCCCCTATTACCCTATTCCCTCTTAAAAGGCCGGCAACGCACCTGCAGCTCTTCTGATGCTGCGAGTGTCCATGGGCGACGGAAGTTGCTTTCCATCAGGTGACCCGTTTGCTCGTTTGCCCCCTTATTTCATTAAAAAAAAAAAAAAAAAAAAACTGACGTGGTTCATGTGTTGTTACAATCTGTAAAATTATTTTGTAGTGAGAATAATAAGCGTTTTTGTTTTTTTATTTGAAAGTTTCTCATCTATGTATGTTAATGTTATAACAATCGATATTCTATTAGAACCAGTGGGGTGTGACCGGAGCCGCGGTCTGCCATTAGTGCAGCAATCGTCCACCCATCTTAACGAGTCCGCTATCACGCTTACAACTTAATGGTATTTTAAAATCTTTCTAACCGATAAAATACGAGAGAAAATGGAACGAAACATGTTTTAAATAATCTTGAAAATATTATTCAACACTTTTAGAATAGTCTGATATGATAAACTTGTTTGGGTATTACCAGGGCTAGTTAGAATAGTAATTTAACACTCTACAATTTTTGAAGATACTACGCCAAAGCTGCTCAAAGTAGCACATGCGTAGCTTTGTTGTTACAACAAAGCTACGCAAGTGCTACGGCCTACGACCAAGCTTTGCATTTGCTACGTCAAAGCTTCAAAATAATTTGCTACGCCAATGCTAGGCTACACTAAGGTAAAAAAACAGATATACACATAATATGCAATACATACTTTTACATTTTGGAATAATTTAGTGCTTACGAATTTCTCGGGAACATGTAGTGTTTCAAATGTTTTGTTCAGTATATCGATGTTACATAAAATTATGTATCGCGGTGCGCCGATACCACGGAGACAGCGACTGACTTCATCTTTGATTGCAATGTGACCATAATATTTTATTTTATAGGACACGAAATTGTGAATCGTTTATTTTGTACTCTGATTTTTTGGCAGAAGTTTAAGTATTCATTAGAGATTTTGATTGGCTCACATTAATAAGTAAACCAATCACCATTGCTATTAACACCTCCATCGTGGGTATCGCAGACACAATAGATTTTCAATTGTTATGCGGCAGCTGGCTGCCGCTTGGGGATTGATGGGTTAAAAAGATAAAATCCTGTCAAAATAACTAGTAATAATAATTATTCTAATGCCCAGTTTCCGTGTTTTAAGCTATTGCATAGGTTTTATTGCGGGCTTTGAGCGCAGCGACTGAATCAAGATATCCCGTAACGAAAAACACCTAACATTCATCTAACGTCGTTTCAGATCGGGAGACTTCGGCTCGGTGTGGCTTGAGGTGTGGTGCTCGCTACACCGACCGGCACAGCGGAGCGGCGTTGCCGCACCGCATTGACGGTCGGTGCGACGTTGCCAGACTTCGGCCAGTATTTGTGTGTGTGCGACTAGACAACACAACATAATATAGCCAGTCATTTATTGCCTTACATATTTTGTAAGCCATATTTCTTAAATAGAACGGGAAATTCTACGTTAATTAATCGAGATATAAGGTATAAAAGATTTTTCCGCCATTAAAAGAAGCCGTCAAGGTTTCGTCTATTATAAAAATGCGATAAGCGTTCAGTGAGAAAAAATATTATCAATTTTTTGTATCATTAAAGCGTTAATAAAAAAACATTTGATATTATATTTGGGTAAAGGAACTATTACGATGCTGAATTGTTTTGGAAGCATTTTAACCTTCGGAAGCTGGCATCATTTCAAGCCGGCAAATCCGCTGGGCATCAAATTTCTAGTGTTGCCAGTAAATGAGAACCGAAATGAAGCGATTTCTGGGTTATTTTATGAACGTTGAAAGTTTTGCAAAATCTTTTCCTAATTTTACGGTCGTAGTTAATTATTATGTAGATGTGTAATTTGCATTGAAATGTCATTTAGTTTTTAAAATAATAATAATTGTGACATAAAATACTATATGAATCCAGGTTGAATTGATTGGAACATAAAATTTCAGTCATCTAGACGCTGCCTGTGACAAGAACGAGGAGTCTCTATGAATTAATTACTTAATTAAAGGAAAGAAATATAAAAAATAACTAATAATAATAAAAGCAATATTTTATTGTATTTGTGTTGCTTTGTGTTTATTAGGTGGATAAGAATATTATCGATAATATTATAATTATAATAGAGAAGTACTTAACTTACTAATCAGCAGTGTGGTCTTCAGGGCAAATGTCCATCTATTAGGCCTGGAAGCCCTTTTTATACTCTGGTTTTGGCGATAAACGAACGCGTACCGGAGTTGCGGGCGTCATCTAGTTTGTAATATTAGTAAATAGTTGTACTCAGGTCTGTCTGCGGTCACGTAGCGATTTGTAACACACGCGTGCTTTAGCGAAGGTAATGTTGTATGTGTTACGAATGGCGCGGCCGGGGTGCCGACATTATCGACGAAATGTACTGAGTAAACAGCGCTATCGTATCCGTGGTCAAACGGTAGTTTTTTTTGGATGGTAATGAAGATTTACAATGTCATTAAATGTTTACATAAATACAAAAACTTTGAAAACAGAGGAAATTAATATTTATAAATATTAATTTGTTTGTTTTCAAAGTCAATAAAACTAAATTAAATTAATTAACTAATAACGAAATCATAGCTTACTCGATATGGCTCGTGCGTATTTTCCTGTAACTTTGAAGCAAAAAAAATTCGCGTGTAAACCGTACTTGTATATATTTATTGTATATATGTAATTGTATATATGTATTTTACCGAGATAAAAAATATTTCGTTTTGCGGTACATCCGAAATAAGTGCCATAGAAGGTTATTTTTCAAAAACAGCCTTCTAAAGGGTGGATTCATCCCCTGTTGAATCCTTGAGAATTATGATGATTAGCATAATAATATTAAACCCGAAATATTTCCCGAAAGGATCAGATTATTCATCATTCCCGTCACGTGCGAGCTCACTCATGCATGAATTACTAAATATCTCATTTATTACGATTTGATCTCATATTGTACCACTTTGGTACTGTATCGTTTATTAGCTGAAGTTATTGTGAAATTGAGGGCCAGTTCATCATTAAATTTGGAACAAGCAGCCCGAAACTACGAGTGGGTAGTCTGTCAATTCAACGTGTATTTCCTGTAGTTTAATTTTTAATGGCCCTTAAAAATGCATCGTTCGTAACTGTGCGATGTGAAGTGACTCCAAGACCTGCTTACGCAAATCTGGATTATAACAACTAGTTCCATGTCAGCTTTCTCATTCTTTCTATTTACAGATAAAATAATATACGTTATTTGGTTGGGAATTGGGATACGTCAAGACAATATTATTAGTTGTGATTTGTCTTGATGTGACTCGACCAAACTACGTAGGACTGCCTATTAATCAATTTCTTTGATACTATAGGTCTACCAGAATCTGATGGCAAAAAGTGAGAAAATAAATTGACTCTAGCAATACCGGGGTAATTGGAATAAAACATTTTGATCCTTTTTTTTTCTTATAGCGGCTGATTCTGTGTGTTAAACATGCAAATATAAAAATTTATCCAATGATCAAGGATATTTTGTGAAAATCTGCTGTCAAAAATTGCCATCAGATTCTGGTAGACCTATACATACTGATGCTGACCTCACCATTGAAAACGAGAACCATTAAAATGTGTCGGGGGGCGGTTGTCAAATAAAGCGCGATATCTCGGCCACGCATTCCTCGCGCCAGGCGATATTAACTGAGGACTGTTTCCATTAGCATAGCAAAATAAAAATGGCCGCTATTTGTCTTCCCCCTGGAAAATCTCCGCGGCGCTATACTGTTGGTTCTCGCGTGTAAACGTTACAGAATTTTATTTTTTAGTAGTAAAAGTTTGGTAACAGACTTTAAACTTCATTTTTTTTTATTTCTAAGCTGCTTTTTTGTGATAGGTAAAAATGAATGTTAAACTAGCGTCAACAGTCAAGACACGTGAACATCCGTAAGGTACCGTAGGCCGCCGGAGTGGCGTAAGAGAGGAAATAATACCCCCCATTTTGTTGAAAGTTAAAACGACAGGTTTACATTTTCGTTTCTGCCGGTATTGCCCGATGTTTTTATAATAAACGTCGAAATTCAAATTCGACATATTTTTTTACTATTGCGGTTAGCTTTAACTATTCGAATTAACTTTGGTCCCAAAAATCCTATATATTGTTTTCTTTACGATTGCTAGTCCAGCAATGATTTAAAACCAGTAGTAGCGGTGAAGTATCCTTTCTCAAACGTTGTTATTTCGCATTTTCTTGGGGTTCGGGCATTATTTTGGCTTAACATTTTACAACTAAGCACTCGCTACGGAAACCGCGCTTGTATTTAATCTGTGTATATATTTCACCTGAACCCACTATTTGTTTATAGCTTTCTTCCTATTCTTCGCATCTTTTTCTAATGGCTTATTTTGAACTAGCTGTCCCGGCAAACGTTGTTTTGCTTTTTAAAGTATTTAAATCTTACCCCCTCTTTTGACCCCTAAGAGGGGTGGGGGGAAAATTTTATGCACCAGATATTAAGTTGGAAAAAACAGTTACTTAATAATATGAAGTAAGTCCATTAAAGAAAAAAAGTTTGATACAAAATCTGACCCCCTCTTTGCTCCCCTTAGAGTTGGGCTGATTTTTATACACCAGATTTTGAGTTGGAAGGTTAAAGCAAAAGTCTTATACAAAATCTGACCCCCTCTTTCGTCCCTTTAGAGGGGTGGGGGGAATTTTTTTTATACACCAGATGTTAAGTTGGAAGAAGACAAATATATCTGCGAAAACCGCATTCAAATCGGATCAGTAGTTTTCGTGTGATAGTGGAACAAACATACAGACAGACAGGCAGACAGACAGACAGACAGACAGACAGACAAAAAAACTAACCACATTTTTGGCTTCTATAGCGATGTAGTGACACCCCCCGCTTATTATTTTTTGAATATCTTTAATGTACAGAATTTTTATTTCTACAGTTTTATTATAATATGTATAGATTTAGAACATAAAACACTCATGATGCAGTATTTAAGTAAGACATGAAATGGAATAAGTTTTATTTCCGAATAGGTTGCGAAATAACTGTTTCTGGAAAGTCTACGATGCCTACCACCGGTCGCGTCGAGTATACCTAAACAAATAGTGTAATGCATTTATGTAATTAACCCTCGGTTGGTATCGTGGGGTCTTTAAAAGCCCGGAGTTTGGGAAAATGAGAAAAAACTATATTTAAATTAATCTTAGCATCTCCGTTCTTTGGGTAGCTTCCTAAAAAGAATTATATTTCGATATAATCGCAACTAATTGAGCTCGCATGCATGTGTTGTGTGTTATAGATGTGATTATTCGCGCTGGAGTCTCTGAAGACCCTAGGTGACCGACCGCGTTACTAAATTTTATTTGATATCTCCATACAGTTTTCACACCAAAATAGATTTATTTTGTGATTTGTATTGCATTTTATTACTAAATTAATAAATATGTTCGTGGGTTGGTTCTTATTCTATAGAGCTTTATACACATTTTTCCAAAAATGCATGTTTTTTTTATGAAATAAGGGGGCAAACGAGCAAACGGGTCACCTGATGGAAAGCAACTTCCGTCGCCCATGGACACTCGCAGCATCAGAAGAGCTGCAAGTGCGTTGCCGGCCTTTTAAGAGGGAATAGGGTAATAAGGGAGCGTAGGGATGGGAAGGGAAGGGAATAGGGGAGGGTAGGGAAGGGAATAGGGTAGGGGATTGGGCCTCCGGTAAACTCACTCACTCGGCGAAACACAGCGCAAGCGCTGTTTCACGCCGGTTTTCTGTGAGAACGTGGTATTTCTCCGGTCGAGCCGGCCCATTCGTGCCGAAGCATGGCTCTCCCACGTGTTTGGCTTCCGAGACGAAAATGATGATGATTATTTCCTTTTGGATGATGAGAACAAATCTGTGGTTTATCCTACTAATATTATAAAGGCGAAAGTTTGGATGTATGTATGTATGTATGTATGGATGTATGTATGGATGTATGTATGGATGTATGGATGTTTGTTACTCTTTCACGCAAAAACTACTGAACAGATTTTAATGAAACTTTACAATAATATACCTTATACATCAATACACTACAATTTTAACCGACTTTAAAAATGGAGAAAGTGTGATGTTCGTTTTTATATGTTCAACGATTACTCCGCCGTTTGTGAACCGATTTTCAAAATTTTTCTTTTGGTGTATAGGTTATCATTCCAATTTGGTACCATATTCATGAAGGTGACCTGATGAAGGGATCCATAGGAAATCGAGGGAACTCCTTAAAATTTATATAGGAACATGTGGTGACTTCGGTTTCGTGAGCAGTATTCTAAGCATATGCTACCAACAAGCAAGATTTTGCACCATGGTTCGAAAGGTGCTGAGAGAACTCCTGACTCTTTATAGATACAAGTTTGGAAGTTTCGACGTTGTTTTAAGAACGGAAAGCATATGCTACTATGCAAATTACATTCATCATCATCATCATCAGTACCATAAACCATTATTGAACCACGTATCGTCCCGTTTTGACACATTATTGGTACTTTTCATAGTCTTTTATTATATATCACTTAAACCGCGGGTAACACCGCGGGGCACAGCTAGTTTACTATACTTATAAAGTGTTACAACAGAAAAAAAAGTAGATTTCGGTACTAAAAATATGTTAATGTTTAACATGCAATAGTTTATATATTATTTGGACTTAGCTTTTAAAAGTTTAGGCTTAGTTATAGGGAATTTTATTACCTTCCTAGATATCATTAACCACAATTTTTTATTTTTATTGTTTTTGTTATTATTGTTATTGTTTTTTTTTATTTTACTATCCTATCGTCTCCTAATGGAAAATTTTTGACTTCTATTTTTCTATTGTTTGTTTAGGCTATAATTTTTCACAATATTTAATCGATAAAGTATTTTATCAATTTATGTCATTTTTATGTCATTTACTTTTCGGGCTTTCAAAGACCCCAGGTGACCAACGGCGTAATTAGGGTTCCGTAGCCAAATGGCAAAAAACGGAACCCTTATAGATTCGTCATGTCTGTCTGTCTGTCCGTATGTCACAGCCACTTTTCTCCGAAACTATAAGAGCTGTACTATTGAAATTTGGTAAATAGATGTAGTCTGTGAACCGCATTAAAATTTTGATATAATAATGGAAAAATTATTAAAAATTTTACGGGTTCATAGGTACAACTAAATAAAAAAAAATTTTTTTCATCTAACCTATGCGTGTGGGGTATTTATTGTCAGGTCTTCAAAAATCATATTGAGTTTTTTAATATCATTTTTTTCTAACCTGAATAGTTTGCGAGAGAGACTCTTCCAAAGTGCTAAAATGTGTGTCCCCCCCTCTAACTTCTAAAATAGGGGCATGATAAGTCTAAAAAAAAAATTTATGATGTACTGTACTATAAAAACTACCAACGAAAATTGGTTTGAACGAAATTCAGCAAGTAGTTTTTTTATATATTATTATATTAAAAAAAAAAATTTTTTTCATCTAACCTATGCGTGTGGGGTATCTATGGATAGGTCTTCAAAAATCATATTGAGGTTTCTAATATCATTTTTTTCTAATCTGAATAGTTTGCGAGAGAGACTCTTCCAAAGTGGTAAAATGTGTGTCCCCCCCCTAACTTCTAAAGTAGGGGCATGATAAGTCTAAAAAAATATATAATGTACTTTACTATAAAACCTACCAACGAAAATTGGTTTGAACGAAATCTAGCTAATAGTTTTTTTTTATACGTCATAAATGGTAAACTTAATTTAACTTTCATTAAATCAACTGAAATATAAAAATAAATCAAAAACCTTTTAATTTCATAAAAATAAACCTTATTGCTGCTGCGGAACCCTTCATGGGCGAGTCCAACTCGCACTTGGCCGGTTTTTTTAAAAGCGCGACCAACCTAGGGTTAAAAAAAACAACTGTCAAGTTCAGATCTTCAAAAAAATAATTGTGTTACTTAAAGTAAATGCTTCATCTCTTTACTATGACGATGACTTTTTTGATAACGATGATTTCAACGCAAACGTACATGTAATATTCGTCAGTATCTATATTATTAAAAGAGCATCGTTTTTATTTTAAATTCGGTTAAAAGAACCAATATACCAATACTTTGTACTTTGGTGTTGTTTTCTCAGTGCTGTGTCACGTCTTCATCTAATGAGTGTTTGTACCCCCCCCTACACGCGCGTGCCAACTCCGCAGCGGTCGAATACTTTTGTTGACCCAGTATAACATCTGTATTGGAAACCTACGACGCTCCCCGATTTTTAAAAGTTGATATTGCGATACGGACATATTTGGAGTGAGTTACGGGAGTACTGAATTCGAAGTTTGAAATTTCAATACTCGAGAGTATTCGAATCTTAAGGGTTAAATCAGACCGCATCACGACGCGTCGATGCATTTCTAAATTTGTACTGATTTGACAGATTTCAATTGCGTGAGACGTTTTGCAAATCTGTCAAATCCATACAAATTTATAAATGCATCTACGCGTCACGTTGCGGTCTGATTTGACCCTAAGGATTATTTTAAGGGTTAACTTAAGTACCGTTACCATAACCCAAAGGTTGAAAACGGGAGCCTATAATTGAGACTTCTATGTCCGTCCATCTGTCTGTCTGTCTGTCTTCAGAAAATCAAACTCCTCCGGTCTTAAACTTACGGTGTGCATTCGTACAAATGGATTGAACAAATCTATAACTTTAAGACGGAAAAGATCGTATATAATTATCTTTTCGCGATGGCTTGCAGGTAATTTAGCTGGAAACAGTTTTTCTGGAGTTTTATAAGCAGAAAATTGTTAAATGAACTGTTGAAATATGTTCTGATTATATTAAAATATTTTCTATCTATTAAAATTTTAGTCGCTGAATTTGTATAAGGAATGGTCTAATCCTTGGATTATATTATTGGGAGGTTTCTTAAGCATAATCTGTTAGTAATAATCTACAGTTTGTATATTGAAATTTGAAGGACACATTTCAACTCTCCGTCTTTACTGTGTAGAAATATGAGTAGAAGCCAAAAAAGGAGGTATGCTACCTAGCGAGGTGGTAGAGCCAAGTCTCCTAACAACCGCACTCTAGATAGATTTAACGATTACTTTACTTAATTCCCATAAAGATTTTGATATAGACTTCATACGTCTTAAGTTGAACTTTTCAACTGAAATCATTATACGTCTATATTATAGGCTATAGGTTTCATTTCACTCTACGCCGCAGCCACTAGATTTTACGCCACAAGCGGCGGCAGCATTGGTTGGTACACAAATGTCAGTAGAAAATTATACCTATAGTCTATGACATATGTCATAAAGTGGCATTTTGTTTGAATTTTTGTCGTAAAAGATCGGAACGTCACTTTAAGGGTCAATTCAGACCGCAACGCGACGCGTAGATGCATTTCTAAATTTGTATGGATTTGACAGATTTCAATTACGTGAGACGTCTTGCAAATCTATCAAATCCATACAAATTTAGAAATGCATTTACGTGTCGCGTTGCGGTCTGAATTAACCCTGAGTGCGACCATACGACAAGTGATTCACTGACCGATATGTGCTACAAGTATGATCCACTCTACAATTAAATTGAGTAGTGTTCACTAAACACGTGTAACTGGACCTTAAAATAGGAACGTGTAACAAGGCTGTAACATTGCCGGGCGCCGACGGTTAAGGACATTCGGGTTCGTTGCACAGATGTCTACGAGTAATATGAGATTATGATAATAAATTTTACCAATCGTTTTAATATGAATATCTCATCTATTATTTTATGCCTTTGAGGTTAGGGTTTCCATTTGCGAAAGGAACTTTATTGATCAAAAGTTAAAAAGTATAGACTCTACAAATTATAACATAATGGTTTAAGATGCTACCCAGGCCATTATAACAAATCTATTGACACTCATTAATACTCATTATATTTAATTTATATTAATATTTAACTCACATCAATATTTAATTCATGCAACATACATTGCCAAAATATTTTTTCTGGCTTCCCGTAGTCGGATAAGGAAGAGATTGGAAGATTTCGTACTATTTTTTTACAACAGTTTTGCCTATAACTATATATCAATCCGTCCCTAACTTTTTCCTCGAATATAATATTATTACCAATAAACAAAATCTACGGTCTAGTTGGTTTTTGAGTTTGTGAATCGCAGGGTCAAATCGAAAACGTACCTATCTATCATAGACGAATTTACATCAAAAGATCCTTATTGAGTGAAGTGTACTGAAGAGGCATTCTATATCCTCTTCGGAGCCCAAAATCCATACTAATATTATTAATGTGAATTTTTTTTTTATGAAATAAGGGAGCAAACGAGCAAACGGGTCACCTGATGGAAAGCAACTTCCGTCGCCCATGGACACTCGCAGCATCAGAAGAGCTGCAAGTGCGTTGCCGCCCTTTTAAGAGGGAATTGGGTAATAGGGGAGGGTAGGGAAGGGAATAGGGGAGGGTAGGGATGGGAATAGGGTAGGGAATTGGGCCTCCGGTAAACTCAAAATTGTGTCTGTCTGTCTGTTACCTCTTCATGCGCAAAGGATTGAACCGATTTTTATGAAATTTGGTATGGAGATAGTTTGCGTCCCGGGAAAGAACATAGAATACTTTTTATCTCGGAAAAATGTACGGTTTCCGCGCGATATACGAGTTTCGGACGTTATCTAGTTCTAACTAAAGACCTGAACCAGAAACAGTTTTCCGTTAGACACTTTTCCAAAGAAGGTTTTTGTAAGAATATTTGATCTAAACAATGCTTTGAAAAGGGTTAGGATTTTTTGGGTATGTATTGTGTGAAAAACCTGACCTTTTACCATAATGACAAGCCGAAGTGAAGGGTTGTTAATAAAAAATACGTAACATAATGAATACATATTATAATATTCAGATCACTGTAGAGGTCAGAGCTCAAAAGACACCGGAACATGACCTCCTTAAATATCAGATAATTACATGTAAGCCTTAAGACATAGGTATGTATATTGTTTTACTTTAATCGTGACTCTTTTCTCCAAAATCCCTTCCAAAATTTCATGCTCCATCCGCGCCCGTGTAGGAAATATGCTGTAACTATTGATGGCAGAACACAATAAATAAAATAAAATAAAATATGTTTATTTCAGGCTTCAACCCATAAAAATATTAGTAAGTAAATGTTTTAGTAACAATCCATGACTTAACCTATGTTAGTATTTAAGAGTAGGTACAAATTACAATATAATGTTTATTTTAGGCCCAGTGCTACCTCCACCCAGTGCCTCTGAATAGGGCAATCTGGTCTACAAGCAATCATTTTTAGGATGCTGTTCCGAGAGTTGCGAACACGTTGCAGCAGAGAGACGGCTTTGCGCATGATAGCGTGAAAGCCATCAGTACGGGCCTCGGCAAACATCCCTGATGCACTACAGCGCCACGGCAGTCGTAACAGCATGAATATATACAATACTTTCTGCTGCGCACTGTAAAACTCTGGAAAGAACCGTAGCCAGGAGTATATCCGGACCAATACGACCCCCAAGACTTCAAAAAGAGAGCATATCCCTCCCTAAAAGGCTGGAAAACACCTGCAGCTCTTCTGATGTTGCGACTGTCCATTGGCGACGTTAGTTGATTTCCATCAGGTGACCCGGTCGCTAGTTTGCCCCCTTATTTTATAAAAAGAAATATAAATAGGGTAGTATTTAATTGAGTGACTGTAAATTACAGTTTTAAGTGTCAAAATTAATTAATTTGGGTTATAGAATTACTATTTGAGCGACTGACTGTGAGTGACGAGAAATTAACAGAACAGCAACTTACAAATTATTTATTTGAGTTACTTAAACTACAAAATGAGCAGCTTCATAATATTTGAGCGACCTAATATCTGTTTGAGTGTCAACGTTACGTCCTGCATTTTTTTCAATATTTGGAAAATGTATTTTTTATACTGAGCGGCATTTTATCTTAAATGAAGTATTTCGAATACTAAAACCACTGTGAAAAATACACTAATGAGCAGAGTAAAATGAGCTCACATTAAAACAAAAAAAAAAAAATGAATATGAAATAACTATTTGATGAAACACAGAACACTATTAATCACGGATCCCTAGAACAATTTTTTTTGATTACTATCAAGCAAATTTTTTGTGAGTAGCTTCATTTGGATAAGAGGAACAACAATTTTATCTGTGAAAAATCTCGAAAGTGGTAGCTAACAGCGATAGAAAGGATTTCATACTTTGATTTGATGATCCCAAAATATGTATTATTCTATTTGTAGGAACTTAAATTATATAACGGTAAAAATTTAGAACCATGCCCAACGATTTAGGGGGGAGGGGGAGGGGAGGAGGGCGGAGGGGGGTAAACCTATATATAAATAATATATGTATTTATATATAAAAATCATTAATAAATTATTACATTACACAAATTATAATCCTTAACGGAACGTCAAAGAAATGGGTAAAAATTTTAATGGTGACCTATACCAAAAAAAAACAACTCTGGGCTCCTACTTCTGGGTGGTTCACAAAAAAATAACCACGATGGCTAAGGCGGGAGTTAGCCATCTAACCTAATCCAAAAAAGTCGTATTGGGCCAACACGGAGTTCCTTAGACTTAGACTTTAGGCCGCGTTTCCACTGACGCGAATCCATATTTTAGGACCATCAAATCAAAGTATGAAATCCTTTCTATCTCTGATAGTTATTCACTTTCGAGATTCTCATTAAAAACACGTATCAAAATATAAAACATAAACCCTCAAATAGAATATCAGTAACCAATAATCATTAATAAAGCAGCTCACAAAAGTTTACTCAAAGTGAACTTTTTAGTAGTTCGTAATGTATAACCTCACTTAGAAATATTGAATCTATCTTTAATATTGAAGTTGCCCGCTATGTATTTTCAGTCGCTCACTTAGTAATACAGTCGCTCGGATAGAATTTTAATACCTGAAATAGATTAATCACAATCCACTTTTTGTAAGCTCGTTCTGGATTTTATTATAAATCAATATTAGTCGTTAGTTTAGTTTATTTTTCGCTTACTCAAATTCATACCGCTCATGTTATTAAAACAGTATGTTCATCATCAGTCGCAAAGTAATTTTTTATTCGCTCGTTTTATTATTTCCCATATAAATATAATACAGTGGCAGCACTTGTCAAGTGAATTATAAGGTAACGTCTCGGTGATTTCGCACCACCTTTATTCCGCTCGTTCCCTATAATATGCAGCCGCCACGTGTGCAGGCGGTGATGTAATTACGGCGCTTATTTAGCGTGATGGATGTGTCCATTAGCGCGGCGGATGCGCCGCCTGTCACCCGTTATAAGCTCCAACGATTCGCAATTGGTTCAAACGTGTTGCTGTTCAATATTTTCAGACCCCAACGTAACCTAAGGGCCAATTCAAATCAAACGCGACGCGTCGATGCATACCTAAAGGTAGCATTCGAATCAAGACGACCGCGACGCGAGACCGCGACCGGCAACCGGTCGCAGGTCGCGGGGCGACAGCCACCTACGAATCTACGCAACCGAGTCGCGCGAACCATACGAAAGTAATTAATATTTCGTCTTCGTGCGAAGAAAACACGGTCATTTTGTATCGGTCGCGCTACGGCACTGCCTTGTGAGCGACTGGGTCGTGCGACGGAAGTCACCGGCAGGCCATGCCCACACGTCGTGCGACTCGGTCGCTTGCATCCGTCAGCACTGTGGGTCGCGGTCGCCGGTCGCGGTCTCGCGTCGCGGTCGTCTTGATTCGAATGCTATAGGTCTACCAGAATCTGATGGCAAAAAGTGAGAAAATAAATTGAATCTAGCAATACGGGGGTTATTGGAATAAAACATTTTGATCCTTTTTTTTTCTTATAGCGGCTGATTCTGTGTGTTAAACATGCACATATAAAAATTTATCCAATGATCAAGGATATTTTATGAAAATCTGCTGTCAAAAATTGCCATCAGATTCTGGTAGACCTATACCTTAACGGCCGTTCCCAATATTTGATCTATCTCTGGTTTTGCCCTACTAGAGATAGGAATAGCTCTCATTAGACATTAGAGACATATATTTTATGTCAATTCAATGTTAGCTGAGATCGGTCGTATGTCAAACCAGAGGTAGATTGAATATTGGGAACGGCCGTAAGTCGTAGGTTACTTCATCAATCTGATATGTTTGTATGGATTTGACAGAGTTCAATTGCGTGAGACATCTTGCAAATCTGTCAATTCAATACAAATTAACAGCAAAAAATGACAATGTAATATATTTTTTTGAATTTCTGTATGTTTTTGCTGAAATAAGGAATTTTATTATTTATTTATTGGAGCTGAGTGAGCCGGTTGATATTTTGAGAGCTGACTAAAGTTTATAATACTGTCCATGCCGAGGAAAAAAACGGGTAAACAAAAATATGTACACAGAAATGTGAAAACACGAAGAGTCCTTCCGCCTTTAAACCAAGGTGAGATTATGTTAATAATATCAGTGTCGAAATTCACCTAATTTTTTATTTATTTATTTACCAAATATAAAACATAAACATTTATTTAAAACTTAATTTAAACATCATTTAAAACCAAACCAAACCATTTAACCTTTTATGTTATTTGATTACTCTAATAAAATTGGGAGGTTTTGATACTTTGCGCCAGATGTTTTGGTATTTATTATAAGCTATAGGTGTCCCGATTTTGACAAAACAAAGAAACAATAAACAAATGCTGGATAATGTTAATATGAACATATTTTGAAAACCCGAGTGTATCCAGGTTGTCGATCGTCAGGAGTAGCTGGTCCCTGGCGATAACAGCGCCGATCCATCGCGGGGCATTTGAATTCAGGGGACGGCTCAATGCCACGCCGCGATGGGAATACCAAACAAAAATGGCGGCGACTCACGAGCGGGAGCGGGTAGGACTAACCAGTGACTTGAATGAGGCTATTTGATATTGTATTTGCCACCAGGTGCCGCTATGTAGCCTTAGAGTCTATCGTGTCAAATAGGCAGGTACGGCCGCCAGAAGTCAGCCCCACACCCGTAGTCAGCCTTTTCCAACTAATAACCTATAGGATACCATATAGACTTCTATTGCAAATTAACCAATCAAGTTACTTTAAAAACAAGCTTGGACTTCTTATTGGTCGGTTCGGAACGTCACAATGACGCTATGTGGCAGCAAGAAATAGTAATCTGATTCCATTTCGACGTTGTCACTTGTCGAACCAAGACGCGGCTTGCGCTCCAAAATTTTCTTAGTGGGAAGTGTCCAACAAAAAGGTGAGTTATTGCGATTTCTTATTAACTTTTGTATCATGTTTTATTAAAATATATTGTTATTACATTTTTTACGTCAAAATCAAACGAGTAATAGAACAATTTCTTTATAGTTATTTAAATGAGGTGGCCGACTACTGGGTATATGCGTTTCTTGTACATTATCCAGTGTTCGGCCACCCCCGGCTGAGTACTGGAATTTAAGCTTATTTTTTAATTGAAGTCTTATTGGTATCATTTTAACGTTGGGAATTCACCCTTTAATTTAGTATAGCCATGTCATACATAATTCCATATAAAAACCAGTAGTCGGCCGCCTAACTAGATACGGTCGAACCACGGCTGAGTACTGGTGAGGGTAGACCCTGTGTTCAGCCATCAGTAACTTACGCTGCTTAATTTATTCATTTATTTATGAAGCACCTACCTACCAAGTAATTTCTCAGTTTTTTGGCATTGTTTATTTGTTTCAGTTCCATATGTCTCTTTCGAGGCCCATTTAAGGAGAGGCTGACTAGCTATTTGGCCGAGTACTGGGTTGTGAGTTGTGACGGCTGAGTACTAGGGCAATGTGCCTTATTTTGAAAAATACTTTATTTTCAATACTTATTAAGGAAAATTATGTTATATGTTAATTTCATAACAAAGTTTAATAAATGATTAAGTGAATGAGTACAAAAGGTTTTTGATCACTATTTTAATAATTTTCTATACATATTTAAACTTGCGCCTTCCACTACTCGTAAAATGCTGACTACTGGTGCCCGTACCCCATATTATCGTGACACATGGTTTTTTTTAAATGATAAGGGGGCAAACGAGCAAACGGGTCACCTGATAGAAAGCAACTACCGTCGCCCATGGACACTCGCAACAATGCTGGCAGGTGCGTTGCCGGCCTTTTAAGAGGGAATATGCTCTCTTCTTGAAGGTGTGCAGGTCGTATAGGTCCGGAAATACTGCTGGTGATAGTTCGTTCCAAAGTTTTATAGTGCGCGGCAGAAAGACTGCTATATCGTGACATATGACAGCAGTTTGACACGATAGACCCTAAAGCGTGTTCCAAACAGACGCGGCTTGCGGTGGCGGTGGCGGTGGCGGTCAGTTGGATGACTTGAGAGTTCTAGGAACGACATAGACACACGCGGCCTGGACGCGGTCACAGCGCAGCTTACCGCGGCCGCAAGCCCCGCCCCCTCTGCCACCGCTTCCAGTGGCGGATTTACCAACAGTCTGAGTAGGCTAGAGCCTAGGGCGGCAAATTTACAGGGGCGGCAAATTTAGCCCATTTTTTTTATCTTACAGAAATAAAGGCCAGGGTATATCCTTAGGGGCGCTATGGAAAGAAGACCTAGATTTGAATTATTTTGTGGTAAAATAAGCCCTATTTTTTTGTTTTAATGTGTAGCGACAGTCGTTAATACCATTTTTATCATCATAATTTTTTATTTTAGAGACACCATTAAAAAGTTACGACCTTTTAAAAGTTGAAGTCAAAAATACTTGTCGACAAAAAAAATCTCGTAATAACCCTATATGTTTTTGGCGCATCGTATTGAGCTCACCACAGGGATCAATTTTACCCATGAGGAAATTTTCCGTAGGTCATACCGTTTTCGAGTAGAGCGAGGTTGAAATGTCAAAATGCTTAAGCGATTTTTTCAAAAAAATTCGATGTCCAGTCTCAACACCCAATTATTATTGGCGCATTCGATTGGCACCCTAATGCTAAGTACTCACATACGGTATTACTCGATAGTTTTACTCCAAATCGAGTAAAATTTATCGTGTGGACAGTGGACTGCAAAACTCACAGCTCGAAAGCTCGCATCGAGCCGGCTCGATGGAATTAAATAAATCTAATTTCCTTCGAACTTACTCGACGCGAGCCGTCGAGCTTTAGTCAAGCGTGTGAGTTTTGCGGTCCACACGATTATTTTTACTCGATTTATAGTAAAAGTTAAAACTATCAAGTAATTCTGAATGTGTGGACGAAAGCTCAAGCCGTGGTTTTTACTCTACGTGATTGCTCGATCGAGTAAAACCGTATGTGAGTACTTAGCATTATAGCCATCATTTTTTGTTATGTAACATTTTTTCGTGCGGGCCTCGGTATCGGAAACATTAGTACTCCACAGTGCCAAAGGGACGCGGGACTTAGAAAATTTTCGGAGAAAAAAAAAATCACTCCAATTGGAGTGATTTTTTTTTCTCCGATAAACACCATCATTTTATTGGTGCATTGTGTCGAGCTCATCAATCATACTAGTAACGGGAAAAAGCCGATGTAATGAGAGCGATAGAACACAAATCATAAAGTTGCAATTTCAGAATAAAATATGCAATAATTAATATGATTATGAACTAAACTAACGTATTCTTAAACTATCTTTCAAAGGTCAATGTATACACCTATACAAAAAAATCCCAGAAAACGTTCAAAATCTTTCAATTAATAAATTTAAAAAAGTTGTTAAAGAACGTTTGTGTACTAAGGCTTATTATAAGGTCAATGATTTTCTCAATGATAGCACACCTTGGGAAAAATAAGCTGACAGACCATAGGCCGCTTCTATATAAATGTACCACGTTTTTACATATCTATTGTAAATTAGCTTAAGCTATATTATTGTAATTTTCCTTTTTGGTAAAAGGTGGCCACGTGCGAGTTTCTTACGCCGGTTCTTCTCGCCGGGTTAGTTCCCGAACCAGTGGTAGGCCTCATGTAGACGTTCTAAAAGTGTTAACTTTGTTAACCTATTTAGAAATAAATATTTTGATTTTGATTTTTTTTTTATTTTATTGAATTTCAAAGGTTAGTAGGGGATTTTAATTCATAAATATTATGTAATTTGTATACAGAACGCCATTATCGTTCTACGATAAAGTCCTTTTTCTTTCCTAGATTAAAAAAAAAGGTCAGTAGGGGCGGCAAAAATTGAATAGCCTACTGGCGGCAAATTTGTAAATCTGCCACTGACCGCTTCTGTGTAAATGAGCGCGCGGACACGAAGCGGCCATTACGCGATCACTTGTAAATATTTACAACTGGCCGCGTATACCGCGTGAAATTATGCCTATAAATTATGCCTATGTCCAGAATTCCCCATGTTGCTGCCGTTCTTTATTAATTTCATGGACCCACAATCTTTTTCTGAAAAGAATAACCAAAATATTACATACAACGACGTTAGTGAATATTTTTATTCTAAACTGTGCTTTTATTACTTTGAACTTTCTTACCTTTTTCTTTCATCTTCTTCAAGCGCCAATAAAAGCAATTAAACTTCGTTACGATTGGTCATTACTAACGTCCACTCGCAGGAGAGAGTCGAGAGCTAAGGGAGCATACCCATACTACGTGACCTACTTTTTAAGATTTTTTGACCCCCCCCCTCCCCCTGGTGACCACCCCACCCACCCCTGAAGACCTCCCCCCCCCTTCAATTGTTCACGTGGTATTGACAAGAATCATTTTTAATCATTTTGTAATTAGAAAGAGTAGATAGCAAATGAAAATAATTTGACTCATATTTGTGTTTATTAAGTTATTTATTACGAAAGACTCTTTGCATGTTAACAATAATTATTACTACTTAATTAAATATGGAAATAAAAATAACGATCACCAAAAATACATTGAAACCCAATAGTTTGCTAAAAAGAAATACTTGACACCAATATTTATAATAATTATTATTACTTAATAAAATATGGGAATAAAAATAAAGATCACCAAAAAATACTTTGATACCCAATAGTTTGCCAAAAAGAAATACTTGACACCAATCCTACTAATATTATAAAGGCGAAAGTTTGGATGTACGGATGTTTGATACTCTTTCACGCAAAAACTACTAAACGGATTTTAATGAAACTTTACAATAATATAGCTTATACATCAGAATAACACATAGGTTACAATTTTAACCGACTTTAAAAATGGAGGAGTTTTTTATGTTCAATGATTACTCCGCCGTTTGTAAACCGATTTTCAAATTTTTTTCTTTTGGTGTATAGGCTATCATCCAAATTTGGTACCGTATTCATAAAAGTGGTGACCTGTAGCCCTAGCACGGCGACCAGTAGAAATGCGAAAGTATAGACAAACTGTGGACATAAACATAAGGTGCCGTTCCGATCTTTACCGCGGCTAGTCGCGACCGACAAAAATTCAATTAAAATGCCACTTTATGACAGACTATAGTATATGTCATAAAGTAGGGTATTATTTGAATTTTTAAGACTATAGTCTGTCATAAAGTGGCATTTTAATTGAATTTTTCGGAACGAAAAAAGATCGGAACGGCACCTTAAGTTTATCTCCACAGTGTGTCTATACTTTCGCAATTCCACTGGTAGCCGTGCTAGGGCTACTGATAAAGAGATCTATAAGTAATCGAGGGAACTCCTCAAAATTTATATGGAAACATGTGGTGACTTCGGTTTCGTGAGCAGTATTCTAAGCATATGCTACCAACAAGCAAGATTTTGCACCAAGGTATACCATGGTTCGGAAGGTGCTGAGAGAACTCCTGACTCTTTATAGATAAAACTTTGGGAGTTTCGACGTTGTTTTAAGCAAAGCATATGCTATTATGCAAATTATATTCATCATCATCATCACTACCATAAACCATTATAAAACCATGTATCGTCCCGTTTTGACCCTATCATTGGTACTTTTCATAGTCTTTTATTATATATCACTTAAACCGCGGGTAACACCGCGGGGCACAGCTAGTATTTAAGATATACTATAAAGGTGTAACAAAACTAATTGATAATACTTTAGGATGTGTACATGTTCCTTATAGTGAGTTTACTGTGAAAGTAGCAACGCTGAATGGGCAAAATTTTTTTCACTTTTGAATGGGAAAGCGCCCCAGTATAACGAGTTTCTTCAACGCTGCTACTTTTACAGTGAACACATACACACCCTAAAGTATTATCACTTAGATTTATGTATGATATATATATATATATATATAATAATAGTCTAAATTTACAATAGAACAATCAGAGAAATTAATTTCTAGGCAGATGGCGGATCTAAGTAATTTGGTCGCGTTTAAAGTTAAACCCAACCGACAGATCACAATCAACATTGAATTGACATGATCCAACTACATGACGTTGGTCTGTCAACTACCTAGGAATCAATTTCCTCGATGGTACATATTAGCTATTTTAGTCACGACTGTAGTTTAAATTGTAATCGAACACCAAATATAGTAAATGATCACCAAGCTTGACAGCTTCACCAAACTTCAATATGCCTGACAAGTGACAACAGTGCCTGTTTTTTTAAAATGGCTGTTGGCTATAAATAACCATAATAAATACCACTGTCAAGTATTAAATGGCGAGAAAAAAAAATCGTATGACGTTTCTCTCGGCGAAATTGACTACGTGACAAGACTCTAGACCCCCTCCCCCCCTCTTGTGACCGAGCGTAGTATTTTGAAGACCCCCCTCCCCCCCCTAAATGGGTCACGTAGTATGGGTATGTTCCCTAATGTGCCGCCGTAGGCTACAATGACCGCCACCGCGACCGCGGCAGTGTATTGTTATCACGGTCAAGCAAGAAGGCAACAGATGATCGCCACCGCAGGCCGCGTCTGTCTGTGACACGCTTAAGGCGGCCTAGCGGCATCTGGTGCTAAATAGAATACCAAACACCCTCATCCCGTACCTAAGCATTCCAAATCCATTACGCTTTTCAAATGTAATGGATGAAGCATAAGTCGCGAACCTGCATACGTCACAGATGACATGGCCCCCCGCTAAAATCTAGGTAATTAAGTTAGTTTATGTCGATATAGGTATTGAGCCTAGTAATCGTGTCTCTCTCCCTCAAAATCTCAGACTCACCCTACAATTTTAGGCCGAGACCGAAAGATTTTTTGTAATAGGGCTCTTCCACACGACGTTTTTTTTTGCGCGCTGACGACACGCGTTTCTGATGCGCTCGTCATCTGCGCGTTTTCATCGCGTTTCGGCAGATATTACAAGTTTTTTGACGCAAAGGAAACGCGCGTTTGTATTGATACAAACGCAAGATAAACGCTAATGAAGCGCGCTTCTAACACGCGTTTGTATCGATACAGATTACAGACGCAAGTTGAACGCTATTGAAACGGCTGTGGTCAAAAGCGGCGCCGATCGAAACACAACGCGACACGAACGCGATATAAACGCGATACAGACACGATACAAGCGCGTGGTTACAGCACGTCCTAGTTGCGTTCGAAAAACGTGGCGTTTGTATCGATACAAAATAGGATCGTGTGTAAAGGTTAAAACGTGTCGGATTCCTTGCGTTTGCTGAGCGTTCAACTTGCGTTTGTATCGATACAAACAAGCGTAAAAATACGTCGTGTGGAAGGGCCCATATAAATGAAAACTATTAAGTAACACGACTATAAAGTGTGTCAAGCGCACCCCATAGTACACGAAAGGTGGCGTGTGCGGTTTGGACGAATGTGGGAGGTTTCATATTATCATTACATACAACGAATTCTAAAATGCGGCACCTTTAAGCGTCACACTTGGCGAGGATGTTTTTAAATTTTAGCTTCAAATACAATATCACTCGCTACTGGAGTGTTTGATACGAGTGGTCCAGTCCGCTCTCGCTACTGCCTGTGACATGAAGATTATCGGAGTACGACGTACCCTTGACCCGGCGCGTAAACAGTTAATACCTATCACCTCCAGCCTACAAGCGGTAATTACTCATTCAGACCATGTTTCAGTCCATGTTCATACCTGAATTCTGCCTCTACCTGTAGATTACACGTTTCGTGTTAGCGCATTCTAGTAATGTGAAACAAATCTTAGAGAATTAATTAAAAATAATAAAATCAAATGTAATGGTGTATGATGGCGGACGATTTCCAGGCGTGTTGCGTAATGGCGTGGCCAGCAGTGGGCCATCGTGGGCCATTGTGTACTGGCTACTTAAGTGGCAAATTCGATCACCGTCTTGTCATACTCGTCCTGTATTTCAGAAGAGATTGTTTCGGCCTGCGTTGTCCTAATCATACTTTTTGCTCGGAAAAAGCAAAATGAATAGTCGTGGTCGAATCTGCGATGTAATTTTTGTAATCTAAATAAAGGTAAAAAAGTATTGAAGGGATTACTCGATTGCGGAAAAGCTAAAAGGAAGAGCCATGATCGAACATCGGATGTAAGTTTTAAAATAGTCAATCGCAACCTTTATTTTAGTTTAGTGTAAATTACCTCAATGACAATTACTGGTACTTACGATCTAATGCGTTTCATAATTTTTATTTGGAATATTCTCTCGTTTTAGTTTTCACCCCTTCTTTACTGAGTCAGGTTATAGTTTTTAAATTAATTTTTTAATATTAAAATTATACGCAAGACGATAAAATGTATTAAATAGCTTTTTTGGTTGGCAACAAGATAACAAAAATAAAGTAATATTTTCTTACATTTATTGCCATAGCGATTACAAAGTTAAAGACTCAGTTCTAAGCTGTTCCTTCAACAGCCATAAGCGGATTAGGACACGAAGAACTTTAGAAAATTCATCCTAAGCGCTTACGCTAACGTTGTATTACACAATATTCATAAAATTGACAACATTTACTGAGAACAACGTTACAAATACTGGTTATTACTGCTAAGCACACTTAGGCTGGATATAGAGGTACATAATATTATATTGTGCGTCCGCGCGAATGAGCGGTGTGGCCGCTACACTGCGAGGTCACAAACAATTTATTGGAACGAAGTTCCTTATCGCGCGTTACGAAAGAAGGCTAGACGGAAAAAAACGACACTTTTTTATTAGTACCTGCATAGTAGGGCGTTGATAGTATTCCTGTGCGTCAACTAGATGGCGTTTTTGAGAATAAACAGCGCCATCTGCCGACGTTTAAATTTTTTTTATTACAATTCCACAACTGTCGATGTTAGTATTCCTGGGCTTAGTTCCTTATTTTATAACTTCGTTCCATCCGGGTGTCCCTTGACACCTCTGTAGTTTTTTTTGTATGTAACGATAACGATAACGGCAGGCCATATAAGCCGCATGCATCCTGACCGCTGGGCAAAGATCACCGCAGAATGGGTACCAGATGATGGACGACGCCGCCGTGGCCGGCCTCGAAAAATGTGGCGCGATGACCTAGACAAATACGAGCCAGGTTGGCCTACGGCTGCGTTGGAACGAGAGAATTGGAAGACATCAGGGGAGGCCTTTGCCCAGCAGTGGGACGGCATAGGCTCTTAAAAAAAACGATTTATTTAAATAACGGCGCTTGTGATCTTGTGTTGTAGCCGCCAAAACGCGCGTTTGGGCGTCCGTTTACAGTTTCTGCTCAGTGTGAGAATGTACTATCAGAGAAGTTGATTCCTAGGCAGATGGGGGACCTACGTCATTTGGTCGCGTTATGTCAAACCCAGCCTATAGATCACAATTAATATTGAATTGACATGATCCGACCAAATGACGTTGGTCTGTCAACTGCCTAGGAATAAATTTCCTCGATGGTACATACTTGGTAATAAAAATACTTAAACATATTTAAATGTCATGGTTATAGAAACATATCATATAATGTATTCTGTAAAAAATTACATCAAAGTACGCGTTCACAACATTAGTAAAGCAATTATAGAAATTATATTCGAAGAAAATTCTAATGTAAAATACATTTTCTATCTATGATCTTATTATTACATTCATCAAATGTCTTTGAGTATACAATCGCTTTTCATTCGACCCACTCGATTTCTACGGATGCATTGCATAATTAATTTTCAATATTGGTCCTCTTACTACCACAGATTATATCTGCTACTGACAGCAAGTACTAGATAATAACAAATTAATTTATATCTGAAGCGCTCTCGTGTTGCTGTGGCAAACTTTTTGGATTCTTTTTCAATAATTTGTTACGATTTCTTCGTACGCGATTCTAATATAGGCCGGTTTTTGAAGTGAAAATTTTTAGGCAAATGAAGAGTGAAATTCGCGGTCAGGGTCACGTCATGAAAAAGTGGGTCAAAATATTAATAATATTGCGTCACGACGCCATCACGATTTTGGTCAGAAAGTTTTACTTCTGACACGTGTCCTCTGTACACGTGACGCTCTTTTTAGGGTTTCGTACCCCAAGGGCAAAAACAGGACCCCATTACTGAGACTTCGAAGTCTGCAGTCTGTTTATCTGTCTGTCTGTCTGTCTCCAGGCTGTATCTCAAGAACCGATATAGCTAGACTTTTGAAATATTTACAGATTATGTATTTCTGTTGCCGCTATAACAACAAATACTACGAGTAAAAACAAAATAAAATTACTATCCCATAGAACAAAATCCCTAATTATATTAATTGTACTTTAATAATATTTAATAATTAGCTATCCCGGCAAATGTTGTTTTGCCATATAAAGTATTTCGCCCATATTATTTTACTGAAGTGGCTAAATAAGTATGGCACCATGGCAACGTCCATCGCTATCCCGTCGCACAAACAATGGTCGCCATCAGTCTTATCTATACTAATATTATAAAGCGGAAGAGTTTGTTAGTTTGTTTGTTTGTTTGTTTGTTTGAACGCGCTAATCTCAGGAACTACTGGTCCGATTTGAAAAATTCTTTCAGTGTTAGATAGTCCATTTATCGAGGGAGGCTATAGGCTATATTTTATCACGCTAAGACTAAAAGGAGCGAAGAAATAGAGGAAAATGTGGAAAAAACGGGGTGAAATTATTTGAAAGGGCTTATTTAAATGCGCTAATCTCAGGAACTACTGGTCCGATTTGAAAAAATCTTTCAGTGTTAGATAGCCCATTTATCTAGGAAGGCTATAGGCTATATTTTATCACGCTAAGACTAATAGGAGCGAAGAAATAGAAGAAAATGTGGAAAAAACGGGGGAAATTATTTGAAAGGGCTTATCTCACGAACTACTAGAGCAATTTTTCTGTTATTTGGGTCAGATAAGAAGTAGATCACGTGAAAGATCATAGGCAATTTTTTGTAGACTGATTTGTCTGTGAAATATCTAATTTACGCGGGCGAAGCCGCGCGGAACGTCTAGTGTTGTAATAATTTACTATTAGTACCCAGTAGCTGATTCTCAGACCTACCGAATGTGAATATAAAATTTGGTAAAAATCAGTAAAACCGTTTCGTTTTTTCGTAACTAACATTGTGACACGAGAATTTTATATATAAGATAATGTATAGTTGCTTTTCGTACCAGTAAACTACCTTTTAAGCCGTATACAGGGTGTAACAAAACATAGTGATAATACTTTAGGGTGGGTACGTGTTCCTTGTAGAGAGACCAAAATTTTTTTTCACTTTTGTATGGGAAAACTCGTGACGCTGGGGCGCTTGCCCATACAAAAGTGAAAAAAAAATGTCTTTCAGCGCTGCTACTTTCACAGTGAAGTCTCTACAAGGAACACGTACACACCCTTTATTTTACACCACGTATTATCACTTAGTTTTGTTACACCCTGTTTAAGCATTGAAAAACAGTTTTAATTTTTTTCCAATTCGAATTGATTTTTTTTTTGGCATTCGGTAAAAAGTATATTTTAGAACCTGTTAAGACGGATAAAATATAATTCTTTTTCTAGACAGGAAATGGGGTAATAGTTTAGCCATGAACATAGGCTGACTTTCATTCTAAAAAAATATGATCTCTCCTAGCATACTAAAAGATACATGCATTTTGCACCATGAAAACCCCCATATAATGCACTAAGCTGATATTCCAATATCTTGGAACTCTAAGACAGTTCACGTTTTAGCCACGCGCAGGGGAGCATAAGCCCCTCTAATGGATCCCGGCCGGCCGCGGCCTCCAAACCTCCTCCCCCCGCCTAGCACATACCCTCACCCCTCACACCCTCTCGCCCTCCCGAGCCTTCTTTGCACTGAAAAGATAACAACGACGACGCGGATTACAAGATGCTCTCGTACGAAATTGATTTTAAACCGGTTTTTGTTCTGCAAAAATGTCGTGAAAACCACTCAACCGGGAAAGATATTGGACGTTGATCGCTTGTTTTTGTTAGGAAAATAATTTAGAGATGTGCCGATCATGACTTTGGCCGACTAGCCGACTAGCCGATTAGTCGGTTGCAAAGAAGCCGACTAATCGGCCGATTATTCGGCCAAACCGATAATGGTTTCGGATGTTTACGTACGCTTCGTTTACTGCTAATTCGCGGGTTGCGCAGCATACGCAGCCTGCGAACGTATTGGGTGATCGTCATGATACAGTTGATGGTTTTCAGGATATATTTTTTACTGTACAACATATTGTGTAACATGAAATCTTGCTTTAATAATTACCTAATTTGTTAACACAAAATCCGAGTCTTTTATATTTTAAATAAGAATAAATTTTTCGTTATAAATGTTTATTGAAGAAGATATTATGCTATTCTGTACCAAAGTATTATATTACTTGGTAAAATTTTTATTTAATGAAATATGTCATAATAGATATTTCTTTACCAGCAAGTAATTTCAGACACAATTCATTTAATTTCAAAATAATCAAGGTTTTTCTTAAATGTAATTTCAATAATAGTAAAATAATAAAAAGCCCGATAGTCAGCGCTTTTTGACGACTATTCGCCGACTACAAAAGTGGCCGGATAGTCGGCTTTACCGACTAGTCGGCGACTAATCGGCACATCTCTAGAAAATATCTATACTAATATTATAAAGTTAAAGTTTGTTTGTTTGAACGAGCTTTTGTACGAACTACTGGACCAACTATTATGTTACTTGGCATAGATCGACAGTTAATTACAGGAAAGAACATACCATACTTTTTTACGGGAAAATGTATGGTTACCACGGAATTCCTTATTTAAGTAGGCAGAGCTGCGCTAAAGGTCTAGTTTCATAATATAAAGTTTTCTTATTGATTTAAGTTTATAGTGTTTTTGTAGAAAATATAAGAAGGGCCCTCGCTGCGTCCTTCGATTCCGAGTGCAAACAAATTTACGAGTTCATAGTTTTGTCAAGGACCCGACCGGTGTTCAGACATCAACTCAACGGAAGTTTATGATCTACTAAATTAAATACTAAGAAAATGTAAGAGTCATACACATTACGATAATCTTTTGTATTGCGACTTTTTATTCAACTAGATGACGCCCGCTACACCGTTGCGCCTAAACTCGTTGTCGCGCGGGAACCGTACATTTTTCCGGGATATAAAGTATCATATATCCTTTCCCGGGACTCAAAGTATCTTTATACCAAATTTCAGCAAAATTGGTTTAGCGGTTTGGGCGCAAACATGTAACATACAGACAGACACAATTTCGCGTTTGTAATATTATATAAGGTATAGATAGATATGGATGGTGATACGTGGAGAAAATGATAGATCAATTTTAGGAGACACTAGGGCCGTTTTTCCATACAAACGTTGTCTCCTGTTTCCTCCCTGGATAATGCCGCTAGAATTATATTTTTTTTTCCTAAATATCTATGGCCACTATTAGCATGTCCCTCTGTTTGAAAGTGTGTCTGTCTGTTTGTCTATCTGTTACTCAACGCTCAAACCGCTGAACCGATTTCGCTATTAATTGTTATGGAGATACTTAAAGTCCCGGAAAAGGGCAAAGGATACTGTACGGTTCCCACGCGATAAACGAATTTTGGCGCAATGGATTTGCGATCGTCATCTAGGTATTACTATAAAGCTAGCTGTTCTATTAACTATAGTTCTCTAGAACTCTGTTGTAAATTTTAGTTCGGACAAAAGAACTTAAGCAATGACTCAGCTGCCGCTGACCGTAATATATCGGCTCATACACTTCGTTAACGGCAGTTCGCCAACCGGTGACAGAAACTTTGTACATGCACTTTGTGAAAGAAAACTGCAACAGTGTTTCTTTTGTGAACAACAAGAGTAAATTGTTAAGTACGGCTATCCGTGTAACTAAGATACTTACTCAATTTTGTTGTTAGTTTATCTAAGATACTAACTTTTGTTGTTAGGTTAAAACTTAAATCCTACAAGGATACTTTGGCACTTGAATAAAATAACAAGCCGCCATCTTGTAAAATGGAAAGGGTCTGTTCCTGTTGAGCCACAACCGTTTCACATTTCAGTGTCAATACGTCTTCCAAGTATAATTTTACATACTACCGAATTATAAATTAAAGCTGATGTCATTTAAGGCTTCTTACAGACGAACGGCACGTGTCGGCGGCTCGCGTCGGCGGCAGTCGACGGCACGTGTCCGCGGCAGTCGACGGCAGCCGTTGACAGTTTATGACGCTTGCAGGGGGCCTACCACGACTTTTTCTAAAATTACTATCATGTTTCCAGAACACTTTGTTGTAATGCTAAGTACTCACATACGGTTTTACTCGATCAAGCAATCACGTAGAGTAAAAACCATGGCTCGGGCTTTCGTCCACACATTCAGTATTACTCGATAGTTTTACTCCAAATCGAGTAAAAATTATAGTGTGGACCGCAAAACTCACACGCTTGAGTCGAACGCCGACTCGCGTCGAGTAAGTTCGAAGGAAATTAAATTTATTTAATTCCATCGAGCCGGCTCGATGCGAGCCTTCGAGCTGTGAGTTTTGCGGTCCACACGGTAATTTTTACTCGATTTGGAGTAAAACTATCGAGTAAAACCGTATGTGAGTACTTAGCATTAGATTAAAATAGTATTACCGTACTCAATTTTCAAATATAATTTTACTAAAATACAGTAAAAAATTCCAAAATATTGTTAAATCCGCTGTGAAATATCAACTTTTTTTAGATCGCTAGTTTGACGTTAAACTTTAAAGTAATATTGCTGATCTGTCAAACGGTGTCGCTTAGTAGAGGTGGTGGTAGGCCCCCAGTTGTGACGTACCGCCTAAAGGTAAGCGTCCACAGGTCGGTATCTTACGCAACGGACGTCTCGCATCAAACGGATAATTTTTTCACAGTATGTCCACTGTATCGGCAGCGTACGGATTACCGACTAGCCTAGTAAATGAATGCTCAAAATGGAGTGGATGGAAAAGTCGAAAGCAGAAATTTTGACTTAGGAACTTTGTTTGGACTAATTAGGAGATAAACATACTGGCTAGTCGGTAATCCGTACGCTGCCGATACAGTGGACGTACTGTGAAAAAAATATCCGTTTGATGCGAGACGTCCGTTGCGTACGATACCGACCTGTGGACGCTTACCTTTACGCGGTACGTCACAACTGCAAGCGTGATAAACTGTCGACTACCGCCAATACGTGCAGTCGACTGCCGCCGACACGTGCCGTTCGCCTGTAAGCGCTCTTAAATGATAGCTGTCTTGCATATACATTATACACCCCATTTGGTGTAATACAAGTGCCTTATGATTCATATTACTTTAGGTCGGTATTATTTTATGATATTATGACGTGATTTATTTATTTTACTGCGTATACAGTTGCCTACGGAAAAACTGTATATTTTGTGACGAAATCTGTTTGTCTTATTTAAGAACTGAAGCAGATGTCAAAGTTAAATAAATTTTTATTATGTACAGTAAAAGCGGGAAAGAGAAGCATATATTACACAACCCGCCCAATCTTTTTAAAAAACATGAATATATTTCAATGCGTTTACAATGCTTGCAATTAAATGTAGCTTCTACTACGCAATAGAGTCACTTTACACTCCTGACTAGAATATAATGCGGAAAATATGGGAGCAATATGATACCGCAAGCATAATGTGAGTACCGGACGCCGGCAGAACACGTGTTTCCGCGCTCGATCCAGCTATGTACACTCACAGTAATAAATATATACTTTTCATGATCAAAATATATTAATAAAGTGGAATAAGTGAATGAAAAGTGTATATTTATTACTGTGAAACATGAATTTCCACCAAGAAGTTACAGTACATTCAATATCATATGTACAGTCAGTTGGAGTAGTCTTGATTTATTTGAACATTCATACTAATATTTTAAATGCGAAAGTGTGTCAGTCTGTTACCTTTTCACACTCAAACCGTTGAACCGATTTTGCTGAAATTTGGTTTTGTAGATTCTCTGAGTCCCAGAAAAGGACATAAGAGACTTTTTCTCCCAGGAAATGTTCGGTTCCCGCGCGATAAACGAATCTTGGCGTAGCGGAGTTGCGAGCGTCATCTAGTGTTTAACATAAAGGTAAGTATATCGAAAGCCATATTCTTCTGAAGCAGCCTGACTTAAGAGGCGACGCGGTGCCGGATGCCGCGTTTTGGTCCTAACCTAAAGTGGACCCAAAAATTTGTTGTTAGGTGCTATTGTCTATTAACTTACAATATTTTGTTATTGACCTGGCTAAGCCCCATAATTTTACGTCTGTTTTGACGGTTTTCTGCAACAACACTTTCGATAAATTTTCAGCATTTTTGTTTACTGGCACAACCATCGCAATTTGGGAAATATTGCAAGCTACAGATTTCTAAACTTTCACTGATCTAACTTACATTTTAACGAGTAAAATTAAAATCCACTTCTGAACTCAAATATTCTGTACGATTGCATTTCGACGTTGCTGACTCTACACTATTGCCGGCTAGCGTATTGAATTAATTTTAATCTCTACTGTTATTATAATATTCCTATAACTATTATTGCCTTTCATTTATTTAATTGCTTTTCTAAACGTATTTCGATATGCGATCATATTTCAAATTAACGGTTTGTATGACGCGAAAGGGGTTCACAGTAATGTATATTAATATATATTACATCCCGGGATGTATAGCTTTACATTATATTAATGTACACACACACAACAGGTAATGTAATATATCTTTCCCTACATTTCAATGGTAGCCGCCCCGCTTGACGCACATTTCAGCTGCTGAGGTGTTATACAGGCTGTTCTTATTTTTAATGTCGTAAATCGTAATACTATTGACCCTTCGAGTTACTTGCTATTAGATTTACTAGATAGTTCATCAGAAGATGATTCGGATTGTGATTTTGATGCGCGCAAAATGTTACAATATGTGCTCATAACAGAACGATGTGGATTGAAGATATTTGATTGAAAATTAAGGCTCTGGGGAACAGACTGCCTGCAGTGCCTGCTGTGAAGTGCTGTGCTGAGGTGGTAACACCGTGTGTCTCTATCATCTATACATATTATAAAACAAAGTCGCTTTTTTCCCTCATGTCCCTTTGTTCCCTTTAATCTTTAAAACTACGCAACGGATTTTGATGATTCTTTCAGTGTTAGATAGTCCATTTATCGAGGAAGGCTATAGGCTATATTTTATCACGCTAAGACTAATAGGAGCGAAGAAATAGAGGAAAATGTGGAAAAAACGGGGAAAATTATTTGAAAGGGCTAACTTGAACGCGCTAATCTCAGGAACTACTGGTCCGATTTGAAAAATTCTTTCAGTGTTAGATAGCCCATTTATTGAGGAAGGCTATAGGCTATATTTTATCGCGCTAAGACTAATAGGAGAATGTGGAAAAAACGGGGGAAATTATTTGAAAGGGCTTATCTCGCGAACTACTGGAGCAATTTTTGTTATTTGGCACAGATAAGAATTAGACCACGTGAAGGATCATAGGCTATCGATTTTAATAATTTTTTCAGTGGCTATATATTTTATATCCGTGGTAGTACATAATTATATAATCACATAAATTTTTGAACATCCTGTGAAGAGAAGAGATGTATATTTTACACGGAAATGTATTGAGATGTATTTAGATGTATCAAAATATAAATGTATATTTTAATATAGCTCTGTATCTTAAGATACGAAGATGTAAAAATATACATTATAGCTGTTGTGTGTGGTCTCCTGACGATTTCTATAGAAAGATGTATCGAGATGTATCGTGCTATAATATACATCTTTACATTACCTGCTCTGTCTGTGACAGTCTGAATGTAATAGTCTATAACATAATGCAATGTTTACCTTGTAGATTAATCTTGTGAGCTTTCCCAAAATTTGAGGCCGCAACCGCGACTGTGACACATAATATGATGACGATTTATGCATTCAAATTATACCTAGGTATAATTTGAATGCATAAATATGATATGCATAAATATAATATGATGATTTCTGTACCTAATACAGGTACAGAAATCATCACACTCATGTCGTAACGTTATAATATGGTCGCTGTTAAGCATTTGGGTCCTAACCACTGACCTCCATTATACACGTACGCTGGACCTATGATACCCACTTTTTTTTTGTGCCTATTTGAAGCGGAATCAGCGCCCCCAGTGAGAGGGAAGAGAACTAAATTTGACGTAACTTGCAAATGTCCGCTTAATCGTTATTGGTTGTCATCACTAGTATTAGTTCCAAATACTCCCACTACTGCTATCAGCGCCAATATGGTGACTTTCAAACGTCATTTTTACGTCAAATTTAGTTCCTATCACTCACATTGGAGGAACTGATTCCACTTCAAATAGGCACAAAAAATATCTGTCATTTCAAAGGGTATCATTAGTTCAGCGTACTTGTATAATGGAGGTCAGTGGTCCTAACCCACAAAACATTTTTTGTTAAATTTTGAATGCAGTCTTGTACTCAATAATTTAAAGAACATAAAGTTTGCATTCATAACTCAATACGTTTTTCTTTTGTGGTTTAGTACACGAGTGCTTTAAAGCGTCCATTTAAGCCTTATGTACCGAAAATCTACTAAATAATAGTGTACAGTAAGCAAGTTTCCTCTTTACTGCAGTTAGTAATGTGGCGAACTCGTTTCAGTATTACCCGCTATTCGCTCAGCTGGAAATCGGCTGCAGTTGCGCGCTCAAAAAGACAAAACGAGCGCAATTCGATTTAGTTTTACTGTCATAGTGTGGCCACTAACTCGACAGTAGCGAGAATATCAAGTCTACACATAATTGTGATCATAATAGTATTTTAAAATGATAAAACCGACTAAAGTTTTACGTAATTAAGAACTAAAATTCGTTATCTCGAAAACGACTGAACCGATTTTGATTAAACTTGCAGCATTCCCTGAGTTGAATAACACTTAGCACAACAAAAAAAAAACCACTCAAATCGTACTTGTAGTTCCGGAGATATGCGAACACAAACACAACAACATACATACATACACTTTTTAAATTTGGCGCATTTGTTCAGACGCTGATATAGTCTAACATATACGAAAACTGGGTAGTTCTGGAAATATTACATGCATACGGGTCGAATTGATAACCTCCTTTTTTGAAGTCGGTTAATAAATCTGAACGAGGAATAGCGCGTGACCTACACAATTTCATGGCCAGGCCATTACGCCGTACCTGTTACGCTCGGCCTTCGATAGAGCCTTTTTACTGTATGGAGGTTGGACTAAAACAACAAAAACTGCCATGAAATATATACTACGAGTTGGAACAAGGACTATTTCGCTATCACTTTATTGGTCAGATACACTGTGTACATGTTTCAGATGCGTACATACTAGTACATAGGTTAGAATTTAGATCAAAGTTGTTCAAAAAAATTAAAAATACATGTACAGTATAATGCGCATAGAAATTTTCGTAATTTTTCGGCAACGGTCGTATTTCCGCGAGCGTCGGAAGACGTCACTGCAAAGCGCTGTTTTTTAACTTAGCACCGCTTTGCGGCGACGTAGAGGCGCCAGAAGTTGCTTGGACGTTACCATGGTAACGTGACTGGCCACGTCGCGATGGCTTCCCGGTGAGTTAAAGCACTTATTGACGGACCGGCGACAGCGGACAGCCACCGGCTATATGATATTTACTTCTATTTCCTTTAAACAAGGTGCAAAATGCAAGTGCATTGTTTGGGGCTCTTACGTTTCATAGATTCGGGTGTTTTCGTAATTACGACAATTAGCGAAGATTTGCATGCGCATCAATAATTTGGGAGTACTGCGGGGCTAAAATGGTCGCATAGCAATTCCTCCCAATTAATTCACAAAATGAATTGTCAAAACTGTCGAAGTCACGAATGTCAAATTAGTACGAATTTAGACCAATTGAATTGGTCAAACTCACGAATGTCAAATTAGTGCGAATTTAGACCAATTGAATTGGTCTAAATTTGACATTCGTGCGTTTGACAGTTTTGACAATTCATTTTGTGAATTTATTGAGAGGAATTGCTATGCGACCATTTTAGCCCCGCAGGCCGCAGTACATGCATTTTTTTTTTTTAACAACTGATCTAAATTCTAACCTATGTACTAGTATGTACGCATCTGATTTAGCGTTGTATGTTTATTATTATAAAATACATCGAAATTTTACTTTATTGAAATCATTAACAGGAACCTTTATTAACTTCTAGTATTTCGATCTACGATTTTTTTTAACACACAAAGGAAAATCCTTAAAGCAGGATGATTTTGCCAGTTTATAGTGTACATATTTAATATTACGTTTTTTTTTACTGAATTAAAGTACTGGACCGATTTTAATGTAGAAGGTGTACCATTTATGATAATGATTAATGATCCTCCTACTAAAAGTCATAAAACCATCCCTGCAGTTATAATTTTATAACTTATATATGTATAGTTTATTATTAAACTTTTTTTATAGTAAGAAGCGTAATTACCACCAAAGAAATGAAGTATATCGTAAGAAGATTTTCCAGCAATGTGCACGGGTGATTAATTTTAAATATCTAATGGAGTGGAAAGCTTTCGTTATGAATTACTGTGTTAACAATCTTTGTAAACAAAGTACCGATTTAATTTAATTAATATGCAGATGTGAAACTTCTGGAAGAGGCTATGATGTCGCAGAATCATAATTTGAGTTGAATTTGTATACATTTTTAAATAATGCTTGGAATGGCCTAAAATAATAAAAAGAGCATGTGTGTTGTGTACACGTGCCAAAGTTAAACTTCTGCCCAAAATCGTGACGGCGTTGTGACGCAATATTGTCATTATTTTGATTCCCTTTTTCATGACGCGACATTAAAATTTCATCACAACGCGGCTGCCTAAAGTTTCACTTCAATGGGTAACGGTCATTACAGCCTTTTTTTAGGTGGAATTCGAACTTCCGACCTCCGGCTTACGCGCTGTTACCAAATGAGCCATAGAAGCGAATGCTCCCTCTCCGGGAGCATTCGCGTGTAATCTAACATTATAGATTCGACTTTGAGTATTACATTACAATACTACCTCCCACACCTACGAGCATTCGCGTGTAATGTAACATTATAGATTCGACTTTGAGTATTACATTACAATACTACCTCCCACACCTACGAGCATTCGTGTGTAATGTAACATTATAGATTCGACTTTGAGCATTCCATAGCAAGTTGACTTCACTGTCACGTATTTTGATGATGTTACAAGTTGTATCAAGATATTACACACTGTATCATTACAAAGTGCGCATTGTAATGCTCAGTTCGCCTCCCTTACTGATGTAATGCTCGACTCTGTAATGTTACATTACAAGCGAATGCTCCCGGTGAGGGAGCATCTTTATGTTACACGCTATGTCACTCATACTACCTTCAATTTTGCTTTACAATTTTTTTTGTATAGGAGGAGAATATCCGAATAGGATATTCAGGACGAGAGTTCGGAGTTTCTTCATAGAATGCTAATTAGCGGACTCGCCCGGGGCCATGCTGGAGCAACTGAGGCGAGACCGAGACAGATCCGGGTACAAATGAGTCAGATTATATTTTATATCGATTCATTATATTAATGTGAGACGGCTAGTGGTCTATATTTCATCAAATTATCTAATATACAATAATTATCGTGTCACAGTGTTTGTGCGCGAACTCCTCAAAAACGGCTCAACCAATTTTAATGAAATTTTGTATGTACATTCGTTAGGCCTCAGAATAGGTTTTTATCTACTTTTTATATTTATACTAGCAATAATTTATATGGCAAAATAACGTTAACGCCGGGTCAGTTAGTATTAATTTTAAAATTAAGTGGTCTTTGAAGATCACTTTAATTTACTTCAGCTACACGCAGGATTTTGATCTTTGTTGACGAATTTTACAGTTTTTAATAACAGACAATTAATGTGAGTTGGACTCGCACAGGAAGTTTATACAGCCATCTGACATTCTGACGGACAGGTAGACAACACATTTTTGGTAATAATACTTATTACTTTTGACATTTTGACGGACAGGTAGACAACCACAGACATAGATCAAGATAGATACCGCATGTGTATGTACTTTGCGTGCCATATCGCGCTCCCAAACGACGAGCAATGCTCGTCTTTCGAAAGTCTTTTCTTTAGTCTGCTATCGGAATCGGACGTCAATCGGAATTTTGTGCAAAAATGCCTAAAAATGCCTAAATGCCTTAAAGTGCCGTATTGAGCTGTAGAAATTCAAATAGAAACGTTGGCCTTGATAATGGACACGTTTCTTATCATCGGTACGTCACAGTAGGTAGTAAAAAAGTGGCAAGCTCGTTTTCATACAAATGGAGCGACATGCGGTATCTATCTTGATCTATGTCTGTGTAGACAACACATTTTTGGTAATAGGATACTAATATTACTCTTATTCTTCCCTAAGAACCCTAGAATTTTAATTGCTAACCCTAAATATATAATATATTGTTCCCTTACAACATGCAACTAGACTGTGTGTCTGCTAGTCCACACGAAACACAAGTAATTATTGTCACGTCGCAAGCGTGTCTCGTAGCGGCATAGTACGCGCTACGAGCGCGTAGGCGGCTACGGCGTAGCGGCCGCTACGGCGGGGGCGTGGCTTTGTTTTTGTTTTGGTGTCTGGTGGCTGCACATTTTTCACGAATGTCATTTACGTCATTTCCCAAACTTCCCTTTTTTGTCGAAAACATTTTTTTGGGTCCATAATCCGAAATTATATGCTCCCTCTTGAAATTAGAAGGGATTATATAAAGCAAACGTGGTGGATGTTTGCTACTATACTTTCAGGTATAAACTAGTGAACGGATTTTGTGTTAAAAAGTATGGCATTTTAGAATATAACTTTTTCTTGAATGACTTTTTGTAAAGTACCTATAGCCTATACTCTATAGCGTCGTGCTATATGAGTATAGAAATTTTTGTTTATAAGATGTCGAAACGTGGTATAAATATTATATAACAAACGCTTACAACCTACATGTCTAGTTAAAAGATAGTGTCATTTTAGTGACAGCTGTTCGAATCCATCCAACTCTTAGAGCGAGTACACACTGGGCGTTTTGAAGCGTGCGCTTTGCTAACGCGCGTTTTGAGAACCCCGGTTTAAGGCCATCCCCCGAGCAAACGACCTTAACCATACATTTGACGCGTTGCCGAGATCGCACAAAAGTCCTATTTTTTTTACTTATTTAGTTCATAATTTATCTAAAAAAAATTAAAACGGGGAATATGTAGTTAATGAAATTGTCTATCTATTGCCGTGTGTTTCAAATAAACGTAATTTGTAAATACTAGGGAGATGCTGAAAGTATGCTTCAATTTTAATAAATTGGTATTACTTTGGAAGCTAATATCATAACTAATATCAAACAAAAATAGAAAATTTAAAACGGGGAAAGGAATGTTGATATACTGAAGATTATTGCTGTATTTTTATTATAACTTTGTAGCTTTCAAATTATGAGTTTATAAGGCTCTAAATGCAGTAAATTACGGAATCTCCGTAGGGAAGGCCCTTAACGGGGTTCTCAAAACAATAATCATCGTTTAACAATAACGACCAGTGTAAATCTCATATATTACTGTAACTTAGTGTCCTTAAAATCGAAATAACTCAACACAAAGAGTTTTACGCATATTCGCGATTTTGTATTGTTACTTCAAGTTATTTGTGATAACAATAAGTTAAAAATGCTCCCAATTCATGTAGTCTAGTATGAACATGGCTTACTGATTATATTTATGTATATAAAATATCTTCATACCGCATCAAAATTAATGCAGCATTATAAATGTGACACAATATCGCATTCATAATCCATATTCCATACTAAGATTATAAATGCGAAAGTTTGTCTATATGTTTGTTTTATCTTCAGCCCAAACCGCTGCACCGATTTTGCTGAAATTTGGTATGCAGACAGCTTGAGTCCCGGGAGAAATTCGGAAAGGACATAGTATACTTTTTATCCCGGAAAAATGTATGGTTTACCCTCGATAAACGAATTTTGGCGCAACGGAGTTGGCGGGCGTCATCTTTTATACAGTGTGTAACAAAAATAAGTGATAATACTTTAGGATGTGCACGTGTTCCTTATAGAGAGTTCACTGTGAAAGTAGCAGCGCTGAAAGACGAAAATATTTTTTCACTTTTGTATGGGCAAGGGCCCGAGCGTCACGAGTTTCCCCATACAAAAGTGAAAAAAATAATTCGTCTTTCAGCGCTGCTACTTTTACAGTGAATTCTCTACAAGGAACACGTACACACCCTAAAGTATTATCACTTATTTTTGTTACACCCTGTATATAAAATCTCGTGTCGCGTTGGTTGTTGCAAAACTCCTCCAAAACGGCTGGACCGATTGTGTTGAAATTTTGTGTGCATATTTTGTGGGTCTGCGAATTGGCCGAGATTAATTTTTAAACGCGGAATAAAGTTGTGGTGTACCAAATAGAGCACAATCTTTAATCGTGCCTATCAAAATATCAGATGCTCAAGGATATTCCTACTCCGTATCAGGTAAAACAACATTTGCCGGATCAACTAGTCCTACTAATATTATAAATGCGAAAGTCTGTTTGTTTGTTACATTTTCACGCCCAAACCGCTGAACTAATTTTGCTGAAATTTGGTATGGCGATACTTTGAGTCCCAAGAAAGGACATAGAATACATTTTGTCACGGAAAAATGCACGGTTCTCGCGCGATCAACGAATTTCGGCGCAACGGAGTTGCGGGCGTCATCTAGTTTTATTATTAAACACATTTGTAAACATTTTTTTAGTTAGTTCGATACCGCAGGTTCTCAAAGCCGATCTCGAGCTTATTATGTTGTGGAACTTAATAAAAGTTCTCACGAATAGAGATGATTAAAGAACTTTTCAAGCTTTTCGGTCGTGCCGCAAACAAATTTTATTTGAGAAGATTTAGTTTGTTTGAAATTAAATATGAATGTATTATTCTGTTTACTCGATAAAGTTATATGAATACTATTGTATAGAAGCATTAAAGTAATATTAAACGTGATAAAATGTATTCTTACAAGAAAAATACTTAAATTGTAATTTTTCGAATCGCATTGTGGGACGAAAGACCAACACGACTGACGAGAAAGAAGGCGCAGGTCCAAACTTTGACATGCCCATCCGAAGCATTGACCATTTTTCTTGTTAGATAATAAGCTATTCAAATTGCATAGCATAACCAAAGTTGAATTCGAACCCACGACCTCCAAGACTAAAGCCGAGCTCTGAGCCACTTGACCACGAATGCGTCAAGAGACTTAATATCATTCCATAAGACATAGTAATATTATGTAGCATGTAATCACAAAACACCTGAGAAGAGCCCACCGCTAATTGAGCGATATCTCTAGGGAGTCCAAAGAATATCTAACGTTCATATTACAAAGGTTTACTTAGATATTAACACAAAAAATACCATTTTGTTACTGAGAAAAAGGATATTTTCATGAGACTAAGCTTCATTATAAAAAGATGTAATTTACAAAAAAAGATGACGATATTTCAAGATGTTTTTAGTCTCAAAATATAACTTTGTATCTGTTTTGATCAATTTTCGGCAGTTTTTTTACCGTTACCGTTACCGAAAAGCGGTCATGTTAACATGACATCTTTTCGGTACTTTCACGACGCGACGACAAATCTATCGAAACCAGTCAAACTCAAATGCGACGAGCCGATTAGGACTGACAATAAAATCTATCACTAATAAAACTTATGATCTTCATGGCGTAGTCAGGTGAAGTAAACAAAAAAATATTTAAGACTCTATTTTGGGAAAAGGAAGAAATATTTACACGCTTATTGCATCTCTCTAACGGCCGTTCCCAATATTCAATCTATCTCTGGTTTGACATACGACCAATCGCAGCTAACATTGAATTGACATAAAATATATGTCTCTAATGTCTAATGAGAGCTATTCCTATCTCTAGTAGGGCAAAACCAGAGATAGATCAAATATTGGGAACGGCCGTAAGAGACCCCGCAGACTGCAGACTTTGTATCGGCCGATTGTTTGGTCGGGTTGGGTTGTTAGCGCGCACACTACGCCAACTAAACAGTTGGGTTGGTGGTGAGTGCGCAGACTAGACAACAGTCGGCCGATTGCTCTCGCACGGTTCCATTTACAGTGATATATTATTTAATGGAAAATTTTTATATGTAAAAACTTGTTAATGGCTAAAAGTTAATTTTATTAGTTTTAATTGTCTTTATTGCATAGCTGTAAGTTTTTCTGGAGAAATAAAAATAAAAAAAAATCACGATTCGGATTACTGCCGAGTCAGCCGACCAAACAATCGGCGTCGTATGCGCGCGTGGAAGAACGTCGTACTGATTTAGCATCGGCCGACAGTTTGCATCGGCAAACTGTCGGCCTTCAAACTTAACCATCGGGTAAAGTTCAAAGGCCGTCAATCGTAATCCAGTCCACCAAACTTAATTATCGGCCGACTCGGTATTGTTGTAATATGCGCACTTCCATACAGCTTCATACTGATAAAGAGCCAAACTAAACTATCGGCCTATTAAAAGTCTGCAGTCTGCGGGGGCTCTAAGGAGTAAAAAATTGTAAAAAAAAAGTATTGCGACACCGTGGTCAGGGCTCAGGGCTTTAAGATTACAGGTTACAGGCGGCAGGGAGGGGGCGGGCGGGGCGGGGGCGCTACGCCGGGCGGGGGCTCAGACAGCCGCCTACGCGCGGAGCGGCTGACGTCCCTACTACTCACAGCGGCCGGGCTCGGCGCCCGCCGCGCCCGCCTCACTCTACACCCGGTGAGTACTATAATACTACTAAATAATAATAATAGTCGTAAATAATAATATTAGTAATACCCCTGTTACAAAAAATTGGCGGAAATTCGAGCGAAATCGAAGGAACGCTCGAGCTGTAGTTGTATGTGTTGTAAGTAAATATTGAATTCGCGGGCGACAGTTTTGTAATATTCTTCGGCTGTTAAGTTTATCAAAATGCTAGATGTATATTGTATATCTTAGTATATAAAAATAAGTCGGGTTTTCCTTCCTGACGCTATAACTCCAAGGCACGAACCGATTTCCACGGTTTTTGCATTCGTTGGAAAGGTCTCGGGCTCCGTGAGGTTTATAGAAAAAAAATATCAAAAAAAACTTCAAGAGAAAAGCAGGAAAACAGGCAAAACAACGTTTGCCGGGACAGCTAGTATATAATATATAAGTTTGACAAAATATAAGAATAGTGTTTGAATTAATGTTCACCGCTGTTTAAGTATTTGAAACTTTACACCGATTTTGATCCTTCCATAAAATTATAATTTGAATGTGCTATAAAGTGGTGTAGAGTCTTTGATTTTGCATAATTTAATTCATCTTTTACGGCCGCCGTTATCGTTTGGGCGTCCGTCGCTCGGACACCGCAAGACTTCTTATTCTATTATTTTTAATGATAACCATTTTTTCATTTTAATTATTTCAAGCTTTCTGAACTTAAAAGAAAAATTGTTTGTTTTAATTTTAGATAATAAGTACTAAAGTCCGCATTGTGAGCTGGGATTTATAATTATTTCTATATATCATCATAATATATTAAATAACTTCTTATTCTTAAAAATAATTAAAATAAGAAAATACTCTTGGACGTAAAAATAAATGGAAATTATTTTTTTTTTGAAATCGTCATTTTCGTGAGTGTACCGCGCATTTTCTCATTTTTCTTCATTGAAAGCTAGGACCATGTCCAACAGAACATATCTGCATCATTGGCTAAACCTATCCTGCCTGTCCGTTTGGATTTAGGACCCCTTTTCTTTGTTAAGAGAAATAAAAATAATAACTCCCACACCGGTTTCGCTAACGGTGCCCGGTTTCATTGAAATCAGACCAGGTACGGAGGAGTAATTTTATAGTGCCCAGGTGTGTGCGCAGTACACAAAAGCACTCTCAATTCTTTACTCTCATAGCCACTGGGACGGACGACCGACACGACTGGCGAGAGATCTGGCGCAGACCGACTTTTTACATGTTTTACACAACGGACCATGGAAGCATTTGAAGAGAAATAACTTAACCTATAACAATAATATTATTTTAGAAAGCCTTTTAAGATGGTCCCAATTATGATTCATTGTTCTTTTAACCGAAATCAGTTTTGCGGTAAAAGGAAGGTACACGCATTATATATATACTATTTTTATTGATGCGTTTGTTTATATCACAAAGGGAACCCTAAAAATCAGCCAAGTAAGTGATTTAGACGTCGGAAACGCTACTTTTGTTATTATAATTCACTTTGTACCATTTCCTGGTCCCGAATTCCTCTTATTTGTGTCGACACAAACGAATACGTTTATCCTTAACATGCGTAAGTCGCCAAATAACTGACAAAATTATTATCCACGTGGAAAATATACGAGTTACATGGTATTTAAATCTTTAAACGAGACGATCTTGTATATTAAAGCATAACTTCATTCAGGGTATAAATATATAATATAAGTGATAAAACCTAACGTTGCGAATGTGTCTTTTGTATATAGTTTAGATTTTTTTGTTGAAATCACTCTGTATAAAATTTTTTTGATTGACACTGTAAGTAGCAGCGTTAAGAGGTTTAATTTTTTTCACTTTTGCATGGGCATATTCATGAATTCTTTCGTACAAAAAATGTGTATTGAAGTCAAAAGTAACTCTTTCAGTGCTGATACTCTCACGGTGAACTGTATACTGCATGACTGGTGAGACATGTTCAATACTCGAGGACGTGATATTTGGCTATTATATTAGATGAAAAAAAAATATAAACAAATAATATCAATTAATCACTGAGTAAATGTAACTTAAAGTTAAATAATTATTTGCCCAACGCATGGACACCGCGCGCGGGAAGGGTAGCGGCATGGTGTTTCTTTGATGGCACACGCCGCCTCGCCGCGCCGGCCGCATAGTATGCCTACTTGCCTAGCCGCGTAATTTACTTAGTGTCCATGATTCATTTATTTAAAGAGAAATTCGGACAACAATTAAGTACCTAATTTTATTACATAATTATAATGAGAATCGAGTGTCTCCTTAAGAGGCCGGGTGCCATCGAAATTCTCATACAACGTAATACCAAAATCATTTTCTCATACGAAAATATTTAACATGTTCGAGTTATTTTTCAGCTTAAAATAGTAATTACCTAGGTTCCTGCACAAAAATAACTAAAGAATATTTAAACACTAAAAAATATGTTGTATAAGGGACACATACACTCTAAAGTTATATACTGGTAAGCCTAATGGCGACTCTCTGATTTTTGCCGCAAGCGACCGCGACCAACAAAAATTCAAATAAAATGTTACTTTATGACCCTAAATACAAAGTCTTATATTTATTAAGTTTATCTCCAGGAAATTGCACACAATATTTTTATTACCTACCTTACCTTACCTATTTACCTATTCTTCTCGGCCCTAGACCTACATCGCCTGACCTAGTGCTCGCAGGAAATAGAGATTTTCCAACAAATGTTGCTAATAATAACATCAATTTGTTGTATTTTATACAACACAATCTTAATGCTCTTATAGTCATTAGTTCGCTAATGCCTTACGACCTTCCTTGTAGACTATCGGCCTTCATCAACGTCTTAGAAAAATACTATTCTTACATTATCGTCTCGTTTTAAATACGATATAATATGATGAAAGCAGCTAAATGTACAAGATGTTAATAAGGAAATTTAATAGCAACCCAGTGGGCGATGGTTTTAAAAAATATTTTTGATTGATGATGGATTACTAAAGTTAAGAATGCTATCGATCATTTCAAATGAAAAAACCGGCCAAGTGCGAGTTGAACTCGCCCATGAAGGGTTCCGCAGCAGCAATAAGGTTTATTTTTATGAAATTAAAAGGTTTTTGACATATTTTTATATTTCAGTTGATTTAATGAAAGTTAAATTAAGGTTTACCATTTATGACGTATAAAAAAAAACTACTTGCTAGATCTCGTTCAAACCAATTTTCGTTGGTAGTTTTTATAGTATTGTACATCATATATTTTTATTAGACTTATCATGCCCTACTTTAGAAGGTAGAGGGGGGGACACAGATTTTACCACTTTGGGAGACTCTCGCAAACTATTCAGGTTAGAAAAAATGATACTAGAAACCTCAATATGATTTTTGAAGACCTATCCATAGATACCCCACACGCATAGGTTAGATGGAAAAAATTTTTTTGTTTCAGTTGTACCTATGGGGACCCCTAAAATTTTTAATATATTTTTTTCTTTTTTTGTATCTAAATCTTAATGCGGTTCACAGACTACATGTACTTACCAAGTTTCAATAGTATAGCTCTTATAGTTTCGGAGAAAAGTGGCTGTGACATACGGACGGACAGACAGACAGACAGACATGACGAATCTATAAGGGTTCCGTTTTTTGTCATTTGGCTACGGAACCCTAAAAACCGTTTGGACACACACCCAGATACACGCACACACATACATACACACGGACAGACAAACCTGTGTCTGTCAGACACGTTTAACATCATAACACCCCTCTTTTTCCGTCGGAGGTTAGAAACTCGTGGAAAAATTACGTTGCCGGGGGAATTTCGTAAATCGAATAGCGAAAAATATTTAAAATATATTTTGTTTTTTACGTGAACGTGAAAAAGGTTAAAAGGAATAACTTTAACGCCCGAATAAATTTCACTTCTTTCAAATCCTACGCACTTTAAGAGGCTTAACCTTTTTAATGTGTTTACGGCGCGTCACGAGTGGCGCTAATGTAGAGTAGGTTCACGGTTAGCAAAACGTGCTAAAAAGCTTATTTATACATGTTTCTTTCAAATGTTTTCTGTATTATTTGCTCTGGCAAATCTTTATATTATAAGTATGTATTTATACAAATACTAAGACTTGTGTAAATATTTTAATATAGTTTTAAGCGGTTTAAGCATGGAGAGGTTGTTACCTCTTCATGCTTAGACTGCTTAAAACTTAATTCTAAACCGCTTAAAACACAGACACATTCAAATTTATAATAATATTAGTAAGAATGTTGCCGGGCAACTTTGTTCCGCCGAAATTATTTAATCGCGGCGACCGTACATTTTTCGGGATAAAATGTATCCAACATTCCCGGGACTTAAAGTATGATAAACAAATTCTAACGAAATCGCACTCTCGCATTTATAATATTAGTGACCATAATTTTTTGTATGACCCATAAACATAACCATATTTACGTCCGTCTGGGTTTCGTTGACGTCACGATGGGATGAAACATTTTCTCAAGGTCCGCTTTAAAATATTCGCTCAAGAATGTTTAATCACTGTGTCTAGCCGCTGGCGGAGTGGCGCACTACAAAAACTTAGACTATGAGAGTAGCGACAAGACATGTGATAACATGCTTCTATGATATTATGTTATCACTACCAATAAATTTATACAACCAAAACGAACGAAGTAGCTTACATACTATTATATTATAAATGCGAAAGTGCGTCTGTCTGTCCGTCTGTCTGTTACCTCTTCACGCTCAAACCGCTGAGCGGATTTTGCTGATTTTTGGCATGGAGATACTTTGAGTCCCGGGAAAGTACGGAGGATAGTAAAATGTACGGTTCCCGCGCGATAAACGTTTTTTTGCGCAACGAAGTTGCGGGCGTCACCTAGTAATTATTATTTTGCACACTCCATACAAGTAAAAACCTACAGACTAAGAAAGCAGCGACATGAGATAAATACATCCTATCAAAAAGAATAGAGTAACTTTTAATATTATAGATGCAAAAGTTTTTAGATGTTAGAGCCGATAAGAAGTCTTATCGCTTACGCAAGCGCCCATATAAATACAAAATTATTGTATTACTAGACGTTATCCGGACTTTATTCGTTTTTCTCTCGAAATTCAAAGTATTTTCATACCAGATATCATCAATTTGGTTCGGCGGTTTAAGAATGAAGTAACACAGCTAGCTAGTATTTATATTATCAGGGCGAGCGAAGCGAGCCCTAGTATATCCCACAACCTACACATTTTGTAGTAGACTTTACGGAAAAACTATCACGCCTATTGATTTTTGCTTTAACATAGTAATTTTTTTGTTTATATTTAGATGTGTTATCATTAGTCAGTCAAGGTTTTTTATATGTAGACTAGATGTTCCGCGCGGCTTCGCCCGAGTAAATTAGATATTTCACAGACAAACCAGTCTACAAAAAATAGCCTATGATCCTTCACGTGGTCTACTTCTTATCTGATCCAAATAACAGAAAAATTGCTCTAGTAGTTCGTGAGATAAGCTCTTTCAAATAATTTCCCCCGTTTTTTCCACATTTTCTTCTATTTCTTCGCTCCTATTAGTCTTAGCGTAATAAAATATAGCCTATAGCCTTTCTCGATAAATGGGCTATCTAACACTGAAAGAATTTTTCAAATCGGACCAGTACTTCCTGAGATTAGCGCGTTCAAACAAACAAACAAACAAACTAACAAACTCTTCCGCTTTATAATATTAGTATAGATATGTTATCATCAGTCAGTCAAGGTGTGACGACGCGAGCCCTCATAAAGCTCGGCTTTTAGCTAGTTAGTATGAATACGCGTTAAATTAGTAACTTTTAAGCGCTTCAGTGACACAGGTCTTAAAGTAAAACTAATCAAGTGCCCCGGCCAGCGTATTGTGAGCAGACTGTAATATAAACTTTAATATGAGATCGCCTTAGGAACTTGCTCGTTATTAATAACGGTCAACCAGGAACTACGTCTAGTGGTTTATAAAAAAACTTTTATTGAGGTTACGTTAGCATAGTGATGTATTGTATAATGTACATTTTTCGCGGAGTTATTAGTAGTAGCGTAAACTATCACCTTCAACTAAATATTACGAAGTTAAAAAAACATAGCTTATGTCGTAGTAGTTGACATTTAAATTGGTAGCATTATAGCCGTCTATAGCAAGATTTGTTTACCTTTTATTGCTTCCTTAACTTGCGCTGTATGTCAGTAACAATAAAGATAGTTCCAAACTTTGCAATGTGCGACCGCGACCGACATAAATTATAATAAAATGCGTTTATGAACTAGGCTATTGGTTTCATTTTGGTTTGCACCAGTGGCGATTTCGGTCGGTAGAAATGAAAAATATAGCCTATACTGTACTCGGCGAAACATGGCGATAGCGGTCATTGACTCCCTGTCAAAAACTTGTCATTTTCTATACAATGCCGCGATTGACAACATCTGATACTTCATTGTCAATCGCGGTTTATATAGAAAATGACAAGTTTTTGACAGGGAGTCAATGACCGCTATCACCATGTTTCGCCGAGTACAGTATAGTTCATTTTACACGCCGAGTACAGTAGCATTTTATTGTATTTTAAAATTTGTCGTTTGCCGTCACTTGCAGCGAGGATCGGAACGGTACCTTATGGTTCACATAACAATGACACGAAGCGTGACTTTGCGAAGCATAAAGCACTCAAAACATCAGCAAGCCCGAAATTGCCTAATATTAAATTGTATTTTAAACACCGCTGGGTCACCGGTTAGGTATCGTTACCCTTAGGGTCAATTCAGACAGCAACGCGAAGCGTAGATGCATTTCTAAATTTGTATGGATTTAACAGACTTCAATTGCGTGAGACGTCATGCTAATCTGTCAATTCAATACTTCAGAAATGCATCTACGCGTCGCGTTGCGGTCTGAATTGACCCTAAGCCTCCAAACAAACAGACGCACACGGCCGCCACTCGATCTCATTACCAACAAACTTTTTCTTGTAAACTTAAGAATCTAAAGCAATAAAAGTGACTTGGCGCAGAAATCTCAATTTGCTCCGATTTCGTTTTTCATTTTTCTTTTCGCTCGGTGAACTTAAGTCGAAGTTATTATTAAATTTAAAATATTTCAGTTGTGATTTAGGGTATTGTTGGATCCGCGAGGGTAGTTTTTGGGGTTCCGCGAACAAACGAGAACAGACGTCTTGGAACCTTGTTGAACTCTTGTGTGCAAAAAGGAACTTGTAAGTGATATATAAATAACTATATATTAGTGTTTAATATTATGTGAATAGTTATCTAGATAAGGTATATCAGTGTAAAATCACTTTAAATTTAACAAGTTTATGTCTTTAATATCATAATGAGAAAATTTTTGTGTATAATGAGATAAGTTTTTTGAGTTACTTATACAGAACACAAGATTTGTAACATCCGTTCGTCTGTCCTCACCTCCGTGTGAATGGCTGAATGGAAAAAAAAAATACGCGTGCTAAAGCTTATTTTTTTTTTTCCCTTAAAATATTTTATGTGTTCCGATCAAACGCTTTTCGTAATTACGAGATGATATAAAATGGATTGTGTAATTTTATATTTTTTATACTTTTTTACGGAAATTCTTTCTACCTTCTGATAATTTAAATTTACACTCCTCTGAAAGCACAAAGATAACTTTTTTACTTTTTTAATAGAACGTTAATTATTTGAGATAAAACGTGATTTTATAAATTGTTGATTCGAGAAAAGTAATATAATATTTGGGAATCTGTACAAATATTTATTATTGAAAAAATATTGGGCTAATAATTTACTTAGGTAACATTCGGATGTCAAAAATAAAGAACTATCGGTCATAAAAGTTACTGCTAGTTTTAAAAAAATAGTAAATCTTTTAAACATGTTTTTAATACTAGAAACAAACTTGTGCGTATATAAGTAATAAGTGGAAGCCTAAAGGCTAAGGTTTGTTTCTAATATTCTGGTTAGGCCACTGTAGGCATTTCAGATGGTACAATACGAGTATATTGCGACGAACTTAAAAACATCGATGGCGCGATTCAGGGGCCGTACCACGAAACTGTAGGCCTACTACGAAACTGTTTTGAGACTCAAACAATCGGATGAGAATGCCGCGTCCTGCTCTAACAACGTCATTTCACGTTTGTTAGAGTAGGACGCGGCATTCTCGTCCGATTGTTTGAGTCTCAAAACGGTTTCATGTTACAAGGCCTGTTTTGAGACTCAAACAATCGAATGAAAATGTCGCGTCCTTCTCTTGTAATGACGTTGTTAGAGCAGGACGCGGCATTCTCGTTTAATTGTTTGAGTCTCAAAACAGTTTCGTAGTAGGCCTATAGCTGGTTGTGCGCTGTTAGCTAAAAACTTTTCAGTTTACACTACGGAACCCAATTCATCGTTGCCGACAGTAGCTTGGTCGGAGTTTTATTGAACATTAAACATGCCGCAATTCCATGAAATATGTCGGCAAATATTACGTTGATAGTACGTTGAATGTTTGATTAAATTTTTGGTGCGGGAATCTGTACTCGTGGCATGCGGACGATCAAACGATCTAACTCTACTTTGTGCTTTCATGTTTAATAAGTACTAAAGTTGTTTGATAATGTTATCTATGGTTCAAACAGGAAGTCACAACGTTTCATAAAAATGTTGAAAGATGCTTAAGGCCCCACCGGATTAAAGTGACCATCTTTCTGCCGTGCTAGCATACGCCAACGAGAAAATTTTGTCTACACGTTTTCTCGATGTCAACTGGTTTATCTCTTCATCTCTATTGACCCTAACATGACATACATTTTTTCTCGTACGTCTGTCGTCAAAATTAGAGATAATTTTGTTTTTTTTTATATGTGCTATTTTTGTCTATATACTAACGAACTATATACGAACGAGAAATTTATCTCTCGAGTCTCGACGTACGCATGTTAGCGAAAAAGAGATATATATCGATATGGACAATATCACTACGCTCGAGAGTGAGATATCCACGAGATATCTCGTTGGCGTATGCTAGGGGGGCTGGTTACAAACTCAATGTACAACGTTGTTAGTCCAGAGGTCCGCAAATTAAATTTTATTTACTTCACAAGAAGACACACATCGAATTTATGGAATTTTTGCCCTCTTTATTGGGCTGCTTATTCTGATTTTAAATGGCAATAAGGGGGGGATTGTCAATCAGGTCACGTGTCCTGGCGTAACGCCGGATAAGACGTTTTCAGTTCAAAAATTTATCACCAGCTTATAAGGAATCGAGTAAGAGTTGTTGAGATTGTTGTTAAGATGTACTGCAGGCTTAGCATGGTCACCATAGAAACGGTTTATTTCTACGGAAGGAAAGACAAAGTGACAAACAAAATAAATCCGCCATTTTGTCACTAAAATGTCAGTATGTCCATTCTCTCCCGTTTCTAATGTTCTTGTGATAAGCCTTGATTGGTCACCAAGTATTTCCTACAGTGAGTACGCAGCTTAATTGAACGGTTGTAAATTAAGTTTTATGGCGGTCGCGACGCGACACAGGTGTGCCCAGCGCCATATTGAATTACTGAACTTACCTGATGGAATACCCACTGTAAACTGTCTTACACATGTGGGAAATGAGTAATGTGCCGTAGAAACGTAGAGTTTTTGAAGTATTATATGCACACCCTGTGTATACTTTTGGCAATACGAAAAGACAAGTGGACCGTGTACAGGCATTCGCTTAGATGTAAATATAACAGCAATCCTGATGTTATAATAGTTTCTTTAGAAAACGTAAAGGTAAATTGCGAATTTTCCACACGTTAATTCAGAAATAATGTGAAAATGGATTGCTATCTTCCCCTGGCGCTACACGGAGAGCCTATTTAAATATTTGACGGCAAAACTATCGGCGGTGGGCAGGAAATGGATTCTGTCTAGAGATGTGCCGACTAGTCGGTAAAGCCGACTATCCAGTCGGTAAAGCCGACTATCCGGCCACTTTCGTAGTCGGCGACTAGTCGGCAAATAGTCGGCAAAAACAGCCGACTATCCGGCTTTTTATTATTTTACTATTATTGATATTACGTTTAAGAAAAACCTTGATTATTTTGAAATTAACTAGATTCGAATTTCGAAAACTAGATGCAAATGCAATTCTATTTTAAATAAAATACTCGGATTTTGTATTAACAAATTAGGTAATGTTACACATGATGTACAATAAAAAATTATCCTGAAAAGTTTTCAGGCTTTTTACTGTTTTCAGTGAAAACCATAAACTGTATCATGACCAGCGTTGCCAGATTTATTTTGTGCCAAATCGAGACTGGAACTTTTTGAGTGAAAATAGCGGGATATGGTCAAAAGCGGGACATATAGTAAAAAAAAAGTATAAAATCAAGTTTTCGAATTTTAATCTTTTAAATTGACTTATAATTTACGTGACAAAAGACAGCTAAACTAGCCATAGAAAATCCACCCCTCTATCTCCCACACTCTTATCTTCATTACGCGCCTTTCTTTCTCAGCACGCCGCGCCGCGCTGCACGTACGTTCGAGTTATCTTCGAAAAGCGGGACTAAGCCTGTCCCGCGCGGGACATTTAATTTTGATTTAAAAATCGGAACGTTCCACCTAAATCAGGAGATCTGGCAACGCTGATCATGACGTTAACATAACCAAAACACGATCCGACACGTTCGCAGGCGGCGTATGCTACTTACCCGCGAATCAGTAGTAAACGAAGCGTTACGGAAACATCCGAAACCATGATCGACTTGGCCGACTAGTCGGCCGATTAGTCGGCTTCTTTGCAACCGACTAATCGGCTAGTCGGCCAAAGTCATGATCGGAACATCTCTAATTCTGTCCTGTTTGTACGGGAAGGTGGCAAGAGATGGCTGTTTACTTTCACTCACGTACACGCAATCTGAGAAAAAATACTTGTTTTTCGCAGAATAAAATAATTTTTATTACTTGGGGGAAAATTATAAAATGAACTATAAGAGAAGTTAGGCAGATGACGACTAATATTGAATTGACATAGCCCGACCAAATGACATAGGTCGTTCAACTGCCTACGAATCAATTTCTTCGATGGTACTTTGAAATTTTACTTTTTCACATAATATGATATGGGAATATTACCATTATGGTAATATGATAATGACACACGCGTGACGCGTCCCACGGGATCACGTACAGAATGCAGCGTCCGAAGCTCAGGTGCGCGGCGCAGCGCGTGAGCTGCTCCCCGCGCCCCACCGCCTCTCTCACTCGACCTTATCTCCAGGCAGAGATGCCTAAGGTGGTAGGTCACTGACCTCTATTATAATACGCTGGACCGGTGATCGCTATCAATAAAATGTTCCTATTTGAAAGTCGCCATATTGGCGCTGATTGCTATAATGATAGCAGTTATAGTGAGTGTACTTGGAACTACTATTTTGCAAATGGCCGTTGCAATTTGCTATGTAATTATTTCACAGTACGCTCACCGGTGGCGCTTCAAATCGGCACAAAAAATAGCTGTCATTTTGTACGGCATAGCCAGTCCAGCGTATTATAAGATCTCTATCTTGTGTGGTAGGTATAGTGATAGGCGGAGAGCGCGTCATATGTCTCGACTCTCGATGCGGCCGTTCCATACGAGCGCGGTGCATGGTGCGGCACGGGTGCCACCACCAGTTTCGATGATATTATTATTATTATAATTATTGTTTTATTTAAATTATACACATAAAATTATATAATATATTATATGCAAATATAAATTACATTATATTATGTTAAGTATTACATATTTTGGTATTTTTATTATAGGTATTGTACTTTTTCACCAATTATTACTTATAATAATTATACGTATACTGTGTACCTGAAGTAGTCTGTCCAACGCTGACAAAATGGGCCCACTGAATATCAGGGGCTGTGGAACCCACAGTCATGAACCTGAGTGGATTCCATTTTGACGGTTTGAGCATTACACTACCTACCAATTTCTCTCTGAATAGCTATGTCCACACTGTGCCTTTTTTTGTTCATCAAGGGCATGCGTCATAGCGCAGTCAACAGCGCACGTGAGGCATGCCCGCGACTCATGCGCTCTGACAGTTGAAAGCGTAGCGCGCGCTAAGACACTCTTCTTTCCAATGCGGGTAGATTTCTGTAGCAAGTTTCATACAAACAATGCTGAGCAACTCTCCATAAGATTACGATATATTTTCGAGATGATGTGTGCTGTAATCTTAATTGGTTTGAGTTGTAACAGAACAATAGTGACGTCACAATTGTTTGCAGGTAACACCGCGCACGCCGCGCCGGCGCCGGCGGCCGGTGCTCATGTAACCACGACAACTCGGGCCTCAACAGACATGGCCTCATTCAAAGGTAAGCCAATCACGATACTAGAGTGGATTTCAACAACTTGCATTTTTTATATAATTTTGGTGGAAATTTTTGTTTCCACCAAGGGTGTTTACGGGAAACTGGTACGACAACCACCACCTAGAGGAGTTAGCTTGTGACAGAATAAAGTGAATGGCGTATTTTTTATGCTTTAAGAATCAATGGTATTTTATAAAAATAATGTTTTACACACCCTCTTACCCACCAAAATTTACCCACCAAAATTGGAATTTGCGAGAAAAATAATCTTAAAAAAAAAAAAACTACGTGCACTAAAGTTATAACACATTAACTTAATTATAAATAAACCAAAACTCTACCGATATTCAAAATAACAACATGATATTATTGCCACAAGTAGGATAATTTAAGTACACCAAAATTGGATAAAATCGGGGGTTTTGTGATAAAACGGTTTTCTTTCATTTCTGGCTGGAAACTAGTACGACCCAGCCTACAGCCACCTCCTAAACGGGTTAGCGTGTGGCTGAATGAAGTAAATGGCGTATTTTTTATGCTTAAGGGATCAATGGTATTTTGTAGAAACAACGTTTCGTAAATGACACCAAAATTGGTAAAATCTCCGCGACAGACCTAAACTGTGTCATAAAAACTCAACTACAGAACTTAGTACAGTAAAATTCATATATTATCAATAGTCAATTATATTAAACGACTACATAAAGATAAAAATCTAATCCAGTATCAAGTTTTTTTGTAAATCGGTCTAGATATTGAGTAAAATAGGTCAACGACAAGCCACCAAAATTGGAAATCACCTATTTATGTTTATTATCTTGGAAAATATTTTTTTTTTTTTTTAAATAACGATGGAGCCAAATTAAAAGCATTATGTTTTACTTTTAAAATCAAAAATGAAAACCTTATCTTAAAAAAATAGGATAGTTTTCAGCCTTGCCGCGCAAAAAAGCGGTTTGGGAAATCCAGTCACTAGTGAAAACGTTGCAGTGATATGTCCTATGACAAATTTTAAACTTCTTTGCCTTGCCATGCCATGCCATGACAAAAAAATGAAAAGTAAACAAACTACGGAACCCAATTTTCCGTTGGCGCGATACGCAGTTGGTAGTGTCTAGACTCTAGATTAATACAGAGTACCCTCAAAGGGGATTAAGTGGAAACTCATATTTGAATAAGATCTGAAAGTGGTTTGTATTCACAGTATACATTAGGTTGGGGAACCGCGGATGTGTATCGAAAAGCATTTCTATTTTGCGTCGTATGTATATTTAAAATCTACTATACCATGATCAAAGTATCGAGACACCTTTTCACACAAAATATAATTACTTTATCTAAGAAGTTTTGTGCCTCGATTTGCTGTTTGATCGTTTGTTTGTGTATAGTGTATTATATTTTTAAAGAGAAAGATGATGAGCATTTTTTGTACGGGTTAAAAATGTTACCTTTCACGTCACGAACTCACGACACGCACAGGGGGGTGTGCCAAAATCTTTTCGTTTTCGCTTCGTTATAGAATCGCCGATGAAAATGTATGGAATTGACATAAGCGTTCGTTAGTATGACATTGACGTTCGACTCATCTTATGTCAATTCCATACATTTTGATCGGCGATTCTATAACGAAGCGAAAACGAAAAAAATTCGGCTAAATGGCCTGATCGGAAATTCGTAAAACAGAGAGATACGTACATTGTACAACCAGTTTTTTATAACAGTTAAAAAACAAGGCAGTGTACTGCATCCATATTAATATTATAAATGCGAAAGTGTGTATGTCTGTTTGTATGTCTGCTTGTTACCTCTTCACGACCAAACCGCTGAGCCGATATTCCTAAAATTTGGCATAGAGATACTTTGAGTCCCGGGAAAGGACATAAGACGAGGAATTTTGGCGCAACGGAATTGCGGGCGTCATATTATAGTGTTAAAATATGACAATGATAGTAGTGATGATGTTGAATAATCAGAATTATCAGACAGATATAACAAAGTTTATAGAAAGCGTTCAGTGCGGGGATGTGCTGTCATAATCTCAGCAAGGACTATCACCGTATAATGTCTAAACTTATTATATCTATTTCAACTAAGGCTCGATGAAATTACTAACAAATTATGACCGCTAATGTTTTACGGTCGCACTTAGAGATATTTAATTATTGCTTATCTCCAATTTAATGAAGATTATAACACAATCTATATACATTTACTGTTAAACTCTTTATTAAATGAACGTTATTTAATCGTTAAATGTCTCCAAATGTGGCCGTTAGCCATCTAGTTAAACGCTGGACAATGCAACGCCTTTGCCGTTTATCAAAATGACTAATTAGGGGTAATTTTGTATCTTACAAAGACAATGCTAATTTTCAATACGAAATGCAAAACTGTTTGGAGGCAGATAGTGCAGTTGTTGCAGAGTACAATAGTGAGATCGAGTGCTTTGCTGTCGACGTGTTATAAAATGGCCGATTCTAGAACTATACTCTGACCGCTTAAAGCGCGACTCTCGTAGAATATTCGTAGCATACTAAATGTATGCTACGAGAGTCGCGCTTTAAGGGTGGGTTGCACCAACTTACTTTAACTATAACTGTAACTTTAACTATAACTTTAACTATAACTACAATGCAAAATGTCAAATCTTTGGTTAAAGTAAAAAATGGACGCCATATTTAACCATAACCATAGAGCTCGATAAGGCTTTAAATGAAAGTGGCGAGAAAAGGAACTAACGCTGTCATCATACAAAAACGCCATTTTTGACAGTTCTCCTTTACCAGCAGCGCCCCCGCCCACGTTCATTTAAAGCCTTGTCGGACCAACAACAGACATCTGTCAAATTCTGTGGTCAAAGTTAAGGTTAAAGTTAAGTTAGCCTGAATTTTAACCATAAATTTGACCATAACTGTAACTATAACCACGCCTCTGGTGCAACCCACCCTAAGCGGTCAGAGCATAGTTAACTGCTGGAAATGACGTTGTTATTTCATACGCCGTCGTATGGTGAAAAGCAAAGACGTCCTTGACGTCTAGACCATCAATTTTCAAGATGTGCCCCGCGGAGCCCTAGGGCTTCGCAAAGCCTTTGTAGGGGTCCGAGCGACACATAAATTGTTTTGAGAAATGTCATAAGACGTGCAGTATGGGTCCGTCAAAAATGTCACTTGTTAAAAGGGTTTCAATGCCGAAAAAGTTTGAGAACCGCTGGGTTACACTCTAGAGTCTAAAGAATATGAGTAAATGGCTGCAACATAATAATAGCGACTTTAACTATTCAGTACTTATTGTTCCTGTAACTTTGTTTTCAAGAGTTACGTTTACTTATTACTTTTCTTGTAGTCCCGGCGGTAAACTTTTAAGTAAAGCTTTTATTTAAGTAATAAGTCTACTGACTTTTACTTACGGTTTATTTAGGTATTGTGTTATTAAAATTAACATTATCTAGACAGTTTGGAGCTTGAAAGCTTCTACACTGATTTAAATATAGAGTGCCCAAGTCTGTACACAATACACGAGAACACTCTCAGTTCTTTTACAGTTTTTAACGTATCTGTCCTCATATATCTCCTTATCTATCTATTCCACTTATGGATTTATATATAGCTAAAACGATCGGTACGAGATCAGACGCAGAGCCGAATATTCTTTTTCTTACTACCGAATTTTGCAAAGCGGGAACCGAACACAATATGACCTCCGCGAGAGCCAAGTCCTAAAAGTTTAAGCATCAAGTTAGCAAATAACTTTAAAGAAAAAATATTTTCTCTACGCTACTACAAAGCAGCTGCGGCATATGTCGCTAAACCAATGTCAGTAGAAAATGAAATCCACAGTACTACAAAGTAAGGTGTACATGGCGAATAGACACGGTAGCGGTCATTGACCCCCTGTCCAAAAACTTGTCATATTGCATCATTTTCTACATAAACCGCGATTGACAATAAAGTAGTAAAAAAATAAGTTATACGTGGGAGAGCCATGCTTCGGCACGAATGGGCCGGCTCGACCGGAGAAATACCACGTTCTCACAGAAAACCGGCGTGAAACAGCGCTTGCGCTGTGTCTCGCCGAGTGAGTGAGTTTACCGGAGGCCCAATCCCCTACCCTATTCCCTTCCTTCCCCTCCCCTATTCCCTTCTCTTCCCATCCCTACCCTCCTCTATTACCCTATTCCCTCTTAAAAGGCCGGCAACGCACCTGCAGCTCTTCTGATGCTGCGAGTGTCCATGGGCGACGGAAGTTGCTTTCCATCAGGTGACCCGTTTGCTCGTTTGCCCCCTTATTTCATAAAAAAAAAAGTGTTAGATGTTCCTAGTCTAAGGGCGATATCGTATTTTGCATACTCGATGTGAATTGAATATGAAGCATATCACTTGGAACTCATAAAAAGTTGGAGTTTATCATTCTAATAGTTACCAAGAGGTTTTCCGATGAATTTATAATAATCTGTGTCTTTATAAGAGGTCAATTTTATTCTTAAATATTCTAAATACAGTGCAAACATTTTTAATTTAGCGCCTAGACTAAAAAGGTCAATGACCGCTACCGCCTCGATTCGCCGAGTACACTTTAGTATTTTATTGAATTTTTTTTACGCGCGCGGTCGCTTGCGGCATGGATCGGAAAGCACATTTTCCGTATTCGGAAATCCGAATGCATGGAATCAGAAGAAAAATATTAACTAACGCACACGTTTGCTTTTTTCGAACGGGACGACACACGCATGTTTCGTGTGCAAGCCAGCGCGTTCGCGAGTGAACGAAAGTTTGCCCTAGTCACACGGAATTCCAAATCAAATTCCACATTAGGAAATCGAATACGGAAAACATGTGTATGCAACCAGCCTAACAGAGTAAATAATATTTTACCTTTCTATGATTCTTATCTTAAATATCCTGACAGGTAAACGGTCTAGTGCGTGTCACTAGGTGTCGCTAGTGTCACTAGTGTCAGGACAAGCTCACTAAACACTGTCTGGTGTCAGCTCTGTCTGTCACTGGGTGATAAGGAGCTTACGCCGGCCTCTGCCCCTCTTTAATTACCTCCGACTGACGGCTCGATTATCAGAACTCTTAATTCACTCAACTGCGAAGACCTTATCAAACTCTTCGATCTTTTAATAAATGTCTGTAAATGCCGCTTTAGGGTCAATTCAGACGCGACGCGTAGATGCGTTTTTAAATTTGTTTTTTTTTTTTAATTCCATCCCCCTAACAGTATCAGGGCTTGAATTTTACAATTGGTTTAATTTTTAGCTTTTTTCTTTCGTTCTTTACAATATTATAACTATTACAATTTCAATTATTTCGGTGTGATTGATTTCAACAATGTTTACAATAAGATTAGACAATCAAATTATTAATAAAATCCAATAGTAAAACAACCGCACAGGTACAAAAGACTATACTAATATGACAGCAAATCAAAAATCGTAACTAATATCACATAAAGTACTACAGTTTCGCTTATAAACTACCCCCACGATTGTCCTGCAGAAAACCAGGAAAATATCCCGTTTTTTGCCCCCCAGGATGGATGGCAGATTTTCACCCGTTATCGATATGCCCATACTAAATTTGTATTGAATAGACAGACTTGCATGATGTCTCACATAATTGAAGTCTGTCAAATCCATACAAATTTAGAAATATATACACAGTTGCGGTGTGAATTGACCCTTAGAAATATTCGCTTACCATGACCACGATTGTATTTATTAAAAACTAGATTTTCCCTACGTAGCATTTGATGCAATATTCCTTCTTTCTTGGGGTCGAATTTCATTTATGGAAATACCTATTAAGTACCATCGAGGAAATTGATCCCTAGGCAGTTGACGGACCTACGTCATGTGGTCGCCTTATGTCAATAAGTGATCGGTCAGATGGGTTTGACTTAACGCGACCAAATTACTTAGGTCCGCCATCTGCCTAGGAATCAACTTCTCTGATAGTACATCATGTTACATGAGAAATACATACAGTGCGAAATTTTACGCTTCTAGCTCAAAGGGGTTTTTTTCCTGTACGTTGACAAAAAATATATCAACATTGCGGTGCCTTTTATCATAATAATAATAATAATAATATCTATGGACGCTTCACACCACGTCAGTCTGGCCCTGTGCTAAGTACCTGAATACTTTTATATTATACATATAATTAAGAATTTTATTATATCATACACATATTTAATACACATCCAGACCCGGGAGCATTGAAAACTTTTTGTTCCGTCGGCGGGATTCGAACCCGCGACCCCCGGCTTGAGCTGCCACACACTCAACCAATTGAGCCACAGAGGTCGTCGCTATCGTCGATAAAAATCATATTAAAATGTATGGTAGAAATAAATAATATTTGAATCACTCACATCTCTCTGTGGAATCTCGCATTCGGAAATTCGTCAATTGCCGGATCTGCTCGCACCATTTCATTTCTGAAAAGCCAATATTTTATTTTAATTAAAATCACTGAGCCGGAGCTGTGAAGCCTAAACAATCATTTTCTCAACAAATAATTAATGAGTCATTAATCAAAGGACTGTGATTTTAAGTTTAAATAATTATTGAAAGGGTGACTGTCCTCCGATACGAAGATAACTGCGACAGAAGACAATTATTGTAACAAGCCAACCGTTTTCGCGGCCCGTTCTTATCTCTTAAATAGATTAAAACATCACCCTTTGATCTTTCGGCTTTTCTTTACTTTCTGAATTATATAAAACTGATTCCTTTTCGACTGCAGAAGTGTCTCTGTTTGTTTTTGGGACAAACAAAGTGCTCTATACTGCAAATATGTTGTGCAAAAAGGGGGAGATACAAATCTACTGATAATGAAGTAATTAGATAGGAACCGTTCATAAGAAAAAGTTATAATACAGCTCTACAAGGCTTCTATTTGGCATGTCGAAAATCTGAACCAACGTTGCTATATTGTCAAGTGAGAGACAGTAGTTATAGGGTGTGCATTGGCGGTACGTACATCCATCCATTTTCTACATTTCAATTGCCATTATCGTTGCAGATTTGTTAAGAGCCTATACGAAAACGCTAGTAAGCTGATATTTTCTACACTCAAAACCGACATAGAACTTTATAGAAATCCTTATTATAATATAAATGGTTGTGTCTTGTCAGTTTAGTGACTTTAGACTATAATAATATGTATTATGTTGTTATGCACTGTGTCTGCTACAGAGCGAGCTGTTTGAGTTGCAAACAAACAAAAGTGATTAGTGCGGAAGTGTCGGTTAGCTCCGACTTTCCGCAGTCAGTTTAACACACCATTTATATGTGCTCGCTCTTGGTGCAATCCCTTTGTAACGCTTACACGTGTTTAAACTTGTTTATGGTACATGCGATAACGATGAAAGTCTTCGTACTTGAGTACATAATATAAATGCTACAGGTCCATATGTTAAGGGGCCGGGTGCCATCGAAATTCTCATACAACGTAATACCAAAATCATTTTCTCATACGAAAATATTTAACATGTTTGAGTTATTTTTTAGCTTAAAATAGTAATTACCTAGGTTTCTGCACAAAAATTAACTACAAAATATTTAAACACTAAAAATATTTTTTAGTTTCTTTAGTTATTTTTTTTAATTTCGATGGCACCCGGCCTCTTAACTCTTTTTGTTAATCGCTAAAGATCTAAGACTCTTGATTTATGACAGAAATTTATTTTTGCAACATACTTAGTGTTTATTGGGTTACGTTTTGTTTTAATAGTAAATCATAATCACAACTCACAAGTGAATAAACAAATCCTGTTATAAATTTTTAGACACCGGTCAATAGATGCGTTTAAGCCTTACATGGTTACATTGGTTTATTGGTAGATGTTTGTTAAATAATGTAGAGTGTAGACTAAACACATTGAAGCAAATCTTTAGAATATTTTAATAACTTTTAATTATTATTAAGCCTATTAACCATAACCGCCGTACTCAGAGACATTTAATTATGATTAATCTTCAATTTAATGAAGAGTTTGACAGATAATGTATGGGGCTTATGTCAAAATTTTGAATTAATTAACTCTGAGTGCGGCTGTTAGACACCTAAAATAGGTATAATTATTGCTTTAGTAATTTTTCCGCCCCGAGCGACACGCCCCTTTCCTGACAGTCACCTGATAGTTTAAGCACTTTCCTTATCTTTAGCGCACTCGCATCGAGGCTATCTCGGCACTAACAAATATTAAACGTTATAGCCCAGCCCTTAGAGTTCAAAGTCATCTCCCTCCCAAGTCGCGCCATTGTCAGCTAAATTTAATGCCGAGTAAAAGTTTAATTAAGAGTAAAATCATTAAACACACTCTCGACTCAGATATTTAATTACGGAGTTAGACGCCTCAGACGCCTCTTATCTCTCGTATTAACTCGATAAATACATTCGTTTTCAATTTATCCACCTAATTATTATTTTTGCCCGCTCTATCTTGTCTATAGTCCTGACGCAAACGTAATTGCTATTCAGAGAATAGTTATATTATTATATATACATTTATATTTATTGTATGTTTCTTATTACTTTCTTTTGCTCAGTTTTCTCCGAAAACGTATAAAATTCTATTCAATAGCATTTGTTAGGAATACTCTATGTAGCAGATACGACTTGTAAGATATTGTTGTAGAAATCTTATGTGTTAGCACGCTGCACGGGCGACGGAAAACATATTTTGTTGTCTTATATTCTACCACAATAATAAAAATATATTCATCATAATTTGCGAATCGAATATTCATTAAAATGGTCTACATCTAGTTTGACTTATGCGCGAATGAAAAAAATCGACCAAGTGCGAGTCAAACTCGCGCACGAAGGGTTCCGTACCGTTATTGAGCGAAAATATGGAAAAAAATGTGTTTTTTGTATGGGAGCCCCCTTAATCATTCTGTTATAGCTTTAATATGTATGTGTAATTTCTCAGTCAGCCCCTTTCCTACCTATCATGCATTTCCTGTGTGTAGCAGCTTCGGTTGCATTCCCAGTCCGACACTCTCCATTCAGTATCCATCCGCGCTAGACGTGTGCATCAAACCCAAAATTGTTTTTTTAAAAAGGCAAAACCCTTGTGCGTTGTAAAATTGGTGGCAGCGAAAAGGGGATTTTACAGTTCCCCGGAAAACGTCTTCCGAAAATTCTTCTAAATCCTCAGTATCCTAAATCTTCTATATCCAGTGAGAAGTGTTTCGTGAAAGTGCTAATTCCAATCAACCACAAGGTGAACTCTTACATTAAAAATAATCATTCTTAATCTTGCACACTTTAAGTCTAGTTAAATATTCGAACTTTAATCGTACTTAAGTACGTTGTGCACTCCGCCGAAGTAACCTGACCCGCCGAGCCTGACGACTGCATCGAGATAAGCCGAGCTCCAGCCTAAACAACATGATAAGGTGCATCGCCGCAGCCAGATTCCTATGAGTGAATTACTATTCTATTTCTGGTCAAAACATACTCGAATACTTTCACTAGGTATCCATTTGCCTTCCGCGTCTCTGTAATTTAATCGTCTTAAATAAATAATATCGGCTGTAGGCGATGATAAGCTCTCCAAAATCTGTTTGTCATCAAAATATGTTTCACAGTTCCTTAAAACTTCATACGATAAACCTATTTCCAATGTTTTGTGGCATCTCCATCCCTTATCTATAAATGTTTTGTTTCGACAAAGACGACTTGCATTTTCTTCGTTATCTAACGTGACTAATACTTTATACGGATTAATATATTTTACTCGGGATATACCCTTTATTTGTTCTGCTTTGAGAATACGTGTGAGTGCAAACTGCTTTGGAAGAATTTCTTTGTTGGTAATGCAAACTTCTATTTCATTTTCAGATGCGACTCTTGACCTCTCGCTCATCTCTCTTATTATTTTCTTACCGCTCCTAGTTACTTAAGTCCAAATTTCCTCCTCGTCAACACTGCGTCTTAGTTTCTTGGGTCTACAAAATTTTCGCTCCTCGCCATATTTTGTGTTTGTTCCTCAATACTATATTTTTTCTCATCTCTTCTCCATCCTCAACCGTCAAATTAACAAAAACTCCGTCTGCATCTCGAATTAAATCTTTTTTCTGGGACAAAAAGTATTCTATGTCCTTTCCCGGGGCTCAAAGTATCTTCATACCAAATTGAAATCCGTTCAGCTGTTTGGGTGTGAAGAGGTAATGAACAGACACACTTTCGCATTTATAATATTAGGTATGGATAGTAATGAATATGTTCAGTCATTGGTTTTGCACAACTGTTGCATAATTTTAAGGAATTAAAGATCTAATATCAGTAAGTACTTTGTAAATAAGTATATTTTAAAATGTTTTATACGTTCCTAGTAACGTTTGCAAAAAATTGTGGGTATCGTTTCTGAAGAAGCAATATTGTAAAATATGAAATCTGTATCGCTTACTCGGTACGAGCATTCGTAGTCTTTTGTACTCATCCACGGTGCACACAATACGAGGATTAGGAGCCATACAATAATAATACATGCTTTATGTAATATTCATTACGAACTGTACCCGAGTCCCGACAGACTTTGTTCCTTTTTTAGCATGGAGAGAGATTTAATAATAAATAATTAGCTTTAAATAAATGAAGATTTTGACATAATCTTTAAACATTTTTTATTCTATGTAAAAAATCTTCATTAAATTTAAATTAAGTTATAATAACTAAATATGAAGTTTTAAAGTAAAGTAATAATTAATTAATCATTATATGTAGAGAGTAAGTAATCATTAACCTTAGAGTATCTAGTGCGGCTTGTAATAATAATAAATTCTTTATTTACACACTAGCTGTCCCGGCAAACGTTGTTTTGCCATTTAAAGTATTTCTACTTCATCAGTTGATACAAAATCTTACCCCCTCTTTTGTCCCCTAAGAGGGGTGGGGGGAAAAATTTTATACACCAGATGTTAAGTTGGAAAATACAGTTAATAATATGAAGTCCATTAAAGAAAAAAGTTTGATACAAAATCTGACCCCCTCTTTGGTCCCCTTAGAGGGAGGGGTGGGGGGCGGGGGGATTTTTAAACACCATGTTAAGTTGGAAGAAGACAAATATATCTGCGAAAACCGTATGCAAATCGGATCAGTAGTTTTCTTGTTAAAGAAAAAAGTTTGATTCAAAATCTGACCCCCTCTTTTGTCCCCTTAGAGGGGTAGGGGGAATTTTTTTATACACCAGATGTTAAGTTGGAAGAAGACAAATATATCTGCGAAAATCGCATTCAAATCGGATCAGTAGTTTTCGTGTGATAGTGGAACAAACATACAGACAGACAGACAGACAGACAGACAGACAGACAGACAAAAAACTAACCACATTTTTGGCTTCTATAGCGATGTAGTAACACCCCCCGCTTATTATTTTTTGAATATCTTTAATGTACAGAATTTTCATTTCTACAGTTTTATTATATGTATAGATTAAAACTTAATACAAATGGTACAACAAGTAAGGATCTGCGGATTGGCGATCTTCCCGCTTCAAGCGGTTTCTTCCAGACAACCAAATGATTTAGGGAGTTTCAGTAATTTTGCTGTCTAAAAATCGGCCAAGTGCGAGTCGAACTCGCGCACGAAGGGTTCCGTACGATTATGGAGCAAAAATATGCCAAAAATTGTGTTTTTTTTTATGGAAGCCCCCCTTGAATATTTATTTTATTTTATTTTTAGTATTTGTTGTTATAGCGGCAATAGTAATACAAAATCTGTGAAAATTTCGGAAGTCTAGTTATAGGCTATAGCGGTTCTTGAGATACAGCCTGGAGACAGACAGATAGATAGACAGACTGACGGACAGATCGACAGACAGACATACAGATGGACAGACAGATGAACAGACAACGAAGTCTTAGTAATAGGGTCCCGTTTTTACCCTTTGGGTACGGAACGCTAATAAAAGGTCACTAGGGGTGGGTTGCACCAAACTGTAACTGTAACTTTAACAATAACTTTAACTATAACTACAACGCAAAATGTCAAATCTTTGGTTAAAGGCAATAATGGACGCCATATTTAACCATAACCGCTCAAACATATATCGAAATTTTTTTGTAAAAATTTACTATGGCTCACAATGTTGTTATAACAAATATTTTTCCTGACGATTTTTACGGATAATTCATTTTTTATACTCTCAATCCCATCAACTGTAGCTTTAACAAAAAAATAAACGCAACAGACATCTGTCAAATTCCGTAGTCAAAGTTAAGGTTAAAGTTAAGTTAGCCTTAACTATAACCATAACTTTGACCATAACCGTAACTATAACCACGCCTCGCTATGGAGCAACACACTCTAAGGTTAGTTCCTTAGGTATTTACCTCATAATATGCAAATGATGTAATACGTTTTAACTTGTACTTATACGAGTTTACTAAATACAGGGTGTAACAAAACTAAGTGGTAATACTTTAGGGTGTGTATGTATTCCAGAGAGTTCACTGTAAAAGTTTTTTTTTATTATCATATAAAACACATAATTATTTAAAGTTACTCTCCATAAACCACTAAGGTTTGTTCAGAGTGGAGTGTAGTTATAGCAGCCCTGAAAGACATTTTTTTTTTGTGATTTGTATGGGTAAGCGCCCCAGCGCGGCGTCACGCGTTTCCCCATACAAGAGTGAAAAATTGCTCTTTTAGCGCTGCTACTTTTACAGTGAACTCTATACACACCCTCAAGTATTATCACTTAGTTTTGTTACACCCTGTTTATACGTCCTCAAGAACCTTTAATTTTTGCACTCACATTAATACCATTTTTCGTCTTTTCAGCAAATTAATTTCTTAATTTTCACAAACTCTCGCAGCTGATTCGTCATTATAGTTTATGACCCTGGATTAAGGCTTGAGCCTACTCAGCCTTTTATAATTCAGCTTAAGAATATTATGAAAAACATTTTATAATTCACTTGTTAATATTCACTACGAAATCCCCCGTTTTTTTTCTTCCATAATATTTGAATCGACTGAGAGTTGTAATAAAGTCAGGAAAAAATTAATTAAATATATTATATTAATGTTTCAGAAGTATTATTATGTTTATGGAGATAACATAATATTAATTAACCTACTTACAACAATATCTAGGTACATACTGATTTGAAGTCGATATAATATGTTTGAAATAAATCTTCATCGATTATTATCAACATTTTTGTATCGAAATTAATGTTTAACATCTATTTAAAAGTTATGGAAAATTGGTGTTTAGAATTTGCATTATAACACTTCCATAGTTCAGTGATAAAGAGGATATAAGACTTGGAGGTCGTGGGTTCGAATCCCGCGTTTGGAAAACATTATTTCCTGATTTGGTTAGGACAATGCAGGGTGATCACCTGATTGTCTGACAAGATGATCCATGCGTCGGATGTGCCGTTTGTCCGGCCCACTGGGTTATGAGAGTAAAGGCGCGATTCCACCGCAGCGCACGGAGAGACTACGCACGTGCGTCAAGCTTCGCTTTGCAAGAAAATATATGTGACTGTGTCCACTGCAACCCACGGATACGCTACGTACGAATTGACTCACGTAGTTTGCTCGAATACGGTGCACACGTAGCTCAACGCTGGCCACGCTACGCATGCTGTTCACGGGATACACAATTGTGTACATAGTCGTGAGTAACGTATTTGTATAGCGTGTGTTGCAGTGGAAACGTTCACCCACGTAGTCAAAGAAATAAATTCGTGCACCGCGTGGCCGTGCACAGCGTGCGCCGCGGTGGATCCGCGCCATAAAGGAAAATAACGTACTGCTGTATACATCTCACACACTAGGGCACTATAAAATCACTCCAGCGTAGCTTAGTTTTAATAAAAACAGCCATACCGATCGGCGTGGAAGGCATTATAATAAATTAAAAACTTTATGCTCGGTAAAATAGCCCATAACGAAGTTAAACTATTGGCCTAGGAAATTGTAGATCAGTACACAAAAGGCAGTATTGTACGAACTATCACGACATTCCATTCGAAGTAATGCCGCAGTTCAATAGAAAATGGCGGTGTCTAGTTAGAACTCGATTTTAGTAACTGGAAGTTGTACGATGAATTTATTATTCTATTATACTTTTCAATTTTCTATTTTATCCCTCAATGGATTGTGTATGTTAAAGGTACATACAAAGTACGAAACGGAATTTCAGTATTTATGGAAAAGTGTTATTGTTATATTATTATAGTAACATTGTTTTGTTTTTAAAAGACAAGTTTCCAAAAAGAATGGAGACTTTTGTTTTATTGTGAACGTTTCACCCTACATCTTCACTCGTAACTCGTAAGGTTTACATTTTAACATGATGAGACGATGCAATGCCATTTTAACTGAGCCGTTCAAAGCAATTTTTTTTACTACACAAATAAGATTCTAATGACCGTTTAGCTGACCGCGGTGTTGGGCTGACTGCACCAATTCTAAACAGCTCATTTAAAAATTCGTCTCGTCACGTTAAAATGTGTTGCCTTAGATACTTACCATCAAAAATGTAATGTAAATACTAGATGACGCTCGCAAGTCGCAATTCCGTTGCGCCAAAATTCGTTTATGGCGCGGTTCCAATTATTCTAAACAGCTCATTTAAAAAATCGTCTCGCCACATTAAAATGTGTTTCTTTAGTTACTAGGGGGCTTAGACAACACGTTGTCTTTATCACTTTTTATATAATCACCATTCACCGATCAAAAATATATGGAACACTAGATGACGCTCGCAATTCCGTTGCGCAAAAATTCGTTTATCGCGCGGTAACTGTCAATTTTTCCGGGATTAAAAGTAACCTATGTCCTTTCCCGGGACTCAAAGTATACCCATACCAAATTTTCTCTAAATCGGTTCCGTGGTTTGGGCGTAAGAGGTAACAGACAGACTGACATACTAACTTTCGCATTAATACTACTCGTATTAGTATAGATAGATGCTGACATGATCGATGATCGAAGCGTACGATAACATGTCATACATTTTTAACCGACTTCCAAAAAGGAGGAGGTTATATGTTCGTCTGTATATTTTTTTTTTTTGTATGTTCAACCATAACTTCGCCGTTTGTCGACCGATTTTGATAATTCTTTTGTTTTTGTACAGCGTTGAATCTGAATTTGGTACCATGTTCATAAAAGTGGTGATCTGATGGTGGGATCCATTAGGAATCGAGGGAACTCCTTGAAATTTGTATGGAAACATATAGTGATTTCAATTTTTTCTGAAGCATCCAAGGTAAATGCTACCAAAAAGTAAGATTTCCTATCAGGTTATATCCTGGATCGGAAGGTACCAAACAGAACTTTTGAATCCTTATAGATACAGGTTCGGGGATTTTGGCGTTGTTTAAACAACTGAAAGCATAAGCCAATACATCAATTTGATTGATCATCATCATCACAACCATAATTATACCACGGGTCATCACAATATGACCCATTTATTGGTACTTTTCGTGATATTTTGCATCGAAGCAGATGTTTCTGATTACAATTTCGCTGTTTGTGGACCGATTTTTCAAAATTCTTGTGTTGTTGTATAGTATATAATCTTAATTTTGTATAACAATTACGAAATTGGTGAGCTGATGATGGGATCTATGAGCAATCGAGGGAAATCCTTGAAATTTATTAAAACACACATCGTTGTTAAAATGTTGTTTCTAGTAACTTAAACATATAATGTTACGAATAAGTGAAATTTTATAAAAAGGTTTCACTTGATCCAAAGGCACTGAACAGAACTCCTGAACCTTAAAAGATAAAAGTTTGGAAATTGCAGCATCGCTTAGATAACTGCAAGCATTTACCACAATTTCGCTTACAGTAATGTAATATGGATAGTTAACATTCGTAGTAGTTATCTACGCATAAATACTTGTCTTGTAGATAACTAAAAAGAGTAAAATTATTATTTTTTAACAAAAAATTGAACCCGACTTCCAAGGTAAAAACAATATTCTTAAAATGATCTAAAAAGTATGAAATAATTCTTATTCTTCAGTAGTACCCTTTTCAAAATGCGACTAAACCTTAACGAATTCTGTACTCAATTTTCATTCTTTTGAAGTCGGTACTGGCTAAGTTCTATGTCAAGTATATCAGTTCTGGGCTGGTACCGACTTCAAAAGAATGAATATTGAGTACAGAATTCGTTGAGGTTTAGGGTGAAGTCAAACGAGCGTAATTTGTGAGTTCTGCCGCGTAAATATCTTTTCATACAAATCATTACTCACAAAATTACGCTCGTGTGAATCAAACAGGACTTTTGTATGAAACTAAATGTAGCAGAATAGGCATGACGAAAATTTTTTTCTTGTTGGTAAGTGAAGGACCATTCGAAAATAGAAATATCAGTGAAAAAATGACTCTGATAGCATAAAAACTCTCCAAGATATCACAATTCAAAACTCACATAAAATAGACCTTCCCAAAACGCTCCATACAAAATGTCAGCTAACTGTGACGTCACGCCTAGCTAGTTTGTTCGATAGCTATGTTAAATATTGAGTTTATGAAAGTGGTTTCGTAAGAAAAAATGTTAAAAATTGCATAACTTATCAAATGGTACACAAAAATTAAGGAATTTTATAAAAAAATATTCGACTTGACTTAACTTGACGAAAAAACTTTGAAGGCTCAAAACAAAAAAATATAATAAGTTATGAAGCTGAAATTTTGGGAATACCTATTTTTCATCGCTATGTCTTTATTTTATTTAAAAAATCAGCTAATCTTTGACCTTGTCGTCATCCCTATTCTGCCGAACCGAAATTCTGCGACTCACAACTCACAAATTACGCTCGTTTGGCTTCGCCATTAGTCGAATTTTAAAAAGGGAACTAATAAAGAATAAGAATTATTTCATTCTTTTTAGATCATTTTAAGAATATTGTTTTTACCTTGGAAGTCGGGTTCAATTTTTTGTTAAAAATTAATTTACACTGTTTTGTGTAAGGAAGAGATAAAGAGAACGTGTTGACTAAGCCATGCCGGTTCTCATGAGTCATTCAGCCGCACTCCCTAAGCGAGGAGCCCCTTCTCCCCACGAGTGGCTCTATTCACGTGAATCGCGGGAAAATCACGTATCAGTAAACTTATTGAAACGTGATTTTTTTGACTGGTTATTGTTATTGTCTTCGCTACGGCAAGGAATAAATCATGCCAAAACCTTCCCAATTTCCTTTCCATTTCGACTCTCACAAATCTGATATTTCGCACCATGTATATATTCAACAAAAGGCTTAAAAGACTGTCGTTATTAATTATATTTTTAAGTTGATTAAGACTTAGATATAAAGTTGAAATGATTTACTTTTTTTGTCTTTTAACTTAAAATATTAATAACTAATTTACATTTATTATCTTTTCTATAAGAGAAATTGATTCAAAAGTAGATGGCGGATCAATGTAATTTGGTCGGGTTATATAAAACGAAGTTGATTTATTAAATTTTTATTGATGGACCAACAGAAAAATATTAACCAATCAACAAAGTTATTGAAAATATAAACTCCAGTCGAAAAACCGCAAAAACCGGTCAGTATAGTAAGTACTGGCGTTAGTTTTATTTTGTTATTACATCGACTTTCCTCTTCGAGAAATGCTCGGAAATTGTATTATAAATAAGAATAATGTGATTATTTTGTCAAGTTGTTACGCCCGCCAAATTTGATAAAGCTGGAGCCGCGGGTTTTGACGAGGGTCAGCGCGGCCGTGCAACTACTTTCGCCAATTTCATGTGTCATTTGTCACCTTCCTCTGAAGTTTAATGTTGCTAGCTGGGGGTTCAGTGCTAGTTTACAGCCTTTGGTGTGGATATGGCGCTACGAAAATACGAATCTTCTACTTAAGAGTTATCACACTCACACCCATCTTTCAATATGCCAAGTGAAAAAGAACGACGCGGAATCAGCGCCAAGTTAGTTTCTTCTTAATAACTCGATAAATCCGCTAGTACAGCTACATTTTATAATACATTTTATACATTTTATAATATTTAGTAAAATAGTAAGTACCTTATAACACTCCACTTTTCATTTCTTAAACGTTAAAAATTGTAGCCGTTTTCGTGTAGTATCGGTGTGACTGACCCTTAGTTAATAATTATTACGGTAAGTACATAATATCTCTTCTTGAATTATAATTTATTTTCTTAATCGTTAATTAAATATTTTAATATCATCTAATATTAGTTTTTCACTATTTAGAAATTCTAATTTATTCATCTCATATTATTTTGTAAGTGGGCAGATTATTTGAACATTTAAACTCATTATCAGCTAAATATTATGGCGATTACTGGCGAGTTATTTTAAATACCTTTATATTATTAGTTCTTTTGATGAATGTGGTTAGTTAAGACTGTTGAAAGGTCAACAGATATAGACGTTTGAACTTTCAAAGTGGTTTGTTCAAATAAATTTTGTTATTCAACGTGACTCAGATGAAGATCTCATAAAAAGTAAATAAAGTTTTATTTGAAAAAAATAATTGAGTGATGCGGCGTCGTAGACGTTTTGCTGTACCTGTGCACGTGATAGTTGAAAGTTGAAACAACCAATAACAAATGAATAAATTTTACGAGTTTCATTTGGGTGTCCCATTAAAGAATTTCATAGACCGATCGCGGACACCTTATTTTAACGGGTTATGTCAAGTCCAGTGACAGTTAGCAACTAAAATTGAATTCACAGAATCCGACCAAATGATGTAATGGTGTAAGTACCTATTGTGTATCCGGCGAATAAAGGCGGTAGCGGTCATTGACCCCCTGTTAAAAAACTTGTCATATTGCATCATTTTAAAAGCTTTTATTTAACTTGCTCTGTATGTATGTATGTTACGGTGGAATTTTGGAACTCAATTTTGAAGTAGATATTATATTTAACCGATTGAGCTGAAATTTTGCATACGCGTTTAGTTTAGATGACAATGCACGATATGGTATGTGACATCACTCTAAATCCAATATGGCCGACCATCTAAGATGGCGAAATAATTATTTTATATGCAGTCCTACAATATGGATATTAAATGAAAGGGCTTTTTGAGAGTAACTCGGAAACGAATGTAATGTCATTCTACATCCAATTTGGCGGCTCATCCAAGATACGGAAATAGTTATTTTTAATGCACTTCTGCAATATGGGTATCAAATGAAAGGACTTATTGAGAGTAACTCGGAAACGAATGTAATGTCATTCTATATCCAATATGGCAGCTTAGCCAAGATAGGGGAATAGTTTTTTAAAAGCACTTCTGCAATATGGGTATCAAATAAAAGGGCTCATTGAGAGTAAATTGAAAAGTAATAGTCAAGTCGTGTTGTATCGTGTCGTGACGTGTCATATCGTGTCGTGTCGTGACGTGACGTTACGTGACGTGACGTGGCATGACGTGACGTTACGTGTCGTGTCGTGAGTGTACGTGACGTTACGTGACGTGACGTGAAATGACGTGACGTGACTTCAAGTCAAATCCAGCCGGGTTTTGGAAAATTCCCGTTTGAATCCGGTCACTATTATTAAATGAAATTTAACTTTTTAGTCATGCAGAATTAAACGAAATATAACAACTCGCTAAATATAGATTTTTCAATGGTAAAAGTCGAGTACGATTTCTTAAGGACTTAAGTTAATCAGATTTTAACAAATTCTTGAAACAAAACAAATTACTATCAAACAGACTAAGAAATCTAGCCAGAGATAACTAAAAAACAAAAAATAAATTATAAACAAAAAACTTTTTGAAAAAAAGCTTTTATTTTAAAAATAGTCTAAAAAGAAATAAATAAATTTCTCCTTAATTTTTTTAACTGTTAAGTTATAATCCTCAATATATTATACAATTTGTATGATAATAAAAGCTTGTCGCGCGATTTGTAAATAAACTACTAAGTACCAATTTAACTGAGTAAGTTGATATTTTATTTTTATTTTCATAAATTTATCAAGTAGGTACTGATAGATTGCTAAGTCTCGCGAGTCGCGACAAGCTTTTATTATCATGAAAATTGTATAATATACTGAGGATTATAACTTAATAGTTAAAAAATTTAAGGTGAAATTTATTTATTTCTTTTTAGACTATTTAAATAAAAGCTTTTTTTCAAAAAGTTTTTTGTTTATAATTTTTATATATAAACCGCGATTGACAATGAAGTGTCAGATGTTCCTATTCTAAGGGCGGATATTGTATTTCGCATACTCGATGTGAACTGAGTATGCAGTATATCATTACGAACTCATAAAAAGTTGGAGATTATCACCATCAAGTTACCAAGAGGTTTTCTGATGAATATATATTAATCTCTGTCTTTATAAGAGGTAATTTTTTTTCTTAACTAAACTGAATACAGTGCGAGCATTTTTCATATAGCTCCTGGACTAAAGAGGTCAACGACCGCTACCGCCTCGATTCGCCGGGTACACTTTAGGTCTGCCATCTACCTACGAATCAATTTCTACGAAACAATACATAGTATTATGTACACCACTATTAGTAGTGATGTGATGATATTGTTTCTATGGAATTATGGAGGTGATTGGATTATGTGAGTTTAGCAACAAGTTCGTGGAAAAAATTCTTATAATATTATGTGAAAATCATAATTTCGTCTGATTGCTTCAGGCCTCTTTATTAATGTGATTGTGATAAAATGTATTAATTATAATCGTAATTTAAGTTGATTAATGAAAGATTTAAAAAAGAGAACTGCCAAAGAGATTTAACAAAAAAAACTTTTCTAGGTATCAACTGAACAGCCTAATGTATACTGCTGTAAATAATAGTTGTATTATTTTAAATGACTCACATAAACAATGTCAGGTTGTAGACATTAATAATTTAGATTTTAAGTCATCCACTTTGACAAGAGATAAGTACTTCTTATCTAATTTTTATAAAAGACGAATAGCCAGGTTGCTATTTAACTTAAATGTAAAAATTTAAAACCAGCCAAGTGTTTGGCTTTAGAGACTACTGCTTCTATCGAGCAGAATACTAGTCATAGTACTAACGAATTTGAATTATGTTCCAAATATTTTTTTAAATTAGATAATGAGACAATGGAGGACATCTCTTGCGGAAATGAATTGAGTATTGAAAATCCTACCAATAATTTGTTAGGCTCAAATATATTAAGTATGAATAAATGTAATTTGATTAATCTGGTGCATCAGAATTTACAAGGTATGGTAGGTAAAGAACTTGAAATAAAGTTATTTTTAAAGGAATTTAATATTGATATTATTTGTATATCTGAACACTGGTTCAGACAATATGAACTCACTTTCAATTTCAATAACCACCAGATAGCTAGTTCGTTCAGTAGATAAAATGCCTTTAGAAGCGGCACTTTAATATTAATAATTTAAAATTTAAGGAACGTAAAGATATTGTGAGTCTCTCTATCGAACGAACAATTGAAGTAGCCTGCATAGAGCTAAGTCATCTTATTATTATGAGTGTATACAGGCCTCCTTCAGGGTTATTTGATACCTTTGAACAGACTATGGAACAAATATTGTCAAAAATATGTGCATCTAACAAAAGGGTTATTATATGTGGAGACTTCAATATTAATTTATTTTATTTAAACTCCACAACTGTTAGATTCACATCTTTATTTAAATCATATAACCTTTGCAATTTGTTTCATGAACCTACAAGAGTCTGTGACACTACGGCTACATGTATTGATAACATATTTACAAATTTCATTCCTGATTAAAAAAAAAAAATATTAATAAGTTAAGCTCTGATCACTGTGGACAGTTAGCATCATTTAATATCAATTGCGATAATAATGTAAAGGATAATCTTGTGTTTGTTCCTGTGACTACAAAACGTATTGAGCAATTTAAAAGTAAATTAAATTCAAATATTCAGTTACTGGGTAGGTCAAATAGCTCAGATGAAGCTTTTAATAATTTGTTTAAGGCAATAATAATACAATTTAATGCAGTATTTACTTCTAAGACACTTAGAAACGATAATAATAAAAAAAAAGATTTATCGAATAGGCAACTAAAAGAATTAAAATAAGTAGAGAAAGATTATATGAATTATAATATGATGAAAGGTATAGTAATAACAGTGAATCATTTAAATCATATGTTAAAAACTATTCTAAAACCTTCAGAAAAGTTTGTAAAGCTGCTAAGGCTCTATATATCAAAAATAAAATAAAAAATTCTAAAAATAAAATTAAAACTACATGGAAGGTTATATTTGGTGAGACTGGAAACGTGACCTGTTGTAACACTGATTTTGAACTATACTTTAAAAAAAAAAGATTACAAATAATCTCGAAGTTGCAGTCTCAACTACAAAAAATCTAAATTCCTCACCAGAAGCTGCTGAAAAGCAACTCAGAGACAATGTAAAGGAATGTGATGTCAATTTTAAGTTTAGGGAAATTAGCCCCAGATATATTATTGATACCTTTAAATTGTTGAATATTAAAAATACTACCGATATCTGAAATTATTAAATCGATAATTGACATCATAGCTCCTCATCTAGCAATTCAATTGTTTTTAAAGTGAAGCGACGGCAGTCAAATTACGACGAGGTAAATAGTGCTCTCTCAAAAATAGTACATTGGTTTAACGTTAACTTACTTTTAAATTCTAAGAAAACCAAATGTTTAAAGTTTACTTTGCCCAATGTTAGGCAAGCTCAAACCAATATACTATTAAATGATGAGAAGATGAATTTGGTGGACACCACTGTATTCTTAGGCATTACACTAGATAGTAAATAACAGTGGGATCCTCATATTGCTAATTTTGCAGATAAGATCAGTTCTGCAGCATATGCAGTCAGAAAAATTAGGGAAATTTGTGATGAAGACACGGCAAGACTAGTTTATTTTAGTTATTTTCACAGTAGAATGTCCTATGGAGTCCTTTTATGGGGAAACGCTGCCGACATCAATACAATTTTTGTGCTGCAAAAACGAACTATACGCTCAATTTATAAAATGTTAGCTTTTGAAACTCTGAGGGAAAATTTTAAAGAAATTGGTATTCTAACTGATTGCTTCTCAATTCATTTTGGATAATGTATTGTATGTTAGAAAGAATCTAGCTACATTTAAAACTAAAAGTGATAATCACAGTAGAAACACAAGAAATAAGCACAAGCTAGAAATACCGGTGATCAGACTTAGCAAAATAAGTAAATCTTTTAAAGGTCAATGTATACGCCTTTACAATAAAATTCCTGAAAACGTTCAAAATCTTTCAATTAATAAATTTATACAAGTAATTAAAGAACGTTCGTGTGCCAAAGCCTACTTATAAGGTCAATGATTTTCTAAGCGATGGCACATCTTGGGAGTAGGATGGCTGCTTGCAAGGCTACTTCTACATAAGCGATTTACAATTATGTATTCATGTTGACTTTCTGTATTGTATAGATTAAGTTATTTACATTGTAAATTAAACTACGGAACCCTAAAAAAAGACAAAATTTTCACTTTTTTGGTATAAAGTGGCCCCGTGCGAGTTTCTTACGCCGGTTCTTCTCGCCGGGTTAGTTCCCGAACCGGTGGTAGAAAACATGTAGTCCGACTTTCTGAAAACATTTATTTTAAAATTTTCATTTTATTTTAAATGAATTTAGTCCCATTTTTTTATATTTAAATTCTATCTGCAAAGGTATGAATTAAAATCATCTTTTCAAATAAAAATCAATGCTGTTGGTCTTGCTATAACACGAGAACGGCTAAACCAAACCGGCAGCCGTATCACGTATCTTGCGAGAGCAATGCGATAGCAATTATTGCGCGATAATTGCTCCAAAATAGCAATTTCATATCACGTATCAGCCAAAACAATACGATTGCAATCGATCGCTATACATGATACCATTGTTTTGTATACCCAGCAATCGATCGCGCGATTATTGCTAGTGGATTGCTGATCGCTATTTTTACGTGATAGCCCTGCCAGTCATCTTGTTATAGAATAAATATTATTCAAATCTGAATGTTGCCGAGCAAATTTTTCGTACCCTCAGTACCCTCAGATCCTTTTTAATCAGTGAAATTATAAAGAAAAATTGTTCATTTTAAGGCTTAAAAATGACGTGTGTTCAACACGTACCAACGCAACGGGTAAACGCTCTTGTAATTACTCAACATAATATCTTGTGAGGGCTTAATACCTTTCACATAATACTCGTCTCGCTAAAGACGTGTCTTTAGCTTTACTGCCTACATTACATGAAGTATACGCATTGAAATACTCGACAACAGCCAAGAAGGGTTAGCTAGAATTTTTGGATTTACCTTGGTTGGATTGCCAGAATCTTTCTAGGTACGTTGGTACGCTACAAAAGATACATATTTTTACAGTGTACCAAATCATAATCCTGAATAGACTATAGCGCATTCAGACGATATTATGTCGCAAGTCACCAAAATATATAATACAACATCTGAAACGACTACGGCGGGCGTCTCTCTGACTACCTTGCTCGGTTTAAGATCTTCCTAATGTTCCCTTGCATATTTTTAACTGACTTCAAAAAAAGAGGTTATCAATTCGACGCGTATCACGTATGTATGTAATATTTGCAGAACTGCCCAGTTTTTGTATATGTTAGTCTATATCAGTGTTTGAACAAATGTGCCTTTCAAAAGTGTATGTATGTATGTATTATGTTTGTGTTCGCATATCTCCGGAACCACAAGGCCGATTTTAGTAAGTATTTTTTTGTTCCATTAAGTATTGTTCAACAGGGAATAGTGCAAGTTTTCAAAAGTGTACGTAGTTGAGAATTAAAATTCTCTATCTCAAAAACTACTGAACCGATTTTGATAAAACTTGCACTATTCCCTGTTGAACAATACTTAATGGAACAAAAAAATACTTACTAAAATCGGCCTTGTGGTTCCGGAGATATGCGAACACAAACATAAAAACATACATACATACACTTTTGAAAGGCACATTTGTTCAAACACTGATATAGACTATTTCGGTTTTATCTTTTTAAAATACTATTATTATTCCACACAGTTTTTTTTCTCCTTAGCTAACTTACGCCTTAACAGAGTAGTCTCGTATATGCCTTGTCCGTGGGAGAGCCATGCTTCGGCACGAATGGGCCGGCTCGACCGGAGAAATACCACGGCCTCACAGAAAACCGGCGTAAAACAGCGCTTGCGCTGTGTTTCGCCGAGTGAGTGAGTTTACCGGAGGCCCAATCCCCTACCCCCCTAGAAATGCCGCAGTTAAAAAACAAGTTGTTACCCCAGGAGGGTACCAACTGCGTTGGAGAATCCTTCTCTGGACGTCCATGCTCAGGAACCCCTGGAACTGAACGTGGACGTCCAGGCTGCCCCTCGTATTCTGGGGAGGGCAAAACCGCGCTCCAATCTGCTCGGGGCAAGAGCAAACACACAAAGGCACCCCCTTCGATATTAAACATGGACTTATGTAATATCAGGGGATTACACTCCAACCTTAATGCCGTCCATTACCACCTTGAGACGGCAAATCCGGCTTTGCTCTTTTTAACCAAGACGCAGATATCATCTCCGAGTGACACATCATACCTTTCCCACCCAGGGTATTATCTCCTCCTTTCTACCCAAAGCTGGAGTGTGTGTGTATATCAAGAGATGATATCAGCTCTCGCCGCCTCAGCAATCTTGAGGTCATGGACCTGTCAACATTATGGCTCCGCATAGATTGCGACGACACCCTCGCGTCTATGCGTGCCTATATAGGTCCCATAGTGGTGACACCGAGACGGACCGACTCTTGGAGCACCTGCAAGCTGCTTCAGATTTTGTGCAGCAGCAGATCCCATCCGCAGAGATCATAATACTTGGCGACTTTAATGCCCACCACGCCGACTGGCTCAATTCCAGTAAAACTGATCATGCGGGGAGATCTGTCTGCAACTTTGCCCTTGCGAACGACTTGACACAACTGGTTACTACGCCTACGTGAATCCCAGATGTAGATGGTCAGAATCCTTCCTTGTTGGACCTCCTGCTGACTTCAAATCCTGACGGTTACCAAATATCCGTAACCGCACCACTTGGTTCATCGGATCATTGCCTTGTTAGGAGTTCTGTGCCACTTACGACGATGTTAAGACAGCGTGCTGTTAAATACCGTCGTGTGTGGCACTACAAGTCAGCAGACTGGGATGGGATGCGGTCGTTTTTTGCATCGTATCCTTGGGGGCACGTGTGCTTCTCGCCGGATGATCCCGATAACACTGCCAACTCTGTTGCCGATGTGGTGATGCAGGGGATGGAACTTTTCATTCCGTCCTCTGTAGTGCCAACTGGCGGCAGATTTCGTCCCTGGTTTGGTTCATCAACCAAAAAAGCTTCTCGCCGGAAGCAGGAGGCTTACCAATCCTGGGCCAACGCAGTGTCTGCTCGGGATTTAAATACCAGCACATATAAAAAGGAGTACAACCTTGCCTCTAGGTCCCTCAAGAAAGAGATTACTCAGGCAAAGCAACAGCACGTCAATAGAATTGGCAGGAGACTTGAGCGCCTCCCCTCGGGAACCCGTGCATTCTGGTCTCTGGCCAAAGCTATTGAAGGAAATTTCTGCAAGCCAACCCTACCATCCCTACACGTAGGAAATGGATCGTTGGCCCAGGACGCAAAAGACAAAGCCGATCTTCTGGGCAAGCTCTTTGCGTCAAACTCGACCCTGGATGACGGGGGGCAGAAACCGCCGACCATACCGCGATGCACGAGCATCATGTCGGATGTTCGGTTTCATAAGCGCTCAGTGCGAAAAGCCCTCCGTTCCCTTGATATCCAAAAGTCGAGTGGGCCTGACGGAATCCCGCCTATTGTGTTGAAAAAGTGTGCTCCATAGTTGGCTCCGGTCTTGACGCGTCTTTTTCGACTCTCCTATTCCACTGGCATCGTCCCGGCTTCCTGGAAGACAGCCTTGGTGCACCCGATCCCCAAAAAAGGAGATCGCTCAAATCCTTCCAACTACAGACCAATCGCTATAACCTCTCTCTTCTCGAAGGTAATGGAATCCATTATCAAAAGCCAGCTTCTTCGATACTTGGACAGCCAGGAATTACTAAGCGACAAACAATACGGGTTCCGTAAGGGTCGCTCGGCTGGTGATCTCTTGGCGTACCTGACTCATCGTTGGGCTCAGGCAATTGAGTCGAAGGGAGAGGCATTGGCTGTTAGTTTGGACATTGCGAAGGCCTTTGATCGGGTTTGGCATAAAGCGCTGCTATCAAAGCTTCCATCATACGGTCTGTCCGAGAAATTATGTAAGTGGGTCACTAGTTTCCTAGCAGACAGAAGCATAAAGGTCGTAGTTGACGGCGAATGCTCGGAAACTCAGTCTGTTGATGCTGGTGTCCCTCAGGGCTATGTGCTATCGCCTACTCTATTCATACTGCATATCAATGACATGTTACAGACCAATGGCATTCATTGCTATGCGGATGATAGTACATGTTATGCTGTATATACTGGTTCCCCCAATATTTCTCGGCAAAATGTCACTGAGAGTCGAAACGAACTTGTGTCTAAGGTGGAGAATTCATTGGAGAAGGTCTCTGAATGGGGTAGACGTAACTTGGTCCAATTCAACCCCGCCAAGACACAAGTCTGCGCGTTCACCACTAAAAAGTCACCAATGGTCGTATATCCTCGTTTCGAGGGCACATCTTTAACCATCTCCCCTAGCATTGAAATACTTGGCGTCAACATATCGAGCGAAGTCCAGTTCCGATATCATCTAGAGGGTAAGGCCAAATTAGCCTCGAAGAAGCTTGGTGTTCTTAACAGAGCGAGACAGTACTTCAGTCTGGACCAACGCCTACAACTCTACAAGGCGCAGGTTCGGCCTCATATGGAATATTGTTCTCATCTCTGGGCAGGGGCGCCAAAATACCAACTGCTCCCTCTGGATCGTATCCAACGTAGAGCCGCTCGAATTGTTGACTGCCATAGTGTTTCAAACAGCTTGGACCCCTTGGAATTACGCCGAGATGTAGCTTCACTCTGCATCCTCTATCGGTTGTATCACGGGGAGTGCTCTGAGGAATTGTTCGGAATCATATCACCTGCTACTTTTCGCCATCGTCCCACGCGAAAAATATACCACCCTCATCACCTTGATGAGTGGCAATCTTCCACAGTGCGTTTTTCGCGTAACTTTTTGCCGCGCACTGTAAAACTCTGGAACGAACTGTCACCAGCAGTATTTCCGGACCTATACGACCTGCAAACCTTCAAGAAAAGAGCGTATTCCCTCTTAAAAGGCCGGCAACGCACCTGCAGCTCTTCTGATGTTGCGAGTGTCCATGGGCGACGGTAGTTGCTTACCATCAGGTGACCCGTTTGCTCGTTTGCCCCCTTATCTAATAAAAAAAAAAATGCCTTGACGTCTCTGGTAATCTTAAACTTTTTAATTAACATACATCGCTGTTAATGAGATCAGCTATTGTTGTTAAAGGATGTTTTCATAATTAGTTTGCGTTTCTGCCGACTCACTTCCATTACTTGTGTGAAGTCGGTCATATGTGCTCATCCTAATTGCATACCTATTATCTTAACGAAAGGAAAGGCTTAGTTTCTTTACAATAAATTATATATTATTATTAACGTTGAAATCGTAGCACTAAGGACATTTTCATCACAATTAGTTCGTTGTTTGTTATTAATTCACGAAAAAGCAACTAAACATATTTTAATAAAATTTGGCATAGCTGTAGTTTAGAATCTGGATTTAACGTTACTTTAAATTATTTTGATAAAGTACATCGGTGGAATCCTTTAACGAGCCTTAAAAAAACAAAGAACTTATGCTATTTATATACTGAAATATCTTTAATGGACATTTAAAATCCTCTACATAACATCCAGGGGCGTATTCAGGTGGGGGCATCTCGGTGAGTTATGTTAGGTGTCTCGCCACAGGCAGGCCTGTACCACTTGCGCGTGTAGGTATCGAAATGTAAGTACCCCTTTAAAGGGGCAGATCACTAGGGACTCACAAGCGAGCGGTGACGCACGCGCAAGATTTTTTCGTCGTATATATCTACGTACTGATTTAACCGCTGTGACAGAATCGTTATTAATCTGATAAATATGAACAATTGAAAAAAGGTCAAAGAAATATTTCAATAAGGTAATTTAAGACTTTAAAATACAAAAAAAGATAAAATATACACAAACATAGCAAATAAACAAATTTGTTACAAACCACATACTACACAGAAATAAACACAAGTTACTATGTTTAAGTTGTAAAAAATTCCTGACCAGCTCCTGCACTATAATTGAATATAAAACTATTATAAAATATAGGTTGGGTTACTAAAATTTGATTTTTACTATAAAAAAGTTTGCTATTAGTAGCTTTAGTAATTAAAAGAAGATTATTTTATTTTCTAAAAGGTGACAATCTTGATTTCGTCAGAAAGGGTACCTCTTACGCGATAGAAAGAGAGCGCACATGTAGGTACATATAATTGTAGGCACCTAGCACTGCGCGGTCGGAATTTGAACTTTATAGTATCGTAGCATGAGTCGTTATTTCTTTAAACGGGTTTCGCGAGTGGGCATTCTGTTGGTACTACTAATATATATTCTGTGCCACAGGCTACATCCGGCCTCCGGGTAATGTTCCCACTACGTTGAAACATTTTACCATCAGGTGTTCTCGTTTAAATAATAGGTGATATTTTATATTGTTAGGAAAAAGTGGAGTAGAATAGGTTAGTAGGAATTGTGCTGAAGTCTGGCAACCACACTCCATGACACACCGAGCCAAAGGACGCCTTCACATTACGTCGCCAGTAGTGCGGCAGCCGCGCGACCTAGAGAGTCGCGCGGGTGCCGCGCGACTCTCTATAGTATAGAAGTCGCGCGGCTGCCGCACTACTGGCGAGTTGGCGACGTAATGTGAAGGCGTCCAAAGTCTGTCAAACGACGTTAGACGAATGTTAGGTAGTTTTCGTTACGGAATTTGTTGATTCGGTCGCCTTGCTCAAAGCCCGCGATAAAAGCTACGCAAAAGCTTAAAAAACGAATCGTTTATGTGTTGATTCAGAGGAATGATCTAAGTCCCTGGAGACAACTATGTAATCGTATCAAATAACTTAGAACTGTTCTAAAGCATTTGATATTTAATTTATAAAACTTTTATAGGAATAATTTTACTTTCAAATTATGTAAGCCATAAAATAATATTACTTACAGCACTAAAGAGTAATAATCACTCTCACATCTTCTTTGCAGAACCAAATAAAAAGACTTTTTGATTAAATACTTATCTGAGAAGCGAAGGTCATCGACCCGGCTGATACGATAATCCCGGCGGACTCAGACTCTTTACATACGAATAAAGAAAATTGTGCTTAAGATTTTATAATTTTCTTATGGTATTAGACTTTCCATGCGGCTTCGTCTGCATAAAATATAAATAAACAATTCCGCGGGAATCGTACATTATCCCGCAAAAAGTACCCTTATATGTTTGTTTGTGGTCTACTCTATATCTGTAATTCTGTACCAATTACATAAAAATCAGTTAAGTAGTCCGTGAGATTCGTGCGTTGAAATAAAATCTTCATTAGGTTTATAATATTAGTATCTAAGATTTATTAAAGGATCTACGTATAATATTTAAAATTAAGTGAACATAGATCTTTAACATTCCGAATATCAATAGCTAGTTATAACATATTTAAAAGTATGTTTTCGGCGCAAAAAAGCCTTCTTATAAAAGCGATTTGCTGGAAATTAAAGGGCCTAGCTATATCTTTCTATATGCGAGCTATCACTAGATGAATTGGCAGCCTAATCTCCGCACGATCGCTGCGCAATAGTCTCGCTTTGATCTCGCCCGCTAATTAATATAGCTTTTAGTGCGATGAAAGAAAACTGTTTTTGTTGTTGCCTACAGCCTAAGTCAGCGCACGTGTAGATGCACTTTTATCGAGCCATTTCAAACTGAACTTTATTTACCATAATATGAGAAGATACACATTAAATTGGCAGCCTTGTTGCCTGCAACTTTGGGCAAGTAGTTCCAAATTTAGACGGCTCATCTAGATCGCAACGCCTCCTGTAGCCCTAGCACGGCAACCAGTGGAAATGCGAAAGTATAGACAAACTGTGGAGATAAACTTAAGGTGCCGTTCCGATCTTTTTTCGTTCCGAAAAATTCAATTAAAATGCCACTTTATGACAGACTATAGTCACAAACTGTGGAGATAAACTTAAGGTGCCGTTCCGATCTTTTTTCGTTCCGAAAAATTCAATTAAAATGGCACTTTATAATAGACTATAGTCCTAAAAATTCAAATAATATCCTACTTTATGACATATACTATAGTCTGTCATAAAGTGGCATTTTAATTGAATTTTTGTCGGTCGCGATTAGCCGCGGTAAAAATCGGAACGGCACCTTAAGTTTATGCCCACAGTTTGTCTATACTTTCGCATTTCTACTGGTCGCCGTGCTAGGGCTACTGAAGTCGCGATATGATTGACCAAAGCACAGGTGATCTTTAGTTGGAGTACCATATTGTGATTTTACAAATTCACGGAGAAGTATAACAAATGAGTTTAGGCACTCTATCTTTATCTTTATCAGTCTATATTAATCTTTTGTTTCCAATATTTTGTATCTTTTACTTATCCGCGTTATAGCTAAACTTATTTATATGTAAAATTAGCTGTTGCCCGCGACTCCGTCCGCGTTAATATGTATAGTATAATAAGTTAATAACAAAGAGGGATAGTTTTCCCCTTTTTGTGGTTCCTTATACAAAGTGTAAAAATCGGCCATTTAAGGCGGACTCTCATACAACAAACGCTACTTTGGCCTTTTTTGCTCGACATAAATATTGGCAACAGGTAGGCACGTCTTGACAATATGACCACAAAATACTCAATTATTTGTTCGTCTTAATTTATTCGTTCCATTAGGTACTTATAGGTTCAAACTAATACATTTACATCCTCCATCATCCCTTATTTTATCCCCATGGGGGTTGAATTTATCAAAATCCTATTTAAGCGAACGTCTTCATCATAGAAGCTCAAATATTTAATAATTTTAGTTCAATCAGTCGAAAGTCTAAGAAAATTTATAAAAAATTTCATCCTCTATTTAATCCCCTTAGGGGTGAAATTTTTTAAAATCCTTTCTTAGGGGATGCCTACGTCATAGTAGATTTATGCATGCAACAAAGTCTCAGCCCGATCGGTTTAAAATTGACAAAGTTTTATACAAACTTTTATCCCCTATTTTATCCCCTTGGGGATAGAATTGATCAAAATCATTTCTTAGCAGATGCCTACGTCATAACATCTACCTGCATGCCAAATTTCAGCCCGATCCGTCCAGTAGTTTGGGCTGTGCGTTGATAGATCACCATGTCAGTCAGTCACCTTTGAGTTTTATATATATAGAAGATAGATAGATTTGTTAAAATTTATGTTTTTTGTCGTAGACTGGTTGACTGTGACATGGGCTCAGAGCGGGATGCACCTGCAGCCGGACGGCGCCGCAGACGATGACGCCGCTGTCAGGGGACGGTGAGTACCATCTTAGCCATTTAGTATGTAGCCAGACTATATGATGCCTAGGCAGTTCATTTTACGTGACGTAACAGAAGGTGCGGCTCGACGAGACACCGTGACAACAGCGCGGCGTGTCAACTGACAGTAATCCATATATTAATACGCGAGCGAAAAACTTTGGACCCCTTTTTACGAAAAGTGCGGAAACGTAGGAGTATGAACTTTTTCACAGTTATAGTTTACAATATGGAGAAGGAGAGCATCGAGCCAATTGTTTTAAAATTATGCTTTTACCATACATAATTTTAATTCATAAAACATTACACACACTACAATGTGCACACTACCATCTTTTTGAATGACAAGCCTATACATACGAATTATACTCTTTTGTTTATGGTTGAAGTCTGTGATCAAACTGAAAATTGATTGTAGTTTTTTTTATTGAATCTCAAATACTGTAACATAATATTATCTGTGACACCGATAACGGTTACCATGGCGTTTACTTTGTTTATCTTACTTCCACAAAATATAATATTATCCTTACGAATATACGACTACATCATTTTAACTATTGTACTTTACAATATTAGCCATGATTTTAAGTAAGAATCTTAATAGCGTTCAAACTTATAATTTAAATTATTATTTAAGGTCGAATTTCGACCACAGGGCGACCTCTAGTTATACTAAACGTGAAAACGCACAAGGCGTAAGCCGGCCCCTAGACGATAATAATATATTGTATTGTCAATATCACGCTTCAATTTTATTGAACAGTTTATTTGACAATTAGATTGAAGGCGCGCGATGTTTGGTACTACTAATATATATTCTGTGGCGATGTTCAATATCAAACCTAGACGGTCAATAACATTACGCAATACGTGATATTGCGCAATAAAATTGCTCGTCTAGGGGCCCGCTAAGTACACTGCGATAGCGTAAGGGTCTGTCCACATGCCCACGTCACGACGTCGTCAACGTGGAACGGTGCGGTAACGTGGCACGTTACGTTGTCGCGACGTGCAGATTTACGTTAACGTAACGTGAAAATGCACGTCACGACGACGCAACTTTGCACGTTGCCGTGCCTTGTAAAATTCTACCTATTGTGGAATATCGATGTGTCGCTCTGCCTTAGGGTGATTACGCCTGGTGCGGTTACACCTTCATAATCCGAAATGATTAAATATGTACTTGGCAAAATCTGACTATTTTTATTTGGCCTCCCCATGTTTGCTCATGTTGGACCAATAAAAGTGATTACAACACGTTGCTCATGAATCATGATTCAGTGTGATTATGCATAACATAGTTTTAAAATTATGCTTTTACTATACATAATTTTATGAATAAAACATTACACACACTACAATGTGCACACTACCATCTTTTTGATTGACAAGCTATACACACGAATTATACTCTTTTATTTATGGTTGAAGTCTGTGATCAAACTGAAAATGGATTGTAGTTTTTTTCTTTGCTCGTCTAGGGGCCCGCTAAGTACACTGCGATAGCGTAAGGGCCTGTCCACATGTCCACGTCACGACGTCGTCAACGTGGAACGGTGCGGTAACGTGGCACGTTACGTTGTCGTGACGTGCAAATTTACGTTAACGTAACGTATTTTCACGTTTACGTCATTAATGCACGTCACGACGACGCGACGTTGCACGTCGCCGTGCCTTGTAAAATTCTACCTATTATGGAATATCGATGTGTCGCTCCGCTATAGGGTGATTACGCCTGGTGCGGTTACCCCTCCTCCCTCCCTTAAATATAAAATTTCAGAATTCTAGCTATAGTGGTTCTTGAAATACAACCTGATGACAGACAGACGGACAGACATCGAAGTCTTACGGAACCCTTAAAATTATACTAATTATTTTGACAGGTAGATAAGCGACAATATACTTTAAAGCGAAACATAATTCGTAATTAACAGGAAATACGGAAATCACATTTAAATAACTTTATACGAGTTTGTACAAAGAGAAGTTTGTCAAAGTTAGATTTGATACTCCACGTTCGTCAAATGTTGTGTACAGTGTACTTAGCCAAAATGCATTCGCCACTTTTAATAGCGAAGTTATATTTGAATGTATGAGATAAGACGAACGTGTACGGCATTAATGTATTTTCTACTAACTCCATGCATTCAGATTTCCGAATACAGAAAATGAAATCGGAAATCGAATACGGAAAACATGCGTATACGGCCAGCCTTAAATAGGATTTGTCATCATTTATCAATAAATGCCAAGTTATGTCAAAACCCATACATTTTTGACTTCAACTTCGCTATCGACACTGCCGAATAAATTTTGACTAAGCACACAGTTATCGATACAGTCGTTTATCTTTTCGACATCAACAGCTTACTCCTCTATTAATCCAAGTCAAATACATACCAGCTAACTACTCGCGAGACATTTGTCAAACGTTTACGTTTTTGCGCGACGATACGACTACGACACGATAATTAGAAGTAAACAGATTTTAAAAGCGGTAGTTTTCTGATCTAAATTATTTAGTTTGACTTTTGGTATATTCTGGTAAATAAGTAGTGATGGACTTTAGCACCGCAATCGAGCATCGCCCTATCAAAATGTCCTGAGAAAGTCGGTTCATGATACTTAATATTATATGACAGCTGAAATCGATAAAGTGGGATACGGCCCAGTACTATACTCGGTAGGTAGATAGTAGCCAGTAGGTATAGGTAGTATACCCGGAGTATACAGCCTCGCTCGGTCAAAACCATAAAGTTAATATACCTAGCGGAATAGAGAAACATAGGCCTGAGCAAGCGAGATGTCACTATCGGTAACACTGCGTGGTAAAAAGAGACGTGTGATACATGACAGCAGAACTCTTTTTTTGACGTCCAGTCGGCACTTATCGGCACGTTGACAATTTAATCTCATAGAATTCATGTTCAATCATGCTTGTGTAAGTGTATACGTACACATATTTTTACACACAGATGAAAACCAATTTCGGTTTCGTTTGACAGCTCGAGATTGTTGCTCTATTCCGCTACGTATATTAACTTTATGGTCAAAACATATTTTCTGACTTTGTGGGATTAGCATAAAATCTAATCCCACAAAGTCAGAGAAGAAAAGAGAAATAAAGAAGAGCCTCCCTTGTATATTATAATTCCACAAATTAATTACTGAAACTGGGTTTCGAATCAATCAGAACATTACTTTATTGCTTAGTGTAACGTAAATATTGAAATTGGAAGAATTAACTTTGTCTCTTCATTTACAAATATATCTGTTTACATCTCACGATACGATATCAATTATTAGTCTTGTCGTGTGTCGTATGTCGTGCTGTGTGATGCGCCGCGGTGCGTTCGTCCGGAAACATCACGCAGCCGTTAGCGAACACACCGGGCGGTTTATTACCCCTCCCTCCCTCTCTCCTCTCCCCGCCCGAATCCAATTCTCTCTATTTTGTCTTTATTTATATCTCTATTTCATGCGAAATATATTATATCACTAAGGAATTATAAATTATTTATACCTCGTGTTATATTCATGAAATGGGAGCTAGTTTCTTTTAGATTTAGTGGTCTAGTTTTCGATTAAATTATTTTATTCGATAGCTAAGTAATTTTAAAGAACTACTATAACTTTCTACTTTCTAATCTCAATAAAATATAATTTAGTTACGGACACAGTCAAATAATTATTACTTATGAAGATTTAATGAAGATTTTGACATTACTTTACATTTCCTGTCAAATTCTTCATTTAATTTAAAACACTGGTTTCCCTTCAAAACGTATACCGTATCTTTCATTAAATTAAATTAAAAAAATTATTAAGCGTCTCTGATTGCGGCCGTAACAAGTCTTAATCCGTGCTACGTCGTAGCAGGCCTCTACGTATTTCGTAGCACACTCTACGCCACTACAATACTCACGGCGCGGCGCAGTGCACGGTGGGAACAGCTGTTGCCGTTTAAGGTACAATTCCGTGCATCGCGATCGATCGCGGCCGCGCACGACCTACGACTGTCGTCGGCCGCTCGCGACCATAGTCAGTGTATGAAAATGTATGGTACCGATTCCGAGGCCCGCGACAGACGCGCGCGGCCTACGACTGTCGTAGGCCGCGCGCGACCGTGTCTTGAATTTATGACAGACGCGCGCGGCTGACGACAGTCGTAGGCCCCGCGCGATCGTGTCAAAATTATATAGCGGTGCCATACATTTTCATACAATGATTATTGTCGCGAGCGGCCGACGACAGTCGTAGGTCGCGCGCGGCTTACGACGGTCGCGATGCACGGAATTGTACCTTTACATAAAAATAAACTTGAGAGGTATCAAGGGACACCCGGATGGAACGAAGTTATAATTAATAGGAGTCTATTTCTCAATACTAGAGATCGCCCAATGGCCGAAATTCGACCTCAAATAAAAAATTAAATTATAAGTTTCAAGTTTCAACGCTTTTCAATTGATATACTATTGTCAAAATATTGACTTTATTATTTTTAGACATAATTCCTGCGACAGTCTCAGATTAATTAAGTCAAATGATGACAGACTGGCCGTGTATTATTTGTCTAACAGAGATTCAATATAAAAAAAACTAAACTATCAATCTGCCCCTACTACGCAGGTACTAATAAAAAAGTGTCGTTATAACTTTTTCCGTCTAGTCCCCGCAAGGCGCAACGCGCTATAAGGAACTTCGTTCCAATAATATTAGCTTGTATAACGTTATATCTACACATAGTCTTGATAACAGTATCAAGACCTTTTTTTAAATTAAGGAGAAAACGAGCAACGGGTCATCTGATGGAAAGCAACTACGTCGCCCATGGACACTTCAGAAGAGTTGCAGGTGCATTGCCGGCCTTTTTTTTGGTTTGCAGGTCGTATTGGTCTCAGTCCGGAAATACTGCTGGCGACTTGACTTGATATTTTGACCTGCTTGTATGATGAAAGCAGCTACGCTTGAAACTAAAGATTAACTAAATTTTTTATACCTACACTATAATGTTTTTTTCTTATAAGATTCTATGAAAAAGCCATTTTTAGGGTTCCGTAGCCAAATGGCAAAAAACGAAACCCTTATAGATTCGTCATGTCTGTCTGTCTGTCTGTCTGTCTGTCCGTATGTCACAGCCACTTTTCTCCGAAACTATATACTATTGAAATTTGGTAACTAGATGTAGTCTGTGAACCGCATTAAGATTTTGATACAATAATGGAAAAAATATTAAAAATTTTAGGGGTCCCCATAGGTACAACTGAAACAAAAACAATAATTTTCACCTAACCTATGCGTATCCATAGATGGGGTATCTATGGATAGGTCTTCAAAAATCATATTGAGGTTTCTAATATCATTTTTTTCTAACCTGAATAGTTTGCGAGAGAGACTCTTCCAAAGTGGTAAAATGTCGCCCTTATCTCGTCGCTACGTAGGTCAGTCGTCAGCTGGGCGCCACCTGTTTTGATCTATGACGTGACGTCTTATTGCATTTGGGATGAGAGGGAACTCTAATGCTATTATATAATATTTTATTTTTACACTATAAAATCATTCTCACAACATAATTTGCCTATATTATATGCCATTTTACATATATATATATATATATATATATATATATATATATATATATATATATATATATATATATATATATATATATATATATATATATATATCACATCATTTTAGGCTTATCTACTATTATTTTTTTAATTATTATGTATTTTTAAAGTTTTTATATAGCTTATTATTCAGTTTGTGCTGACCCCAGTGTGCATCTGTCGAGCGATTGACAATAAGGCCTCACATAACACCAGGGATCGCGGTATAGGTATTATACCGTGATCATCACCTGAGTGGGGTCCTTTTCGGTGGAATTCGCATTACACTGCATTGTATTTTGTAATTTGTACCCAAATAGACACTAACCTATATTATGTCCGTCTGCTTATTAATGTTCTTTTTTATGTTATTTTTGTTTCTGTGTTATCTATGTTTTCTATATGCTTACTGTCTTTTTTTGTGAAATGTTTATTGTAATGTGGTGTAATGTGTATGTGCTGAATAAACGCTTATTATTATTATTATTATTATTAAAATGTGTGTCCCCCCCTCTAACTTCTAAAGTATGATAAGTCTAAAAAAATATATGATGTACTTTACTATAAAAACTACCAACGAAAATTGGTTTGAACGAAATCTAGGAAGTAGTTTTTTATATATTATCATATTTAAAAAAAAAAAATTTTTCATCTAACCTATGCGTGTGGGGTATCCATAAATAGGTCTTCAAAAATCATATTGAGGTTTCTAATATCATTTTTTTTTAACCTGAATAGTTTGCGAGAGAGACTCTTCCAAAGTGGTAAAATGTGTGTCCCCCCCCTCTAACTTGTAAAGTAGGGGCATGATAAGTCTAAAAAAATATATGATGTACTTTACTATAAAAAATACCAACGAAAATTGGTTTGAACGAAATCTATCAAGTAGGTTTTTTTTATACGTCATAAAGGGTAAACTTAATTAACTCTCATTCAACTGAAATATAAAAATAAATAAAAACCTTTTAATTTCATAAAAATAACCTTATTGCTGCTGCGGAACCCTTCATGGGCGAGTCCAACTCGCACTTGGCCGGTTTTTCATTATTTTTAAGAAAGCTATAATGTTTGTTTTTGAAAAGAATAAAATCATCTTGAGTGAACTTCTCTCTAATAAATAGGATATTGAGTTACGATTTATTTTTAAATTATAAATACACTTTTGTTTTATACCAAAAGTATGTAGAAAAGTTAAACAACAATTACGAATTTCAAACTTTTTATAACATTCAAACAATTCCGTTCATGTCTGACGATATTTTTGTTTCCGATAAATCAATACGATGTCGATGAACGGAGCGATTAATATTCCATTAGCGTGATGGTCGACGCCGACTATTAGCAGCGATAGGCCGCTGGTGTATGGCCTGTCAATTCAGACCGCTACGCGACGCGTAGAATGTAGATAGATTTCTAAATTTGTACTGAATTGACAGACTTCAACTGAAGACGTGAGTTGAAGGACACGATAACTAACATTTTGTAACATACGGACATTTACTCATTTTTACCCTTATAATTTGAAGAAACCTTGTAATATTAAACATATTTATTTAATGTTAATGTTGACTAAACACTTTTATTAACACTTTTATCACATGAAATATGCAGACCGACTCCATTGTTATGACCGAGTAACTCGAACTCAACTTGATACGCTTTTCACGCTTATACACCGATATAAGGCTCTCTCCAGTGATCTATCTCAATGGTAAAGATATGTGATATGGATGCATATACCAGTCCTTATGATTGTAAGTCTATTACGAAGCAGATAGATTTAGGCACGCTTGAACAGGACTTGGATTCAAATTAGCTCCTGTTCTAATTCACAAAAGAGGCAACATTATATTTAACAGAGATAACTTTAATCTAGATCCGGGCAACGAAATATTAACATTGACATATCCAATAACAAAAGAAATATTAAAATTTTAGATAATGGAGCCCAAATCTTTTATGGGAAAGCCTGTTGAGTGACTGCTTACCTATATTCTACATTATCTTTACATTAAAAATTTCTTCAAAACCGTTTAATCAATAGCATCACAACAAATATATCCAATAAATTAGATAAATTATCAAATTATATTCCTCGTATTCAAAACAATGAGCCGAATGAATGAGAGTAATGCAATAATATTAATGGTATGCAATAATTTGAAAAGCATAATACATCATAGAAACACGTTTGTGATTGAATTAGTGAGGACTAAGCTGAGTAATTAACTCTAATATATTAGTTACATGCTATTGAGGTTGAGTGCAGGTTAATTAAGATACAGACAGCAGCTATGCAGCACTTTATTCATCTGAATTATAGCTTGTAATCTATACATTACAAGCTATATTAATTGACAACATTTCATTTAATTAATCATCAAAAATAAAAAATGCCATTTCTTTGTTTTTATTTCCGAAGTCTTAAACAAAAAATTACAGATTTTTTTAATCATTAATTTCCGAGAAAAAAAATTAAAACGAAAAATCCACTTGTGACCTTTGCTTGTAGGATAAAACCTAAAAAACGTAACGTAACGTATTCAATAACCTCAAAGTAAAGTACCACAAAGTCAGTGACAGTACTGATAGTTTTTTTTAAGAAATCAGACATGACGTCAAAGGTATTTTGTTGTTCAACCGTACCAATAACGTCATTTCGCGCTTAAGTCATTTTAGAATGATCAGAATTAAAAACCAAGTTTTATAAATGAAAATGACCACATTTTCAAAAATAAAAAAATATGGGTCCCCTAATTTAACCCCTACTTTTATATTTCGTCATAAAACAAGTACAAAAAATATTTGAAATGTTTTCAATTCAGATGATTGGATTTATGTTTGTTGGACGAAAAAACTACTAAATGAGTTGATTAATTCTTTTATCATTACGAAAAGTAACAAGAGAAGTGAGATGATAATAAACTGATATTTTTTAAACACAGACCAATAACAATGAAAACTTAAGTAGTTCTAACTAGATGACGCCCGCAACTCCGTCGCGCAAAAAATTGTTTATCGCAAGGGAACCGTACAATTTTCAGGGATATAATATATCTAACAAAACGTCAAAAGGACATAATAAGTAGCCTATGTCCTTTTACGGGAGTTAAAATGTCTCCATATCAAATTTCAGCTTAATCGGTACATATCTTTGGACGCGAAGAGGTAACAGACAGACAGACGCACTTTCACATTTATATTATTAAGTATGGATAGTTAAGTATATATAGTATAACTAGATGACGCCCGCAACTCCGTTGCGCCAAAATTTGTTTTTTGCGTGAGAATTACTGTAAATTTTTTCAGGAGAAAATGTATCCTATGTCCTTTCACGGGATTCAAAGTGTCTCTATTCCAAATTTCAACAAAACAAATTCAGCGGTTTGAGCATTAAAAGGTAACAGACCGCCAGACAGGCACACTTTCGCATATATGTATTGTTATGCGGAGTGAAATTTGGGTTCTCTCAGGTCATGCTTGCAGTTATCCTAGTCCCTGAGCCGCTGAGCTACCGAGCCTTATTTAGTTGTGCTAATATCAAATTCGTATTTTAATCGGACTGAAAATTACTCGAATTTATCCATATCATGAATAAAATAGTTTCGATAAGAAGAGCTAAAACAGATAAAGCGCAGCACAGCAAATTAAATGACAAAATATTATATCAACAAGCAAAAGGATAATTAAAAGAGCAGTTTATAAAACACACGTTTTTATAAACGCAGGCATGGATAAAATAAATAATAATCGTTGAAATTATATCCATCCTTGAAATAAAAAATATGTGCAATAACAGGCCAGTATAAAATATACAAAATAATGTGACTCTTTTAAGAGTAAGCGGGTTATGCCATGATCACACCTACCGAGTACCGAGTGGCGAGATAGTACGCGGCCGAGCACATCCTTATTAAACATACCGAGTGCTTGGCTGAATGCTGACTCGCCACCGTACTCGGTAGGTGTAAGCAGGCCTTTAGTTTGTGAAACGTAAAGGTAACGCTGGAATAACGCAACCGCAACGCAATTAGGTTTTTCTCCATTGCTATACAACGGCTGGAGATACGCAGCCGTATCACGTATCTTGCGAGAGCAATGCGATAGCAATTTTTGCACGATAATTGCTCCAAAATCGCAATTTCGTATCACGTATCAGCCAAAACAAAACGTTTGCAATCGATCCATGATACCATTGTTTTTTATACTCAGCAATCGATCGCGCGATTATTGCTAGTGGATTATTGATCGCTATTTTTACGTGATAGACCTGCGGAATTACTATTGTTTATATTCGAGTTCATTAGATCGACACAGACGGATCGTCTCGTTTTATTAGGTGTTAAAATTCCTTACTCGATAGACAATAATTGTCGTTACTACTTACTCGCTTCATTAGAATTAGAGGCACGTTCCCAACTTACTTCGTCGGCTGAATTACGTGGTAATGCTGTTGTCTTAATATTTGCTACGTACTTGAAATACATGAGTTGTCTGTGTTATTAAAACTTTTGTGGGTTTATTTTGTTTTATTAGAGGCGATGATTTACAAGTCCTAAGGAGGCTTTTGGATTATATGATAAATAAATTAACTCTGACTTTAGTAGATCTATTTTATAAATAAGCGCGATTTTGAAGTTTCAAAAATTTTCAATACGCGGCAGAAGGAATTACTTCCTTTCTTAAGTTTATACAGGGTGTAACAAAACTAAGTGATAATACTTTAGGGTGTGTACGTGTTCCTCTTAGGGCCCTTCCACACGACGTTTTTTTACGCTCGTTTGTTATATCGATACAAACGCAAGTTGAACACTCAGCAAACGGAAGGAAGCCGACACGCTTTAACCTTTACATACGATCCTTATTTTTGTATATATGTTACCGCTAATGTGCGTAAACCAGTTAGACTGCAGATTAACAAGGTATTCTGCAAATTATCTGGGTTAGTCAGTTAAAGTTCAAAAAGTTTATTGAGAATAAATTTCATAAAACAGGTTCTTGTTTGAATAAAACATGTTATTTACTTGTAGATAATTATTTAATAATAATAATAATAAGCGTTTATTCAGCACATACACATTACACCACATTACAATAAACATTTCACAAAAAAAGACAGTAAGTATATAGAGAAAACATAGATAACACAGAAACAAAAATAACATAAAAAAGAACATTAATAAGCAGACGGACATAATATAAGTTAGTGTCTATTTGGGTACAAATTACAAAATACAATGCAGTGTAATGCGAATTCCACCAAAAAGGACACCACTCAGGTGATGATCACGGTATAATACCTATACCGCGATCCCTGGTGTTATGTGAGGCCTTATTGTCAATCGCTCGACAGATGCACACTGGCGTCAGCACAAACTGAATAATAAGATATACAAAAACATTAAAAATACATAATAATTAAAAAAATAATAGTAGATAAGCCTAAAAATGATGTGATATATATATAATATATAGGCAAAATGGCATATAATATAGGCAAATTATGTTAATGTAATTTTATGGACTGAAACAAAGGAATAAATTATTAATTTTTTAAGTAAAATATTACTCCACTAATAAAATATTCATATAATATAACAGATCGTATCAACTAGAACAAAACCAATCAAAACAACAACAGTCTTAGGTTGACAAGCTTAAGTCAAAGTTTTTAGGACTTTTACGAAGGAAGAGAATGCAAACTACCTAGGTAAACTGCAAATAAGCTTTTTTTATTTAAAAATTTCACACTTTAACGGATGGTATCAGGGAATCTGCAGATTACCTAGGTAATGTGCACGTTAACGTGTTCTGTATTTTAACGGTAACATCGATACAAACGCCACGTTTTTCGAACGCAACTAGAACGTGCTGTAAGCGCGCGCTTGTATCGTGTTACAGACACGTTGTATCGTGTCTGTATCGCGTTTATATCGCGTTCGTATCGCGTTGTCTATCGATCGGCGCCGCTTTTGACCACAGTAAAGCGCGTTTCAATAGAGTTAAACTTGCGTTTGTATCGATACAAACGCGCGTTTCCTTTAGGCTTCCTTGCGTTTGCTAAGCTTTCAACTTGCGTTTTTATTGATACAAACGAGCGTAAAAAACGTCGTGTGGAAGGGCCCTAATATCTGCCAAAACGCGATGAAAACACGCAGAAGACGAGCGCATCAGAAACGCGCGTCGTCAGTGCGCAAAAAATACGTCGTGTGGAAAGGCCCTTAGAGAGTTCACTGTCAAATTAGCAGCTCTGAAAGACCAAAATTTTTTTTCACTTTTGTATGGGCAAGCGCCCCAGCGTCACGAGTTCCCCATACAAAAGTGAAAAAAAAATTTGGTCTTTCTGAGCTGCTACTTTCACAGTGAACTCTCTACAAGGAACACATACACACCCTAAAGTATTATCACTTAGTTTTAACCTGTACATATATATATAACCTGTATATAAAAAATTGCACAACGCCCATAAGGCTTCTTACAGACGAACGGCACTTGTAGACGGCTGTCGTCGACAAGTGTTCGTCTGTAAGAAGCCTAAGAAGTTCACTACAAATAATATTAGGTTCTAGCTATTCCCCGTGACCCGCTCAAATACTTACAACAGCAATAAAATTCTTAATTCAAATAACCTAATTTCTCCTCTCAGATACGGCCGCGCGGGCAGCCTGGCCGTGACGCCGGGCGAGAAAATCCTGGAGCTGCTGCGTCCGAGCGGCGACGCGCCACGCCGCCACTCCACCGCCGCGTGCGCGCCCCCCGCCCGCACCTTCGTCTACTGCCCCTCCGACGCCCTGCCCTACTGCCCGCCGTCGAGATACGCGCCCCCGAGACAACAAGTTAAGGTAAAGGAGTATTAAAATTAATATTTTCGATGTAGAGAATTGTTCTGAAACTTGAGCGTTTAGTCAAGTAATGTTAATGATAGTTTACATGCAAAATTATACTGAGTGCGAAACAGCTACTTCAGATGATAGTTCTGATATCCGCTACGCACTGCACTACCGCTATATTTTGTTTACTTTCTCTACATAGTTAATGATAGCAATGTTGTTCAATGCTTTGTAAGTCGATAATTGTTGCTCTTTCAAAAAAAGTAAACCGCGCAAGAGTAGGAACGAGTGTTAAGCCATTATTATTATAATATTTAAAGTGTATATAGTGCCATTTACATTATCATTATTATTATAATATTTAAAGTGTATATAGTGCCATCCATATATTAATACGCGAGCGAAAAACTTGGGATCCCTTTTGACGAAAAATGCGGAAACATAGGTGATTGAAATTTTGCACAGTTATAGTTTATAATATGGTGAAGGAGTGTATCGAGCTAATTTATTGTTTTTTGAAATTATGCTTTTATCATAAATTTTTTTAACAAATAAAACATTACACACACTACAACACACACACTAGGAGATTTTTATTGACAAGCCAAACACACGAGTTGTACTCTTTTATTTATGGTTGAAGTCTGTTGTCAAATTGAAAATAGATTTAGTTTTTTTTATTGAATCTTAAATACCTACTGTTAGACATAGTTATTACACGGCCAGTCTGTCATCATTTGACTTTATTAAGAGCGGGCTGTGCAATTTTGCTGCGTTTTCTAATAAGTATTACGATCCCGGAAGACGATTGACTCAAATGAAATTGAGATTTATTTAATCATTGTATATTTATCTGATATTTAACTAACGGAAAACACGATTCACTTATTTTGACTCGATAGTTTTATTTTTCGAAATTATGAATCTTTTTGGACATTTCAACAAATATCTGTTACACTTATTGAGTTACTATCATTAAATAACTTGCACTACTACAATCACACACTTTATAAAATAGTAGCTAAAGGAACTATTAGTATTCTATTTAGTTTTTAAGTAATCGTCAAAAATCAGTTTTGGGACTTACGTCCTTTACTTTCGTGCTATAATGCGGGAACCGTTGTTACGCGATATTGTTCACTATTAGCTGCAGCCTAAAGTACATTGCCCGGGAGCACGATTCATGGAATTATTGTATCACGATTGGAGGATAGCGTTGTGTGTAGGCAGGGCTAGCGTTTCCACAGCGCGCTCTTAATCTGAGACTGTCGCAGGAAAAGTCTAAAAAATAATAAACTCAATATTTTGACAATAGAATATCAAAAGAAAAGCGTTGAAACTTTTATTTATACCGCAAATAAAAAATTAAATTATAATCTATAATTTATTTTTTTATTTGCGATCGAATTTAGACCATTGGGCGATCTCTAGTTTACATTAAATATTTAATGACCTCGCACTCAAAACTCTGCGGTGAAATATATAAATTATAAACGGTGTCAACATTGTGCATTGCACAAAGCCGCACGCCGTAAAGTGGCTATTTGTGCTCAAATGAGCACATTTATTCCCTGACGCGTTCTATACACGTGGAGTGGTACATATTATGATTATACTAGACGTTCGGCGCGGCTTCGCCCGCGAACGGCGTAAATTAGATATTTCACAGACAAATCAGTCCACAAAAAATAGCCTATGATCCTTTACGTGGTCTACTTCTTATCTATGCCAAATAATAGAAAAATTGCTCCAGTAGTTCGTGAGATAATCCCTTTCAAATAATTTACCCCGTTTTTCCACATTTCCTCTATTTCTTCGCTCCTATTAGTCTTAGCGTGATAAAATATAGCCTATAGCCTTCCTTGATAAATGGACTATCTAACACTGAAAGAATTTTTCAAATCGGACCAGTAGTTCCTGAGATCAGCGCGTTTATACAAACAAACAAACTCTTCAGAATTATAATATTACTAGAAGTTCCGCGCGGCTTCGCCCGCGTAAATTAGATATTTCACAGACAAATCAGTCTACAAAAAATAACCTATGATCCTTCACGTGGTTTACTTCTTATCTGACCCAAATAACAGAAAAATTGCTCTAGTAGTTCGTGAGATAAGCCCTTTTAAATAATTTCCCCCGTTTTTTCCACATTTTCTTCTATTTCTTCGCTCCTATTAGTCTTAACGTGATTAAATATAGCCTATAGCCTTCCTCGATAAATGGACTATCTAACACTGAAAGAATTTTCCAAATCGGACCAGTAGTTCCTGAGATTAGCGCGTTCAAACAAACAAACAAACAAACTAACGAACTCTTCCGCTTTATAATATTAGTATAGAAAAGTATAGATAAGTATAAGTATAGATTAAATTGTTCAAAATACATCTGAATCATATTTTATTTTAGGTATGATAAAATATACGTGAGATAATCTACAAATTTTTGGGCTCATGATATGACTGCTTAAGTATAAATTATGCTGCCTTTGCTGTCCCACCGCTGGGCAAAGGCCTACCACAAAGTCTTCCAATACTCTCGATGTAAAGTAACCGTAGGCCAGCCTGGCTCGTATTTGACGTTTAGACAGAGAAAAAGTCTATCTTGGAATATGCGCTAGTTTACCTATGCGTTGAGTAGGTATTTACTGAAAATATTTGTAAATATTCGCTCTTGATTTTATCACGCCTTATATTTAGTTTTATGTTAAACAATTTGTAACTTAAGAATCTAGATTAAAGTTACTCGCAGAATACAGTTTGATAGCGTCAAGTGCCAACTTCGAAGCTAATACTTTACTATAAAACAATGAGGCGCGAACTTCCTCCGTGGAAAAACTTGGAAACTTTTTACTGAATCTTAAATAATGACATAATGTTGGTGGCTTCCGGGACTGCATAATGTGATTGTGTTTTATAATCCTCGCTCCCCGGGTAACCGGATTATACGGCGCTGCACATTTCAGACTGGATATTCTTTATGAAGTTGGATATAAACGTCGTGTGAATTAATAGGGATTCCTTGCAACGTTTCCGAGAATCCTAATTATTCCGAGCTCGTTATTTTTTATTTAACGTACTAATGTGTCATATAGAGTCATGAATATACGTCCAGATTAACTGTCACCGAGATGTTTTGGGATAGGTTGCTTGGAAATATGTACAATTTATATGTTGAACAAATTATACCTCGGCTTCTGAAATGTCGCGTTTATCGTCATGTCTAATCTGGTCGCGCCCAGTCATAAAATATTATTGTTCCAGTTGCCGACACCTCAGACGCAGAAACCGCCACCGCAGCCTCCACCGGTGCCGCAGCGAACCGCACCTGTGGTGGTGCCACCACCGCTGCCGGTGCCCCCGCCGGCACCTCCGCGACGCGCGTCGCCGCAGCCGCCCCGCCGGGCCCCACCCCCAACACCACCCCGACCTACCCAGACAGACAACAATGGCAACCGCCGGGCCAACGTTCCCCCGCCTCTACAGAACCCGCAGAAGCTCGACTGCAACAGGAACCCGCAGCCGCAGCCGCCGGTGCCGCGCCGGCCGCCACAGAAGGCGCCCGAGACTCCCGCGTTCCAGCCGGCGCCGCCACCGCCGCAGATGAAGAGCTCCCCCAGCTCGGGGTCCAACATCAGCGTGCGGCAGGACTCCAACGTGTCGTCGGACTCCTTCAGCCAGACGTCGTCACCGTCCTACACCACGAAGACGATGGAGGCGCCGCTGCTGCCGCACCAGCACGTCAATAAAAGCCTCAACGCGAAGATCGCGAGAGGACTGCTGATGAAGGAGCAGAAGGAGCGGGAGTCCGGCCACTCCGCCATCACCAAGAGCATGTCCACGCCCGCGTCGCTGCAGACCATCGTCCGCCTGCAGAACGGCAGCAACATGTCTCTACACCATCGGGTAAGTTCCACTCATTTTTTTAAATACAGCTCACGTTTAAGGCGAAACGGCATTCGACGACACTACGCTACAGCGGACCCACACTTCTTCATATACTTCATGTTCTAAAGCACTGATACAGTGCCGCGGCTTAGCTCATACAATTTCATAAAAATAATGTATGGTCGTGACGTGTTGCGTCACTTGCGTAGCTCCGATGCAGCTTAATGTCGCCTAGAGCGGTAACATATTATTTTACTTGAACGTGCAGCGTTTTGTATAGACCAGTTTGAGTCTTTTACTGTAACTGTGAATCATTTATCAACTCTACCGATAAAACCAGTTTACTGATACAAGACCATTACTTTTAACCATACAGTGAAATGGAGTGAACAAAATAAATTCAGCTCCGCGGAAAATATTTGCCTACACTCGCAGTCGGCCGTTTAAAAGTTATTTGCTGGCATTCATGTTCAGATCATAAAATTCTCCAACTTTTAATGTGTCGCGCGGCGTTCGAGCTTTAGCATGCAGAGCTGTTCTCGAGGTCCCTACTAGAGTGTCTGAGCCAACACATATACACACAAATACGTATTAATATAAGATATATAATATACAGATATAGCTAGCAACTACAGAAACATAATATTATAGTTTACTGTCTAAACGCATTATCATAATATAGGGATTCAAGACTTTTAGGGCCTGTTTCGCCACTTACTGATAAATATCTTACTTAAGTAAATATCTTATAAGTTATAATTAAATGCTTTTTGAGAAGTGCTAATTTATCACTACAGTACATAGTATAAAACAAAGTCGCTTTCTCGGTCCCTATGTCCCTTTGTATCTTAAATCTTTAGAACTACGCAACGGAGTTTGATGCGGTTTTTTTAATAGATAGAGTGATTGAAGAGGAAGGTTTATAAGTATAATAACATCCAATAAATAGTGGAGAAATACTGTTATTTTTGAGGTTTCTAATGTGATGTCGTAAATATTTTTTTTTTTTGCTTACATTGCAAACGCAGGCTGAACCCTACGAGATTTATCAAAATAATGTACTAAGTATTGTACACTATGAAAAGGTCTACAGAAAACTCCGTGATGGTATATATTATGTCTATCCCACAATAACATTTTATTTTCATTTACTATTTTACGACAAAATTAAATAATGGCTAATTTTCGAAGCAATTTTAACCAATACAGCATGAATTCAATTAAATACTTTAAATATATTGTTGATTTAATATAGATCTACAGTGTGTAACAAAAATAAGTGATAAAACTTTAGAGTGTGTACGTTTTTCTTGTAGAGAGTTCACTGTGAAAGTAGCAGCGCTGAAAGACGAAAATTTTTTTTCACTTTTGTATGGGCAAGGGCCCGAGCACCCATACAAAAGTGAAAAAAAATCGTCTTTCAGCGCTGCTACTTTCACAGTGAACTCTCTACAAGGAACACGTACACACCCTAAAGTATTATCACTTATGTTTGTTACACCCTGTATATGGCCCTGTACAAGATATGATTTAAATGAATATTTTCAAAGATATTACAGATTAAAAAATTGCAGGACGTTTGCGGTGGTACCGGCCAAGGCGGGCCACGGGTAGTAATGAATATAAATTCATATAAATCATTTTTTCAGTGAGTGACATAGGCTATATAATATTTTATACCCGTGCAAAGCCGGGGCGGTCGCTAGTTTACAATATTGAAAAAAAATAGAGCCAACTGCAATCATGTAACACACAAAATGCAACAACGCATACCACTAAGCAAAGTACGCTATCGATGAATTTGATAACCTCGTACGATAAAATCCGGAGCATTTCAATTTTCATACGATTTAATTTCTAACAGCGTGGCGTGAATGTTTGAATAATAAATTAGTTTTAGTTGAATGGTCATAAAATGTTCGGTCCCGGCGCGGTGTCGCACGCAGCCGGCCGCATTCAAATATTGTAGTGCAATATTTAGCGCACCGCGGCTGCGGTACAAGCTAACAAAATTTAAAGTGAAACCCCCTTAATAATTGTTGCCGTTATAAAACTGCTTGTATCTTAGTTTCTCAATGTTGAGAACTATGGCTAAAAACCCAAAAATTTTATATTCCAGGAAACCCCCAAATTGTCGGAAAACACTGCCGTGGGAAACACGCCTTTCCCTTAAACTAACTTAGTCTACCTGAACAACTGTGTTGCAAACGCTATCTTAATTCAAAAATCAGTGAGTTGGTCGTGATGATAATATAAGTAGCTACTAGAGCAGCTATTAACACACACTTTCCTCAGATTTTACGGATGTCGGATATAATATCATGTTTCCGTCGTTAGATTAAAAAAAAAAGGTTGGAGATTTGAAATAAAAATTAAATTCAAAAATCGAATTCCATAAATAAAAACACCTTTACCACTACCTGCGCTGACTTCCACAGAACGTTCCATTTTACGGTGTGGAGAGCGGTGAATTGCACTTAATTTGATCGCGGGCCGCGATTCCAAACAGAATAAAATTGAAAATGTGCGCTTATCCGATCTTCCAATAGATTACGTTCCGTTCCACGCTTAACTTATAACTGGCCGATATTCAATTAACTTTGCGGAGTTTCTGTATCTGTGTTCTGTAATTAAGTTGTGTTTGGCGGGCCATTTTATCGATACGGTGAAGTGATTTTGCTCCGTCATTTATGATATTAGTTTATTTAATTCCTGCTCTATGAGTATTTGCGATTGATGTTTTGTTTGTTTGCTTTAAGTAATGGTTTCTAGAGAAACTACTGGGCTGATTTAAATGAAATGAGATAATGACGTGTTATAAGATAAATAATGATAATTAATTACGAACATTGATAGATATTACTCCCCGCTCCCTCTCTACCCTAACAAAAGTAAGAATAAACCTTATCCTTCCCCTTAGTCAACTATGTGTGCTTTTTATCAAAAAGCGGTCAAGTAGTATAAAAGCCTATTCGGTGCCAATACACACCCTCCCTCATTATTGGATTAGTAAGATAATAGGGGAAAACCGGGATAGATGCCGCGCTGGGATAGATGCCTCGTTTCTAAAAATTCAACTACCAGAGAACAAAACAGCAAATTCGTTGTTTACATACGCGCCACATGCACCCCCCACCTCAGTGACGCGCGAGTTGTTGTGCTAGATGGACGTTTCTCGCTTGTGTGTCGAATTACATTCGTAGCGGACGCGACGAACGCTTCAAAATTTCAAACGTAAGTATTCACTATTTCATATCTTTATAAACAGTTAAATGATTACATTTTATTTGAATTGTTTTAATACATTGGTTCTTTGAGAACACATTTAAGAGTCAATCACTGATGTTTGCATTTATTTTATTTATAAAATATTGAGAGGCATCTATCCCTAGTGAAAAGGATAGTTGCCCCGAGTTTACAAGGGATAGTTGACTTTAGGGGCATCTATCCCTCTATACTGCAAGAGCCTTATCGAAGTATTTAAAAGTCATAGTCGTGAATATTTTCGTATTTCCTAATAGTAGAATATTAGAAAATACCAAAAAAAATGTATCCAACTTTAATTTCATAATTCGAATATGATGAAATGAGTGTAGATACAGTGTTTTATTTATACTTACTTTGCTTATTGTAGGTGAGCCATGCCAAGGAAATACAAAAGAAAGGAGGGCGTACGAGCTCGAGTAGTTTCTTGGACAACAGAGCAGCTACAGTCAGCTTTCCATGAATTGGATAAAAAAGAATTGGGGATCAATGAAATATCCAGACAATTTGGGATTCCATCCAGAACATTGCGAAGGCGTTACGCTATTAAAAACCAAACTAAGCTGACTTTGGGAAAACATCCTGTCCTGGGTTTAGAACACGAAAAAAGGTTGGTAGCGCACATTTTGAAGCTTAGCGACGCGGGATTTCCCCCAGATAGACGAGCTATACGTACGTTAGCATACAAATTTGCCGAAAAGCTACAGATTCAACACAATTTTGATAATGAAAACCAGATGGCTGGGAATGAATGGTTCAAAAGTTTTATTGAGCGAAATCCAGAGTTGTCTATTAGGCAAGCAGAAGGTTTGTCTGTCGCTAGGGCTAAAGGTCTCAGCAGAGAAGAAGTAAATAATTTTCATGAACTTCTGACAAAAGTCCTGGCCGATAATGATCTCTTGGATAAGCCTGAAAGGATTTATAATATGGACGAATCGGGAGTTCAGCTTAACAATAAGCCTGGCAAAGTTGTTGCAAAGAAAGGTGCAAAAGTAGTAAATTCAGTTACATCTGCGGAGAAAGGTGAAACAATGACTATCGTAGCCTGTTGCAATGCCATTGGTAATTTTCTCCCACCAGTAGTAATAATTAAAGGTGTAAATAAGAAACCAGAATTCGAGAACGGTCTACCACTGGGCTCAAAAGTGTACATGAACAAAAAGTCGGCATACATAAATACCGATCTTTTCTATAAGTGGCTTACGGAACACTTCATAGCTTTGAAACCGCAAGGTAAGGTTTTGCTTATTTTAGACGGGCACTCATCTCATTCATCCGCACCAGACATGCTGCAAGTTGCTTCTGATAACGATATTATTTTGTTATGTTTACCCAGCCACACTACCTCAGCTTTACAACCATTAGACGTAGCGGTGTTTGGGCCATTTAAAACATACTTTAACCATGAAACTAATCAGTTTATGCGCGCAAATCCAAATAAAAAGATAAGCCGTTATAATGCTGGAACCCTTATACGCAACGCATGGATACGCGCTACTACACCTGCAAATACTTTTGCTGGCTTTCGAAGAAGTGGGATTTATCCACTAAATCCTAATGCTTTGCCCGATTCTGTTTTCACTATATCTGATATTGCACATCGCAGTGACAATGATCCTGATCAACCCTGTGTGCTACATCAAACTACAACAGCGCTTCTTCAAACATCTTTAAACGAAAATGCAGAACCTTGTGAGCATGTTGAAGTTGAACACAGAACACAAACAACTATACCTCCGATTTCGTCAATTGATTGTCCAACTACATTTGAAAACGAATATTTGAATGTCGCAGACCTGAACATAACACCACCCAATATGCCATCAACTTCATTCAACCGAAACTCACCCAGCCTTTTGATCGATCCTCAGATTTTAGAAGATACGATTATTGATATTGTTGATATAGGTGATGATTCACTAATACGGATTCTAGATAACGAAGAAAAAGAAACACCTTCTAAATTTTTAGTCGAAGCTTCACCAATACCACAAATTCCTCTGACTTTAGCAAGGAGAGCTAAACAATCGGCAGATATTCTCAATTCTAGAGAAAAAAAGAAAAAAGGGATATTGCTGACAGGAAAAAGAAACAAATAGAATCTAAGATACACAAGACTGAAGCTACCAAAAAAAGACAAACAATAAAAAAAGCAAATAAAAAAACCAAAGAACAAATACAAAAAAATAAAAATAAGAAAGGAAAACCAAAGAAAAACTATGACTCAAGTGAAGAAACAGATGGTGACGTGACTGATTGCAGTCATAAAGAAAATGATTATTATTTAAAAGTAAACAAGGATCGTGGACTACGTAAAAGACTAGCTATTTATAGCTCAAACAGTGAAAATGAAGATCACCTCTCACCTAATACTGAAAAAGGTAAAAAAACCATAGGACTACCCGTGAAAAAAACTAAAAAAAATAAATTTGAAGAGCCTAATTCTATAGATGAAAATGTTTGCGTAGAATGCTTCGATACCTATAATAACACGAAGTCCAAATCTGATTGGATCCAGTGCATTATGTGTCAGAAGTGGCTGCACGAAACATGCACACTTTTTAAGAACTATTGCTCAAGATGTGGAAAACTTAAAATGTCCGGTTCCACTTAATGAAGGATAATTCCTTACAAATATGTTGATTTTTTTAAATGTTTAAATAATAACTAAGGTTAAACGAAATTATTAATTTTTTTTGTTGTTAGATATTCATATGAATGTTGATTTTTTTTAATGTTAAATAATTATTTCTACGTTAAAACGGGAATGTTTCGTTTGAGATGATTCTATATGATAGTTTTAATATGTTATCGCTTAAACAGATTTTTTTATATATTTTGTAGACATGCATAAATGTAAATAAATATGGTTAAGCATTTTATATTACCTACACATGTAGATAATAAATAAATATTACATTTTGATTACGTATTCTTGTTAATTATTTAAAAAGGCATCTATCCCGCATCACAGGCATCTATCCTCCTAAGTGACTTCATAGTGGGGCATCTATCCATATAGGTAGGCACCTATCCCCAAAAAATGTGTTTCGCAAGAATTTCATTTTTGCAAAACCAGTAATGGTTAGGTAAATAAATACAGTTTCTAAAGCTTTATGAATGATTAAACTAACTATATTACAGGGTCAATCTAAGCAAATATGTTTGGTATTCAAATAATGAAACACTTTCGAAAAGTGGGGCATCTATCCCGGTTTTGCCCTATTACCTTATGAATTTAACGTTATAATACTATTATTATTTGTGCATTGTGTACGATATTATTCACTGGCAAATCCCCGTCTGTCGGCGCACTTTACGCCGTGGTACAGCCGCGCCGAGCCGCCTGTGACAGCCCTTTATCTACTGTTTGCATGCTGCTATTTTGTTTCACCGATTTTCCCGAAAACAGCAATGTACTATCAGAGAAATTGTTTTATAGGCAGACGGCAGAGGGCAGATGGTAGACGTACTTAGTTTGATCACGTTATGTCAAACCAAGCCGACAGATGACGGCTAATTGACATAACGTGACCAAATGATGTAGGTCCGTCAACTGCCGAGTTAATTTCCTCGATAGTACTATCACAGAAATTGTTTCATTGGATTTTACCATCGAGGAAATTGATTCCTAGGCAGTTGACGGACCTACGTCATGTGGTCGGCTTATGTCAATTCAATGTTAGCTGTGATCGGTCGGATGGGTTTGACATAACGCGACCAAATTACTTAGGTCCGCCATCTGCCTAGGAATCAACTTGTCTGATAGTACCTACGTTATTTTGAGTTACAGCAAGCACAACCGACAGCTCACGACTAATGTAGATTTGACTTTACGCAACCAAACTATGGTCAACCATTTTTGATCAATCAATTCTCTGATGATACATTGTCAAATTGCATTCGAAAGTTTGATGTCCATGTTAAATTTTTAGAAGTATGGAATTTGTCATATTATAGTTAAACTAGACGTTCCGCGCGGCTTCGCCCGCGTAAATTAGATATTTCACAGACAAATCAGTCTACAAAAAATAGCTATGATCCTTTACGTGGTCTACTTTTTATCTGACCCAAATAACAGAAAAATTGCTCTAGTAGTTCGTTAAATAAGCCCTTTCAAATAATTTCCCCCGTTTTTTTCCACATTTTCTTCTATTTCTTCGCTCCCATTAGTCTTAGCGTGATAAAATATAGCCTATAGCCTTCCTCGATAAATGGACTATCTAACACTGAAATAATTTTTCAAATCGGACCAGTAGTTCCTGAGATTAGCGCGTTCAAAGAAACAAACAAACTAACAAACTCTTCCGCTTTATAATATTAAAAAGTATAGATTATTTACATGACATACTGCCGCACTTAAACGCTCCCTAGACGGTAATTCAGCATTACAATTTACATGCGTTACGTGCTGTCACGCACGCATGATCGTTTATTGTATTGATTGATGCGAATGACATGCAAACTATGTGCTGTACATTGATTGACAAGTTGTTTAATTTTTAGTCCTGCAATATGTTCATTAAGTACATGCACGCATGATCGTTTCGCGATCGGCATGTCATGCAACAATCAATACCGTCACGTAAATGGATGTCATGCTGAATTACCGTCTAGGGAGCGCATTAGAGTGGAACATTAATTACTTAATAATAATAATAATATCTATGGACGCTTCATACCACGTCAGTCTGGCCCCGTGCTAAGTACCTGAAGGACTTGTGTTACAGGTACCAGACAACGGAAATATATTTAATACTTTTATACTATACATATATTTAAGATTTTTATTATATCATACACATATTTAATACACATCCAGACCCGGGAACATTGAAAACTTTTTGTTCCGTCGGCGGGATTCGAACCCGCGACCCCCGGCTTGAGCTGCCACACACTCAACCAATTGAGCCACAGAGGTCGTCAATGTATGTAATTAATTTAACTCATCAAGCCCCATACGGCCACCGGTGGTCGCGACAACAATAGAATACAATAGCATTTCCAAGAATCCGCGATCGAAGGGTTAAAATGTTGACATAAGCCTCATACATTGTCTGTCAAACTCTTTATTAATTTGAAGGTTAATCATAATTAAATGTCTCTGAGTACGGCGAATAGTGTTTACTATGTTATGTTACGTTATTGAGGTTATGACTTTTGAGTTATGACAAATAGTCTAGATTTACTACTAGATTTTTGTCTAACTTCGCTAAGCGCTATATTATTATTAAATAAAATCTAACTCTCTTCTCGCAGTTATCACTTTGTACCACTTAAAAGTTTATAAAGATATTTCGAGAATGCAGTGTCACGCGGACCGTCAGTACGGATCGCTCCGTATAAGGCTGGTTTTAGTGTCACGCAGACCGTCGGTACGGATCGCTCCGTATAAATGCAATATGCATTACGCTATAAGGAGCGTTTTAAAGTTAGAGTTAGTTCAGAGCGATCCGTACCGACGGTCCGCGTGACACCAAAACCAGCCTAAAACTTCATACAGATTGGTCTACGGAGCGATCCGTACCGACGGTCCGCGTGACACTAAAACCAGCCTAAACCGATATGTATTAAGCTTTATTTTATTTATATATATCGGGCTACATAGGCCCATACAGTATATACCTTAGTGTCTAACATAATTATACTTAAGGAGTAATTCAGACGGTAGGTACTCTATAACGCTTTAGATATACGAAGCAATACATACCGTACGGTCCGCGTGACACGGCCCGTATAAATAGTCAGTACTTAAGATGCGACCCGGTCTCAAGACGCGGTTCGGCTCTGTGATTGGTCCAAATTTTGACTGCCAACCAATCACAGAGCCTGAACCGTGTCTCGAGACCGAGATGCATCTTGAGTACTGACTACTTATACGGGCCTAAAACCAGCCCAAAACTCAGGTTCAAAATACACAAACAAAATATATCTCACCTTTTACAAATTAAAACATGATCAAGATTCTATATGAATAGAAAATCAAGATTTTATATAACAGACACCACGGGAGAGATCTTTATCTCAAAATGTTTGCTCTAAAAGACGTTTGAAAATCTTCTTAAAGCTTTTAAAATGTTGGAAAGGTTGAGTGTATCTACTATCTCAGCGTAATCCCCTTGTAGAGCGGATGTCTTTGTTCCAATACCTCGACCGATCACGACCATTACGTAACATCTCAAGTTTTATCCAATACTACAATATTACATGGTATTGTTATGGCTTTATACAGCAAAACGTTGATTGTCACCATGATTGCGAAGCTTATAGCATGTTAGTTGAAGTCAATAATAGACAATTTTATGTAATTTCTTACTTGTTTGATTTTACTTGTTAGAAAGGTTTGCGTTCTGAATACTAGTTACTATGGGATAGGCAGATAGCTGTGTAATGCCCGTTTTCACCAACAGCACCTAAAATTTAGGTGTCCCTTAAGCCAATATAAGGGGCACCTAACGCAAGTTTTGTTTTCACCAACGCTTAAGTGACATCTAAACCATTATAATTTAGGGGATGAATTGACAACCCCGTAACACTTAGGTGACGTATATTTTAAATAAAACAACCTATTATGCGATTCATCCGTCAAACCATAAGGTGACCCTTATAATTTAGGAGATGAATTGACGACCCCGTAATACTTAGGTGACGTATATTTTATATAAAACAACCTTTGACATATTTGAAATAAACGTCACCTAAGCGTTACGGGGTTGTCAATTCATCCCCTAAATTATAATGGTTTAGGTGTCACTTAAACGTTGGTGAAAACAAAACTTGCGTTAGGTGCCCCTTATATTGGCTTAAGGGACACCTAAATTTTAGGTGTTGTTCGTGAAAACGGGCATAAGCGTAACATAACCTAAGTTCTTAGAGCTAATAGCACGATAACCTCTAAACTAGTTATAATAAGGTTGCGTTGACAGCCTCATCGTCCGCTGGTTATAGGCTACATGCCGTCACATTAAAATAGCTATAGCACCTTCCAGGGTACTTCATGGTGTCGTGTGTATATCAATATGAAAGACCTTTGTTAACACATTAATTCAAATCCGTACTTTATACTTATATAATATTATAAATGCGAAAGTGTGTATGTCTGTCTGTAACCTCTTCACGCCCAAACCGCTTAATCGATTTAGCTAAAATTTTGTATGGATATACTTTGAGTCCCGGAAAAGGACATAGGATACTTTTGATCTCGGAAAATTTGACGGTTCCCGCGCGATAAACGAATTTTGGCGCAACAGATTTGCGGGTGTCATCTAGGTAAATATTATTTAAAAATTATGTATCTTTACTTGTTATATCAGATGTTACGAGACATGCGCGGCGCGGGCGACTCCTCCGCGCTCCGGTTCCGGCTGCTGCAGCTGGGCCTCAACGCGCTCATCCTGCTCGCCATCACCGGCGCCCTCTTCGCATACTTCCGCGCCAACCCCGCTGTCCAGGTGAGTTTGAATTTTATGTCAAGGTAATAACGTCCAATATGCACTCGTCAGCGCTACGGTTCCTGCTGATGCAGCTGGGCCTCAACGCGCTCATCCTGCTCGCCATCACCGGCGCCCTCTTCGCATACATCCGCGCCAAACCCGCTGTCCAGGTGAGTTTGAACTCTATGTCAAGGTAATAACGTCCAATATGCACTCGTCGGCGCGGCGCTGCGGTTCCTGCTGCTGCAGCTGGGCTTCAACGCGCTCATCCTGCTCGCCATCACCGGCGCCCTCTTCGTCTACTTCCGCGCCAACCCCGCTGTCCAGGTAAATTTCAATCTTGTGTCTAAGTAATACAGTAAAAAATTGCGTGACCTTGCGACTGGTTTGGTCCTTATAGTTTATAAGACACTATTATCCACACAACACTTTATTTTTAATAATTTTAATACGAAAAACTGTAGTCTCATCTCTTGGTTTGTACTCGGCTCGTTCGTTTCGAAACAATTAGGCCGTTTGTCCACTGCCGCCGTCACCGGGACGCAGGGACGCCGACTTTTTAAAATTTTCGTGGGTGCTCCAGCTTTTTTAATGACATACCTAGCTATTTATATGTACCTACTTATTTTTGTTATTTAATAGACACAAAAAATACAATATATACTAGCTGACCCGGCAAAAAGTAGATAAACTGTTGTTTTGCCAAAAAGTAGATAAAAATTAAAAACCTATTCTCAGGCCTAACGAATGTACCATCGAGGAAATTGATTCCTAGGCAGTTGACGGACCTACTACGTCATGTGGTCGGCTTATGTAACGCGACCAAATTACTTAGGTCCGCCATCTGCCTAGGAATCAACTTCTCTGATAGTACATACAAAATTTCATTAAAATCGGTTTAGCCGTTTTGGAGGAGTTCGCGCACAAACACTGTGACACGAAAATTTTATAAATTACATTATATTACACAGCAGTTTGACATACAGCACACCTGTTAATAAATATCTTATCGAATGTATTTTAGACCTTATAGGCTGCTTATGGGTTTCATTTTCAATTAACTTTGGTCTAGCGACCCATCTCCGTAAATATTGATTTTACAATAAAAATTATAAGAACTCAAAATGTAGAAAATTTAATTTACAAAAAATTTAGTCCTTATCATTTTCGTAAAAAAAAATAAAAAATGAAGGAGATGTCTAAAAAAAGATTTGATCTTCAAACCAATATGGCGGCTAACGCAGTCGGATTTGGTCGAGTTTTTTTAAAGCTATTCATGACCCCCCTAAACATAGGTGCAAAAAATTTTCTGACTATAAATAATTTCAGATTCCCCAAGGTTGAACTAACTCTACTGGGCTAACATTGTTTCGACATTTATGTATAATTCGCTTGTTTTTTTTTTTTTATGTGTTAAAAAGAAATATTTTTGCGCGGCTTCCATAAATTAGATCTACGCGACATTTCGCTTTGGAAGGAACCTTCGCTTTGTTTTTCAAAATACTGTTTTCGTTACATAAAGCGGTTTTCACCGTGTTTTGATCTGCGTGGGCAAGGGAAGTCGCTTTCAAAAGGGATTTTTCTTACTACAAACATGATTGAAGGAAAAATCAAAGGCGGTTTAATTTTTGAAGGCGCCTTATATTACTAAAGTATCTTATAGTGAGTAATTATACATTTTCTCCCTACCAGATCAATAAATAATTACAAAATGCTTATCTAGTGTCATAATGAACAATAATTACAGGCAAATAATATTATGTGTTAAGGGCATAATCATTCATACTAAGTAATATTATAAATGGGAAAGTGTGTCAGTCTGTCTCTCTGTTACCTCTTCGCGCTCAAACCACTGAACCGATTTTTCTGAAATTTGGTATTGAGATACTTTGAGTCCCGGAAAAGGACATAGGATACTTTTTATCCCGGAAAACGGAATTGCGGGCGTCATCTAGTCTACAATAATAATTGCCATTATCGTCGTGTTTTCAATTTTGTAGCGCATTCTGAGACTGTCTATCATTGTCCAAAATATTACATAATAGGTACTTAATATAAAGTGTTTTAACGTCGTCACTTATGTAACAGTGACGTCACAATAGTTGTCGAGAAAAATATAGTTTGAAGATCTGTCCGACCGCCATTGCCGCTCAGGAAGCGGCGGAAATTATCACGCCCGTTCGTTTTGGCGACATTTTGTGGGGACATTTTTTGAGCAAAAAATAAAATGATTCCTCTGTAACGACCACTGCCATCTTATTTAGCGCTATCGTGATGAACATCTAAATAAAACAGTTCATTATGGGCGAAATAATAACGTTTTATTATAAATTTTTAGCCCCCCTTAAATATTTATTTTATTTTGTTTTTGGTATTTGTTGTTATAGCGGCTACACAATCTGTGAAAATTACAACTCTCTGGCTATTACCGTTCTTGAGCTACAGCCTGGTGACAGACAGACGGAGGACGGACAGACATAGAAGTCTTAGTAATAGGGTCCCGTTTTTACCCTTTGAGTACGGAACCCTTAAAATGCTAAAATAGCGTTGGTTGCGGCAACCATTGTTCGAAGTTCAAAGTTGCCGTACTGTTTATTTATTTAAAACATCCAGCATAATTAGATAAGCTTGATGCCTGGCATTCCTATTTGCGTAATCTCTATGAGCTAAGTCCCACAAACAGGGAAAGTCTTTATAAAGTTCTAATATCTTTATTATTATTTCACGTTCTGAGATCGTTACTCCCTCGGCGTTCATAATTACGTCTAACAACGGCGGCGTCACAAATGCGACTGAGCCGATTTGGTCGGGACAAAGCTTCCAGACGTTCCAATTCGGTCGGGCGGTCGGCTTGTCGGGTGCGCCGGCGACCCGACCATGCCCGACCAATATTAATAATAATTATGTCGGGCCGACCGCTCTCCACACTTCCCGATTTGGCCGTGGTCGGGTGGTCGGGACCCGACCAAATTGGGACGTTTGTTCGTACTATTAGTCTCGATCTGTCGACTGGGTTTGACTTATCGACCAAATTACGAATTCCGCCATCTGCCTATGAATCAACTTCTCTGATAGTACAAATGATGATACCTTGCATCGTCGGACGGGGTGTTTTGAATTGATGCAATGACGGACATAGTAGAATGAATGACGCGCGTACATGGTGCTACGACATAAATGCATTATTCCGTTTCCACAACGCACTAAAGCAGCAAGGAACGCACTAAGAGAACAAAATAATTCGATAGCAAAGAAAAATTCAGCATTTATTTAGAACAAAATCTTTTTAAATTTCGAAAAGTATACAGTGCACTTTTCCAAATTCTTTGAAAGCTGCTCAAACGGGGCAATGAATATACAGTATGCAGTCCGCATACCTACGGAGCGGTGCCTTAAATAATTTAAAGGGGAGGCCTCCGAAATTAACTTTTTCATAGACATTCCTGGAACAGAGGACTTGCCGAAATTCCGACGGACAGGCCGTAATTAAAGCGGGCTCTTTTGTTTGCAGACATCGCCTCTATCATTTTACAATTTTAGTGTGATTTATGTTGCCCGGCGTCATGTTTCAACCTTGTGGTAGTTTTATGTAATAATTTGATTAGCCGGTTATTAGAAACGTGTCGTTATAAGAATAAATTAATATTAATAATAAATTTTGGGCCAACATTGTGTCTGATTTCATGATAAGTAATCATTTCTTTATTTGCACTAAAAGTGGTGGTTATAAAAGATGTTTACAATATTGTTATTTGTTGGTTCTGACACTTTTAGCTATACAAGCTATACTTTAAATTGTTATCTTCTTAATAAACCCAATTTATCTTCGACTGCACAAGATTTGCGCGATTTCTTACAACACATCGCCAATTTATCTACCTTACGGTTCTGCATATTTCTCTACCATAAGGTTCCATATTTAAATTTACTTCTTCCTCCCCAGTACGTGTCCCAAGTGGTGAACCGGTCACTGGTGGTGACGTGGCCGGCACCCACGGAGCCGCCGGACCGGAACCCCGCGCCGGGCGTCTGCCTGCCGGTCATCGTCAGCTTCTGCCGGCAACACCGCATCTCCTACAACTACACCATCTTCCCCAATTACATCGGGCACTTCGGGCAAAGGGATGCACAGCAGGTCAGTGTGATTTACAATACAACTAACTGACCCGCCAAATTTTGTTTTGCCATATAAATTATTTCTAATATCAATATAAAAAGTAGATAAAAACCTATATTCTCAGGCCTAACGAATGTACATTATAAAATTCGCTAAAATCGGTTGAGCCGTTTTGAAGGAGCACAAACACTGTGACACAGGAATTTTATATATTAGATAAATACAATTCAAATATCCTTATTTCAGACTACTATTACAATAGTCCATTGGTTAGTATCACAAACTTAAAAGGGTTAGTTGAATGTCAAACATAACTCAAAATAAATATTTAATATAGATCTAAATCATGCACCCAATTTGAACTAAGAGCCTGGAGGTCTGTCTCAAATTCGTTCATTATCCGATTTGTTATTACCAAAAGGACAAGTGATTTTTGCTCAGTATAAAATATGTTTGCTCTATCATAGTGTTTAAAAGTGTTTAAAACATGATTTTTGAAATAGCTAACAATTCTGACTTCAGCTACTTATAGGGAAGTTATTTTGGTTGTCTCAGTATGTATGTTTGCTCCATTGTAGTGTTTAAAGTAGTTAACTTAATTTTTGAAATGGAATTTGAGAGAAGAAAGAAATTGAATGAAAAAATTTTGAACTTCTTCGGAAGTTTGAATGTATGTAGATAAAGGCTTGCTACATTTGGCCAAATATATGACATTGATTTGCCAAATCGAGCAAGAGCCATTATAAACGTGGCAAAACTATTTTATTTTATGCCATTCTGTTTATGGAAGAGAGAGTTTCCCAGTCTCAGAATACAGAATAAAACCAGAAACCGTCAACGCACTTGAAAGTGAGGCAGTCACAGCAACTACAAATTGTAGTGGCTCGAGTCAGTCGATGGCCGACGCGCGCATCGGTATCTCGTGTTTGTAGTGTTTTTTTAGATTTATTTTTTATTGAACAATTGTCTGAACATAATGATGAAATCGTTTCGTAAGTGTTGCCACATAATAAATATTATTTTACCCGCTTTTTCATAATTACCTTATATGAGATTTTTGTGAAACTGGAAACTTTCTCCTTGGTCTTGATGTGAAATTTTTTAACATTATCCATAAGGAGTACATAGTGAAAGTCGCTTTGTGGGAGATAAATTACGACTATGCGAGCTGAATAATCTGATAAGTTTAAATGCATAAAATTGATAATGCACAATAAAGAGTTTTTGATTTGATTATTTTTAATTAGTACTTAAGGTGGAACGTCCCGGAAGTTACTAGCGCTCAAGGTTTTTAATTTATTTTGATTAAACTACAGAAGATACATAGACTTCTTTTTGTTTTTATTCAACTATTTGCAGTCGTACATAAAATTTTAATTTTACCCCATAAAGAGGCAATGTTACGTAGTGTGTGCGTGCCCTACACGGGTGGGTGAAGAGCGGGCGGGGCGGTATTTTGCCATTGTTTTGGACACAGCGCGCTGCGTACAAATATCATCGAATACTCCTTCTGGTTTTATTCTGTATTCGTTGTTCCCAGTTTACGGTAGATCTTCAAGCATTACGCGTTTCAAACAAACATTTGTCTCCGCTTAAACCGTCCAATCGCATGGAATTTTTGACTCCTCCACATTAACATTCAATAAACCGGTTTCTCCTAAGGACACCAATTACCAAATTGTAAATACGTCTTCGAAGCCCGTCTTGAGTCTCCCGATCCAAGTACGTGCCGGACCATTCGCCGCGGGGATTATGCCCCCCTGCCTCGAGCACTCCGCTAATTGTTCGGAAACCTTTTCATAACTTCAATCAGCTATTATCAATTAATTATCTTCGACATAATATTATGTTTCGCCCGTGCTACGTAAAAGTATATTTTATACACGTGTAGCACGCGAAAAAGAAATGGAAAGGTGTCGATAATATGTACAGAGAACTACCAGATAAAGACAGCTACGGGCAGTGATCCATTAGAACAGGGCTTCCCAAACTTATTTGTACTGTGACGCCCTTAGAACTTTGCCATTTCTTTACGACGCCCCTCAACCCAGCCCCGAAAATACTTTTCAATTTTAGAATCAGCCTACATAGGTTATCATAAAAACACTGTTTGGACATTTATATTTTATTAGGAAATAATGACCAAATCAAAACTGCATAAAAATTAAAAGAGATATTTATGAAAGATATTAAAGCTAGCAAGGCTGGCTAATGTGAAGGATGCGCTTGCTTTTCTAAGCATAGCTTCTGAAACCGGGGATTTAGACTGCCCGGGATGTATGAATGATTTAATGCGCGGGGCGCTCACTTGATTTGGTTGTGTTGACATGCGACGCCCCTGGGACAATGTCGCGACGCCCCAGGGCGTCGCGACGCACAGTTTGGGAAGCCCTGCATTAATTAGAACCTTATTGCCAAAGCAAAAAGTCGAAAACTGGTAGTTTTTCATATCGTTTTGATCTTTGTGGTTTTTATAATTTAGAACAACAAGGCTCTTCACGTGGACGCGCTTCCTCAGCGCCTTTAAAATAAACCGTGTAATATCGCCCCTAAGGTAAATAATTGTTTGCCAAAATAATATCATGCTACTTTCATAAAGAAAGGAAGACTTAAAATGTGGCATGAAACTCATGTTAGATTTCACACCACAATTAACTTGGGCTGTATGTGTGCCTCATGCTGGCACTTCACATGGCTATTTGTATTTGCGTATTTGATGTATTCGCCAAACAATCACCATGTGTAGACGGTATGTTTGACAAAGTATTGGCCTTATTTTCCTATTTAAATATGACCAATACCAAATACACGTATCCGTACCTTTGTCGGTTTTTGACGCACATCAAAAGAGTCAAATAGGCAAGTACACAAATAAACCGGTGCTGTCAACTTGACAACAGACGGTATATTTTCAAATTTCAGGTGATTTTCAGCAATTTTTACAGTCATTTTCAGTGTTGTATCGTGAGCGGAAAACAACATTTTGTATCCTTTTTGGAGATTAGTGGTCCAATTTTTTTGTAATAAATATTCGAAGTCTATAACTGACATCCGACATTGTATTGCCAGTGAACACAAACCTGATTTAAAAATTCTGAATAGAATGTTTGTAAGTTTGCTATTTGACGGCCATGTGTGGAAGGTCGTATTTGCCTTTATTTGATTGTTTGCGTATTCGTCAATAATGTTGCCAAATACAACAAATAGCCAATAGCAAATACAAATAGCCATGTGAAGTGCCAGCATCATAATAATGCTCGAACGTTACTTGCCCTAGCCAGAAATTAGATTAATTTTTTGCGAACATCTATCCATCTACTTTTTGCATGAAAATATCGGATGCAGATGTATGATGTACGATGTATGAGCTCTATACGTGTTTTCAGCCATTTGACATTGACATATTCGTCGCTCCGAAGTGCTTTTCACTCGGCGGCCGCTCAGCGCCGTCCGCCTTTGTTTTGTTGAAGGCACTTACGGCAATAGCTCTTACGGCTGGTTGCGAGTGACCGTTTATCACGAAAATCGTCGCATTTTAGAATAATAATGCTTTAGGGTTAAGTACTTGAGAGGTAAGAAAGCAGAGCCAGTTATTGTTGATTAACGAAGCCTTAAGTACGTAGTTGCGAAATATGATCGAATATGATAACGATTTGGATACTTTCATCCACTTACAAGCAAGACTTCAGATTACTTTTAAAAGCTGAAAAAAAACTTAAATGACTTAGGTACATCTTCGTATTACGCGGGTTGATTTCAAAATAACGGCTGAGCTAATAATAATAATAATAATAAAGCCTCATTTATTCCTTAACAATTTACAATATTAACATAATTACACTTTTAACATTTTTGCTTACCAACAAAAATGAGTGATAATACTTTTTACTTTTTTTAGGCGTGTACGCGCTCCTTGTAGAGAGTTCACTGTGAAAGTAGCAGCGCTGAAAGACGAAAAATTTTTTTCACTTTTGTATGGGCAAGGGCCCGAGCGTCACGAGTTTCCCCATACAAAAGTGAAAAAAAATTTTGGTCTTTCAGTGACTTTTTCAGCATTTTAGTGACTAGCGATCAAACATGAGCACGGAATAGACGCTAGGCGCTTCAGATGTTTTAACGAATAGTTTCATTAATACATAATGCCGATGGTCGGAGTTAATTAGGCCGTAATCGATTCCCTGTACAATGTATCCGATAAATGAACCCTTTGTCGAGACGTCGGAGCGTCAGGACTCAAACGGTGCGCCATTGTGGCCTGACAATGATTGATTTACTGAAAGAGCTTCATTATGTCAGGCCTCCGACTGAATGAAAACATTACAATAAAAATATTCATATAATCCGACATACTTATGTAGTTACTTTACTAATTTGAAAATAAACAAAAATCCTGATCGCGAAAATGTCGTATGAACTGGTTGACGAGTCTCTAAACTTAGCCTTCAAACGTCTCAGAATATTAAAACACTAATCAAATTATTTCAACGGCTGCAAATATGCAGTTACCTAGCACGCGAGTATGCATACGCGCGTTTCGATCTCGCGGTATAGCGGCCAAACTGCGCGTTCGCGCGAACGCATATAAATCCAGCCTAAGTATTTTTCTGGTTGAGTCTTCCATAAACTTCTCTGTCATCCGTGTAACATGTTCTAACAAGAAGTATTTTGGTAAACGTGAACGAAGAAGTAAGTACTTTTTAATGGATCAGATCGTTAAATGTCAACTAAATTATGCTCTATATTTCGTAGCAGATGGCGAGAAAATGTTAAGAGGCAATTGAAATTTTTGACTTAATTATGCTAATGAAACTTCAACGATAGCTTGAGCCCTCTCTGGAAAGTACCGTGGTACTTCCTACACAAAAGATTAGCTTCGTCACACCTGAATAGGATTTCGTAATCAAGATTAATCTTGAGGGAAAAATTAATTTAACGTGTAACCCACTTTTAAAGGTTGGCACGTTTATCAGCACGCACGCGCCGAACGTGCCGTATTTTCGAATTCGTTGTATGAAATGATATGAAACCTCGCACATTCGTCCGCACCGTACGCGCCGCATTTCGTACACTATGCGGTGCGTTCGACGCGTACGGCGCGTAGTGCGTACGGGTGATGACTGAGGCCTTAGTGCGAGTTTTATTCGATCATACGCATCGAGCACGTTAACGCGAATTTATATGGGATCAAAGCAGCGCCATCTACTGGCTAATGTGGATACTGCTTTGATCCCATATAAATTCGCGTTAACGTGCTCGATGCGTATGATCGAATAAAACTCGCACTAACCCCTCTGATGATAAATGTGCGATCCACCCGTCCATGTCAGTTTATTAACTAGTATAATTACTTTGTGCTTGCGCATAATAGCACACCCTGTGGTGAAAATGCGGTTAATGGTAAACTTTCATATTATATTTGTGGTATATTATTTAACTAGATGACGCCCGTGTCAGATTAGAGTATATATAGATCTAACATACTTTGTATTAATATGAAACTTTAAAACTTAAACTTAAGTCATAAACAAGCAGTGGCAAGATAGCTGTAGTTAAATGAAAAACAGTAAAACAATAAAGATATTTATTTAAACAACCTGAACGAGTAAGGGTCGGTAGATATAATAATTATTATCAAATTGTATAACAAATTATTACGTAATTCGTCAACAAAATATATTTAGCAAATCTATTTTCATCAAATCAAGTATATCTTAATAAAATACAACTCGAGAATAACACAGAATATTAGTTATGATATAACATATCAAGCAAATATAATATTATAGATCTTAGATCATCTAGCAAAAATAAAGCATAGGCTTTACAAAATCTTTATAATTTTACAATAATTACCAAATTACTAATTACCAAAATCTTTATGATAAACAAATAGGTACCTAGATCACCTAATTAATATTCTGGGCCGGGAGTAAGAGCCTTAATTACTTCGTTACATCTTTTATACTATATTTTCAAACAAAACTACCCCCAGTAAAATTTATAATTCTTCTACCCACGTCATTTCCATTTCTAAGTTGGGTTACCACAATTAAATATAGTATTCTATATTTACAATCAGACAAAACCTCATAATGAAATTCATTAAATTATTAAGAGACAATACTTATAAACATATTACCTATAAAAGGTGTTTTAATATTATTATTAATTTAACATAAAAATTACGGCTTAATATTGGTGTTGCCAAGTCTTCAATCGGCTTACCGAAAGTAATTGTTTCAACAATATTAATATATCTGAACAATGTAAATAATAGTTTGCCTTAATTCATAAATGTTTTAAAATTCCTTTTATCTATACCTATATTATATAACCATATCGATTACCCGCAACTCCGTTGCACCTAAACTCGTTTATCGCGTGGGAACCGTACATTTTTCCGGTATAAAAAGTATCCCATGTCCTTTCCCGGAACTGAAAGTATATCCATACCAAATTTCAACAAAATCGGTTCAGCGGTTTAAACGTGAAGAGGTAACAGACACACTTTCACACGGAGTTGCGGGCGTCATCTAGTTAAATTATAAATGTACTGCACCGTACCACAGAATACAGTACAAGGAACTAAACCACATATTACTAAATAGTTACTACGTAAACTAAACTGCATTATACAGGGTGTAACAAAACTAAGTGATAATAATTCAGGCTGTGTACATGTTCCTCGTAGAGAGTTCACTGTGAAATTAGCAGCGCAAAAGACCATTTTTTAGGGTTCCGTAGCCAAACGGCAAAAAACGGAACCCTTATAGATTCGTCATGTCTGTCTGTCTGTCCGTCTGTCCATCCGTATGTCACAGCTACTTTTCTCCGAAACTATAAGAGCTATACTATTGAAACTTGGTAAGTAGATGTAGTCTGTGAACCGCATTAAGATTTTGATGATTACAAAATGGAAAAATTATTAAAAATTTTAGGGGTCTCCATAAGTACAAGTGAAACAAAAAAAATTTTTCATCTAACCAATACGTGTGGGGTATCTATGGATAGGTCTTCAAAAATCATATTGAGGTTTCTAATATCATTTTTTTCTAACCTGAATAGTTTGCGAGAGAGACTCTTCCAAAGTGGTAAAATGTGTGTCCCCCCCTTCTAACTTCTAAAGTAGATGAATTCCATGATATGTCTAAAAAATATATGATGTACATAAAAAAAAACTAAACTTAAATACTGGCGTATAAAAACTACCAACAAAAATTGGTTTGAACGAGATCTAGCAAGTTGTTTTTTTATATATGTCATAAATGGTAAACCTTAATGTAACTTTCATTTAATCAACTTAAATATAAAAATAAATCAAAAACCTTTTAATTTCATAAAAATAAACCTTATTGCTGCTGCGTAACCATTCATGGGCGAGTCCAACTCGCACTTGGCCGATTTTTAACAGTTTTGTATGGGCAAGCGCCCCAGTGTCACGAGTTTCCCTATACAGGAGCTAAAAAAATTTGGTCTTTCAGCGCTACTACTTTCACAGTGAACTCTCTACGAGAACACGTACAAGTATTATCACTTAGTTTTGTTACACCCTGTATATACATTAGACTCTAATGCTCTCTAATCTACCCATATTCTCTAATGATTAGAGAATATGGGTAGATTCGGTTTGTTTACCAGACATGATATTGTTACACGCGCTAGCTGCTGTAACACGTGGGAGGGGAACACTTAGTGAATTGCCGTACACGTGGCGGTAAACCGAGACGTGTCACAAGTCACAACTCACAACACGCAGCGTTTGACAGAACTTTTAAAAGCTTTATTACACACGCGAAAAGTTTAGTGAAGGGTGAATTGTAATCATAAAATGGTGCTCGCAATTTCGAGGTGGTTATGGCATATGAGTATGTTGCGAAGAGGACATTTTGGTCCAACAGATTTTCTATTGTTTTTCCGGAACCCAAAGTATTTCTTAACAAAGCCTAGATCGGTTTGGCATCTTTTAAGCGTGAATAATTATCAGACAAATAAATGGACAGAGACACTTTCAAATTATAATATGAGCATGGATTCTACGTACTTAATTCTAAAATAATGAATGCAATTATAAGAACATAAAGGAAAATCACGCTCTTAAAGTTCTAGTTAAAGTTGAAAAAGTTCTTAAAGGTCAGCAAGTCTTAAGGTCTCTATAAAAATTTCGATATTTAGAATTTATTCTTCGTTTTATGATAAGTCGTCATAAAATGTTTAATTGAAGAACTCGAAATTACTTTGTTCCAGTTCTATTTTTAAAATTTAGAGTCTAAATAAAATAGAAATATTAAAATTTACCGCCTCGTAAAAATACACAAACGAAAAATTACTTTTCAGCTAAAATTTAGTCACGTTCGGTTGGGTATTTGAACAAGGATTTTATCGTAATACGGCCATGTTGGTGTCATCATGACGATTATAATTTTCAGTTAATTACTACAAAACTTTCCCTTGGTAGTAGTAAGTAGTTTTGCCATCCAATTTTTACTAATATACTCATAAATGCAAAATTATGTCACCGGCTAAAATTGTTACATCTTCACACATAAACTACTGAATCGATTGCATTAACATTGAGTACGTGAGAGTGATGATTTCCTTTTCATACCGGAAAAATGTACGGTTCTCGTTACAAACAAAAAAATTCGGTGCAACGAAGTTCCGAACAACATATCTAATAATATAATTCAGAGATTTTTAGCGAGTCTAACTTCACCTAAATCTCAAAATAAACTAGGAACATAGCGCCAACTTAGTCTATGGAACTTCAACATAGTTTGACCGCATAGTCTGATATGCAGACGTCGAGCAATGCACGACCGCGGCGCGCCGAGTATCTAAGTGGCCGTGGTTTCAGTTCGTGAATTGTTGGCGTGCCGAGCCGAGTTCACGGACAGTTATGTTTCCAGAATATTCTAACAATAACAGATTTTGCTTTGAGTTATTTTTAGGTTTTAAATACGGTGTAAAAGAAGGGATGCTAGATTTAGAAGTCTTTATTGTGTAGGAGTCTATTGACACAATATAATAATGTTTGTTCGCTTTTTTTATTTATTTTTATTTTATTTAATAATTTATGTACACAAAACTGTTTACAGTGAAAGACTTAAAACTAGAAATACATTTTAGTACAAAGGTACTACTTATTCCGATTGGAATCTCTTCCAGTAGACCTGTTACAGGAAATTTAGAAAAAAGGTAACCATAATTAGTGCACACAACAATTGAGTCTTTAAAAATTATTATAATTATGTACGTTAATAAAATAAAATATATAATCATAAATTATATAAAGTATAAATATATAAATGTAATACTAATATATAATTATATCAATAATATACAAATATGTATTATGTATAATTTATAATATAGTATTATACTTACGGGGTTTGTTGACGTAGGTGACATTGTTAGGAGAAGCTTAAATAGTGCTCATGCAGTCTTCTCTTAAATAGTGCAAGAGTTTCACATTCACGTATATGACTTGGCAAGGAGTTCCAAAGTTTAGCAGCAGAAACAGTGAAGGAGTATGCAAAGAAGTCAGTACGATGAGGAGGGATATCTAAAAGGGTGCGTCTAAAGGATCTACAGGATGAATTTTGCAAGTTGGGAAAGGAGAAGCGCTCTCTTTTGTTTGTCCCAAGTTCCAAAATAGCGTCTAAATTCGAAAAAAATATATAGCTTTCTTTTAAGGAATTGAGTGTCAATATAGAGACGTAAATAACGTGAAGAATAACCTTTTCACTCTATTTTTATGCAAAATATCGCCATCTCTTTCACTTTTATGAAAATTATGAAAACCATGGCCTACGCGATTTCGTTACGTTATCTACGGCCAACTCGATTTGTAGAATGTTTTAGAACAAAAGAACGCAAGAAACATTCCACCAAGACGCTTCATAATAATATGAAAACTCAATAAATATTCGGCATCCAGAAATGAACAAATGAAGCAGTTATTGTTGTAATCGAAGCAGTCTTATTCGAGAAGAAAACTTAACACTCCTATTTTTAAAAGTCGGTAACTAATAAGTCATTTACACTATAATAAATCTAAACCTATAGTAATGTATCATGCTAGAATTACCATCTTGCCTCTGGGTCATTGAGATTTCTCGGATGATTGTAACATAGAAGAAATTGATTCATAGGCAGTTGGCAGACCTACGCCAATTATTGGTCAGATTATGTCAATTTAATGTTAGCTGTGATCTGTCGGACGCGTTTGACACAACACGACCAAATTACGTAGGTCCGCGATCTGCCTATGAGTCAACTTTTCTGGTACAATACAATACTTCTTTATGTGTCTGTAAGTTTTTTTTTTATTTTTTTTTTTTATAAAAAAATCTATTATATCCTTAAACAGGACCTGGACATCTACGAGGCGGTGGTGGACGTGCGGTGTTACGAGCTCACCGCGCTGTTCCTGTGCTCGCTGTTCGTGCCGAAGTGCGGCCCGCTGGGGCACATGGTGCGGCCCTGCAGGGGACTGTGCCAAGGTAGGAACATCCTTTGTAAGCTGTCAGGGGACTGTGCTAAGGTAGGAACATCCTTTGTAAGCTTTCAGGGGACTGTGCCAAGGTAGGAACATCCTTTGTAAGCTGTCAGGGGACTGTGCCAAGGTAGGAACCACTTTAATTTATGTCATATTTGTCACAAAGTAATAGTCAATAACTTGGGAAAGCAATTACTTATAATGAGTATCCGAGGCCTATACTTGAGGGATACCACTATAATTATACACAAACATACCATAGCCTTATGGTGTGGTTTATTGAAATAGATTAAGGGGCGGGGCTCATTGATAAGTAGTCTACTCTATCTGTCAGATAAGTTGTGGGTAGCCTATCCGGCACTGATCAGTAAGTGGTGACTGGTAAAATAGTCCCTAAGCGTCTTTTTATAAAATTCATAGAATTTAAACTTTCTGTTATTTTTAGCTCTAATTTCAAACACAGAGAGATTTTCTTCTTCAGATACTAAAGAATGTTGATACTTTAAAGACGTTTTCTTTTCATGAATGTAAACAAGTTTTTGATGTCTTAGAATTTTTATTATCAAAGACGATTTTTCTAAGAACGCGGAGGTTGAAAGTGACTTGAATTTTCAGAAACGATGAGAAGATGTGGCTTCTTCTTGGAAGTATTTGGCTTGTCGATGCCAGACTATCTGCAGTGTGAGATCTTCCCTGAATCCACCGATACAGATGTGTGCCTCGGCCATAAAGAAGTCAAAGAGGCTAAAATCAGAGCTTCGAAGCCAAGTAAGTGTACCTATACTCTACATATGGACGCTGATAAGCATTTGTGTATCATCCCACAAAAAATTACATATTATTGAGTTATGAACGGAACTATGTTCCTTAGAACATTTGGAACAAGCTTAGAGCATTCATAACTTAACACCATTTTTTTTTGTGGGTTAATACACAAATGTTTAACAGCGACCATAATATAGCGTTTAAGTTTCATGATTCTTCGTAATGTAATAATTTTTAAAATATGTAATGTCGCGAAACACAATAATAATATTATTATGTAACCAATTTGAGAATTGTTTAATACTTATGGTAAATTCTTGATGCCGGATATACAAACTTTGAAAAAAACCTCGGTACCTACTTGTTTATTTAACTTACTAATTTAATGCTGTCTTGTTTCCATATGTCGGCGTAAAGCTCTAGAGTTATAGCAATGTTTTCGTACATGAGTGAAATAGGCTTGAAAGCTCTTATCAAGAATTCTCTTTATCCAGCAACTGGAATTCATTACAACGTCTAGGCATCAATATACTGCGTGAAATTTTAATGGTTGTTTTCCCGCAGTAAAATGATTATATCTTAGTAGTACAATAGATTTGTGAAGTTTTTTTTTTATTTAAATCATAAATAAAATTCGGCCGTGTCATAGCCGCTCGCGCCTATCGGCATAAAGTTGCCATAGTACGTCATACAAAATATTTTTAATTTTCAAAAAATAACTTGCATTAATCGTTCTGCTGCGGGAAAACAACCACTAAAATGTCACGTCGTATTTACTAGAATTGATGAGTAATTTTAACTTTCTTTAGTGTGTCCGACCGGCTTCCAATGCGACACGAACCGCTGCATACCCCACGACTGGCGGTGCGACGGCCACGTGGACTGCGCCGACCGCTCCGATGAGCTCAACTGTCGCGTGTGCAAGCGCGGCGGCGACGTCCACTGCGGCAACCAGCGCTGCATCTCCCAGGCGCACCTGTGCGACGGCAAGCTGGACTGCCCCTGGGGACAAGACGAGAGGAACTGCCGTAAGTATAGACCTGAGAAATCTGCTCCGACTAGCTCAACTGTCGAGCTTGCAAGCGCGGCGGCGGCGTCCACTGCGGCAACCAGCGCTGCATCTCCCAGGCGTACCTGTGTGACGGCAAGCTGGAGTGCCCCTGGGGACAGGACGAGAGGAACTGCCGTGAGTATAGACCCTAGAACATCACCTCGACCTTAAGAGTATATAAACGTGGCGGCGACGTCCACTGCGGCAACCAGCGCTGCATCTCCCAAGCACATCTCTGTGACGGCAAGCTGGACTGCCCCTGGGGACAGGATGAGAGGAACTGCCGTGAGTATAGCCCTAGAACACCACCTCAGGCTCAAGAGTATGTAAGCGTGGCGGCGACGTCCACTGCGTCAACCAGCGCTGCATCTCCCAAGCACACCTGTGTGACGGCAAGCTGGATTGCCCCAGGTGAAAAGACGAGAAGAACTGCCGTGAGTATAGCCCTTAGAATTCTGGTCTGACGAGCTCAACTGTCGCGTGTGCGAACGCGGTGGTGATTTCCACTGCGGCAACCAGCGCTTCATCTCCCAAGCACATCTTTGCGACGGCAAGCTGGACTGCCCCTGGGGACAAGACGAGAGGAACTGTAGTAAGTATAGACCCTAGAACACCACCTCAAGCTCAAGAGTATGCAAGCGAGGCGGCGACGTCGTAAACGTTGTTGTTCAACGTCGTTGCAACAGGCGTTTGTCAGCAGAAATTGTGTTTTGCTGTCAAACGCCCGCCGCAAGATACTTTATCACTCTGCGGGAATTATGAATAGCTCCGCTGATGTTGATTTGACTTAAATTAAGAAAATAAACAAATGCTAAAATATTTAATATAAAAATTCCTGCCCCTAATTAACTTAACGAGCAAGAAAACTCGCATAACTTTTATGCAACTTCTGTTTGAGAGATTATTAAAGCTGAAATATAATCCAAAGCAATATCATATTAAAGTTAAGCTGCACCTCATTAAAACTACCAACGAGTTGCGGTATGCGCGATATGTTAACGAACGTCTGGGCTACCTGAACTTAGATAACCGCTGACGGATTATCATAATAAACAACCAGCTAACTTTGTAGTGCTTTCGGCGTTCGCGTGTCGTGTCACTCGTGTAAGAGCATCGTTTCGACGCCTCAACGCCGTTAAATAAGTTAACTTATATGGACATTGAAATGAAATGGAAATGGATAAAGTAAAAAAATAAACGAATAACTAAAACTGAAAAATATCCGTTTTTACTTCTTGTTTTTTGTTTGTTTCAATTATTGCAAATGTAACTAATCCTACAAGATATAAACAGATATATAAAAAAAAATTAGTATGTTATTATTTTTAGCAATATTCCGCGAAATAAACCTCAATCTGTAAGTAAATGAGTGAGTGTACGCATAGGCATGCGTACAGCACCTCCCTCCTCTCCCACGCTGCCTATACGTACACTCGCATGCAAGAACCTGCAAACACCACCACCACACAAGCAATAATGTTAGCAAATTCGTGCAAGACCTCTCACCACCATGCAAGTTGGAAACCTCGACGTGCGTTTCGCCCCAACACCGGAGCATCCTCAGGATGTTGACTCTACGAACAACGTCCGTCAAGTCACCGTCACTTCACGTCAAGTTAACTCATTTACTTGCAGGTTGAGGTTTATTTCGCGGAATATTGCTAAAAATAATAAAATACTAAATTTTAAGCTATGGATTTCCGCAAAGTAACGCCTGATTCTAATAACTATATAAACAGATATAAAAAAATACCAAATTATCCCCATCTGGCAGAGTTGTATCACAGATTTGGATTAAGCCTTTCAAGTATTTTTTATAAGAACAACTTACGATGTTTCTGGCGGTGGCACTTACCGAGATATTTTTACTTAGATTAGAGCTATTTATTTCTTATTAATCTAATCTCTCTACTGCTTATCCGTCATAAGCGTAGCGAAGCCAATGGTGTCAAGTAGAATCTAACCTCACTTTACGAAGCTACGGGTCGCTCTAACATAACCTCATCCACCAATGCGTCTAAGCGAAGCCAATAATGTCCAGTAAAATCTTACCTCACATAAACCCCAAAACCAACTAACGGTGCTACGAGTCCTTCTAACTGCTAACATAACCTCATCCACCAGTGCGACTAAGCGAACAAAAGCCAATGGTGTCAAGTAGAATCTTACCTCACTTATAAACGAAGCTAACGGTGATCCCCCTTACACACTGTTTCCCAACCTTTTTCAGCCACGGACCCCTAGAAAGCAAGCACAGTTTTCACGGACCCCCTTAATAAAATAAACAGCAAAAAAATCGGATTACGTATGGTCCAGAGATGACACCGCGGACCCCCATACATATACTCGCGGACCCCCGGAGTCCGCGGACCACAGGTTGGGAAGCACTGCTCTAACATAACCTTATCCACCAGTGCGTCTAAGCGAAGCCAACGGCGACGTCGGGCGCGGTGAGCTGCAGGTGTACCGCGCCGCCAACCAGTCCTGGTTCCCCGCCTGCATCAGCCACGCCCTCGACGATACCACCGCACACAAGCTCTGCGCCATGCTGGGATACTCGTAAGTGATATACATAATATGTTAAGATATATTAGTGAGTGTGGCAAAGTGCGCCTACCCGGCATGTGCGCCATATAGCTATTTTTCCATACTGCTGATTGGAGATTTCCAACTCGCGCACTTTGCCGCACTCATTATACAGGGTGTAACAAAACGAAGTGATAATGCTTTAGGGTGTGTATGTGTCCCTCGTATAGAGTTCACAGTGAAAATAGCAGCGCTGGCAGAGCAAATTTTTTTGTGATTTGTATGGGCAAGCTCCCACGCGTTCTGAGTTTTTTCATACAAAGGTAAAAAAAAAGTTACTACTTCAGCGCTGCTATTTTCACAGCGAACTGTATATAGGGGAACGATTAACACACTATAGCAGTGTTTCCCAACCTTTATCAGCCACGGGCCCCTAGGAAATCAGGCACAGTTTTATGGACCTCCTTAATAAAATAAACAACAAAAATTGAGTTCCAAAATTCCACCGTAACACACATACTTACATACATACAAAGCAAGTTAAATAAAAGCTTTTAAAAACGGATTCATTTTAAGCGCAATTTGTAAGCGTAGCGATTACAAGTCATTTATGTATGGTCCGCGGACCCCCATACACCTACTCGCGGACCCCCATGGGACCGCGGACCACAGGTTGGTTGGTTTTGTTACACCTTGTATAGATATATTCTGTTTTAATGAGTAGAAGAAACTTACCTGTATCATATTAAGCCAGTTTATATATAATAATTGTGTCCCGGATAGAAGCATCCAGAATTCTAGATTTTAGAACTGTGTAATATAAAACAGTTATAAACTCTAATAATAAGGATCATATTAATTTATCAACCCTTTCAGTGTCCATAGAATATAACAGATTTTCATCATGTTGTATAATATACAAGCTGGTATAGTAAGAGTGAATCTACGACAGTAGCTTTGTAAGCTCAAGATTAATAATAATAATAATATCTGTGGACGCTTCACACCACGTCAGTCTGGCCCCGTGCTAAGTACCTGAAGGACTTGTGTTACGGGTACCAGACAACTAGATGACGCCCGCACCTCCGTTGCGCCAAAATTCGTTTATCGCGCGGGAACCGTACATTTTTCCGGGACTCAAAGTATCTCCATGCCAAATTTCAGCAAAATCGGTTCAGCGGTTTGGGCGTGAAGAGGTAACAGACAGACAGACACACGTTCGCATTTATAATATTAGTATGGAAGTATGGAAGTATGGATACTTTTATACTATACATATATTTAAGATTTTTATTACATGATACACATATTTAATACACATCCATGACCCAGGAACTGTGAAAACTTTTTGTTACGTCGGCGGGATTCGAACCCGCGACCCCCGGCTTGAGCTACCAACAGCCCAACAACTGAGCCACAGGTGTCGTCAATTTTAATCAATGATATTCGTTCGTCGGGAATATGATTAAAATATATCATTATACTCACATTTCATATGAAACCTTATGAAAGTTTTATAATAACAAGAAATCTTGTAACTTGTAAGTATTTAGAAAAGGTAAAACGGTAATACACTCGACTTAAATTTTTACTAACGCAGCTATCTGTTGAACTTTTAGTTCAATGATGAAGCTAGTCTTTGATCCAAACCACAAAAAAAAAAACTTGTGGCACTCAAGGACTGCCGCGGAAGAGCTATTGTACAGCAACAGCTAGTCTACACGCGTACATCTAGTCTTACGCACACAAACACCGTGCCGAAGTCTGCTGAACTAAAACGACGTTAGACTATGTGTTGGGTTTATTTTCGTTACGGAATTTCTTGATTCGGTCGCCGCGCTCAAAGCCCGCGATAAAAGCTATGCATTTAGCTTTACATTCATCTATTATCTGAGGGACCTATCAGACAGAGAGCGGAGCGCGTTCAAGCGTTCTGCGTTCGCATTCTGCGTTCGAGCGGTCAGTCACACAGGAGAAATTATGATGCGGTCAGAACGCCCCTGTTTGAGTATCTCTATATAACGTAATACAACACAAAGAACGCAAAACTGACCGCTTGAACGCTTGACCGCGTGACCGCTCTCTGTCTGATAGGTCCCTTATAAGGGTCAACTCAGACCGCAACGCGACGCGTAGATGTATTAATTTTAAATTTGTATTGAATTGACAGATTTTATTTGCGTGAGACGTCATGCAAATCTGTCAGTTCAATACAAAAGAAATGCTCCTACGCGTCGCGTCGCGGTCTGAATTGACCCTAAGAAGTTTCGTAACTACGGTCACGTGGCTTACACCTTTCACTACCCACCCGTGTCCAGGTCTGTAAACCGCAGCGCGGTCGTGGGCGGCGGTCGCACGGCCGGGTCTGCGCCAGTGCGCGGCGTGGCGCAGTCCTACCGCGCCTTCCAACGTAGCGAGGGCGGCCTGCTGCGAGAGCTGCGCGACTGTCGCCACTCCAGCGCACGTTTGCACCTCGTGTGTCAGAACTACGGTGAGTGTTCTCCTCCTCCTTTTTTTAAAGTTTACAGATATATACATATTTTGTAAGTTACAACATTCGGTGTACTTACATACAATGTCTTTGTATAATTGAAGACGTGAGTGGAAGAATCAGGTAAGTAACAGTTAAAAATTTGCCGTTTTCTGCATACCTAAAAGGAGGCTTTAGAGCCGGGAAAATGATTTGAAATCAAAAAATTTGATTTTTACGTGTAGCATAATATTATATAAGCCAGATGATGAAGTAGGTAAGTTACAAAGTTTGTACAAATTATAAGGAGAAAAATGAGCAATTGTCCTTATGTTATAAAATGTTAGTTATCTGGTTATTCCACGCACGTCTTTAATTGTGTTAACATTTAATAGAGTAAGACCCACCCTTAAACTTTCTTAAAGTATAATGACACCCTAGCAGTGGGAAGCAACTGTCAAAAATGTCCGACACTGGAAGACGAGATTCCTCCACTTACCGCAAAGAATATAAGCTATGAAATGTTTACTCCTTCTCGAAGGTCAGGTAGACTTTCAGAACTGGATACCTCCTAAAGTAACCGCGACCAAAACTCCATAGTTTCTGGTCGTTCTTACCTCTGTAAAGGTCACAAACAGGTAAACTTTCAGCTTTACGAAACGAAGGAAGGTCTGGCCCTCGCGGGCTCTTGGTCCATTACGCCCTATCTGCTGTATTTAATTCAATCTCTCTCCGTAGAAGTACTGGAAGAGATTTCTTTTTAGAGCAAGATCCTTTGTGTCGTTTTTTCGTGTTAACAATGCATGTTGAAGAGTGTGACGCCATTTTGAGTCCAACATGACAAAAGTATGCTTAATCTGCTAACTAGGGTGGAGTTACATAACGCAGACTGTAAAAGCTCTTTGCGGATTTCACTTTATAACCCTAAGAAAAGGTGGCACGACGAACTAAACGCTGTGGATAAAGAGTGGTTGGCCACTCGATAAAGAGTGGTTGGCCACTCGATAAAGAGTGGCCAACCACTCTTTATCCACAGCGTCTAGTTCGTTCGGACGCAGCAAAGGATAGAGACATGTGGAAGGAAAGAGGGGAGGCCTTTGCCCAACACAAACGGCTAGTAATAGTAATAGACAATAGTATCAAAATATTCTTCGGGGCTATCGGGAGTAGTTGTAAATCAATTTACATTATGAACTTCCACATATTTTACAATTTGACAATGTGAATTGCCGTTTTGTAAATTAAACCGTCGATTGATGGTTATTTAAATAAGGAATAAATAATGGTGCAATTAATTAACCCGAAATAAATATGCCGCGCTGATTAATTTATGTATCAGTTTATCATGGGATTATCTACTTTTAATTTATTTACTTATACAATATGATAATGATACATAAGCCGTGACACGAGTAACGATATGCTTATATATTCACACATACAACAACATAGGCTCGATTAATATGCGTCCGCGGTCCGCCCGAACGCGCGGTTTGGCAATTACACCGCGAGATCACATTAAATTGTATTAAAATGACAGCCCGACCGCGCCGTCTCTTAAGGTGCAGTGGTAGTTGCAACTACATAAAATGGTTTTTAAAATAATGTTTTTTCTATAGGAAATGTTATTACCGTTACAAAAGTACCATTTTAAAATTGAGAAAATTTACCATACGAATAGATATATCAGTAGGTACACAATTTGAAAAATTCTGCTCGATAGAAAAAAATCTCAAAGATGACTATTATTAACGCTGTTTTTCATAATTAAGTCATTTTATGGCTAAATTACACACTTTCTAGAACAACAAAAATGTAGTACATTTGTCATAACATAACCTAAACAATTTGATATATTTGATTTGTGTAATACTAAAAACAAAAGGTTTTTTCTCCTATTTCACCTTATCAAGGACGCGGCGAGCGTCGTAACTGCCACAGGCCACTGTACAAGGCGCGCTGATATGAATGTTATTTTAATGTCCTTTACGTCGATATTCGTACTGACAGACATCGACCTGCTAATTTTAGGGACTACCTCGCCTTAAATACATCGTTACATACTATTTCTTGTGATCTCGCGGTGCAGCGGCCAACCCGCTCGTTTGCGTGGATGCATAGGTGTATAAATCCAGCCTAAAGCGCAACACACACTGAGCCCGCCGGGCCGCCGACACAGCCCGGCGACACAACTCGGCGCGGCGCGGCGGGCGGGCGGCGGGCTTTGTCGGCGGCCCGGCGGGCTCAGTGTATTGCGCTTTAGATTTCTACAAGGATATAAAATAGAGCTGTCACATACAATGATACGTCGGTTAGTTTTTGGACAAGCGCCAAAATATACTGCACTGAATACATTCAAGTTGTAGCCGCTAACTTTTTTCTAACGATCTATGACTTAAAATACGTTTTCCTAGGGTAGTGTGAATGTAGAAGAATAGGTAATCTAATTCCTAGGCTTAGCAGTGGTTTCTAAAGCTTACATTTTTAAAGAAAAGTACCATCAGGTGACAAGAAGTAAATAAAATATCCAACCACTCATAATATCTACTCCAGCAAAAGTATTTCAATTCTCGTATAAACTTCTTTGATAACAATTTATTTAATTAAAACAGTTGTTATTGGATTCCTCACGTTTATGAAAAATATTTCGAAAACTTTTCTAATAATCCCGAATTATTAGACGGGGATATTAAAACTGAACACGGTTTCATTTTTTCAGAGTTGGCTGTTAATTTGAATACGTATGTAGCCTATTTTTGTTTAACACCTCCATCGTGGGTATCGCAGACACAATAGATTTTCAATTGTTATGCGGCACCCGGCTGCCGCTTGGGGATTGATGGGTTAAACGTTTAAATGAAAATATACTTTATTGTGCACATTCAATACAAAGACAAAGTTTAAAATAATATAAATAATATCTATGAAGAAGGTACACAAAGGCGGCCTTATTACTAAGCAGCAATTTCTTCCAGGCAACCTTTGTTGAGCGAGAGGATAAAATTGCTGGATATGGGTATGGTGCTTAAAGTATAAAAAGTTAGTAAATAAAATAAAATAAATATACTTACATAAACAATATCATAATAATTATACTTATAAATAGATAGATACATACATACTAAGTTATAATATATAATACAACTACAGTGAAAACTTAGAGATGTGGAAAATTTTGTGAAATATTATTTGAGTTTCTAAGTTGCGAAACATAAAGCTAGGTGTTTTCAGTTTTTTTTTTTTTTTCTTATTATGGCGCTCGGCTTTTTAACCATGGCCAGTGTCAAGTATATAAAATATGGCGGGAAAACAATTTTCTTGTGTACAATTTTCGGCATCGTTTCTCTACATCGTCAGGTCAAAAGTCTAGTCAAAGTCGGAGTAAAAGTCAATACAGTCAAGGAGTCATGTCGTTCGATTCAGTAAAGTGGTAGGCGCTTTACTGAAACTTTCGTTGGAGTTTTGGATGGAACACAAATAGCACGTTTCTAGATGTTGTATCACTTTCCGGCACTTGCATGATAACGAATATGTTTAATGGTTAATATCCTACCAATATTACACATTAAAAACCCAGTCAACACAATTTTAGGAAAATAATACAAAAACACAACATCACTCTTTCACATTCCCGGCAAAACTCGTGTTTTCAGTTCGGACATAAGTGAAAACTTGTTAATAAGACTCCTCTACACGTTTACATGATGAAATGCCATGATTGTGAAGCTGTCTATAGCATGTACCATCGAAGAAAAATTCATAGGAAGTTGACGGACCTGCGGCATTTGGTCGAATTTTGTCAACTTAATGTACGTCATCATCCGTCGTCTGAGAAAACGCGATCAAAATAAGTATTTCCGCCATCTGCCTATGAATCAACTTCTCTCATACTACAATCGAAGTCTATCATGGACGATCTTATGCGGCCTCTCCACGTTGGATTATGATGACTCGCAGACGATTAGAAACATGTAGAAAGAAATATGTAATTGATTGTACTGTCGGTTCTTGATGGAAATTCATTTTAAACACAATTAAAATACAATTTTACCTGCACTTTTTCCACTATATTCATTCATTATTATAAATTTTAGCTAAAAAAAACTTTTTAGCTAAATTTCTTTCCACTATATTCATTAATTAAAAAAAAATTTTAGCTAAAATTTATAATAATGAATATATTGGAAAAATTGCACGTAAAATTGTGTTTTATTTTTGTTTAGAAAGAAAATCTTTAATGTTAAGATCAACGTCGATTGTGCATCGCAATCATGGTAATAAATCATAGTCCAACCTTAAACGTTCTCATTTCTGATATAAGTGACAAAATCCGTCCAAGGCATTTTGATACCTCCTCCCATTCCTAAAACGCAGCTTTATGAGTGTTCATAAAAATACAATCTGCCAGCGGGCGGGGGCAAATCTAATTAACTATTTCAATAAAACTTACCTGAAAAACCGTAGAGAAAAATATGCTTTATCTCATAGCAATAGGCTATAATTTTATTTAGGACTTGAAGAGAGGTCGTGAATCAATCTCCATTTATCATAAGGTCAACTTTACGATGACAGTAAACTGTGCGAATCGAGTCATTAGGCATTCTACTTCAGAAATGTGTAATTACATTTTGATAGAAAAAGAAATCATTTTACTCTCATTAGGGTGACAAATCACAATGCAACATCGCTAGGCGTTGCGATGTTGCCTTTGGGCTGCCTGCTTCTTTGAATGGCTTGCTTAAAAACATTGCGACGCCTCGCAACTTTGCAGTGTAAAGTGATTCTGAAGGCGAGACCGCACTAAAGCGACACGATGCAACACTTCACGTTCGACAGAACGTGACGTTTGTAAAATGTTAGATTCACGTTTGTAATACGTCAGTTCTATAACGCCCCCGTGGTCCAGTGGTTCAGAGCGTGGCTCTTGACTCGGAGGTCGTGGGTCGCGCCTGATCTCTCGACAGTCGTGTCGGTTCCGTCTCACTTTGGATTATAAGAGTAAATGAATAGAGAATGCTCTTGTGTACTGCGCTCACTTTTGGGTACTATAAAATTACTCCTGAGTAACTGGCCTGGTTTCAATACAACCGGCTACCGTCACCGAAACCGGTGTGGGAGTTATTATTACGTCAGTTCTATGGAACGGGAAGTGTCGCATCGTGTCGCTGCCGCGTAGTGTCGCGTAGTGCGATCTCACCTTTACAATCAACAAAGTCGATTTAGCCCTAAATTAATAAATAACACAAATTTTATTGGTCGTGAATAAAGCCGTAAGTTATTGTTACAAGTTTTATATTGTGGGCAAGACACGCGAGATATTGGAAGCCACATTGTTACTGGTGGTTTATGGCTAAGGGGGGAGGCAAGGGGAGGGAGAGGTGTTTTATATCCTCTGTAGTCCGAGAGCTCGTACTAGTAAAGTAATTGATTCATTGGCAGATGGCGGACCTGCGTTATGTGATTGGGCTATGTGTTTTTTGTTAATCGTTGGTTGGCTGGACTTAACATTCGTAGACGACCGAACGGAATTACGTAGATCTGCTATCTGCCTCTGAGACATTTTTATTTAATATATAGGGGGCAAACGAGCAAACGGGTCACCTGATGAAAAGCAACTACCGTCGCCCATGGACACTCGCAACATCAGAAGAGCAGGTGTGTTGCCGGCCTTTTAAGAGGGAATACTTGAAGGTTTGCAGGTCGTATTGGTCCGTAAATACTGCAGGTGACAGTTCGTTCCAGAGTTTTACAGTGCGCGGCAGAAAGTTACGCGAAAAACGCACGGTGGAAGACTTAGGAACGGATCGGATTCGGAATCATATCTCCTGCAACTTTTTGCAGGAGGTATGATTCCGAACAATTCCTCAGAGCACTCTTTCAATTTCTCTGATTGTACAATGTACTATCAGAGAAGACATTAATTCCTAGGCAGATAGAGGACCTAAGTAATTTGGTCGCGTTACGTCAAACCCATCCGACCGATCACAGTTAACATTGATTTGACATAAATCGACCAAATGACGTACAGCTCGACAAGGCTTTAAATGAACGTGGCGAGAAAAGCAACTAACGCTGTTTTCATACAAAAACGTCATTTTTGACAGTTCTCCTTTACCAGCAGCGCTCATTGACATATTCATTTAAAGCCTTGGAGCACTTTAGGTCCGTCAACTGCCTAGGAATCAATTTCCTCGATGGTACATGCGACTAATAGCGTTCCATGTATCAAGCCTTAGAGAGTGTAAATACCTAATTGTCGCAGTTTCTTCCGTATGCATTGCGCTATGTATATTATACTTTAACCCACACAATTTTGTGTATATATTAATTTCTCTTTTGGTGGCTGTGAGTCTGTCAAGAAAAGTATGTAGAGAGTTTCAGCGAAGAAGAAAGAAAGGGAAACCGCGCATTTTTTTGTTATCACTTCTAAAACACTTAACATAAAGCTCTCAAGTGTTTAATATTTTCTAGGCATCTATTTATGAGTTTGTTTGAGCTGAGACTGTGGTGGAAACCTTAAAATTTTATAAAATACACAGTTAAGGTGACGCCGCGTTAAAGTAAAAAACCGTGTTGGATATGATTTAGATTGCTTGTTTTGCCTCTCATAGAAAACAAGAAATGGAACAGCAAGAAATAGAAAGGGCGTAAGCGACAAAATGGTTTTTGTCGCGTAATTTAAAAACCATAAATATATTTCATATAAGCTATGTGCAAATTATAGTGTATGCTTAGCTTTTTTTACAGAGTTCTTTTTGATTAATTATTCTGTGTTATAAAAGTACCAATCGTGTTATGCTATGGGAATTCGAAGACAAAGACATGATGAATACTGACAATGAACTTTAATTTCTTAGCTTTAGTCATTGCTGAGAAAAATGGATATCGCTACAGCCAGATTACCATGGCGTCGCCTTAAACGTTGTGATTGCACATTTTTCTTAATTACAAGTTCGTTAGGCGGGGATGCAAAAACTTAATGTTCGCGTAACGACTTGCGGGCTGCGGCAGGTGGCGTGGTGCCGCATCTTGAGAGCGACAGCGTTTTGTCTCTATAATCAACTTAAAAATTACGTTGTCTATACTGTACTCGGCGAAACATGGCGGTAGCGGTCATTGACTCCCTGTCAAAAACTTGTCATTTTCTATACAAAGCCGCGATTGACAACATCTGACACTTCATTGTCAATCGCGGTTTATATAGAAAATGACAAGTTTTTGACAGGGAGTCAATGACCGCTACCGCCATGTTTCGCCGAGTACAGTATAGTAGCCAAAATTAGAGACATTTACTAATGAAAAGTTTGAGAGAAATTACTGTGTTAAAATTTTCATAAAATTAAAGGATCATTAAATGTCTCTGAGTGCGACAGTTAGGTAGGTATTGCCGTACTCAGGAACATTTAAAGATTATTAAACTTTAATTTAATGAAGGGTTACACAGATAATGTTTGGGCCTTATGTCAATATCTTCATTTATTATAATTAAGTGCGGCAATAAAACAATATTTTTTTTTTATTAAATAAATAGTATAAATTGGTATTTAAAATCAATACAGTGCCAAATTTTTGCCCTAAAAAATTTACGTGTTTATACATCGTTTGTAAGCTTCAAGTAATGAATAGAACAAGGATGAAGAGAAGGACTAACGCCCTTAGTAATAGTATATGTACCTGCAACTTATGCCTAGAAGCGGGAGTATAACATATTCGATTCTAGTAACGTATAAAGGCTCGGTTTCTAATGAATAAGGTTTAGCAGAATGTAGTCGGATTATAGTTTAAACTAACAACTATAACTTCTATATAACTCTGTTATAACACTTGTTAACATCAGCTTTATATAAGCGGCGATTCTTCGTACATGCAACTCGCCGTTATATCTAACGAGAGACCGCAGACTGACTTTATTACCCCATTACACAACAGCCATGGCGGCATAAGGTTTAAATGTTATTTTTATTAAAACATTTAATATCACTGTGGCGCAAATCGGCTTAATTGTTTTTTCTCCAAGAAAGGTTTCGGCATTGTCGTTATACGATAAAGTCTTTTTTTCCTAGATTAAAAAAAAGAAAGTTTTTTTTTGTTTTTTAAATATTTTTTTTTGTTTCTGTAATGATGTTTGGTTAAACTGTCACACAATAAAGAACTGTCATTATTTTCGGGTTTAAATAAAACTTGCTTTGTCCTCTCGGGACTCAAAGTATCTCACTTTTAATTTCATCAAAATCGCTTAAGCGATTAAAGCGTAAAGAGGTAGAAGATACACAGACAGACAGGAAGACACTTTCACATTAAAAACTCACGGTTCAATATTTCTGACTGGAAAATTCAACTTTGAATTACGCCATACTCGCGGCGTGTAAATATTTTTCGTACGGCTGAGAACTTATAACGTAGGCCGAGAGCCGGCGGTTATGACAGACTCATTTTAATTCCGACCCCCGTCGAGGCCGAGCGCCAAATGAAATTTCTTTCACATTTAAATGAACAAAAAGTTGTTTGTAGGTACTTTATAACGTAAATCTTCAGACTTCAATTAAACCTCTACATAAGAGGATTGTTTCTTACTATTTCATAATTATTTTACTTTAATTATTTAACTTATAAGGACAAACTAGTTCTTGATGAATGTACAAAAGAAAAGTAGTTGTATAGTTATAGAGGTAACTATAGTGCAGTTTTCGATATACACATTAAGGTGACGCCGCGTCAAAGTAAAAAACCGTGTTGGATATGTTGTAGATTGCTTGTTTTCTATGATAAACTAGCAATGGTACAGCAAGAAATGGAAAGGGCGTAAGCGACAAAATGGTTTTTGTCGCGTAATTTAAAAACCATAAATATAGGTATTTCATATAAGCTATGTGCAAATTAAAGTGTATGCATAAACCAATCTATGTACAAATTTTGGAAGCTTAAATCACTCTCCTCTGTTGGCAAAATAAGAATCCCTTTTCTTACAGAGGTCTTTTTGATTGATTATTCTGTGTTATAAAAGTTGACCAATCGTGTTATGCTATAGGAATTCAAAGACAAAGACATGATGAAAACTGACAATGAACTTTAATTTCTCAGCTTTAGTCATTGCTGAGAAAAATCGATATCGCTACAGCCAAATTTTTAAGGCGTCGCCTTAACATAATATTATGGATCTTTTTAGTGAGGTGAGGAGTATTTGGGATGAGTGTGCGCGCACGTCCCCGTGCTACAGAACAATGATTATAATATTATGGTATATGTAGGTAGATCAGACGGTGATTGTTAGCTATTCTGTGTTACTGGCAAGTGGTACATACAGTATACCTGCGCGTAGTATAACCTCCAGTTTTGCCGATTAATCTTAAAGAATTGTGTGCTACTTAAACTAATTTTTTTACAACTTACCACTATAAAATTCTCATCTCACAAATTATTCTCGACTATCAAATAAATCTGTTAAAATGTTAAAACAACCAAACTTTAAGCGCGTGTTCAGACCAAACTGACTATACGCCGTCGAATGTGAGCAGGCTCACTGTGAGCCCCAGTGTGAACGTGAAAATATACGGTATCGAATGTCCGCGCCTACGCCTAGCGTAATGGCGTATTGTCGGTTAGGTGTGAACGAAAAAGTGAATATGTATGGAAATACAATAAACTGCGTAACGTTCGCTCACATTCGGCGGCTCACAGTCGGTTTGGTGTGAACACGGCCTAAGTATTAGTTTAGTTGATTGACTACATCCATCATCATTGTCAACAGAGTGCGGCAAGCGGCGCGTGATAGGAGGGGGGCAGAAGCGGATAGTCGGGGGGGTGGAGGCGTCGCCGGGGGACTGGCCCTTCCTCGCCGCCATCTTGGGGGGGCCCGAGGAGGTGTTCTACTGCGCGGGAGTGCTCGTCGCCGATCAGTGGGTGCTGACGGCTTCGCATTGTGTGGGCAAGTGAGTAGCTGGTTTAGCTTTATGGAATAAGTGTAAAGATGTAGAGACCATCCGACAGATAGACAGTATACAGGGTGTAACAAAACTAACTGATAAGACTTCAGGGTGTGTATGAGTCCCCTGTATTGAGTTCACTGTGAAAGTAGCAGCGCTGAACTCTACAGGGTGTAACAAAAATGAGTGATAATACTTTAGGGTGTGAACATGTTCCTTGTAGAGAGTTCACTGTGAAAGTAGCAGCGCTGAAAGACGATTTTTTTTTTCACTTTTGTATGGGGAAACTCGTGACACTTGGGCCCTTGCCCATACAAAAGTAAAAAAAAATCGTATTTCAGCGCTGCTACTTTCACAGTGAACTCTCTACAAGAAACACGTACACACCCTAAAGTATTATCACTTAGTTTTGTGACACCCTGTAGATCCTCTTTGGAATTTATAACACTGGACAACCACAATATAAGGGTGCGTTTCCACCGACGCGGAGCGGGGCGGAGAGGAGCTTAGCGGTGCCGAATTGACTAATCACCATGCTCAAAATCTTCGCTCCGCTTCAATGGAACTGCACGATTGGTCAATTCGGGCACCGCTAAGCTCCTCTCCGCCCCGTTCCGCGTCAGTGGAAACCCACCCTTAGTACAACTCTACAATGATAATTTTGGTGCGTGGCCGGTGGCCCTAATCAGAACTAGGGTATCGAGACCGGGTTTTCCCGAAACCCGAAAAACCCGGGTACCCGGTTTTCATCAAACAAAAATCCCGAAAACCCGGGTTTTGAAAATTGGGTCCGGGTTTCGATGCCCTAATCAGAACTAATTCCACCATCTTGTAAAATATCAAATAAGAGATAGGTAAATATTAAATACCTGAATTAATAAATAAGTGTACGGGAACGTGAAATCAGAATCGATTGCGTCCCCACAAAGTTCCAATTTTCTTATTGTCCCAACTACGGAGCTGAAATATCGGACTAATAAGTCCAAGTACGCCGAGTTTCACTCCCGCCTACAGATTATTTCATTGCAGATATGGCTAAATTCATTACCAACTTTACAATAAGACAATTTTTGTTAATGTTGGTAATATTTTTATGTTCCGATTTTTAAAGAGCTGAAGGTCGGCTTCTGTATAGACTAATTTGAGTTTTTACACAATAATCACATTAAACTTGGTATTAGTTGTGTAAAATTATTCAGTCATATAATTATGTTAAGAATTTGAGGTAAAAATCACAATAAGTTAGTAATAAAAACCTGGCAGCCTGGAAGAAAGTGCTGAAAAGGTAATTGACATCTTACTAGCAGATCTACAACACGACCCCGACGGACTAAGAAATATAAATGTTTGACTTGTCTTATGCTTTGCTGGTACAAAGTATAATACAAGTCAATCATTTATATTTTAGCGACTTTACCTAGCAAAAAAGATTCTGATATCCCCTACGAATAATAAAAACTAAGGAAGAGTAACTGTGTCAAAAAATTTGTCTACGCGTCTGCAAAATGTGAACCGAATACATGCATACTTTATGCATGTATTCGGTACCATAGAATTATAACCTTTAGAAGAGGCATTCCATACAATCGTCAGCGCGAAAATATGTCACACTCGAAATGAGTGAGCTCACTCATCTGAGAGCAGTGTGCCTTAGGACGCGGTGACAGTCGGACGTGTTTAATGCATTGATTACGTGAAATATGCATTGAAAGCGTAAAATTAGTGAAAGAGAAAGTAGTATATGCTATTAGTGTAAGACAAAAAAGGACGACAATATTTTCTCGATACACATTTTGCATGCAAAAACATTGCTACAGTTTTGATGGCGTATGCCATATCCAAGTATTGACATCGTTGTTCGGTACACAATTTTGTGTAAATATAGAAGTGACAATTAATGTCAACGGCTTTATTTCGTAAATTTGAGTGTTTTAGTGTGCGAAAAGGAACCAAATTCAAAACGGTTGAACTTTGAAGTATGGGAGTTACGTTTCCTTAGTTTTTATTATTCGTAGGATATCCCTAAAAGATTACCTATTAAACATTTTTGTCGCTAATGTAAAAGTGATGTGGGTGAAAGTGCTATAAATATTGTATTAAAGTAAATAGTTAGTTTATAACACGACATAGTGCCTTTTATATTTAAACACTAGCTGTCCCGGCAAAAGTTGTTTTGCTTTTTAAAGTATTTAAATCTTACCCCCTCTTTCGTCCCTTTAGAGGGGTGGGGGGAAATTTTTTTATACACCAGATGTTAAGTTGGAAGAAGACAAATATATCTGCGAAAACCGCATTCAAATCGGATCAGTAGTTTTCGTGTGATAGTGGAACAAACATACAGACAGACAGACAGACAGACAGACAAAAAAACTAACCACATTTTTGGCTTCTATAGCGATGTAGTGACACCCCTCGCTTATTATTTTTTGAATATCTTTAATGTACAGAATTTTCATTTCTACAGTTTTATTATATTTATAGAAGATGAGGCCGTTGCGCCAAAATTCGTTTATCGCGCGGGAACTGTACATTTTTCCGGGATAAAAAGTATCCTATGTCCTTTCCCGAGACTGAAAGTATCTCCATACCAAATTTCAGCAAAATCGGTTCAGTGGTTTGGGCGTGAATAGGTAACAGGCAGACAGACAGACATTTTCGCATATAATATAATATTAGTATGGATATCTGTCGCCACTTCTCCCACTTTAAAATGTCTTTGATCCTAGCGAACTAAACGAAACGATAACTCAAGTTTAAATTCCTAAAATCCAGGAAGGTATAGCCGGTCTATTGATTATACCGCAGCTGCTCGCCGCTATACAACAATGCCTATAGAAATAGACGCGTCTGCCGGATTATGCTGTATATTGTGCTCTAATAACGGTTATGAGGTCATATATCATTGGTGAATAATGTCAGGTCTCAAAGCACGTAGAATTTGTAGATTAGCCCATCGCTTCTGGTCTGTTTCACACACAAAAATGTCTCACACTACAAAGGGTCATTTCAGACCGCAACGCGACGCGTACTGAATTGAACGATTTCAATTGCGTTACGTCTTGCGAATCTGTCAAATCCATACACATTTAGAACTACGCGTCGCGTTGCGATCTGAATTGACCCTAATGCGTAACTGTTAAAAACGCGATAGCAAGTAGCAATGTAGTCATTCGCGAATAAAGAAATCGATGACTTGATCCACGATAGGAGTATACATTTTAAACACCAGGTCTTGATGCATGGGTATTTAGAAAATTCCGACGCGAAGGAGAAACCTTAAAAGTAGTTTCATCATTCAAAGATTGGCAAACTTATAATCCCACCATCACGTGTTTATTGGCTAAGTTATACCCTATTGTTTAAAAAAAACTATCCACATGACCTCCTCCCGTTTTAGGCGTCGGTTAAAAAGGATCCTTGTGTAACTGAGGAAAAAATTTGATGAGGTACGGGGCTCCGGGCAACTGATGTAATTTATTTCTCTCAAAAACAATTCAGAAGATTTGTAGCAAATAATTTAAGCGGCTTGGGGCTCTAACCCTATTACTTCTTATAGTCATTTCTCATACTTTCAAGGTTATATTAATTTAACGATATTTCCCTTTGTCCCAACAACATTTTCAACTAAAGCTTTTGCACGAGTAGACTTATTTACTGGACTTTTCGTAATAACGACGTTTTACCTTTTTCGATGATTACAAACATACATTTCAAAAGCGATATTACGTCTTCAATATTTTAAAGAAAGACTCAAAAACACCTTTTCTGAATAACATTAAAGTACCCCCAAAGAATGAGGAAATCAAAGATTTATTTTAAATCTTTAGACCTTCAGACCTTTTATTTTAAATCGGGCGTTGGCCCACACACATTCCCACCACTGTATCTCCTGTGTCGCCAGGATCGACGGTATCCAACCACAAAAACCCTTTGATATTATCTCAGGGAGCCCGGGGGACATGTGTGTGACAGTGCCTAAGCGTAATTGCAAGTTGGGGTCACAGAAATCGTCTGGAATTTGCGGCACACAAAACTTATCAAATTCTTTTAAAAGGCTCTCTTATATCAACTCCTCGCATTAAACTTAACGAAACAAGTGTCAAACGTAAACAGTCACTCTGTTATCTTGGACTGATTTTGGAAAATAAATTCACATTCTTAGAACATATCATACAAACGGGTGAGAAAGCAAAAATAAATTTCTATAGTTTTACTAAAATATCGACATCTACATGGGGTCTCTCGTTCAAAACGTTAAAAACTATATATACAGCCACGTACTTAGGCAGAATATGCTACGGCTCGCCGGTCTGGGCAGATAGGGCTACGATTGGCGCAGCCCGGCGTAAACTTTTACAAAGCCAACGTCTCGCATTAATATTCCTATGTAAGGCATATAGAACGGTCAGTACTGAAGCACTTCCTGTCCTGTCGGGTGTTTTGCCTGTTGACTTGGAAATACAGCGCCGAGCTGCTTTATATTACAAAAATAAAAAAATTACGACCCCAGATTTCTTAAGCATGAGAGACAGAAATAAGGTGAATAGATTGTTTGAACCACTAGACATTACACTACAAAATCTTTTATCCGAGTGGCAGGATCGGTGGGATAACTCTATTAAAGGTCGGCACCTGTACAATTTCTTTCCTTCAGTTCGCGAACGACTCGCCATGCATTGGATAGAAATAGATCATTGCGTTGCACAATTCCTAACTGGTCACGGCAATTTTAAAGCTAAACTTCATAGATTCAAGTTAGTTCCATCTCCTCTTTGCGAGTGCTCGACCGAAGACAGCCCGCAAGAACAATCTGCTCATCACATACTCTGGGAGTGCGGTCTCTGGCATGAGGAAAGAACCGATTTATTAAACAGCCTCCAATGTGTCTCTGGAGTCGTATATTACGATGACCTCGTAGGCAGCGCAAAGAATTTCCGTGCTTTCAAACGTTTTTGTCATAAATTCTATTGGAAACAATCGAACACAAGTTTGCCATTATAAATAAATGTCTTTTTTTTATGAAGTAGGCATATTATATTAAGCATAATTTTTTTTTCCCGTGGTGCTTCCCCCCTTTTGTTCGGACATCAATGTCATTACAATTTTGGCTGTCTCCCGCTTTGCTTGGGGAGGGAAATTGGATATCTCCTACTCCTCCTACATTTCTTCTGATTAATTTCGTTGCGGGTCCCAAGACAGATTTAGCTTGTCCCTCGGGCATCCCTGAGATCATATCAAAGGGTTTTCGTGGTTGGTTACCACTGTTGATCCTGGCGACACAGGAGTTGCAGTGGTGGGAATGTGTGGTGGGCCTTTTGCCCGTTAAAAAAAAAAAAAAGCCCGGGGGACATGCTAAAGCTGTCTTGGGACCCGCAACGAAATTAATCAGAAGACAGTAGGAGTAGAGAGAGACCTTTTATGTCAACCACAATCATTAATTATTACTAGCATAGAAAGTCAGTCATAGTTCATAAACCTAAGCGGACTATAAATTTATCCCACAGCCACTCCGACGTGAACGGCTGGACAATCCAACTGGGCATCACGCGACGTCACTCGCATGCGTACTACGGCCAGAAGGTGAAGGTGCGTCGCGTCGTGCCGCATCCCTACTACAACGTTGGCGTCGCGCACGACAACGACGTCGCACTCTTCCAGGTACGATGCGTTTGCGCTAAATACTCCGATCCTACTACTGCGCCAAATGCTCCGATCCTATCGACTGCGCCAAACGCTCCGATCCTACCGACTGTGCTAAAGGGTTTGATTGTACAGACAAGCCAAACGCTCTGATTTAACCGATGGAGCCAAATGCTCCGATCCTACCGACTGCGCCAAACGCTCCGATCCTACGAACTGCGCCAAATACTCTAATCCTACCGACTGCATCAAATACTCTAATCCTACCGACAGCGCTAAGTGCTCCTATTACTGCACCAATAAATGATTTGATCCTACCGACTACACTAATCGTATATTTCGCCTATAAAATTGAATTCGATTACTACTGCAATTTAATACGTTTGTTATTCACACAATATAATTAAAAAACCTTACAGCTGTGAAATCTTTTACTTGTCAAGTGACCTTTCTAACTAATCAGGCAACGACACTGTACATTGTATAACTATTTCTGGAATTTCTTTATAAGAACATCAAACTACATAGAAACATAAATATATTCTTACACAGTTTCAAAGATTTGTTTGTCTCCATTAACTTCAATAATTACTTCTCTCGCTGTCGAGTTGATGCAATTATACCTGGAGTTAACTGTTGTTGATCGGTAACATTCTCTGTGCTCTGTTTACTGTTGAGGCGCACAACTTGCCTTCTTCTAATTGCAGTTGTGAAGTTTGCTGAATCGCATTTATACACTACTTAGTGATTGTTGCGCTAAATACCTGAAACGTATGAGGTATCTTGAGAGTTGAGACTAAGGTCGGTATAAATAGTCAGTACTCAAGATGCATCTCGGTCTCAAGACACGGTTCAGGCTCTGTGATTGGTTGGCTGTCAAAATTTGGACCAATCATAGAGCCGAACTGCGTCTTGAGACCGAGATGCATCTTGAGTACTGACTATTTATACCGGCCTTAATGTTTTCACAACGGTTATTGGGGGTGTTAGGTGCAATTATTAGATGTCATGTCAACCTCCCAAACAAACACCGTGGTAACATAATATATTGGAATGTTATATTTGTCGCCTCTCTGACGATAAGACGTTATGTTGTATTTTAAGGGTCAATTTAGACCGCAACGTAGTTGAACGTGGCTTAATTAAAATATAGATTTCTTAGTTGAACTTCTCTTTTTCATTGCTGTAATCGATTCACCCGATACTAAACAACTTATTAGATGTCATTTTTTTTCTTTTGCCGTCTTTATATCTCTTTGTCTGTTGTAGCTGGCAGTGCGCGTGCGGTACCACGAACAGCTGTCGCCGGTGTGTCTGCCACCGGCGCGTCGCGCGCTGCTGCCCGGCACGCTCTGCACCGTCATCGGCTGGGGCAAGCGCGACGACAAAGACAGTGAGTAGTGCCTTCTCTTTCTGTCGTAAAAAAAGAGGAGAGATAACGTTATATGAACGTCAGAGACCGCCGTAAGATAGATATGAAAATGACGCGACGCAAACTTAGATCTTACTACGTTTGTATGACATATTTTGTAATTGTAGAAAAACTTCATTGTGTAAGATTAATATTCCATACTGCAAGGTTGTCCAAAATCGTGTCTCCATTTACGGCCAGAAAAATGAACCTACGCATTTAATGCCATAAAAATAAATGCAACGTAGCATCTGCGTAGCTCACGCTACGCCGCGTAGGGGCAGTGCTACGCCGCGTAGGGACAGTGCTACGCCGCGTAGGGGCAGTGCTACGCCGCGTAGAGGCAGTGCTACGAGTCGTAGCGTACGAAATTTGCTACGACCTACGGAAATATTATAAAGGTGGACGCAGATCTGTAGGTCTTAAATGGCCCATAACTATTCATGTTTTGTTTGTTTCGATTTTACAGAAAATTATCGTCATTCTCATTATTTTGATTACCAACTCGGTAAGTTTTAAATATTTCGTAGGTATTTAATTGAATCTTTTCAATTATTTAAGCAAAGCCAAGACTGTTCCACCGTATTTTATTTTGACTTACGTTAAAATAGTTCTAAGCGCCACGATTCGTAGCAATGGAGCTACGCTTTGTAGCGTCATCAGCCACGCACTGGCTACGGCTTCTTTTTTTATAATAATTATTATGCAATTTAATAACGTATTTCACTATTTAATCGGTATTAGCATGAATTTAAATCTACTTAGCTCTAACTCAATTCAAGTTTAATGTTGTCTTACTCAAAGACTTTTTTTTATTTGTGTCACTTAAAGTTTTCTTTTAAGAATCATCATATTTTTAAGTTTAGTCGACAAGTGGCCACTAGTCGGCGATTAATCGTCGACTGGTTTTTACAAGGTGTCAAACACAATATTTATTTTGTTAATTTATCTTAATGTGCGTCCTCCTTAAATAAAGCGCGCAGGTGTTCTCTGGTGCTTAATTACGGGAGCAACAAATTGAAAACGCTTCTGTTTCATAAAACGTTGTAAGCATGAATGAGTCATTTTTGGACGTTTTCTTAATATTCATTAAGAAGAACAGCGTGGCCACCATAAGAATTGTCTCTCTCTATTTATCTGTGAAGAAACGTCGTGTCATTCATTAATGTTATTTCCTGGAACTCAATGTATGTCCATACCAAATTTGATCACAATCGATTCAACGGCAGATGGCGGACCAACGTTGTTTGGTATGTCAAGCCAATGTTAGTCGTAACTCGTAATCTGTGTACTGAGATTGACATTCAATCAACTAATCTGAAAGTACAATAAAGTTATATGCTTTTAATGCTTAAGGACTATCTATTAAGGACCTATCAGACAGAGAGCGGTCACGTGTTCGAGCGTTCTGCGTTTACATTCTGCGTTCGAGCGGTCAGTCACACATGAGGAATTCCGACGCGATCAGAACGCCCCCTATGTATCTCTATATAACGTAATACAACACAAAGAACGCAAAACTGACCGCTTGAACGCTTGACCGCGTGACCGCTCTGTGTCTAATAGGTCCCTGATAGGTCCCTTACGTAGCTAGAGTACGCGCACGATAACTTTGCGCGCGGCTGAAATCGGAACTAATTGTCGGGCCGCCACGTTTACATGATAATCGATACGCCTATTCCTATACATAATTTAAATAAGTAAACAAAGATATTAAAGTAAAACTACCAATGTTATTTAAAAAAATATCATTGGGATTATTACATTATGAATCCCTACGCTGGCACGCCACCTGCCGCGCGCAGATTTATCGTGCGCGCACTCTAGCTTTGTATACAACCGTTAAAATGATTTTTTATTAATCAGTGTCGGAGTACGAGGCGGCGGTAAATGAGGTTGAGGTGCCGGTGCTGCATCGTGAGGTGTGCAACCAGTGGCTGGAGCATAGAGATCTCAACGTCACTGAGGGCATGGTCTGTGCAGGATACCCCGAGGGCGGCAAAGATGCCTGCCAGGTATGGAGGAGTTTGAGTTTCATGTTAATGTGATAAGGTTGTAATTAAGTTGAACATCGAAAGAAAAGTGCCGGTGCTAGACCGCGAGGTTAGCAACCAGTGGCTGGAGCACCGCGACCTCGACGTCACTGAGGGCATGGTTTTACTTATGACAGCTGAAAGTTAATTAATTCAGAGCCTAATTTGGAAAAGAGGACAATTACTTATTATGCTATGAGCCTGTACCTTTATTCTGCTTTTTTATTCTTACACTAGATGACGCCTGCAACTTCGTTGCGCCAAAATTCGTTTATCGCGCGGGAACCGTACATTTTTCCGGGAAAAAAAGTATCCTATGTCCTTTCCCGGGACTCAAAGTATCCCCATACCAAATTTCAGCAAAATCGGTTCAGCGGTTTAGGCGTAAAGAGGTAACAGACAGACAGATGACAGACAGACACACTTTCGCATTTATAATATTAGTATAGAAGTATGGATTACAACTCCAATGCAGTTCGAATCTTATATTATAGAATATAGCAAAACAAAATATGTCATACGCCATGCTAGCTGTTAAAAGTGAAACAAATATCTTTTTGAATTTTGACCAATCACAATATTAGTTGTACATATCTTAAATATACCATTTTCTAATTTAATGGGAATCGGATTGAATCGAAGCGTCATTAATATGGCACTAAAATAGTACGATCAGGGTACAGAGCTTTGCTCCACTAAATATGACTCAATGACTGACTGCCACACTCAGAGACCAATATTAATTACTTATACTGTACTCGGCGAAACATGGCGATAGCGGTCATTGACTTCCTGTTAAAAACTTGTCATTTTCTATATACACTGCGATTGACAATGAAGTGTCAAAATGACAAGTTTTTGACAGGGAGTCAATGACCGCTACCGCCATGTTTCGCCGAGTACAGTATAATTGTAATTAAATGAATCTCTGAGTGCGGCCGCAAGATATGTTCATATTATTATGAGTCTGAAATATGCCTCTTGAATATTATAAAAAATATACATAATGCAGAACACAAGATAAATACGAGTACACGCAATATCTTGTGATAATCTGAAGTCGCGACGTCGGCTGGTTTGTACACGCCGCACATACGGAACCTGAATTTTGATGTAAAATTAACATAACAAAACGCCCCAATACAGATATTATTCCTTTTCGATCACATCTGTCGAGTCTGGACGTCTGGGATCCATATTTATAAGATTCATCTATACACAATCGGTTCTATTGTGACCCAAAAAATACCTAATATTGCAAGAAAATCACAAATTTTCTTAATTATAAATAGCTAACAATATCTGTTCTTGTTGTAAAAATACGTTTCATATTAAATTTTTTACCGAAATCGAATCGTTTCATTAAGCGCTGATTACATCAATGCGACCACAGCAAGTCAATGTAGGACTGAATTCCAACATGCTTTATGTAAGCATGTTGTATATCCGGCATTAACTAGCAACTGCATATTCTGTTTATATTGATACAGAACTGATCCACCCAAATGTAAATCGGAAGTAACCACTAACCATAAATATGAAAATATTTATGGTTACTTCCGATTTACATTATTATTTTATGGGGATATTTATGGGAGTTTGCTATTTTACACAGAGATGTTTTACTATAATGTCCTACGAATAATAAAAACTAAGGAAGAGTAACTGTGTCAAAAAAATTGTTCCGATTCTACAAAATGTGACCCGAATACATGCGTACTTTATGCAAAAAGAGACCCGAATACATGCAAGAATTGTGTGTAATTATAGAAGTGACAATTATTGTCAACGGCTTTATTTTGTCATAGTGTTTCGTGGCTATTGCCATATTATTTTAGTGTGCGAAAAGAACCTTGAGAACCAAATTCAAAACGATTGAAGTACTATGGGACTTACGTTTCCATAGTTTTTATTATTCGTAGATAATATCATTGATTTTACAAATAAAATATCAGATGCCGTAGCCAAAGTCCCTTTCGTTAAAAACGATGACGAAATTCGCAAGCGAAATGTCATTTAGCGATGACTTATGTCAAACCGCATACATTTTGATAACGAATTTCGTCATCGTTTTTAACGAAAGATACTTTGTCTAGGGCCTCTGATGGCCTTTCGATAACTGATTTACTGTCTAGGCAACCGATGAGAACCATAGACATATTATAATGTACACCATTTTCGTTTCAGGGCGATTCCGGCGGGCCCCTACTATGCAAGGATCCTGACGACCCGGCACGCTGGTACGTCGGGGGCATCGTGTCGTGGGGCATCAAGTGTGCCCATCCTCGCCTGCCCGGCGTGTACGCGTATGTGCCCCACTACGTGCCCTGGATACAGGCCCAGCTGCGCCTGTATAGTGATGACGACCGATGAGCGGGTTGAAGTAAACCGTTTGCGAACGTGAGTTGGGCGTTCGCGGACTCGAGTCAGGCGTTCGCGGATTCTGGTTGCTCGTTCGTTTACTTGAGTCGGGCGTTTGCGGACTCGAGTCAGGCGTTCGCAAACTTGAGTTTAACGTTCGCAAACTCAACTCGAAAACTAGTCAAATTGATAACTTAGAGGATTTTATAAGAGAAATTTATTGGTGTAACACCGGACGATGACAATAACGTGTTTTATGGACTTTATATTCTAAGGTAACTTCGACAATAATACGACACTTTATAATGTTTTTACTGTACGATGACAATAATTATATATGAAAATACTGTATGAGAATCGTGACAAAACTACTTATAATCGTAGTGAAGGATAAAGTAGTTTTGTTGCGCTGTAGTCTGGCTGACGAGCATATCACTCGCCTCCGTGATATGGAACTGTGATATGTGGCTGCCGGAAGCCGAAAGTCGGAGGCCGATTGTCCGGCGCCGGAAGCCGGACGTCGGTGCCGGAAGCCGGACGTCGGAGGGCGGGCGCTGGACGCTTCAAAGTTCTACTTTTTACAACTTTGAACGTAACTTAGCGTATTTCTCGGGAGGTTTTTAGCGGTATAATATACAGATGCACTGTAAGGCGCTTATGACTAATTGTAGGGTAGAGTCGGAAGCTTAGATACTTTGGTCCTTTGATCCCTTGATATTTCGTTTTCGACCTTACGTAGTGACCTTAGGGTGTATATTTATTTGATGTTTGGTGTTAGATTAATAGCGAGAAGTGCTTTTATAGATGTATACTTTCTGAATGTCGTTCAGGCGAGGCCCCGGCCGCGGTCTAGTTCTTCCATGAGACAATAACTCATCACCCGCTTGTAGTGTAGACGTTTTGATATCGTTTTTATAGCGGTTATATTTCGGCTCAGAGCCTTTAGCCGAGTTACCACCGCATAAGTGTGCTCTTGATTCCGTTCGTTTGTTTTCGAACTTCATCGTCATTAGTGATGACAACTTGGCTAAAAGCTGTTCCTCCACAGCGGGGCGGTGGCCTTTCGAAGCTGTCAATGGACATTAGAGATATAGCTTTAATAGCGTGTAAGTAGGAACACTATGCCTAGACGTAGACTAGATTATACAAAACAATATAATTTAAACTTATACATTCAAATACATTGTCTATTGAAAGATTTGTCAAAAAAATATAAAGGTTTATAAGAAAGATCTCCTAAATATAATACTTTAGTGTGAGACAATAATTCAATTTAACAACGGCTGTAAATTACATTCATATTATTTTTGTATGTTACGTAGAATAAAATGGCAAAACTAATGCTCAAAGTTGCTATTATAGTATATAAAGTGTATAGATGTATCATATTATTATACAGACACGGACAGACGCGTAGATCTTAACAACATGATTATTATACCTATTACCGTTACGTTATTAAAATAAAATTTAATGACTTCCCAAAAATGAGGAATTGCTTTACAGCTGTTTTAATATAGTTACAAAAATGCTCTAAGGGTGAAGCCCAACGAGCGTAATTTGTGAGTTGTGAGTCGCAGAATTTCTGCCGCGTAAATATCTTTTCATACAAATCATGACTCACAAAATTACGCTCGTGTGAATCGAACAGGACTTTTGTATGAAACCGAATGCAGCAGAATTCTGCCCAACCGAAATTCTGCGACTCACAACTCACAAATTACGCTCGTTTGGCTTCACCCTAAGTGTGCAATGTATCATACACTTACACATGACAAATATAATATAACCATTTTTTTAACTCGGTTAAAAAACAGCATGGTTTAAGGAAATCTAAGAAATCCGTGGACGCTATCGTCACATATTTTTTATCCTGGTTTTTCTCGTGTTTGTTAACAATCTCCGTGTCTGTCTGCCCCTAAAGGTTGTCGACTTCTTATGAGTCACCTTCTCAACTCGAGCTTTTCTATTAGTATGTAATAGTTTATAAAGTTGGAAAAATTAATGTCCTTTTTATACAAAAGTAAATTATCAAGAAAAAGACAATAAAAATATATTACTTATAGGCCGACTCGCGGCCAAACTGATTCTTCTGAAACATAGTGACTGAATGTAACGTAGTCGTTAGAAAATGGAGGTCGATTTACTATTGCAAGTTCAATAGGGCTCGGTCGATGTCCATTTTTTCTAAAATATAAATTAGGTTAGTAAATATCAATAGTAGTAGACGTTACGTTATGACCGTCACACACGTTCAAAGAGATTTGTCCAACATCATTTAATCAACGCTAAATTTGACAATTATTTTTCGGCAATTATTTAGACCGGTGATTACCTAAGTCATCATTTGAACGTGTGTGGCGGCTATTACCTATTATTGCTTAAGTGTTTAACTCTGATTTTTGTTTGTTACTTTATCTTTTTAAATTAGGTAATACGTCTTACTAGGGTAACATTTAGTTGAATTCATTTCGATGTAGCCGCATCTGTTGTATTTAGAACGCTTCGTTACTTCGTTAGTCAGTTAAAACAATAAAGGTTACAAGTTATAAAATATAACACGAGATGCATTGGTATTTGGCTTTATATAGAACATGGGTCATGTTCAGCTCTAAGTGTTAACATATGTGTACTATATGTGAACATATACAATGTACTTAGGTAGCTCGCTGTTGTCACTAGAGGGTTTGAGTGTTCACGGCTCGAATCTTTATATTAAATGTTAGTAGACACTGGATGTTTTATATCTAATATATTCTAAAGTATATTTTGAACCGCTGCGTTTTGTCGAGATGATGCGTTTCTACGAACCGATATTTAGAACGAATGAGATGATTATTTTCGTAAAACAGATCTATTTATGAAACTATATTTACCGTCTATTTAGTGGTTTACGATGTAAATGGTTGTGTACTGTTTGGTATATTTTAGTATTGTCCGTAACACACGCTCAAATTATTTGATCCTGTTCTCCAAACGAGTGTTGGAGATAAATCATTGTATTGGACGATTTGGACGTGTGCGGCGGGTACAAGACACTTTGTTTCATTACACTCAGTGGTAACACAACATTAAAAGAAGTTTCCCAAGTATATTTAAATATTAAAGTACTTACTTATTAAAAATATGAATATTAAATTGTTGTAGGTATGTGTTTTGTTATTGCTGTGCATCTTTATTGTGATCGCTTTCGTTTCACGAACCGTCGTCAATTTGTACTCGGTGACTTGAAGTCGAATATCAATTAAGTACATAAGTTTATTGTTAGGTGTTAAGAAAGTACGCGTCAAAAACTAAAAAGTAGAAAAAACTGCAAAGAAGGTAAACAAAATATACACAACCTAATCTAAAGCGTAAAAAAATATTACAAACTGAATAAAATAACATTTCGCCGTCAATTTGGCCAAATATTGAGAAAGATTAGTGTTCTTTTTTTTGCATAAATAAGTCCATCTTTTGAAAAAGCATGATCCTCAGACAAACATAATAATGTACTCTTTTAGCGGAAGACTATGAATCTTTGACGTGTACTGCAAATTATAACAGAAAACGAACTTTTCTAAATATAAAATTAAGACAATAATAAAACGAACTTTTCGAAAATACAGACAATAACAAATATAATATTATCTATGTATTTCGACTATGATTTTAATAAGTGTTAGATACTTATATTTTCCATCGCGTAGGCTTATGGGCGACCTATGTAAGTAGCCATAGAAGTATTTATAAAACCATTTTAAAGTAGGTGCCATAATTTTTCAAGAGTATTATAAAATTTTGAGAAAATAATTTGTTAGCAAAGAAATTACCTTTGAGAGTAACAATAATAAGAGTTGTCACAACTACAAAATAACTGCGTTCCAAAACTGACGGCTTGTGAGCATTTCTAGTCCCTATCATAGTAATACCTTATCGTAAGCGTAGTATGTAATAGAGACGCACAAAAACTTATGTTCGGTTACGGAAGCTAGACTAAGGATGTGCTCGTGCGCCCTGCAGCACCCGGTTGAAAATAATACATGACTTTGTATGATCTCTGTAACGCCAATAGTCTACAAATTGGTAATACAGGCCGTTCTACTTTGAGCTAAATAGACAAACTGAAAATACAACGTCACTGTTTGCAATCGACATCAATCACTTGCAATCATGGACGAATATTATGTAGCATGCGAACACGAAGCTGTAGAGGACACGTAGTTGTCCTGTACCCAGTATTGGCCAACGTGTAGTAGTCGCATTAAATAAAGATATCACGACTGTAAGAGGTGATCTCTATATCAAACTCGTATTTTGTTTAAATTAATAGCTCTATCTGGTAAAGACTATGATTTTAGACGATCATATTGTTAATTTATACTTATTTGGCAGACAGAGAAAAGACTCTTTTAGAGATAGACGTTCTTTTCGGCCGGGTTCTGTACCTACGTGATGTCTAGGTGCAATCGCTTTATTCTAGACGTAATATTGGTACGAGAGTGCCGTGTATAATAAGGTTCTTCCTACTCGGGTATTGAAACAGTAGGCCCTAGTGTATCTCTCGAACTAATGAGCTATTAACGTCCTTTAGTGTGCCGAGTGCGAGCTTATATCACTCGCCTTGAAGCGGTAAAGTTAACTACAGTTTGTATATCGATATTATGTCTTTTAAACCATTCTGTCTAGTAGTTGACTCTGTGGCTATTTGATGTCAAACTGTAGTTACAACTTACAGTTTGACAAAAAAGAGTCTGGCGCGGTGATAGCTGGAACTAAGAGTTTTTATCTATGGCAACATTAAAGTATTTATCAATAGTAGTACATTTTGTGTTAAAAGTGTGCATAGCGTAACGTAGGGTTGCCTTTTAAAAAATATCCACAGCTGAACATATAACTTCGTCCTTTTTGGAAGTCGGTTAAAAAGAAAGGCGCATTGCGCTCTCATTTAGAAAGCACTCTATGTTGCCAAGCTATATCTTCTTCGAGGCGAGCTACGACAGAAACTCACACTCAGCACACTGAAGACACGATAGATATGAAACTTCATGATATAGACTTCATAAAGAGAATATTTTAACTATCGATGTTGAATGTTGTGAGGCGGATGTTGCTTATGTTCTTGAAATTTTATACAAAATGTTTGTAACTTAGTCACTTAGACAATAACTAGACGCTGTTTTTATTACGAAAACTCGTAAATATTATCACTATTACCTAATAATTTTCTATACATAATCATGGCAAAAGTAAACTTTACATATCAATTTTATTTATAGTAGATATTAAAGACAATATTGTATTTCAAGTTAAGTTTCTTAAAGGCCTTTTTTTGTTTTATAATGAGGTTCGTTTAAATTAAAGTTTAATTTTAAGTTGCGTTTAAGATCTCAATTTTACTACTGGTATATTATAATGTTACTTGAAATGTTCTACAAAACTTCAGTTATCCCGTAAAAATTATTCAACAATGTTAATGTATTTCTAACATTCAGAGTTATTTTAACCCTTACGTCAACGACTTAAGTTTCACTTCAGGGTGAAATAACTTTGAATAATCTTGATAATTTAAGATGATTTTGGTGGTATATTTGAGTATTAATGTTCATTGTTCAATGTTAGCGGCCGTACGGCGTGGATGTCGCTTCTAGGAGTTTGTGTAGCCCTTCTTTCCTTCGCTTTAATTATACATTACACAAAATTGATAGCCTTTTATTTTCATACCTTAAGGAGGTACGCTAGCACTGTTTTTCCATACAAACGTATTCCCCAATTTACTCCCTGGACAATGCGTCTAGAGTCTAGACAAATGATTTTTATACAATATTATTTATCTGTTAAAGCTATGCCTCTACGTTCGATTTTTTCTAAATTTACTAATAAATAAAAAAATATGACCCTTCAAAAATCGCTAAAAATTAATGCCCCGTACCCCGCCAATCCACCGACCATAAAACAAATTTGAAAAATCTTTAAAATTAAATAAAAACGTAAAGGCATAGTCACTCTTCCTGAAGATCGTTTTAAAAAAATAATTAGATAGGCTCTATTTTGAAGTAGAAATCAGAGGACTACGTTACCTCGATTAACTGTATCGGTCTCTATCACAATACACGTGCCGGCGCAGGGTGAAGCGTGATGGCAATAGTTTCTTCGTTTAAATTCTACTGCACCCGCGTCCACTCTTAAACACCGATACTTGAATACGCAAGGAAAACGAACGTATATGTACCTACTATCTCAGAAATTGATTCATAGGCAGATGGCGGACTTACAAATTTTGGTCGCGTTTTGTCAAACCCAGCCAACAAATGACGCTTACATCAAGTTAACATAATTCGACCAAATGACGTAGGACGTAGGTCCGTCAACTGCCTATGAATCAATTTCTGCGATGGTACTTTAGATTAAGTACAGTTTAAAATGAATGAGTCGATTACGTTAGTTACGATTGTCGTTAGAAAACGGGCAAACGGCTAAATATATATTTCCCTGACTCTACAAAGTGCCATAAGTTGTACTATTTACTCCGAAACGAGAGGCGAAGCGGCAATGCTCTAGCGATATAAAATTGAAAAATCAAAGATGGGACGTAATGTGATATTTTGATTTGTATTAATTTTACTCATTACAAACATTTAGTTAAGTTTAGTTAGACAAATATTTTGTTCTTTAACTTATAACTAAGGGCTCCTACACATAACTGCGAATTCGCGCGAATTCGCATCGCAATGTCATTTTTATTATGAGTTTTGTCGCAGATATTTGCGATGCGATGCGAATTCGGAGTTTTGTGTGGGAGCCCTAAAGGTAGCTTTTCGATCTTCGTAGCACGCGACCGCGAACGACAAAATAATGTTTCATTTTCTAGCGGCCGAAACCGCCACTGATTTGTATTGCGTAGAGAAAAATGAAACCCATAGACTAGCTGTTCATAAAGTGGCATTTTAATTTAATTTTTGTCGGTCGCGGTCGCGGTCTGCGAACATCGGTAAATGGTAATCTCTTAAAGGATACTCTTTAAAAGAAACACAAAAATCGTTTTCAAGTCTTTTACTAATGGATACAATCGTTTATCAACAAATTAGATAATGTTTATTAATTAATAATAATGTTCACTAGCTACGGTACAAGTTACATTACTATACACCGCGGGACGTCACGTAGCGAACGACAAACCTTTACATTCCCTAAAGAAATCATGAAAATCGATTCAGCAGATATTTAAAACGTAAGAATAGAATGTATCTGTGGAGCAGAAAAAAGTTAACCGATGATTGGAGAACAAATTTCTCAAATAAATGCAAAGTTGGTCTTTACACCTACGTAATAAATATGGAGTTTTAAATTAACAAGCTGTATTAATTATTATTGTGTGCACGCCGGTGAAGAAACAAAAGTTGTATGTCTGCCTGGCTCGCACTAGCGCTGCACCTTTAAATGCCTCCAGAATAGCCATGACTGCAACCGTGACATCAGCTGTGACTCCGAGTAGGTAGGTACTGTAGATGAATTTGCCACGACATATAAATTCCGAGTCACAATCACGATTTTTGTCACGTTAATCTGGACGCATCGGCATACAGTCAGCATTTCTCATAAAATTAATTTTTTTCTATTTTAAATATAATAATGGTTTAAGACAACACAATAAAACTGTATTTATTACATCAGTATACAAACTATTTTAGCGGATGGGGTATAATTGACTTAACATTGTTCGCTTGCATCCCTTTACATAAAGAGGAAGAAAGTTGAAAAGACAAAAATAAACAGTCTATAACTAACATACTACAGTGTACAGGTCAGGCTCTTGGGCTGGATTTATACAGGGTGTAACAAAATTAAGTGACTCCACAGTAACTCCACTTTTTCACTTTTGTATGGGCGCTTGCCCATACAAAAGTGAAAAAAATGGGTCTTTTAGCGCTGCCACTTTCACAGTGAACTCTCTACAAGGAATACATACACACCCTAAAGTATTATCACTTAGTTTTGTTACACCCTGTATACGGCGGCGCGAACGCGTGGTTTGGCCGCTATACCGCGAGATCACAAGCAAATGTATGCAACGATTTATTTAAATAGCGGCGCGGTCGCGTTGTCATTTACATTTGCATGTAATCTCGCGGTGTAGCCGCCAAACCGCGCGTTCGGGCGGACGTATATAAAAGAAGCTTAAGTTTCAAAGTTTGAAAAACTTTGAGATAATTTCTTTTTAAAGAGAGTGAGAGAGGGAAGAAATTTGGAAGACCAAAGTTTGGAAAGAGAAGAACTATTGTACTAGATTTAACGACATTACTCGTATTTTAAGTTAAATTGGAATATTTGGACAATTTTCATTCAAACGTTATGTAACAAACATTCATGCATACACCATACACTCGTTATCTTAACACTCACACACACACATACAATCTTAAAGTTGTACGCAACCAGCGTACAACTTTAAGATTGCTGCACAAAAGAACGGCGCAGTGTTCGATTTTTAGATCTCTTTGGTTGTCACGCTATTGGTAGATTACGGAGATGACAAGTCCTTATTGATAGTTTGGTAAAATGGCAAGTCTTTATTGGTGGATCACGATCAAGACGCTGACACGTTATTGGCAAATATTGTACACATGCACCACTTACACTTCCAGTAGCCTCAACATTAAATTTTTACGACTTAGAGCTTCCGCAGACTGCAGACTTTTAGATAGTTTAGTCGAAAGCTTAAGGCGGGCTGAAACCCCATTTTGTTATTTCTTGATACCCGATTTACCTAGTTCCAATATAATAACGAAATGTAAAAAATATGAGATTTAGAGCACAATATTTAAAAGGGTTTAAATCAAAAACATTTTAATAAAAAATAATACTTTCGCTGTAATTAATTTACAAACTCACCTCCGACAAAACTCTTTATCATCGAAATATAAGTATTAACAAGAATAACTTACATTTTATTTTAATAAATTGTCAATGAATCTATTTTAAAAAGGTCTGAAACGAATAATCTTTTTTCTTAATATTTATTTCGAAAGATATTTAAAAAAAACACACGAAAAATAAAATAGAGAAGATCCGCCCGTCGTAACTTACAATTTTATGCTAAGCTAAAATGAATCTTATTGCGATGCGTACACGCTTGGCATTCGCGTTCGCAAGGTTATCGTTTTGGAATTGAGGTAAGTGCTCGCCTTAATCAGTACGAAGATGTGTGAAGGTGCGCACACTAAACGATTTGTATCGGCCGATAATAATGTACTGAAACCCCGATTTGGTCAAACTATCGGCCGACTAAAAGTCTGTAGTCTGCGGGGGCTCTTACAATAATTACTAGCGACCCGCCCCGGCATCACACGGGTATAAAATATATGTATAGCCTATGTCACTCACTGCAAAAATGAATTAAATCGATTCAGTAGTTTTGATTTATATTCATTAATACCCTTGGGCCGTGGCCCGCATTGGTCGGTAAAGCTACGTCCCGCAATTTTTAAATCTGTAATATCTTCGAAAATATTAATTTAAATCATATGCTGTAAAGGGCCATATAGATCTATATGTATTTAAAATATTTAATTGAATAAGGATTAATGCCGTATTGGTTAAAATCGCTTCGAAAATTAGCTATTATTTGAAGTTAAAAGTAAATGACAAAAAAATTTTATTATGGGATATCCATAAGAGATAGACATATATACCATCGCAAAGTTTTCTGTAAACTTTTCATAGTGTACAATACTTAGTACATTATTTTGATAAATCTCGTAGGGTTCAGCCTGCGTTTGCAATGTGAGCGGAAAAAATGTAATTATTTACGACATCACATTAGAAACCCCAAAAATAACAGTATTTCTCCACTATTTAATGAATGTTATTATACTTATAAACCTTCCTCTTTAATCACTATCTATTAACGAAAACCGCACCAAAATCCGTTGCGTAGTTTTAAAGATTAAAGGGAACAAAGGGACATAGGAACAGAAAAAAGCGACTATGTTTTACACTATGTAGTGATAATCACATGATCTACACGTTCTTAATGTCCCTCGGCAATTGCCCCGAAATACATAGAGAACGCGGTTGCATAGCCTGACCTGCACACACTATAACCCAACACACCGAGCCACGCGCTAAGTCAGTCTTGAGTATATTCGTTAAATTGACGTGCCTCGTCACATATAATGTTACAGAGGTACAGTGATACAGACAAACAGTGCACTACTACTCTACCGGACGATAAGGCTAGATGGGGCTTAGCACTAATAAATGATAGCAACGTTTTGTTCGTAATTACTCGTTTGATTTTCTTTGATTTAAAAATACGCTGTTGTATATGTCGCAGTCATCTGGTTTAATCTGCGATTCGATTGAATGACTAGCGCATTTATTGAATGACACCATTCAATCGAATGACTAAAGGACAACTCGTCAAGACGTTGACTGTGACGTTTAACGTCTTGACTAAAAGTCATATAGTGAAGTCGTTAAATGGGATGCTTTAATTTTTGTAAGTAGCCGTTGACGGGGTAGTTATGGGTAAATCCACGCTCTCATATTATTTTATTACAAATAAAACACTTTAAAGTTAATTTAATCGACAAAATATCGACACAGTGCTATCAGCTGTACGAGCTGTTTGACGCCATATTTGTTTTAGTGACTACTAGCGCCGCAGTGGGGAAAAAATGAAATACGTTCAATTACCTGACTGATTTCATGTCCGCTATCTTCAAAGGGCTATGTTACAAATCGCTTACTAGTTGGACGTTGAGTGACGATCGTTCAATCGACATTCGGCCGAGTGATTCAATTGAATGGTGTCATTCAATGAATGCGCTAGTCATTCAATCGAATCGCAGATTGAACCAGATGACTGCGACATATATAATGCAAGGCATTCCGTAAGTACTTAGGCTGGATTTATATGTCGCAGTCAACTGGTTAAAATAGCCGTTCAATCAAACAGCTAGCCCTTTGACTGAACAACGCCATTCAATCACACAGCTATACGTCGTTTAGCCGACTTGTTGACTGCAACGTTCAACACTACAGCTAAACGATGCTTAGCCGACTGGTTAAATTGCAAATTAACTACGGTGACTATTAGTTTAGTATGTAATTTGAAAGAATAGGAAAACTTTTTGTAATTTCTTGGAAGATTATTCATGGATTAAGTTTAAGTTATAGAATTGCAATAAACACCTTATTGATGCATTTCATAATCTCATAATTTCTCCTCGAATATTTGTTAAAATTTTTATTCACTCGTATCACTCGTATGTGTCTCTAAAAATTTCTGTCTCTTTGATAAAACTTGTAACGTATATTTACTACTTTCTTTCCGAAAAATATCTTAAAATAACCACAAATACCGGCTAGTTTAACAAAACGCACCTAGCGCCGCAGTGGTGAGCGCTGAACTAATTCAATTAGACGGCGGCTTTTGAATCAGCTGTGGTGTTAACGTTTTATGCGAGTCCAATTTTCAATTAAAAAGCTAGACGTGTGATTAAATGGCGTTGTTCAGTACAGCTAGCTGTTTGATTGAACAGCTATTTTAACCAGTAGGTTGCGACATATGCATCAGCGTGATAGAGCGGTTCGGTCGCTCCACAACGAGATCGCAAGCAATTGTATGTACTTAACGATTTATTTAAATAGCGGCGCGCGCGGATGCATATAAATCAAGGCTTAGGAAAACACAATAGGCTACTTGACCTGTATTTAATTTCATTGAACTAATGCATATTTCTAGTAGAAATTGGCCTAGGAAACCGTATTTCACCCTTATCATCAAATAAAAGCTTATGATTGATAAATAAAGTCGATTTGAAAATATGATTTGTACTGACGAAAACGCTTTTGCGGTACTTCCGATTTGGATGTGACGTCATCACATTCGTAATTTAATATCTTTTATTTATCGCGCTCGTTATATGTAAGTTTATTTGTACATAAATAATAAGAATAAGCCTAGAAAGATTTGTAAAATATATTTTCTTGAATAGTTCAAATAAAACATCAGTTTTATATATTATCTCCATTTATTGTAGTTGGGAAATGAAATGGCAAAAACACTCCAAAAGTGTTCAACATTACAAATGATTTCTAAATTCTTTTCTAACTTTTTGGCACTGTTAGACTCGAACGCTTAGCACATAAAAATTTTTTCAATAAAGAAAGTATAAAAATACAAAAAACATGACGTCACACTATGGCGGCACAATGGCGGGCAGTGTTTTCGGCGCCATATAAAAGGCATATTTTTCAATCAACATTTTTATGGGTTTCTACTGTTTAAAATATTAAAATATTAGTTTTTTTGGTGAAAATGAATGATTAAGAAGCGTTTAGAATGAAGAAAAAAAGTAGGTCAAGTAGCCTATTAGTTTTGCATATACAAGTATTTGGGTTCATGTACAGAACCAGTATTGGGCTCCTAAATATACAGTCAACTAATACGGAACGTTTTGTAATTTAGTACTTGTTTTTGGAGCAGTAAATAATGTTATGTGACTTTACATTACCGCACATTTTTTTAAATTCCTTTTAAATCACCCCCACAGCCTTATCATCCTTATTCCTTATACACGCCGCAGGCAAGACAACCAAACAGACAGTCCGATCAATTATTTTACTGTGGCTCTTATGCCGAAGACATAAGGGACACCTTCATATAAGCCCGCAGGTAAAATAACAGTGAACGGACTGCACGAGCCTGCAAGCGTTGACAATTTAACGAAATAACCACTTACGTTCGGTATACAATCGAGTTATATCTACAATACTATTTAACTATCAGGAAATCTCATTCATTAGGTGGAGTGTTTTCATAATTTGTTTGTATTAAAATACATATTTAAAGGGTTTTCCAATAGGGACTTGACAATTTTGAATTTAGTCTGTGGACGCACCCCTTTACACATCGAACTGTCACTGTCTGAAATGAAACTGAATTAGTTCCAAATTGAGCCGCAGCACGATCGTGCGCTAGTATAGCTGTCAGGAGTAGGAAAAGCCGTTGAGATCGAATTAGTTCCAAATTGAGCCGCAGCACGATCGTGCGCTAGTATAGCTGTCAGGACTCAGGAGTAGGAAAAGCCGTTGAGATTGAATTAGTTAAAAATTGAGCCGCAGCACGATTTTACGCTAGTATATATGTCGGAAGTGGCAAAAGCTTTGAGATTCGATTCTCGATTCGATTCTGATTCTGTCGAGAGTGTCGGGCAGCAGTTCTTATTTCTATGACTTTGGATTTACATAAACTATTCCGTCGCTAGATCAGCACTGTTCAATCTAAAAATACGGACATGAAATAACTATATGTAAACATGCTCGCGTTTGTACAAACGTAAATCAGCGCTAGCTGCAAATATGAAAGCACCTGTTTATGAAATAAATTCCCTGATAGGATCTTTATACACACACACAATACACAGGGCGACCGGAATTACAAGATATAAGGTTACTTTTACAATTATTGTTTTCGTTTCACACTGTACTGATTTTACCAACGCCTGTTAGTTTTAGTTAGAATATCAAGTTTTCTCTTTCATTAATACTAACAACGAGAGAGATATCATGACTGTTGCGTTGGTAAAATTAGCATATCTACTATAAGTACCATCGATGAAATTGATTCATAAGCAGTTGACGGACCTACGTCAATTGGTTAGATTATGTCAACTTAATGTAAGTCGTCATTTGTCGGTTGGGTTTGACAAAAAGCGACCAAAATATGAAGGTCTGCAATCTGCCTATAAATCAACTTCTCTGATAGTACAATTTTTGAACCGAATACGACAAACATTGCTTTCTTTCAAGTCAGTTGAAAACTTAATAAAATATCCGGTCACCAGTTTCATCTATACAAAAGAGATCTCACACGAAATTGACATACATTTCCCAATAATTGTTACTTCAGACATCTATAGTTCGGTCACGGAACACGCACACATTCGTACATTGACCTATCGCTGCCTCTTACCTCTTTCACAAGATAGCAACGCGAGTGAAAGAGACAGGTATCAAAAGGTCATTGTACGTGTTCATGGAACGCGTAATCTTACAATATTATGCCTTACAAAACGATTTGAACTTTAAGCCTATAATAAATGGTAATACTGTATATAACCAACTACAAACAAACTTAATAACCTTACATTAACTAAGCATTACTTATAGTATAATAAAATCGTTAATATAATATTGTAAAACATCACTAATCATAAAGAGATTTTGTTAATATATTAAAGCTATAAGTTCTACCACTACGATGTGTCGAGTGCGAGGTTTTGTCGCTATTGCCGTGACTGCAATAGGGAATATTACGCAAAGGTCGGAGCAGAGGGACACATCAGAATATTGACAGAAACGTTGTCAAACTTGTTGTTCACTATCTACGCTGGTGGTGCACTCTAGCGTCAAAACGTTGCAATAATATATTACCATAACGACAAATTAGTTGACATTGTTTGCCACTAGGGGCGCTGTTTTTTAACTGTATAGTTAGCTTACTCACGGCGATCGTACAAAACTCACACTCGCACAGAATAACATAGAATGAGATAAAGAGCTTGTGTATTGTATCTAAATGCAAAATATATTGTTAAAGCTACAGCCGCGACTAAGAACCACACACAGATACATAGTTACTAAACTTTAATTGAATGAAGAGTTCGACAGATATGGACGCTGTTAAGCATTTGTGTATAATCCCACACAAAAAAATTACGTATTGAGTTATGAATGCAGTCATGTTCTTTATATCATTTAGAACAAGACTGCATTCATAACTTAACAAAAAAAAAATGTGGGTTACATAAATGCTTAATAGCGACCATATATTATGGAGTTTATGTCAAAATCTTCATTAAGGGCCATACCTCACCGGCCAGTGACGTTACCATGGCGTCGTCCAAGCAACGTCATGTTTTTAAACTTAACATGTTTTTAAACTTAACTTTAAGAAAAGCACCGCTTTGCGGCGACGTAGAGACGCCAGACGTTGCTTGGACGTTACCATGGTAACGTCACTGGCCACGTCGCGATGGCTTCCCGGTGAGGTATGGCTCTAAATTAAAGTTAGGTAATATTTTAATCTCTGAATGAGGCAAAAAGTTGTAAGGAATAAGGTCGGAATAAACATTGCACTGTGGACCCCGCTAAAGGAAAACTCTACAACTAAGTATAATACTTTTATATCAATACATTTAAAATATGGTCTAAGCCACGAGACGAGTCAAAGTATATAATACAGGCTACGAGTAATAAAAACTAAGGAAGAGTAACTGTGTCAAAAAATTTGTTCCGCGAGTCTACAAAATGTGTACCGAATACATGCATACTTTATGTATGTATTCGGTACTCAATTTTGTGTATTATACAAGTGACAACTATTGTCAACGGCTTTATTTCGTAAAATTGAGTGTTAGTGTCACGTTGTTATTGTCATACTTTAGTGTGTGAAAAGGAACCAAATTTAAAACGGTTGCAGTAAGGGAGTTACATTTCCTTAGTTTTTATTATTCGTAGATTACAGGACGTCTTACTTATGAATATAATATTATAATAATAATTACTATTCAAGGTCCGCTATATTTGTCTGTCATTTGGCTTTTAAAATGTGCCACACACAAGCAGACTTTGTTTAGTATTTTGAAAATGTTTTTATTAGAGGGTAAATTTATGAATTTTTATGTATCGACTTGTGGCTTGGACTATACACCTAGCTATTGTATTCAACACGCATGCATCGCACAAGATCAATAAAATTCTATAAAACTATGCACTCATAGACATATCCTAGAAAACTGATCGACAAGATAAAATATTTAAATTTTTCCAACAAACAATCTGAAAATTAATTTCATCTCTCAATAAATATATAATTTACTTAAGTTTAATGATATGACGCAAGCGCAAAAGTTGCTACGTTTCATATTTGAGGCATATGCAGTTAAAATAAAACACATTATTAATTATAGAAGCTGATTGAAAATAAAAATAGGTTAAGGTAAACGAACCCTTTGAGGTCATTGACATTCAGTTTTAATCCGATTGCGCTAAATTCATGTCTGTACAAATCTGCTGTATTCAGTCATAATGTATACCCAAATATAACTAAGGATTATTGAATTATAAATATATACAGTTTACAGCTACAAAATGCCCCAAATACAAATTTATTAATATTAAATACTGGACAGGAAAATACTGGAAAAATCTATGTCAATTAAAAATATAGCATCTATTAGTTTTGGTAGGCGTTACATAGGACATTTCATATCTATGGTGTCTAAGAACTCAAACTGGCCACTAGGTCTGTTAAAATATTTTAAAACTTTTTTAAATACTAATATAAAATACTCGTGTTACGGTAGCATAGGAGTTGTGATAATAATTTAAAAGCTTAGATATTTTAAGAAAATATTATGCGGTTCTATTCAAAACCTATTAAATATTTAAACTACACAAGCTACAGATCGTGTTAAGAATTAAAATATTCGATTACAATTCATCGTCGTAATAATCAAGTATGATAAATATTTTTAGATCCAAAAGAACATATTACATTTTATAAGAAAGTCACTTAAAATATAAATTAAGCACAAAAATGTAAAAGTGCGTATAATATTTAATAGCGTTATAAGCCAAGATATAGCGTTTTAAAATTATTCCTACTATTAATATAATAAATTTAATTTAAGAATAATATAATCAAAATTTGGGGGCGAAATATTTTATTTTAAATTATGTTTAAGTTAGAATTCGCTGCAAATATTTAGGCCTAATAAAATTATTTAGAATTGTTAATTTGCCTTAAAAATGTTAAATTAGATTAACGTATTATATTTTAAAATATATAAAAGTAAGTCTTTAAAGTTTTAGCAAGGATCAAACGCTCCATACACTCATATTTACAATTCTTATATTGCACAATTTTAAATAACCAATCGATAAATATTTTAGACTTATTTCCAACGTCGTTTCATCAACAAATCGTTTACATATTATGTTACAAATGAAATTCTAACGCTAGGAAGGCAATATAAATTGAGACAGTTTAGATTAATTTACAAATAATCAACACATTTATTATGATAAGTACCTTAGTACATAATATTGATTTCGATGTAATTTAAGACAAGTATGTTTGTTACATTACACCACATTTACCAGGGATATAGAGACGATATTGAAATATATTTTATAGCGAAGACAAGGATAATTTTTTATATTTTGTTGTTTGTAATTCTATAATATAGTCTGTCCTTATTTTATTTCGTAATAATGAGAGAGACAGAGGATCATTGACACAACCACATGCATTACGCTATGTTACACATTGTAAACCATATCTATAATAATGTTCTTTTTAACCGACTTCAAAAAAAGGAGGTTATCAATTCGACCTGTATGTATGTAATATTTCCAGAACTGCCCAGTTTTCGTATACATTAGTCTATATCAGCGTCTGTACAAATGTGCCAAATTTCTGTACTAGTGTATTTCAACGTGTATGTATGTATGTATGAGATATGCGAACACAAACATAAAAACATACATGTTTTTATGTTTGTATTCGCATATCTCCGGAACTACAAGTCCGATTTGAATAATTATTTTTTTGTTGCACTAGGTATTGTTCAACTTAGGGAATAATGCAAGTTTCATCAAAATCGGTTCAGTAGTTTTCGAGATATTCGAAAATTTGATTCTCAAGTTCGTACTTTGAAGTCGGTTTTATCTTTTTAAAATACTATTATTATTATTTGTAAGACATTACAAGGATAATATGGTTTTAAAAACCATATTATCCTTGTAATGTCTTACAAATATCTATCGCTATCTTCTTACGCGTCAAAGAGCAGATCACTTACAAAACGCATAGATGTAGTCTATCTCTATCTTCTTGATCGATGTCGAGCGGGACATGTGTCGCATATAGTCTATCTCCTTATGCCCGATAGAGCGGGACAGATTCAATTGGACTGGTGTATGGAGGCGAGGAAGGCGGGGTCTACTGACGCGACCTTCGCAGTGAGGAACGCGTGCATACAGAACAGCAGGCTCTGCAGGATCTGACACTCCAATTCCTGAAACATTAATATAATTTCGTTATAGTTTACTCGGGGTAGAAGAAGACAATAAATTAATGTCAAGTCTCGCTTAATTATAAGCCTAAGTTTTTTACTCTCAACAAAAAATATTTTATTGTTAGCCGATGCAAAAACAAGAGGGTGTAAAAGGGATTAATAAGTTTTAGCTCTGTATTGTGTATGTGGGCGTGTATGGGCGTATGCATTTGCGCTTGTTTTAGCGTGTGTGTATGCGTGTAATTGTGGGTGCATGTATTTATCCATACGGTGAATGTTTTGTTGACGATTCAGTACTCACTTTCGTCTCTATAACTTTGGTCTCGGAGTCTTGAAAATGTAACTTTAATTTAGACTTCCCGTCGTCGCTTGAGCCTCGCAGCTGCGAAAACCTGAAAAGTCAATGTTATTATAGTAAATATTAAGGGCCCATTTAATAATTTACACAATATAAGGGACGGTATCATTGTTCACGTCATACTAAGCTACAGAGACCAATATTGACTTATATTTAATTTAACTCTAATTATATTATTATAATTAATATAATTTAATGTCTATTTTTTTAAACACCGTCTATTTTTTTGTGTTCTCAGATGTACTTACTATATTGGACCCGTAGACTTCGTTCGGCGTACTATTAGTTTAGTCCTCACGCTATCTTTATTATACTGTACTCGGCGAAACATGGCGGTAGCGGTCATTGACCTTTTTAGTCTAGGCGCTAAACAAAAATTCTCGCACTGTATTTAGAATATTTAAGAATAAAATTGACCTCTTATAAAGACACACATTATTACATATTCATCGGAAAACCTCTTGGTAACTTTAAGAATGATAATCTCCAACTTTTTATGAGTTCGAAGTGATATGCTTCATATACAGTTCACATCAAGTATGCAAAATACGATATCGCCCTTGGACTAGAAACATCTGACACTTCATTTTCAATCGCGGTTTATATAGAAAATGACAAGTTTCTTGACAGGGAGTCAATGACCGCTGCCGCCAAGTTTCGCCGAGTACAGTATAGTCTTTGAAATGTGGTTTAAGTACCCAAGATATTTCTAGGCACTTACACAAAAATAGCATATATTTTATGACATACCTGTATGACCAGACAGGCGGCGCACCGGGCGTGCCCTCGCTGAGTGAGAACCCGCTCGCCCAGTCCAGCGTCAGCCCCGCAGCGCGACCACCGTGGACCACCGTGAACGTCTTCTTCTGAAATACAATATACAATACGATGTTAGTCATTGTTGCCTTGGATGGCCGAAAAATACCATAGAATATAAACACACTGATGACGGTAAATGCGAAAAAGTACTAGAGCGAGACAAAGTAACGCAATAAAGCGAGATGCGACATGACGTGTTAGATCGAGGTCACACTGCTTCGCGTTGTGATTTTTTTTTTTTTTTGATGCGCAGGGGAAACCCTTTATGGGTGCCCCGGGTTGGGGATGTGCCTCAGCTAAGCTGAAGCACCCCGGGGGTATGTGGGACTGCCGGCAAGAGCGCCGGGCTTACCCACTAAAACCACCTGCGGTTCGCCTTCAGCCGTATAAAGGATGTCCCGGATTTAACAAACACAGGACTCCCTCCACGACCGGCCGGTCTACCTCAGAGGGGACCGGACTTCAACAAAGTTAGGGAACGCTTCGGCAAACTGAAGTGTTCCCCTCGGCGCCGGGACTGGCTAAGCCGGGGAGGTTCCCATCCTCTCCCGGAGCCCCGTTCTCGCGTTGTGATGTATCAACGCAAGGCGACGCTGCAACGCTTAGAATAGTATGCTACATTAATGCGTTGCATCATGGAACGTGATGTTTTAATAAAATAATGGACAGGAGACGAAACGATATTGTAAACTTCGCGTTATCGTCAATCTTATACATATAGGTTGTCACGCGTGGTACATAATTTGCTATTTCGTACCGACGGCACAATATAACGCTACGGATGTGGCTGCGCTCTTTACGTTGAAAGTATGAGGTATCGGTAGATATGTCACCTGTTTCTTTGCGGTAAGCGACGTCAGTGTAACGGCTAAAATACTTCATTCCTATTCTTGAACGCACTAATCTCACGAACTACTGGACCGATTTTACATAATTTGGCACAAATAACTAAAGTCTATGGAAAATTACTACGGTTTACCGCAAAATTATTTTTTGACATAGGCAGAGTCAATGTGTGGACTGATATAATCTGTCTCATTACAGTTGTAGTACACTGTACTGTAACTTACCCCGAGTCGCACCACAGCGGCGACCAAACACGCGGTCCACGCGGCATCCAGGCGCAACAACTCATGGCGGGTGTCAGCGCTGAAGTACCGCGGGTGCGGCGCTCCAGCGGCCCCGGACTGTAGGAGGAAGCAGTGCTGCCGCCAATCCACCGTCTCGCTCTCTTTCACGCTTCGGAATAGTGTCGCGTACACCTTGAGGCTTTCCGGACATTTTGCTAGCTCGCTTGTGTTCATCTGAAACATGAAGACACAGAATGAACATCTAAACTATTTATATAATTAATATTGAACCGCCAAAAAACTTGCGTGCGTACGTGAGTGTACGTACTGTAATGTGCGTGTGTTTTTCAACCGCCAACAAACTTATGATTTATAGTTTATTTAGTCACCAGGGGTATTCACCGATGGCACAATATCTATCAGGGCAACTCACCGGTGGCACTATAACTGCCAGGGGTGCACACCAGTGGCACAATATCTGTCAGGGGTACTCACCGGTGGCACGTCGAACAGCATGACATCAGTGCCCTTTAGCACGAGGAATCGCGGGCGGTAGGTCTGCCAGGGCTGCGCTGGTGACACCACGCCTTCGTGCACCCAGCCCATGTACTCGATGCGCTCGCCCGCCGCTAAGTGCCGGTTTAGCAGCTTCATCTGGATATTTGAATAAAGTACATTTAGTATCAAATATTAAACTATTAATAAATGCCTGATTTCATATAGGCTTTAGCTAAATTCATTCATATTTAAGGATAGATAGATGATCGATTTGTATAAAAGTACATATTATTATAATAAATAATATGTAATAATTAATAATATCTTATCTATTGGCACCATGTTGCGGTGGAACATACTCGTAAGAGATAGTATAATGTTTTGTCTTTCAAGCATTTTTTCCAATGTATCAGGACAAAACATTATAAGATTGTAGAGCGCATCTATTGTACAAAATATTGGTAAGGGGGAGAGCATAGATCTTTTTATTAGTATAGATACTAAATACAAACCTGTAGGTTGGTGAGGCCCATGATGTTATCTGAGATGCTCTTGAGCCAGTGCGACAGCGCCGCCGGGTCCTCCACGTGGACCACGCCCGACGTTATATGCGGCCGCGCGCCGCGAACCTGCATGACAAATGTTTGAATTTGAATTTTATTCACCTTTAAAAAGGTTAATATTTCGCTGCTTCATAACTTTCTGTCGCATTTAGGGTTTGACGTAAGACATCAGTAACTTGTAGATATTACATCTAAGTGTAAAATATTATGAACTTCATTAAACACAGAAAGGTTCATGTTACGCTGTCTTAAAAACTTTCTGTCGCGATTTATGTCGTAATAATTTGGCACTGTGTCAATAATTTTGTCTTCGAATTTAGGTCCCATTTTTGGCAATAAGCAAATTATTTTATTTATTCTTACCTCGAACGCTCCAGGTCTCAGCTTGTCGGTGCCGAACACGTACCGCGTCACGTAACCCATCATCAACGGTACTGAAACATTATTTTTAATATTTAATTTCATAAAAATCGATAATAATATAGAGCTATTGCGCCGGAGTTTAAAAATTGCGTGTGTGTAACCCAAAGTGGAAGAGGGCGATCATTAAAGTAGTACCTTTGGCTTAAATCGCTTCTCCGCGATCAGCCATCTTGGGATTTTGAATATAGTACATAAAATATTATAATACGCGTACACGTGTGCGGTATATTGTTAAGTATTTCCACATACATGCATACCCGCGTTACGCTATTAGTCTTGATATTTCAGATAGCGTGTTGTGTATGTGTGTGTACGTATACGCAAACGTGCGCATGCGCAAAAACTTACCAGATACAACGTCCACCCACTCCCTAGTCTCAGTTCGATTCTCAGTGAGGCGGTCAGACGCGACAGAGGGAGGTCGGGAGCGAGCGGAGCCCGCGCTGCCCGGTCTATCATCAGCGCTCTGCCATCCACCGTTGGTCTTTGTGTTGCAGTTGGTGTGCTATGTGCGTGTATGTGTACGCATACGCAACTAGCGTGCGTATACGTACAAACTTACCGGACACAACGTCCACCCACTCCCTAGTCTCAGTTCGATTCTCAGTGAGGCGGTCAGACGCGACAGAGGGAGGTCGGGAGCGCGCGGAGCCCGCGCTGCCTGGTCTACTATCATCAGCGCTCTGCCATCCACCATTCGTCTCCGTATTGCAGTTGGCGTCCGTCTTGTGTGACGGATGGTCGTCGCCTGTACTGCTGTCCGTGTCGGACGCGCCATCAGCTGTAAGAAGAATTATGTTTATTTTCTATGTCATTTCACTACTGAGCAAAGGTCTCTCTTAAGAGTCGAGAAGCACGCTACAGAAAATATCAATAATCCATCCACGATAATAATTAATATCATACAATCATACATCTGTTTGGGTTTAGATTTGTTTATAATGCGAGGGATAACATATTATAGACTATATGTTATTAACTTACTGTACCGTAATTCAAAGCCAAATAATGAGAGTGGCAACACTATTTTTCATGTGTGGCGGAAATAGTATCTAAACGACTTATATATCCTCCTACGTCACCCGCTTTCTGCCTCCCTATTGGTTGACATTTAGTTCTAAGTTTTTCCACCAGGTGGCAGAGTTGAGCTTTTAACAGCACAACGGATTTGGAACCATTGGCGGTTATTTTTCGTGCTGTGCGGACGTATATTAGATTAAGCGTGATTTCATATCTTTTGTTTAAATTTGTGCACGTGGCACATTAATTTTACTTTTCGGTTTACCGAACGACTTCTTAATTCTTATAATTAGAAATTAGAAATAATGGGTTCGGATAAAAATATTAGTTCGAGTTCTCCCTCGTGTTCCGAATCCGATCCTCCTGCGCGAAACAAAAGGAAGGCCGAAACGTCGAGGAGCAGATACCAACGAAAGCGTCGCCGGACATCCGACATTGGTAAACTCGCTGAGCAGGTGAGTCAAATTCAAAGTTTTTTGGCTCAATCGTATTTCCAATGGACGGGCTATAATAATTACTTTCCCGCTGGGCAGCCCCTCCAAAACATACCCTCGCATAATAATTGCGATGACAACCTGAGCTTAGATGTTAGCGGCGAATTATTTTCCGATAATAATAATGAAAATTTAGCTTCGAGCTCCAAACAAGTTAAAAACTGTATAATTTTTTCGATTAATACAATATTAAAAGAGTCCTCGTTGCCGAGGTCATCGCAAGATCATTTAGATTTGCTAATGTCGGCGCAACACTTCGACGCTCCCGAATGGAGTGACGTGCGCTATTCCGATGTTCAGAAATTATATTGTTCTACGCCCGGATTTGTCAAACTCGAATGTAACGACGAAATAAAGCCTTTCGAGAAATATCCTAATTTGTGTTTTGCCGAACGCAGCTATGCGACTATTTCGCAGGCAGTGTTAAAACAAAAAGATGCCACGCAGGCAGATTTTGAATCGTTTTTAAATTGGGTCGTGGAAAATTCCGGTGATTTGACTGTGTCTTCTATAAAAGACAAAATTAATGAGATTTTTGTGGAAGGTATGTACAATAAAATTTCTAGCGATATGTTTCAACTCGCTTGCGGGCATAGGGCAGATATGATAGAAAAAAGAAGGGCTGCTATTTTAAGATCTGTTAAAGATAAGTTTTTACGAGCGAGTTTACGCAAAATACCTCCGTCTTGCCATAACTTGTTCAACAAATAACAGTTTTCGTTGGTTGTTGAAAAAGCGGGCGGTAGTAGTAAATTTTTTTGGCCGGTACGACCTACAATGCAAAGAACGGCCGCGCAGGCTAGCTCGAGCTTAAATTATAAAACTCCCGCGCAGGGTGCTCGTTTTCCCCCACCGTGGGGTTCATACGGCAGATTTACATCTGTTTTTGCACAAAATGCATACCCGTATCAATATCAACCGATTCAAACACTACCTTCGGGACTTAATTTTAATAATTACCCGAATTCAAACTACCCACAACACGGGTACACACAAACTAAAAGGTTCGCGCAGAACCAAAATAAGTCTAGGGCCGATGCGAACAGATCTCGCCAGAGATCTAATTTTGACAATGCTAAAGGTCAATCTAAGACCACACAAAACAAGAATAGTTTCAAATCGAAACGTAGTTTTTGACACGGACGAACGTGTTGCATGTCGCTTGGCAAATTTTGTTCATGTTTGGAAAAATCTCGGTGCTCCAAAAACTGTACTAAAAATTATCCAGGGATACAGGATTCCTCTAAAGAAAAAGCCACCGCTGTGGGTACCTTCTTCGACTTGCCAAAGATTTCACACTCGAAATTCAACTCAAATGTCGCTCGCTACAAAAACGTTACTAAAAAACGGTGCCTTGGAGAGAGTACGCAACTCGCCGAGTTTTGTCTGCCTGGTGGCCTGAGGCCGATATTCAATCTGCGATTGTTAAACAAATTTGTAATTCTAAGCAAGTTCAAATTAATAAACATGCAAAAAGTGCCCAATTTCTTACAACCATACGATTACCTAGCAAAAATAGATTTATCGAATGCCTATTTCCATGTCCCCGTTGCGGCCTCTCACAGGAGGTTCCTGAGGGTGATTTACGAGCAAAAATTGTATCAAATGACCTGCCTCCCTTTTGGTTTGGCGACGGCGCCTTATGTATTTGCGATGTTGAGCAATTGGGTCGCGCAGACCTTGCGAAACCGAGGAATAAGAATAATATCTTATTTGGACGATTATCTAATAGCCAATCAAGACAAGACCCTACTTTCGAGTCAAATTCATTATACAGTAAATTTACTGAAAACCTTAGGTTGGCAAATCAATTTCAAAAAATGTTTTAACTCCTCAAAAGGCCCTAGAATTTCTCGGGATCTGTTGGGATCCATGGCTCGGCCTCAAATGGCTTCCTGTAAAAAAGACGCAAACTATTATCGACAAGTCTCGACCTATAATGCAGCGAAAAACTGCACATTTACAAGAAATCCAAAGCCTAGTCGGTCTAGTAAATTTTGCCAGCTTCGCGGTCCCTCGAGGCCGCTTGAATTTTCGGGAGCGAGGATTTTGCAATTACCTTTTAAAACTCCGCTCCTGTCGTCGCTACGCAGTCCCAAACGTAGTACTCCGCGATCTAGAATGGTGGATAAAGAATTGCAATGTTCGATCTCGCCTGCATTACCCCCCGGCCGAGCATTTTCTCTCGACGGACGCTTCTGGAATAGCATGGGGAGCCCGAATAGACAATCACGAAATTTGCGGTCCCTGGACATCTCACAAGATGATCCTGCACTCCAACCAGAAGGAGATGCTCGCAGTGCTTTACGCATTAAAAGATCATTGTCTTTACCTAGCCAGTTCGTCGACTATGCTTCAGACCGACAACTGAACTGTTGTAGCATATTTGAAAAAGGAAGGGGGCTCAAAATCTCCCGAACTCATGCATGTCGTTCGCAAGGTCTTCGCCCTGCTCGACACTTTCAATATAAATCTTATAGTTCACCATATCCCCGGCAAGATGAATTGCGAAGCAGATCATCTATCCCGCTACCGAGCGGCTCCGGAATGGCACCTGCTACCAGAGATAACTCGAATAATTTTCAACAAATGGGAAACCCCGGAAATCGATTTGATGGCTTCGAATTCGGTTCATGTCGTTCCATCTTACGTGAGCCTCGACTTGAAAGACGAACACGCACTGTTCCACGATTGTTTCAGCCAGCAATGGAACTTTCATTTGGCGTGGGTGTTCCCCCCGCCTTTTCTCATCCCCAGAATTCTAGCTCACTTGAACTCTGCAAAAGGGGTCTATTTAATCGTTGCTCCTCTTTGGGAAAAAGTGTTCTGGAGGCCCGGCATCAAACGACGAGCCCTGTCTCCACCGTTCCACGATACATCACCTCCGTCGAGTGCTGGTGGACACGTCGACCGGCCGGGCCCCTCCAAAGGTCGACGAAATGACCCTACAAGTCTGGAGATGTGGGGGTGGACGTCATCATTAAAAGATTGGACAACGGAACAAAAGAATTTATTAAAATCAGGCTGGCGGCCTTCCTCTATTAAAACTTATGAGAACGCCTGGAAAAAATGGCTGGAATGGTGTAAAACTAACAAATTAAATACACCTAGTTGTCCCACTGGCTCTCAATTTGCTAGATTTTTGTCGGATTTATTTCAAAAACAAACTATCTTACAACACAATTTTAGTATATAAATCTGCAATATCGACGCTTTGTGATCCTGATATTTCTGAAAAATTAAGTTCTCATATACTCGTAAAGAAAATTCTTTTGTGTATCTCTAATCAACGACCTAAACAGATCAGTAAACCTCCCATTTGGGATATCGATGACTTAAGCGCTTGGCTTCTTAGTAATGATACGAATCATAATAATTTGTACCAGTGTTCTAAGAGAGCAGCAACCCTTCTGCTACTTTGCTCGGGACGCCGAGTCCATGACCTAACACTACGAACGATAGATAACAGTCATTGTAATATTTCAGATGACTTTATCGTATTCTGGCCTAGATTCGGTTCAAAAACTGACAAGTCTGACGTAAGACAATCGGGATGGCGTCTGAGTAAAAATATTCAACATAGAAATATCGATCCAGTTTATTGGGTAAAACAAGTTATTAAATTATCAGCTGAAAGGAGAGCCCAGTGCAATAGCGATAGCTTATTCATTACTGCTTGTGGCGAACCGAAACCGGCTTCTCGCGCTGTGATCGGTGGATGGGTGCGACGACTGCTGCATGAGGCCGGAATCAAGGCAAGTGCTGGCAGTGTCAGACCCGCAGTCGCATCAAAAAACTGGGTTCTAAACTGTCCCCTAGATGAAATACAAGCTAGAGGCAATTGGAGATCACAAGAAACTTTTAAAAAGTATTACTGTCGTGAAATTAAGACAAAACAAAACCAAACAAATGTGGTATCCGCTATGTTTTTTCCTATAGCAAATTGATTGTTTCCTTAATTTAACGAGATTTATTAATTTTTATTACTGTATTGGAAAAATTAAATTTAGATAAATTTGCTATTGTATTAGATAATTTAACACATCACTATTTTACATATTATTATGTAACAAATTAAGTGAAAGTGATAGTAAAAAAAAAAAAAAAATTGGTTAATCTTTCATTGTGGAATTTGGTTACATCACAATATATTATGTACATATTTATATTCTATTAATGCATCTATATGCTATAATTAATAATTAAAAAACTTAACTAATAGTTAAGTACCAAAAGCAAAAATTGTATAAAATGCTAGGCAGGCATTTATGTTTTTATTTTGTTAAAATATTATCTTTCTTCTTTAGTGACAAAATAATGATTGTTTGATTATGCTTAAAAAATGTAGTATAAATACTGGCAGTCTTACTGTATCTTATAATGTGAAAATAAATGTGTGTTTTCATTTAAGTATCCATTTTTGGTATTTCTTTTTATACTACAAAATCATTTCTATTCCATCATCTATGTAAGCTTTTTTTTATTGAATCAACTTATTTTTATTTCGGTTATCTTATCTTTCTTCCACCAGGCGATATCAGACAGCTCTCATTATTTGGCTTTGAATTACGGTACAGTAAGTTAATAACAGCGTTTTACCCTGCAATAAAACGCTTTTTAACTATACTTACCTTATTCAAAGCCAACTTTAAATTCTGCCTGGAATTTTTAACGCAATGGTTCCAAATCCGTTGTGCTGTTAAAAGCTCAACTCTGCCACCTGGTGGAAAAACTTAGAACTAAACGTCAACCAATAGGGAGGCAGAAAGCGGGTGACGTAGGAGGATGTAGAAGTCGTTTAGGTACTATTTCCGCCACACATATGAAAAATAGTGTTGCCACTCTCATTATTTGGCTTTGAATAAGGTAAGTATAGTTAATAAGCGTTTTATTGCAGGGTAAAACGCTGTTAATAATAAGAGATCGTTATTATACTTCATTTTAATTTATAATTGTAAGAAGAAACTTAAAGGACAAAATTTTATAACAAATAACAAACCTAGTTGTAAGTTCATTAACTTTATGAAATTAATAATTATGGGAATATGACTACTTCGCAGCAATTAATGTCACTATTTTTGCGTGTTTTATGAATTATGTATGTGATATTCTTTTAAATTGCCTAGCAAGCAAAACAAACAAATCATGTCAAAATTATATTTTAGGTATGTTCTCACATTTTGAATAATGTTTATTGTAATTTAACATACCTATATGTAAAGAATGAGATTTTACTCTTTCACGCAAAAACTACTGAACGGATTTTAATGAAACTTTACAATAATATAGCTTATACATCAGAATAACACGCTACAATTTTAACCGACTTTCAAAATGGAGGAGGTGTTATGTTCGTTTTTTTATGTTCAATGATTACTCCGCCGTTTGTGAACCGATTTTCAAATTTTTTCTTTTGGTGTATAGGTTATCATACCAATTTGGTACCATATTCATAAAAGTGGTGACCTGATGAAGGGATCCATAAGTAATCGAGGGAACTCCTCTTTCGTGAACTCATATTATGCCACCAACAAGTAATTATAATTAATTAATAATAATTAAGATTTTGCACAAATGTTGGAAGGTGCTGAGAGAATTCCTGACTCATTATAGATACAAGTTTGGGAGTTTCGATATTGCTTTAAAAACGGCAAGCATATGCTACTATGCAAATTATATTCATCATCATCATAATCATCACTACCATAAACTATTATAGAACCATGTATCGTCCCGTTTTCACCCTATTATTGGTACTTTTAATAGTCTTTTATTATATATCACTTAAACCGCGGGTAACAGCGCGGGGCACAGCTAGTATAACATACAAAGAGACAGATTGACAAAGTAAATCAGTTATTTTGTCCCTAAAATCTGTCAGTAAGTATATTATATTCTTTCATGGTAAGTCTACATACAATATTCAATAACAGATCATAAACAGACAATATTATTTTAAGACTTAATATCAGAGGAGACAATCATACCCTGTTTCTATAGGAAGGTCAATTCTACAGTGGTAAACCCACAGACAATTATAGTGCTCTGACTTCGGATGTAACAATCATACCCTGTTTCTGCAGGAAGGTCAATTCTACAGCGGTAAACCTACAGACAATAGTACTCTGACTTCGGATGTAACAATCATACCTTGTTTCTGCAGGAGCCAGGAAGGTCAATTCTACAGCAGTAAACCTACAGACAATTATAGTACTCTGACTTCGGATTTAACAATCATACCCTGTTTCTGTAGAAAGGTCAATTCTACAGCGGTAAGCCTACAGACAATAGTACTCTACTTCGGATGTAACAATCATACATTGTTTCTGCAGGAGCCAGGAAGATCAATTCTACAGCAGTAAACCTACAGACAATAGTACTCTGACTTCGGATGTAACAATCATACCCTGTTTCTGCAGGAACGTCAATTCTACAGCGGTAAACCTACAGATAATAGTTCTCTGACTTCGAATGTAACAATCATACCCTGTTTCTGTAGGAAGGTCAATTCTACAGCAGTAAACCAACAGTCAATAGTGCTTTGACTTCGGATGTAACAATCATACCCTGTTTCTGTAGGAAGGTCAATTCTACAGCAGTAAACCTACAGTCAATAGTGCTTTGACTTCGGATGTAACAATCATACCCTGTTTCTGCAGGAACGTCAATTCTACAGCAGTAAACCTACAGACAATAGTACTCTGACTTCGGATGTAACAATCATACCCTGTTTCTGCAGGAACGTCAATTCTACAGCGGTAAACCTACAGACAATTATAGTACTCTTAACTTCGGATGTAACAATCATACCCTGTTTCTGTAGAAAGGTCAATTCTACAGCGGTAAGCCTACAGACAATAGTACTCTACTTCGGATGTAACAATCATACATTGTTTCTGCAGGAGCCAGGAAGGTCAATTCTACAGCAGTAAACCTACAGACAATAGTACTCTGACTTCGGATGTAACAATCATACCCTGTTTCTGCAGGAACGTCAATTCTACAGCGGTAAACCTACAGACAATAGTTCTCTGACTTCGGATGTAACAATCATACCCTGTTTCTGTAGGAAGGTCAATTCTACAGCAGTAAACCTACAGTCAATAGTGCTTTGACTTCGGATGTAACAATCATACCCTGTTTCTGCAGGAACGTCAATTTTACAGCGGTAAACCTACAGACAATAGTTCTCTGACTTCGGATGTAACAATCATACCCTGTTTCTGTAGGAAGGTCAATTCTACAGCAGTAAACCTACAGTCAATAGTGCTTTGACTTCGGATGTAACAATCATACCCTGTTTCTGCAGGAACGTCAATTCTACAGCGGTAAACCTACAGACAATAGTACTCTGACTTAAGATGTAACAACATACCCTGTTTCTGTAGGAAGGTCAATTCTACAGCAGTAAACCTACAGTCAATAGTGCTTTGACTTCGGATGTAACAATCATACCTTGTTTCTGCAGGAGCCAGGAACGTCAATTCTACAGCGGTAAACCTACATACAATAGTACTCTGACTTCGGATGTAACAATCATACCCTGTTTCTGCAGGAAAGGCGTGGCGGCGCGGTAGTGTTTGACAGTTAACACGACGATGTCGCCGGCGTTACGCAGGATGTTGACCGCGTCGTCGTGCTTGCACGCCGTTATGTACTCGCCGTTCACTGAAACGATATATATTACAATTTTAATTTTAATAATATAAATATCTAGAGTTTGTCTCTCTCTCTCTCTCTCTCACTCTCTCGTCGATGATTTATTGCATAGGGTTTCTGTCTCTTTCTCTCTCGCCGTTCCTAGTTCACTGAAACGTTTTATTTAAATCTAGACCTTCTCGCCGGGTATCCCGGCCTATGGTTGTCATAATATAGGTGTTCATAAGATTTTTTGTTATTGACTTAGGACGCTTCTTATTAACAACTTTTGAAGCAAATAAAAAAAATGTGAATATCATAATCCCAAAAATAAACTTTATCAAAACTATCTTTCATTCTCTTGAGTTTACAACCTAATTTGGTTTACTAAAGTATACCAATCATAAATCACCAACAAACATGGGATTTGATGACAGTCTTAGCTCTTAATCAATTCAGACAATTATTTTCTTATCAATCTTCATACAAAATCATTCAAAAATTTCTGGTAGAGTTTACCTTAACTTTAAATTACGTTCACAGCTTGCTTTATATTTATGTTACGCTCAAAGACCGAAAACGCTCAATGAGCGGAAAAATAGGTCACAACGCGTTGTGGTCACAGTAAAACAGCCACAACGCGTTCTGGAAATCACAAAAAGACCAAAAAGCGAAATTCGTGTCGTGGCTGATATGCTTTTCGTTTTTCTTTAATTGTAAGTCTAATTTGAAGTCCATAAGTATGGAAGATTATATTTGGATTACCACGGGTACTATATTAGAATAATTTTTCTTTTACTAAATCACTGAATAACGTGTTTATAATTATTATTTATAAAATATCCATAATTGTTCAAACAAACAAACAAACTAACAAACTCTTCTGCTAATCTCAGGAACTACTGGTCCGATTTGAAAAATTCTTTCAGTGTTAGATAGTCCATTTATCGAGGAAGGCTATAGGCTATATTTTATTACGCTAAGACTTATAGAAGCGAAGAAATATAAGAAAATGTGAAAAAAACGGGGGAAATTATTTGAAAGGGCTTATCTCACGAACTACTAGAGAATTTTTCTGTTATTTGGGTCAGATAAGAAGTAGACCATGTGAAGGATCATAGGCTATTTTTGTAGACTGATTTGTCTGTGAAATATCTAATTTACGCGGGCGAAGCCGCGCGGAACGTCTAGTATTGTTAATAATTTGTCAATTTAAATACTTATAATTCACTCAAAACGATAAGGGATTTTAATTTTAAGCTACTGCATTTGCGATATGGTAAGAATAAATGTTCAGAACGCGTTATGGTATCTTTGTGATTGCCAAAACGCGTCGTGGCCGTTTTCATTAGAGCCACAACGCGAATTTCGCGTCGTGGCTGTTTCACTATGACCATGACGCGTTGTGAGCTACTTTTCCGCTCACTGAGCGTTTTCGGTCTTTGAGCGTAACATACAGATTTAATAAGCTCTAACTTATGTATTTAAACACCGCGAGAACTTATAAATAACATTATAAATACCGCAATATAAAAACCTCGCGTGACTAAATATCATGTGCCTGAGCGCTACAATAAAAGGATTGTTTCAGTTTATTTCGTATTTAATTAATGTCAAAGCTAGATTATGTGCATGTGAGTACTGGCATATGCGGCGCCTGTGTAATGCGCTTATGGTATTTAAAGCCAAACAAGTGTTATCAATCCTTTTATATCATGACTGATTTTATTCAACCCTTAATGTATAGTACGACGATTATTTCATCGGTGACGACGCATTTGTTTATATTGTATGTTCCCTTACCTTAGAAATGTAAGCACTTTCTTACTAATATTATTACAATCGAGTCTGAGATGTTAGGCTGAGGCTAAATCGCAACGTTGCGTTGCGTTCCATCGCGTCGAGCCGATCCATTTGGACCGATAGTGTTTTCACATTCATGGACGAATTTTGGATCGACAGCGTGCCAAATAGATCGATGGATCGCTCGTGAATGCCGGCCTTTAAAGCTAGGAATTCCAACTGCGCCGAGCCAATTGGCGCGGTGCGCTCGTGAATGCAGAAAACCAACGGTCCGGTAGGTCTGAGCCGTCGTGCCATACGGCTCGCTCGTTCGTGAATGGTATTGCTCTCGAGCCAAAGACGCCATTTTGATTTTAGTTTACGTTTAGAACACGTCCGGTACTGCCGACACCTACACTCAAAATGATCAAATGGAACGGCTCGCTGGCGTGCTCGTGAATGCCATGAATTTGACTCGGCGCGACATCGAGTATCGAGCCAATGGCGCGAGAGCCATATGAAAACGCTCGTAAATGCCTACCTTTAGGGGCCTCGCGCCCCTTGATCCACGAGGTTTTTTTACTCGATTTAAAAAAACCTCGTGGATCAAGAGAATTTACGAGATTTGATACTCAAATATTCATAAACAAAACGTTTTATAAATAAAAGTTTGAGTGTCCAAAAATTCTTTCTCTCAACAAATCCGTCTTCTTGAGTTATCCATCAGGGGGCCTCGCAAGATATATAATTATCTTGCCCACATCAAAAGGTATGGCCCCGCCACTGCCTAAAAGTATTACAGTATGTTCTAATCAGTTGTAAATTGTAATAGAATGGCGACGAAGCGACGGAAAGCTTAAATGTGCTCTCATACGTAGTCATCAACTATTTAGCTGAACCATTCTTCATGGCAATGGAAAAATTGATATGGTACCTTACCGGCCCCCTAGACGAGCAATTTTATTGTCAAAATCACGCTTTAATTTTATTGAACCCATACCCCAGTCAAGTTAGACAATTGAGGTTGCATAAATCGCACCAAGCTGAACATCGGTAATATTGTTTAGAATATGATTACAAATGATATTTGAAAGTCTCCCATAGTTCCTTTGTATGGATTTTTTTTACCCAAGGTCAAAGGTCCAAAAAATTAGTTTTTCACGATTTTTAGCAAAACGGTAAGGTTGAAAAAGGCCTGAAACAAAATTGTAGGTCATAAAATTATCTACAAAAAGTGTACCAATATTTTTTCCCTATGAGCCACCGTTTTTTAAATATTATTATAACGATTCAAAAAGTTGTTAAAGTTGTAATCGTCGTTTGGGTTTTTTTTCCACACAAGGGGAATTTTCAAATTTAATTTTTAATCATGTTCTAAACAATTTTACCGATTTTCAGCTTGGTGCGAATATATGCAAACTCAAATGTCTAACTTGACTGGGGTATGAAGGCACGCGATGTTCAACATCAACCCTAGACGGTCAATAATATTTTATATTACGCAATACGTGATATTGTTCAATATTATTGTAGGTCTAGGCGCCCACTTAGGCTCTGTTTTGCAACGCGCGTGTTTTTATCCCAAAAAGGTACACGCTCTCATGAATTACTATATTTACAAAGGCGGAGTGACGGCTACATTTTCCGAAAGGTTCCAAATCTGTTTATTATAACACATATAACATTTAAATGTAATTCCTATGTCATAATCGGTATCGAAGCCAGAGCCAGTAACGAGTCAATTAACGTAACTATTTGAGCACTCCCATTGACCCTAATTCTGCGTTTCCACCACGCTAATGACCATTCACTGGGCGACGATCGAAACTTAGTATGTTATGCGACCCTAGTATAGCTTTTCTAAAGGCACGCGCATATTATGACGGGGCATATTTTCTGTACATGTCTTACCACCTATCCCGCACTCAGTCATAAAACGTATGGAAAATGCGGCCCATCCCGCTGCGCTCCAATATAATGTGTGCGTGCCATTAGTACACCTTTAAGAGGGTACGCTAGCACTGTTTTTCCATACAAAGTATTTCCCAATTTACTCCCTGGACAATGCGTCTAGAGTCTAGAGCTAGACAAATGATTTTTTTTATACAATATTATTTATCTGTTAAAGCTATCCCTCTACTTTAGATTTTTTCTAAATTTACTAATAAAAAAAAATATAACCCTTCAAAATCGCAAAAAATGAATGCCCCATACCCCACCAATCCACCGACCATAAAACAAACTTGAAAGATCTTTTAAGATAAAATAAAAACGTAGAGGCATAGACTCACTCTTCCTGAAGATATTTAAAAAAATTAGATAGGCTCTATTTTGAAGGAGGAATCAGAGGACTACATGACCTCAATTTACCTCTATCACAATACACGTGCCGGCGCAGGGTGAAGCGTGATGGCAATAGTTTCTTCGTTTAAATTCTACTGCACCCGCGTTCCCTCTTAAGTCTAGGTGGTAACATTAGTCAATAGTCATATATGATGGGCCAAAAACCGATTTTTTTAAGATGTTGATTCAGCTCAAAAGTTAAGAACAACACTTTCCCTACCATTTATTTTCTGGATATAAAATAATTCTACTTTATTACCATTGAAAAAGAAACAGTGTAACTTTTTGTGTTTACTTTATGTTGATAATTCAATTCAAACTTATAAGCATGGATACCAATTACCCATAGACTACAGTCATAATAGGTTACCTTTGATAACAGCATCACCGACAAACAGCTGGCCAGTCTGATCGGCTGCTTGGTCCTTGTATATTTTGGATATGAGTATGGGCAGCTTGTGCTCAGCTCCACCTTTTATGCTGAGACCAAGTCCGCCAACCTTCTGCCGAGTTATTTGCACCATTCGCTCCTGAACAAATACAAGTTAATTTAGTAAGATGTCCAGCGCAAGCTATTGGGGTATTATGTATGAAATATCTATAAAAAATGAATATTAAATTGTGTAAAATAATTACTAGAATTAAAGCCAACCAGTGGAAGTTGGATAAATATGCAAGATATTATAATGGATTATGAATACAATGTCTAAAATAAAATGTATGTTCTATAGAATTCTCTCTTAAATATTTGTTTTAAGTCTAATAACTTATTTATTTATTTATAAATAATAAAAAAATATTTATAAAATTTATAAGCAGAAACTACCAAGCCTATGCAGTACAGTGCAAGTTTACTCATAGACAAATGAAAATTTACTACATAATATGCTTTGAATGACTTACCCTGGCATGTGGTACAGTTTTGTCCCGAGGTGGCTGAGGCTGCACCACCACCTCTCTCTGAACGGTGACAGACTCCATGGTGAGGAGGAGTCGTGCAGGCCGCGGACGGGACTTCCCGTCCGACACCTGCACCATTCCCATGCGGATCTGAAATAATTATGCCATGATATAATTGTTACATAATATTTTAACCTCTCAAACCCCAAGCGGTAGCATGCGACCGCAATAACAATAGAATAACAATAGATTTCCAAGAATTGCGCATCGAGGGATTAATAATCATAATAAACTCTTTATTTGCTCACTAAAAATACAAAGTAAGAAAAAAACAAGTTATTGGAAGAGCGCAAATTGGGGGTTTTTCCGCTTTGAGCGGTTTCTTCCAGACAACCATATTTTATTATTGCTTACTAGAATGGTGTTGCAGTGTCATTATATTATCAATTTTGATAAAAACTATAATATTTGGCATTTAAAACATAAAGAGGTAACACATTTAATTAGGCAATGAGCCACAAAATTAAATTTAGTAGACTTGATAGTGTTCAAAGTGGAAATAAGTTATTCAATTTGAGAACTCTCCTATTTTTATGTTTTACTTTGTTCTGCTCTTTATTTTGATAGAAATTTTGATAGAATAGGGCTCTGGGACTCAGTTCCATAAGTATATGGAACTGAGAAACCTTGTAACCAAAAGTTTTTCTACAAACTGTTTGTTGTACAAACCTTTTCATCTTTTTTCTCCTCGATAGGTGTCATCATTATGATTTAATCACCATAACGAAATCACAAATATTTTAATCTAAACTGCGTTTCATCACTCATAAGTTGGACATGTCATAATTCTTTTACACACATTTGGTTCATTTTAGTAGTCCAAGTGATCACCAGCAAAACGCAATGCGTTATCCGTACTCTGCATCAAGTATAATTAATTATTTACGGGATTCAAATAACAAATACGAAATACAGGTCACTGGCTTAGGATAAATCAATAGAAGTGAATGAAAGCAAAACAAATCATAAATGATAATTTCACATAAGCATCTTCTACTCAATTATTGAATAAATTATTCACATTTTACATTTAATTTGACTCTAATAGGAATTTAATGATCACTTCCCATAATTATAGCGCATTAAACATAAATAATAAATAGAATTTGTATGAGAAAGCGAACCTCTCCCATTCTTTCGTAATTGCTTACTAATGTTGCCATTCAAAAAAAATTTGCTGTCACTGTCACTCTCTGTCAATCAATTTTTTTTATTAATAAAAGGCTAAGGGGCTGTTTTAACACTTCCTTATGTGCCGGGGGCCCGGCCGGGGCGGATAGGCTATTGATTGGCTAATCGCTTATCAACTATCGAGTGAATCGACTAGTGATTAGGCAGATTAGGTACCTATAGGTCTACCAGAATCTGATGACAATTTTTGACAGCAGATTTTCGAAAAATATCCTTGATCATTGGATAAATTTTTATATTTGCATGTTTAACACACAGAATCAGCCGCTATAAGAAAAAAAAGGGATCAAAATGTTTTATTCCAATTACCCCGGTATTGCTAGAGTCAATTTATTTTCTCATTTTTTGCCATTAGATTCTGGTAGACCTATACCTATCGAGTAAAATAACTTATGACAAGATTATATGGAGTTTTGGCGGGAATGTGAAAGAGTGATGTTGTGTTTTTGTATTATTTTCCTAAAATTGTGTTAACTGGGTTTTTAATGTGTATTATTGGAAGGATATTAACCATTAGATATTCGTTATTGTGCACAAGTGTGGGAATGTAATGCAATATCCAGAAACGTGCTATTTTGTGTTCCCTCCAAAACTCCATCGAAAGTTTCAGTAAAGCTTCTACCACTTTACTGAATCGACCGACTTGACTTTCTGACTGTATTTACGTTTACTTAGACTTTGACTAGACTTTAGACCTGACAGTATAGAAAAACGATGCTGAAAATTGTAATAAAAAATATTGTTTTCCCGCCATAATATACTCGACACTGGCCATGGTTATAGCTGAAGTGCCATAATAAGAAAAAAAAAAATTATTATATGACAGTGACATTGTAGGAAAAACTAATTTGTTTCGTGAATTTGTAAATAAAAATAAAGGTATAATAATTACTTTGTAATAAGCTGCATTTCGATGAAAGAAAATTATTATGTAATCTCATTCAATAATCTGAAGTTAATACTTTCATCGGTTAATAGTTCGAAATTGTATTTTAATTTTAAGGTTATGTTTAGGTATAGAAAAATTTGTTTACTAATTAATTTTTCCAGTAATATCCATTGTTTTAGATGGCTAATGGAGAACATAGACATTTGTGGAGAATTGTGTTCAGGAACTTTATAAATTCGTTTAAGCCGAGACAGATCAGAGGCAATGAAATAGGTATGTAATGTTAACGAAAGTGCCAAAAATATAATTATATCAATTATACTGATTTTAACATTTTGTCGGCGACAAAAATAGCATAGTTGGCACTAGTATGCAAAGTAATGTTTCTACTGTTTGTTTATTTTATGGCGTTTTTAACATTCATCATGTTTTAACTTTTTTGTGGCAAGTTTGACAAAATTACTTGTATTTTTATAGTACTTGTAATTAGGTGTATTTTTGAAACACAGATTTGTATTTTTATTTGTATTTATATTTGTTACTATAACTGTTCTCCTCATAAAGGTAAAGATTATATCGGGAACAAGTATTATGAGATCCCAGCCGAGCCAAATTCAGGAAGGCGTAAACCATCCCGATGGTATGATCCACCCAAAGGGCTAGATTTTCAAGATCCAATACCAGCTGAATGGGAAGCGTGGTTAAGAATGAGACGGTAAGATTCGTAAAACAAACTTACATTATCACTATGAAGTTAGACTTATGAAATTTTAAAAATTTATTTGATTACTTTTAAAAATAAAATATCTAATATAACACAATAGAATATCTATTGTGTCTCGTTTTCCCACGATCGATGGGTTAATATTCATAAATTATAAATTAGTTTTTTCTATGGCAAAGTACACATGTCAGTGGCAAGAAATCATTCCAATTTCCAACCAGTCCGTTGACAATCAAGAATATTATAGGTCTACCAGAATCTAATGGCAAATTTTGACAGCAGATTTTCAAAAAATATCCTTGATCATTTGATAAATTTATATATTTGCATGTTTCACACACAGAATCAGCCGCTATAAGGAAAAAAAAGGATCAAAATGTTTTAATCCAATTACCCCGGTATTGCTAGAGTCAATTTACTTTCTCACTTTTTGCCATCAGATTCTGGTAGACCTATAATTTACTGTTATGTAGCCTCACAAAATTTTTTTCAGAGTGGAACCACCAACAGAAGAGGAGATAGCAAAAAATGTTGCTATAGCTGAAATGAAAAAGTTGAATGCAGAAAAAATTGAGACTCAAAGATTGGCCGACGGTGGTTCGCTACCATCAGCGATTTCAAAAGGCCAACAGTCCTTTCCCACTTACAAGGAGTTTTACGGTGGAGATCCAGAAAATAAACATAGAAAATGAGAATTAGTGTAGGTAATTGTAAATAGTACTATGATTTAGGTATTTATGAATAAATAATAACTACTGTTACTGATTTAGTCCTTTTTTTTACTTTACCCAGTACTACATTTATTAAAACTTGTGAACAGCTAAAAAAGTAAGGTATTTTCGAAAATTGTAGAGGTGCAGTAGAAAAATGTGTCGAGCGAGAGTCGAGACTTGAGAGTTGAGACAGCCACTTGCGCAGTGGTCCCCAACCTTTTTTTCATGCGGGCCACAAACATGTTTTGGTGTCGCGGGCCGCAACAAAAATTTTTAGGTTTAAAAAATAACGTTCTTCAAAATTAACGATTTAAAAGTGAAAAAAACTCACGACTTTCACCATGACTTTACATTATTTTGCCGGTGGGCGTGAATTTCAAAATGGTTTAACATCACGCGGGCCACAAATAAAGTCCTGGCGGGCCGCACGCGGCCTGTTGGGGTTAGCTGCACTAGCGCATAAAATAACAGATATGCCTTCTCAAGTACACACATCTTGTGAGTATAGTATTCGTTGCTACCTTATTTTCCTGTTCTGAGGTTACTACACATATACATGACATTACGTCAGGGCTAGTGAGCATCTGTTTTTTAGTCACAAACCCTCGGATGGTCGCGCTTTTAAAATTACACCGTCGGACACCTGGGGCCTGACCGAGCATACCACCTTGCTCGGTCGGAAGATCTTCCTTTGCGGCCACCACGCATATTCCACAACCCCAAGCCTGCATGTACACATTGGCAGAGATGTGCGAAATACCCTGTACAATGTATCTGGATTCTGGAATACAAAATGCAAGATACTTTTAAATTAACTATTTCAGATACCAGATACAAAATACTTTCTAGAATAGTACCTATCTGAAATACTAAATACAAAAAAGGGGATCTTCCAAATACTTCTTAAGGACCTATAGACCCAATTTTCATTCAAATTCATCAAGGAATCAATAATAAACAAACAAATAGTGACTTTTAAAAGCCAAAAAGAATACACATTGTTTCGAAACATAATATTAAAAAAATTAACTTGACCAAAAATAACTCCGAAGAGGAGGCTAAATTCGAATATTTTGTGATATTTTTCTTATTTTCATGATACTTATGATAGTTTTACTTTCAAAAGTCATATCTACGAAAAGCTCATAACTTGAAGAAGAATAATTTGTGGTAACATTTTGCATTTTGGTTTAATTATCTAAGTAAAAAGGTTTTTTTCCCTATTTCGCCCTATCAAGGACGCTGCGAGCGTCGTAACCGCCACTGTACAAGGCGCGCTTATATGAATGTTATTTTAATGTCCTTTACGTCACTGACCTCCATTATACAAGTACGCTGTATAATGGAGGTCAGTGCCTTTACGTCGATATTCGTACTGACAGACATCGACCTGCTAATTTTAGAGTCTAACTGGCCTTAAGATAAAAATACTTTTGTAAGAAAACAAGATTTTATTTTAATGAATTCAAGTTTATTTTTGACAATTGATATTAATGATATTTACTTACGAATAAATCGCGTTAATCGCTGAAATATGACAAAACAAAATATTATATTATTTTTAAGTAAAAGACTAGGTATATTAAAACTAGTTTTTCAAATATTTCATCGCTCATGTTTCTTCTATGAGGCCTTAGGGCCTAGATTCATACCTCCAAAAGAAAAGTCGCTCCACAGGGGCAGAACTTGGCAAACAGGTGTTATATTTCAAATTTTTTATTTTATTTTAGGGTAAGTATTTAAACTCTTTTAGCTAATATCGTTATTATTTAGGTATTGCAGAGTTTCTAAGTCAGCAGTGCTGGCAGTAGGTGCCGTATTTTCACCACTTGCAATGGAGGAATCAGAATCCTCTAAAAACATGTGGCCATCTACCAATGTGATGTTGGACTAATTAGTATTTTTTTATAAATTTCTACAAATACTATATTACTAAAAGTATTTTATCAGAAAAAGTATTTATAAAATACTAAGATACTTACTAAACAAAATATATTTAAATACAAGATACAAAATAAATTTTTAAAAAGTATTTTAGATACAAAATGAAAAAACATATCTTGTATCCAAGTATCTCTATTTCAGATACTTGTATCTTAGATAAGTCACATTTCTGCACATTGGGCCTTTGGGCCAAATGCGCTGGCTCAATGCGTTTGCCTAATGTGTACAACTAGTGAAACTGACCCGGTGCTCTTAAAAAAATCGAGAATTTAGCTCAATCCTGCTGACCCGAAACGGTAGAAGGCATTATATGGGAGAATCCTGAAAGTGTTAGTTTTTCACAGTAATAATATACACTTTTCATGCACTTTTTCCACTTTTATTAATTTAATTTATTTACTGTTTCACACGACCGGTTTCGATAAAATCATCATCAGGTGTTAGTTTTTAACTTTTTGGAAACAAAACTTAATAAGTATGGTACCCGAAATCAAGAACTGGGAATAGTTACTTTACATAGTTACTTCAATATTAGCTCATAAGGGTTATGAATTCCATGATAAGAATTATTTACTTACGTATTATAAACAAGACTATTAATACTAGGCATATTATTTGTTAACTGTTCGGCATGCACGCGAATATTGCATCATTTTATACAATAATAAGTTAGTAATGAGATAAGTCTGTACCTAAGTACTGTTCCAATAGCCTGTGGGAGAATAAGAAATATTTTTAATTTTAATTTATAAATAATTACTTCCGCAATAGTTTTTGTTGGATAGTCAGTTGTTAGTTGCTGAATAGTCAATTGATATTTGGACAGTCAGTTGACAGTTGATGGATAGTCAGTTGATACGTTATAGACGAACACGCCTCTCCCCCACTCGGTTCTTTTCCCCTTCTATCCCCACAAGTTTATAAAAAGGGGATGACTTATTATCGACAGATCAGAAGTTGTCTGATTTTGGGCACGGCAAGACGTTGCTCTGAACTGTCTTTAGAATAACTTGGAAATATATCTGGTAAGCTGTTCTATGTTTATAAATAATAAATTTATAATAATAAATAGATAATGATAATAATTAATTTATGATAATGATGCTTAATGAAGTATATTATACATATTTTGTTTATTTGTGATGTAGTTATTTAAATAAATCGTTTGTTTTATATATTTTATGTTTCTTTTATTTTTCTCCTACATCAGAAGTGGGATTGAAAACAAAAACTGCGCCCATTTATGTCTGATTTCAGGGAAGTTGTTACTAAATTGATATGACCAATAGTGATGTCAACCGAACCATTGCAGTCGCCAATTTTCGGACAAGAAACAGCCCGTGGTCCGTCTGAAAGTGCGGCGGATACAAATAATGGAAACACTATACCTGCCAATGGAAGCGCAACTCCAAATATTTCGATGGACTCCAATACCAGGACAATTACTACTAAAACTGCGAAAACAAAGTGGATGTCAACTGTTTATATTTTGGAACCCAACAATATCAAATTTAAATCGAAAGTTGACACTGGCCTTTTAACGGAAGAAGCAAGACGGTTAAGCTGAAGTATAGTACAAAATAATGAGGTGTGGATTTGAAAACTGGTGAAAATTTCAATTGGTTGAAAAGGCAGGTAAGGCCCTAAAGTGCTCTAATTTACCACTCTGATTCTACGAAATAGGTAGTATTCTGAACATGTTTATGAAACTATTGTTTATTGGACAAGGATGTCAGGAATGGAAGCTCGAGTATATTTGAACTTGTTTACTTTGTAGTGTGTAATATGCGATGTAAATCATAGTTTGGCTATTTTAATAGATCTGTCGTTAGTGTTAATAAACAGCTTACAATCTCGTCAATTGAAAATATTCTTGAGATTATTATTTTTCTGTAAAACTTACAAGACTTACAACATATTTTCTAAGAATATAGCCATAGACCATTTACAAAGTGTTTGTATAATGTAAATTTACTTACATACTGTGTTAATTCATTTTTATTTTCTTTCACAAATGACACTCCATAATTCAATAACAAGAGAAAATTCGCAATCACTGTACAAGTGTACACGTCTTATTCACTAACTGTAAGCGTACTGAGTGTATGGGATTACGGATAATATTAAACTTGGCACAAAATATAATAAATACACTTCTCAAATAACATGTATAATCTGCTTGATAAGTACAAACAAAAATAATTTACTTTCTAACAAAAAGAAATCACAAGTACTGAGGGTAGTTAGTAAAAATTTGCGTAAATATAGAATGCCATAGATTTCGTATTACTAGATGTGGCAATCTTGTCGTATGATCTAATATTACGTTGTTATACGTAATACTCTAATTTTGGTCTTATTCGTTTGGTTTAGTTTAACAAAAGACGAAAAGTTAAACTACATATTGTCGTAATGAGATGAGTTGTGACTTGTGAATCTAATAAAAACTTGTGGTTTCAAAGTTTTGGTTTACTATTGTTTGCTTATTATTATTATTGAATAAGTCAATATTAAAATTACTGTCACTGAAATAATTCATTTTGAGCAATTCTAATACGAGTTGCTTTTACAATAATTGATGAATATTTGAGTATAGATCATATTGGTGGAAAACATTATTATAGGGTTATAAAAAGAATTTATACAATTGCTATTTTACCCAGGTACACATAGTTTATTATTTATATATCTGTTACATAATACAGAAAGGACATAGATACATTTGAATAGACACAGTTAGAGGCATATTGTGTGTGTATAATTGTTTACATTAGAGGTTTTTGAGTGTTAAAACCTAAATGAATCTTTTGTAATGTGTTTGAGGAGGAATTAGATCTTGGAACGAATCCTAACATTTTATGGGCCTTAGTGTTGATTTTATACCTCTAGTTGTGTTTAGAGTCATGACCGCGAATTGTATTAGATAACACAGACAATAGTGGATTGTATTTAGAGACCACCCATCTTCTAAAGAATAGTTGAATCGGTTTACCCATAAAAGTAAATTATGTAAATAGAAAGAGACTGGTAATTCTTGCAATAATTGTAATAATTAATACAATTTTATTGCTAATAATGAACATTCTTTCTGATTAGATCAGGTATAGCAAGGAAACTTAAAAACAGTTATTGTCAATAAATAGAGAACAATTTTGAACGATAGAATATCTACCAACATATCTGTGTTTCTCTAAAGGTTATTGGGAACATCTAGATTCTAGAACCACGCCATGGTACTTGTTTAATTTGTGGACTGGAGGTTGGGCAGGCCGTGAGAGCAGCTGCTCTAGTCCATATAATGTTCTTCCAAGGGGTTCCACTTGGGTTGTCCACCCAGTGGGGCGGTGGGTGCAGTGGCCATCCGCATCCCAATACTGAGTTGGTCTTCAATATTATTTTTTGTCTTTTCTTTTCAATGTGTATAGGTTTAAGTTAGGTTAGGTTAAGTTTGGATCAGGTTAAACTAACCTGGTTTTCAGATTTTCTTCATAATGTCTATAATGTTGAGGGTCGTTGAACCCAAAATTTGCTTTTGAGTGTGTTCCAGGTTTTTAGGAAACAAAAACATGGGTTGTATAGCCAAAATATACGTCAGAAAACTATTATAAAGTAAAATGTTAATTAGTAAACAGAAATTATTAGTAATGGATTTGTTATGGCACATTAATGTTCAGGATTTTCAGAAGTTTTAAAAAACATATTTAATCAAAACTGAATTTTTCAATTCTATATGACTGTTGAAACTTAGGAAGCACTGAACCGATTTGGCTAATTTTAACCTTAAAATATTTGTGGAAGTCTAGAAGAGGTATGTGCTGACCTAATATTATGTTGGAAACCTTTATTCACTGACCCTACCAACCTCTCCCTTCTTCTTCCTGGTCACTTCCTTATTGGCCGACCGCTAACTTCGCTGCCAAGCGAGACTTCTTCTCATGCTCTAGGTCTGACGATCAACCGATACCGGCGCGTGGAGCAGTTGCGACGGCAGTTCTGGCGAAGGTGGTACATGGAGTACATCGGGGAACTTCAACAAAGAACCAAGTGAAAGGCAATAGCTCATAGTCATCTCGTCCTCATCAAAGATGGGAATCAACCTCCACTTAAATGGTGTCTGGGACCCACCCAGGTACCGATGGCGTCTCACGTGTAGCAGACATTCGGACTGCAACTGGAAGAACGAGGGCTTTCTCTAAGATCTACCCTTTGCCACTGCAGGCGCCTAACAACGAGTCCTGAAGGCGGGCGGTATGTCGCGGCCCAGCAGCGACAGTATACGGACAGTTTTGTGCCTTTAATTTTATTTTTAAGTTTAAGTACCTATATAACTTGTGGTAATGTGTCAGATTGGCCGAACGATACACTAGTATAAAAGTCTAAAGTTTAGATCCACTTGAGTGTGTTGTGCGAACTTAGTATAGCTATAGACAAATGTCAAACCAACAGTCAAATCTTCGTTTACTATGGTTAAAAGACGGTTAATTGGCCGTGCTTCAAAATATATATCATCCGAGAAGGTTCCATTAAAAAAAAAAACTATTTAAATTACGGAATCTTCGTAGGGAAGGCCCTTAATCTTGAGATGATTTTGTTTCTTCTTTGATACATTGAGGTTAATGTATTATTATTATTATTATTTTTCTCTAATACATTAAATTATTTATTATAATATCAATCGATCTGGCGTGATTATGGTCGCTTGGCCAACGATCATAATTTCGGCTAGGTTTTGATTGTATAACGTACACGTACTCAATATTATAATAAGTAATATGTATGATTTAATTCAAAACATAACTTTTATTTATGGCCAATATTATTTTATGCCATGAGATTTGGTGTGTATGGTCATGTGATTTGGCCAATATTATTTTATGCCATGAGATTTGGTGTGTATGGTCATGTGATTTGGCCAATATTATTTTATGCCATGAGATTTGGTGTGTATGGTCATGTGATTTGACCAATATTATTTTATGCCATGAGATTTGGTGTGTATGGTCATGTGATTTGATCAATATTATTTTATGCCATGAGATTTGGTGTCTATGGTCATGTGATTTGACCAATATTATTTTATGCCATGAGATTTGGTGTGTATGGTCATGTGATTTGACCAATATTATTTTATTCCATGAGATTTGGTATGTATGGTCATGTGATTTGGCCAATATTATTTTATGCCATGATATTTGGTGTGTATGGTCATGTGATTTGACCAATATTATTTTATGCCAGTATATTTGGTGTGTATGGTCATGTGATTTGACCAATATTATTTTATGCCATGATATTTGGTATGTGAGGTCATGATTTGACCACTATTATTATATTATACCATGATATTTGGTGTTTGAGGTCATGTAACTTGGCCAATATAAGTCATTCGCGAGCTTAAACAGCTGCTCGTCAGAATGGCCGTGTGGGAGAATAAGAAATATTTTTAATTTTAATTTATAAATAATTACTTCCGCAATAGTTTTTGTTGGATAGTCAGTTGTTAGTTGCTGAATAGTCAATTGATATTTGGACAGTCAGTTGACAGTTGATGGATAGTCAGTTGATACGTTATAGACGAACACGCCTCTCCCCCACTCGGTTCTTTTCCCCTTCTATCCCCACAAGTTTATAAAAAGGGGATGACTTATTATCGACAGATCAGAAGTTGTCTGATTTTGGGCACGGCAAGACGTTGCTCTGAACTGTCTTTAGAATAACTTGGAAATATATCTGGTAAGCTGTTCTATGTTTATAAATAATAAATTTATAATAATAAATAGATAATGATAATAATTAATTTATGATAATGATGCTTAATGAAGTATATTATACATATTTTGTTTATTTGTGATGTAGTTATTTAAATAAATCGTTTGTTTTATATATTTTATGTTTCTTTTATTTTTCTCCTACAAGCCAAATATAGTTTGTTGCTGCTTCGTTATCGTCCTACCTATAGGCATCTATAGGTACCTAGTAATTTTATCTCGGCTTTGAACTTTTAAACGTCATGGCTTCGCGTCGTCAGCAAACCCAACAATGCACTATCAGCTAATATGCTTATACCTTCGCTTATTTCTTACGCTGTTCCGCTTAAACTCACTGGATAGCCCGTAAACCGAATGAAAATCAGAGGCACGAGAAAATGTCGTAAAGAAAACGTCGTGTCGCTAGGCCCTTAAGTTAACGCTAAGGGACACCTAAATTAAGAGGCTTTGGTGAAAACGGGCATTAAACCCCTGATGGGCCTTTATTCGTTGGCAGGGTCGCGGTTGTGTATCCCGCGTATCCCGTCACCCGTGGCTCTGCCTAAAGCGAAAGGTAGGAACACTCGTTGAGGTGTAAGTGGGTATGCCCGGGCATGGCTTCCAGAGACCGCCGGGGATGGGTAATCCGAATCCCCCAACGAAAAATAATCGGCCAAGTGCGAGTCGGACTCGCACACGAAGGGTTCCGTACCGATAAAGAGCAAAAATTGTGTTTTTTGTATGGGAGCCCCCCTGAAATAATTATTTTACATAAGTATTTTGATTTTATTATTAATTATTAAAGTACACATAATATTGAGGACTTTGTGAAAATTTCAAATTTATTGATATCGAGCAAAAAAGACCAAAAAATAATCACGTTTGTTGTATGGGAGCCCTCCTTAAATATTAATTATATTTTGTTTTTAGTAGGTATTTGTTGTTATAGCGGCAACAGATATACTTACACAATCTGTGAAAATTTCAGAAGTCTAGCTAAAGCGGTTCTTGAGATACAGGCTACAGCCTGGAGACAGACAGACAGACGGACAGACATCGAAGTCTCAGTAATAGGGCGGGACCCTGTTTTTACCCTTTGGGTACGGAACCCTAAAAAAACAGACCCCTAAGTCCAGTCACTATGACAGTAAATACGACTTTATCGCTTTTGAAATAAAGTCTATAATCGAATAACGGCAAGGCTTCAAGTTTGAGATGCGGATCATTACCAACATACAGAATCAAAATTTTTTGTGTTTTTTTGTGACTAGTGACTACTCCATGGACTACCTACTACCTAGTACCTACTCAAGTTCATCAAGTTGCTTGCAAATCAAGTGGATTCGCTATATTGTTTGTGCTTTTTTTCGCTATATTGTTTGTGATTTTAATATAAATATACTAAATACTAATAAACAAACAGAAGAACTCATACATACAATGCGCTCATACAATCTTGAACAATTAATAAAAGAACCAACAAGGGTAACTAGCAACAGTTCTACATGTAGGTATAGATCTCTTATTTACAAACTACAAGCCTATTCTAAAAAAATGTCAAGTTGAGGATTATGGGTTATCAGATCACAAAGCTTTAAATATTACAATAGACAACAATAATTTATATTCAAAAAACAACAGGCCGTGGTATATAAAGAAAAGAATAATTACAATAGAAAAAATGAACTAATTTAATAACGCACTAAAAGAATTAGAATGGCATAATATAATTAATGAAAAAGCTGATGTAAATGTAAATTACAACAATTTTAGCTCGATTTTAAAAACAATTCTAAATAAACATATACCTATACAAAAAATTAAAATTAAAAATAAACCTAAAAAATCTTGGTTGACTACAGGGTTAAAAAAATCATGTAAACACAAAAGAATATTGCGAACTATATTAAATCAAACAAATAACGATGTCATCCATAAATATTATAAAAAATACTGCAAAACGCTAAAGCGTACAATAAAAATATCGAAAAACTTGAGCTATAAAAATCAAATGGAAAAATCAGACACCAAAACCAAAACTATGTGGCGCATCATAAACCAGAAATCCGGCAGAACAAAAGACAATACACGTGAAAACATATCATTAAAACTCGATGATAAAACTATAAAATTAAATGCCCTAAAGAAATAACAAACACCTTCAATAAGTATTTTGCAACAGTTGGTACCGACCCAAATAAAAAAATATATGCAAAGGGCCGCCCCGTCGTTAACTCTCCCCTATACTCCATGTATCTAAGTCCCGTAAACCGCAAAGAAATTATAAATCTTATCCGTTCTATCAAAAACAAACATAGCTGCGGTATCGACGACATTCCACCAATCCTACTAAAACATTGCGCAATAAACCTTTCCGTACCCCTAACATACCTTGTAAACCAAAGTTTCCTAGAGGCAAAATTTCCAGATTCTTTAAAAATATCCCTAATAACCCCAATTCACAAAAAAGGTGACAAGCAAACCCCTAGTAACTACAGACCCATAGCTTTACTACCAACATTCTCCAAAATATTTGAAAAGGCCATGTGTAACAGACTGTATAACTTTCTGGAAAGGAATAATATTCTGGACGATAGTCAAAACGGCTTTAGGCAGGCGAGATCCACGACGCTGGCAGTCTATAAATATATCCAAACGGCTCTCCAATACATAAATGACCAAAAGTACGTATTAGGTATTCTGCTGGACATGACAAAGGCTTATGACAAGGTGATACATGATATACTTCTTGAAAAGCTGTCAGGCTCCGGCATACTCATGGTTCAAATCCTTTCTAGAAAACAGAAAACAAATTGTAAGTACAGATAGAACACAACGATCAAGAAACACGAGAAATCACTAAAATAAGATCAGAGGAACTAGAGATGATATGTTCTATTCCCCAGGGAAGTGTGATAGGTTGTGTTCTATTTTTGCTCTACATAAAGGATTTACCTAAAATCTTAAATAGCCAAATAGCTTTTCCGGTATTATTCGCAGACGATATATCTATCCTAATAAAATATGAAAATACGAACTCAACAGACGACATATTATTGCAAAAAATATTAAAAGACGTAACAGATTGGCTTCGAGATCACAATTTGGAAATTAACTTTAAAAAAACAAAAACTATTCAATTCAGATCATATAAAAAACCAGCAATAAAAATAAATACAACGTTTGAGAACACTAATTTAGATACAGTAAATACATTTAACTTGCTCGGCATTAACATCGACACTCATTTAAATTGGAAAACACATATTCAAACCATCAAATCAAAATTATCAAAATTCACATACGCCCTTTTTCATCTTAAATGCAGCACAGACACACAAACCTCCCTCACAGCATACTATGCTTATGCATACTCCTGGCTGCGGTATGGGATCATACTGTGGGGGAGCAGCGTAAACAGCCACGAACTCTTTATCATACAAAAAAAATGTGTAAGAATAATAGCACAAATAAAAAATAGAGACAACTGCAGGCCATATTTCATTAAATACAAATTACTTACACTTACATCAATTTACATATTAGATATCAGCTTATTTGTTTTCAAAAATTTAGATTACTTTACTAAAGTTAAAGATACTCATAACATTAACACACGACACAAAAACAGACTACATTTACCATACTCCAGAATTAAAATGCTAAACGAAAGCCCATACTACATGTCAGTTAAAATATTTAATCACCTCCCAGATACAATTAAAAATGAAACAAAACTATTATCATTTACGAGAAAATTAAAAAGCTACCTAACTGAAAAATGTTTCTACTCGCTAAAAGAATTCTTTTCTAAAGAAAATTAAGGCCTAAAGAAGTTCATAAAATATATTACTTTCATTCATGCACTATTGTAATTGTTTATATAAGAAATCAAGAAACAAATAATACATAATATAATATTATGTTACATAAGACGTGGTTAAGAAATTACAATACAAAATATTTGTTAAGTAGATACTTATTTTATAAGCAACCGCCCGCGCCTGTACAAGGTAATGAGTTTGTATATTGTATACTATACTTGGATGCTAATAAAGTCTTTGAATCTTTGCTTTTCATGTTTAGTTTTATTGCGTGTCACGGATTTCTTGTATTTTAATTACATTTTCACAGACTCCTTTAAAATGAGATTTCAATATTATTTTCGTCTGAAAATATTTTAACTAACATGAAACATGGAAAGTCGCATCTGCAAGAAGTGTACGATTTGTGGAGTACGTAGACTCCCTAAATCGAGCATATTTCTTGCAAAATTTCCTCTCGACCCTGATCGGTAAGTTTTACAATTTTTGTAGGTACCTTTACATGCCTTTACATAATATAATGTGACCCTCAGGGTTTTGGCACTCATTGTGTTGCTTGTGTCGGTACGTATTTATATGATTAATAAAGTCTTATGTAATCCATCCAATTATATACTTATAGTATAAAAATTTTAACTTGTACCTCGGCTATTTACTTTATATAGAGGAAATATTTTTTTGCTTTCGTCGATTAAGGCTCTTTAACTATTGGATCAATTCCTAAATTTCTTCCAGCATTCTAAAATGCTATATTATCCAGCAGTAACATAGGCTACTGTTTTGATTCCTGTGAGAACTAAGTCTGATGACTGCTTTGAATGCTTACAAACAAATTATTATACCTTTCAGATGCCAATTATGGGTGAAAGCATCGGGCATTGAAGATTTAGTTAATGTGCCAATTGAAAAGTTGCATCAGCTCAAGTTTATCTGTGGTGCCCACTTTGCCCGTCAATGCTTTAATGCAAAAGGGAACAGGTTGTTAGCCAGTGCAGTGCCAACCGAAGGTCTCATGAGAACCCCTTTATCTGATGACCTTTTTACTGAGTTTCCTTTACATATTAAATCATATTATTATAAAATTAATTCTGCTGGAAAGCATACAGGTGAGTGACCATTGTAATTTTTTGAATTTTTATGTATGAAGTCAGTCAACCTAGGCAGGTTGTGGAAAAACTTTTCTACTTTTGAATTTTTCGAAATTCTAATTTTTAAATTAAATTCTAAATTCTAGATTTAAGGTTTAAGATGTTTACTATCCGTAAACATCTTAAACCTTAACCCATTCGATGCCACCAACGCACCATTTGCGTTTAGCGAGTTTACTTTCTCATGCCACAAACGCACCATATGCGTTGAGGTACCTTTGATTTTTTTCCCGGTTTTTTTTATAATGGCAATATTTAATTTGAACCTTTGGCCTCATTAGCTACTGGAGATATATTTTACATGTGGTGACACTGTCGGTTTTTGGTCTGGACCTTCGGTCTTTTTTTGACAGCGAAAAAACCGTTAGCCCAAATACTGCCTGATTTCAATTCAAGATATTTTCAGTTTTATTGAATTAGAGTGAGAAGTTTTTGACTAAGAACAAAAAAGTAAGCAATATATTTAGGTACATTACAATTTTTCTTCGATTCATGGTATATTTTATGAATAAAATTACCATAACGCAAATGGTGCGTTCAACGGCATTTCAGCGGCGTATTTTGTTGGATGGTTTCATGCATGATGCAACACTACTGTGTTCAAATTAGTAAATTTTAACAACCATTTGTTGTATTTATAATTAAATTGATACAAAATCTTTTACTAGCTGACCAGTTGTATTTTTCAATATTTAAGAAAAAAAAAATTCAAATAAGTAAGGATTTTATTTAATTATAAGGATTTTATTTTAATTTTCAGTTTTTTTCTAAGAATGAAGAGGAGAAAGGACTTTGAATTACCATGGGTAGCTTGATAAGCGGTTAGCTGTTTATACGTGGGAGAGCCATGCTTCGGCACGAATGGGCCGGCTCGACCGGAGAAATACCACGTTCTCACAGAAAACCGGCGTGAAACAGCGCTTGCGCTGTGTTTCGCCGAGTGAGTGAGTTTACCGGAGGCCCAATCCCCTACCCTATTCCCTTCCCTACCCTCCCCTATTCCCTTCCCTTCCCATCCCTACCCTCCCCTATTACCCTATTGCCTCTTAAAAGGCCGGCAACGCACTTGCAGCTCTTCTGATGCTGCGAGTGTCCATGGGCGACGGAAGTTGCTTTCCATCAGGTGACCCGTTTGCTCGTTTGCCCCCTTATTACATAAAAAAAAGCTGTAAATAGAAAAAAACCTACCTGTATTTAAAAATTATTCAGCTACCCACTATGTTGCATAACACATTTCAATTAAAACAAAAGCGTCAACGCATGTGGTGCGTTGAATGGCACTTGTGATTGGATTTGTCTCACCAGTGCCACCAACGCAATTGGTGCGTTTATCGTATTTGGACAGGTTTTCGTTATTTATTGCATTATTTAATATATAAAATATGTTAATCAATGTATTTTAAGTTAGAAAAAACAAAAAAATCAAGTGGCACCACCTGTGATGCTACAGGTGGAATTGGTGGCATTGAACGGGTTAAAGGCTTCTACAGAAGGACAGACCCGGTCCAGAGTGAATATAGGCGTTGATAGGCATGGATGACTTTGACAGTTGTCAAAATGGTTTACAGCTATATTAAGGGCCAGGCCACATCACTGCATTGCGGCGTCGCATCGCAAAAAACTACATTGCTTTTCTAAGGTTGTTTTTGCGATGCGACGCCGCAATGCAGTGTTGTGGCCTGGCCCTATCTCTGTAAACTTTTGACAGTTTTGATGGTCCACCTTGGACCATCAAATTTGACACGTTGGTTTAGTGACAATTAAACAAATATCTGACTATATATGAGGAAATATTTATTGTATTAAATTTAACGCATAATTACTAAACATTGCTTACGAGTTACGACTCCTGTCTTTACTTTTAAAATAATTGGGGCTTCAAAATAGAATAGATTCTTTTTTATTTCTACAAAAACTAAACTACAATATGAAGAAAAACGATAAAAAATCCGTACAAAATAAAAGCGGTCTTACTGCTGAAGTGGTTTTTTTGTATTATTTTTTCTATTTATTCTATTTTAAATATAAATTAGTTGTAATAAATTATCTCTAATGCTTGCGCTCACAGACATAGATCAAGATAGATACCGCATTTCGCTCCATTTGTATGAAAAAGAGTGTGCCACTTTTTTCCTACCTACTGTGACGTACCGATGATAAGAAACGTGTCCATTATCTAGGCCAACATTTCTATTTGAATGTCTACAGCTCAATACGGCACTTTTAGGCATTTAGGCATTTTTAAAATTCCGATTGACGTCCGATTCTCATAGCAGACTAAAGAACAGACTTTCATTTGGGAACGCGATATGGCACACGGTATCTATCTTGATCTATGTCTGTGCTTGCGCTCTTGTTTCCACATATTATGACTTTGTGATTTTTTCCCTTGGACATTTTTCTAAATTTGTTTTTAGTTTTAAAAGCTGTGCTTTTAATTCTTCTTGAATAGTTCATAGTGGCTTCATATTGATATTTCCGATCCGGCTCTAATGCAACCAAAATTTTAATTGCAAACTTATTAACTTAACCCTTAATAATATAAGAAAATTAGTGAGAAAAGTACCTGTGGAATGGTCTGTCTGTTTTACTAGGTACAGCAAAGGAATTTTGAACCCCTATCCTTAAGGATTTGACCTCGACGAGGGTTAAAATAATAAAAACTTAATGACATTATACAGTGCTGGCGACGCCTGCAACAGTCATGAGCCGGACCTAGGGAACTAAAAAGAAAATGATGCACAAACAGAAAAATAATATTATATTCTTACCTACTGGGTGTGACTCATAATGCTTAAACAATAAGCAGTTGTTGGAAGAGTTTTATTTTGTGGAATAGAAAAATTATTTCTATAAATATTATATATATATATATATATATATATATATATATATTTAACAAAAAATATTCCTATATTAACCTTTAACCTTTAATTTCAGTAGAAATGTATTCTATGGCGAACGATGGAATTTCGGTTCAGAACATTGTATCACCAAAAAAATGCAAGACTGGTAAGTTTTGAATCTTTTGTTAAAAAAAAACCCATTGTATGCCATTTTAAACAAAACTTATACATTATTGATAGAAAGGCCCAAAACTAGTATCAATATAAGATAATAATTCATAACTAGTCTACATCACTACAACTGTCAAACTGTGATCTGTCTGAAGGTTGGCATTACTGTTTATCGGTAATCTAACGGCCGTTCCCAATATTTGATCTATCTCTGGTTTTGCCCTACTAGAGATAGGAATAGCTCTCATTAGACATTAGAGACATATATTTTATGTCAATTCAATGTTAGCTGCGATCGGTCGTATGTCAAACCAGAGATAGATTGAATATTGGGAACGGCCGTAAGAAATCACTAAGTTGGTACTAGGTTGCAGTCCAACTGTCGATGTCTGTGTGAGCTCAATTGTTTGTATGGGAGTGCGGTCGAATCGAGTATATTACGAAAAAGGCTAGATGTGCTCTGGGTTCCTGTTGGAAGCTTGTCAGCTCTAATGGGGTATTCGGCCGAATGCTATGGCTAAATACGGCCGTAGTGAGACCCGTTTACCACATATGGCTGCGTAGTGTGCTGGGCTGAACAAGTAAACTGTAATAAAAGTCTAAACAGCGTAGAGAGACTGGCATGTCTAATAATCACGGGTGCACTCTCCGCTCTCGTCAACACCTACTGCTTCCCTCGAGGCCCTGATCAACCTAACTCCGCGTCCTCTGCTTGTTCAGATGGAGGCCAAAAAGGTGGCTCTCAGGGCCAGGACGGCGGGCAGGACAAATTGGGCCTCCACCCCCTTTCGACAGCTGGAACAGTCTCTTCGTGAATCACCTGTCATGGCCATGCCAGGTTTAAAGCAATACCAGGTTTTAATACCTTCCAGGGAGGACTGGGAAAGAAAAACCCCAATCGATGTCCACCCTAGCGATATAGTTTGGTTCACGGATGGATTAAGGAAAGACAACCGAGCGGGAGCCGGATTCTACGGAGGCAGGCCACCAAAAGGCAAATACGCCTGTTCGGGGGAGTTTGCGACCGTGTTTCAGGCTTGGCAGGTTGTTCACTAGAAAGCCTGGAGATGGCCCTAGTTACTACAAATATTTTTAACTTCTCCGATAGTCAAGATGCACTTAAAGCATTGACTGCCGCAGAAGTCTCGTCCAAATTGGTTCTGGAATGCATTGAGACGTTAAACATGCTGGGAAGGAACAACAACATCCGCCTAGTATGGGTCCCGGGCCACAGTGACGTCCCCGCCAATGAAACCACTGACTAACTGGCTAGACTTGGGGCCGAGAGTCATATATCGTCCAGAACCGGTCTGTGGTATACCTCCCAGTACCACAAAGCAAGTGCTCAAGGATTGGGGTCACAGACTAAACAGGAAGCAATGGGCTGAGACCCCTGGCCTTGAACACTCCAAGGCACTAATTCCTGGCTTCAGCAAGAAACTATCAGAATCAGTGCTCACCTTGGGTAGGAATCAATTAAGAATCCTTACCAGAAGCCTAACTGGGCACTGCAAGCTCAACAAACATCCAAACAGAAGGGGTATTTGTAGCATAACGACTTGCAGATTCTGTGAGGAGGAGGATGAGACGTCTATTCACCTTCTCTTCGACTGTCCTACTCTACTACAGAGCAGGAACAGGCACCTTGGTCGCCACGAATACTCATCCACAAAGGAAATCCGTGGCACTAACCCCAACCATATCGTTCAATTTATGAGCAGCATTGGGTTGGGGACGATACTCTAGTGCGAAGGAGTCACAATAGATCCTTATGGGTCGCAGTGACGTCAGGGCTACAGCGACCTGCCTTCTTTAAAAATGCGAGTGCGGTATCTTAAAACGTAGTGATTATATATTCTCTTTGTCGGCTAGGTTTGACATTAACAGACCAAATAACGTCGCGTTGGTCCGCCATTTGCCTCTGAATCAACTTCTATGATAGTTTATCTAGAATCTAGATTCTCGTCTCAGTCTTGCTTCGAATCTCACTATTTCGACTCTCGACCTACTTATAATTAGGTACGATGTAACTAAGGGAATATTGTAAATAGACCCTTGGTTCGTCCCGTCCCTGCAGGGTCGGTATTATTCGTACTAAAAGTACGGTCGCTGAGCACGTAGAGTCAACTGCACCCGTTAATTTACCTAAAAATATTACGTATCTATAGTATTATAAAGATTACAGCAAACTTAATAGTTACTAAGAGATAAGAAAATAGGTATCGTACAAATCCATGCAAACGGATTTAGTCTCAAATCTCGATGTTTGCGTAGTTTACACATGGACAGACCATAAAAATGTGTCTATCATGATTCAAGATACATGACGGTTGTAAGGTTAGTATTTACTTTGCAAAGGTAAGATAACAGCTCGTTCCATCTGCACTATCCTGGACTAATCTCACATTATTTAGTTAAGAATAAAGACACTTTACAAACAAAGTAATTGGTATCTCCCACGATATATAAACGAGTAGGCACGACTGGTGAGAGTTCATATGCATAGTGGATCCGTGTAGGTAGGTGTCTCGATTTAAATTTTAAACTCTGAAAAAAAAATGTAGTACAAATTTAAAAAATAATTTAAAATTTCAAACACGTTTTGATAATTTACCAAAACTTTCGTGCATTTTTTCGATCTTTGAAAACTTTGGTTTCGTCTTGAAAATATTGTGTTCTAATATTTCCTGCAATAAAGGCTTAAAAGAAACAAATAGATTGTAAGGCCTGAAATTTTTCCAAACGATTGGCCAACATTAATTTGTCGACAACATTAGATTGATAACGGCAAAACTCAATGAATACCAATCAGTGTATGTAGATGCGTCACAGGAGAAGGTCAACACGAGCGATATAGTTGAGAATTTGTGTTATTTTCCTTAGATATAATGGCCGGAAAACAAATGAGCTCTAAAGAAATTTTCGCCCTGGAAGATAAGCACGGATGCCTAAACTACGCCCCTGTTCCCGTCGCACTGTGTAGAGGAGAAGGTAACTAACTCATATATTTAACCCTGAAAACAACCCTGGTGTTTCAAAATAATATTTTATTAACTATACTGTACTCGGCAAAACATGTCGGTAGCGGTCATTGACAACATCTGACACTTCATTGTCAATCGCGGCTTATATAGAAAATGACAAGTTTTTGACAGGGAGTCAATGACCGCTACCGCCATGTTTCGCCGAGTACAGTATAGACTAGACGTCCACAACTGCGTTGCGCAGAAATTGGTGCTATATATTATTCAGGGATAAAATTTATTATCATTATTATGTATATCAGAACTTATGATCCTTTATGATCAATTTAGATGTTGTCTGCTACTTTCGCGAATCGCACAAGATTTAATTTTATCGCTGGAGAACCGTAAAATATTCCGCGAAAAAAACTTTAATTTTCTTTCTTCTTCTTCTTCGTATATTTTTATCAAATTACTTAAATTTAAATCAGTTGAGAGATTTGCTGCTTTGCTGCGGCTTGTTTCATAGTCTTGAATGTAACACCTACGAGGGGAGGTCCAAAAGTCCGCGGAATAGCAATGAAGCAATCACGGTACAAAATTTTTTTTAGTACCATCGTTTAAATTGTAGAAGAACTCTTCATTACTTTAAATGTAAAATTACAATGATATAGATTCATTTGTTTACGAGTTATCGCCGAAATAAAAAGTAAATCGGGAAGTCAATGGAGCAAACTGAATTTCGTGGTGCGATAAAGTTCTTAACCGAGCAAGGAAAAGTCGGTTCAAACAGTTCAAATCATTTTAAACAAAATGTGTACTGTTTGTGGTGATCATTGTCCTAATAAAACGAGGATTTTATAAATAACATTGACTTTTTAAACTAGGCAAAACATCGATTAAACACGACCCCTGTCTCTTTTGGCCGTCTGAGATCAACACGTTAGAAAAGTGGAAAATTTTGTTTGAAAGACGCTCGTTTAAAAAGAAACAGCAATCTGCATTAGTTAGAGTATAAGATGACACCTTTTTGAGGGTCCTACATGACCATCTTGATATGACAAATCTCAGTGCCAGATCACGCTCACGCCGCTCGCTCGCTAAGGTCACATGAGCAAAGTTGCAATGGATACAAGTGTGGGTTCGTGTTTCTTGTACACCTACCATTCAGTCCAGGTCTAGCCTTCAACAATTTTTATTTCCTTCCAAATTTTAAAAAAGAGTTAAGGGGAAGAAAATATTCGGATAATAACGAAGTGAAGGAGGCAAAATTTAAGGGTACAGGAAAATATTATTTTTTGATGATTTGGAAAAGGCAATATCGAGAAGTAAAAACTGTATTGATCTCATGAAGGACTATATTAATTCATCAAGCCCCAAACGGTCACAGGCGTCCGAGACACAATATAATATCTATTGTGTCTCGTTTTCCCACGATCGACGGGTTAAAAAAAGAAAAATAGTTTGGTAATTTTATTTATTTCAGAACCCTTCCATTCCGCGAACTTTTGGACCTCCCCTCGTAACTTGATACCAAATTAGCATATCAACGAAAAATAATAATTCGTTATCGTTACAGTTTTTAATAACTTTTCCTGTGGGGTCACATACGTAGAGAGATGAACTTATCTTATCAAGCAAACAAATATTATGATGTTAATGGAAGATTTTGTAATCGAGACAACAGATACTAAATATTGTCTCATGACTTTAAATATAACTGCTTTCATTCAGATTAAACAATTAAATATAAGTAAATGATAAGTAGGTAAGAGTAAATGTCTGTTATCTGCTAGCTTTGCCTAGTAATAGCAAGGTAGACCATCAGAGGAATTGATTCACAGACAGATGCCGGGCCTACGTAATTTGGTCAGTCATGTCAAGCTCAGCCAACTTTACTCTGACTTCACATAACCCGAATCTAGATCTAAATAACGTAGACCCGCTATTTATAGGTCTACAAGTGAGAAAATAAATTGACTCTAGCAATACCGGATACAATATTGGAATAAGACATTTTGATCCTTTTTTTTCTCATAGCGGCTGATTCCGTGTGTTAAACATGCAAATATAAAAATTTATCCAATGATCAAGGATATTTTTTGAAAATCTGCTGTCAAAAATTGCCATCAGATTCTGGTAGACCTATACCTATGAATTCTATCATTGTTAATATTATATTATACTCTAGCATTGTCAATTTACACTTGGAGAATGTTGAACGAACAATAAATGAATGAAAAATCTGACTAGCCTGTTTTGTGTCTAGGTCCATTCGTTTGGGATGTAGAGGGAAAGAGGTATTTTGACTTTTTGAGCGCGTACTCAGCTGTCAACCAGGGCCACTGCCATCCCAGATTAATCAAAGTGCTGAAAGAGCAGGCGGACAAATTGACGCTGGTATCCAGGTAGGTGGAACTTCTGGTCTCTCTGAACACATAAGTTAGGTGGAGTCTGGGCTACAACTAATAAATTAGAAGGATTATATTATGGACTCTACCTAATTCAGGAGCAAAGGGTGGTAGTAATATCATCCTCCAAAAAATACTTTGTATGGAGTTATGAATGCAGTTATGTTCTTTAGATAATTTAGAACAAGACTGCATTCTTAACTCAATATTTTTTTGTGGGTTAATACACAAATGATTAATAGCGATTATTTATAAAAGATCTTTACTTAATATTCATTATTATCAAGAAACAAAAAGTAATAACTACAATTAATATTATGGCATCTAATTCAGAGCTCACTTATTAGATCAAATTACGTCTATTCCACAATTAGGTGCACCCGCACTATAATTTTTAGGGTTTCGTACCCAAAGGGTAAAAACGGGACCCTATTACTAAGACATCGTTGTATGTCCGTCTGTCTGTCTCCAGGCTATATCTCAAGAACCGCTATAGCTAGACTTCTGAAATTTTCACAGATTATGTATTTCTGTTGCCGTTCTAACAACAAATACTAAAAGCAAAATAAAATTTATATTTAAGGGGGGCTCCCATACAACAAACGTGATTTTTTCGACCTTTTTCGCTCGATATCAATAATGGCAACAGGTAGGTACTTGAAATTTTCACGAAATTCTAAATTATATGTGTACTTAAATAATTAATAAGTAATAAAATTAAAATAATATAAATATTTAAGGGAGGCTCCCATACAAAAACCACAATTTTTGCCCTGTTTTTGCTCTATAACGGTACGGAACCCTTCGTGCGGGAGTCCGACTCGTACTTGACCGATTATTAAACTTTGATGCGTATCTGATAAGGTCGAAATGTTTTACACCCGCTGTTTTCGAATACTCACTAGACAAGGTTCCTAAAAAGACTATACCACTCTTCGCCATTTCGGCCAATACCTACACATTCGGTCGATCGTGATTCGTGAATCATGAATCATGATTGACAGCATAATCTAAAGTTGTTCCCGATTTATTGAAAAATTCCAGAGCATTCTACTCCGACCAGCTGGGTAAATACGAAAAGTTCATGACGGAGCTGCTGGGCTACGACCGTCTGCTGCCCATGAACACCGGCGTGGAGGGCGGGGAGAGCGCCTGCAAGATCGCCCGGAAGTGGGGATACGATGTCAAGAAGATACCGAACAACCAGGCGAAGGTGAGAGTGGAATTGAACAGCCAGGAGGCCTACTACTACTACTACTCAAACAAACGAACGACCTGCCGGTCGCAGTTTTTGAGTTGAGTTGTTAGAGCACTAACGTCATTTCTCGTTTGTTAGAGTAGGACGCGGCATTTTTTTTTTTTTTTTTTCTATGGACGCTTCACACCACGTCAGTCTGGCCCCGTGCTAAGTACCTGAAGGACTTGTGTTACAGGTACCAGACAACGGAAATATATTTAATACTTTTATACTATACATATATTTAAGATTTTTATTATATCATACACATATTTAATATACATCCAGACCCGGGAACATTGAAAACTTTTTGTTCCGTCGGCGGGATTCGAACCCGCGACCCCCGGCTTGAGCTGCCACACACTCAACCAATTGAGCCACAGAGGTCGTCTAATTCGATTTCGCATTCTCATTCGATTGTTTGAGTCTCAAAACGGTTTCGTAGTACGGCCCCTGAATCGACGTAGAACCCTGTTATTTAGCCAAACCCTTTTCTTTATCGCTTCTTTATAGAATCGCCTATCAAAATGTATGGAATTGACATAAGCGTAATATGACGTTGACGTTCGACTCGTCTAATGTCAATTCCATATATTTTGAACGGCGATTCTATAAAGAAGCGATAAAGAAAAGTCTTGGCTACAGGCTCCGATGTGAACTACAGGATCTGTGCCTTAGAAAGGCAGTAGTAGAGATATACAGTCATTATAAGCTTTAAATTTTAAAGCTAATGTCTATCAATACGATTTTATCTAGCTCGCTATGTTATACCTATCTTATCTCAGCCTACTAGCTACCTTAGAATATAGAAACATTTATCTATCTTCAAACAATCAAAAATATAAGTGCATTTTCACATTGTACCACCTTATTGTAACTATATACCATATTTTTTGCAAAAAATTGTTTTTACATTTATATTATTCTATCTAAGTAGTTCTTTATTCTATCTAAGTAGCGGCCCGAGACGATTAATTGTATTGCGCAATATCACATATTTATTGAACAACTTATTTGATAACAAGATTGAAAGGCGGGCGCGTTCAATATAAAGCCTAGACGGTCAATAATATTGTACAATACGTGATATTGCACAATTAAATTGATCGTCTAGGGGCCGCTTACAGTCAGTCTTCAGTCAACCTTCATATTTTTTTCCAGATTCTCTTCGCTGAAGGCAACTTCTGGGGTCGAACACTGTCGGCGGTGTCGTCATCCACTGACCCCACGTGCTACGACGGCTTCGGACCCTACATGCCGTGCTTCGAAGTTATACCTTATAATGATATCCCAGCGTTAGAGGTTTGTTGACTTGAAAATCTCAAAGTTTTTCTATTTAGACTTAGATGCAAAGAAAGTAATATGCGTGAGGAAAAGATAACAAAACTTATACTGTGGGCGTGTATGGGTTATAGGCCAGGGGTTCCCAATCTTTTTCAGACTGCGGCGCAGTTACACGTCACAATATTTTGTCACGGTGCCCTACTCTACCTAGCTATTAGAAAAAGATCAAGAAAAATATACATAAATAAACACTTTTAATAACTATAGTTACGTTATGCAGGTAAATAATAATAAACAAGTATTTAATCATCTACTTGCTTCACCTAATTAATATTATAATTTTGTTTTTTAAATATTATATACGCCCCTCTTTTGGGAACCCCTGGGTTATACCCTATATCGAGTTCGCTGTAAAAATATCAGCGCTGAAAGAGTAGCTTTTTTTTACTGTCGTATAGGAAAACTCATGACGCTCGGACGCTTGTCCATACAAAACAGAAAAAATACTCTTTCAGCGTATTACGTTTCGTCAGTGGCGGCCTTACCCATTGCGAGGCCCCGGGCGGCAGGTCTTTGCGAGGCCCTTTGTCTTACGGAAAAAAACCCTGCGAGGCCCCGGGCGATCGCCCTGTTCGCCACACCCTAGGGCCGCCACTGCGTTTCGTTACACGTTGTATACTTTCTATTTCTTTCCAGAAAGCTCTGCAAGACCCTAACGTTGCGGCATACATGGTAGAGCCCATCCAGGGTGAGGCGGGAGTCGTGATACCCGACGACGGCTACCTGCGCCGCGTGAGAGAGCTCTGCACGAAATACAACGTGCTGTGGATCGCTGACGAGGTGCAGACTGGATTGGGTGAGTGCATGAGTGACAACTTTCCAAAATATAATGTAGCATATAATTAATTATCATTGAAGTAAAACTTCTTTACGCACGCTTGACTTGGGGAGTAAGCTGGCAAATGCGTGACGAGAGCGTTACGAAAGTGTGATCGACCGAGGCGAACGGAGAGGTGCGCGCGCACATCTTCTTCTTCTTTCAATATACATACATATAGATGGAGCTCAAGAAGTTTTACTTCAGTTGTGTCATATGTGGTCTAAAGCACACTCGTTTTTAGGGTTCCGTACCCAAAGGGTAAAAACGGGACTAAGACTTCGATGTCTGTCCGTCTGTCCGTTTGTCCGTCTGTCTGTCTGTCTGTCTCCAGGCTGTATCTCAAGAACCGCTATAGCTAGACTTCTAAAATTTTCAGATTGTGTATATCTTTTACCGCTATAACAAATACTAAAAAGTAAAAACAAATAAATCAATTATATAATACAACATATATCTCCCATACATGATACAACAAATGTGATTTTTTTGTGCTTTTTTTTCCTCGATCTCAATAATGACAACAGCTAGGCACTTGAAATGTTCACAAAATACTCAGTTGTATTTATAATTTAATAATTAAATTAAAATAAACTTATTAATTAAAGGGGGCTTCCATACAAAAAAACACAATTTTTGGAACCCTCCGTGCGCGAGTTCGACTCGCACTTTTATTTAATAGAAATATACAGGTGTAACAAAACTAAGTGATAATACTTTAGAGTTTAGGGTGTGTGTGTGTGTCCCTTATACATATAGAGTTAACTGTGAAAGTAGCAGCGCTGAAGGAGCAAAAAATTTATTGTGATTTGTATGGGCAAGCGAATCATGAATTTTTCCATACAAAGGTGAAAAAAAAAAACATACACACCCTACCTAAAGTATTAACACTTAGTTTTGTTTCGTAAAATATACGTTGTAGGTACACGTAGCTATAAACTAAATATATAGAATACTAATCGAAAGCTCTGAGTCGGTCTTACAGCGATTTAAGGGGGCCCGTAACATATCCAGAAATTCGTAAAATATTTATAAAAAAAACCTGTAATTTTCCACCTTAGCTATATTCCCTCGCTCTATGTCACTGCAGGTTTATTTTGTCAGGAAGTTATTAGCGTGCCGCATGTGTTCCTTGGTATGGATGGAAATGCGCGTTTATACCTGGTGAATTGAGGCAGGGCTTGGAAACCGTTATTTTTTTTGAACCAGTTTGACGAATTTACCCACGGAACTTTTTGAAAAAGGTTTCGTTCCTCTTAACCGGTTTATGAACCGATAATGAACCGAATATTAAAAATATGGGTATTTTTTATCAACCGGTTATAATTTTTAATCAGGGAATCATTAACTGAAGTTCGTGATGTTTTATTTTGCAGCGTCTCGTCGTCGACGTCGCACGCAGTTCACTCACAGACGTGCGTGTGCATATATTCGATGTGCGCGCGTAGCGTGATACATTAACTGTATCACGCTACGCGCGATCTCACTATCTCACTATAAACCGGTTTAATTAGGTTCCAAGTATCGTTCCTATTTGGTTCCGCTCCGGAACGAAACTATAATAATATATAACAAAATTGGTTTAACCCTTAAAATACCGGTTAATGTTGAACCGGTTTCAAGCCCTGAATTGAGGAAAGTAATTTCTCTAGTTATTGTTATTCCTATCTTATATGTATAGCCAATAGTAAACCATAATAATATTAAATACTTTATTGACCGTCTATATGTATAATTTACGAACAAAATTGCTTAAATACGTTCCTACATATCAACATCAATTCTAGTAAATCTTTAAGCCAAAAATGGACATGTTGATTTCGCATAAATTTAGTTTTTGCGATCGGCTCTTTAGCGAATTTGGTCGTGTTAACTCCAAGCATGACGATTAGAGATTCAATTATTTGTTTAATTTATTGCTCAGTGCTGACATGGTAATATAACGACTCTAGTTACGCTTATAAGGACTTGAGAATAGTTTAGTGTTTTATATTTTAAACCATAAGTGATAAAACATCTTACGTGATTTTCCTTTTATGGGTAGGTGCGCGGTAAAAGCGCGATAGCAATATTTTTAAGGGCTATAGTGAAAGAGACAATAATTGTGGATAGGCTCATGTACTATCAGAGAAGTTGATTCCTAGGCAGATGGCGGACCTAAGTAATTTGGTCGCGTTAAGTCAAACCCATCTGACCGATCACAGCCAGTCACAACTCACAGCTAACATTGCCGACCACATGTGACATGACGTAGGTCCGTCAACTGCCTAGTAAGTAGTAATCAATTTCCTCGATGGTACAAAATTCTACGTGTGCTTTGCTACTATTTTATATTTTATTTTCTAAAAGGTGACAATCTTGATTTCGTTAGAAAGGGTACCTCTTACGCGATAAAAAGAGAGCGCACATCTAGGTAAATATAATTGTAGGCACCTAGCACTGCGCGGTCGGAATTTTAACTTTATAGTATCGTAGCATGAGTCGTTATTTCTTTAAACGGGTTTCGCGAGTGGGAATTCTGTTGGTACTACTAATATATATTCTGTGCTATGGCGGCCTAACGAGCCACGAGGCCCCAAACGTATTACCCCCAAAATCTGGACATACTTATTTTGGGAAAATACTGTCAGCCCCTTGACCCACACACTGTGCCGGTTTTAGCACTACCAGCGTACTGGGCGAGATTTCTTCGGCGCCCAGGGTGCTGGTAGGGCTAAAACCGGCACTGTGTGTGGGTCAAGGGGCTGCCCTGCGGCGCCCAGGGCGATCGCCTAGCGTCGCCCCCTAACACCGCTACTGCCCACTATAATAACTGACTCATTGACTATTATTGTCTCAGGTCGCACGGGCAAGCTGCTGGCGGTGCAGCACGAGGGCGTCAAGCCAGACATCCTCATCCTCGGCAAGGCGCTGAGCGGCGGCCTGCTGCCAGTCTCCGCTGTGCTCGCCAACAACGACATCATGGATGTAAGTTGTACGGCCCAATACAAAATAATCTTATAATATATAAAATTATCGTGTCACAGTGTTTGTGCGCGAACTCCTCCAAAACGGCCTAACCGATTTTAATGAAATTTTGTATGTACCTACATACAAAACTATGGTACTATCAGAGAAGTTGATTCATAGGCAGATGGCGGACCTATGTAGATTGGTTGCGTTATGTCAAACCCAGCCTACAGATCAAAACTAACATTAAATTGACATAGTCTGACCAAATGACGTAGGTCCCTCAACTGCCTATGAATCAATTTCTTCGATGGTACATTCGTTAGGCCTGAAAATAGGTTTTTATCTTCTTTTTATATTGATACTACAAATAATTTATATAGCATAACAACGTTCGCCGGGCCAGCTAGTTTCGGCCACTATACTTTCGTTATCATAACTAAACTTAATGTTTACAAGTTTATCAGATGCATGGAATCAGACTTTATTTTCATAAACTTGAAACAATTATTGTTAATGTTCCATACGGAGGTATAATAAGAGCCAAGGTATAAAATATGGGACCATGGAGCATTGCACTGTTTTAACCAATAGCATAAAAGTAATAAAACCTCCTTCGCTCTTCTCCCAAAAGTCCTTTATCTAACGAAGTATTTAACCAGAAGTGTAACGTGCCTTGGTGGGGCCCTGTATAAAAAAAATTTTGGAGACCATTAGGAAAGTTAAAACTTCTCAGTTTAAAGGAAAAATGTTGAAATGTAATGAAAACACATTATTCAAACAAAAGACTGACTTTGTAAATAGAATGTCATATTTTTAAAACAAAATTAATTTGTATTTTTTTTTGGTTTCAAAAGTCTGTACAGCAATACGGCAATTTCAATACCTATTATTAGGAAACTTTTTATTAATGTTTGCATACGCACATTGAGAACCCCGGGGCCCCGTATAAATTATAATAGATACGGCGGTAGCTACGCCCATGTATTTAACCCTATATTGTATGTTTCAGGTGATAAAGCCGGGAACCCACGGGTCGACGTATGGCGGCAACCCGCTCGCGTGCGCCGTCGCCACTGAGGCTATCAAGGTATTTTATTAATATTCAAGTTTACTGTGTATAAGCGATTGGAAATAAATGCGTTAGACGCCTTTGCTGACCGTCGAGACATCAAAAATATGTAAAGAAAAATAACAAGAGATCAAATGCAATGTAATGTAAAAATGTCGCTTATTTGCCGTTGACTGAAGAAAGTGACACATTAATCTGGTCTGCCCTTCCCTTTAATAAATACTAACAAAAGAGTCAAAGAGATCCCACAATCAACCCTAACTGACGCGTGTAATCCAAGTAGAGTCATAACACTACTAATACATCTACTGTCGTAGGTATTCTGCCTAAATTAGGGCTGCCATCACCTAAATTGCAGCACGACGAAAACCGGACCTTTGGCCGAAATGTGGTTATTTCTCCGGACACCTCTCATAAGTATTTACGATAACGTCGTGCGAACTTTTTCTAAAACATCTCTTTTTCCAACAAGAATTTGTAAACTCATGTCCTTTAAATCGTTGAATTCGTTGATTTTGATCAGAGAGGAAACCGTCTGTATGCTTAGCGAGTTATTATTTTTCGTTTACTGTTGCATGACTAAAAAGTTGGATTTCTCTCAACAAAAGTGTCCTTTCACCCGGACACTTCAAAAACCGGTCGGTCGCAGGACGCCCTTCAAAGTAGGACAAATCCGGACGGCAGCCCTAGCCTAAAGCAACTCATCAAAATGTATTTGACAGGTACTACTAGAAGAGAAGTTGTGCGAGAAAGCCGAGAAGCTGTGCGGCGTGTTCCGCGCGGAGCTGGAGAAGATCCCCAAAACCATGATCACGGCGATACGCGGCCGCGGACTGATGTTCGCTATTGATGTTCACGACAGTACGTAGACTTGTTAAACTATGTATCTTGCGGCAGCAATGCAACAGACAATTGGCAGAAGATATTGTGCATATAAACGCATGTTGCATAGCCGTCCAGGGCCGGATTTATATTTTTAGGGTTCCGTACCCAAAGGGTAAAAACGGGACCCTATTATTGAGACTTCGATGTCTGTCCGTCTGTCTGTCTCCAGGCTGTATCTCAGGAACCGCTATAGCTAGACTTTTGAAATTTTATTTTTGCTATAGCAACAAATACTAAAAACAAAATAAAGTTCATATTTAAGGGGGCTCCCATACAATAAACGTGATTTTTTGGCCTTTTTGGCTCGTAATCCATAATGGCAACATGTAAACACCTGAAATTTTCACAAAATTCTCAATTATATGTGTACTTTAATGTTTAATAATAAAATTAAAATAAAATAAATAATTAAGGGAGGCTCCCATACAAAAAACACAATTTTTTCCACACTTTCGCTCTATAACGGTACGTAACCCTTCGTGCGCGAGTCTGACTCGCACTTGGCCGATTTTTATTTATGAGTATAGGCCACTTTAATTTTGCTGCCCCTATGTACGAACTCTGCCGCCATCCTAGGACGCTGTCACCCCTCCTAGGACGCTATACTGCCTACCTAAACATAAATCCAGAGCCGTAGATGTCGCAACTCGCAAGATATGCAGTCACCCTGCCGGTTTCTGAAGCTTTATTACAGTTTACCTTTTCAATAGAGTTGTTAATTGGTTAACATTTTGGAGTAAATTAAGCTTCGTTCATTCTCTCGGCAAACGTGCATCACAACAAACGAAGCCTTCTTCGTATACTACTTTTTTTATAATCTCTTTTTATTTAGGGATTTTAGCACACACAGTGGCTATGTCAATCCAATCTTGCTAGTGAATTAACTTAAAAAGTTAAAACTAACTTCTTATAATAAAGGAGTACAATAATTTTGCATAATCAGAATCCGGTTCAGCCAATATAACATTAAAGATACCCACATTCATTAGAGGCACTTTAGTTAAATTGAATAACTCATTTCTTTTATGAGTATATCGGACACATTCCATCAAAACGTGTTGCACATCTTCTGGCTTTCCACACATTTCACAACCAGGAGAATCAGCTTTACGCATTAGATGTGCAAGCTTATTTAATGGTATGTGTCCTGAACTAAGTCGATGTGCAGCAGCCAGCAGCAACAATATGAAGACTATTTAATATAGACTGTTACTGTTCAATACAACATTATAAAGAAAGAAGGCTTTACTAAAATAATAATAAGTAATATAGGTCTACCAGAATCTGATGGCAATTTTTGACAGCAGATTTTCAAAAAATATCCTTCCTTGATCATTGGATAAATTTTTATATTTGCATGTTTAACACACAGAATCAGGCGCTATAAGAAAAAAAAGTATCAAAATGTTTTATTCCAATTACCCCGGTATTGCTAGTCAATTTATTTTCTCACTTTTTGCCATCAGATTCTGGTAGACCTATAGTTTAAAAAAACTAAAGAAACACAAATTCTTTTTTCAAAAATGTTAACAAACTATTGGATTGTCACTGGCTTTTTAAATACTTATGCAAATTTTCGAAGATAGATAAAAATCGTGCTCAAAGATTCCGTCACATACATACAACCCAAGCTAATAAAAGCGTGTTAAAAATTACTTTTTCAGGTATACCGGCGTACGACGTGTGTTTACGACTGAAAGACGCTGGTCTGCTGGCGAAGACCACGCACGGGCAGACCATCCGCCTCGCACCGCCCCTCGTCATCACGGAAGACCAGCTGAGAGAGGGAGCCAACATCGTTCAGAAAGTGTTCCAGAGCTTCAAGCAATAATGACCATCGTTATACTTACGTGTGTATGAGAGATAATAAAATATTGTATGTACAGTAACTATGTTGGTTTATTTTGTTCTTTATCAAGATGCCATCTAGAACTGGTATAGGGAAGATGCGATATTTTTATTTTTGTGTTTATTATAAAGAACTCCATGTAGAATAGACCACAAGTATATTAAAAAATTAAAACACTGGAATTTACTGCAAAAAATGCGGTTTAAAATTGACAATTTAAATTTTGGCGCCAAAACGGATATATAGTCTGTATGACGTCACTACTGTCCTGCCCCGCGTTCCATTTAGCGTTAAAAACGATCAAAACGCTCAAAATAGGAGGCATTTTGAGCGTTTTGACCGTTTTTAACGCTAAATGGAATGCGGGGATAGCAGATGTAACGTCACTGAACGCTGATTGGTGTTTTCAAATCCGTTCCGTTTCAAGTTACTTTTAATTCGTATTTTTTGTAAAAAAACAATCTTTTATAAAATATTAACCTTGCAGTGGCCCTTCTTTTATATTTTTTTAACATTTTAATAGCAAAATGTTCATAAATATTATATTTGCATGTTCTTTCTGTTGGAGTACTATATTAGGCTGACTAGTACAAGTCTATGCTACTAATATTATGAAATTTCTTAATAAGTTCCTAAAACGATTATAATAATATTAAGCACATGTGCATACTTTTTAACCCCCCGACAAAAAAGGGGTGGGGAGGGGTGTTATAAGTTTGACGTGTCTGTCTGTCCGTGGCATCGTAGCACCCAAACGGGTGGACCGATTTTGATCTAGTTTTTTTTGTTTGAAAGCTGACATGATCGAGTGTTCTTAGCTATAATTCATCATCATGAACCTGCTCATGAAAATCTGGGTTTATCTGGTTCATGAAAGGCCGGCCGGCTGACTTAGGCTGGTTTTATCGTTAAGCGTTTCGGCAGCGCCGTTGGAGCGCGCGCGTTTGAAGATGTATGGGGGTAGTAGTAGCGTTTTATAGTCGAGCGCGCTGCGCAAGCGCTGAGCAGCGCGCTCGACTATAAAACGCTACTACTACCCCCATACATCTTCAAACGCGCGCGCTCCAACGGCGCTGCCGAAACGCTTAACGATAAAACCAGCCTTACAGTCGTTTGATGAGTTTAATATATTTTCATTATAGTTCGTGACATTTGTGAATATATAGTATAATACATATATATACACATTAATGGAAAGTTGACCTGGTGCTGCAGCATCACCTTAGAGCAGAGCTTTCGTGTTTGGGCTCATTTTAATTGCGACAACCAGTAAGACGTAGATAAACAGTTAATATTTAAATGCTGCTGCTGCAGCATCACCTGGATTCTATAAGAGCTGAGCTCCGTATGAACCCAAAGTGGAGGTTTCGTGTTTGGGCTCATATTAACGGCCTCATCGAAAAGGACATTCATAGATGGTAATAATGATGATACGATCCTGTTGATAGGAGTTATACTGCACTATGACCTACAAAAGCATGAAATAAAATTAAATTAAGAAATTAAAAAAAAACCCCTGCCAAACAACTTTAATAAATAATGGAATAATATTTACTGACTCTAAGGGCCTGTTTCACCACTCCCTGATAAGTGCCGAATAGGTTATCCACCACTTAACTTGACAGATGAAGTATGGAGAATCTGTCAAAAAAGTTGTGAATAGCCTATTCGGCACTTTATCAGAAAGTGGTGAAACAGGCCCTAAGTGTAAATAATTCCTAAGCGTAAAGTAATATTTTAGTCCATAATTATTGTCAAGGTGTAGTCGGGGGACCGCTAATGTAGATGTTTGATTTCACATAACATTATAGTTAAAGGGTCAGTCACACCGAACCGAATCGAGACAATCAGCGACTTGGCGATACAAAATGCAAAATTCGCCGTTGTCGGAGTTTAGTTGGCGGTCCCCCGACACCTTGACAACAATTATGGACTAAAATATTGCTTTACGCTTAGGAATTATTTAAACTTAAAGTCAGGAAATATTATTTTATTACTTTTTAAAGTTGTTTGGCGGGTGTTTTTAATTTCTTAATTAATATGATAGTAGAGGTATTTTTTTGAATATGTTTTTTCGAATTTAGTTAAATTTTTCAATTTATTCAGACACAAATACAATTAATTAACTACGATCTAGTGATAAAAGCGTTCATATTTTTTTCATATTTCCTTGATCATATTTATAATTAATATAAATAAAACTACTTACATTATATTATAGTATAATATTTTATTATCATATTAACAACTTGTGTCACAAGTGTCACAACACAATCACAGTTGGTCGAGGTAAATTATAGGCACTGAGTTGCTGGTGTTATTAGGGTATGTCACACCAAACTGAACTTAGGCTGTTAGGCTCTGTTCACGAATTTCACTATATTTCAAATATAATACATAGTTAAAAATAGTAACGGCCGCATTAGGATTAATTTCATGATTACTTAACTTTAATTCAACAAAGATAATGACACAAACTCCATATTTATTATCTGTCAAACTCTTCCTTAAATTAAAGTTAAGTAATCATTTAACATCTTTCGGAGCAGCCGTAACTTTATTGTGCTCATAATAATTAACACAGAAAAAAGATAATCAGGATAATAATACAAAATCAGACATGCACCCAAATGCGGTCTTATTACATACATTAGTGTTTAGATGACGAATATTTCCATATAAACACATATTTTTGTTCACATATTTTAACTGACAAGAGCCTTTTTTTAAACCAGTGTTTTTCAACCTTTTTGATGTACATATATTTTTTAGGTAAAAATATCTCGCGACCCCCGACCCTTTGCTTTTTTTGTAAGTATGAAAAATAATATTATGAAGTTATACCCTTTTGTTAAAATCCTCCTCATATATCAATATTTTTATTCTTTACAGTTTTTTTACTGAAATAGTTCTCTCGACCTCTGGCGAGTGGCGACCCCTACAGATGCTTCGCGACCCACAAGTTGAAAAACACTGCTTTAATCCCTTTAAACCTGCTAACATTTTGCGGCTGACAGTCAGTTCAGTGAAAACGAGGCCGTAAGTTCATCAGGAGTTTTTCTCTCAAAGTTTGTATCAGAGTAATCCCTTATTACGGTGGATTAGAGGTTATGTCAGAGGTAAAATAACTATGAAAAGACTCAATTTCAATTTACTTTTATGAATGTAGTTACAAAAGAAATATTATAAGCACATAATATAGAAAAAACTGTTATTCGTTGAAACCAAAATAAAAATATCACCTGTTCAGATTTAAATAACTTCATGTAGCAAAACAATGACACGAAAAACATGTCACTGTGTTGAGTTTTGATTTCAAGGACATTGCACAGCAATCTGTGCAGCCAGGGTCTACACTCATAAAAAATATAATATTTTTTTATGAGTGTAGGCCACTTTATTTCCGCCGCCTCATGAACGAAATCTGCCGGCCCCCTATGGACGCTGCCGCTCCTAGGCAACGGCCTACAGGGCCTGTTTATAAATCCGGGGCTGTGCAGCGTATGCGGAGGAAATGCGATATTACTTGTCTTCGCCAAAAGCGTAGTGGTTCGCCTTGACCCTTAATTATCGCGCCAACTTAAAACCTTAACATTACTCATCATAGTAGCCTTCACGAGAAAAGCTGGTTACATTTTAAAGTTTTAAGGGTTCCGTAGTATCTCAGAATAATTATTAATTTTAAGAATTTTGAAGAAAAATTGAAATTTTTCTTGCCACTTCGTGCGCGAGGAAATTCCGCACTACGAAAACCGTATAAATATCCCACGGTAAAGGAGCTCGTATTCCCGTGGTCCCATTTATGCGCGTGCCAAATTTCATCAAAATCGATCCAGTTGTTTTAAAACCTATGACCACCTGACAAACTTTCTGTCTACATTATTTAAGTAGATTGGACAAGTTTTTGTGTAATATCTGTCTTTAATAAAGTTTAATTAAAGTTTGATAACTTTAATTGAACTATGATAAACAACCATTTAATTACAAGTAAGTATGTTATTTATTGAGTTGAGATACAGTACTTTTTTAATTACGTATTTTACAATAAAGTGATACTTAAGTACCTCAATTAAAAATAATTTTCTTGAGTGAGCCATGATTAATAACTAAGACTACAATATTTAGTAATAGTTTTTACTTTTAAAAGTATTTTCCTTAATTAAATCATCAATCAATATAATCTGGCATTCACCATTTACTAACAAAATATTTACAAATATCCGTCTTTGTCTGATACGTCAGAAAAGTCACTTGACAGACAATAGGATTAAGGATAGCAACATTTTATATAATAAAAATAAATTAAAATATCCAGTGTGTAAATATTTTATCAGTAGGTAAGTAGTGGTTTTAGCACCTGTTTTCTTCTATTTAAAAAAAAAATATGCTAATAAATAAAAACATAATAAGGCACTCAAGTTACATTTTCTGAACACTTACAATTTAATAGCACTCATAATACTACAAATAGATATCTATTTTTAAAGTACCTACATGTTTTTGGTTAGTGTTTCGTGGCATTTTCTTCGTCGTGATATTTAAGTACTCAAAAGGAAATAGCGTTCAAAATCTTCTGACATTTTAAAAAGTTATATAGATTAAGTTACTAATTAATTTAAACATTTGCACTGATATTTGAGTTAACATTTTGAAATATTGGTAAGTAAAGATCAGGTATATTAATTAATGTCGAGACCTTATAAAAGGCAAGATTTTTCTTAATGTATTTTCGACTTTCGTGCTGATTTAGGCAAGACTTACGTTCTACAAAATCTGCTTTACGAGTAGCCTTAGCCGGCCACTAGACGATCAATTGTATTGTGCAATATCACGCTTCCAGTTTATTTGACAATTAGATTGAAGGCGCGCGATGTTCAATATCAAACCTAGACGGACAATAGTATTACGCAATACGCGCTATTGCGCAATAAAATTGCTCGTCTAGGGGCCCGCATACAGACAATTTTGGGATTGCCGACAGAAGTGAAAAAGTGAAAAATATAGTGCTCAAGCAAGCACACGGCGCTTTTGACGGTACTAAAGGCACAAAGTTTTTTCCCAATTCAAAAGTTTTCACTTCAAAATAAGGGCTCCCCCTTACTTCATACACGACGACAGTCTTTATACAGGTAATTGCTATCACACACGATGAAGATACACACACAAACGAATATTTTGTATGCCTGTCTAAAGACTGCACGACTTTACCTTTGAGTGTCAATTCAGACCGCACCGCGACGCGTAAATGCATTTCTAAATTTGTATTGAATTGGCAGACTTCAATTTCGTGAGGAGTCATGCAAGTCTGTCAATTCAATACAAATTTAGAAATACGCGTCGCGTTGCTATCTGAAATGACCCTAAGGCGGCAGCGACGCGACACTTCACGTGAACTTCCATAGAACTGACAATTTACAGACGTCAATTCTATGGAACGGAATGTCGCTTCACGTCGCTTAGTGTCGCTCAGTGCGGGCCCCTAGACGATCAATTTTATTGTGCAATATCATTGAACAATTTATTATATATTACCGCCTTTCAGTCTTATTGTCAAATTTATTATATATTATAACAAATTTGACAATAAGACTGAAAGGCGGGCGCGTTCAATATCAACCCTAGACGGTCAATAATATTGTACAATACGTGATATTGCACAATAAAATTGATCGTCTAGGAGCCCGCTTAGACAGATTTAGCGCGCCCGCTAAAACTCGCGCGGGCGCACGCTCGCGTGTATAAATGAAAAATAGTATGGGGCCGCGTCCGCGCTTCGTCGCACGCGCCTGCGCTGCCCATACATTTTCGTTTATACACACGCGAGCGTGTGCCCGCGCGAGTTTTAGCGGGCGCGCTAAATCTGTCTAAGCGGGCTCCTAGACGATCAATTTTATTGTGCACTCTAACTCTAAAAAAATATATGGGCAGCGCAGGCGCGTGCGACGGAGCGCGGACGCGGGCCCCATACTATTTTTCATTTATACATGACACGCGAGCGTGCGCCCGCGCGAGTTTTAGCGGGTTAAGCGCTAAGACACGTCTCAAGTTAGCGAAAGCCGCTTGCTGAAGAATTTCCCTGCGATACTCTCACCAAATCAATAAGTACTATGTAAATAAATAAGTAATACTTCACTAATACTGGTTCGCATATACTTTGGTTGTGTCTAGTCGAGCACGCCGACCTGCGCGCGCATCGTGTCAGTCAGTTTCGCCAGGACTATGCTCTCGTCTAGCGTCATCTTGGGACTCTCTAGCAGACCTGGAAGTTGAAAATTTTCTGATTTAAAAACCTATAGCAGAGTAATCAGAACTAAGGAGTACCTCGACTTCAAACAAACGGGCGAAAATACGCGAGTTGGGCGCAAGTGTCACTTTCAACATGTTTTACAATGCTGAGTAACGCATTAGTACGGCGCGCGCCGGCCGATATGACATACTACGTAAAACGTATTTTTGAGATCTCTTCTGAGTCGGCCTACTCGTTAGTTCTGTTTACTCTGGTGGCGAAGGTGGAAAATTTCATAATTGACAACTATTTGTGTTTTTCACTCACGCACGCGGTACAAGTGTTTCGTTTCTACAGGTTTGTCTCTTTTACTTAGGTACCAGTAGAAGAGACAAAAACTTTTTACTAAACATGTTTACTCTTATCTGTAGTTAATACTAATATCATAAATGTGAGAATGTCTGCCTGTTACATCTGCACACGTAAACCGTAATACTTTAAATCACGGAAAAGGGCATGGGATAGTTTTTATCCCGGGACAATTTACGGCTCCCGCGCGATAATTTCTACACAACGAATTTGCGGCCAGTATCTAGTTTCCATATGAAGGGTCCACTGCAACAATGATAAATGTTCTCAGCATTTGCTTTAAGATAATTACGTTTTTAAATTTAGAACAGTGTAAAAAACTCAGATCAAAGAATTATTTTTAAGCTAACACCTGTGAGTTGTGACGTTGAGCGTTCTAGCCCTGTAGCCAAAATATTAAAAACATATTTATCGCGAAACTACAAGCGATATTGATAAATGATAAGTCTGTAAATACATTTTATAAATTTTATTTCAAGTGACCGAAAAGCATTACTCGTTAATATTTTAATTTTTTGGACATTCATCATTATTGCAGTGGACCTTTCATATTATTTATTTATTTATTTATTTTATTTGAAAACAAACAGCATTTTAACACATAATAATAATAAATAGTAAAGTAGCGCATATGAGCCAATAAAGTTTTCACAAATAGATAGTAACATGGAACAATTTAACAAATTATACTCCTTTAATGAGGGTTTTTGATATTTAATTTGCCACCAGGTGCCGCTATGTAGCCTTAGGGTCTATGGTGTCAAATAGACATATAATGACAGCTATATCCTGACATATGACAGCGGTTTGACAAGATATACCCTAGGGCTACATAGTGGCACCTGGTGGCGAATGGATTATCAAAAAAATACCTTCATTAAAGTGTACTCGCATTTTAACTCTTGTGGTTTGCCCCTAAATAAGGAGATGTCGCCTGTCGGCTGAGATGATGATGATGATGATGAACATCTATCAGTGGTTCCAAATCAGTGTTATTGTTTACACAAATATTTATCTGATATGGCGATGAGCGCGATTGTGCGTTGGGATGACGCACATGCATACCGCCCAAAATATCGTATAATAAAATATAAGGATAATGAACTCTCGCTGGAAAACTTCTGAGATTTTCGCAGAGATTTCAGATTCGCATGGCACGATTCTTGGCACAAACATATTTCACTAAGCGCCAAGCGGCCTTCCGTCGTTATCTTATGATAACGACGGACATGTGTAAAGAGACATATTGATACGTAGCTTACACAATCTTGGTTAACCATCATTAGCAAACGTAAAAGGATCTTTACATTGAGAAGGGAGATGTGTAGAAGTCGTGACAATTGTTGTTTTTAGGGTTCCGTACCCAAAGGGTAAAAACGGGACCCTATTACTGAGACTTCGATGTCTGTCCGTCTGTCTCCAGGCTGTAACTCAAGAACCGCTATAGCTAGACTTCTGAAATTTTCACAGATTGTGTATTTCTGTTGCCGCTATAACAACAAAATCTAAAAACAAAATAAAATAAATATTAAAGGGGGCTCCCATACAACAAACGTGATTTTTTTTGCCTTTTTTGCTTGTAATCAATAATGGTAGCAGCTATGCACTTGAAATACTCATAATATTATTAATTATATTTGTACTTTAATAATTAATAATAAAATTAAAATAAATATTTAATCCCATATAAAAAACACAATTTTTTGCCAACTTTCGCTCAATAACGGTACGGAACCCTTCGTGCGCGAGTCCGACTCGCACTTGGCCGATTTTTTAAAAATAAAATAAGGGGGCAAACAAGCAAACGGGTCACCTGATGAAAAGCAACTACCGTCGCCAATAGACACTCGCAACATAAGAAGAGCTGCAGGTGCGTTTCCGGCCTTTATTTAGTTGTATTATGTATACTATAAATTTACTTTTTACACTAATCTTTTCGCCTACGGGTGCGTCCAGAGGCCTTAGTGCGAGTTTTATTCGATCATGCGCATCGAGCACGTTAACGCGAATTTATATGGGATCAAAGCAGCGCCATCTACTGGCTAACGTGGATACTGCTTTGATCCCATATAAATTCGCGTTAACGTGCTCGATGCGTATGATCGTATAAAACTCGCACTAAGGCCTCTGATTAGCATGACATGACTGTGAATGTACAGTCTCGTGAGTGCTCGGGAATTGTTTATCTTGTCATAATATTATCTAGTTATGTGAATACATATTTAGTATACTTACACCCTTTTGAAATGTCACGGTCATCGTTATGTCTAATCTCACGCACCTTTTCCTAGTAATTTATCAGTGCAATGACTAGTTTCACTGGGTTCATACATTTTAAATAAGCCATACCTTAGCAAAACTGCTGAGAAACAAATATTTCGTTGACTAGTCCATTGCCGGTCAGTATTTTTAACCGACTTCTACCGACTAAAGAGGTTATCAATTCGACGCGTATGTATGTAATATTTCTAGAACTGTCCAGTTTTTGGATATTTTAGTCTATTTCAGTGTCTGAACAAAGGGGTTCGAACATTTTTGTATGGAGCCTGGCATATCTAGCCGCCGCCTTCTTGATTTTTTTTTTCAAAATTTCCGAGCACGATAAAGGTGGTTTAATTGGATACTATCCCTACTCTCCCCTATTACCCTATTCCGTCTTAAATGGCCGGCAACGCACCTTCAGCTCTTCTGATGCTGCGAGTGTCCATGGGCGACGGAGGTTGCTTTCCATCAGGTGACCCGTTTGCTCGTTTGCCCCCTTATTTCATAAAAAAAAAATGTTTGATCGAATGGTTAAGAAACGAAAAATTGAAGTGAGATTCGAGGCGTGAGAATCGCGCCCGTACACTTCGTCACTACTCACCTTTGCTGAGGCAGTCGTGGCACTCCTGTATTTGGTACGCGAGGCCGGCGCTGTTGTGGAAGTGGAAGCGGTGTCGGCCGCGCGGCAGAGACCACTCCGTGCTGTTCGCCGCAGACAGGTGGAGAGCCGTCGGGCACCAGAAGTATTCAAGCTAGAAAAAAAATGGAGGCTTTTTTTCTGAACGGAATAGGCAAATGCATAGAGGGAGTGGCTCCTTTTCAAAGTGTTGCCCAAGGACATGCGGTATCACACCACAGACCACGGAATTTCTGAATCTGGCTACATACAGGGTGTAACAAAACTGAGTGATAATACTTTAGGGTGTGTACGTGTTCCTTGTAGACAGTTCACTGGGCAAGCGCCCCAGCGTCACGAGTTTCCCCATACAAAAGTGAAAAAAATGCTCTTTCAGCGCTGCTACTTTCACAGTGAGCTTTCTACAAGGAACACATACACACCCTGAAGTATTATCACTCAGTTTTGTTACACCTTGTATTATGACGTAAACCGGTTTACGGTCCCGTGAGGTGTCTATTATGGGACCAATGTAAACAAAAATAAGGTCATGACAACGAAAAACTCCCATTTGTTCACTAAAATATGCGATTAGCTCTAAAAATGCTTTAATTAATCTATACTTATCACTCGATTTATCGAGGAGATTGAAAAAATCGTCGCACTACATATTTCGGTACGAGAGTAAGTTCATTCCTATTAGTCGCAGACAATACGTGTTTAGTGATAGTTTGAGTATAAATGTATGTATGTTAGTCTGTTAGGTATTTATAATATGGGCCGAGATGCCTGATTCAAATAAATAAATAAAAATTAGTATCCCACCCAAACCGCGGTGCAAGCGTGTTGGAAGACCACAGATAAATATAGATACCACAATCTACATACAAGCGCAATCTACATTAGTGCGATAAAGAGTAGTCGCAAGATTTTCCTGAATATTTAACATTATTAACATACGTAGACACTAGACATCATGAAGACCTTGAAGTGTTTCAGATAGTTAAATGTTGGACGTAACAGCACGATCTATTAAGACTGCCCGACTCATTAACATTAGTTACGTTACAGTGTGTACACTTATAACGTGTACATAATGCTTATGTACCATCAAGGAAATATATTCATAGGGGTGTCAGCAGGCTAAGTTATAAGTTATGGTTAGCGAATATTAGTCGGGCTCGTCTTAAGCTGCTGGGTTTGACATTACGCAAGCAAATTACATTGCTCCGCCAACTGTCTATAAATCCATTTTTCTGATGGTAGGTACGAGTACATTCGTCGACAGAAATGCGCATTTTTTGCCTTAATGCTATGGCAGTAAATTTAAGTACACATTACAGCCAAGAGCGCCAGTGCGCATCAGGTGGATTTTCCGCTGGCAATGTTTTTAAAGCAACATAATTTGCAGAAGCAGAAATTCTGTTGCAATAGTGAAAAGACTTCAGTACACACATTAACTTAAAACTCAGAAAACTACGCACACTGGCCAAGTGGCCACGCAGTCGCATTTACATGCATTTTTGCAAAATATGCGTCCTACTTCTGCGCGTATTTTTGTAAATTCTCTACTACACCACCGGAACCCTAAAACCTTCAAGATAATCCCTGGTGAATTTTGTTTGCGCAACGCCTCGTCCTGACCATATAAGGCCTATACTTGAGCTGGTCTTGAAACCCATAACAGGACAGGTAGTGGTAATGACCGAAACTGCTTCTTATAAGTTACTGTTTCGCTCTTGACCGAATTCGAGTGCCGTCATTGACGGCGCTGTTATTATCAGGAAACTGACTCAAAGGTTGAGAGGATGGATGGATGTTTGTTGCTCTTTCGCGGAAAAGTTATTGAACAGATTTTAATGAAATAGCAATGGTTATGGTAACATTTGCGTAAGTTTTAAAAATATACAATCACTTGGGATAGGTACTGTAAAATTTACGCGGGCAGAGCCACGGCTACTTATCTGAAAGTGTGTCTGTTATGTTAAGGCAAGGATGTTCCTAAAATTAGCAGGTCGATGTCTGTCAGTACGAATATCGACGTAAAGCCTAAAGGACATTAAAATAACATTCATATCAGCGCGTTTTGTACAGTGGCGGTTACGACGCTCGCCACGTTCTTGATAGAGCGAAATAGGAAGATTTTTTAATGACCGAATAATTTATTAAAAAACTATTCGGTTATTTTGTTAGAACTATAAAAAAGCTATCTTTTTTGTAAAAAAAATCATATCATTGTCATTGAAAATTACGAGATGTTCCTTTGAAGTGTATTTTTATGGTGATATTCAAGATTTTTTTACAGAGTAATTCTGTACTCATACCATTTTTCAATATTTTGTTCGGTTATTTTGTTACTTTGTTCCTTTTTGAGTCTACATCAATTTTGGTGTAAGAGAATGCCACATGATTTCTTCAGACTGGAAGCTTAAAAATCAGTCTTTTCGAACTGGCCTCGATATGGAGATTCTTTGAGTCCAAGAAAAGGACATACGATAATTGTTGTCGCAAAAATTTCCAGTTTCTGCGCAATAACAAATTATACGAAAGAGGTTACGGGCAACAGGTCTAGTTAGAGATTAGAATATCCAAGCCCTGTCGTCTAATTATCGAAAGACTAAGGGGGCGTCCACAAATTACGTAAGGTGTTTAAGGAGGGAGGGGGTCGAGTCAAATCTCATCTAATCTTACGTTGGGGAGAGGGAGGGTCTCGGCAAAGCTCACGTAATTTTTTTCTTATTGTTACAAAAAATATTATACTATTTTGGTCCATTTCATCTAGATTGTACGTATGCTTAAGAGGGAACGCGGGTGCAATAAACTATTGCCATCACGCTTCACCCTGCGCCGGCACGTGTATTGTGATAGAGACAGATACAGTAAGTTGAGGTAACGTAGTCCTCTGATTCCTCCTTCAAAATAGAGCCTATCTAATTATTATTTTTATAAATATCTTCAGGAAGAGTGAGTCTATGCCTCTACATTTTTATTTTATCTTAAAGATCTTTCAAATTTGTTTAATGGTCGGTGGATTGGCGGGGTACGCGGCATTCATTTTTTTCGATTTTTGAAGGGTCATATTTTTTATTTATTAGTAAATTTAGAAAAAATCGAACATAGAGATGCCTCTAGCTGTTTAGCTTTAACAGATCCCAATATTGTATAAAAAAATCATTTGTCTAGACGCATTGTCCAGGGAGTAAATTGTGGAATACGTTTGTATGGAAAAACAGTGTTAGCGTTTCCTCTTAAGACTTATTCGTAAGCGTAATCGTTCTACTTCGTTCGAAAGAAAATAATTTCATTCATACTTTGACCACAATAGACATAAGTACAAGTACTTTGACTGCAAAGAGATGTACGAGAAACAATATCTGTCAATTCTTTCGGGTTTCACAATGGAACATTAAGGGGTGCGCTGGCTGATATATATTTTTTAAAATGAAGATTTCCAAATTGTAATTTTTCATCGCATGTGCCAAAATATAAACAACAACTAAAACGGCCACTGTTGTGACTTACGGTCCACGTATCTTTGCCGTCGAGTTTTGTGCAGCAATAAATATAATTGATTTCTCTCTCTTCTTTAAATATTTTTTCTCAATTTATACAATTAGGGACCATCCATAAATTACGTCACACGATTTTCATGATTTTTAGACCCCATGACCTTGTCATTATCACAGGTGGTCACATTTGTGCCGCACCGACAAGCACAGTCCGAGTGGGGTGTATTCGGTTTTTTTCGTTACGGAACTTCTTGATTCGGTCGCCGCGTTCAAAGACTACGATAAAAGCTATATGCAACGGCTTAAAAAACCCTATGCCTACAATATGTCAATTGTCATAGGTTTAAATTTGTAGGTGACAACCTTAACGACGACTTTTGTCATAATACGTCAAAAGTAAAAATTTCAACAACACTTCTAAGTCGGCATACTCCTTAGTTCTGTCTTCTCTGCTTTGACGTTATACATCTACTGACTGTCAAACAATCCAACGCGTTTACGAATGAAACCCACATTTTGAAAAAATCTTACGTGAAATTGGGGGGTGGGGGGGAGGGGATTGAATAAAATCTCACGGAATCTCACCAGGGGGGAGGGGGGGTCAGAAAATTCAAAAAAACACCTCACGTAATTTGTGGACGCCCCCTAACATGATGTCACCTTGTGGCAACATTGCCTTAGGCCAAATGATATGAATTCGCGTTAATACTAATGTTTTGCATTGAGGTATCATATCTAGGGACCTTGAACTACAAAATTGACATTGAAGTTTCACGGGTAATGTTTAAGATACTTAACCCTTAATTGGTCGCGTGGGGTGTCACACACCCCAAAGCAGGTTTGCATACTCATAACATTTTGAAATTTGAATTTACCACGCTGGTTTTTTAAGTAGCTTCGTAAATAAGCGTAACGTGCAGAATTCAGTTGCGAGCGGCGCTCGGTGGTAGACGGATGAGGTTGGAGAGCGTGTTTGGGGTGCTCGACACCCCAGGTGACTGTAAGCGTAGTCCAAATTGCCGGTAAGTTAATTTTATTATTTATTTTTTAATCATTATATTTTGACAATTAAATGAATTTTAAAAATTGTAAATGTTATTTTATAACATTTACAAGGTTATACTTTTGTATTACAGTTTTTAAAACATTGAATTTTGAGAAATGTGACGTTTCTCAAAGTTCAATGTTTTAAGAACTTTATTTTTGAGGTTATGTTCAGTTTACGGTAGTAGTAGTGAACAAAAAATATTTAGTTTTATTTTGATTTTGAAGTTATATTTTAGTATTTTTGTTTTAGGTCAAATGTCACGTTTTTTGAATTCCGGGGAGATAGAAGAGTTGTTGGAAGTAGAAGAGCCTTTCGATAGTGAATCTGAAACTGAACAAGATTATGATGTTATAGTGAGCGACCATAACAGTGAATCGGAGCAGAGTGAAAATGAACTAGATGATGAATGGAGTAGTGAAGATGATACCCCTTTACAGAATTTTGCTAGTTCGCGTGACAGATCATTTTATCTCGGAAAAAATAAAGTAACAAAATGGTTCAAAAATCATCCGGGCTCCAGTGTAAGAACTGCTCGAGCAAATATTGTAACAGAAGCTGCTGGACCTAAGGGGCCAGCTAGAGAAATAAACACTTTGAGTGATGCTTTTTTGAGTATATTTTCTAGAGAAGCTATAGATCTTATCCTGACTCATTCGAACGAATATATAATGTCTATTCAAAATAATGGTGATATTTTTTCATCTTTTATCACAGGTAGGTATTAATTTATAATATGTAATTTACAAATCTAAAATTGACTCGAATATACTCCGAAGAGTATTTTTGAAGCGATTAGCTGTCGATTTAGTTAAACCTCATCAAATTTCAAGAGCAGGTATACCCACATTACCACGACTGGTGCAAAAACGACTAAAAAGGCTTCATCAAATTGAGGAGCAAGAATCTTTTTCTGAAGCTGGAAGATCACAGTCATACAAAAGGTGTCATATTTGTCCAAGAACGAAGGATAGAAAAACATAGACTTGTTGTTATAAATGCCATAAGCATGTGTGCAATGATCATATGATTGTAGTCTGCCAAAATTGTTATGAAGGAAACTAGTACTTATATAAAGTTATTTTTAAGTTTAAAAAATTTATTTGATTGTTCTAAAAATAAGTATAAAAGTTGATTAGTAAGTAATTCATATGTTCCTATCAATAAAAGTCTGATTTTGCACGTATTTTGTATTTTATTTAAATTTATTGATTGGGGTGCTAAACACCCCACGCGACCACTTTTGCAACTTTTTAGGCGCGCCTAATTAAGGGTTAATATTTTTCGAAGGAACCTTTATCATATTTTACATTGATACGACTTCAACGTACCAGTTTCATGTTTTTACATTTTTAGTGCATTTATACAATGAAATATTATTGCTATTGCTACATTTATTATTCGTAGTAATAACATGATGATACTGAAAATATTCATAATAATAAACAAAAACAAGAGACGTTTGTATTATATTTTTATGCAAATAACTTTGAGAATCTTACTTTAAGATAAAATTATGATTAAGTAATAAATATTCATAAATTGCAGAAAAAAACTCATTAAGTACACAAAATCAGATTTACTGACTACAATATAACATTAGGTATATACTAAAGAAGGTGATTTGAAGAACGACGAATATATTGTACTTATGACTCCTTTAGTGTGTAGCCCCCTTACTAATAAACATTGTATAGCTTTGAATAGTTATACAGTGTTTTGTTCCTGTCACACAAGTGACATTTTTAATTGGATTGAAGAAGACAAAACACTGTATAACTATTCAAAGCTTATACAGCGTTTATTAGTAAGGGGGGAAGTGTTTATTTAGGTAACATGCATTATACCTAGATAAAAAGTTCACAACAAGTTCTGACTTTATTGTTGCAATTCATTAAGGCCCGTATAAATAAATAGTCAGTACTTAAGATGCGACCCGGTCTCAAGACGCGGTTCGGCTCTGTGATTGGTCCAAATTTTGACAGCCAACCAATCACAGAGCCTGAACCGTATCTTGAGACCGAGATGCATCTTGAGTACCTACTGACTATTTATACGGGCCTTAAACTTAGAAATTGTTACTTGATTTTTAGGGTTCCGTACCCAAAGGGTAAAAACGGGACCCTATTGTTAAGACTTCGATGTCTGTAGAATTATTGAAATTTTCACAGATTATGTATTTCTGTTGCCACTATAACAACAAATACTGAAAACAAAATAAATACAAAATACCTATTTAAAGGGGGCTCCCATACAAAAAAACAATTTTTGCCTAATAATCCTTTGTAATGGTACGGAACCCTTCGTGCGCGTGTCCAACTCGCACTTGGCCGGTATTTTAATTCAAAAATATATTGCTATCGCGTTTTCAGAAGTATCAAGTATACGATGGAAAGTACGATTCGAGTGAAAGAGACATATTATATGGATATGTCATATTATTCCGTATTCCACAACCAAACTTAACATAGTATTGATTTCAAGCATCGGATGGGTTTGACGTAACGCGACCAAAGTACTTAGGTCCGCCATCTGCCTAGGAATCAACTTCTCTGACAACATAGATACGTACCTTGTACTTATACGTGGGAGAGCCATGCCTCGGCACGAATGGGCCGGCTCGACCGGAGAAATACCACGGGCTCACAGAAAACCGGCGTGAAACAGCGCTTGTGCTGTGTTTCGCCGAGTGAGTGAGTTTACCGGAGGCCCAATCCCCTACCCTTTTCCCTTCACTACCCTCCCCTATTCCCTTCCCTATCCTCCCCTACCCTATTACCCTATTCCCTCTTAAAAGGCCGGCAACGCACCTGTAGCTCTTCTGATGCTACGAGTGTCCATGGGCGACGGAAGTTGCTTTCCATCAGGTGACCCGTTTGCTCGTTTGCCCCCTTATTTCATAAAAAAAAAAATTAAAAAAAATAACATTGGTAAGGTACCTTTAACACAAAAAGTTCGCGGAATACTGCTCTGTAGTAACAAATTCGATACTTACTGCCACAGTACCTTTGGTGCCGACGATGTCAGCTCTGTTGGTCATGGTTGCTCTTGTATGCGCCGCTATGGTCGCAGTCCTTCCATCCTTGTATTTCAACGCACAGGAGATGGACTCGTCCACACCAGTCTTACTCAGGTGGCCCGTGCACATGATATCCGTTGGGGGATCCTTGTATATGAACTGCAGGAGTTGCAGCATGTATATACCCAGGTCTAGCACCGCGCCGCCGCCTAGGTCTTTCATTCTGTAATAGACGGAGGAATAAGTTTCAAAGTAAGGTTAGGCAATAGGGAGGGTTTTTGCTATGCATTTGTATGACGAAACATTGCACACTCGAAGTCCAAACTAATTTTATAATCACGAGTACGAAAGTGTCTCAGTCTATTTGTTTCCTACTTAAGTTTTAACCGCTGAGACTCGGAAAAGGACATAGGATAGTTTCCGGGAAAATATACGTTTTCCGCGGAATTGCAGGCAATATTTAGTTCATAAACAACGTATCGTAAACGTAACGTCAAGTTTGACGACCTCTGTGGCTCAGTTGGTGGGCTGTTGGTAGCTCAAGCCGGGGGTCGCGGGTTCGAATCCCGCCGATGGAACAAAAAGTTTTCAAAAGTTCCTGGGTCATGGATGTGTATTAAATATGTGTATCATATAATAAAAATCTTAAATATATGTATAGTATAAAAGTATTAAATATATTTGCGTTGTCTGGTACCCGTAACACAAGTCCTTCAGGTACTTAGCACGGGGTCAGACTGACGCGGACGTGGTGTGAAGCGTCCATTAAAAAAAAAAAAAAAAAAAAAAACAAAAAAAAATTAGGCCTACACCGCTACGAGTTGCGACCCAACATAATATGCGTAACTTTACAAAAGCTAGATTATTACAATATTATTTCGTACTGGTATCAGTAGGGCTACTACGAAACTGTTTTGAGACTCAAACAATCGGACGAGAATGCCGCGTCCTGCTCTAACAACGTCATTTCACGTTTGTTAGAGTAGGACGCGGCATTCTCGTCCGATTGTTTGAGTCTCAAAACAGTTTCATGGTACAAGGCCTGTTTCGTAATGTTCTCAATATGTAGGATAGTAATACTGTACTGAGGGGTTAGTGCGAGTTTTATTCGATCATACGCATCGAGCGCGTAAACGCGAATTTATATGGGATCAAAGCAGCGCCATCTACTGGCTAACGTGGATACTGCTTTGATCCCATATAAATTCGCGTTTACGCGCTCGATGCGTATGATCGAATAAAACTCGCACTAACCCCTCTGGTATCAATGACTTGACACAATGACTTGAACTTTGAAACACGTAACGAATTGAACTTCAAAACACCATAATCATACAATCAACACAATGATCATACCAAATTGGACTTTGAAACATCACATCGAACTTTGGAACTTACAGATTCCTCTCTATATCGTTGATTTCGACGCCGAATTGTATGTTAATGTGATACACTTCTCCCAGACCGCCCGTGGCTATGTGATTGTTGAGTGCGTCGTACGCCGGGAAGAAACGAGACCACATGCCCTCTAGAAGAAACAGCTTCTTCTGTCTCGCTAGGTCTACTAATATCCTCGTCTGTTTGTACGTCATCCCCATTGGCTTCTCGCACAGCACATGTTTGCCGTTCTCCAACATAAGTTTCGCGATCTCAAAGTGTTGTAAGTTGAGTACGCTCACAAAAACTATGGCTGCAAAGAAAACCGATGATCACAAATAGTCAAGTAAATGGGAAGAAAGAACACAAAGGCTGGAATATAACAAAAGATTTTCCTAAACTGGTAACACCACCGTTTTGGGAGTAACCCATTATCGCGCGAGCCATGCTTTACCTTAAAGATCGGAAAACATCAAAGTAATAATGTAAACTGAGAGAGATTTTAATGTACTATAATTTTTTTAATGAATCCCTACGCTGGCTCGCCACCTGTCGCGCGCAGAGTTATCGTGCGCGCACTTTAACGTGGCACGGTACGTTGACGAGACGTGAAAATTTACGTCAACGTAATGTGAAAATGCACGTCACGGTGTAGCAACATTTTACGTCTTTTTTCATAAATCTCTCTCTCCGTCTTCTTAACAATAGCAGAAGCAGAATACGTATTGTGCGGTCCATATCTACATAAGTAGTGAAGAATGTATCAGTTTTACAAGGCATGGTGACGTACAATGTTGCTTCATCGTGACGTGCATTTTTACGTTACGTTGACGTAAATTGTATTCACGTCACGACAACGTATCGTGCCACGTTACCGCACCGTTCCACGTAGACGACGTCGTAACGTGGACAGGCCGTAAGTAATATGGTCGCGTTACGTCAAACCCATCCGAACGATCACAGGCCACATTGAATTGACATTGACATTGAATTGACATAAGCCGACCAAATGACGTTGGTCCGTCAACTGCCTAGGAATCAATTTCCTCGATGGTACAGACATTGGACATTCGTCATTGGGTACTTTGCGACATTCTAATAATTCTTATAGGCCGCGCACAACTTGCTGATCTACCAACAGCGCGTTTCCGTGCCACACACTTCCCGGCTATTTGTTGCTCCACCGACCGACCTAAAATCGACCTCTTTCCATTTTTGCCGCGTGAATTGTGATCTTCACACACTGACAGTTGTGTGCTGCCTATACTTAACTTTTGTTAGCGCATATCCTTTCATCTGTCACGAACTGTCAAACCATTTTCGAAAATTTTTCAATTTCCAATTACTCTCATTAAACTGATTAAATTATCTAAAGAAATTACCATGAAAGCTATACATATTTTTTATATAATTAGAATTTTTAATAAATAAGCTATTAGTCGCAAATACACATAGTTTTATATTTGAAACAAAATACTAAATCGGTGGTCTGCAAAGTAGAAGAAGAACTTTTGAATAGTTTTAGAGTAAGACGCCCATTTTGGGCGCTTGACAGACGAGAGGATAAGAGTCTTTATCTCACCGATATTTGTGTCGCGTGCTAGAGCCTCGAAGCCTTCGTACGCTGTTCCTATGTTATGTAGCGTGGCCAATCGCTGCACACGATCTAGGTCTTTACCAGCGATCGCGAGGACCTTATGCTGGTCTGGGGGAAGTGTGCCCAGTGCTGTCAGGAAGTCGTGAGTGATCATGCCATCGCCGGCGATACCCCATTTCACTTGGAACGTCATCTAAAACAATTGTTATTAAAAAATAATGTTACAAGATAAACAATGTTATCGTAAATCCATATCCATACTTCCATACTAATATTATAAATGCGAAAGTGTGTCTGTCTGTCTGTCTGTTACCTCTTCACGCCCAAACCGCTGAACCGATTTTGCTGAAATTTGGCAATGAGATACTTTGAGTCCCGGGAAAGGACATAGGATACTTTTTGTCCCGGAAAAATGAACGGTTCCCGCGCGATAAACGAGTTTTGGCGCAACGGAGTTGCGGGTGTCATCTAGTTGAAATATAGATTTTAATACGCAGATGCCTAAAGTATTGTAAAGATTTTGTGTCCTTTATGAGTAGGTGAGATATAAAATTTATCTTTTGTTGTTTTCCGCTTTTAAATAATCTCATAGAAAAGAAATGTCAGACAAAAGGAAAAAAACAATACACTTCACTATATTATATCTTGACCATGTCCTGATAAGAATTGCTTGATTTTTAAAAAAGTTAAAATTTTTTTGGGCTGTCAGTACTAAACATAGTCAGGGTTCCCTAGAACAAATTTTTGTTTTATTACTATCAAGCTAATTTTTTGTGAGTAGCTTCATTTTGATAAGACGAACAACATTTTTATCTGCAAAAAATCTTGAAAGTGGTAGCTAACAGAGATAGAAAGGATTTCATACTTTGATTTGATGGTCCTAAAATATGGATTGTTCTATTTGTAGGACAATGTTACTCTTAAATTATACAACTATTAACCTATTAATATATAAAAATCCGCTGGTTAGGGTTCCGTTTTAGGGTACGGTAGTCAACCAAGTTTTGTTAATTACAGAACCCTAAAACGGAACCCTAACTAGCTGATTTTTCGTATATTGATAGGTCATTAGTTATATAATTTAAGAGTAACATTGTCCTACAAATAGAACAGTCGATATTTTAGGACCATCAAATCAAACCACAGAATACATATTAGTACAAGTAATCAAACTATGAAATCCTTTCTATCTCTGTTAGCTACCACTTTCGAGATTTTTCGCAGATAAAAATATTGTTTGTCTTATGAAAATGAAGCTACTCACAAAAAATTTAGCTTGATAGTGTTTTTTTAAGAGCCAGCATAACTGTAACTTTAACCACGCCTCTGGTGCAACTCACTCTTAGAGTACTGCTGAGTAATACAATCAAATTGTGAAACACAGGATATCTCTTAGCATATTATATGTAACATAATATAATATGATGAAACATGAATCCAGGATGACATGTGTACATTGAAAGTGTACAACACATGCAATTGATATTGTTTTGATGACTAATGATGGTCCTAACAACAATAACACCCTATTGCACATATGTAATAAACAATTGAAGCAATTAATATTGTAATATTTATACCAGCATACTATTTAATGCGCATAAATTGCTCATAAAACGTTCATGTATTACTAACGGGACCAGAAGTCCCGTTTTGAACGGGACTGTCCCGTTTTATAGTTACGTGTCCCGGTGTTCCCGAAATGATCACTGGGACGCCAAATTGTCCCGTTTTCTGAAACCGCGCGAAAATTTCGATTTCGATTCGATTGATTATTTTGCCATAATATTTTTCTCGATATCAATAATGGTAGATATACAGGATGTAACAAATGTAAGTGATAATACTAATTATGGGTGTGTATTATGTCTATGAGTACCGCGTAATGTGTATAGAGTTCACTGTAAAAGTAGAGGCACTGAAAGAGCAATTATTTTTCACTTTTGTATGGGAAAATTCATTACGCTGGAGCACTACCCCATACAAATTACTAAAGGTAGTACATGAATATTTTTATGAGCAAAATAGGGCACAAATGGCAAAATATGTACACATAATGGTAGTGACATAATGGTAGATATACAGGATGTAACAAACGTAAGTGATAATACTAATTATGGGTGTGTAATGTCTATGAGTACCGCCTAATGTGTATAGAGTTCACTGTAAAATTAGAGGCGCTGAAAGAGCAATTATTTTTCATATTTGTATGGGAAAATTCATTACGCTGGAGCACTACCCCATACAAATTACTAAAGGTAGTACATGAATATTTTTATGAGCAAAATAGGGCACAAATGGCAAAAATAAACACATGATTAAGTATAATAAAATAGCATCTTAAAATACTAATAGTGTTCAATGGTAACTAACCTTTGTTTGTTCTGGCATTTTATTTATTTCTTGAGTTACTTAACTAGTTCTGAAAAAAGTGCATGAATAAGATATTATCGGTACTAACAAAAGAATCACCAAATTGTGTCTTTATCTATTTGAATATTAATAGACGGACAAATAGTTTAAAATTTAAATGGTTAAAATCCAATTCCCTAATGCAAAAATTAAATAGTAGCAGCATTCAAAATAATTTTGTAGTTGATTTTAAAAACACTTTTTTTTTTATTTTTGTAACTGCAAGACTGATATTTAAATAACTCAACAGTATATTTTCTGAACATTGCACTAACCTACCGCCCAATTATAAAAAACACGGCATTATCTTAATCACTTAGATAAACATTACAACTTCCAATAAACTTTAGAAATCACGAGACTTGGATTCAGAAATTAAACACCCGCGACCACCACAATGAACGAGAAAATTGAAAAATAATTACTGACGTTTGATAGTTGACAGTTGACACTGGCATTTTGTAAATGGCAATAGACTAAATATTTTTATCTACAAAATTAGTTAGGTTGGCAAAATTGGCATATTTTCAGTCCAATAAGAGCTTTATAGCGCATTATGCGGCATAATGCTTAAGGCTGCCTTCACATTATGTCGCAGTACCCGCGACATAATGTGAAGGCAGTCTTACGTTGAATGCTCCGCTAGGAGTATTAGTGTTCCGTGGTTGAATGCTTCAACAACAACACCGCTTCGCACAATCGACACATGGCTATTTCTCCAAACCGCAAAATTTAAGCTGTCCGGACGTATAAAGTACCCGCAGAGTTACATAAATAGACTTCCGTATTTTTTTTATAGTAATATAAGGTGTGATCTAACAGGGCCACTTAGGTTTTTGAAAAAACTTAATTGTAAATATAATTAAAATAAATTTAAAGGTCGAAAAATTGATTCCTTGGACCTGTCCTGTCCCCAGAATTTACCATAAATTCCCAAAAAAATACCACAAATACGATGAAATTCTAATTTAAAAGTAATTAAATCGTTAGAGCATGAACAAAATATTTATAAAAAAAGTTGTAAATTAACATACATATCGTTATATAAATAGAAAAAGTCATTTTAAGATTTGTCCTGGCTCACATAGTGATTCCCTATACGCTTCACTTGGAGGCTCGTACAGTCGTACCTCCCTAGTTATAAGTAGCACGTGGTTGCGGGTGCGCAGGGGCGGGAGGTTAGGTAGCCCTCTAAACATCATGGAAGGAGGTCACACAATTCGTTGCTCCGTTTCCGAGTTACAAAGGAAGATATCTGATTCCCTCACCCTTGGTTCCTTACACAATTGATTCCCTATTCGCTAATGGGTTGTTTTCTTTTTTTTTGATCTCCACCAGACGGCGCGACGATAGACACTTCTAGATTTTCTATTGGTTCCCCACTGATTGGAAATTATCTGCAGGTTGGCATCACTGACTACATATGGGTTGTGTTTCTAAAAAATGTCAGTGTCAAGTGTTACATAAATCAAAATATCTTAAACCTAATTTCCGTTAGCATAATATTAACATAAAACTGTATGTATTTATATAGTTCTATATATTACTATGTTTATTTGCTTCGTCCCTCTAGTTTAAATTTCACGAAGAAAATACGCCTAAGCGATCATTGGCCTAAGCGATTAGGACAATATACTGGTAACAGTTTAGGAACACGCTGACATAATATAATACTTGTCAAACTGAAAACTGACAACTGAAAGAGTTTTGGCGGGCATGTTACTTTGACACTTCTTCTACTTTTTATTGTTGGTGTAGTTTTTATTATTTTTTCCCAAATTGTGTTATTTGGGTTTTTGATGTTCATTATTGGTAAAATATTAGCCATTAAATATCACTTATCTTGCACAAGTGCAGGTAAGATGTTGTCAAAACCAAAATGTATAATTCCTGTGACAATATTTGGTGTGAATAACGGTAAATAGGGCTATTTCTTCAGTGAATTTTAACTAAAACATCGTTATAATAACTTTGCTATCCTATTCGTTGGAATATTATTGCGTCTTTTTCAAATTGAAATGTATCAAGTTTTACATTCTTTTGCCCAGTTTTGTAGCAATTAATGATGGTATTACCGATAGTTGTCTACCTATACGCCATCTAGTTACTAAAATGAAAACTGTTTGACAATCAAATTAAAAAGATAAGAAAATGCCTCATTAAGTCATTACAATGTAATTTCCAAAGTTAAGTTTGCTTAGACACGATGTAAACGACGATAATGAGTATGGTTTTTAGTTAGTCTATTTATTGTTTAACCTACATGCACAGTTTTTGTACATATCAGGAAAAACTAACTTTTTATTGATTCCCTCTACATACATTTTGATGATTCCCTGGGTATTTTAAGTAGGGAATCAAAATATTTTACATTTATTTATCTAATTGGTACATATCTGTTTATTTTTATTAAAATAAATTACATTCTCTTCATATTCTGATACAAATAAATGACACCAATAAGTAAAATATATAAAAAAATATTTCTTAAATTCAAAATATTTCAAATATTAATTTTCAATTCATTGTATTTGGTTTTAACGCACAAGTTTAGTTTGTAGTTAATTTTATACATGTTTATATTTAAATTGTTACATGTTTATTTAGCTGAAAAAGCTGTTTTCTATAAGCTTTGTTAATTCCCTAGGTTAGAAAAATTTAAATCAAAATATCTTCTAAAATTGTGAAGTGAAAAAGGGCCCAAATAGATAATAATTTTTATAATTCACTTAAGAATAATATGTGATTATTGATTTAAAAAAAAATGCAGAAATAAAAATGTACCAGGGAATCAACTAAATAATCAAAATCCGGAGAAATGCCCTTAAATAGCCGAAGTGCCATAATAAGAAAAAAAAAAAGAAAATGCCTCATTATGTCATCATGATGTCATCAGTCATGTTTTGCCGGGAATGTGAAAGAGTGATGTTGTGTTTTTGTATTATTTTCCTAAAATTGTGTTAATTGTGTTTTTAATGTGTAATATTGGTAGGATATTAACCATTAAACATATTCGTTATCATGCAAGTGCCGGAAAGTGATACAACATCCAGAAACGTGCTATTTTGTGTTCCCTCCAAAACTCCAACGAAAGTTTCAGTAAAGCGCCTACCACTTTACTAAATCGACCGACATTACTCCTTGACTGTATTGACTTTTACTCCGACTTTGACTAGACTTTTGACCTGACGATGTAGAGAAACGATGCCGAAAATTGCACACAAGAAAATTGTTTTCCCGCCATATTTTATATACTTGACACTGGCCATGGTTAAAAAGCCGAGCGCCATAATAAGAAAAAAAAAGTCATCAGTCATGTGTTCATGACAGATGACATTTGTTTATTTTTGTTGATAAAAATTAGTTATTTAAATAAATTCTTTGATTAGATTTTATTTAGATAAATAAAATAAAAAAAATGACGCAGGTCTTGTTGAGATCCTATTCAAAAGCTCGTGGTAATATGTTTAGCTGTGGAAGTGCAAACTCACTTTGTCACTGGATAGCCTTATTTTCTAGAAGTTCTAGTGACGACAAGTCTAACCACCCTGAATTTACAAACAGTACAATCCTGATTGAAAATGGTTATAGCGTTCACGAACTACCTGTGCTCATCAGGAAATTAAAAGATTTAGATTTTACGCAAACATATTCTGGCCTATCAAAGAATACAAGTGAATCGGTCAGGTATGATTTAATTCAGGAAGAGTTCAAGCAGTGCAAGGATTTGCGTGAGGTATTTTCTTTAATTACAAAATGTACTAAAATCACTCCTAACATTGCTCTCGGTGCTATTGAGAGAATCAACGCCTTGGAACAAGAACTCCACGATTATAAGCTGGAAGAGCAAAGTGTGCATATAAATTTTGCTAAAGGTGCCATTTTAGAAAAACTGCAAAAGGTCGTTATGAAAACAGAAGACACACAAACAATTTTGAATGTTCTCAATACAAATTCAGTTATCATGGAACCATTTAAACATAAATTTTCTGATGAGCTTATGGTACGACTTATTGAAAATAAGCTCACGATAGATCAGCTGTGTCAATTTGCGACTTTTTTGATAAACAATAATATAGATCAAATGTATAAACATACAATTGATAGATTATGGGTTGGCTTCATAGATAAAGAAAAAGATATTAATGAAAATAACATTTCAAGTATGTTTAACATCTTGCCAGGATTAAAAGCCAGTAAGAGAACAATGATTTTTCTGCTAGAACAGAAATTATCTGAAGTATGGAACAAGATTAAGTTTCCAGCAATGCAAGATATACTAAATGTTTTGATTATAGAAAAGTGTTTCTCAATGCAAATGTTGACAGTACTGAGCCATTGGTTGTATGCCAATATTCACAGTCTGCATGAAGATGAGATTTTAGATATTATCACAAAGTTTACTCACCTTAAATATTCTGATGATCAAGTAGTTGCAGCAATTGAGAAGTACATGAGATTAAAGGGTCCAAAAATACACACACATGTGTTTATAGCCAGTGTGTACAACTACTGCATGCAATTTCAAATATGCAATAAGTCTATATTGAATGCATGTAGTAAATATTTTCTATCTAATCTAGATGAGGTACCACCCAGTTTTCTAAAATGTTTCATCTGTCCGCATGGATACCTTTTTACAGAACCAGAAAATGGTATGGAATACTGGAATTCCGTGGAGGATTTACTTTTAAGAAAATTCAACAAAGTATCAGTCGATGACATGTGTTCAATTATTCTATCGTTTTTGTATCTTGAACATCACCCGTTGAAACTTATAAGCAGGATATTTAACCCCAGCTATACTCTCAAAATCAGCAACCCAGAAACATACAAAAAGTTGCAATTAATAGACACCGCATTGTCATTAGAGTGTAAGACAATTTCTGGTCCAATGTTGCCGAAAGATCAGTGCTATACACCAATCACACAAGACACTCGAATTAAGAATATGCTATCAAAAATAAATCAAGCTCTAACTGATGTTATAGGAGACTCGAACAGTTTTTCTACTGCAGTGCCTATTCCTAATTATTGTTCAGACAGCACATATATTATAGATGTAATGTTCCACCCACCTGGACTTGGCACTGGCAATTTTAAATGGAACATGAAGTCCGATAATATTACAGCTCTTTTAATACACTTACCTGAGCATTATTGCTCCAATGGTAATACCTTGATTGGACCCCAAGCTATGAGAATTAGGCATTTGAAAATACTGGGCCTCAAAGTTGTAAGCTTGAAGTATTTTATGCTAAGTCAGTTATATCTTTCTCAAGATAAAGATTTACTGAAAAATTATATACAGGAGACAATGGAAGACCAATTAACTAGCTCGTGACATTATCTAGCAAAGAAAATTTATGTCTTCCAGTCATAATATCTGATTAGTTGCTAAGGTAAGTTTATGGAAATATGTATTTTGTGAAGGCATATTATTATTTAGAGGAGTTTTAGACGTTATACAAACAGACAGGCTGTAGACACGGTGTATTGATATAATTTGCATTGTTAGTAACTACTGACTCAATTCATATTACGAATATGAAATTTGAAGCTGAAATACAGTTCGTCTGCCTAGAGTCGTAGCTTACTTGTAGTAGATTGTATCTATAATCTATGGGCTTTAAATTTACCATGGCTAATACCGAATTTATATTTTTACTACTCTATAAGTAAGTAGTTAGTGTGATATTTTTATTGTTACTTCTTAAGGCGAGCACTTACCTCAATTCCAAAACGATAACCTTGCGAACGCGAGTGCCAAGCGTGTACGCATCGCAATAAGATTCATTTTAGCTTAGCATAAAATTGTTGTAACGACAGGCGGATCTTCTCTACTTTATTTTTCGTGTGTTTTTTTTTTTAAATATCTTTCGAAATAAATACTAAGAAAAAAAATGATCGGTTAATTTTTTTTAATATAGATTCATTAACAATTTATTAAAATAAAATGTATGTTATCCTTGTTAATACTTATATTTCGATGATAAAGATTTTTGTCGCAGGTGAGTTTGTAAATTAATTAAAGCCAAAGTATTACGTTTTATTAAAATGTTTATGGTTTAAAACCTTTTAAACATTGTGCTTTATATCTCATATTTTTTACATTTCGTTATTATATTGGAACCGGGAGTCAATAAATAACAAAATTGGGTTTGTCCTCGCCTTAACGTTTTGAAAGTACAAATTAAAAACTAAAATGTGGTTAAAAATACTTAACTATTAAACCATAAATGTGATATTAAACACTAATAATGACTTGTTATAAAAATAAATATTTTTATCAGAACATGATTTTTCAATTTTTAGTCAATTCTGTACTAACCAGATGTTGAATTCCTTGCTTAATGACAGTAATAATAATAATACTAACTCCCACACCGGTTTCGGTGACGGTGGCCGGTTTTGTTGAAACCAGGCCAGGTACGCAGGAGTAATTTTATAGTGCCTAAACGTGTGCGCAATGTAACACAAGAGCACTCTCTATTCCTTTACTCTCAGAACCCAGTGGGACGGACGACCGACACGACTGGCGAGAGATCAGGCGCAGGACCGAATTTTTACATGCCTATCCGACGCATGGATCATCTTACTTGTCAGACAATCAGGTGATCAGTCTGTTTTGTCCCAACCAAACTTGGAAAATAACAGGTTTCCAACGCGGGAATCGGACCCACGAGTCACGACCTCCGAGTCAAGAGCCACCCTCTAAACTACGACTACACAACGTGTATACAAACTGCCAAGTTTCGAAACCAAAACAAGTCATAAAACCTTAAAGCCGCTGCTTCCAGCTTTGCTTCGCTGCTAATTTGCAGGTTTTTCTTATTGCCACATTAGGCTATGTAATATAGGGTCTTACGGCCGTTCCCAAATGTATTCAATCTATCTCTGGTTTGACATACGACCGATCGCAGCTAACATTGAATTGACATAAAATATATGTCTCTAATGTCTAATGAGAGCTATTCCTATCTCTAGTAGGGCAAAACCAGAGATAGATCAAATATTAGGAACGGCCGTTAGTCTATTCCGGCGATGGCAAACAGGATAGGCAACAATTCTGCACTATATATTCTAAAATTTAAAAGGCTTCAACCACAAAGCACGGTAATAAATAATTTAATGGTAATACCGTGCTTTAACTCTGTTCCGCATATTACTCATGTAGCCAGGTAGCAATCGAGAAGTAAAACAAATGTATCATTAATTTAGTTTATTATACTCATAACATCTTTCTTAATTAACTCACAGACTAATTCACTAGGATCATTATTTGAAATGTTATTTTTATTATTTTAGTAATTTTATTAAACCGGCCTCATCATAATCCTTTATAAGATTTAAGATCGAAACATTTTGTTTTAGAACATACATAATTGTCAGAAAGATTTAAACGTTACGATAAATTCAAACACCAGCTCACTATTTCCATACAATTTTACGAAGGTACATCATAGACGCCTATTCTATCGACAATAAAAATATAAATCATACAAACATATAAAATATAAGGTGCACTAGAAACTAAAATGTAATGAAGTATGAAACATAGTGAATGTTTCAACTGAAAACATACTATTACAGCCAAATCGTGTATCACAGTAACTCTAGCTTGAATATAAAATTTTGAAGAATGTGTTAAATCGGCTCACAGCCTAAACTCTAACATAGATCATATTATTAAGTATACATATTAATAAATTACAAGACACTCGATAAAGTTACTTTTAACGAATCCTCATTACATTTCTTTGCCTAGCTCAAAAGTAGGAATACTTTTACTCTACGTGCAATTTTGAATACATGTTGTATAGAAGGTATTAGAATCATACAGCTCGCATATTAAACTAATTTGGGTAAGGTATTTTACGACTATTAAAATAGGAATAGAAAATGTATCCTTCATGTTTTCATAAAAGGAGTTTTTATGTTCGAATAAAAAAAAAAAATAATGGAAAGGGCTGTAAACTGTGAGCGGATAAATGTATTGTTTTTATGCTCTTATATAAGTATTTTATATATTGTAGTTGTAACACAATATTATATTTGGCACACAATACTATACAATCTTAGGAATAATATTATAACTGTAGTGAATTAAAATCAAGCATGTTGGGCGCAGCGTGACATCAGTTATTCGGATTTTAAACACTGCCAATTATTTCGTCCTTATGGTCTCTTTAATTTGAAAGTACTGAAAATGAGTTTACCTGCGTACTTATAATATTAAAGCGTTGTCGCTACGCTCAATTTAAGCAAAATACAAATACAGGAATGACGAAACTGGCTGCCAATTTGAATATAATTAAATTATATTTATTAACTTTAAATAGCTATTAAGGTACTTACAAATAATCAGAACCGAATTTGGTGTTAAGTTTTGAAAACCTACTCTACTAAATGCATCTCTACCTACCAGGGAGAGACAGACATACAAAACATTATTTTAAAATGTATCATCTTATTTATATAGAATAAAATTTATAGATAGTATGATTTGCAATCATGTGTTTAAAGATATATTTAAACATAAATAATTTCCATACGATTCGAGAAAAATAAACATTTGTTACTACGAATAATAGAGTTCGACACTTAGTGACAAAACTTTAAAATCAAGTATCAATAGGTACAATCTGAATTATATTCTGTTTATATAATATTATGATCTGTTAGTTTAATGTTTTAGATAATAATATAAATAAAATCATTTTATTTTGATCACACAAGTATCACGACATATTCTAATACCACACAGACGCATTACAAATGCACACACACCCTTTCACAATGCATCAGTAACCTAATACATACTTTACGTACTTACTGGAAAAGTAATTAATGTTAAACTGTTTTGGGTACAACATGGGTGCAAAATATTAATCAAATGTTTAAACGCTTCGCGATAGTACCACTCTTTATTTCAATATTTCCTCTTCTTAAATACGTTCTTGATCGTTTAGATTTTTACCAATGGCACTTGCTGCCTTTTACATTTTACATTCTTCGCAACTTAGCGCATAATATTTATGTGTAAGACATTGTTGCATGTTATCACATAAAATAATATAGTCCTTTATCGAAGGAAACTAATATAAAGTGTAAAATAAGTAGTAAAATTAATAACTGTATTATAATTATTATTCTTCAATTTTTAGAGAGATTGTTCATTTAGCTACAGTACAGAAAAATCACTTGATTACTAAACGGTATTCAGATGTAAGTACCTAAATCGGTGATTTAGCTCGATTTGCATTTTAGCACTGTTCAAGAGATTGAATAAGCTATTAAAAACTGAAGCTACAAACGAATCACAAAATTTTGTGACGAGTTTTTCATAAATTTTGAAATTCAAGACACATGAAAGTATTAGTCTCTTACAGCAGAAACGACTAATTTTAGGTAATATTTTAATCTATCATGTAGGTTATGACTTATGGTATGCTAAAACCGCAAAAAGACATGCACTAGTCAATAAAATTCTATTATGTACTTAAATAGGTCTAATAAATCTAATGACATGAAATTTGGGAATGTTGTTACCTAATTACCATTACTTATCCAGTTACACCCTAACATCATGTACAACATCGATTTCTATTTGGCAGTAACCTAACGTTTTTTTTTTCTTATTTTTTAAAATCATGAATACTTATTTATTAGATTTATATTTGTGTATTTCAACATTTATGTATATCATGCAATGTTATGCACTATCCAGCGGGGCTAAAATAGTCACATTTAGCAATTCCTCTCAATCAATTCACAAAATGAATTGTCAAAACTGTCAAATTAGTACAAATTTAGACATCTGAATTGCAAATAGAGTGTCAATTTTGCGATTTTTAAAAAATTAATCATATTAAGATTCATCAAATGATTCTCCAAAGCGACCATTTTAGCCCCGCAGATGATAACTTTGCACAGCCCTGAAATTTTCTAAGCCCTATTTTCTCGAAACCTAAGCCGATGATACCTGCTACTAATTGCAGTTTGCAACACTCGATTGAAATACACAAGTATAAATGAAAATTAATGAGTGAAATTGACCTTTTTGTATTTTAGTTCGAGTCATAGTCTTTACACTTAAAGGTAGGTAAAATGTATGTGGATATTTGTGCAACCATTTTATAGGAACCACATTATGGTTTTGTTCACAATGACGTACATTGGTGTTTCGTAGCATACATATAAATTTTCTTAGTTTATGTTATATGTAAATAAATATCGCTCGCTTATTATTTGATGTCGATTACTAATGAAACGCTCTCATTGATGGAAGATGGTTTAAAAATATTTAACGGTATTTAACGAATAGACAAGTACCAAAAGAAGGTACGAAAATGAATATTAAAATACATATCAAGTATTACTGAATAGTAATTTTTCTGATCTTTGTTAAATTTCCTGAATTCAGTACGCAGATGTTCTTATGCCGAATTCGAAAATTTTGAAAGTAGTTTTTATAATATTTTACCGCAATTATTTTACTCTTATAATTAGGATGTTATGGTCGAGGTCCTTTTACACTGAGACCGAATATTTGGAACTGAGTGAATTGTCATCAGGAGGTCTTAAATCGACAATTCATATTATGAAACACCATATTTTTAAACTTGAACCTTAAAGAAGAATTTAATAAGATTCAAAATTCATAAAAAGTTTATCATAATATGAATCGAACGAATATTGCGAGAGCCATTGTAGTATGTAGACCTCTGTATAATAACTAGTCTATTCATTTGCACCACTAACTTTAGAGTGCTCGAAGGAATTATATCTAATGAAGTTCAATTACTTTTTGTCTCTATACGATGCGTTACTCTTATTGACGACCACAGTACTAACTACGCGAATGTGCGTAATATCCTTACAATATTAAGTATTCACTAAAGGGAAATCGCCCATAAAGTTGATTTACTTATTATGTATTCACAGATCGTGTAGAATAGTCATCTAAAAGTCTCATCTCGAGTTATTGCATCAAGTTGCCGATCCTCCTCTTATCCCACTTCTGACATTTCGTTATATGAAAGTGAATGCCAGAAGAGGGAGACAAAGATTTTCCTAATTTTAGGTAATTTCAAAAATTCTATGTTACCTATTCTCAGTACAGACTAGCCTACCGCAAATCTGTCGCCAACTTTTTTTTTTTTTGGTTTTATTTTATAACATACTTTAACTTAAAATAATCGATACAAAACTATAAAGTAAAAATAACATATTTGTTGTCAGTTAAAATCGATAACTCGTCGATGTAGCATATAAATAGATTTTTCGAATGACAGTGTTAGTGACTAGATCTAATCTATTCGGGTAAAGAGTACAAATGAGGGCTCATGATCGTTCAGGTGGAGTTACTTTAGTTGAGCAGACATTACAATCTTAACAAAACATCTATTTACAGTTATTTTGTACAGATACTTTTTATAGTGCGTACGCCTTTGTCAATATTTATATTAAAAATTCGAAGGGAAGTATAACAATAGTAAAAATGAATCGATATGGATATCGGCGGCTCCGAGAGACCTAATCGCTTAGCTACTAAGTAGTAACGAAACAAACTTAGAACTATCAGTTTAAGGCATTAATTAGATACGATAATACACTTATCTACGCTATAACAGTGAATAAATCTTTCATAAATCATTCTAAGCGTCAAACGTAACAAAATTTTAGATCTAACAAGTATATCGAAATAATATAATTTCAATAATCGTAACAAAATATATGCGTAAAATACGTAAACCACGAGTGACGTAGATATGACAGATGGAAACCGAATTATTCCTAGACGAGAGAACACAAGGAGACACATTTGGCGCCCGTAGTGGGGCGCGTCCGCTAACAGTTCGGAAACACGTGTAAGATTAATATTGCCATGTGGAGTGAGCAGCGCGCAGGGCGTTCACGAGTAGATGGTGATCACCTCGCGTCCCCCGCCGCGCACCATCAGCACCTTCTCTAGACCTTCCGTCAACACCTCCAAGAACTCCATGTCTGTAATGGAGAATAGGCATGTTGATAATGCATCTAGAATATTTCACTCGTAATATGCTCAGATAATATTATAATCCAAAGGTCGTGGAGGAATGTGTTATGTGATAAAGCTTGAAGTGGATAGGCTCACGTTAGGCCATAATGGATAACTATTGTTGCGGAACTTTTTATATGATATATTAATCTACAGTCGACGTCGATAAGGGTAGTTAGTCATAGACAATGCCCTCTATTAATCGAATCGCACTTTATATTCAATTCTCACATTTTTTATCGTTATCAAGAACGAAAGAAGTTTATCTCTTTACTAGCGCTTTTGATTGGCTAACATCCGAAATATTGACCAATAAACAATGCAATTGAATAGAGAAACTCTTTACAAAAACCTTACACACACAAGTAAGTATAATATTATTATCATTTAAAAAACTTGAGAGGTGTCAAGGGACACCCGGATGCAATGAAGTTATTTCTTATGTACAAAAAAACTTGTATACACTCAACAAAAAAAGCAAAAAAAAAACGAGAGAGAGAGAGAGAGAGAGAGACACAGAGAGAAACACGCGCTAGTACGCTACCGCACGGCTTACAACTATAGCAAAAAGCACAGACATAGATCAAGATAGATACCGCATGTCCCGCGAAGTACATACACATGCGGTATCTATCTCGATTTATGTCTGTGGCAAAAAGTGTCGTGAAAAAAAAAAGGTTTCCGTCTAGCCCCCTTTCGCAACGCGCGATAAGGAACTTCGTTCCAATAAGCGTATACTTACAGTTAGATTCCCTCTCGAGTTTGGTGTCTCGGGGTGGTCCGGGCAGGTTGAGGATGACAAGTTGTGCATCGTGCGAGCGGGACACTATCACCTCGTTCAGTTTCACAGCGGTGTGCATGCGCCGCACCGTGCCCTCGTCACTAACACATACAGAGTTCCTTAAGACAATGTTCGTTGTATGTTGTAATTTTTAATAACTTCCAATGGTGGAAGTATATGCGGGTATATACTAAGCTCGTCTTATACATATAGTGATCATCAATATTTTACCAGCAAACTTTTTTTTAGTTAATTTTGTACGTTATTTGGGCGTTATTTTAGTTACTTCGTTGCGTCTTGATTGAGTGTTACTGCTGCACTTAGGGACGAATTTTGACTTTGAGATAAGCGCCACACATCATCTGTCTTCATTAAATTGAAGTTTAATCATCATTAAATGTCTCTGAGTGCGGCAGTTACTCATTGTTATCAGACAAGTAAAAAAAAAACTTACGGAGTGATAGGAGGCAGATTGGGCTTCTGGTTGAGTGCGTCGCCGTTGGCGTTGGTTTCCTTTTTCTCGTCGGCAGTCGGCGACGGCGAATCCTCACACTGCGAGCGTTCATCGGGCGAGTCCCACATTGAATCAATTATGTGCAACAAACTACTTCGAAATTCGTCCTACCACGTCAACCAATCCGTCGCGTCGTTTCCAAAATGAACGTTTTTGAACCGCACCAAGAGTTGCACATGATAGATTCAAGCGAATGAAACACGGGATGTCATATATTATTTAAATTGTTAAAGGATAGCTGACTACGGACATTGAAACATCCAAACTAATGTGATGTGACAAATCAAAGTGAAAAACTAAACGTGAATGAAGTATCGCCAAACATATGACCACCGTGTGTAAATTCGCTAGGACTCGTTATAGTTGGCTATAACGGTAGGCAATCAATAAGTGAATTCACTAGTGTTAATGCGATGGTTGTATTTTCTTCACGAATTTTGCATCATAGAAATTGTCAAAATGTTTGGCCAAATGACACCCCCAATAGATGAATTGAATATTGAAGTAGAGCTCTTCGGAATCTACAGAATTTTTGATAAGTTAATTTGGAAACAAAAATGTTTAGATGTTCTGACATCTGTCCTTATACTAGGCAAAACAAAAGAAAGTGTAATCGTAGCTTCGAGTATGTAATTAATTCGAATGTTATTTAAGTAAAGAAAAAAAATAATTTAAAAATAACAAAAATTAACTGTAACAAAATATAATAGGCTTTTAGAACACCAGTAAAGAAAATACAACAATTATGTCAAATAACTGGATAGCAATCGAATATCTCCCTTTCCTCAAGCAAAACATCTTTACTTCTTTCGATACATCTTTGATGAGACAAATAAACACAATTTGTGCATTATGGTGTCGTAAATAAAAAAAATAAAAAGCGTGTAATCTAGTATTCAAGTCCTACTTTCAATTGTAAGAATTGTAAGTAGGCCTATCATAGATTGCAAAAATTTTATACACAATGTTTATACTACAACGTTTCAAAATTACAACATATTGTGTACTCGTGTACAATATTTTTGCAAAATTTATTACTTAAATATTTTAGTTTCCTTATGGTTTACATTTCATCATTAGCTATGAGATGAGCAACGTCGAGAAATGGACGTCCTTGTAAAAGAAGTTATCCACAATAAACACTACAGTTAACATCTTTCCAAGAAAACATTTAATCAGTAGCAATACATATTTCAAGCTCAAACACTGAATGTCTATTATCTGCAGGATCTTTTTTAAGTCAGTATAATTAATTACTAGTATTTTTATACCCGCAGATATCAGACATATAGTTAAAATTTTATAGAATTCAGTGTTAATATTCACCTTATCATCTTTATCTTTTTCTTCAAGTTCTGCGAGAGGAGGTGAGGGAGCGTCGTCAGGAGCGGGCTCGGATCCAGGTTCAGCAAAACGCACTTTGCTAGTGGTCTTCACGTCTGCGTGGTGGTGATCTACGATCGCTTGGACCTACAATAAGAGGTACCTCTTGAAATCTACAACATTATAGCACAAGTAGTCAAGAAGGCAGGAACTTTATTGAATTGCAAACAAAATCAAAACTGGGTAATAAAAGTTTAGTACTAGTAATGTTTCTAGCATATTATGTCCATATTTGAAAACTGTTGTTATAAATAACTTACCTTAATGTGAGTTATTAAAATTTTGAATTTGTTTGGTTAAAGTTTTTATTTTTTTGTGTAACAACTGAAATTAATATACTTAAATGGTAAAATATTTTAATGCGTAAAAAGAATGGAAATTACGTTGAGATATATGTACATGTAGGAAAAACATTAATTACATTATAACATAAAAGACACGGTGCAAGAAGCCACAGAAGTGATTAGGAAATTGGAAGTAGAAAAACATCGAAAGCTAAATTTTAAAGACGTAGCAAAACAGTAGGAATGAATCTGTCCTAGATGATTTGGATGACATGATGATGCGTATCAGACAAGTAAACTATTCTAAACTAACAAGATCCTCATGTTCGGTAAAAGCAAAGTCATAGAAGAGAAATAATATAGATACTTGCGAAATATTGGACCATCAAAGCCTAATAGATGATTGCTCAATGCAACAACTAGGTCTAAATTAGAAAAATATATCAAAATGCATATAAAAAGTGGACTTGGTCGATATTTTTACCAGAGGCAACTTCTCCTCAGCGTTTTGTTCATGATAGTCCACCAAATTTTGCATCTGCGTTGGCAGCGACAGAAAACACATGATAATTAATATCTCGTAGATAAGCAGACTTCTTTATGTAGTATGTACAGCAAGTGAGATTTTTACACCGCTTTAAATGGTTAGTATATTCAGTAGTTGAATAGACAGTGGCAATATAATGAGTACATTCAAAGTGTGCAACTGTACTGACCATGCCTAGTGCCTCCTTCTTGTTGAGTCTCAACTCACGCAGCATTTGATTACGTTGTTCCATCATCAGAGTACGCTCGTAGGTATATGCGGATATATCGCTGTCAGTCTGTAACAATTACGCGATTGGTTTGTTTGTTTGAGCATATTTTTGATCGAATTACATTAGGCATAATTTAACTGCATAGTGCAGACAGACGGATGTACAGACTATACAAAGTACTAATGAGTCACGTACCATTTCAACAACTTCGACTTCTGCTTCCAAACGTAGCTGATACAGGAACATCTTTAGGTCCTTCTTCATCTGGATAGAGTTGTCTTCCATCTGCGCGACGGTGAAGATGCGCATCTTGCAGTTTTTCCACGTGCGATGTTGCTTCAGGAGGAATGGCAGCAGCATCAACATACCACCGTCGTGAACTATCCACCAGATGTCTATATTTCCGGATACCTGTTTTAACGCATACAAAATTAGACACACTGTATTGTTTGCTACTCCGAAAATTCTGCCCTACAATTAGTTCCAGCTAAGGACAATTTTTTTCCCCAATCCAAAGTCCAAGTAAGTATTACCTTCTCTGTTGAATCCGGGAAAAAGTTAATGCCTTTCGGTACGAGCATGGCCATTCTTGCCGCGGTGACAGCCCTCACGGTTTGTAGGAACGACTGCCACGTGCGTTCATCTTCCGATTGTCGCCAACCATAAGGCCAACCCACAATAACAGTGTTTGGCTTCAGACCGCCTAACCCAGTGGTTTGCACACTGAAAATTTCAATACGAATTTGTTTAGGTAACCACTTCGGCTGAACACTTGTCGAATTTTTTTTGCATATTTTGCCTCTAATAATACATAAAAAATTTACACAGCAACTACTATACGAAGTCTGTTTGTATTTGTCTGGCATATTAAAAACCGTCACATGGCAGACAGAGACAGCGGAACTTCGATAGTTATACGCTGCGTATATTTTCTTAATAGTAAGGGGTATATATTCAATGCATTAGTGTATTTACTTACAAGTGGCTCAAACCATCGGGTATGCTAGGAGAAACAAGGACGTCGACGAAACCTTTGACTTTTTCTTCGTTCATGCATTTACGTAAATTCTGCTTAGCAGTAGATGCCTCTCCCGATCTTCGCGTAAAGTCTCCGCCCAATACAGAGACGCAAACCGTCAGACCCTTACCTGTAAGTTGTCATATTTAAGTATCAATAGGTATTAAAGTAATATAAAAACTTTTAAATAACAATTTTCGAGTTTGTGGTCTTAGAAAATAAATTTACTAACCAGCCTTCAGTTGGCTAGCAAACGCCAACATCTTGCGATACTTGGGGTTCAGATCATCATTCAACTTAGCCAGCACCAAAACTTGGGGACGCCAATTCTTTGTATGTGGTGGTCCTTCTTCAAGGCGCAATAAGGAGTAACGAGCAGCAGATAGAGCCAAACCCCGGAGACCATCACCCCATTCCTTTTCAGCACTGGAATGTATAAAAATTATCAAAATTTCTATAATGTAATTATTTGTTTAAATGCTATAATTGGTATTGTTAGGCGATATTTACCCTCTATATTCAATGTATTTGTATATCATTCCAGCCATACCCATTGCAATAAGAGCATAAAACCAGGAAGTCATAAACATGATGGAGATACATAGAACTAGACCTGCAAGAGACAGCGACCTGAAAATAAAGATAAATTAGATAAAAATGGAACTGAATTATTTTATTGACTACTCACAAGCATTATTGCTCTTAACAAAAATTTCTTACCAGTGATAATATTTGAACCTAGGACGCCAATTTGGAGTTTTCAAAAGTGTTTGTAAAGCACAAGCTAAATTTACAAATCCGTAGCACATTAAGAAAAACATGGAAAGGAGAGGCGCAAGAATGTCGACATTTCCCAGCAAAATTCCGCATTGACAGATTACCATCGTTAATAGCAAAGCTCTGAAAAAAAAAAAACATTGTATTATATTTTTTTTATTTAAGTGGGTCTTTAGCTACAAATACTCATATACCTCGGCATATCGGCTCGACATAGAAATATAATTACCGTGTTGGTTCTCCTCTACTTGACGAAACCGCAAATGGTGCCAAGAAAGGAATAATTTCATCTTTTGCAATCGCTTGAAGTAAACGAGGAGCACCAGTTAAAGATTGTAATCCAGCTCCAAGAGTTGACAGGAAAGATCCTATTAATATCACCCACTGATTTGGCCAAGCCATGTTAGCCACAACAAGTTTACCACCGATTGACTGGCCGAATCTGAAAAAGTAATACACATTATATAGTTGGTTAATTAAAATAAAAAAAATGACATTGTGTTTATCAGTCAAAAATATAACTAACAAAAATAAACATTGAAAAAAATTTTAGTTAATTTTATACGATCAATATATAGATATTTAAATCCATAATGGAAAATGCTTTCAAAGAATATGCAAAATTTGGTAATACTAGCAGTGACGGTAAACAGATAACTTTGACTAATATCGACAAGTGGTTAAAAGAAGCTCAGGTAATAGATGGAAAAAAAGTTACAACTACTAACACTGCTATATTGTTTGCTCGATTTAAGTCAAAAACTATTGATTACAAGCAGTTTTTAGATTTCATCGATTTACTAGCAAAAGAGTGCAAGATAGATGCTGGTGTTATAAAAGATAAACTTTCAAAATCTACTTCTCCGGGCACTTCTAAAGTCACGAAAGTAGATAAATCAAACGTCGTTGATAGAATGACCGATACTTCAAAGTACACTGGATCTCATAAAGAACGTTTCGATGCACAAGGTAAAGGTAAAGGCAAGGCAGGAAGAGAAGACACCACTGAAGATACTGGTTATGTTCAAGGCTATAAGCATAAGGATACTTATGACAAAAAATAATTTACATACTTATCACGCAGCAATAAATTGTCAACTGTGCCCGCAAAAAGAAGCACGCAAGATAAATAAACAGTAGACGTCGTCAAAATGGCGCAAATCGTTCCAATTGGAATACTCTTCTGTGCATCCGCCAAATCACCAGACCGATTAGATCCGGCCATGATACCTGAAAATGAGTATTATATTTAACTACAAATATATATATATAATTTTCCAATTATACTATATGTATTTGGAAATATAATATGATTCACTGATGAAATAGATTTATTAATATTTTACCTGTCACCGATGGGAAAAATATCCCAATTAAGATAGTGAACGTCGTCGTTGTTTCTGCGTAAATTTGATTGTATGTTGGCCGCTCCATTTGTTCAATGTCGTCTGGCTCCTTTCCATAAGCGATATATTGTCCGAGAGTGAGAAAGGAATCTTGTAAATTATCAAAGAAAACACCGCTCGCAAGACCCTGAAAAATGTAATTTGTCATCATTTTATTAGTACACCCTTAGTAATCGCTGTTATGTCAAATAATCTTACCTTAATACCCTGCACGATGCTTAGCTCATGGTCCTTATAATATGGATCGCAAATATTGTCAGGACAGAAGAGACGATGCAATTCTCCTCCTACTTCTTTGGTACAATTCTCAATGTTAATATCCTTCAGTAGTCGCTTACCCAAAACGCACATTCTGAAAGTAAAGTTGATACAATATTGATACATACGGACTTTTTCGCGACGCACTTTTTAAATTCCCTTTATACGTTTCGGCTTATATGGTCACGGGCCACGGCCCACGGATGTACTGAAGTGACAGAGAGAACTTTAAAGTTATTTAAAACTACTACTTTTCGAGTAGTTTTAAATATCTTCTCCGACTTCCGATCTACTTTCGTTCCAGTTCTTTCGTAATTTCTAGTGCGTCGTAGATCGGATTATTCGGAACACATATTGGAAATTAGAAAAGACCTCCGCGAAAGAAAATTCGAAAGTATCGAAATCATTACAAATATTTGCGAAAACCTGTACCCTCATTAAATATATATCCGAATAATTAACAAACAACTTTAAAAAGTAATGAAATAATATTTACTGACTTTAAGTTTAAATAATTCCTAAGCATTTCCTTAGTATAAAGTAATATTTTAGTCCATAATTGTTATCACGGTCTGTCGGGGGACCGCCAAGTAAACTACGACAACAGCGACTTTTGCATATTGTATCGACAAGTCGCTGATTTTCTCGATTCGGTCCGCTGTGAACTGACCCTTAAACTATACGCGCGGTCCCCCGACACACCGTGACAACAATTATGGACTAAAATATTACTTTATACTAAGGAAATGCTTAGGAATTATTTAAACTTAAAGTCAGTAAATATTATTTCATTACTTTTTAAAGTTGTTTGGCAGGGGTTTTTTTTTAAATTTCTTAATTTAATTTTATTTAATGCTTTTTAAACTTGTGTTGGTTATAGTTCAGAATAATTCCTATCAACAGGATCATATCCCAATGAATACCAGCCATGAATAAGGCCGTCGATATGAGCGCAAATATGAAACATCCACTTTGTGTTCATACAGAGCTCGGCTCCTATAGAATCCAGGTGATGCTGCAGCAGCAGCATTCAAATATTTACTGTTTATCTACGTCTTAGTAGTTGTCGCAATTAAAATGAGCCCAAACACGAAACCTCTGCTCTAAGTTGGTGAGGAGTTGGGTATCCTATTGATTACCAGGTGATGCAGCAGCACCAGGTCAACTATCCATTAATGTGTTCATATTCACAAATGTCACGAACTATGTAGAATGCAAAATATAAAACCCATCAAACGACTGCAAGTTGCTCATCGGCCTTTCGAGAATCAGACAAACCGTGATTTTCCAGCACTGAGCAGGCTGATGATGATGAACTATGGCTAAGAACACTCTCAATCATGTCAGCTTTCAAACAAAAAAAACCAGATCAAAATCGGTCCACCCGTTTGGATGCTACGATGCCACAGACAGACAGTCAAACTTATAACACCCCTCTTTTTAGTCGGGGGTTAAAAACAACTTGACTGCTTATCATAAAAACGTACTGTAGCTTGTCGTTTCCGTTCCAATTGACGAATATTCCGGCGTACACGGCGGATATAGACAGGATGACGCAGGCGAGGGCGATCGTCGCGAACTTGTTGACAAACTTGACGCCCACAAACACCACCATGCCCATGATCAGCAGCAGCCCCGTGCCGTACACGCGGAAATTGTTAAACATAGCCTCTTGGTCCTTCGTGAAGTCACCGAATATTGACATCCACGGCGCCATGTACGTCTAAAACAAACAATTTTCTTTTGTTATGATATTCTCTACTTGTAATGATTTCACGACTGCCGATGATTTTTGTATCGTCAGAGAAATTGGTTCATAGGCAGATGACGGACCTAGGTAATTTGGTCAAGTACAGCCGATAAATCACAGAAATTGACTTAACGTACCGTAGGTCAGCAACTCAGCAATCTGCTTATCAATATATTTTTTTTTGATATTACATAATATAATTTTAAGATGAATAATAATTGTTGTGTATAATATGTAAATATAGTATGATGATTACGTTAACAAAGTTCACCATTTCAGAAAATATAATATGCTCAGAGAAAACAAAAAAATATTTTCCTTCCGCAAGGAGCACTTCCACTCTATAAATTGAGACGAATAAAATATTAAATGCAAAAACTACAGGCGTCGAGGCGATAAAATTTTTATCCAACTTAATAGCAGCTACGTGAGCCATTGGAGATATACGATAGCCCATCATTCTCAATATATCCGGGAACCGGGGTCCATTAAATAATGTCGGAATGACTAAATCACATCCTAACCTTTTTCTGTACCCCGATTCGATTATTGCAGAAATAGTGATGATGACAAGGTCAAAGATTAGCAAATTATGTTAATAAAATAAAGAAATCACGGTAAAAAATAAGTGTTCCCAAAATTTCAGCTTGATAGCATTTGTATTTTTTTTTGTTATGCGCCTTCAAAGTTGGATAATCAAGTCGATTTTTTTTTTCAATTTTTCTTAATATTTGTATACCAATCGATAACTTATGCAATTAAAAGCAACTTTTGTTCTGATACCACTTTCATAAACGCAATATTTAATATACCTACCGAACAAAGTTCTCTCCCGATGCGTACAAACTACGAAAGAGTGACGTCATTCTTTCGTAGCACTTTGTATGGAGCGTTTCGGGCAGGTTTATTTTATGAGATGTTTGAATTGTCATATCTTGGTGAATTTTTAAGCTATCAGAGTCATTATTTCAGCGATGTTTCTATTTTTTAAGGGTCTTTCAATTACCAATAAGAAAAAAAAAAGTCATCATGCCTATTCTACTAATGCAACAATTAATAGCATCTTTCCTTGTTCCGTCCAGCCTGTTGTTTACCAAACAACTTAAAGTATAGCCACAATGGAATATCTTTCGACCAAGCCAGGTGGTATGCTCGGTGAGGCTGTTGCCCTCTAAATAGATTTCAGATGATTATAAACATACCGTAGCTCTTAAAAAACGTTGATAGCGCGATGCAGGATTGTGGCACTAGTACGGAGTACTTAGGTCCGTCACATTCTCATGAAATGTCAAACGCATTCTGATATTACTACAGCCAGTCATTTAACTTAAGTATGCTGTTTAATCCCTGTTAAGACTCAGCGGAAATCGCGCGGCTTAGACCCGTGCGTTTTAACCGCTTGCAGCTAATTACAAAGGCGTTGTATTACAACGTTCATACTTAACCGCTCGGTTTCGTACGGGAATCGTGCGGTTTCCGATTTGTCTGCACTAATAGGAACGACCAGGATTGAAGGAACGAAGCTGACATAGCACTAAAACAGTTAAACGGTATTTAAATCGTGACTTACCAGAACGATCTCAACAGCACCCACGATGTACATAGCCGCGGCGAGCGTTGTCCCCGTGTAGAAGAGCATGCCAACTGCGCCGCCGCACTCGGGGCCAAGGGACCGCCCGATCATGAAGTAGGAGCCGCCGGCCGGCACCACGCCATTCGTGGCGATCGCAGACATCGATATTGCCGTTAACATTGTCTGTACAAGAAGAAATCACGTAAGCGATCGGTTCAGTACTGTCACATCAACTTTGGGTTGCTCAGCCATCGTAGGTAAGTAAGCTTTAAACAGCAATGTGACGAGTCGATGTGTTGTTTTTTAAATGAACTATTTAAAACTGAAGTTTATTGATGAACTAAACAAGAAGATACCAATGCAAATTTTAACGAGTACTATATCAACAAAGTTGCCGTATACGATGAGATTTACATCACTGCTTTTTGCATCACCACAGATCTGTGTATCTACGCGTGTAGTTAAACTTCCTCTGCAGTCGTTACTACTTTAGAGGCCAACAAACTAGGCAGTTTTTCGGTTTCCAAGATTTTAAATAGTTAAGTAAACACCTAAAAGTAAACTTACCGTACAACAACACGTCAGTACAATCAGGAAGCCTTGTATCGCGCCGGCCGTGCCCACCACCCACGTCAGACGGATGAAGAGGATCACACCAAAGATGTTCTGTATGCAGGGGAGGTACACGCCGATCAGCGTGCCCATGCGCGCCGGCGGTGCGGGTTTGGGTGCGTCGGGGTCTGCTGCTGAAGCCGTGGGGATGGTGTTGGAGTAGTCTGCCAGGGAGCTGAGGAAGGTCGCCGCTCGAGGTCTGTCTTCGAGTTCGTCCTGTAATAAAAGCGTAATGCTCTTACCCCTTCCCTTAAGATAGAAATATTCCTAGTTTTCCAATTAGAGAGCATAATGCGACTCAGTGGCGCACAATGCTGAATTATGCTGAAACTACTTTTTTTTTCTGTCTTTCTTTCACTTTTGTGTCACAGTTGGTATCCATTGCACTACGCATCAAGCGAAACACTGACCTCCATTATACAAGTACTTGTATAATGGAGGTCAGTGAAGCGAAAGCACTACTTTTGATAGTGCTCGATTGTGCGAAGCGGTGTTGTTGTTGAAACATATACGTGGGAGAGCCATGCTTCGGCACGAATGGGCCGGCTCGACCGGAGAAATACCACGTTCTCACAGAAAACCGGCGTGAAACAGCGCTTGCGCTGTGTTTCGCCGAGTGAGTGAGTTTACCGGAGGCCCAATCCCCTACCCTATTCCCTTCCCTACCCTCCCCTATTCCCTTCTCTTCCCATCCCTACCCTCCCCTATTACCCTATTCCCTCTTAAAAAGGCCGGCAACGCACTTGCAGCTCTTCTGATGCTGCGAGTGTCCATGGGCGACGGAAGTTGCTTTCCATCAGGTGACCCGTTTGCTCGTTTGCCACCTTTATTTCATAAAAAAAAAACATTCAACGTTAAGCATTATGCCGCATAATGCGCTATAATGTTCTTATCGGAAAACACCCAAAATTACCTATTAATTGAAATATTTTATACTAGATGGTGCCCGCAACTCCGTTGCGCCAAAATTTTTTTAATCGCGCGGGAACCGTGCATTTTCCGGGATAAAAAGTATCATAAATTATCTTTTCCCGGGATTCAAAGTATCATCGGCATCCCAGCAAAATCGGTTCAGCGGTTTGGGCGTGAAGAGGTAACAGACAGACAGACATACTTTCGCATTTTTAATAGTAGTCATATACTTATATTATAAGTTATGAGTAGTTTAAGTGCAACTTTTACGCGGAACAAACATTTGCGGCATTTTGATTTATTTCAATATTTATGTAATTTTTATTTAATATATTTATTTTATAGGTATAACGTTTTATTTAAAAAAAATTAATGAAATATTGTAGCTAAATAATAATAAAAAACCGGCCAAGTGCGAGTCGGACTCGCGCACCGAGGGTTCCGTACAAACCTGCAAGGTTTACAAAGTTTGATTTTGTTACAGCTTAAAGGTATTATAGACCTGAGTATTTGGTATGAATTTCAATTTAATACCTCTACGCGTTTATGAGGAAATGGGTAGTAAGTTTAAAATTATTAAAAAAATATATATTATGTGATGTAACTAAAAATTTATGGTTTTCGTAATTTTTCCTTTATCTATGCTATAAGACGTTGCTTCGTACCAAATTTCAAGATTCTGAGTTCACGGGAAGCACCCTGTAGGTTTTGATTCCCTTGCAAGTGTCGAAAATTTGCGGCATAAACGGCTGTATCTTTTGATTGCGTTGGCTTAGAAGTTTGATTTTTTCACAGCTTCAAGGGACAGTAGACCTGAGTAATTGATATAAATTTCAGCTTCATACCTCCACGCGTTCCTGAGAAAAAGGGTCTTGACAGACGGACGGACGGACAGACGGACAACAAAGTGATCCTATAAGGGTTCCGTTTTTTCCTTTTGAGGTACGGAACCCTAAAAAGATGTTAAAGACTAAAATATACTGAGCTAAGTGCGAAAATTCCATATATTTGAAACACAAAATTGATTATTACTGTTTTAAATGCTTTTAAACTTCGTGAATTATTCTACAAATTAGTTTTTTTATATTTATTGTTTTCACACTAATTCATATCCATGAAAAAAAATACATGGTGTAGACTGCATTATTTGATTTAAAGGACATTGTTATGAACCACTGTAAAATTAATAAGTTTTCGTAAGGGCTGTTGTATTTATTCATTTATGAAGTGAAAATATTTTGAATTTGATTATGTTTTGTGTTTTTATTAAAGAAAACATTCGTCGGTAAAATAAGCTTAGCTTTTTCAGTTTTGCAAAAAATAGCTTTACAATCCGATGCGCATTTAAAGCGTATGAGTAGTTCGAACGTAACTCCCAAGAAGAGTAGTAGTTCACTAGGGTTAAAAAGTAAGGTAAACTTTGAGGTTTCCAAAAACCACTTACCGAACTTTGCGATTGCGAGCTGAAGCTAACCTCAAAGTACTTTAAAGTTTTAAAAAATTAAAACTAAACCGCGAAAATCGAATTAACAGAATGAAAAGAATATTATCGATATATTCTTGAAATGTTTGAAACATTCACACAGTTATTTATTAACGCAACCTCTATTCGTTATAATTTCTTATTCTGCACATTCACGAGCTTAAAAAAAAGAACTTTGCTAATAAAAAATATTAAGGATAATCTAAAAAAAAAAAATCTACTTCTTTTGAATAAAACGTTTAACTAAAGTATAAAATATCCTAAAGCTAAATAAAATGTACGATTGAAAAAAATAGCCACAGTAAAATGTTTCAAGATATTTTCCGCAATCACTAAAGTCAACTGCAGTACAATCTTGTTACACTGGACCGTAAAACAAGTTTATGGTTCTTGGATTTTTCTAAGACTAACTTTATGTTCCTCTGACTTCTTTATTCTTACTTCAGAGGAACATAATATAGTTAACTAGCTGTGCCCCGCGGTGTTACCCGCGGTTTAAGTGATATATAATAAAAGACTATGAAAAGTACCAATAATAGGGTCAAAACGGGACGATACATGGCTCTATAATGGTTTATGGTAGTGATGATGATGATGATGAATGTAATTTGCTTGTAAATGTAATATGCTTTCCGTTCTTAAAACAACGTCGAAACTCCCAAACTTGTATCTATAAAGAGTCAGGAGTTCTCTCAGCACCTTCCGAACCATGGTATACCTTGGTGCAAAATCTTGCTTGTTGGTAGCATATGCTTAGAGTACTGCTCACGAAACCGAAGTCACCACATGTTTCCATATACATTTTGAGGAGTTCCCTCGATTTCTTATGGATCCCTTCATCAGGTCATCACTTTTATGAATATGGTTCCAAATTGAGATGATAACCTATACACCAAAAGAAAAAATTTGAAAATCGGTTTACAAACGGCGGAGTAATCGTTGAACATAAAAAACCGAACATAACACCTCCTCCATTTTGAAAGTCGGTTAAAATTGTAGCCTATGTGTTATTCTGATGTATAAGCTATATTATTGTAAAGTTTCATTAAAATCCGTTCAGTAGTTTTTGCGTGAAAGAGTAACAAACATCCATACATCAATACATACATACATCCAAACTTTCGCCTTTATAATATTAGTAGGATAAACTCAAGAGAGTAAAAGAGAAAGTATTATGTTTGCTTTTTCACCTTTTTCTAAGGTTGTACCGGACTCCAATGTTTCATTTAACATCATATTTGATTACTATTTGGATAATAATTACAGGATTTATATCACAATATAAACAACGTACGACAAAACATGGTCGCCCTAGGACACTCGCAACATAAGAAGAGCTCCAGGTGCGTTGCCGGTCTTTTAAGAGGGAATACGCTCTCTTCTTGAAGATTTGCAAGTCGTATTGGTCTGGAAATACAGCTGGTGACAGTTCATTCCAGAGTTGCACATTGCATATTGTTGAAGATTTTCCCAACAGTTTCAAACAACTATTTTATTCAAGCTCTATTGGGCGTACTTCGAAAGGCTATAAATGTAGCCTGACGCCACATTCTCGATACCTTTTTTAAGATTCCAAACACTTAAGTCGATTGAGTATTGTGCCAGAATCGTTTGGCTACAGTCTCGCTCTATTGGTTTCCGTAGTTGAATAAATCCGTTTCCATTTAAATTCATTCTACTAGGCGTTACCGCAACTTAGATGAACCGAAATTTTTTATTTTTCAGGGATAATACCCTATGTCTTTCCCTTGGACTTAGGCTTTAGTCTCGAAATCAGCGAGCAGCGGGGCGGGAGCGACGGCGGCGCGTTCCATTCCGATTTATATGGACAGGACTCGAAAAGCCGCTCACCGCGCGGCGTACTAGACGGCTTAGTGCTTGTTCAGACACGCGGGAACCGCGCGGTTCCCGTGCAGAAACCGAGCCGTTAGTCTGAACGTCATAGTAATAAGCTGCGAGCGGTTTAACCGCGCGGGTCCAAACCGCGCGGTTCCCGCTGTGTCTAAACAAGCACTAATTATCCATATAAATCTATACATTGGAACGCGCCGCGGCCGTTCCCGCCCCGCTGCCCGCTGACTTCGAGACTGAAGCCTTAGGCCCGTATTTTTGGTCAGTACTTAAGATGCGACCCGGTCTCAAGACGCGGTTCGGCTCTGTGATTGGTCCAAATTTTGACAGCCAACCAATCACAGAGCCTGAACCGTGTCTTGAGACCGAGATGCATCTTGAGTACTGACCAAAAATACGGGCCTTAGTGCTTGTTCAGACATAGAGGAAACGGTGGGGTACCCGTGCAGAAACCGAGCGGTTAAGTGTGAACGCTGTAATACAACGCCATAGTAATAAGCTGCGAGCGGTTTGACCGCGCGGGTCCAAACCGCGTGGTTCCCGCTGTGTCTGAACAAGCACTTAAAGTGTCCAGTTCGAATATCAAGATCAGTTCATTGGTTTGAGCGTGAAGAGTAAATAGACTCGCTTTCGCATTCATAATATTATAGTATTATTATGAATGCGAAAGCGATTATTTTTAAAGTATAATATGATCCATATACCCTAGTAAAACAAAAGTACTCTCTATGAATATTGAGTTCAATTAATTTATGAAAAGCATTCGGTCTGTCAAAATCTAATGCCATGCCATACAAAACTGTGCCAGCACTATACTCCAGTCATTATATACATTTGGAAATGCAAATGAACCGAGAAAGCCAAATTTTGGATATTACGTGGGGGATGGCTAGAAAAGCTTAAGTTCAAATTGTCGACCAAAATAATCTTGTGGGTTTTCCGCCATCTAGAAAAAAGGGGTTAAATTCAGTTTTTTCATCATAATTCGGTTCCCCGTCGAGATACTTGTTTTCGAGAATCGAGATGGCGGAAAACCCACAAGGTTATTTTGGTCGACAATTTGAACTTCAGCTTTTCTAGCCATCCCCCACGTAATATCCAAAATTTGGCTTTCTTGGTTCATTTGCATTTCTTACCCGATTTTTCCGACGTAATGCCTGGACTACTAAGTATCTGATCGAAGTGTGATTATGAATGACACTTGTCGTCTTCCGCCCGGCGCCCGCCGCGCCGTCTCCTCTGGAGCTCGGCGATCGATCACGGCTATATCTCCTACTACTATATCTGCTACTCCAATATCCGGGTAACTCTACAAACACTAAGGTAAGCTACCGACTACCGCTTTAATTAAATTTCTGTCGGAACTTATTAATTAAGGTTATTCAGGTAAAGTTTTAATAAGAAATTCATTGTAACGAATGAAATATTGTAGCTCAAATTGAAATTTTGTTTCAATTGCGCAGATAAGTTTTCTTATTTTATTTTGATTAAGACATTTCTTCTGTGCTTTGAGATTTCTTGAATGAGCATCTAACCCTATCGTCTAAATAGAATTATCTAGATGATAGGTTTAGATGCTCATTCATAGCCGGGCTTAGATTGATGCCAAAATGGTGCATAGAAATTGTCCCATGCACCATTTTGACATCAATATGTATGTCCAAATGACATACATATTGATGTATGTCATTTGGACCCATCCATCAGTCAATTAGGTACACAATTCTCTCGTTTCTCAGAGCAGACTGATGGACTAACGCTAGAATTAGCGTAATCCAATCCATTGTACAATATTTCTATAATTGTGGCATAATATGCAGGATGATTTTTGAAAAGATCATGTTAAGGAAAATCGAGAAAAATAGGACACAGCGAAAAATGTTAGGAATTGTAATTTTAATAAAAACTTAAACTGCATTATTGGCTCTTTGGAAAAATCGGTTTCCCTACACGAGAATCGAACCGGTTTCTGCCTACCGTAACCTTTCTAAAAATCCATCCTGATTATTCTACACACCAAGATTCTCAATAAAATGGTAACGCAACCTCTAAATACTTTGTCACTCAACTGTTATTTTGTATGAGGTGGTTGTTTATACCCTGTTAAGCTACACTCTACTATTATTCGTAGCAACACTGTACTTATCTACACTAATATTATAAAGAGGAAAACTTTTTTTGTTTATTTGTTTAATTACTTAATATTATAAAGAGGAAAACTTTGTTTGTTTAATTGTAATGAATAGGCTCAAAAACTACTGGACCGATTTTAAAAATTCTTTCACCATTCGAAAGCTACATTATCCACGAGTAACATATGATAAATTTTATCTTGGAAAAAATAGGGTTCCGTAAGATATTTGGGTTTTTCGGACACAAGGTGTAAAAATCAACCAGAAAAGTTACTTGTTTTGCGTACGCTGCCTAAACTATAAAAGATAGAACCATAAAATGTCCTAATTAATTGTAGATCTTATAAATATCTGCAAAAAAGTCCACGACACACTATACCTATCTATGTCGAGTGAGGCACAACAACGATTTTTTTATTTAAAAATCTTAAATTTTTTTGGACTTCATTTAAACGCGTTTATTTTACTCATGCTATTAATCCTTATCAAAATAAGTTATTTCAACACTAAGCACAGTTTATGTTGATAATATTTGGTCTTTGAATGATTAAAATTGGACGTTTGGTTTTGAAGTTATGGCGAAATTAAAATATTACGATTTCTGCTGCACGGCCCGTTGCGAAATGGGCGTCACCAAGGCGGGGCGCGGGGGTGCGCGTGCAGGAGTTTATAGATCTATTAGTAAATGATGATTTAAATAATACTTAATTATTCACTAAATCTAAATAATATATAAAAGTCAAAGGTCAAAGCACAGCCCAAACCACTGGATGGATCGGGCTGAAATTTGGCATGCAGGTAGATGTTGTGACGTAGGCATCCGCTAAGAAAGGATTTCGATCAATTCTACCCCCAAGGGGTAAAATAGAGGATATACCGATCGGGTTGAGACTTTGATACCTAAGTAATAATAATACTTCTTAACGCGAGCGAAGCCGCAGGCAAAAGCTAGTTACTTATATAAAAGTCGAGGCTGGGCACCATTAGCCTATCTGGGAGAGAACTGACAGCCCGACAGACCTCACCGAGACACAAACAACTCGTCGTATGATTGATTTGACATATTCGCAAGACGTCTCACGCAATTGAAATCTGTCAAATCCATCAAAATTTATGCCGCGCCGCGCCTCGCCTCGCCTCGTCGCGTTGCGGCCTGAATTAACCCTAAGGGTCAATTCAGACCGCAACGCGACGCGTAGATGCATTTCTAAAATTGTATGGATTTGACAGACTTCAATTTCGTCGGACGTCATGCAAGTCTGTCAATTCAATACATATTTAAAATTGCAACGTCGCGTTGCGGTCTGAATTGACCCATAGATACTCGATATCGACAGTTTGTATTTTAGAATACCGCAGGCTCTTAAAAATTGTTTGATGAAAAATCCTTTTTATTTTTTATTAAAAAGAAATCCATCCATTGTTGGGATGTAGAAAGCGAGTAATCTAACCTTTCCGTGAATTAGCTAATTAATAAGAGTGAAATCTTTTTTTTGCTCTATATCGTTTACGTTTGCTAGTACAAAACTATACATTACTTTAAACAATATTTTCAATATTATTATTAAAGAGTGTTCTTTAATAATGTGTTCAACATTGGAGCATCTGTTTGCTTACAACATCTTTATATGTATAAGTATTCCTTATTCCCTTAAGTATGTTGGAACAAGCTGTCGGGAGCCATAAAACAGGCCGTTTTAACGTTACGGCCCTATAAACTCCAAATCGAATAATCCGATACGCATCAATTACAGTACGACGTACCTGGAAATTGCATATAAAATTCGAATCGAGTTTTGGCATCGAATATCGAAAATTGCACATCTAAATGCCGTGAGATTTACGATATGTCCCCTACGGCCGGGTTACGTAACCCGCTACGAGGTGCTACGCCGTAGCGGGCTACGAGCGCTACGTGTTCTACGCCTCGTAGCATCGTAACCATCGGTATACCACGAACGTACGTTGATATTTCCAGCCAGCAAGCAAGAATAAAGCTGAATTACGGTCAGGTCACACTTCAAAATTACGCGTCAGTGCATAATTAAATTACCCTTTTAAAACTGAACTTAATTTGCTACACAAGAAGATACACATTGAATTGAAAGACCTGCCGCTAAAATGCACCGCAACGTCTGGCAATATGAATTTACCCTAAGAAGGAACCATAATATGTTTTGTTACGAGTATGTTATAAAGCAAAAGTAAATCAGACTCAAACAGTATTTCCTAACTATTAGTGTTACTATTTAGTATTTCCTAACTGAACTCAATTTTTTTAATACGGTCGAATTGCGAAACCTCATTTTTTGCAGTCGATTAAAAATAGTTTGTAATTACATTCATATATTTATTGGATTCGTACATTTCACGGTATATAATAATGTTATGAATATCAATTATTTTTGTAAGACAATGTTATTTATTACATATGTAATTCACTAACAGTTTACGAGCACGAAAGTAATACAGTTAAAGAAACAAGAGTATATTTTATGTTACAAGAGTCATAAATATGTGAAGCGAGATACGGGCCTCGAAAACGAGCGTTCTAATTTTAAAAGTTTTATGACTTAACGTGTTTACGAGGGGCGTAATATTGAGTTATGAGTCGCGAGTTAACGCTAGATGGCGCTGTACTGTATTGAGTTGATACACGATTTAAGTATATGCGTCCGCACGAGTCACGACCAAGCGGTTTAGCCGCCACATCGTGTGATCATAAGCAATTGTATGTAATGAATTATTTAAGGCCCGGTAGTCCCTAAAATTAGCAGGTCCATGTCTGTCAGTACGAATATCGACGTTAAGGACATTAAAATAATATTCATATCAGCGCGCCTTGTACAGTGGCGGTTACGACGCTCGCTGCGTCCATGATAGGGCGAAATAGGAGAAAAAAACCTTTTGTTTTTAGTATTACACAAATCAAATATATCAAATGGTTTAGGTTATGTTATGACAAATGTACTACATTTTTGTTTTTCTAGAAAGTGGGTAATTTAGCCATAAAATGAGTTAATTATGAAAAACAGCGTTAATAATAGTCATCTTTGAGATTTTTTTCTATCGAGCAGAATTTTTCAAATTGTGTACTGATATATCTATTCGTATAGTAAATTTTCTCAATTTCAAAACGGGACTTTTTTCATACTTAAATAATGACATTTCCTTTAGAAAAGACATTATTTAAAAACCCATTTTACGTAGTTGCAACAACCACTGCACCTTAAATAGTGGCGCGCCCGGTGTAGCGGCCAAAGCGCTCGGTCGCACGGATGCATATAAATCGAGCCTTAGTATCTAAACACACTAGGCCGAAAATACGCGGCCGAAGTTCGGCATGATTACGCCAGCAATGCGCTATAATGCGTTAAATATAACCATAAAGTTAATATATTCCGCTAGGTATATTAACTTTATGAATATAACGCGACGTAATTTCGGCATGGTGTGTCATCGGTAATTTAAAATACATGCAGGCGTAATCATGCCGAACTTCGGCCGCGTTTTTTCGGCCTAGTGTGTTTAGACACTTAGTCTATGTATTGACTAGCTGTATCTATCTATAAGGTATTGATGGTATTTCCATCCATCCATATCTATTTTACTATGATTGTTTAGCGATAATTTTATGCAGTTGGTGTTTAAAAAAATAATGAATAAATGTATCTTTAAAACACACCTTTATAGTAATTTCGGCATGAAAAAATATACTTGGATGACAGGAGGAGTATAATAATATTAAGTAACACTTTATAATATGGCATCGTTGTTTGTTACTTTTACTTGCTCTATGGGCCTGAATTCACTTTGATTAGTGATAAGTGCAGGTGATAATTGCAGGTGATTAGTAATCAGGAGAAAGTAAGTGTGGACAGCGACTGATTAGTGCAAGTCCTTTAATTTCTCCTAATCACTAATCACCTGCACTCGCACTAATCAAAGTGAATACAGGCCCTTAGGCTCGATTTATATGCGTCCGCACGACCGAGCAGTTTGGCCGCTATACAGCTAGCGACACATTCATAGAAATATATAGAAATGACGTGTCGCGACGACAGGTCGTCGGCTGCAACTTCATGTAGGCGGCTTCCAACTTGTACCTTTATGCCAAAACCATGAATAATATGCTCACCGCGTTATTAGCAAGGGCGATGTTTGCATAATACATGTAGGGCTTATCTCAATCCGATGAGGGTCAACCGATGCTCCATTAATAATTTCAACTTACTTGAGGAAAGGAAAGTATGGCAAAGTGAATTTTGGCATTGTTTAAATATTCAATAGCCTGCGAGCTCAGCCCCGGGAGAATTATTTAAAGAAACCTTTCTGTAATAAGCGAAACAAGTTTTTAACATATTCGAAATTTAAAGTAGACCGCGTAATAAGCATCCATGCACCTATATCCGATGTTTTATTTTCAAATTGGTTAGTTTACATTTTCGGAATTGTCCTTCATCAGCCATTCTTAAGGGGCTCCATGGAGCCCTGGGCTCATATGTCAAAGAGTGACTGATTTAGATGAATACAGATCATTCGTAATCTAACATATTCATAGGTTTAAGTAACTTACATGATAGAGATAGAGGTTCGTGTCGCATCCCTTGTCCTTGTCTTTGGGCAGGCCATGTTCGTCTGTGTCACCTGAAAAAAAAAAGAAAATGATTGATACGGAAACAGTTTTGAAAACTCCTTACATTTTAGATCGGTGAACTAAGGTTGTCGTATTTTTACATTCAAAAGCACACTAGAGTCTATGGATAATTTTGAAATCCTGAAGTTCCCTCTGTTTTTCCATTTTTACCACTTTAATATTCTCAATAGTGTTAATATTTACTACATAAAGTGATTGGATGCGGAACTATAGTTTGGCAAAATCAGTATTCGTAGAACAAACATAAAAAGCTGTACCGTAGAGCCGACAATTTAAGAGCAAATAAACTAATAAATTTCGTCAGTAGCTCAAGCGAATAAAGTTCTTGACAATATCAATATTTCAATAAGAAAGTATCAAAATTAATATTCCATAATGTTGTAACCGATAGACGTACGACAAAGTTTCGAGGGCTCTAACGACAAAGTTGGGAGTTGCGTTGGCCAATACAGCCGACTTTGTTGTGTTACAAGTATCAGGACTCATCATCGAAAATGTACTATGTAAATGTAACTATGTAAATGTAAATTAGCACACTCACTAACAGTTACCTAACTGTATAGTTTTTACATCATTTTTAGGGTTCCGTACCCAAAGGGTAAAAACGGGACCCTATTACTAAGACTTCGATGTCTGTCCGTCTGTCTGTCTGTGTGTCTCCAGGCTCTAACTCAAGAACCGCTATAGCTAGACTTCTGAAATTTTCACTGATTGTGTATATTATATATGTTGCCGCTATAACAATAAATACTAAAAACAAAATAAATTAAATATTTAAAAATAGCAAAAAAATCACGTTTGTTGTATGGGAGCCCCCATACAACAAACGTGATTTTTTTGATATTTTTTGCTCGATATCAATAACGGCAATACATAGGCACTTGAAATACTCACGAAATACTCAGTTTTCTTTGTACTTTAATAATTTATAATAAAATTAAAATAAATGAAATAATTAAGGGGGCTCCCATACAAAAAACACAATTTTCAGCCTATTTTTTGGTACGGAACCCTTCGTGCGCGAAGTCGGTCGGTGTCGGTCGGTGCACTTGACCGATTTTTATTTAGGTTCGGTAGTCAGCGCCGGTTTTAGTACTACCAGCGCCCTGGGCGAGGTTTCTTAGTTGCCCGGGGTGATCGGTGGTAGTGCGTGCCTGCGGCGCCCCTTTTTATCCGGCGCTCTGGTAAAAATGTATGGTTCCCGCGTTAAAAGAATTTTGGCGCAACGCAGAACTGCGTTGCGCCAAAATTCTTTGCGGGCGTCATCTCCTTCTAAATAAACTCTTTGGTTGAATGGTTCGAGTTTATTGGCGTTTTAATGATTTGAAGAAATGAGTAATTAATCGCTGATTTTTATAATGACTGAAGCATTTTAGGTGAAACGAAAAGTATATTCTTTGTGGCTTATTCAGAGTAGACAGCCTTGTTAAGAAAGTAAGTTAAAATTCGTGATTTGAGATTCGATGAGCTTGTGCTAACTCGAAACTTTAGAGTTTGAGTAATCATTATAAAAATGTTTTTGAGTTAGTTGAGGTGCGTTTATACAAGGTTCAGTTAGTCTTACCGTCAAATGCGTGGTTTGTGTACATTTCTTTGCCCGGGTTTTGTCATGTGGACTGTGTTTATTTGACAATTCGTACAATATCTAGTACAGTTCTCCTGTGGCACTGAAATGCAAATCGAAATACAAGTCAGAAGATCTGAAGAATTGAACGATTTGAGTTTGCTTGCTGGCATGTTTTTGTGAAGCGATACAAAAAATAAAATTGTGAAGTATATACAGTACTTAAGCTTTACTTAAGCTTTTTCTTGTATATATGCGATGATTAATTATTATGACATACACATCTAGAGAACATTAAAATATGATGATATATCTATGTAGAAACCTAGACTTCGAAAATAAGACATAATACATTTCTCAGACAAGCTCGACTCGGTTGCCAATAAAAATAACATGAAAATCAAACTAGCAACCTACGAAGCGCTTTAACGTTTCACAAAGAAAAGAGTAGGAGAGGCACAAAAAGTAATAAAGTAAAATCAATAAGGAGTGCTTAAGAGCGGCTAATAGACTCCGGCTTTACATCATACAATATTACATGAATAGAAAGCTTAAAGGCAGCCTTTCGAAGCGAGCGTCTATAGCGTCAGTGACGCCGCGACAGAGCGACAGATACAGCGCGTCCCCATCAAACACAACGCGGCGTCGTCACCGCCGCACCATGACACGGTGCCGCGAACAGTGCACCGCGCGCTCCTACTCAGGGTGAAACTTCCGAACAAAAATTGCGTTCCAAACTTAAACAGGGCAGTGGTTCCCAAACTTATTTTGTCCACTGATGCCCACTTTGAGAAGAAATTATGTTTTAGCGCCTCCCATTGCATCATTGTTTTAGTTTAAAATGCATCCAGATAAAATAAAATCACAAGATACCCCCCAAACCTCTACACAACGCCCTCATTTTTTTCTGGGTCCCCCCCCCCTTTAGATCTTCAACGCCCACAAGGGGGCGTTATAGCCCACTTTGGGAAAGCCTGCTATAGAGTATAGACGCTCGCTTCGAAATGCTACCTTTAAGCGAATTTTCAGCTCATATTACAATATTAAATTTCTTTTCACTTTTTCACTTAGGTCGGAGTATGCAAAGTGGGTTTTCGTATTCGGAAAAATTTAAATTATTGATTCCTCGGGGCGGGGCGTGTTTTATGTGGGTTCTGACGAGGCGCGTTTCGAAGTTTTGATCAGCGAAATGTGAATGAGATGGTATTGACTCGCGAGCCCGGATCAGACGGTTTGTATTAATTTGACTTAACGAAGAGCCCTTCCCGATATAAAGTGTAATTTAATAATGCCGTATCAGAATGTCAAGGGCTGACCTTTCTTCTCTAATGAGGTTCTTTGATACGAGTACCTTTTGTTGATGTTAATTGAATCATCTAGGAGTTTGCCGGGAGTATATTTATATTACTCTGTAATCGGAAAAGATATATTTAGCATCGATCGTGGTTTTTTTTATTTATTAAAATTTAAAATGCTACAGTAACATAATTATTATAACGTAATATATTATTATTTATATGTAGATTACCCATTACTTTGGCTACACTTCATGCACTTGTTGCAATCCGAATTTAAGTAAAATATCATGCCTTTTCCTTTCATAAATACGTGGAACGAGATAATTAATTCATCAAGCCCCAAGCGGCCACATGCGGCCGCGATAACAATAGATAAGCTATTGTGTCTCGTTTTTCCTCGATCGACGGGTTTAACATAATATTTAACCAGGGTTAACTGTAACCCTTAAACTGGCGCAGGTTATTTATTTTGTTCGCTTTTGTTGAAGCTAAGTAATGTAAATACCATGTATTTAATATACTTTTACTCCAAATATAAACCTTCGCTGGACTTCCCAAGACTAAAATTAGCCAAATCAGTTCAGCCATTCTCCAGTTTTAACGAGAGTAACAAAATTTGAAATTCATTTTTATATAGATATTGTTATAACTTAATATTTGCCTTGTTATGTACCAACTGTGAAGTATTTAGGAGGAACTTCCCTTTACAATTAAACTAATTTGCCTCGTGACTACCATTAACATCATGTGATATTTTGCAAAACATGACCTTAAATTTAAATTAATAGATAAATATCTTAAATTTAAATAAATAAATATCGTTGTAAAAAAAAAAATCCATGATTTGCATAATGTGTGTAAATTACGCAAACGGCTTTTAGACGACCTTAAATGTTTTAATTGTTCTTTTAATAATAACAGGCCTTATTTTTCTCTTTAATACAGCCAAGATCCATCCTTTTAATCAAGGTTTGTCCGCATTTTTACCATAAATATTGGTAAGATCTACGATGGTTTGTTACTTTGGCATGTTTTTCTTTTAATCGAAATTTTAAATAGCTGCGTATTTTTTTTCGTCAAGGGCTGAGTTTCGACGAACCGCTGTCCGCTTAGAAATAATATAATTGGTTTTTTAATTGGTATTCCCTTTGTCGACTGAAACTGATCAAGTTCCTTTAAGATTTGTTAAATTGTTTCTACCTAAACAGTCACGAAATGCCCAAAATATCCTAAATAAAATTTTCTTAACCTTATATTTTGTGTACTGCTACTTACACAGCTATGGTTAAAACCACGACAATTTCGTATGACTCGCCTTGTAGTAGTGAATTGTAGTAGTAAACCAGGTGACGCAAAAAGTGGCTTTACATGGATGACGGAGCACTTAGCCCAACGCTGATAGTGATGTTAATTTATAATTTGTTAATACAAAAGTAATATCGAAAACTCTGTGAAGTTTCTAGAAGAAAACTTCACGTATGTACAGGAATATGTTATGAGCGCCGGCTGCTTTCACAAACTTTAGATACCCGAGCTTCAGTGTGAAAGCGTCAAAAGTTTTATTTACGCGAATAACTTCGGTGAGTATGTTCCTCGAAGTTTTGTGCTTAATATCCGTTTCGAAACGCACAAATAGTTTTTAATTAGAGTCTAATATCCGACTACAAAAAAGAGGAGGGTTCTCAAGTGGTATATATTATGTTCCTTTTATTTTTGTACGCAGATGACTTTGCCGTTTGTGAACCGATTTTGATGACTTTTTTTTTTGTTGGAAAGAGAATACTTCACAGGCGGTTACCTTAATAAGGAAATACTGTTTGAAGTCGGTTTGTTTTCTTAAAATTATTACTTTGGTTCGATCATAATTACTTTCCTTCAGAGGAATCAACCGCAGTGAAGCTCGTTATAGTGTTAATTACTTTGTATTTTTTATATTGAATATTATAATTTATTTTGTAGAAATTATAATAATGAACATAATAATTGTTAGATCTAAGGCTATTTTGACATATTGTATTTATAGACAAACAGAAAATAAACAGCCCTGATAATGTTAGGGGGACGGATTAAATAATAAAAAAAAAAAAGTGAAGCTAGTTAGTCAGGTGAACGCTAGAGGAGCTTAATATAGCAACATTAGAAACAAATTAAGTTTAATGGCAACACTCGGGCTTAAGTAAATCCCCGTTGATCGATGCGGTCTGAGACCCCAGCTCATTATTCCGATGCTACTCAGAGTCTGAGCAAACACGTGCCAAAGTCTAGGGATATTGCCACACCAAAGGATTTATACAATTTTCTCTTTGTTTAATTATGTGCAGCCATAAGTTTTCGTGAAGATTATAAGGTAAAATATGGCATTTTTAGAGCTCGTACAACAGAAACTCTAATTGGTATTCATATTTACATTCACGCGCTTTTTTTTTCAAACAAAAAATCTACGATGCCAATAATGGTACTGCCGATGATGAGTTACACCACCTTACTTTAACTATAACTTTGACTTTAACTATAACAGACACCCTTAAACTTTCTTAAAGTATTAGATTTTGAGGGTGTCTAGCAGTGGGAAGCAACTGTCAAAAATGTCCGGCACTGGAAGACAAGATTCCTCTTCTTACCGCGAAGAATATAGGCTATGAAATTGAGCTTTACTCTTTCTGGACGGTCAAGTAGACCTTCAGAACTGGATACCTCCTAAAGTAACCGTGACCAAAACTCCATAGTTGCTGGTCGTTCTTACCTCTGTAAAGGCCACAAACAGGTAAACTTTCAGCTTTACGAAACGGAGGAAGGTCTGGCCATCGCAGATTTTTACTCTATAATGTAAATTAATCTCTAAAAACTCCGTAGCGCCAAATTTAGTTTGTCGCGCGGGAACTGTACATTTTTCCGGGATAAAAAGTATCCTATGTCCTTTCCCGGGACTCAAAGTATATTCATACCAAATTTTAGCAAGATCGGTTCAGTTCTTTGAGTGTGAAGAGGTAACAGACAGACAGACACACTTCCACATTTAGAATATTATATTAGTATGATTTTGATAATTATATGAAAATTAAACGATTGGATCTTGTGGATTGTGCCTTAAACTCTGTTAGCATTTTGGACAGACTCGTATATTGTATTGTATATGTCTCGTAACTGTATGAGCAATATAATAATTTTGCCCCAGATTTCTCGCTCGGCACTTGATGAGGTATTCAAATATATGGCATAATTTCGTACGATACGTTACTTACCCGGCGGGATAGATATTATAAAGGGGTTCGAACATTTTTGTATGGAGCCTGGCATATCTAGCCACCGCTATCATGATTTTTTTTCAAAATTTCCGATCACGATAAAAGTGGTATATTTGGATACAGGACACTTATACAAACAAAAAATATTATGTAACATGGTGTCCTAAAGTGTCACTTTTCCGAGATATTTGGAAGTAAAGATCGCCATTTGTGTCCTTTGGACTCATATGGCGATCTTTACTTCTAAATATCTCGGAAACGTGACACTTTATGATATCATGTTATATAACATTTTTTGTTTGTATAAGTGTCCTCTATCTAAATATACCACTTTTATAGTGCTCGAAAATTATGAAAAAAAACCAAGATGGCGGCGTCTAGATATGCCACAAAGGTTCGTACCCCTTTGGACAAAATATCAACATATTATATTAAGTACTATAATGATGTATGGGAAATTGAACGTCTCAGTGCAACGAGATGGGGCTAATTTTGGTTTTAAAATGTTCGTTCGTTAGGGTTAGAAAATATTATTGCATAATATTCTACATAGACAACGTAGCTTAAATTTTTTGCGAATGGATGTTGAATTCATTCGAACATACATGCACAAAAACAGCCATTATAAAACCTTCCTCAAAATTCTTGCACTACTTAATTGCAACATAAAATAAAAATGTAAAAACTTCCTAAGATAAATTAAGAATATTCCAGAGATAAGTAATAAGTGTAAAAAGCAGAAATGGCGCTCCGCGGGCGGTGCCAAACTGTAAGCCGACAAATCTCCGAAGCGAAACTTTACCTAAGTCCAGGAGATTATTGCTTTAGTTTATCACTTACTCGGAATTCATCGCCAGAATGGATCAATAATGGAAAAATGCTATAAACGAGACATACATATTGGCTATCTTAACTGATGTAAAGTGTTTTTAGCACTCTTTTATTGGCTTGGGCTGTCTCAGAGTAAACAGCTGTATGTACTCGTAATATGTAACGAAATCTTTGAGCACGATTTTTACCGATCTTCAGTAGTCTAACTCATTCGAAATTTTGCATAGCTATTAAGAGCCAATGACAATGCAATAATGAAAAAAAGCGTGTTTTTTTAACTGCTATTTATTGGTAGATTGGTAAATTTTTGGATCAAAGATAACAATTGTTACACTCGAAGTAAATATATTATTTTCATCTCATGTGTGAGATTCTCGTCTTAACACAACGGTCGCCCATGTAAAGGAAGATTTCCTTCGGGTGCGACACTGATTACTTTTCTGTCTATGAAAACAGAGGATCAATAACATAACATATTTGAGGTAGCTTTTTCTTTTACATTACGTAATTTTTATTTAAAAATACATATTAAATTTCTTTGAAAATGCAAACGTTCATTCTGTATTTAATTTAGTAACAGCGGGAATAGGTATTTTCGTTATTAATTTTTTAGTTCCGAAAATAACAGTTTTTACTGTTTCATTCTCCTAATATCTTTGTAGCTTTCAACTCTTTGTACGTCCAACATTTCTTTAATGATGTGAAAATGCTGTAGCATATAAAATTTTAAGTTGTATTTGACCTAAAAAATTAACAAAGGCGAAACCTTTTCCACCTTAAAAACTCTCGGCTCAGTCCTGAGTAGACTTGAAGCGATATTGCTGATTCCATTTGATCTTATCTTTTCTTTTGCTCTAAGTGTTGTTAAAAAAGAAAAAATCTATTCATATGGAGTATAATGACGACAGAATAATACTTCTGTGAAAATTAGTTACATTTTAATTTTGGATCACCTTAAAATATGATGTGAGTCTTAAATAGTCATTACTAAAAAAAGTCATTATTTTAGGTTATACCCACAATAAAATAACTAAAGTATCTACTTATGAAGAAGACGTAAGACTAGAGCAAAAATGGACTAGAGCGTTTTGGTGAGCAAAAATGTTTCGACGTTTATGTCTTTGTTATTTGTATCCCTTAGTTATACATGAATTTATATATTGGAACTTGTGACCCTAAGTCCCTAAAGTCCTATAGACCCTAAGTCCCTAACCTAACCATAAATATAAGCACAGGAAACCTGAAATATACATTTTTGTGCTACTGTAAATAAACACATAATTAATATGACATGATAAATACATCGCAATGAACATAACTATTCACTATCAAGCCGCGGAAATGAAAGGTAATAAAACACAATAAAAGAGTATTGTCACCAGTTTGAGGCTGTGGTAGATTCAGGTCAAATTTGGGATTTGATTTCTATAAGATTTGTTTTCAGACTCGGCGTAGAGAACTTGGCCGGTTTCCAAGTATACAGCCATTCCCTTGCCCTAATTTTTCTCCGCAACTAAAAATTATACGACCCGTGACAGAACTGAAGCCCATGCTCAAGTACTTTCTCATCTTTTTGTCTAATATCATTAAGGTTCACTCGCGTTAAGGGTGCGCTATCGTATTTCTTTAAAACATTTTTGCTGTTCATTCCAATTTTAATTTACTTAACAGCATTTGAATTCCTGACGGTCCTCAAAACTATGATTCTTTGATCAATTATATTATACTAGATGACGCCCGCAACTTCGTTGCGCCAAAACTTGTTTATCGCGCGGGAACCGTACATTTTTCCGGGATAAAAAGTATCCTATATCCTTTCCCGGGACTCAAAGTATCCATGCCAAATTTCAGAAAAATCGGTTCAGCGGTTTGGGTGTGAAGAGGTAACAGACAGACAGACAGACAGTCAGACAGACAGACACACTTTCGCATTTATAATATTAGTATGGATGGATGTATGGACTAGCTTTTGCCTGCGGTTAGGGCTTTGTGAAAAAGGCAACTCGGGGTAGAAATTAAAAAAATAATCGTTCTTAGGCTCGATCTATACGTGGCCGCGCGACAGAGCCATTTGGCCTCTGCCCTCTACCTAACAAGATAACAAGCGATACTTTAGGGTGTGTATGGGTTACCTATATAGAGTTCGCTGTGAAAGAGGCAGCTCTGAAAGAAGAACTTTTTTCACCTTTGTATGGGAAAATTTATGATGCTCGGGAGCTTACCCATACAAATCACAAAAAAAAATACTCATTCAGCGCTGATATTTTTACGGTGAACTCTATGTAAGGGACATACACACATTAAAGTATTATAACTTAGTTTTGTTACACCGTGTATATAACGATTTATTTCAAGGGCGGCGCTACATACAAATGCTAGAGAAATCGTTGTATAGCGGCCAAACGGCTCTGTCTCGCGGACGCATATCTATAGAGCCTTAGGAAATGTCTACATTTAAAGGTGGGTACTGACCAACGTTACGAGGTGTAATAAGTTACACGAGCTCTTCGCTGTGTAATAGGTTGCACGAGCCGAGTAGACGATGATAAACATGTTTTGCAAAACTACAAAAGGCGTTATATTAGCCGACAGGCGACAAACTTTCCGGAAGGAAATGACGAAGCCGTTTCTGCCCGGGGGAGTGAAGGAGGATCGTAAATTACGTAACATAGCTTTAGCTAACAAATGATGCTCTAAGAACTTCGCCTGAAGGACTCGAAATTATAAGTTTAAAAATGATTTTTCAATATAACTTGGTCCATTGATAAAAATAGCAATTGGCCAAATATCAAAATAAAAGTCAGCTTTGAATTTTGTCACACAAAACTTTGAATTTAGTCTCAAACTTGATTCTCTTGATTGAACTTGATACATTGTACGAAATCGAAATCAAACCCTCACTTCTCACTTTTAGATGGCAACAAAACGCGAGAACTCTTTTATTACTTAACCTGTGTACTTCATTCAATAAATGGATTTTTCCCATTCAGTAAAATGAGCCTTTTAAATTATTTAACGGCCCCCTATTGAGATGTTTATGATACTTATTTCTCGTTATTGCATGAAGGAAAATAATTATGTTTAGATGAACATTACAAACAAAAGTGATTTTTATATGATGAAGGTGAAAACTGAAAAAGTTTCCGTTAAATACTAATAATTATGTAAACAATCTGTAGTAGGTAAAAATCTAAAACTGTGATCCGATATTTGCATATTTTTGAAATGAAAAATTCAATTCCCTATTGATTGAACACGACAAATATGCATAGCATATTTTGTTAACGAAGTAATTAATTTGTGCATGTCATTAGTCGGTCTGGTTAATTCGAAACGTGTGAAGCTAAACGGTGTTCAGTTTAAGCTATAAATGTTTCACAAGTGTTCGCAAGCAGATAGGTCAAGCGGCTGAATTTTAAATGTCTCCCCGCTATGGAATAACAAATTTATATCTACCCTGGGTATTTACTCCGCTAACTAATTCAGATGTACTTTAATATTGAAGCTACACAGAAAGCCGTCAGCCGTCGTAGCCACTTGACAGGAAGATGGAATACAATCGGTGTCGAAAAATTTAATTTTGAGAAACTCAACCAATAATAGTTATGGAGCCCATAATTTTCATAAACTAAATAATTCCTACTTTTGTATGTCCTTTTGTCTATAATTTCTTCACCCGTAAACAGCTTAACAGATTTTGGTTAAATTTGGTATATGTATACTTTGAGTCCAAGAGAAGGAAAGACAGTTTTTACTAAAAAAAAAACCGGCCAAGTGCGATTTACACTCGCCCATGAAGGGTTCCGCAGCAGCAAAAAGGTTTATTTTTATGAAATTAAAAGGTTTTTGTTTTATTTTTATATTTCAGTTGATTTAATGAAAGTTAATTTAAGGTTTACCATTTATGACGTATAAAAATAAAACTACTTGCAAGATTTCGTTCAAACCAATTTTCGTTGGTAGTTTTTATAGTAAAGTACATCATATATTTTTTTTAGACTTATCATGCCCCTACTTTGGAAGTTAGAGGGGGGGGGGGGGACACATTTTAGCACTTTGGAAGAGTCTCTCACGCAAACTATTCAGGTAAGAAAAAAATGATATTAGAAACCTCAATATGATTTTTGAAGACCTATCCATAGATACCCCACACGCATAGGTTAGGTGATTTTTTTTTGTTTCAGTTGTACCTATGGGGACCACTAAAATTTTTAATAATTTTTCCACTTTTGTATTAAAATCTTAATGCGGTTCATAAACTTCATCTATTTACCATGTTTCAATAGTTAAAATCTTAATGCGGTTCATAAACTTCATCTATTTACCATGTTTCAATAGTATAGCTCTTATAGTTTCGGAGAAAAGTGGCTGTGACGCTGTGACATATGGACGGACAGACAGACAGACAGACAGACATGACGAATCTATAAGGGTTCCGTTTTTTTCCATTTGGCTACGGAACCTTAAAAGTGCACGGTTCCCGCACGATAAACGATTGGCGAGTTATAGGCAACATCTAGTTTAAGGCTAACGCTGTTTCCCACCAACTTTTCCCCAAAAGTTGGTAACTTTTGATGCTTAAAATTGGCACCAATATTTCAAGGTAAAACATAAAGTCTGCGTGCAAACAGATTGCGACTAATTTCATCGCCGGCAGTCCGACGAACTGTAATCTTCTTTGAAGCTTCTGAAACTGGGATTAACGGAGCTGCCCGACTGCAGGAAAATGGCCGTTCTCTTTAAAAGGTCCGGGACATGTTCAACCGCATAATGTGCTGCAATTTAACACGAGACACACTAAATCACTCGAACGTGGTCTACACTCTAACTTTTATTTCGTTTTTTTTTTTTTCTTTTTTTATGAAATAAGGGGGCAAACGAGCAAACGGGTCACCTGATGGAAAGCAACTTCCGTCGCCCATGGACACTCGCAGCATCAGAAGAGCTGCAGGTGCGTTGCCGGCCTTTTAAGAGGGAATAGGGTAATAGGGGAGGGTAGGGATGGGGAGGGATGGGAATAGGGTTCGTGTTCGTTGTCTGGTCCTTTTGGCTCGTGCTAAGTATGTACTCGTAGTACATACTTAGCACGTAGCTAGACGGACGTGGTGTGAGGCGTCCATAAATAGTATTACCTGACTTTATACTTTTAACTTTCAAACCTTTCGAAGCAAGGCTTATACAAGGTGTAACAAAACTAGGTGATAATAATTTAGGGTGTAAGTGTGTTTCTTGTGAAGAGTTCACTGTGAAAGTAACAGCGCTGAAAGACCAAATATTTTTTTCACTTTTGTATGGGGAAACACGCAACGCTGGGGCGTTTGCCCATACAAAAGTGAAAACGAGGACCACATACACAACCTAAAGTATTATTACTTAGTTTTGTTTCACTTTGTAGTTTTCAGCGAAAGTAACGCCGCGAATCACGACGATACGGACCAATACCTATGTCCACACTATGCACTTTCATCTTCAATTTTCGCCATCTTCTTTCATTCAACTTTCGTTTTGGCGCATTCAATAATTGAATGCGTCAACGAACGCAACGCCAACATTGTCATTTTTGTTCAGTTGCAGTGTCTGTCAGCTTATTGTAACGTGTGCGACGAGAACATTTTACTGGGTGGAATATGTGCGGCTTATTAGGTCATTATGAAATTTCAAAAAAAAAAGAACAAAGCGAAAGTTTTGGATACAAGAATCATAATAATGTTGTACCTTATTTTAGCAAATAAACGATTTCTATTCTATTCTATTCAATTCTATTCTATTCTACGGTCAGAGCGCATGCGTCGCGGGCATGCCTCACGTGCGCTGTTGACTGCGCTATAGCGCATGCCCTTGATGAACAAAAAAAGGCACAGTGTGGACATAGCTATTGTTCAATACTCAACATTCGAATAGCACTGAATCGTGTGTCACCGACGAGGACGCCAATGTAGCGGCGCGGCGTGGCGTTAGAACGCTGTTCCATACAATTATTCAATGCTATTATTGTGTCTAGGCGTCTAGCGTTGCGGTTGCAGCATAAATGTCGTGACGGTACTGTCACACCTATCGAAAGTGGTCTAGCTTCTTTGAAAGGGAGAAATTTTTTACGAATTTTTAAGTACACAATTTTTTCAAGATTTTTTTTTATAAAACTAGTTGACAAACGAGCAAACGGGTCACCTGATGGAAAGGAACTGCCGTCGCCCATGGACACTCGCAACATCAGAATATTTGCGGGTGCATTGCCTTTTAAGAGCTATAATATTATGCTCTCTTCTTGAATCTTTGTACGTCACATTGGTCCGGAAATACTGCTTGCGACAGATCACAGATCGTTTCAGAGTTTTACAGTGTGTGGCAGAATATTACGCGAAAAACGGTGCAAGAACGCCACTCATCAAGGTGATGATGAAAATTTACACAAGAGGATCGTCATGTAATTGTATCCAACATGGCCGCGGTATCTAAACGGATTTCGCGCACGCGGCGAACAACAGAAACCTCTCAAATGAATCCATTTTTATTGTGTGTGGCTATATCATAATATTTACAAGTTGTTTCCTACATTACCTTTTACGTCTACAAAAATATTTGCTGCTTGTTTATTAGGTACCAGGCCCTTTAGCCAAGACTTTTTCTTTATCGCTTCTTTATAGAATCGCCGATCAAAATGTATGGAATTGACTTAAGCGTTCGTTAATTTGACGTTGACGTTCAACTCGTCAATTTCATACATTTTGATCGGCGATTCTATAAAGAAGCGATAAAGAAAAAGTCTTGGCTGCAGGCTCAGGTAACTGTACCTAACTTTCTTTCCTTTTCCTCCTTTCTAGCAACGTAGAGATATCTACGGGGTACGGCTTATCTCAGGGTATGGACGTATAATTTGCTAAAATACAATTATTCTATGTTCAAATATCTTTAAAACTAATTAAGATCATAATACTCTGGACCATGACTATACTATATACAGCGCACAAAACATGCCAGACGACTGCTGTTACAGCAAACAGTTGGGTTTACTGCCGTTGAATTTCATAAAGACCCGCTTGGCTTATGTTCCCTTTGTCTATGCAGCAACAAAGGTCTAGTGGTGTATTGTTTAATAAGCTATTGTCAAATTCATACACTTGAATATAAACATAGGGCTTAGTACATATTCGCTAGCATTTCCCACGACTTTGCCTTTGCAACCGTTATGGATATTTCATACTAATACAGTATCTTCTGAGCGAAGTGACCAACTTCAAGTACTACAGTGCCTGAGACATGAATTTAACCCTCCGTGTACGAGGTGGGATATGACATACCCCAGCAGTAAAAAAAAAAATACAATTTTTAAACGAAAAAAGCGCGAGAGTTGGTTTTCTCAGTAGCTGCAAATGAGACGTTGCTGCTTCAATTCCTGCCAAATATTCAGTCCGATGTCTGTCAACAATTCTGTGACATGTGCTTAAAGTGTGCTGGGGACTGGGGTATCACATACCTAGTATAGCACGTAGCTAAAAAGGTAAGTAGAACTTCTTTTGTTTTTTATTTACTTACATGTTTAATTTGGTGTTTAACTTGATGAAATATTATTTGCTGGTATAAGTTTAACTAAAACATATATATATATATATATATATATATATATATATATATATATATATATATATATATATATATATATATATATATATATATATATATATATATATATATATATATATATATATATATATATATATATATATATATATATATATATATATATATATATATATATATATATATATATATATATATATATATATATATATATATATATATATATATATATATATATATATATATATATATATATATATATATATATATATATATATATATATATATATATATATATATATATATATATATATATATATATATATATATATATATATATATCGAAAGAAGGTATATTACGAGCACTGACAGAAGATGATGATTGTAACGCTGAGTTTTTGAATACCGAACAAGAATCGGATGGTGATGAAGATCATACAGAAAGGAATACTGGGCATATTTGTGGAATGTGTAAAACGCCCATTTTATTTATGTAACATACAAATTTTTGTGTCTAAATAACTGTCAATTTTACGGAAACTTAAGTGACTAAGATCTGTTTTATATTGTTTATTTTTAATTGATATTGTTAACATGTTAAAACAAGACATACTATAGTCCTAGAAATTGAGAATAATTTGATTGTAATAGGTGCCATTTGATTTCAGTAATAAAGAAAAGATAGAACAAAAGGTCAAGTTTTTGTACTTTTGTTTATAAATTTTACGTTATGATGTAAAATTGAATTTATTTTACTTAAACCAATTCATTATTAGATATTTAAATATATTACTTATTATTTTACAATCACGAGGAACAATTTTTCGGATTTCACTACCTTTTATTGTTAGCACGACCTAGTACAGCATGGTGAGATTAGTCACCTAGTACACGGAGGGTTAAATGTCCTATGGCAATTAAAATATTAAGCATTACAATACTAAGCAATCTTTAAATAATATAAACTTTGCTTACCAGAAGTATAATCTTAAAACATTAAATTTTTATCTTAAAATATTAATTGATCTTAAAATATTTATTAAATTAGAAAAATGCCTGTTCAAATCAGAGTTTTAAAATTTTTTGAATTCACGTTTTGAATTCGCAGGTTTTTTTTTTTCAAACTACTATTTTTGGTACACAGATGCTTACCTTTTTTGCCAGGCGACGTGCAATTGCTCTTGTTGGAGGGGGATTTGGTTTCGGCCGCCATTTTCTCCTTTTCTGAAGCCATTTCTGACTTCGGGGTAGCGCGAGGGGATAAATCTATTTACACGGCGCCTCTCATCACTGCTGAACGTAAAACTGACGTAAGACTAACGTAAGACCACCGTAAGACCGACCACTCCCTGACCGATAACGTGACAGATTTTCTTGACGCCCCACATTATAATGATCACTTAAATATACACGGATGTTGGAACGCGTGAACCAACAGATAGTTAGTAATAATTCTACGGAATATTAAAACTGTGTAGAATATAGAGACTCCATTATCCAATCCAAATATTGACACTGCTTTAGTGGCGCAACAGCGACCACACAGGCCGCAACCAAAATACCCATCCATACTAATATTATAAATGCGAAAGTGTGTCTGTCTGTCTGTCTGTTAAGGGGGTGACAGACACGCGAGTAAGTACGCGAACTTATGGCCCGACGATCTTAATCGCCTGTGTGTCAGCAAAGAGCCGCGAGCCGCGAACCGCGCGTCGCGAGCCGCGAACCTTGGGGTATGGTAATCCAGTGTGTAAATCGTCGAGCCATAAGTCCGCGTACTTACTCGCACGTCTGTCACCCCCTTTACCTCTTCACGCCTAAACCGTTGACGGTTCAACGGTTTGGGCGTGAAGAGGATTTAACTGAAATTTGGTATGGAGATACATTGAGTCCCGAGAAAGGATATAGTTTTTTCCCGGAAAAATGTACGGTTCCCGCGCGATAAACGAGTTTCGGCGCAACGGAGTTGCGGGCGTCATCTAGTAATATAATAATTTATAGCGTCATAATGTTAACGAACGAAAAGCGGTAAGTTAGAAAACTGTTGGAAAATTAAAACGTTTTTAAAAGTAAAAAAAAAATTGTAAACTCCAACTCTACGATTGGTTTCTAAAAGTGGCGCTGTCTTATTTAAGACAGTTTGGATATCGAACATTTTGAATGTCTCAAATCTAAATAAATATACAGCATGACTGGTGAGACTGGAGACATGTTCAATACTCGAGGACGTAATATTTGGCTATTATATTAGATGAAAAAAAAATATATATATAAAAAAATAATATTAATTGTTCACTGAGTAGGTAAATGTAGCTTAAAGTTAAGGGGGCGATTAACCCCCTACTAGATAGTCTCGCAATCATAATATTAATCAAAAATATACTTCATATAAAAGAAGTCAAGTTTTAGTCTCCATTTGATTTTACTTTTTATCAGAACGCACACTTAACTTTTTGCATAAAGCTGTGACTAATACCGATATCAGCAAACAGCCAATACTTTATTTATTTAAGACATCCGTAACTGTGGTTTTGTGTATTTGTATAGATTGTAAAAAATTAAACACAAAATGTTAAACTATGTTGATAACATAGTTTAAAATTTTGTGTTTAATTTTTCTTCATTTCCTTATTTTGTTTAAAAAATAATTTCAACTCACTGCCAATTCTAGCAGTTTTTAAGGAAGTTTTACCTTGTATGATGTATAGGTATGATGTATAGGTATGAATAAGGGTTTCCACCTGTTTCCACACAAAACTGCGAATTCGCATCGCATTGCATCGTAATGGCATTTTTATTATGAATTTTGTCGCAGATATTTGCGATGCGTTGCGAATTCGCTGTTAAGTGTTAAAAAATAACGTTCTTCAAAATAAGCCATTTAAAATTAAAAAAATTGTTTACGACTTTCACGACGTCTTTGCACTATTTTGCCGGTGGACGTGAATTTCAAAACGGTTTAACTTCACGCGGGCCACTGATAAAGTCCCGGTGGCCCGTAGGCGGCCCATAGGTTGAGCGTAGCTGGCTTAGAGCACAGCTAGGAGTAACATTTGGGGATTGGTTTGAACTTTTAGTTTAAATTATTGTTTTTCATATTAAATTGTTCATTGTTTATCTGACAATTTGTTATTGCTATGTAATTTCAGGCTGCATACATTTTAAGCACGTGTTCCTTAAATTGGAGTCTTGATAAGCGGCGGGTATCGTTGGAGTGATTACGGAGGTTACCTTAAAGGTTCTTGCTAATTGAAAGGGTTTCTCACTTCCTACCAGCAAGAGCGTTTGAGGCAAACCATCCAACCGTTTTCGTACCATCTTCAGTTCCAATATTTATTATAAAGGTCTCTTTTAGGACTTGCGGAGAACCTATAGTTTTTTTTAAATAAAATTAGGGGACATAATATGAGCCAATGGGTCACATGATGGAGTCTTAAAATTTTTGTTTCTTTGAAGAATTCAGCTATTGTAATCATAAAAGAAGAGTTGAATGCGTGCGCGCAAATCTACTTTTAAAATCTACGTCTTGAGAACTGTACTTATAAGTATAAAATAAGATACAAATAGACAAATATTGCCATTGATATTATATATGTAAGTATGTGAACGTATTTGAGTAAGATAAACACATTTAATTGACGCTGACGGCAAAATAAAACAAAGCGATTGTTGAAGATATTATCGTGAATACTAGCGTATTATACAGCTTAAAGAGATGTGGCAGAACAATTTGAGAGACCTTGGTTGCATACTGCAGTGTAAATAATAGCTGTAGCCCGCCGGCTTCATTGGCCGAATATTATGATGCGGGCAGGAATCATCTCAATTTAGCTCTTTATAAAGCAAATTATTTAATTTCCATTCGTGGAAGTAAATTCATGTCTCAGGGACTTCTGTAAGTATTAATCATTAATTTTATAAACCTTCCAACCAACAGTAGGTATTAATTATATTAATGTACCATCAGAGATATCGATTCATTCAGATGGCGGACTACGTGATTTGGTCGAGTTAAGTCAAGCCCAGCCAACATTCATGGCTAACATTGGCTTGACACAACCCGATCCAATAATATAGGTCCGCTCTCTGCAAATGAGTCAATAACTTTGATGTTCCAAGATTTATTTAAAGGTATGGTTTGAGTATACAGGGTGTAATAAAACTAAGTGATAATACTTTAGGGCATGTAAGTGTTCCTTACAAAGATTTCACTGTTAAAGTAGTAGCGCTGAAAGAGCTTGTATTATTTGTGTGGGCAAGCGCCCCAGCGACATGAATTTTCCCATACCAAATTAAAAAAAGTTACTCCTTCAGCGCTGCTAATTTTACAAACTCTTAAGGGACACAAACACACACTATAATATTATGACAATTTGTTACACCTTGTATAAGAATGAAACGTTTATACTTTTTCGTGTTCCTAAGGTTTTTCTGTGAAAATTCCTAGGCCCTAACCACAGTAAACAGAACTAACGAGTAGGCCGACTCAGAAGAGGTCTCGAAATTTATACGTTTGACGTAGCATTGTAAAACATGTTCAAATTGATACGCCCAACTCGCGTATATTCGCCGGTTTGTTTGAAGTCGAGGTACTCCTTAGTTCTCTCTACTCTGCCCTAACCTAGCCTCCGCTTGTCGCGTCGGCGCGGCGCGCCAGTTGGCCCAAATTTGAAAAATATTCCGTTGTCAATAATAATTATTGAACACGATTTTTTTTGTTTAAGAGTTTACGTTTACGTTTTTGTGTTTCAGTCGGAAGTTTCTTGGAAATGATCTGAAAATTTCAGTCGTTAATAATATTTCAGTATTTCATACATTTTATTGCTTTGTTTTTTTTTTTCACGTCCACAAAGGTACACTTTTCATTTATCAGAATCCTCTTAAACATTTGAAGCCTTGTATAAAAAGTTAAAAATTGTTATAAAACTAGCCGCTTCAAAAATATGCTTTATATGAACAAAGAAAACACATATACATTTTTTGATTTGCACTCTTCAATCTTACAAACGAAAAAGCCAATATTTTAGCACTCCTAATCTGAACATTATTACTTTTTGTTTGAATGGATGAGGTGATTTTCGACTCACCTGATCCTAAGTAGCGCCCGGAGATAACTATGATAAGATTTAGACAATGGGCGCTAACTGCTGAGCGTGTGAAAATCGCCTTATCCTCTACGGAGGTTGCCTCCGTACCAAACTCGGCGGGACACTCAACATTAAGCTCTACGTTAGTTGAAGTAAGGTAAATTATTGCTTAATTGTTTACGTTAAAGGTATGAGGAGGTCGAAAACATTCGTCAATTATTTAAAAATGCATTTTTATTGATCGAATTTGCAAGTATTTTTGTCAAAGTCGAAACTGAAAGGCTTTGCGAAATAATGCCCATTGTTATCATGTTTTATCACTCACGGAGTTGTCAAACCAATTCGCTAGTAGTCCTCGGAAATCTTCGCTTTTGTGTGGAAATGAGAAGTGGCTTATTAAAACTACGATTTCCGCAAACGTACGTCGTGGTGGCACTGTAATAATCCCCAAAAAGCCTAGAAACCAGAGAAAAATGAAAGTGTCAAATCCGAGTAGCGCCGAAAAATGACGGCGCACTACTTAATATGACTGTCATCGAGCGAAATTAAACTTTATTGCTTTGTGTTACGGCATCAGACGGTCACGGGTTACACGGGATGTCAAGTGTCAACGTTACCGCGAAATACGTACTGTTCGATTTTCAAAATCTCTAATGGAAAATCAATTGAAAATTTAATATTTGCGGGCTACTGTGAGGTCGTATCATCGAAAATCTGTCACACGCGTCCTCGTTACGTAAGCACACAACCTGCACGGCAAGCGGCTGACGGTAGCGGTCGGGTAGCGGTGGGGTCGCGGTGGCGGCGTGCGGCGCGCGACGAGCGCCCTGGTCGCGCGGTAGCTCGCTCGGCCGGGACGACCGGGATCGATGCGGGCGGCGGGTCGCGGGCGAGTGCTGCACCGGGAGGCTGCGCCGGCCGCCCCCCGCCCCGCGCCACCGCACACCCGCCCGCGCCCCGCGCACGCGCACGCAGCTCGCCCGTAGCCCGCCCGCCCGACGCCGATTCTATTCGTACTGATTTACGATACTCTCGTTTTATTTCGCTATTTTTTATCAACGTTAGGCGCGACGCTAAGATTTTTCGAGTGAAAATTAAATACGGTTAAATAACATTTACGAATCACGAGTCGAGTTAAAGAAAATCGAATCGTTATCTGATTTTAGAAAGTCAAATAAATGGAGCGGCCGCTCGTTCCATGGAACAGGTAGTTAAGAAACTACAGATCTTTTGATTCGTGAAATACACAACTTTTTATTAGAAGTTACCTAGATATACAGGCATATTATAAACGGTTCCTTCTAAATTTATCAAGACGAAAACACGAGAAAATTGAGTTTAAAGTGAAGTCATACAAAAGAGATAGCGGTAATGGAGTCGGGATGGAGCCCATCAACTCCGCATTATCTGTCAAGTGTCAGCTGGGGCCGGCGGTAGCGGTCTCAGCGGACAGTCGCGCGACTCTGCGACTGCGTGACACCCTGTTGACTATACAAGGTGTAACAAAACTAAGTGATAATACTTTAGGGTGTGTATGTGTCCCTTATATAGAGTTCACTGTGAAAGTAGCGGCGCTGAAAGAGCAACTTTTTTTTATGATTCGTATGGGGCATGGGCAAGCACCCCCGAATTGATTTTTTACCATACAAAGATGAAAGCACCTCCGAGTCATGAATTTTTCCATACAAAGGTAAAAAAAAAGTTATTCAGCGCTGCTACTTTCACAGCGTACTCTATATAGGGGACCCATACATACCCTAAAGTTATCACTTAGTTTTGTTACATTCTGTATAGGAATTTAATTTGACTCTACGGCGATGCCTAAACCGCCTGGATTTGGTTTGACTTCTGCGTACAGTGGGCATGGATTTGATTTGACTTCTAAACCAAAACGTTATGATTTTAAGGGATTCTATACGTTATTGGCACTTACAAGTTACATATTTAAGTAGATATGATATATTGTTTTGGTAGAAAAGATGGTGCTTACGATCCGATTTTGAATTTTAATGAGTTGCCAAAAGATTTTACATGATTCTTGTATTTATTTTTTAAGTAACAAAGCCGTAGTCTTTTCAACTTATATCGCTTATTATATCAAGTAGAAAATGTCTGGCAGTTTTATTTACTATTAACGTTAAATGAGATTAAACTTCTGAGTAGATCCAATTTGAGTTCCACTTATGTTGAACCCCTCGCGGGAGTATGAACATTATTTTTCTCAACTTTCGAACATACCTCAGGGATCCCGATCCCTTTCTCAACGAACGAGGCTCAGTTTAATTACAGTCAACAACTTGAATTTCTAACTTTTACGACTTGAACTCATCGAAATAAGGTAAATTTTGTTTCGCAAATAAATGAATTCGTTAAAAAAAACCTGCGATTTCTTCGAGAAGTTAAGGCGAGTTGAGTATTAAGATTACAGACATAGATCAAGATAGATACCGCATGTCGCTCCTTTTGCATGAAAACGAGCGTGTCACTTTTTTCCTACCCCTGTGAAATACCGATGATAAGAAACGTGTCTATTATCAAGGCCAACGTTTCTATTTGAATTACAGCTCAATACGGCGTTTTTAGGTATTTAGGCATTTTTAAAATTCCGATTGACGTGCGATTCCGATAGCAGACTAAAGAACAGACTTTCGAAAGACGAGCATTGCTCGTCGTTTGGGAACGCGAAGTACATACACATGCGGTATCTATCTTGATCTATGTCTGTGGTATTAACGAAAAAAGTTGAGTTTACACGAAATTTTGTATGGGCTTATATCGACCGTTTTACAATTCGTGTAAAACGGCCTACACTTTCGTACTAATGTCATCAATTTCATAGGAATTCACGATGGGCCATGATAATTAAAGACATGAGTAACATTTAAAATTGCCCTTTTTTTGCATAAATGGAGGCTTTAGCGCCGGGGAAATGATTTGAAATGATGAAAGTGGATTTAATGTGTAGCCAGATATATTAGCCAGATGATGAAGTAGGTAAGTTACAAGGTTTGTTTAAATTATAAGGGAAAAAAATTAGTAAGTGTTATATTATGTTATAAAATGTTAGTTATTTAGTTCTTCAACTCACGTTTTGCTACCATTATACCATTTGCTACCATGCTTGGTAACTTGTCTACGACATAGCACATTCAACGACGATCATAGGCAATCAAACACCACGTTCTTAATGGCCCTTATTGTTCCATAATGAGCCAACATAAACAACAATGAGCGTAGATTATGGAGTGTTATTTACAGACATTACGTACTTTTTGAATGGTCCTTAAAAGAGAGAAAATAGTACATAGTTATGAATAAAAGATTTTACATTCGAATTGGCTGATGACAATATTATGAACAAACAAAACAATTACTTATTCATACAACGCTCGCTAAGCGACAATTTATAATCTACATTTTATTTGAATATTTTAAAATAGGAAAGGCTTTCGTTTAGCTATTCTAGGCTAGAAAAGCTAGGCTTATAACAGGTCCTATAGAGCCTCCCATGACAAAACCTTCCGTAAAGAATATAATTTTCCAAAGCTGGACTATTTATTTCTTTTAACTCGAAAAATATGTGGCTTACGCATATAATAGATACAAAGTATACTATAATAAAGTCGTACTCCATTTTGAGCTGTAAAATTGTTGTAAACCGCGTAAGTTCATAAAATATGAAGGCACACCACAATACTGTACAGTAGTATAACTCAAGCGCGTTCTTGAAATCAAATTCGTGTAACGGAGAAAAGTTTTACGCGCGCGGTAGTGATATTCCTTTGTTTTGGCCCTTTAAAGCTACCTGTAATCCTGCTTATGTGTGCGTGCTCCTGTTTCTGAAGCTTTAGGGGCAATTTCACCAAAGAAATGGAACGCGATCAATGGACACTGAACCGGTTCAAAACGTATAAACGCGATTATAACATCGAATTGCAATTTGCAATTGCACCAACATAAACTGAACGCGTTCACAGCAAACCCGAGTTTTATCTTCTGAACGCTTAAAGTCCGAAGTTTAACGTCATAAAACCCGTTCAAGCCCTGTCAGTGTAGTGTCATGGCGGAAAGCAAAACATAGACAAAAGAAATGTCAAGATGACAGTTTTGACACATACGTTTAGTTAGTTTATGTATTGTTTCTTGCTATTTTGTTGTTAAATTAACGTGAAAAGGCTTCAAAATGATGAAAACATGTAAAATAATCACGTGACGTCACGTAAACTTAGATTTATTAATCGCGATCAAAAGAAGTTTGTGAAATCCATTTGAAACAGATCGAGATTTACGTCACCGTGAGAACGCGTTCAATGAGAACTAAGTTTTATAAAACGAAGTGTTGAGTGTGCCTGGTGAAATCCCACCTAAGTGTAGTCTACTATAGGTCTACCAGAATCTGATGGCAATTTTTGACAGCAGATTTTTAAAAAATATCCTTGATCATTGGATAAATTTTTATATTTGCATGTTTAACACACAGAATCAGCCGCTATAAGAAGAAAAACGGATCAAAATGTTTTATTCCAATTACCCCCGTATTGCTAGAGTCATTTTATTTTCTCACTTTTTACCATCAGATTCTGGTAGACCTATACTTTATATTTTTGATACTGCTAGTACATTGTATTGTATTCTCCCGGCTCGAGCGCAATTTAGTTATCTTTACGACGGCGGGCCGCGGCTGAGCATTATAATCTTCCTTTATGTAATACTCAGGTAATATCGACCAGGGCCTATTCTTACGACTCGAAAATCGCTTCGAGCGCAGGCTGTCTCACTCATGCACATGTGCTGTCTCAGGCGCAACTATGACAACTTGCTTCGAGGCATGAGAATAGCGTCCCAGACACATAATGCTCCATTTACGAATTCGTAGGGAGTGCGTTAGGCTCTGCGTTTTATAGTTAAGAATCCTAATGATTAAGCCAGCTTTTTCATTTGACCTATAAGTAAGACGACTCTATAAAAGTTGCGGCGTTTATATCTGCTTTACGTATCTCCACATTCATACTTAATGGGCTTTTTGTATTGACAAACGATTATGCACGTGTAGTTATGTTTCTCTATGATCGCCCACGATCGATTGTGCATGGTATAGACAACCTCGCAATAGGCATGATGACTATTTTTTTTTTCTTATTGGTAATTGAAAGACCCTTAAAAAATAGAAACATCGCTGAAAGAATGACTTTGATAGCTTAAAAATTCACCAATATATGACAATTCAAACATCTCATAAAATAGACCTGCCCGAAACGCTCCATACAAAGTGCTACGAAAGAATAACGTCACTCTTTCGTAGTTTGTACGCATCGGGAGAGAACTTTGTTCGGTAGGTATATTAAATATTGCGTTTATGAAAGTGGTTTCATAACAAAAGTTGCTTTTAATTGCATAAGTTATCGAATGGTATACAAATATTAAGAAATTTAATTGAAAAAAAAAATCGACCTGATTATCCAACTTTGAGACGCATAACAAAAAAAAATACAAATGCTATCGAGCTGAAATTTTGGGACCACTTATTTTTTACCGTGATTTCTTTATTTTATTAACAAAATTCGCTAATCTTTAACCTTGTCATCATCCCTATAATTGTAGTGGTGGTCAAACGATTACGCACGTGCTCGTCTATGATTGCCCACGATCAATCGCCCACATGGTGGCAGTGGTGATCGTCCATCATGGCTCATCGTGGAGCATGTTTCATGCACAAAACATTTTAAATGTAGAACGCTAATACTCCGATTTGGGATAGGTCGGTTAGGTAGTCTACACTCATCAACACTTATATAATAAAGAGGTAAAGTTAGTTTTTTTGTTTGTAGGAGGTAATCTCTGAAACTACTGGTCCGATTGCAAAAAATTTAACATCGATAGAATGCTGGTGTGATGAGTGATCTTGAGTGACATAGGCTATTATTTTGTGTATAAAAAGCTGTTTTTTTTTCGTGAAATTAAGTCGTTCTCAGAATTCCACGCGGGCAAAAGCTAGTAATATTATGTGGTAAAAGAAACCAGGGGGGTGTGCCAAAATCTTTTCGTTTTCGCTGCGTTATAGAATCGCCGATGAAAATGTATGGAATTGACATAAGCGTTTGTTCGTATGACGTTGACGTTCGACTCGTCTTATGTCAATTCCATACATTTTGATCTGCGATTCTATAACGAAGCGAAAACGAAAAGTTTCGGCTAAATGGCCTGATAGGTACTCCAATTTTGATTGTGTGCGTATGAAATGAAAGTAATATTATATGAAAACTGTAGCAGGTCGCGGGGCTCAAGCCGTGATAGCTGTCATTGTTCACCCGGTCATGCGATGAAACCCAGGCACGGTGATAAGCGTAGAATTATCTGCCTTTTGTTCCTCATTGACTCGAATAAAATTAATTCTTTCAGTCTCAGGCGTGGTTGAAAATTGGCTTAAGACGGCGACTAAAATTGATGATTTTATAATAATTTTTTTGCTTGATAATAAGCAACGAATTGCTTAATTTTTTAAACATAGATACTAAATTATATTTGCGAGGGTCTGTACTAGCGAAAACACGATATCTTAAATTTTTCTCTCTGGAAAAAAATCACAAAGATGCATCTTTTAAATTTCACGAATATTTAATTTCTTTTCAAAACGGTGCATTTAACTGAGTCAATATTTTAATAAATAATATAAAATTATATTACCGAGGGACTGTACTAGCGGATTTTTAAAACGTTGTATATTTATCGAGTTATTAAGAGGAAACGCTAACACTGTTTTTCCATACAAACGTATTCCCCAATTTACTCCCTGGACAATCTAGACAAATGATTATTTTATACAATATTGGAATCTGTTAAAGCTATGCCCCTACATTCGATTTTTTCTAAATTTACTAATAAATAAAAAAAATATGACTCTTCAAAAATCGCAAAAAATGAATGCCCCGTACCCCGCCAATCCACCGACCATAAAACAAATTTGAAAGATCTTTAAGATAAAATAAAAACGTAGAGGCATAGACTCACTCTTCCTGAAGATATTTATAAAAATAATAATTAAATAGGCTCTATTTTGAAGGAGGAATAAGAGGACTACGTTACCTCGATTTACTGTATCTGTCTCTATCACAATACACGTGCCTGCGCAGGGTGAAGCGTTATGGCAATAGTTTCTTCCTTTAAATTCAACAGCACCCGCGTTCCCTCTTAAGAAAAAAACTCACTTAGCGCTGATTCCGCGTCGTCCTTTTTCACCTGGCATATGCAAGACGGGCGTAAGTGTGAAGAGAGAATAACGATGTTTTATTTTTACTTTATTCGCCCTCTTAACCATTGGGATTGGTCCATCAGTGATCGTTGTTATTTCTTGCAGCGTTAAAGTTTCTAGTATTTAAATGCACTTTTGAGAATACTAGATGACGCCTGCAACTCCGGGAGCCGTACTTTTTTCGGGATAAAAAGTATCCTATGTCCGTCCCCGGGACTCAAAGTATATCTATACCAAATTCCATCAAAATCGGTTCAGTGGTTTTTAAGCGTGCAGAGTTAATAGACAGACTGACAGACACACTTTCGCATTGATGTTAGTTAGTGTCCCCCGACACACCGTGACAACAATTATGGACTAAAATATTACTTTATACTAAGGAAATACTTAGGAATTAAACGTAAATATTATTTCATTACTTTTTAAAGTTGTTTGGCGGGTTTTTTTTTTTAATTTCTTAATTTAATTTTATTTAATGCTTTTTAAACTTGTGTTGGTTATAGTTCAGAATAATTCCTATCAACATGATCATATCCCAATGTATACCAGCCATGAATAAGGCCGTCAATATGAGCGCAAACATGAAACCTCCACTTTGTGTTCATACGGAGCTCGGCTCCTATAGAATCCAGGTGATGCTGCAGCAGCAGCATTCAAATATTTACTGTTTATCTACGTCTTACTAGTTATCGTAATTAAAATGAGCCCAAACACGAAACCTCTGCTCTAAGTTGGTTAGGAGTTAGGTATCCTATTGATTACCAGGTGATGCTGCAGCACCAGGTCAACTTTCCATTAATGTGTATATATTTATTCATAAATGTCACGAACTATGTAGAATGCAAAATATAAAACCCATCAAACGAATGCAAGTTGCTCATCGGCTTTTCGAGAACCAGATAAACCGTGATTTTCCAGCACTAAGCAAGCTGATGATGATGAACTATGGCTAAGAACACTCTCGATCATGTCAGCTTTTAAACAAAAAAAAACTAGATCAAAATCGGTCCCCCCGTTTGGATGCTACGATGCCACAGACAGACACACAGACACACAAACAGACAGATACACAGACCAGACAGACAGACAGACACGTCACACTTATAACACCCCTCTTTTTTGTCGGGGGTTAAAAAGGAATTGGGCACTATAAAATTACTCCTGCGTAACTGGCCTGGTTTCAATGAAATCGTCTACCGTCACCGAAACCGGTGTGGGAGCTATTATTTAGCTCTCCGCTAAAACGACAAAATACTTTAACATTCCTGTTAGTTGCAGCCAAGTTAGTTTAGACTTCAGTGCATTAACAAGTCTGCAGTTTATTACCTGCTACATGACGGCCGAAACTTTATCGCATGGGAACCGTACATGTTTCCGGGTTTTAAAATATGATATGTCCTTTCCCGGGACTCAAAGCATGTCCACACCTCAGCACAATCGGTTCAGCGGTTTAGACGTAAAGACTATAAAGAGATCAGACAGACAGACAGACACACTTTCGCATTTATAATATTAGTATGGATTTTGACATCACAGGCAACCACTATACAATACACAATATGTTAGCGTCACAAATATTTCTACGTATGATAAGTTTGTTACTTGCTTAAAAAGTATTGGCTACAAAATATGCATCGCATACATGCCAATTAAATAATAATCCGCGCGCATCCACGACAAAATGCTACAAGCAAAAAAGGTCTGTAAAAATTAGTCAATGAGGGTTGTCGATACATCATTTGCCACCAGTAGCCCTAGCACGGCGACCAGTGGAAATGCGAAAGTATAGACAAACTGTGGAGATAAACTTAAGGTGCCGTTCCGATCTTTTTTCGTTCCGAAAAAATTCAATTAAAATGCCACTTTATGACAGACTATAGTCCTAAAAATTCAAATAATATCCTACTTTATGACATATACTATAGTCTGTCATAAAGTGGCATTTTAATTGAATTTTTGTCGGTCGCGATCTACGTCGCGATTAGCCGCGGTAAAGATCGGAACGGCACCTTAAGTTTATCTCCACAGTTTTTCTATACTTTCGTATTTCTACTGGTCGCCGTGCTAGGGCTGCTGGGGGACGGTAGGGTCTTTCGTGTCAAATGTCGTGTCAGACAGCTATATCGTGACATGTGAAAGCTATTTCGTGACATATGACAGCTGTTTGACACGACAATTGACACGATGACCCTACGGCTCATCGTGGGAAATGGGAATAAAGTGTTTATCTTTTAATTGCAGGTTTATAAAATAGGAAATGTAATACAATGTTCTCGAAGGCTAAGACGATTGTCACGGCCTTCCGCAATAAGGGTTCAAGATGATTAGTAAATCCCAATGACTTAGAAGCCGTACGGGGAGCTGCTTATGTAATGTAAACCGTAATCCCCGCTTCGGACTTCGGGTTACTTTTATTACGTTGGTTACTCTATTACAGAAGTAGTTATATTTATGGACTTATTATGTTAACACTGATTTTAGGTTCTTCTCGCCGGGTTAGTTCCCGAACCGGTGGTAGGCACCATAGTTACGAAGTTCAGAAAGAATTTTGTAAAAAAACTCTGAACAAAAAATATTTGATTTTGATTGATTTTGACATTTTTACGACTGAGCCAAGGTGTTTTTCTTAATAATTTAAAATTTCTCTACCAAAGTTGAAAATCAAAAAGAATGAGATGAGTTTTATGGCATCGCGAATTGCTATTCAAATAAACATGCAATAAACTTAGCAATGTCTGAAGGTGCATCTTTTATACAGTTTTTTATAGAGCAGCAAGCCGAGTTTACTTTCCAAAGGAGAACACGAACCTGCATTGAAATCCATAGCGGATTCATCTACAAATTACAATGCTTCGCAGTAAGTCATTATTCCAGCCGGACGAGAAAATTTTATCTACATGTTTTCTTGATGTTAACAGGTTTATCTCTTCATCTCTATTGACCCTAACATGACATACTTTTTTTCTCGTATCTGTCCGTCTGTCGTCAAAATTAGAGATAATTGTGTTTTTTTTCTTAATCTGTGCTATTTTTGCCTACGAACCCTAACATGACAACACATTTTTATCGAGTTTTGTCAAGATTTTGACAAATGAGAAGAGTAGTTTGTCGATTTTGACCTATTATCTGTGAAGCTAGTCTACGAACGAGAAATTTATCTCTCGACGTACGCATGTTAGGGAAAAAGAGATATATATCGATATCGGCAATATCACTACGCTCGAGAGTAACGAGATATCTCGTGAATATCTCATTCACGAGATATCTCGTTGGCGTATGCTAGGACGGCAGGAGTCATCCTGAGATGTCGATATTAGAAAATATGGAAAGATAATGTTACATTAATTTTACCGGTGCCAGCCTTCAATTAAGAAAATATCGGCTCTCATTGTGAGGGGTAGGACAATGGCAGTCTCTCAGGTCGAGAGCGAGACGTTCGAATTTATGCCGACTGAAATTTGGGTCAGCGCTGAGGTTTGCTCTTCACATTTCTCTTGTTCATTTAATACTGGTGTTTTAGAATCGTTAGCCATATTTTATTGCTCATGCCCCCAAAATCTTTGCGCAATTTATTGTTGAATCGTAAATTTTTGCGAGGGTAAAACTATCCTATATTTCCATACATTCATCAAAATTAGTTCAATGGCTTTAGTGTGAAGAGGAGACACCATTCTTATGAATTCTGTCTGTTAATGAATATTAGTATTCATATGGATGGTGAAGTCATCATAGTTCAGAAAATAAATAATGTGTGAAAATATTTTTTTGGCTAGCCTTCTGCCCTTGGTTTTTGCCGCGTTCACGAACTAATTTGTGTCCTGCCTGTGTGTTAATAAATTAAATTATATCCATCGTAATAGCTTCTTAAATATAATATTATGATAATGAGGCCGTATTTTGTTATTAAAATTGAGAAGTCACTCTTCTGTAACGGGGTTAATAATGCCTAATTTTAATTACCTATATAGTAGTTTTTTATACAGGGTGTAACAAAACTAAGTGATAATACTTTAGGGTGTATATGTGTTCCTCGTAGAGAGTTCACTGTGAAAGTAGAAGCGCAGAAAGACCATTTTTTTGTGATTTGTTTGGGCAAGCGCCCCAGCGTCACGAGTTTCCCCACACAGAATTGAAAAAAAATTTGCTCTTTTACAGTGAACTCTATACACGGGACTCATACACACCATAAAATGTTCACTTAGTTTTGTTACACCCTGTCTAGTACTTACATAAGAGTAATATTTTTCTCAAAGTCATACCCCGGCCCGGGTTAAATCGCAAGTAGGTACAATTTTTTTTAACGGAAAAATTATTGTTATTAAGTCATGTGAGTAGCTCCGTAGCAGTCATGTGTTAGCTATTAACGTTTTTGCTTCATCTTAAAGTTGGAAAAAAAACTTAATATAATATAATAACAATGGGAACTGAGTAGTATTTACTATTTAGAATTTAAGTGTATTAAGCATTGTAAAGTATATTGTATATGTTGAAAAAAAAAACAGGTTTTTCAAACATAAAAGGTTAGCTGTAATGTACTGTTAAGAGGGCGACTTACCCAAAAAATCAAACATCGTCCTTCTCTCTTCACACTCACGGTGAAAAAGGACGACGCGGAATCATCGCCAAGTTATTTTTTTCTTAATAACTCGATAAATATACAACATTTTAAAAATCCGCCGGTCAGTGTCTCAATGATAGAATTTTATACAATGTGTTAAAATATTAAATTAGTTTAATGCACGGTTATGGCAATATATGAAAAATTCGTGAAAATTAGATGCATATTTGTGATTTTTTTCTATAAATAAAATTTTAAGATATAGTGTTTTTGCTCAGATCAAATTTTTGAAAATATAATGTAGTATCTATGTTTAGAAAATAAAACAATTCGGGGCTTATTTTCAAGTATAAAAATGAATTATAAAATCGACAATTTTGGCTGGATTATTATGGTCGGGTACCATTTCGAGTCCAACGATCACGTTCTCGGCTGGGCTTGATATAATCCTACCAAATTGCGTAAGTCGTCCGCCGTATAAGTTCTCTGACAAAATGCCAGAATTCTAGCGTACAAAGACCGCTCAACCATATCCGAACGCTCTGCAATCTTCCGTAAGTAATCCCCAAAAGGGGTAAAATGAGGGTCCAAACTTTATACAGTAAAATATAAATTACTTGGACCTGATTACTTTGAAAGATATTAGTTAAGTACAAAAATACTCCTACTACTACAAAAGAAAAGTCTGAATTCAATTTCCTAGCGGATGAAAAATAGTTTCTTGCGTTTAAAGTCAAGGCACCATCTTAGTAAATTCTGATTTATATTCAACACTAAGAACACTACAACTTTTACCCTCTAATAGAACCTTTATTCGACGTAAATAAGGATCATTCTCATCGACTCAGAGGTAGAAGAACTGTGAACACGTCACTCACGTCACTGCAGCCCGAACACGCGGATCATGTATATTCATGGCCCGCGTTTGGACGTAGAGTTTGTCGCTTAAACGCTTTCATACACAAGAATGCCTATGTGGAGTAATTGAATCGTTTGAAAATATTTTTAAAAATCTGTTGGCTTTTTGGGCCACTTTCATATTATTTGTTATTTTTACAACCGACCAAAAAAGGGGTGTTATAAATTAGATGTATCTCATGATCTCATCTCTCATGTGACCAATGAATTTTTATTTCAAAATACTGAAGTTTACTGCTCCTCCTAGATACCTAATTTTGTGATTTTGTTGTATTAATACAGAAGAAGATATATTTTTGAAAGTTAAAGAAGACAAAAATACAAAAGGATTACAGGTCGATACCAGAGTTTTTTCTTTGACTCTCAAGTATCATTGCGAATGTGATGGCTGAATGTGCAAATAAAATCTTTTCCACAATTAAGTCGGATATTAATTTGACATGTAAGAGAGCCTCGACGTTCTAAATCTAAAGCGAAATCACGAGGGAAGCTGGTTAATTTATGTGATTGGCTAGGTGGGGGGGGCGCTTTATTCCACGTGGCATTTGGCTAAATAATAGCAGTTCTACAGTTGACTGTTGACCCACATCCTGCAAATACACTTCACAATACAGTCATTACTAACCAGATTAATCATTAAGGGCCAATATCACCAACGTCTTGTTAACAGCAAGTCAAGTGTTAACAGCTTGTTAAAATGTCATGTCTTCTTTTTCATTTATATGAAAAACGAAAGAGGTAACGTGACACTAATTCGAGCATTAAGGTGACGCCACGTTAAAGTAAAAAATCGTTTTGGATATGTTTTAGATCGCTTGTTTTCTATGAGAGGCCGGGCCGGCCTCTCATAGAATACAAGAAATGGAACAGCAAGAAATGGAAAGGGCGTAAGCGACAAAATGGTTTTTGTCACGTAATTTAAAAACCATAAATATATTTCATATAAGCTATGGGCAAATTATAGTGTATGCTTAAACTAATCTATGTACAAATTTTGGAAGCTAAAATCACTCTCCTCTGTTGGCAAAATTAGAATCCCTGTTTTTATAGAGGTCTTTTTGATTAATTATTCTGTGTTATAAAAGTTGACCAATCGTGTTATGCTATGGGTAATTTAAAGATAAAGACATAATGAATACTGACAATGAACTTTAATTTCTTGGCTTTAGTCATTGTTGAGAAAAATCGATATCGCTGCAGCCAAATTATCAAGGCTTCACCTTAACTTTAATAGTCATTGGTGAAATTGGGCCTAAATTAGGGACATGAAATAGCTTTAGCAGAGTTTCAGTGAGATTCTACTGGTATTAATGGTTTAATTATGTAATTTTGCAACCTTGTTGTTTTATTGTGTTTATTATATTATGTGTGATGTATCAAACTGTAAACTGTTATAATCGATAAAGGAACTATTTCCAACGAGTAAAGGTGAAAAATATGTATTTTCTAGACAAAAAGTGCTATAAACGCCAAAATTATGAACTGTGTACTCGGGAGTTTGCATTAATATTTGTTTTTATTAAAAAATAATGTAGTAATTGTTATAAAAACCATGAAACCAGCTTTAAATTGAGGATTCCAAGTTACCAAACACGACAAAAATTAATATTCGCTTAAAAAGTTAAAACATTGAAATGGAAATGAAAACTCAGGATTAAGCGATGCGACGACGTGGACGTGAGTTGCATGTGCCTTTTATTTAAGCAAAAATGGATGGGTTTTCGTATATAATAATTGAAGGCATGAGTGGATGAACCGCGTAACTTAAAATAATTATGAAAACTGCCGTTTTTTCATAAATGGAGGCTTTAGGATCGGGAAAATGATTTGAAATCAAAAAAATGTGGATTCTATGTGGAGCTAGATATATTAGCTAGATGATGAAGTTGGTAAGTTACAAGGTCTGTTCAAATTATAAGGGAAAAAATGAGTAATTGTTCTTAAGTTGTAAAATGTTAGTTACGTGGTTCATCCACTAATGTCTTTAATTATTACGTACTAGATGAGGTGAACCTCATATCACTTTCTTCCCAACATATTTTCTCACCGTGCAAAGTACAAATCTTCCCTGGACTTCCACGAATATTTCAAGGCTAAAATCAGCCAAATCGGTTCAGCCGTTTTTGAATTTTAGCGAGACTAGCCAAATTAGAACTGATTTTTAGGGTTCCGTAGTCAACAAGGAACCCTTATAGTTTCGGTCTGTCCGTCCGTCTGTCCGTCTGTCTGTCCGCGGGTTTGCTCAGAGACTATAAGACCTACAAAGCTGTAATTGGGCATGAATGCAGATATTAATGATGCCGACAAAATGGTATATATAAATTAAAAAAAAAATATTTATGGTACCTCCCATACACATCAAGCGAGGATGATTATTTTTTTCGCGTCCACCGGACCGTGTCGGGTTGTCGTTGGATACGTTTTTAAAAAATATTACGTGTATTCATAGATCATTTTCCGATTTAGGGTTCCAATTGTGAAATATGAAGTGTTAAAGTGGAAAAAATCTTTAGAGTCCAGTGTCTCCCCCTTCTACCAGCTAAACGGTTGCTTCTGAAAATGTGAAAAAATTCACGGGAGTAGGAAATATGCTGAATTTAAAAGGAAAACTATGACGGCTAAGAAGACTTCATAAGTTTTTGAGTAATAGTCGATCAACTAAAAAAAATGTATTTGGAGAAGTATAAAGGAACTTTTCGTTGAAATTCCTTTGAACGTCTGAGATGATATTGTTAGTAGTGTAACACGTTATAAATGTATGTACATTCATTGACCATACAAAAATTATCAAAAACTAGCGGTACTACGGAACCCTATATTGCGCGTGGCCCGACACGCACTTGGCCGGTTTTTTTATTTATATAAAAGACGTTTATAGTTGGTGATGATGGTTAAAACCCCCAAATACTACAGAAAGACCTTTTATTGTCATAAAGTATATTGTATTATATAATACAATAAATAAATATAAATTTTCTTTACATGCGAACATTATGTACTATCAGAGAAATTGATTCATAGGCAGATGGCGGATCTGCGTAATTTGGTCGCGTTACGTCAAACCCAGCCGACAGATCACGACTTACATAATCCAACCAAATGACGTAGGTCCGTCAACTGCCTAAGAATCAATTTCTTCGATGGTACTATCAGAGAAGTTGATTCCTAGGCAGATGGCGGACCTAAGTAATTTGGTCGCGTTAAGTCAAACCCATCCGACCGATCACAGCTAACACTGAATTGACATAAGCCGACCAAATGATGTAGGTCCGTCAACTGCCTATGAATCAACTTCCTCGATGGTACATCTACATCGAATATGAGCCTAGCCTAGAGGCTCATATTACTATTATTCTCGATGTGTATGATCGTAGCGGTTATTATAATCCACGCAGTAGTTCAAGCAAATCGTGTCTGCGATTGTTACTAAGGTCCGTATAAATAGTATTCAAGATGCATCTCGGTCTCAAGACACGGTTCAGGCTCTGTGATTGGTTGGCTGTCAAAATTTGGACCAATCACAGAGCGGAACCGCGTCTTGAGACCGGGTCGCATCTTAAGTACTGACTATTTATACAGGCCTTAATTATGATTAACCTTCAATTTAATGAAGTTTGAGAGATAATGTATGAGGCTTTTTAAAATTAAATGTTCGACTCTGAGTGCGGCAGTATGACTTTAAAACAAAAATTGGGAACATGTTATTCTTGCAATAATTTATATTAGAGACGAAAAGTGAGAGCGCCTCAATATTTCACAGAGCAACAAGTTTAACGTTGTACTGCATTCACTTTGATTACTGTAAATTATTGAGACAGAATTGGTTTATCGCGCATGAACCGTACATTTTTCCGGGACAAAAAGTATCCTATGTCTTTTCCCGGGACTCTAAGTATCTCCATACCAGATTTCATCAAAATCGGTACAGCGGTTTAGCGTGAAAAGACAGACACACACACTTTCGCATTTATAATACAAGTAATATAGATTAATTATGGATTAATATATCAGAGAGATAGTACAACACTACGAATAATAAAAATTAAAACTCGGCTAAGTGCGAGTCGGACTCGCGCACAAAGGGTTCCGCTCCGTTGTTTAGCAAAAACAGGCCAAAAATTGTGGTTTTTGTATGGGACCCCCCCTTAAATATTAATATTATTTTAATTTTATTATTAATTATTAAAGTACACGTATACTAAAGGATTTTGTGAAAATTTCTAGTACCTACCTGTTGGCATTACATATTGATATCGAGCAAAAAAGGTAAAAAATGACGTTTATTTTATGGCAGCCAGTATTTGTTGTTATAGCGGCAACAGAAATACACAATCTGTAAAAATTTCAGACGCCTAGCTATAGCGGTTCTTGAGATACAGCCTGGAGACAGACAGACGGTCTGACAGACGGACAGACAGCGAAGTCTTACTAATAGGGTCCCGTTTTTACCCCTTTGGGTACGGAACCCTAAAAACTACGGAAACATACTAACTCCCATACTATTACCGTTTTGGTTCCTTTCGAACTGTCATGTAACGTCAGCCTGATACCGCTGAAGGCCACCTAAATATTGCAAATGTATTGAAAATGTGTACACATTTTTGAGAAGTATTTAATAATAATAATAATATCTATGGACGCATCACACCACGTTAGTCTGGCCCCGTGCTAAGAGTACCTGAAGGACTTGTGTTACAGGTACCAGACAACGGAAATATATTTAATACTTTTATACTATACATATATTTAAGATTTTTATTAAGTATATCATACGCACATTTAATACACATCCAGACCCCGGAACATTGAAAACTTTTTGTTCCGTTGGCGGGATTCGAACCCGCGACCCCCGGCTTGAGCTTCCACATACTCAACCATTTGAGCCACAGAGGTCGTCAAGTATTGTAGAACATGTTTTTTGACGGAGTTACTTTTCCTTAGTTTTTAATATTCGTAGGTACAACACAATCAATAGGATAGTTTTTGTTCCGGAAAAATGTACAGTTCTCGCGTGATTAACGAATTTTGACGCAACAGATTTGCTGTCGTCATTTAGAACTAAATATTTCAAATTTACTGTAATACGCAGTGGTACCAATATGAAAATGTTATAAATAATAACATAGATATTATTACTTTTGAATAAGTAGGGGATATTATAGTCTCTATAATAGTTTTCTGATGGTACAGACCTTAGCGAATGTATCATTTATATTTTATACGGTTGGCTTTCCACGTAATCGGATGAAGGATTAATTTTTTTCATCCACACCCAAATTGGTTTTCTGATCCTTCGCTTACGGAGCTGTGGAAACGGAATGTAATTACATATATTTATTGTAACGAAATATTTGTAAGGGTCAACCTTTCACTTTACCATATTGTATATATTACACGTCTATCTTTGGGCTATGACTTGGTATCCATATATGAACTAATTGATTTTCGCAGATGATCTTAGACTCATCATGGTTGGTGAGAATATTTGTTCTGAGGGAAGAGATATTCTCACCAACCATCGCTCTGTGAAACTGGAGAAGACATTCAGCGTATGAGTAAACACTACCTAGCAATAACGTACCATAGTCACCAATAACGTGTCACCGTTTGATGGCGATCTACCAATCACATTTCGCCTGATCGCTGATCTACCAATAGTGTGTGAGCGATCTTAAAGTTATGCACGGCCTATATACTACCGTACTGAGTATATCCATACTTATACTAATATTATAAATTTGAAAGTGTGTCTGTCTGTCTGTCGGTCCGTCCGTCCGTCCGTCCGTCCGTCCACTATATACCACGTTCTCACAGAAAACCGGCGTGAAACAGCGCTTGCGCTGTGTTTCGCCGAGTGAGTGAGTTTACCGGAGGCCCAATCCCCTACCCTATTCCCTTCCTTTCCCTCCCCTATTCCCTTCTCTTCCCATCCCTACCCTCCCCTATTACCCTATTCCCTCTTAAAAGGCCGGCAACGCACCTGCAGCTCTTCTGATGCTGGGAGTGTCCATGGGCGACGGAAGTTGCTTTCCATCAGGTGACCCGTTTGCTCGTTTGCCCCCTTATTTCATAAAAAAAAAGAAAAAGCGCATCGTCAGTGCGCAAAAAATACGTCGTGTGGAAGGGCCAAAGTAATTAGGGCCCTTACCAACGATCAAGGCGATCTGAGCCCTTAGTCAAAATGCAATCGAGTTTCGATAGCGAAGTTTAGATGTCAGAAATGTGTGGGATTTGACATAACGTATTGCTAGGTGTCATGGGCTTGCGATTGCGGTTGTTGAAAGAAGTGAATTCATTTTGACTAAGTACTCAGATCTAGAACAAGATAGTAAGGATATTCTTAAATCTGTCTATTTGACCAAACTTGTTTAACTCTATATTAATTTGCTTCTTTAACATCACGTCCAAAAATATTTCTCCATTGAAAGTAAAATGTTTGAAATCGCGTCTGTAATTTGAAGGTTCTTTTAATGATAAACGAAAGTTACCTTTCACGTAACAAAAAGGCTGCAAACAAAAACTGGAGGAACAATGAGAACAAAACAGAATTTCAATTCGAAACTTTACTTATTAATTTTAACGTTCAATAATAATTTAATTCGGGAGATAAAACGGGTATTATGGAGTTGGCAACTATGTTTTATGAAGTGTTTTTCAACCCTTTTTAGGGTTCCATAGTCAACAAGGAACCCTTATAGTTTCGGTTTGTCCGTCCGTCTGTCTGTCCGTCTGTCTGTCTGTCTGACTATAGGACCTACAGAGCTGTAATTTGGCATGAATGCACATATTAATAATGCCGACAAAATGGTACATGAAATCATTTTTTTTATGGTACTTTCCATACACATCAAGCGGGGATGAATTTTTTTTTCGCGTCAACCCCATTTTGTGGGGTGTTGTTGGATAGGTTTTTTAAAAATATTATGAGTATTCATAGATCATTTTCCGATTTAGGGATCCGTTTGTGAAATATTAAGTTTTAAAGTGGAAAAAATCGTTAGAGGCCAGTGTCCCCCCCTTCTACTAACTAAACGGGGGCTTTTAGAAATGTGAAAAAATTCACGGGAGTAGGAAATATACTGAATTTAAAAGGAAAACTATCATGGCTAAGAAGACTTCATAAGTTATTGAGTAATAGTCGATCAACTAAAAAAAATGTATTCGGCGAAGTATAAAGGAACTTTTCGTTCAAATTCCTTTGAAAGTAACTGAGATGATGTTGTTAGTAGTGTTAAACACGTTGTAAATGTACATTCATTGACCATGCAAAAATTTAAAAAAAACTAGCGGTACTACGGAACCCTATATTGTGCGTGGCTCGAGACGCACTTGGCTGGTTTTATGATGTGACCTGGTATGAAAAACATATTACGCGACCCCCTCACCATCTGCTTAGGAATCAACTTCTCTGATAGTACATTGTACAATTAATGAATATATTATATACTTTTGTTAAAAGTCTCTTATTGTATACCAGTTTTTTTATCTTTATTGTTTTTTGACTGAAATAGTTCTCTCGACCTTTGGCGACCCCCTACAGAAGCTTCGCGACCCTCTAGGCCCCTAAGGGGATCGCGACTTACATGTTGAAAAACACTGGTTTAAGGGAATAGGAGCTACGTCGTGGAGGCTGGAGGCCAAACTTTTGACACTGTACGCATAATTTAACGTTATTTATAGCGCGTCCTTGTTCGTGAAATACTTTATATACCTTTGAGAAAACAGTTTTTACTACCCATGTACCATCGAGGAAATTGATTCCTAGGCAGTTGACAGACCAACGTCATTTGGTCGGATGTCAATTCAATGTTAATTGTGATCTGTCAGCTGGGTTTGACGTAACGCGACCAAACTACGTAGGTCCCCCATCTGCCTAGGAATTAACTTCTCTGATAGTACCTTGTACACGTAATACCTACAAAAGTCTACTTATGCTACTGTGTAAAACATTTGTCTATCTGTAAAGAATTAGCACGATGATGGATCGATTTCTATTAAATTTGGCACAGGTGAAGAGTTGACAACGAGGACATAATATTATTATTAGGCTACCTATATTTATGGCAGGAAAATGCACCATCGAGGAAATTGATTCATAGGCAGTTGACGGACCTACGTCATTTGGTCAGACTATGTCAATTTAATTTTTGTTTTGATCTGGGTTCGATTGACATAACGCGACCAATCTTCGTAGGTCCGCCATCTACCTATGAATCAACTTCTCCGATAGTACATACCCAAAAATAAGATAACACTTTCACATTATTATTATTGATATGGTGGTAGGCCAGTATAGTCCCGACGTTCAGAGAATATTTGAAAAAAAAAATTCTGAATAAAAATGTTTTGAGCTTGCGTTTGATTTTGGATGTGAACATAATATTATATTGACATTAAAAAGATAAAACCGACTTCAAAAGTATACGTAATTGAGAATTAAAACTTCAAAACTACTGAACCGATTTTGATGAAAGTTGCACTATTCCCTAAGTTGAACAATACCTAGTAAGTACAACTAAAAAAAGAATTACTGAAATAGGAATGATAGTTCCAGAGATATGCGAACACAAACATAAAAACATACATACATACACTTTTGAAATTTGGCACATTTGTTCAGACGCTGATATAGACTAACATATTCGAAAATTGGGCAGTTCTGGAAATATTACATACATACGCGTCGAATTGATAACCCCGTTTTTTGAAGTCGGTTAAAAATATGTATACAAACACAAAAGATATGATTAGGAAAATTTATGCTGGACATAAAATCCAGGGTTTCGTATTTACCACGGTTAAATCAAATCGTTTCGGTGGAAATAGCAATCTCGTTTTGTCTAATTCATTCGCTTTTCCTCCCTTTTTGTGAAAATATTTTTCAATTGAGGCTTAGTGAAAACGGCTCATTTTCATCATGGTCGCAAGCCACGACGTCATAAAACATAATCATATTATATATACCTAATGTATGATATGAATGTTTGCGACTGATAAGTGTTTACTTTGGATTGGATTCACATATTGCAAGGACATACACACTACAAATTAATTACTTGACATACTATGGCCGGCAACGCGCCAGCAACTTTTCTGATGTTGCGAGTTTCCGTGGGCGACGGTAGTTGCTTTCCATCAGGTGACCCGTTTGCTCGTTTGCAATCTAATTTTATAAAAAAAAGACTTGCTACTTGCAGGTCAGGTTGCCTATTCCAATTTTTAATTGTTAAGAGCGCACTGTGAAAACGCTAGCCCCGCCTACACACAACGCTATCCTCCAATCGTGATACAATAATTCCATGAATCGTGCTACCGGGCAATGTGCTTTAGGCTGCAACTAATAGTGAACAATATCGCGTAACAACGGTTCCTGCATTATAGCACGAAAGTAAAGGTCATAAGTCCCAAAACTATTTTTTGATGATTACTTAAAAACTAAATACTTACAATACTAATATTTCCTTTAGCTATTATTTTATAAAATGTGTGATTGTAGTAGTGCAAGTTATTTAATAATAGTAACTCAATAAGTGTAACAGATATTTGTTGAAATACCCAAAAAGATTCATAATTTCGAAAAATAAAACTATCGAGTCAAAATAAGTGAATCGTGTTTTCCGTTAGCTAAATATCAGATATATATACAATGATTAAATAAATCTCAATTTCATTTGAGTCAATCGTCTTCCGGGATCGTAATACTTATTAGAAAACACAGCAAAATTGCACAGCCCGCTCTTAATTGCAAAATTCTTCACACCGCCTCGTCACGTTGCAATGTGAACTAACCCTTAGTTAAATTAACGGGTTTTTGAGCAAGTATTTCAGTTGCCATAATATCTTACTTTCTAATGTTATAAATGCGAAAGTGAGTCTGTCTGTCTGTTACCTCTTCACGCCCAAACCAATGAAGACGGGTATGGAGATACTTTGAGTCCCGAGAAAGGACATAGAATACTTTTTATCCCGGAAAAATGTACGGTTCCCGCACGATAATAGAATTTTGGCGCAACGGAGTTGCGGGCGTCGTATAGTTTTTATTATTATTATTTATTATAATATTATTACACTTTTCTACTTCACGTTGCATTAATCGTAATCTGTGTCGTAAATTATTAATTTATTACAATAGAGAATTTAGATAACGCGAAATCGGCTTAATTCGAGTTAGTAGGTGTTCGGTTGACGTCACACGCTAATTAGACCCAATTAAATGTATTAAATTGGGTATTCATCGAAGTTTCGCGAACGGACTTTGTGCTGGCATTTTAGCCAAAAACTTTTCTTTATCGCTTCTTTATAGAATCGCCGATCAAAATGTATGGAATTAACATTTAAAGCGTTCGTTAATATGACGTTGACATTCGATTCGTCTAATGTCAATTCCATACATTTTGATCAGCGATTCTATAAAAAAGCGATAAAGAAAACGTCTTGGTTGTAGGCTGTAGGCTCTGGGTATTTAGTCACATTGTATTCGAATTTTTCATCAAAGAAGTAGGATGTTATAAATGTATGTATGGAATGTAGCGCAACACTGAGATGACATTTGTCGAATCCCTTTTCATTTTCATTTTCTCACGTCGTTGTCGAATTTGGATCCGATAAATCCAACTCGTCTAACTACCCTGAGCTCGTCCGGAGAAGGGATTGGCCGATTGAACGCCCGGCTGCTTTTTAATTTTCTTTTTAGACGCCATACGGCCAACGAAGGCCTGATGAAAATTTAACTCGCTTTTAATATTACTAACTGTCCTGCAACTTGCATAAAATTCACTTTCAGCTATTAAACGTGGAGATACTTTAAATTTTGCTCGTTCCATTTTTAATTTAGCAGTATGACGTATACTGTACTGTACTATACTGTACTCGGCGAAACATGGCGATAGCGGTCATTGACTCCCTGTCAAAAACTTGTCATTTTCTATATAAACCGCGATTGACAGTCAAGTGTCAGATATTGTCAATCGTGGCTTTATACAAAAAATGACAAGTTTTTGACAGGAAGTCAATGACCGCTTCCGCCATGTTTCGCCGAGCACAGTATATATTATTTTACTACCTTGATTGTTGGTCTACGTATGTTACGGTATTTAACAGAGAAATTGTTCCAATCTATATAAATAAAAATGAATTTTCAATGTTGCTAGTCTCGCTTAAACTCGAGAACGGGTTAACTTATTCGGCTAGTTTTAATCTTGAAATATTTGTGGAAGTCCAGCCCCCCTAGCATACGCTAACGAGATATCTCGTGGATATCTCACTCTCGAGCGTAGTGATATTGTCCATATCGATATTATAATATATCTCTTTTTCGCTAACATGCGTACGTCGAGACTCGAGAGATAAATTTCTTGTTCGTATATAGTTCGTTAGTATATACAACGATGTCAATACTTGGATATGGCATACGCCATCAAAACTGTAGCAATGTTTTTGCATGCAAAATGTGTATCGAGAAAATATTGTCGTCCTTTTTTGTCTTACAGTAATAGCATATACTACTTTCTCTTTCACTCATTCACGCTTTCAATGCATATTTTACGTAATCAATGCACTAAACACGTCCGACTGTCACCGCGTCCTAAGGCACACTGCTCTCAGATGAGTGAGCTCACTCATTTCGAGGGTGACACATTTTCGCGCTGACGATTGTATGGAATGCCTCTTCTAAAGGTTATAATTCTATGAGTATATAGACAAAAATAGCACATATAAAAAAAAAAACAAAATTAACTCTAAAATTGACGACAGACGTGCGAAAAAAAATGTATGTCATGTTATGATCAATAGAGATGAAGAGATAAACCAGTTAACATCGAGAAAACGTGTACTTAGACAAAATTTTCTCGTTGGCGTATGCTACTATCCTACCTACCTATGCTACCTATGCTACCCACCTTCCCAGCCGTGCGGCTGGGAAGGTGGGTAGGGAAGTGATACTTAGTTTGAGGCTCTAGTCTCTACATAACAAAATAGCGGTTCTTCTATCCTGTACTTACTGAAGCAGCTTAGCGCTTTTGTATAATTAACCTTACATCAAGCGTGTGAATTGTTACATACCTGAAACAATAAATAAATATTATTGGCTAATAGAAATTACCATTTAATCGATTCATTGCTTATCTCTCTTTGATTTATGATAATGGTTGATGCCTATAACTCCGTTGTACAGAAATTCCTATATCGCACGGGAACAGTACATTTTTCCGGGATGAAAAGTTTTGATATATCCTTTCCCGGGATTTAAAGTAATACGCAATGAAATCAGTTCAGAGGTTTGGGCGTGAAGAGGTAACAGACAGACTGCCATACGCATTTATAATATTAGTAAGTCATAATGACGACCTCTGTGGCTCAGTTGGTGGGTTGTTGGTAGCTCAAGCCGGGGGTCGCGGTTACGAATCCCGCCGACGGAACAAAAAGATTTCAAAGTTCCTGGGTCATGGATGTGTATTAAATATGTGTATCATATAATAAAAATCTTAAATATATGTATAGTATAAAAGTATTAAATATATTTCCGTTGTCTGGTACCCGTAACCCAAGTCCATCAGGTCACCACGGGTCCAGACTGACGTGGTGTGAAGCGTCCATAGATATTATTATTAAAGATATTATAATATCTTTAAGTATGTTTGATAATAATACTGTCTGCGTGTACGTGATGAAGAGAAATGCGAACGATTTAAAAAAGGTCGGCAAGATGATATATAGATGAGGGTTACTTCGTGGCACTTTGTATGACCAACAGAATTACGAGAGAAAAGGTTCCCCGATATATAACCCACTAAATCTAATCTGAACCACATATATTACGATCACTTCTTCAATATTGAGTTATAGTTTTTTCCAGCTTTTGCCCACGGTTCGTCCTCACTCGTTAGTATCCCTACTATCGTACTATCTACTCATACTTTTAAAGCTGATAAAATATCATAGTTAGGGCATGTTTCACCACTTCCTGATAAAGTGCCGGATAGGCTATTTACAAGTTTTTTGACAGACTCTCCATACTCTGTCTGTCAAGTTAAGTGGTGGATAGCCTATCCAGCACTTATCAGGAAGTGGTGAAACAGACCATAATAATAGAATATGTCATTCATCCCTATCCCTGGATGTAATTATGATTATTGATTGAATTACCGCTTATTTAAAATTACCTCATGAATTATTGTAGTTTTTGCATATTTTATAGACAAAATCAACTCTAGGGAGGCCTCGACCCTTGATCGTAATGTGGTATTTACGATCAAGGGTCGAGGCCTCCCTAGAGTTTCGACTCTAGACCAGCGGTTCTTAAACATTTTTGGTGGCGGAACCCTTTTAAGAAGTAACACTTTGGCGGCCCCACCATTGATGATGTTTTGTTCTTTAATGAATTTTCTCTTTTCTTTTAATTTGCTGGTGTCTGATGACATTAATTCTAAAAACAATTTATGTGTCGCTCGCGGAGCTCCAGGAATCCGCAGAGCACACTTTGAGAATGGCTGGTCTAGACTATAGAGATATTAGGAATAAAGTTTGGAAAACGAATGTCTTGAATTTTTAGTTTTTTTTTTAGTTTTGTATTCTAAGGCTGACCGCATACACACGTTTTCCGTATTCGATTTTCGAATTCGTTTTCCGTATTCGGATATTCGAAATGCGGCTAGCCTAAAAATGATGCGCCTTAATAATAGAATATATCCTGAATTCAATATTCAAAATACAATGAAATCCTGTATTATCGAAAAACAATTGTTCGTCCACGCTGACTGTGAAAGCAATGTAATGTCGTACGAAAGGACTGTATATCTGATCTGGTGACGGAATCCATGTGGAATCGACAGGACTTGCAATTTATGGACTCGTGAATGGTAATTTTATTATTTCCTCATGGAATATTTGTTCGCTAAGATATAAAAAAATCGGCCAAGTGCGAGTTAGACTCGCGCACGAAGGGTTCCGTACCATAATAGAGCAAAAATAGGCTGAAAATTGTGTTTTTTGTATTCCCATACAAAAAACACACCCCGTTCCCGCCCCTCTTAGTTATTTAATTTATTTAAATTTTATTATTAAACTACAAAAATACAACTGAGTATTTCGTGAATATTTCAAGTGCCTATGTGTTGCCCTTATTGATATCGAGTAAAAAATAGCAAAAAAAACACGTTTGTTGTATGGGAGGCCCCCTTAAATATTTAATTTATTTTTAGTATTTGTTGTTATAGCAGCAACAGATATATACACAATCTGTTTATATATACACAATATATATACACAATTTCAGAAGTCTAGCTATAGCGGTTTTTGAGTTACAGCCTGGAGACACACAGACAGACAGACAGACAGACGGGCGGACAGACGGACAGACATCGAAGTCTTAGTAATAGGGTCCCGTTTTTACCCTTTGGTTACGGAACCCTAAAAAGAAAGCTTCTATCAAAGATCAATAGATGATAATTTGACGAAAAAAAAAGATATTATCATAGCGTTTTATAAGCGATTAAAATGTATCGCTCAACGCGCGTTAAGCGCTTATGTCATTAGACATGCCCTTATTCTAAGCCACTATGTATAAACATTAACACGGAAACCGCACATTTTGAATAGAACCTCACCGTTTTCAACGGTCTATAAGATAGTTCTTGAATAGCTTGGCAGAATACTACAAATTACTTGTGCTTTGTTGAAATAAAACAAGACTATTTGGTACAGTGAGTTTCTAAAATACTAGAGTAGCAACGTCTTACAAACGATTCTCGGAAATGCGTAACCACTTGATAGTTCATAAGACGATGTCAAGTCATTATGCCAATATGTCATTATGTAAGTCAGATATGCCTGCAGGCATCTTCGAAGTGGCATTGCTGCCGTAAACTGCCAATCTAGTTACGTTAGTAACATAGAATATCATTGATTTGGTAGGTCTGAGAAAATATCTCTGGCTATTTATTATTTCATCGCTGAAAGTTAAGACAGAATAAAGTCTGGCCGGGTCTGCTAATAAATGGATCCTTAACTTGTTTATTAAAACAGCTTTCATTTAAACTTTTATTCTAAGTAATTTAAATTTATAAAACTTCTATTTCGTCAGTCCTACGGGTATATTCAATTCAAATAGACATATTATTTATTCCGCAAATACCGTAATCGAAATGTGTATCCTTTGACTTACGCAACTGTTTTTCGGATGGAAATTCCCGGGAACATTTTCCTTTTCATCTATTTTTAGCTCGATTAATAAGCACGACAAACGAATTCTGCCCGTAATTGCTTTGCTGACATCGTTGTTTGGGAGACTAATTGTGTTAATTTAATATCATTAGTGGTTTAATAACTGTTGCATCTGTATTTACTGTGTGCAACACGCACACACAGGGGTTGCGTTATGACGTCACGGGCGACAGGGACGGGGCTATGCACTTTTGGCAAACCGGGGCGAGACGGAATATAGGCCAAACAGCGACCTACCTCCGCTTATAGTGTTGCACCTACGTCAATTTTATAAATAAGGGCGTGCGGAAAAGTTATTAATAAAGTAATGCAAATGCGCGTTGTATTGTTTTATCCGTATGCGCCGGGAGCGTTAAGTTTTTTAGTTTATAATGTATGTTTGCATGTGTAAATAAAAAGTTTTTGGCTCGCTCCTGGACACCACACAATAGAGTTTCAAAAGCATCGTTACATTAGTTTTACAACTCAGTTATGTATAAGTAGTCTTTTGCGACCCAGAGCTGTAGCCTGTATCTTTAGTATCATTTAGTCTCTATTGTCTACACGCTACACGAAACAGCAGGGTTTTCGACCTTCATTAAATGATAGTCGTTTAATCGTAATCGGCAAATTAGATCTTGTATGAATAACATAATTATAACATTATAAACTCAATGATAATAAGTGACATTGAAAAAATTAAAAACGTTATCCTTAGTTCTTTGTGAAGATACTTTAACAAGCACGATTTTAACGATCAATGATTTTTTAGATTCCATCATTATTTAGGAGAATAGAGTACCTCTCATTGTTCGTAAAATTGTACAGCGTCAAGTGTAACGAGACGTCAACTCGAGAGCTCTCCAAAAAATGCGAAACGAGCATCTTACGAGTATAATGGTTCTTGTAGAAGTTTCTAACGTTGTACGAAATATCTTCATGTAGCCTAGATGTTATAAATCTAAAGCGTCTAACCATACTACTTTGACGACCTCTGTGGCTCAGTTGGTGGGCTGTTGGTAGCTCAAGCCGGGGGTCGCGGGTTCGAATCCCGCCGACGGAACAAAAATTTTTCAAAGTTCCTGGGTCATGGATGTGTATTGAATATGTGTATCATATAATAAAAATCTTAAATATATGTATAGTATAAAAGTATTAAATATATTTCCGTTGTCTGGTACCTGTAACACAAGTCCTTCAGGTACTTACCACGGGGCCAGACTGACGTGGTGTGAAGCGTCCATAGATATTATTATATTATATTATTATTATTATACTAATAAGTATTCTTACACAGGGAATAAAAATACAGCAGACAGTTTGTCCCTAACTAATATTTACAAAGCGAGTATACAAAGAAGTATACAGTATACTATTTATTTTTCTTTATCTTTATTTTTATTTATTTATATATCTTTTTTAATAAGAGGATTATTGTAGAACTCTAAATATATTTTGCTAGGTATCAATTCTCTCACAAAAAATGCACATCTTTTTTTCTTCGCAGTCGATTAAAAAGTCAGGCCACAGAAATGCGCCCATTTAAATGATTATGAAGTTTTTAATTATCATTAACGCCAAGAATATACGGACAGCTGCTAAATAACTGGCCAAGTACGGCCAAGTACAATGTACCATCGAGGAAATTGATTCCTAGGCAGTTGACGGACTTACGTCATTTGGTCGGCTTATGTCAATTAAATTGTAGTGACTAGTGTACATAGCAAACTTCTTTTATAAAACCTATTTCATATTATTTTGTACTCTTTAGTTTATGGTATTTTGACTTGTTTACTTTTTGATAGATTTTGTTATTACATTAAAAAGATTTCACTTGAACATCGAGTCCATTATTTTATTAGTTTCTCCTTTGCACCTTCTAAACAAAAAGTTGGGCAAGCGATTACCCTCGCAATCCCGCGAGGACCTTGCTCACTTCATTGGTGACCCTCGACAGAACACACGATGGAGAATGAGAATGTGAACAGTGAACCGAGAGACGGCGCAGCGGGAGAAATATTTCGCGTTGGCGTACGTATTCCCCCGTTTTATCCTGAAAAACCCGGGTTATGGTTTGCGCAGATGGAGGCGCAGTTCATGTTGTCCGGCATAAAATCTGACGAGACTAAATTCTACTACGTCACCGGCAACTTGGACTCGCAGTACGCGGCCGAGGTAGAAGATATAATAGCTAACCCTCCACCAACGGCTAAGTACGAAAGGTTGAAAAGCGAGCTATTTAAACGACTTTCGGCATCGCGGGAAAAGAAAATAAGGCAACTTCTTATGCATGAGGAGCTCGGCGACAGAAAGCCTTCGCAGTTCTACCGCCACCTACTCAATCTTGCTGGCCCGGGAGTACCCGAAGAGTTCCTGCGGAGCATCTGGAGCAGTATTCTTCCTGCAGGCACCCAAGCCATCGTAGCCTCGCAGTCCAAGACTAGTCTTCCTGATTTGGCGGAACTAGCCGACAGGATCCACGACGTGGTCGGCCATCAGATTCCGTCGTCTTCTGCTGTAGCTGCTCCACCACCGTCTTCGAGTGCCCACCCTGAGATTGCTGCGCTGACCGAGCAAGTACAAAAGCTGACAAGCCAAGTGGAACGACTGTCCCGCCCCAGAGGACGTTCCAGCAGTCGCAGTCGCACCCGTCACCGGTCCCTTTCAACCAGGTCGGAATCTAGCTATCGAAGATTCCCACTATGCTGGTACCATCAGAAATTTGCAGACCGTGCCCGGAAGTGTGTGAAGCCGTGCGACTACCACAAGTCGGAAAACTCACGGGGCAATCTGTAATGGCGGCCTAGGATTGCCCGAATACCGGTCGCATATTTGTCACCGATCGAAGGTCGAAGGTACAGTTCTTGGTCGACACCGGAAGCGACCTCTGTGTCTACCCCCGATCGGCGATCCCTAGACGACTGGAGAAGACCACTTACGTTTTGTGTGCGGCCAATGGGACACCGATACCTACATACGGGTTTATTAATTTAAATTTAAATCTAGGTTTACGCCGTGACTTTACTTGGCGATTTATAGTTGCCGATGTTACAAAGGCGATAATAGGCGTGGATTTTTTATCTTTTTACAATTTAGTTATTGATTGCAGGAATCAATGCCTCATCGATAACTACACAAGCCTTTCCGCCCCGGCGTCGCCTGCCCGTCATTGTGGTGATGTGTCTTCGGTGAAGGTGAGTCTCGGTGATTCCGCTTACACACATATACTACGGGATTTTCCCGACATCACTCGTCCACCAGGTATACACCGCACTCCCAAACACAACACTGTACACCACATACGTACAACACCTGGCCCACCAGTATCGTGCTCACCCCGTAGATTGGCGCCTGACAAATTAAAAATCGCTAAGGATGAATTTGATGCCATGATTCAATGTGGCACATGTCGCCCATCTGAGTCTCCGTGGTCGTCGCCTCTCCACCTGGCGCCGAAGAAAGACGACGGCTGGCGCCCCTGTGGCGATTACAGGATGCTGAACGCACGGACCATCCCTGACCAGTATCCCATCCGTCACATACAGGATTTTGCACATAGCCTTTCTGGCTGTACCGTATTCTCTAAGATTGACTTGGTGAAGGCGTACAACCAGATCCCCGTGAATCCAGAAGACGTCCCGAAGACCGCGATCAGAACGCCGTTCGGTCTTTTCGAATTTCCGTTCATGACGTTCGGACTTCGAAATGCCGGGCAGACGTTCCAGCGGTTCGTGGACGAAATGGTCCGGGGTCTGGATTTTACGTATGCATATTTGGACGATTTTTTGGTCTTCTCGAAAGACCAGAAGACCCACGAACTCCACCTTCGCCAACTCTTCACCAGACTTAGGGACTACGGTATGGTCATTAACAGCTCGAAGTGCGTGTTTGGCGTGCCAGAGATTGACTTTTTGGGCTACCATATTTTAGCCAAAGGCACAAGACCACTGCCATCCAAGGTCGAGGCAGTAAAAAAATTTCCTGTGCCAAAAACGGTCAGAGAGCTACGCAGGTTCCTCGGTATGCTCAACTTTTACCGTAGGTTCATCCCTGGTGCAGCAAATTTTCAAGTACCCTTAAACAATCTTTTAGTTGGGTCAGTTAAGGGTTCACATCCAGTAAATTTTACCCCCCAGGAGTTCGAGGCATTTCAGAAATGCAAGGACAGCCTTTGTCTAGCAGCATTATTAGCACATCCTGATTGCAGCGCTAAGTTGGCGTTGGTCACGGATGCTTCTGACAAGGCTATCGGCTCTATGCTGCAGCAGCTCAACGCAGGTTCATGGGAGCCTCTTGCATTCTTTTCGCGCAAATTGAATCCAGCGGAAATAAAGTACTCCCCATACGACCGCGAGCTGCTCGCCATTTATCAGAACGTTAGGCATTTTCGGCACATGTTAGAGGCTCGTGATTTTGTTATTTACACGGACCACAAGCCCCTAACTTTTGCCTTTAGCTCTAGCAAGAAGAATTGCTCTCCACGGCAGTTCCGTCACCTGGATTTTATAGCCCAGTTTACAACGGATATCCGTCACATATCCGAAAAAGATAATGTGGTGGCGGATACTCTTTCGCGCGTGGAGGAGATATCACAACCTGTGCCTGTTGAAAGAATCGCAGCAGGTCAGGTTGATAACCAGGAGCTAGAGCGACTTCTAGAAGGTTCTACCTCGTTACGCCTGCAGCTTCTTCAGGTACCAGGCTCACGTAGCCAGCTGTATTGCGACACTAGCAGCACTACGCCGAGACCTTATGTGCCTAAAGAATTGCGCAAAGCAATATTTAATAACTTGCATTCCCTGAGTCACCCAGGGGCTAAGGCTTCTGTTAGGCTAGTAACCGAACGATATGTCTGGCCTAGCATTAGAAAGGATTGTCGCGAGTGGTTCGGTCTTGTGTAGCTTGCCAGCGATCGAAGATCACCAGACATGTGCATTCTCCTGTGGGTGATTTTAAGTTACCCTCATCGAGATTTGCATTTGTCCATATCGATCTCGTGGGTCCTTTCCGCTATGCCAAGGTTTCCGCTATTGCCTCACTGCCGTTGACCGCTTTACGCGATGGCCTGAGGCAATACCGCTAGCCGACATAACCGCGGAAACAGTGGCAAAGGCCCTACTGAGTGGTTGGATCGCTCGATTCGGCTGCCCATCTACTATCGCCACCGATAGGGGTAGGCAGTTCGAATCAGCGTTATTCAAGTGCTTGTCTTCGATCGCTGGTTTCCAACACCGCAGAACCACTGCATACAATCCTGCCTGTAATGGACTGGTGGAGAGATTCCACCGTCAACTAAAAGCTGCGATAGTATGCCATGCCAATGACAGTTGGGTGGAATCTCTCCCACTAGTACTATTAGGCATCCGTAGCTCCTTCAAAGAAGATGCTCAGGCTTCAGCAGCCGAACTTGTTTACGGGCAACCGATACGTCTTCCGGGTGAGTTCTTTGACCCTCAGGCTGACGAGACTGGCGATATGACGGAGTACTTGTCAAGACTTCGAAGTATCGTCAGGAAACTCCGCCCATCACCAGCAGCTAGGCATAACAGCTGCAGCTTCAAAACTTTTATTTACAAGGACTTATCTTCTTCGTCTCATATTTTCTTGAGGGACTGCACTGGTGGTGGTTTAAAACCTCCATACTCTGGCCCTCATAAGGTCATTGAAAGAGGTGACAAGACCTTTAAAATTATGGTGAACGGCAAGCTGGTCACCGTATCAATAGACCGAATCAAACCGGCCTTCATATTAAGTGACCCTACCATCACACCATACTCACAACATAACACTAACACGCGCCAAAACACTTCACACTCGCTACTCAACAATAGTATAGATGTGTAGGTAACTGTGATTTACCTCCCGCTGATGATAACATCATTAGAACGACGAGGTCAGGCCGTCGTGTAAAATTTCCGAACTATTATCGCCCTTGACGGTCTCTGGAGGGGGGTGATGTAGTGACTAGTGTACATAGCAAACTTCTTTTATAAAACCTATTTCATATTATTTTGTACTCTTTAGTTTATGGTATTTTGACTTGTTTACTTTTTGATAGATTTTGTCATTACATTAAAAAGATTTCACTTGAACATCGAGTCCATTATTTTATTAGTTTCTGCTTTGCACCTTCTAAATAAAAAGTTGGGCAAGCGATTACCCTCGCAATCCCGCGAGGACCTTGCTCACTTCAAAATGATAGCTGTGATCGGTCAGATGGGTTTAACCACTGACTTAACGCAACCAAATAAGTAACGTAGTTCCGCCATCTGCCTAGGAATCAATTTTTCTGATAGTACAATGTACATATTGCAGCAGGGTTCTAAAGGACATCAGGCAATTTCCATACAATGTTGACCTAAAAAAAAAAAAAAGCTCCGCGGCCAGACCTAGGATTATTTAAAATAGCTAGGCCATATTAAAACTTAAAAAAAATGAACTTAACCCTGTAACTGCATTTTCTGAGTAATTATTTAGTTAGGAAAAAAATATTAAAAGCATTACATTTAAAGGGGTCTTACTGGGAAAGGGCATCGTACTAGAAAAGATTTAATATGGGATAAGGGGTCATTTCCCAGTAAGACCCCTTTTAATATAATGATTTTAATATTTTTTTCCTAACTAAAAAAATTCTCAAAAGATGCAGTTACAGGGTTAAGTCCATATTTTTTTAAGTTCTTAATATGGCCTAGCTATTGGAAATATTCTTAGTTCTAGCCGCGCTTTTTTTTAGAACAGAATGCCTGATGTCCATAGTCATATTTGAAGAAAAAAAAAAGTCATATGAATGAATGAATGAATGAACGAATGAATGAAATATACTTTACTTAAAGCCCGCAATTCCGTTGCGCCAAAATTCGTTTATCGCGAAGGAACCGTACATTTTTCCGGGATAAAAAGTATCCTATGTCCTTTCCCGGGGCTTAATCTATCTTCATACCAAATTTTAGCAAAATCAGTTCAGCAGTTTGAGCGTGAAGAGGTAACAGACAGACAGACACAGTTTCGCATTTATAATATTAAGTTTTTTTTTATTTTTTTTTTTATTCGGAAAACTTACGGCTACATACAAATATAATCAGAAGAACACACACATGAAGGCCAATCAAAAGTTTTCGCATATAGACAGAAATCTAACAAGAAACATCAGAGATTAACAAACATAACAAAACATCCACTAAATAAATAAATCACGCACTAAAGATTATTTTAAGTAATACATTTTTTAATGAAGAAACGCTGGTATTAAATAAGTCTACGTTTGGATGTTCGTGCGAAATTTTATTCAAGCTTCTGCTGGCTCGTATCAGATAGCTGTTTTGCCGATAAGTGCTGTTTATACATGGGATGTGTAAGAGCTTGGGCCTGACCATCAGAAATGAGCGTGTTACTAAAAAAATTTCACCTAGCAACTCAGGACAGTTTACTTCGCCGTTCGCTATTTAAAAAAAGGTAAGATAGGTCAGCAATACGTCGTCGTTCATGCAATGGCAGATATGGAATTTTTTACACCGTGTTTCGTAACTAGGCCTACTACGAAACTGTTTTGAGACTCAAACAATCGGACGAGAATGCCGCGTCCTGCTCTAACAACGTCATTTCACGTTTGCTAGAGTAGGACGCGGCATTCTCGTCCGATTGTTTGAGTCTCAAAACAGTTTCATGGTACAAGGCCAGAGACCTAGTGCCGAGTTTTGAATTGTAGGAACTAGGAACTGTAGGAAGCGATTTTGGATGGGCTCAATTCGATTAATGTAGCAGCTATAATTTGGATTCCATACCTGAGAAGCATATTCTAAATAGCTACGGACAAAGGAACAGTATAAAATCTCATCTCAGTATAAAACATTATGGAAGTATGGATTACAGCGAGTCCCAAAATTGAGATTCAGTTAAACAGCACAGTAAATCGGATTCACAGTAAAATTGAAAATGTTCAAAACGGAACACAAAGGAAGTAACTTCATTACAAAGTAATTTCATTTCAAACGCGTTAGTTCCTTTGTGAGCGTGATCCCGTATGTCAAATTAGTTTAAATAAACGTGCCAGGTTTCTCAGAACTGACCCTTGGTAAATTACATCAATGTGGCTTGATAAAAACTAAGACCTACGAAAAAAGTAAAACCGAAAGTTATTACAATAAAAATAGTGCGTATATCAATCAATCAAATCAGCCTATATTCGTCCACTGCTGGACATAGGCCTCTCTCAATGAACGCCAACATGGCCGATCTCCTGCTAACCGCATCCAACATGGACCCGCAACTAAACGGAGATCGTCGCCCCACCTAGTTGGAGGTCGACCTACACCCCGTTTACCCAGCCTTGGTATCCATTCCAGAATAAGTTTACTCCAGCGATCGTCTGTTCTTCGAGCTACGTGACCAGCCCAGTTCCACTTCAGCGTACCTACTAATTCTCTGCACTATGTCGGTGAATTTGGTTTTTTGACGAATTGTTTCATTTCGAAGCTTATCCGCCAAAGAAACTCCGAGCTTAGCGCGCTCCATAGCACGCTGAGCATCGGAAAACTTACGAGATAGCCCAGCTGTAAAAGGCCAGCCGTCCTAGCATACGCCAACGAATATCTCGTTGGCGTATCTCGTGGATATCTCACTCTCGAGCGATTTTGATCTTGATCTTGTCGATATCGATATAATATATCTCTTTTTCCCTAACATGCGTAGGTCGAGAGAAAAAATTCTCGTTCGTAGACTAGCTTCACAGCTGATAATATTAGGTATATATCGACAAACTACTCTCCTCTTTTGTCAAAATCTTGACAAAACTCGATAAAAATGTGTTGTCATGTTAGGGTTCGTAGACAAAAATAGCACAGATTAAGAAAAAAAAAGGAACACAATTATCTCTAATTTTGACGACAGACACGAGAAAAAAAGTATGTCATGTTAGGGTTAATAGAGATGAAGAGATAAACCAGTTAACATCGAGAAAACATGTAGACAAAATTTTCTCGTTTGCGCATCTTAGGCCGGCAGGTTTCCGCCCCGTAGGTCATAATGGGAAGCACGCATTGATCGAAGACTTTCGTCTTCAAGCTACAGGTAAGAAATAAACATAGCATAACTATGCACATTGCAAATGTGATATTTTTATTAGTAAGGAGGATTGTGATAGCTGACAAAAACATTGTTGAGTAGTACGATTTCAGGTCCAACAAAATTTTTTTGACGGAATTCTAACCAAAACTCTCTATTACAATTTACAACTGGGATGCTGAGCTAACTAAATCAAAGAAAGCATATCCACTATACAGGCATGTGCCTGGGGACGACAAGTAGGCCAAGTGTGAGTGACGCTCGCGACCCCGTGACGTGGCTCATGAATTACCCATGCCGCTGCGAACTCATTCAAAATTGCACAACTTTTTTATTTCACAACGCAAAAATTATTAAAGTTTGTCTTTGGACAACGATATTTTCAGGGCATGTAAATTGGGTCGCAAATCGGAATAATCAATGGTTTATTTTAATACAAATTTTGGATGTTTTTTGCAAATAAAACTTTGATTGGATTGTCAAAATATTACATTAGATTTAGAGGATTTAGGCCTCTACGAGTACACGTCAAGTACTTGACTGTGCCTCGTATCGACCATACTGGATCACTACATACCATCGCCATTGTATAGACGGGGTAATGGTGTATGATGGTGGACGATTTCCAGGCGTGGCGCGCAATGGCGCCTGCATTCCATTGTGTGCTGGCTACTTAACATGTTACAAAAGTGTCCATAGATATTTATTACGCAGCTGATACTTGGGGCTCTACATAACGACTCCTGTGTAGCTTACATCTAATGAATCTGGTCACCGATACCGAAATCGATGTGGGAGCTATATATTTTTGACCCATTAAATAACCGAAACGAAATATTAAATACGAGGTTAATGATGACGGCAGTAGATAATTTCGCATCCAATAAATTGAACGGGATTATTGGATTATCAATTTACTCACGCCGGAAATATATTCCAGAGAAACAAATGGAATAATCCGAGTTCGGCGTCGGAATACCTTGAATAAATTTAAACAACGTTTAAAATAAAACAAACGGCTACTTTATAAGGGCTCAGCGAGTTACCCTTATAATTTTGTTCGGCGAACTTGGCGAAGTTTATTTACGCTATAAAGGTTGAATTAACGGCCGACCCTACAGGGCCAAGGCGAAGGTTTTATTTCATCACGATCCCGTAATATTCCGGTCACATTAAACCGTTTAGCGAATTTGCATAATTTGCGTTTGATACATATTTACAGGGTAAACATTGACCGAGCCACTCTAATTAGACTAATTTTATTTCGAAAGGAGCACGGGTCACAAGAGTTACACGACTTGGTAAAAAACAGTTGCTTTTATGAAAAAACAAATGTATTATCTACTTGGTGTTTTACTTGGAATATCGAAACGTATGTTTTTCCGGGAGAGATAGTAGCCTGTATCTATGTAAATCCGTTTTATGTAGAACACAAACTTTTTTTTAAAGAGGCAAGTTTATATATTTATACATCATCGGTTTATCGACACCACCTGCAAGTATCTTCAGAAATTTTAACGCAAAAGTTTTTGGAAGAGAAGAAGTCTAGCAATGTTATTTTCAAAAATGCGCATTTTTGAGCTGAGCTTACTTCAAATTAATATTTTTTTTCTTGGCTTTAACTGCGATCAAAGTTCGGCCTCCCAGGCTCGCCGGTAATATAATTTAGGGCCTGTTTCACCACTTCCTGATAAGTTCCGGATGGCTATCCACCAATTGGCAATTAACTTGACAGATAGAGTATGAAGAATCTGTCAATAAGTTGTGGATAGCTTATCCGGCACTTTATCAGGAAGTGGTGAAACAGGCCCTTAGACGTACCAATTACTATCCCATTTGTTATATAAGCGGGGGTGAAATTCTCGCGCCTAAAGCTGAAATGTATTAAGCAAATTCCTATGTAAATAAGCCGTCAGTAGTAATTAAATTATTGTTTAGTCAGGTTGAAGGTTTCCCGGAGACCTGAGTAATTAATTCATCAATCAATTATTGATCACCCTATCTTGACGCTTATTAACTCATCAAGCCCCATACGATCACCGGTGATTGCGAAAACAATAGAATACAATAACATTTCCAAGAATCCGCGATTGAAGGGTAAACAGCTTTCATCGTGAACAACGTTTTAAACAGTATGAAAATACGGTTCTATCTCCTCACTCCATTGTGTACGTATTTTCATGTCATACGCCAATGATACATGACTTAAACATAACAGTAAATATATATTATATATTTTAACCGACTTGAAAAAAAGGGGTTATCAATTTGACCCGTATGTATGTAGTATTTCCAGAACTCCCCAGTTTTCGTATATGTTAGTCTATATCAGCGTCTGAAGGAACGTGCCAAACTTCAATAGTGTATATATGTTTTTATGTTGGTGCTCGCATATCTCCGGAACTACAAGTCCAATTTAAGTCATTCTTTTTTGTTGTACTAGGTATTGTTCAACTTAGGGTATACTGCAAGTTTCATCAAAATTAGTTGAGTAGTATTGGAGATAGAGGGTTTTAATTCTTAATTACGTACAATTTTGAAGTCGGTTTTATCTTTTTAAAATACTATAAGGTGCCTCTTCACAATGGACCATGCTGGCCCACTACAATCCATCGCCATTGTGTAGACGGGGTAATGGTGTGTGATGGCCGACGATAGCCAGTGGATTGCCAGGCTACTGCCTGACAATGAGCCATATGCCATTGTGCTTAACACCAAGTGATCATGGTTGTGGACCTGCAGTGGGCCATCGTAGGCCATTGTGTACTAGGGGCTTTACGTTAGCATTTTTAAAAAGTTACACTTCATATACAGAGTGTTACAAAACAAAGTGATAATATTTTAGGATCTGTATCCAGCGTATGAAATTACCAGCGCTGAAAGAGTCATTTCTTTATTTTTATATGGGAAAATTCACGAGTCATGACTTTGGGGCATTTCTAATAGAAACATAATATATCAGGAGTCAAAGGAACTCTACATGCTACGACCTAATTTTATACGAGCTGACTTAAAAATCAAAATATCAATAATTATTAATTATTATATTAATTCTTGATATTGAAAAAACATAATATTATATACGGTCGAATTGAGAAACCTCCTCCTTTTTTGGAAGTCGGTTAAAAAAGGCATGACTATAGATAAAATCCTACACCGACGTTTTGGCCCGTGGCTGAAATCAACGCCGTCTTGTAATTTAATGACTTGAGAGACAGCTGTTTTGAAACCATATCCTTGTGGGTCTGTGATGTATTTTGTATATATCATGCTAACCGTAATGCCCACTTACGCCTGAAAATCGGTAACAGATTATCTGAAGATAAGTTTAAGATTGTAATGCTTGGTACGACGTATATAATTAAGTTGTGGAAATAATCAGCATGACCTACAAAAGTCCTATCGAATCTAAGATAAGATCAATAAGGTTAAGATCTAAATCTTGCCCTAAAATACTTCTTTGTGCCATTTAAAAATTGCTTTCTTTATGTCTGTTCGGCCTATACATATATTTTGACTGCCTTTCTCCCTGTAAGTAAGATACTCCTTTCTATTGTTTGTCAGTTTCTAGCCCAGTAGCTTTAAGCCTATAGCTAGTTATAAAGGCGTTATAAAATATAGCTATAGGCTTACTTCAGCTATTAGGTTTATATTATAGAGGTTTATTTAGAATTTGGAAGATCACTGACCTCTGAGGCAGGCCTCGGCCGCTCCCCCGTCTTTATCTTGTCCGGACAACAGCCGCATATCACACAACAACTAAAATTGAATTCCATACAAAAACTTACATGTTTTCCAGTGAAAATTTCATTTATACAATAGAAAAGTAGGTTATCCTGAGATTATCTCGGAGCATGTGACTGATAATTTGGTAAACAAAAGATCACAATCTAATCCATAAATTGCAGTAACTAGTTGATAAAGTCCCTCTGAAATAAATGAGGCAAGGTTGGCTCATTGGTATCTACATTAAGTACATTATTACTTCTAAAACTAAATAGAAATACATTTTGTAAGTCGTATAATAAACGACGCCCATCCCAAACCCATCATGCGGATGACCCACGGGCCAGACTCACGTGCCACTATACAGATGAGCTTCCCGATATCGACATGGGTGAGATTAGAATAGCTCTCAGTCAGCTTCATAATAACAAAGAACCGGGAGATGACGGAATAACCACAAAGCTACTCAGAGCAGGAGGGACTCCTGTCCTAATGGAGCTTGTTAAGCTTTTTAATTCCGTCATCCACACAGGTACAACTCCCGAAGCATGGAGCAGGAGTGAGGTGGTTTTATTAAAAAAAAAGAGGCGATAACATGCGACTCAAAAACTATCGCCCCATTTCGCTCCTGAGTCATGTGTATAAGCTATTCTCGAGGGTTATCTCGAATCGTCTTACCTAGAAGTTCGACGACTTCCAGCCACCGAATCAGGCCGGGTTTCGTAAAGGCTACAGCACTGTGGACCACATACATACACTAAGGCAAATTATTAAGAAGACCGAGGAGTATAATCAGCCTCTTTGCCTAGCGTATGTGGACTATGAGAAAGCCTTTGATAGCGTCGAGACCTGGGCTGTACTGGAATCCATGCAGAGATGCCTAGTAGACTACCGCTATGTCGAGGTATTAAGATGTCTGTACAAGGCCGCAACAATGACCGTTCAAGTGCAGGAAAAGAGCACAAGTCCTATACAATTGCGCCGAGGAGTAAGACAGGGAGATGTTATTTCTCCGAAACTGTTTAATAACGTGTTGAAGGACGTTTTTAAGAAGCTTGATAGGCACGGACGGGGTCTAAACATTAACGGCCAGCACATCTCACATTTGCGGTTTCCAGCGACATAGTCATTATGTCAGAATCTCTGCAGGACCTGGAAGAGATGCTGAACAGCCTAAGCGATTTTTCTGGACGGGTGGGACTCGAGATGAACCTAAAGAAAACCAAAGTCATGTTTAATAAACATATTCTCCCGAGACCTGTCGTCGTTAATGGCGCTAGTTTCGAAGTTGTGCAAGAATACGTATATCTTGGCCATACAATTCAACAAGGGCGGCACAACTTCGAGAAGGAAGCGAATAGAAGAATACACTTGCGCTGGGCTGCATTTGGGAAGCTCAGAAATATCTTTGAATCGGCGATCCCACTATCCCTTAAGTCCAGGGTTTTTAATCAATGCGTTCTACCGGTAATGACATACGGAGCTGAAACATGGACACTCACCGGAGGACTAGTTCACAAGTTTAAGGTTGCTCAGCGTGCTATGGAAAGAGCTATGTTGGGAGTATCTCTGGTGGACAAAATTCCTAATATAGTCATTCGCCAGAGAACTAAAGTCACCGACATTGCTCATAGAATTAGCACGCTGAAGTGGAAATGGGCTGGTCATGTCTGCAGACGGAAAGACGGTAGATGGAGCAGACAAGTGTTAGAGTGGAGACCACGCTTAGGCAAAAAAAAAAAAAAAAATTAGTAGTGTAGGACGTCCCGCAACACGGTGGACCGACGATTTGAAGAAAGTGGCTGGCAGCCGATGGATGAGGGCTGCCCAAGATCGGGATGGTTGGCGCTCATTGGGGGAGGCCTACGTTCAGCAGTGGACGGCAATAGGCTGATAATGATGATGATAATAAACTAGATGACGCCCGCAACTCCGTTGCGCCAAAAGTCGTTTATCACGCAGGAACCGTACATGTTCCAGGATAAAAAGTATCCTATATCCTTTCCCGGGACTCAAAGTATCTCCATGCCAAACATCAAAATCTGTTCAGCGGTTTGGGTGTGAAGAGGTAACAGACAGACATACACACTTTCGCATTTATAATATTAGTATGGATGCCGCATCTGAGAGCAATGATCTCTTATATTTGAAGATTAAACAAAACGAAGATAGTTTGATCTACCAATATTAAAAATATAAACGCTTCAAACAGTATAATTGCAAAAGCAGCAGACCTGACACATCAATTTTGTCGGACACGCAACCAAAAAGTCTGACTCCGTCCGGCCTTATTCAGACGCCTGGCCACCCTAATTAACCGACTTCAAAAAATAAGGTTATCAATTCAACGCGTACGTAAGTAATATTTCCAAAACTGCCCAGTTTTTGTATATGTTTCTCTACTTCAGTGTACTTCAGTGTGTTTGGTACACAAATGTGCCAAATTTCAAAAGTGTATGTATCATGTATGTATGTGTGTGTGTTCTATGTATGTATGTTTTTATGTTTGTGTTCTCAAATCTCCGGAACTACAAGTCCAATTTAAGTAATTATTTTTTTGTTGTACTAGGTATTGTTCAACTAAGGGAACACTACAAGTTTCATCAAAATCGGTTCAGTAGTTTTTGAGATAAGGCAATTTTAATTCTCAATTACGTTCAATTATGGAGTCGGTTTTATCTTTTTAAAATACTATTATTATTTTATAAGAAGGCATGAACACATACAATTATAATGAAATGAAATAATTACGCTAGAGGAAATAAACGTCACTTGAAAAGTATTTATCTTAATCCATTAACCGATAAAGTTTAAGGTAACACTTGAAAGAAAATGTATTTCTCGTGGCTAACGAAGACTACCAATAATCAACATTCTACATATAATATAAAATGCTTTATATGCTATATGAAAAAAGAAAATCGGTGTCTTATTGCATACAAAACATTCCTTCAGGCAACCTTAATGCATAATCTAGTTGCAATAAGTACTTATTTTTTAAGAAGCCCAGTAGAATGTAGAGAAATAGAGAAACACTATTATTTATTAATGTATTAATAATTGTATTTTAAAAAGATAAAACCGACTTCAAAATTGTACGCAATTGAGAATTAAAGTCGGTAAAAGTATGACCTGGGTGTTTCTACTTGTTATAGAAGCTAATATTTATAGTTTATAGAGATTTTTATATCCACTAATGGACCATATTTTGCGGTTTAAAAGTTTACCTATTTACAGGCAGCATTTATGCGGTAACATAAAAACCTAAGCTAATTTAAGCTATTCGTTGGAATTATTTTACTTACTGCTTATGAGTTATAAAAATTATATAGTTATAATAGAGAGTTTTATTAATCAACATTTTCCGATCAATCATAGTCTACAGTTGAATCAAATAACATTATCATTAGTCTTATCAAAACAAAATTAATTGATGCAAATCAATGTATATAGTCTTAATATTATATTAGATATCTTCTGACAATTGTATTTTGTTTGTCGCTTGGTTTAAGTCAGATAAAGTTTTATAATTGTTGCGATTGGAAGTTTCTAAAGAGAGTTTCACAGGTCCTCCGCTCTCATCCTTTGCAAATTAATAAAAAGGCTCACCTTGTGGCACGATTATGTAATCACTGTCACCGTTACCGTCTTTCTCCGGCATTTTAGGCTGGACACACCAAATTAGCCAGAATCCGCAACACGCAACACAAATGAAGTAATTGTAACCTCTTAACCTCCGAAGATAAACATGAAAAACATGGATGGGTTTCGTGCGACACCGGGAACAGAACTAACTGTCTTCGCTAATATTATCTTCATTATTGTTTGTTTTCATTGCGGAATACTATCACTTGTAGTACTATAACGTTTATGCAGAGAATGCGTTCACCAGGCTTCGAGAGTTTCATAGTACGTCTTTGGTTTAACCTAGCGAGACTGGTATATTAAATTCATGATCCTAAATTTTGTTTAACAAAATATATATATTCCGTTTTAGAGTAAACTTAAACATTTGATGCACTTGTTTTATTGCATCTCAGAAAAAGATCTGGAAAAAAACCTTGTTTTTTAATGCCCCAAAATCGTCAGTGTCGCTGCGCATAATATGCGCAATATTATTATATTATAATAAGACAGTAAATTAATCTTAATATAATATATTATGCAGTTTTGACGCATAGAACATATTGCGTTATTTTATCGTTTTCTCCAGTATAAGTGGGACATTAGCGATAAAAACACAGAAGCTATATCTGTTTATTATATTGTAGTCATGGCCAGTCGATTACAAGATAAACTGACACTCACAGATAATAGTCATATGACTGGGGCAAATGAACTGCACTGCCCGATTGAGGGGCCGAAGTTTACCGCTTTGTTCAACTTTTATCATTATCTACGACGAAGAGAGAGGAAAGGCAATGGTTTTGGCAGCTTCAAATGTAATTAAAGACGTAAGGGGATAAAATGGATAACTAACATTTTATAACATAAGGGCATTCATTTTTTCCTTATAATTTGAACAAACCTTGTAACTTACATACTTCATCATCTGGCTATTACAATATCTGGCTATGCGTAAAATCCAATTTTTTTGAATTAAAATTGTTTTTTCGGTCCTAAATCCTCCGTTTTTGTAAAAAAAAACTAATTGTTGATATGCCACTTCATCCACTATACGTGACCAGCTATTGTTTCTTTCAGAACAGAGGCAACAGAGTCTACAGTGAAACAAAGAAACTAAATTACAATATAGACTGCCAAAATCATTACTTCTAACCTCTTTTATCTATACAGTATAGATCCTTAATTACTTTTAATCTTTTTTTTTTTAATATATTTATTCATTTCAAAAAACTTAAAAACTAATACATTAAAACCTCGCCAAACCAAAGTTAATCGGCGAGATAAGCTCATTAATTTTTTTTTTACTATTATCTATTGTATACATTGTGCACTAAAACTATTGTGAACTGAGACAATATACCAATTACCAAACATCTGCTTTCTCAGTCAAATCCATTCTATGCAATTTCACAAACAAAAAATTCTTGGGCATTGTTGAACATCTGTTACTAAAATAATAGGGTACACAATAACTACCAGTTTAAGTAAAAATCGTACATGTGGCGATTTCCACTTAACTTTCTAAATGTTGCATGCGGCCCTCGTCATCTTTGTGTCCACAACAAAAATAAACAAAACAAAAATTGTAACTTAGAACTAAATTTACAAGTAAAATAAAATAGAAAATTGAATATATTTATACTTAGCTTAACCTATACATTTATATGATTTATACGATACTAGCTGTGCCACGCGGTGTTACCCGCGGTTTAAGTGATATAATATAATAAAAGACTATGAAAAGTACCAATAATTGGGTCAAAACGGGACGATACATGGTTCTATAATGGTTTATGGTAGTGATGATGACGATGATGAATATAATTTGCATAGTAGCTATGCTTTCCGTTCTTAAAACAACGTCGAAACTCCCAAACTTGTATCTTTAAAGAGTCAGGAGTTCTTTCAGCACTTTCCGAACCATGGTATACCTTGGTGTAAAATCTTACTTGTTGGTAGCATATGCTTAGAATACTACTCACGAAACCGAAGTCACCACATATAAATTTTGAGGAGTTCCCTCGATTTCTTATGGATCCCTTCATCAAGTCACCTTTTTTATGAATATGGTACCAAATTGGGATGATAACCTATACACCAAAAGAAAAATTTGAAAATCGGCTCACAAACGGCGGAGCAATCGTTGAACATAAAAAAACTAACATAACACCTCCTCCATTTTGAAAGTCGGTTAAAATTGTAGCCTATGTGTTATTCTGATGTATAAGCTATATTATTGTAAAGTTTCATTAAAATCCGTTCAGTAGTTTTTCTGGAAAGAGTAACAAACATCCATACATACATACATCCAAACTTTCGCCTTCATAATATTAGTAGGATGACCGATAACAGACTCAAACATTTAGCACTTCGACTTTTAACTTTTTCCTTAATAAGCTTCGGTGACAGTTTTTCCTCATCCCTTAATATATTGTATTTGTTACATATTTCAGGTACTAAATACTTATTTGTCCTCTCTCCATAGTAATTTTTAATTTTAAGTTTTATCAGTCTTTGTTCTCTAGCACTTTTAGTATTATATTTATTATCTATTGCTTTCTTATACTCGCTACTATAGTAATACTGAATACCGATTAAATATTCAACTTTTTTATCATTAATATCTGTTTATCTGTATCTACGGAATCAAAAGGAAAAGTACGAGCCTGTATCTAATGATTATGTCTATGTTTTGTTTATTTACACCACTTTAGTACCTAAGCTATGACCCGTTGGATTGATTAAAAGAAACATTAACAATGAATTCTGTGCTGCGTTGTATGAAACTTTGGCACTATGAAAATGACTCCAGCGTAGCAAGCTTGGTTTCAATGAAACCGGCCTCATTTTTATGATGGAACAAACGCCTGTTGCACTGGTGTCGCAAGATACGAAATCACCCTGCGGTTTTAAAAAATTGATAGGTCACAGTGCAGACTCACGCGATCCCTTGACCTGCCCAGCGAGTAGACTCTACAGTCTACGCCCAGGCTCTATCCTATCTAGGCTTTATCCGGGCCCGGGTCTACGGGGCGGGCTCACTAAAAACTCTAGTCTATGTCGCGCACCGTATCGCCGAGTTTTTAGTCGCCGCAGATACCTACCTATAATAATATATTATTATTATAATAGCTAAGAGCCGAGCTTTGCGAGGGCTCGCGTCGTCACACCTTGACTGACTGATGATAACACATCTACATATAAATAAAAATTACTGTGTTTAAGCCAAATCAATAGGCGTGATAGTTTTTCCGTAAAGTGTACCGCAAAATGTTCAGGTTGTGGGATATACTATGATAACCTCATAACCCGCGAGATGTATAACTGCTTTCTCTCTCTCTCTTACCATCTAATTTCTTAAGGAAGCATAAATTGGAACGGAAATGAAAAAAACTTGCATATTATATTAGGTACTACGAGATATATAATTTAAAAATACCTACAATAAATCTCAAAGCTTGAAAGCTATGATATGACATTATGATTGGTAGATTAAGCTATAAGTAATTCATGATCGTCAGATCACTCTCTGCTTTAGAATTTGTGTAAATAATTTAAATTTTTATTTAATTAATTATTATTTACAAAGTTATTTATTATACTCCAGTCAACATGACAAAAATACCCCTGCAGTGTATTTTTTGTCCAAAAAATTGGCCATGCCTTTTTTTTCTAAATCTTGAACAGAAATGTTATGTAAGTAATTTATTAGTATTTACATGCGTTAATTTCTTATTATGAACAATAAAAAAACACTTTTAATTTTTTTTTCAATTTGATTTACACATTTCTTAAATAAGTGTTTAAAGACTTATTTACGATTTATGTTTTTTTTTCTTTAATTTATTATGAACGTATTTCTAATTATTTGGATTTTATTTTTATATAGAATTGTTACTTAAATGTACAAGAGTTTGTGTAAAAAAAGTTAGATCCAAATAATAAAGGGCACCGAAGTTAGAGGCTTCTAAAGTTTTCTATGGTAACTATGGTTTTAGGGTTGTCAATATTTCTATACCAAATTTTTTTATTCATTTGAACTTTGTTTTTTTTTAATTCCTGACTAAAACTTAAACAGAAGGTTAGAGGAACTGCATTATGTCACTAAAGTGACTCGATAAATCGAGAAAATATTTTTTTAATGCCGTGAAATATTTTTGAGCAGAAACAAAAAAACGATTACTTTTTATTTTACTTTTTAATACAAGTAAAGCAATATGCTATTACAGAAGCAAATTTGCAGTTTTTATATTAATTTGACCTGTCAATCCTACATAACTGACTTGGAAATTTTTTAACAAGTTAAAACTTTTCTAATGTACACATGGTGACACATTTAAAATCTTTTATTATATTTCCGGTATAAAATGGTCTCATTTACTCGTAGGTTTAACAGCTAAAGCCGGAAATCTATTGTTTAATAGGTAGCCGGGTCCGGTTTCGGATTTTATTACCTGGTTCTAAAACGTCACGTGAACCGGGACTCCGGGTTCCAAGTAAAAAAAATGAACATTTGAAATAATTTTATTGGGTAACGTATTTTAACTAGGAAAATAAAACAAAACATCGTGTGGAAAAAAAGAAAGATTAAAATTTTCCAGAAATACAAACAGCACGTAAAATATATCATTTTTATGTTTTTTTATGCCAATCGATATTGTTAAAACACTGATCATAAGCCAATTAAAATACGGGATCATATTATTATCAACCCACAGAGTTGGCAAAACAGGTATTGACCTATACGTAATTCTTTACTTAAAAGAAGAAAAAACTTATATCCATAAGCTGTATTTTTCTTTTAAGAACTTTATAAATATGTATCATAAATTAGTGGTAAAACCCATTGAACACCATGGAACACGGAGAAGGTACATCATATAATATGCAGTATAATAAACATAAATAACCAAAAACAGAAAGGTTCAAACCAAATAGTGACCTTGAGCTTCTCAGTATCTCACTGACTTCAAAACTCAATATAAGAGTGGAACTGCAGTGAAGCAAAGGGGATCAGAGTAGTAAGGTATAACGCGAAGAAAATGTAAACTGTGGATAACATAATGAATTTCCACGCGGGCGGAGTCGCGGGCTGCAGCTAGTAAGTAAAAAAGACTATTACTATTTGTTTTGTTGAAGTTACGAACTTCATTAGAAAAATGAGCATATAAAAACCTACTTCAAATATTATTCAACTATGTGAACTATGCGGTGACAACCCTATCCAAAATAATATTAAATTGAATAACTCCGATGCCCCGCCTCATTTGGATCACATTTTTTTTTGGGTTATAAGTATCAATAAAAAGAATATTTCAGTCTTAGTTTCAAATCCAAATATGAAAAGACATGACGTTAAAAAAATTAAAACATAAATTTACAAAATCAGTCATAAATACGTTATCTTGAACAAATAAAGCCTGGATGTTTTTCGCTATCGTAGGGCTTTTAAGACACTATTTAGACCAATTAATAAAATTTCAAAAGAATATCAAACTTTTGAGCTATAACTGTTTCTATGTTTTTTCTGGAAACCATAGAATTTTTTTTCAAGTACTAATTTGCATTCTTCTATATGAAATGGGCAGTCGGGTGTTCTCGTCCTGCATTTATAATCACAAATCCTATAAAATTAAGTAATAAAAACGGCATGGCCAATTTTTGGGACAAAAAATACACTGTGCCCTGTAACCTTGCATAAATTCGCACCAAGCTGAAAATCTGTGCTAATTTTTTTATGTAAGGTCAAAGATCCAAAAAATTAGTTTTTCACAATTTTTGGCGAAATGGTAAGTTTTTTCATAAAAATACTAATTGAAAAAATTAAAATATGAAAAAACTTACAGTTTCGCCAAAAATTGTGAAAAACAAATTTTTTGGACCTTTGACCTTGAATAAAAAATTTAGCACACATGGGAATTATGGGGAACTTTCAAATTATATTCGTAATCACTTTCTTAACAATATTACCGATTTTCAGCTTGGTGCGAATTTATGCAAGGTCACAGGGGTATTCTGGTCTAAGTTGACTGGGGTATATAAGGATTAAATACAGACAAAAACGGTAAAGAGATAAGACAAGATTAGATTATGTTATCATCTGTCGGATTTTATGTAATATCTTCTGCGTCAGTAATTAGCGCCTTTGAAAAATATATTTATCCTAATATTGTAAATGAGAAAATGTGTCTGTCTGTTACCCCTTCATGACCAAACCGCTGAACCGATTTTGTTGGAATTTGGTATGCAGATACTTTGAGTCCCGGGAAAGGACATAGGATGGTGGTTGTCATCTAGTTGTGCATGTGCTAGTGTGTTTGCGTCTACATTCGCGTTAAGAGCGGCCAACCCGACCATCTTACACGTGGGAGAGCCATGCTTCGGCACGAATGGGCCGGCTCGACCGGAGAAATACCACGTTCTCACAGAAAACCGGCGTGAAACAGCGCTTGCGCTGTGTTTCGCCGAGTGAGTGAGTTTACCGGAGGCCCAATCCCTTACCCTATTCCCTTCCCTTCCCTCCCCTATTCCCTTCTCTTCCCATCCCTACCCTCCCCTATTACCCTATTCCCTCTTAAAAGGTCGGCAACGCCCCTGCAGCTCTTCTGATGCTGCGAGTGTCTATGGGCGACGGAAGTTGCTTTCCATCAGGTGACCCGTTTGCTCGTTTGCCCCCTTATTTCATAAAAAAAAAAATCTTTCCATACAAACGCTCGTACGTGATTATGGCGATGTAAAGGATCTTTCTTTGAAACTTGTGAACTAATAGGTATCTTCTGCACTATATCTAGGTTTATAAAAAAACGCGAACTCAAAATTTGGAAAAACAAATTCAGTATAAGCCTTCAAAAACTGCTTTTTTGCACTAATTTTATCTGAAATATAGACATTTATAATGTACTTACTAATTGTACCAGTAAAGGAAATATTTTTTTATAAACCTTGCAAATGTAATGGAGATTCTAAATGTCAAAAATTTTTTTACAAACTTGTAAGGCCTACTAATAAACACGTATTTCTTGAAACAAGTTTTATGAAATTTCCACACACTATTTATCGTGAATACTACTTATTACTAATTATTAATAATCTTATCTATAAACTCCCGCGTTGACGATAGTGAGACTGGAAAGGGGCCTCTTAAGAAAAGAAAAGAGTGTCGTCATTATCGAAAATCTCAAAATTTTCCAATTAAACGGCACGCGTCGTGAACAAAAAGACGGTCTGAGAGCATCATTGCTTAATTATTCACTCTCTTCTTTGTATCTACCATTGCAGTAGGTCCAAAGCCGACATAGTACTTTTTGCGTTGCGATAATGTACTTTATAGGGAGAAATTGTTTAAGCATTCTTTTTGTAGAAACAATCGATGGATACTAGCTATACAATTTCAGTTTTCGTAAAAAAACAACACTTTCTAAGAAAACATTACATAACGATCGCAAAGAAAATCTATTAAGTAAGTTTTACAAGTGAACGAGTTATTCTCGGGCAACTTATAAAATGTCGAAGCGAACAAGAAAGTTGGGGATGTGGGAATGTGGGAACAAGTGGGGGTGAAGACGTGTGGAGTTGCGGGCTTTTTCCCCGTCTCTGCAACTCCTCAAGTTGTCCACATGATATATAGTCGTGTATTAGCTCGTTAATCTTCGTGACGCTATCAGTAATTATAATGTCATTAATGATCCACATTTACAAGTAATCATAAGCGATAATCTCCTGTTTAGTATGGTACGATAAATTATACGATTTACTCGCGAAAGCGCGCGACTTCGTTCGCAAAACAATTTTAGGAGAGTTTTCTTTTTATGGGCTTTTATCGTGGTATGTTATTCGTTACCTCTTTTTATTCTTTCTTCTCACGGCCTTTGTTATTATTATTTATTTAGAAACTTTTTTAACTATAAAGTATTTATTAAGTTAAGCATACCTTTTTTCGCAGGCTTTCGAAATAAACATAATCGAAAATAAACCTAACACCCCCCACTACGACCGGCACAGCGGTGCGGTGTTGAAAGCCATGCATCGTCTAGCGTCGTTTCAGTTCGGCAGACTTCGGCACGGTGTTTGTGTGCGTGCGACTAGACGTATGCGAATTACAATTGCATAATTTGTTTATTTAAAATTTTACCGCGGCAGTTCCCGAGTGCCACACCTATTTTTTTTATGTTTATGACATCGTCCTGCCCTCCTCGGAACTAAATTAACTACTTGGTGAAGTTGTTGCAATTTCCGGTCTCTAGATACCCGAATTTTTATCCCTTTATTTGCAGCTTCTAACATACCTTTGTCCGGGCTCTTAAAATGCTCTAGATTTTCAACCGATGAAATGTTATACGGAGATACTTTGAATCCTGGGAAAGGACATAGGATACTTTTTTTCCTGGATAAATAATATACGGTTCCTGCGCGATATCGTTTATCGCTACCGACGAAACGCTAAAACGATATCGTTTATCGCTACCGACGAAACGCTAAAACGATATCGTTTATCGCTACCGACGAAACGCTAAAACGTAATCGTTTATCGCTACCGACGAAACGCTAAAACGATATCGTTTATCGCTACCGACGAAACGCTAAAACGATATCGTTTATCGCTACCGACGAAGCGCTAAAACGATATCGTTTATCGCTACCGACGAAACGCTAAAACGATATCGATATCGTTTTGGCACAACGGAGTTGCGGGCGTCATGTATACACTATTTGTAATATGTATTAGTTGTCTATCATCTATTGCTGTTATATAGTACAGTATGTATTTGTAGACTCCTATTCAGTGGCGTAACTATAACATCCGGGGCCCGTGGCAAATTGATGGGGCCCAATCAGTGAAAATCGTCACATTAGTAATAAAACAATGTATAAAAAAATTCTGACCTCACGGTCTCTTGGGCCCTTTTGGGTCGGGAGCCCGTGGCATTTTGCCACCCCTGCCACTATACTGCCTATAGTTACGCCACTGCTCGTATTCCAATTTATTGCTCTTGTATGTATTACAATGTTTATCTTTACAATTTTGCTGTATCTTCTTAATATTTACTTTACGGTTTTCTTAAGTGGACAAATTAGCAATCGTGATGGATTTATATTCATCAGGGTTAGGGACCTATCAGACAGAGAGCGGTCACGCGGTCAAGCGTTCTGCGTTCTCATTCTGCGTTCGAGCGGTCAGTCATACAGGAGGAATTCTGATGCGGTCAGAACGCCTCCTGTGTGAGTATCTCTTAACGTAATACAATACACAGAACGTAAAACTGACCGCTTGAACGCTTGACCGCGTGACCGCTCTCTGTCTGATAGGTCCCTAAGATTGTACGGCTACCTTTTGAATTCTCAGGAACTAGATAGAAATTAACACAAATAATTTTTTTTCAAGGAAGTGACTAATTTTCTATCAATACTTAACTGATAAAATAGTATTTACACTTTTCGTTACTCGGAATAAAAACAATATCTCAGAATTACAATAATAATTTTCCTTGTATTATGAATTAATTATAATTGTTTTTATCTAGCACGTTTAAGGTTGGTGTTATTTTTACTGCTACAGGACTGCTACCTGGAGAGCATAAACTGAAACAATTTTATGTACTTCTAGGTCGATATCCAATGGTTGGACCATTACATCTGTGGCGGTACCCACCATAATTATTAGCCTCACAACCATCCCTTATCCATAATCTATATAAATAAAATCCATTTTCCTACCTTGAGGCGAATCTCACGTTATACCTACTTAGCCTAGAATATCGGGTACGGGCGTATGCGATTTCAATTCGATTTCGTTCCGTTATCAAATCGATTTCGAAATTTCCACCCCAAGGAGGTTAAACCGATGTTTGCTTCTCGGAGAGTTCTTATTCACGTAGGCGAGGCTGCGGGATAAAGCTAGTATAATATTGTAATAAACTTCCGTTTCTTGAATTTGTGGGCTGTTGGCTAAATTGTTATCGCTACTATCTGAGTAATTTATCGTTAGATTGCGAGCCATTATTTATGGGCCCATAAATGAAAAATCAGTAAAAGATAATTTGTAAAAAATATCGTATCAACAAGGTAGTATAAATTGCATAAATATTTTTTGTAAAGTCAGTGAAGTGCATAACAAAATGCGTGCTGTATTCGTGCTGTTGGCTCTCGGCCTAGCCGCCGTAGCGGGTAAACTAAATCCTATTATTATTATTTTTATGATTAACACTATTCTGGAAGATTTCGACGCTATTATTATGTCAGTTTTTATTGAGTTTTCCCAAATTTAACGATTTGTAAGCTAACGCATTGTATTTTCAGCTGTCCCACAAAACCCACAGAGGATTGTGGGTGGATCAGTCACCAACATCGGAAACTACCCCTCTATTGTGGCTCTTCTGTTCTCCTGGTCAGGATCCAGCTACATCCAATCTTGTGGTGGTGCCATCTTGAACAACCGTGCTATCGTCACAGCCGCTCACTGCACCGTGTAAGTTAACTTTGGGGTGAAAACTTATATTTAACTAATTATTATAAGTGAGAAAGTGTAGAAGATTGAGTAGTACTTTATCCGCATTTATCCTACTTTACAGCAAAAGGCTTGACCCATGATGGACCAATACAAATGATTATGAAGAAGGCGAGGGGCATGTTTTGTTAGCGAGGCGTGTTGTGATAGTGCATGTTATAAACAGCTTCTCAACCATGCCTCCAATAATGACTATCCCAACATAAGGGAAACATACGCCTTTAATACGAGTTTTTTTTTAACAGAGGTGATGCAGCCTGGCAATGGCGCATCCGTGTCGGTTCCAACTACGCCAACAGCGGTGGCGTCGTCCACAACACGAACAGGATCATCAACCACCCCAGCTACAACCGCAACAACATGGACAACGACGTCGCAATCCTGCATTCCGCCTCCGGCTTCAGCTTCAACAACAACGTCCGTGCTGTCAGCATCGCCGGCGCCAACTACCATCTCGCTGACAACCAACCTGTTTGGGCTGCAGGATGGGGAGCTACCAGCGTAAGTTTAATTTGGAATATGTTACGTCTCTATCCTTCCAAATTTTAAATGCGAAAGCGTGTCTGTCTGCTGCCTCTTTTCGCTTAGATAACTAAAACGACTGAATCGGGAAGGTCATCGAAGAGGTTTCATGAACATACAATTTACATGGGAAGGGGGACCGCCTGGTAATATCTAGTTTGGGAAACTAATCAACATAACTTGGGTTAAAACAGAAAATATAATATTATTAATATAAAATATGATTTTTTTGCAGTTCCAAGGCCCCGGATCTGAGCAACTCCGCCACGTCCAGATCTGGACCGTGAACCAGAACACCTGCAGGACTCGCTACGCTGAGCTGCGCTACACCATCACCGATAACATGTTGTGCTCCGGCTGGCTCGACGTTGGCGGTCGCGACCAGTGCCAGGGCGACTCCGGTGGTCCTCTCTACCATAACGGCAATCTTGTCGGTGTCTGCTCCTGGGGTCATCAGTGCGCTCTCGCCCGCTACCCCGGTGTCAACGCCCGCGTCTCCAGATACACATCATGGATCCAGAGCAACGCATGAAATGCTACTAGCACAAATAACGCCACTGTAACTGTTCAGAAGACCTTGACAATCGTATTCTTTGTGATGCTTGTAATAAACATCTAAACTGAAATAATACGCTGTTTCATTACTTAAATACGTTTTATTTTTTACTGTCCCTTTAATGCCTTCTTTATGAAGTCCACATAAATTACAGACGTAGATTACCCTCTCCTAAATAGGTAGGTTACCTACTACTAAATTTCAAGTGAATGCGTGCTATTATGACTGAGACACCTATCAAATTTTAAAATTAATTAAAAAGGAACTAATAACTACATAGAAAACATTAATATTATATTTGCATATTTACAAAACTATTTAAATATTTAGAGAATTAGGTCCAGGAGGAAATTAAATTAATTAAAAGATTTTAATGGAATTTTATTCGGTTGATGTATTTAAAGGATTGATACTTAATAAGAAAGGACGATTACAACTGAAGAGCCTTTATTCCAGCCGGCCTAAGATGCGCAAACGAGAAAATTTTGTCTACATGTTTTCTCGATGTTAACTGGTTTATCTCTTCATCTCTATTGACCCTAACATGACATACATTTTTTCTCGTGTCTGTCGTCAAAATTGGAGATAATTGTTTTTTTTTCTAAATCTGTGCTATTTTTGTCTACGAATCCTAACATGACAACACATTTTTATCGAGTTTTGTCAAGATTTTGACAAATGAGAAGAGTAGTTTGTCGATATATACCTATTATCTGTGAAGCTAGTCTACGAACGAGAATTTTTTCTCTCGACGTACGCATGTTAGGGAAAAAGAGATATACATCGATATCGACAATATCACTACGCTCGAGAGTGAGGTATCCACGAGATATCTCGTTGGCGTATGCTAGGAGTGTATGATCAAGTTAAATTGAAAAAGTCGCTCAACCTCAGTGCATAATGTGGGATGTGTAATGTAATTTTGTTTGAAAGTAGCCCAGCTCCAGCTCGTGTGTTTACAGACCTAACATTATCCAGTCCTCCTTGTATTAAGATTTTTCTGGAACCACATTTTATATTACACTGTATGCAGAACTAATTTTTATGTTTTTAGTTTCATTTTGCAACTTTGTTTAATGTGTTTTTTGTTTAATAAATTTTTTAATGACAAATTCCCAAAAAAATTAATGAATCCTTCAATGCACAAAGCGCTAACATAACTCTTATCTTATGAACCCGTCAGAGCTCTTGAAGCTGAATAATAATTTTATTTTTCTAACATAATGTCAGGTTAATTAAAAAAAACTTATTCTCCTACTTACCAAACTTTATTAAATCATCAAATATTATTATTATCCTCCCTCAGGGTTTCCCAAACTGTGCGCCGCGGCGCCCTGGTGCACCGTGGAAAGGTAAGAGGAGCGCCGTGAGTCGATCCTCCGTCAATATTGCAAATTATGTAAAGCAGGCAGATGATTAAATATTTGTTTATTATTATTTACCTGCTTAATCTAACTATAATAATCATTAAAGGTGTTTATTTATGTATCTTATTGTAATAGCTATTCTTAAATCGCGGAATTCTGTATGTAGCGGTCATTGACTCCCTGTCGAAAATCTTGTCAATTTCTATACAAACGGCGATTGACAATGAAGTGGCAGATGTTTCTAGTCTAAGCGTGATATCATATTTTGCATACACGATGTGAACACAGTATGAATTATATCACTTCAAACTCATAAATAGTTAGAGATAATCATACGAAGAGGTAACGAAAACATTTTCCGATGAAATTATAATAGTCTGTTTCTTTACAAGAATTACATTTTATTAAGTTAACAGAATGCAGTGCGAGTATTTTTCAAATAGTTCCTAGACTAGAAAGGTCAATGACCGCTGGTGCCACCTTAAATTGTCCTGACTATAGGTAGAGTATGGCGCCGTGACAATTGTGACGTGTATCTGCGCCGCAGGGTTAAAAAAGATTGGAAACCCCTGTCATAGAGCATGGACGATATTAAAGCTCAATGGAGAGATTTGATATCGTCATCTTTTTTGTAAAAGGTGACCTAGTACCAGTTTTTTTAGGTTACGAGTCGAGCCGATTCTTCTTGCCGGGTTATTTCTCAAACCAGTGCTAGACATCATGTAGGACGGTTCAAAAAGTTCCAGTTTCTGGCCGAATTAATAACATAACAAACAATTCTGTTTCAGTCTATATTCTTGGAATAAGCGATGACTGCTTAGTTGGGGCTTTGATTGGGCAATGTAATTTGTTATTGTACCGAAATTCTCCAAACTGCGTAGGCATATCTACGATACCCTAGCTATGTCAAAATCAGATAACTGACTTACAAAATATGATAACCGCAATTATCTTTCTGTTAATGCTGTAATAATAATTAATGTATTTGTTTGTTACGTGGGTTATTTCATAAATAGCCCACGCCATTTTCCTTTTCAGGAAAATTTAAACCGGAATAACAGATACCGTCGGTATTAACATTTTCAACACTTTGATCTGAGTAACTACTAGGATCATGAAATTGCGCTGAAAATTTTTATATTTTTTCTACAAATATGACGCTAAAGTATTGAGGAAAATCACTCGAATATTTCGTCATATACTACGAATAAGGGCGCTATTGCAAAGAGCCTACCTTACAGGAGAAGGTTTTTTGTGTTTATTGAAAAATATAGTTACACATCTTTAAGAAATTTATTATGAAATTATCGCATAACTACGTAGGGGTTGATATGAAATTTAAAATGAGAGGTATAATTTGATATTTCGGGTAAATTTGTCCCTTATTTCTTTATCCGGCGGGGTAAAATAAGTCTCATTAGACATAAGTAACGTTATGCCTTTTTTGTACGGATTGAACAGGGTAGTAAGAGCATTAATGTCTTTTTACTGATCATTATCTAAGAATTTCCTTTTTAAAACCACATTAAAAAATCGCCCAAGTGCGAGTTGGACTCGCGCACGAAGGGTTCCGTACTATGATAGAGTAAAAATAGCCAAAAATTTGTACTTTTTTATGAGAGCCCCCTTAATTTTTTAGTTTATTTTAATTTTGCCATCAATTATTAAAGTATAAATTCAACGGTATATTTTTTTCAAGAGATTACCTGTTGCTATTATTGATATAGAGCAAAAAATAGCAAAAAAATTACGTTTGTTGTATAGGAAATTAAATATTTAATTTATTTTGTTTTTAGTATTTGTTGTGATAGCTGCAACAGATATACACAATCTGTGAAAATTTTATAAGTTTTGCTATAGCGGTTCTTGAGATATAGCCTGGAGACAGACAGACGGACAGACAGACATCAAAGTCTTATTAATCCCTCGATCGTGGAAAAAACGAGACACAATAGGTTTCTATTGTTATGGCGGCACCCGGGTGTCGCTTGAAGCATTAATAGGGTCCCGTCTTTACCCCTTGGGTACGGAACCCTAAAAAACAATATAAACAGGCATATGGAAAAAACATACTTTGTGAAACAAAAAATAATATTAAAAAAATCGGTCATAATATTTTGCATGTTACAATAGTCATAATCTTAAAATATACGAATTTGTCGTAGAAGAAAAGTTTTCTATTTCTCGACCCTAAAAGCAATCACAAAAACATAGTAAGTATTAAGTATTCAACTTGCAAAATTTATTAAATATATAATGTGATAAGACTTCACAGTTTTATGACAGTTATTTTAAATTACCAAATAACATTATAACTAACTACTAGTTACTCTGACTATAGCATTGGTTAACTTTTATGACAATTAGATTATCCAAGAGCCAGCGATAGCCAGATTTTTGACATTTTATAAAAGCTGGAAGTTTTCCTGTATGAACGAACAGCAACTATGAAATTTCGATCACGTCTATGAGGTATCCAGTTTTGAAGGTCTACCTAGCCTTCGATACAGTATAAAGCACTTTTCTTTTCTTACTTCTTACGGGTATGTAGGAATCTCATCTCAAAGTGTCGAGCATTTTTGTCACTTGCTTTATACTAGCAGACACCCTTAATTATTATTCCCTAAAATTCCTAAAGTATTACACTTTAAGGTGGTTTGGCCACTGCCAAACCACCTGCCAGACAACTTATGCCAGTTACTTGCCACTGCAAGTAACTGGCATAAGTTGTCTGGCAGTAGGGAGCAACTATTATAAGGGTCCGGCAGTGATAGACGAGATTCATACAGTCATCCCTAGGAAATTAGATAAAAAAATTGCCTTATATTTTATCGAAGGTACGATAGACTTTCAGAACTGGATACCTCCTAAAGTAACCGCGACCGAAGCTCTATGGTTGCTTGCCGTTCTTACCTCTATATGAGTTACTAGCTTTTGCCCCCGGCTTCGATCGCGTGGAATTCAAAAATCGCGTAAAAACATGAATATTTTCGCGTAGGAACATGATGTTTTTCCAAAACCAAAAGTAGCCTATGTTACTCTTCATTCTTTCAACTAAGTCTATGCCAAAAATCATGTCGATTGGTTGTTTCGCTAGGGCGTGAAGAAAGGACAAACAAACATACTTTCCCATTTATAATATTAGTATAGGGTATATTATAGCATAATTTAGGTACAGGAAAACTTTCAGCTTTTATAAAATGATGAAAGTCTGGATGTCGCTAGCTCTTGGCTTAGCTGTATGATTAGGTTACAATATGACGGAGCGGTGCCTATTCTACTCCTGAAGTTGGAGTAGAGTTAGCATAATAACGCCATTATTTTGTATTTAAAATCAAATGCTTTTAAAATGAGACGATACACGACATCCCTAGTGTCGCTTTTGCAAGAGTGTGATGACTGAAGGTAGGTACATCATCAGCACAGCACAAGAGACGTACTTAAAATTTTGGGTACGTTCAGTTACTAACAGTTCGTCCAATAAAGCAAAAATTTTAATAGTGTATCGAAACATTTTTTTTAATACTTACGTAATTGTATGACAACTCCAATTACGTGAGTACTAAAAACAAAGTTTCAATACACTCACTCTCGATACACCAAAAGCTCTTTTCCTAAATGTTTTATTAAAACGAAACTTCTTTTTTTTCATTTTCTTTAGGCACACAGTCCCCGTTTTCGTTTTCTAGAATCTAAAACTACACGAAAAAGTTTAAGTTATACTGTGGAATATTATTTTATATTTGAATATTCTTGTAGCACACAACCCTTAAGGCGACGCCTTGATAATTTGGCTGTGGCGATATCGATTTTTCTCAGCAATGACTAAAGCTAAGAAATTAAAGTTCATTGTCAGTATTTATCATGTTTTTGTCTTTGAATTACCCATAGCATAACACGATTGGTCAACTTTTATAACACAGAATAATCAATCAAAAAGACCTCTGTAAAAAAGGGATTCTAATTTTGCCAACAGAGGAGAGTGATTTAAGCTTCCAAAATTTGTACATAGATTGGTTCAAGCATACACTTTGATTTGCACATAGCTTATATGAAATATATTTATGGTTTTTAAATTACGCGACAAAACCCATTTTGTCGCTTACGCCCTTTCCATTTCTTGCTGAGAGGCCACGAAGAGGAAAACATATCCAACACGGTTTTTTACTTTAACGCGGCGTCACCTTCACTATTTTCCTATACTACAAAAATAGCCACAAAGCTCACTGCGGCTTATTAACAAAATTTATAACAAAATATTATAAACTTTCAATTATATACTTTTCGAAATGGTTAATAAATAAAAGGCAAATTCATGTAATAATTTTCCCAATAACAACTGTTTAACTAAAGAAAAATTAAAGAAATAAATTTCGTACATAGAAAAAGGCAACAAAAGCCATTAGGGCAAACGATTCCCTAGTATTAGTACTAAGAGACGATTCCGCGGAAAAAGGCCACAGACGCAATAGAGTCTTTTTTGTGCAGGTTCGATCCCGGGTGGAGGCATGTACCAATGAGACATTTTCTGATCTCAAGTACATAATACGGACACTCATACGGTGAAGGAAAACATCGTGAGGAAACCCGCACATGGTTAGTCCCAGACGTATTGACTAGTTCTTTCCTCTGGACTAGGCCGACTATGTTGCGAGAATGCCGTATGTGCTTGGGCAACCATACGGTCATTTAAAAATCTTGTCCCAGGCACTACAGTACATGAGGAGTGGTTACTTCGCTCTGAAAATACTGTATAAATCATCCACAACGGATGCAAAGACCTAGTTACTTTTAAGAATGTAGAACATTTTTGTAGTTACTGTGTGTTCCCTTTAACGGTTTTTCATCACAACCAGCTTTATTTTTAGGCACAACTAATTTGTATCTTCACCGTTTCATTGTGATTTAAAGCAAATGTCTAATTAACACAAAGTAATTTAAACAAGGAACAGTGCAATAACGCATAACGCGAGTTCGCGGGGTAATGGCGGGGTGGCGCGAGTGCCTCGTCCCCGCCCCGCGCATCCTTTCACGCACTGAAAGAAAACGGTCACCTTTGTTGCTTTTTTCGCCGGGGAATTTAAGAGCTAACAAATGTGGCATTTTTAAAAACTTCATTTACTGGTTATTAAAGTTAACTTTTAATTATTTTTTACACTGAGGGTTATAGATAATGAGCTGCCGATTCCGATTTTGCAATAAAAATTAAAAGCGATAGTTGGTACTACTAATATATATTCTGTGGCGATAGTGACCAGGGCGCCCTTAGGCTGCCTTTACACTAGACATTACGTCGCGAGTACTGCGGCAGCCGCGCGGCAGCCGCAGTACTCGCGACGTAATGTGAAGGCAGCCTTATTCGTAGGATACGACGATTTAGGCCTATCACCTGAAATAATAGGTTACAGATAAATAATAGGTTAGAGATAAATATATATATACCGCTATAAATCAATATGCGATTAATTGATAAAAATAAAACTAGCAAGTATAAATATTAGACTCAAATAGCTCATAAAATCACAGTCATTAAGTTGCTATCAAAATGCGTGCTGTGTTTCTGCTTCTGGTCCTCGGCCTAGCCGCTGTTGCGGGTAATTTTTGTTTTTTGTAAAGCCAGTGTTTGCCAGCCAACTAATTACTATCCAGTATGTTAATAGTTTTCGTTTCGACGATTACAACGTTTTGAATTTTCATCACAACTTGTGGTCAACAATAAATTGTGTCGCTCTATGTACAAAAATTGCCAAAAAATTCATAAGATTAAGTGCCAAAACACGCCGTTCCTACTGATTTTTCAGGTTCTTCTATTCGTGAAAATACGCTCTGTTAAACATAACGCGACCAATACTAAAATGAAAATATTTATTTTCAGCTGTACCCAAAAACCCACAAAGGATTGTGGGTGGTTCAGTCACCAACATCGAAAGCTACCCAGGGACTGCTGCTCTCCTCTTCTCCTGGTGGGGAACATCCTACACCCAAGCCTGCGGTGGTGCCATCTTGAACAACAGGGCTATCCTCTCAGCTGCCCACTGCTTCGAGTAAGAACAATATAAGATCGAATAATCTAATAATCGGCCAAGTGCGAGTTGGACTCGCGCACGAAGGGTTCCGTACCACTATAGAGCAAAAATAAGAAAAATATGAGTGTTTTTGTATGGAATTTAAATAAAATTAATAATTAAGGGGGGCCCCTTAATTATTAATTTTATTTTAATTTTATTATGAATTATTAAAGTACAAATAAAACTGAGTAATTTGTGAACATTTCAGGTAGCTACCTGCTGTCATCATTAATAACAAGCAAAAAAATTAAAAAAATCACCTTTGTTGTATGGGAGCCCCCTTTAAATATTCAATTTATTTTGTTTCTAGTATTTGTTGTTATAGCGGCAATAGAAATACATAATCTGTGAAAATTTCAACTCTCTAGCTATTACCGTTCTTGAGTTACAGCCTGGAGACAGACGGACAGACGGACAGACGGACAGACGGACAGACATTGAAGTCTCAGTAATAGGATCCCGTTTTTAACCTTTAGGTACGGAACCCTAAAAAAGCGATAGCTTTTTCTACAAATAAAGTAGATGAAACAAATACCCTTAAAAAACATACTAAGATTATGAAGATGAAAGCGAGTCTTTCGGTTGCCTCTTTACCCTTAACCATAGAACCGATTGTAATGAAATGTAGTATGGAGATGATATTTTGAGCGCCGAAAGAGAACATAGGAGAGTATCTTAGTTTTAATCCTGAAAAACTTTAACTAAGGTTCGGTAGAATTAGCATATCGCTATCCAACATACAAATTACATCCTAACTAAACATAATTTGCATTTTTACAGCGGTGATGCGGCCTGGAACTGGCAAATCCGTGTTGGCTCCACCAACGCCAACAGCGGCGGTGTCGTACACAACACCAACCAAATCATCATGCACCCCAGCTACAACCGCAGAAACCTCGACAACGATATAGCCATCCTCCGGTCCTCCACCGTCTTCACCTTCAACAGCTATGTCCGCGCCATTAGCATCGCTGGTGCCAACTACAATCTCGCTGACAACCAAGCCGTGTGGGCTGTCGGATGGGGTGCTACTTCCGTAAGTCACTATTTCAATTGTTGTGCTTCTAATTCGACCTAATTCTGCAATCGTATGGAGCTCGTTTAGCTCTGGATTACATAACAGTTTCCTTACCATCGAATAAATTGTCTAGACTCTTAAAACTTTGAGTCCATACCTTTTTTCATCGTGTATTTTGTACAGAAGTGTTTTGCTATTAGAAGATGTTTCACTAACTTTATTTGTTACAGTTTAACGGTTGGGGTTCTGAGCAGCTCCGTCACGTTCAGATCTGGGTCGTGAACCAGACCACTTGCAGGACTCGCTACGCCGAGTTGGGCTACACCATCACCGACAACATGTTGTGCTCCGGCTGGCTCGACGTCGGTGGTCGCGATCAGTGCCAGGGCGACTCCGGCGGTCCTCTGTATCACAATGGCATCGTCGTCGGTGTCTGCTCCTGGGGTCATCAGTGCGCTCTCGCCCGCTACCCCGGCGTCAACGCCCGCGTCTCCAGATACACCGCTTGGATCCAGAGCAATGCTTAAATTTTCGTAATTGTAAATTTAAGTATTCGAGATTGTAACTCATCTCTTTTGTAAATTAATGTAAATAAATATTTAATTTATAAATGCTGATATTTTCTTGTCTAGAACAACATTTTTCAGACTTTTTTTTTTACAAAAATCTTTTCATTATGATTCTGCAAATTATGCCCTATAAAGCATAATTACTTAATGTAGACAACGCCTACTCCAATATTAATAGCCATAACTCGATACTAAACAATAATATAAAATAATCCAGAGCCTCGGTAACCTAAATAGAAAATATATTAGCAACATTTCAGAGGCGCAAGCCTAATTCCATTATACAGACTCAGTAACTCGCCTGATAAATGTGATTATAGTATGACCTGTAATCTTTTACTGACGCACGTTTTAAGAATATGTAAGCACATCGATTTGCTTTGACAAAATGAGTCGTGGTCTAGTTTTAGTACACTTACTTAATATTATATAGATTTATATTGTACCATCGAAGAAATTAATTCATAGGCAGTTGACGGATCTGCGTCATTTGGTCGGATTACTCAGGTGTATTCCTACACACATTCTGGTCTACCTGCGCAGGCATACCTGCACAGGTGGACCTCTCCGGTAGACCGTAGCGTGTATGGCTTACATTACTCAGCTTACAAAACGGCACTGAAATGTAAGCATGGTTTGTTAACTTACACCGCTTGGACGACGACGTGGAATGCATGTGGAGAAGTCGGTAAAGGTCACACGTAAGTATAAATCGATGATAATCCAATGACTCATTCATTCATCTACACAAAATTTCACATATATGAACCAGTAAGACAAAGCAGATCTAGGCAAATAGCACTAAAAGGCCATCTGATATCCAACTTTATTTTTATTGCTTTCGTCAAAGCGAAAAACATAATGTCAGTAATATTATGTATTCATATAATAAGTCCTAAGTACTGATATTATATGTTCGTAAATAGTATTATTAAGTCCAATCGTGAAACAAAATAATAATTTATTAATATTATTATGTTACTTAAGCCTACCATTAAAACCATAGATATGAGAAGTGGTTTAATATGTTTATGATTAAAACACAGGTTTTTATTTGTAATTTTTGAGGTTACTCTCATGAGAATGTAATTGTTGATATCGACCGTTTTCAACTGTTGTCTTAAATTCTACGAAATGCCTAAGTATTTTCTAAAATATAATATTACACAAAATCGTAAATAGTTCCTGTGTAATCGCGTTTGAATAGCAAGATAGGATGAATATCTGGATATAATTACGTTAGGAACTACCAAACAACGTCTGGAATTGACATAACTTTGGAGCCGAATTTGGGGCTTCGTGTGAAAACTTTTTTAACCTTGTTGGTGTTTGTATAACTTTGTACGTAATAATTGAGTATCGAATATGAGTTATATTGGGAACAAATATTATATTGTAAAAGCGACCACCTATGTGCACCAGTAACAAGTAAGTATGGTGTTCACTTGTTATGTGAAAGTGTGTCTGTGTGTTTGTCGATATGCCGTTTACGTTCACGCATAAATCGTAGAACCGATTAGTGTTAAATTTAGCACAAAGGACTAATTAAAGGATAACTAAATTTAGCCCGGAAAAAAATGGTTCCCTACCATAAATGAATTCGGAGCAATGAAGATGCGAACATCTAGTGGCGTTGTTAAGTAAATTATGTCATATTTAGGCAGGATATTAATAATAATAATAAATAAACAAAGACTTTTGATCCCTTTGAACTCTTGCTTGCTCTCTTTTCCAGTCTTGTATGATCACATCCAATTTTCGTCAATAAACCAAAGAAGTAAAGACAAAATCTAGTTTAGTCACCAACAAATAATATCCATAATATTACTGTTAATTTTTTTTATTATTATTCTTAAATTTTCTTTGCATGAAGCAGATGACAGAAGACCAAGGTTACTCACCATATTATTCTGATTTATTATTTTTATGGTTCCGTACCCAAAGGGTAAAACCCTATTACTGAGACTTCGATGTCTGTCCGTCTCTCTGTCCGTCTGTCCGTCTCCAGGCTGTATCTCAATAACCGCTATAGCTAGACTTCTGAATTTTTTACAGATTGTGTATTTATGTTGCCGCTATAACAACTAATACTAAAAATGAATAAAAGAAAACAAATATTTAAAGGGGGCTCCCATAAAACAAACGTGTGTTTTTTGGCCTTTTTTGATTGATCAATAATGGTAACATGTAGACACTTGAAACTTTCACATAATCTTCGATTATAAGTGTACTTTAATAATTAATAATAAAATAAATATTAAAGGAGGGCTCCCATACAAAAAACACAATGTTTGGCCTATTTTTGCTCTATAACGGCACGGAACTCTTCGTGCGCGAGTCCGACTCGCACTTGGCTGATTATTTATTAAAATATTTTCAGTACTTATAATAAATAATATATTAAATCAGATCGTAAAACTCTTAATTGTCCTGTGGAGAAACCAAGATCCGTTTAGTCGAATGAACCATTTTCTCATTAATTTTATCAAAGCGCACGGAAGTGCGCAGGCCAAGTTCCAGCAGGCCGCGCGCATGCCGTGCACTATTACACGAACCGTCTCGACGCACTTTTGTCCCCCCTGTAGCTCAGTGTCTAATGTCTATTGCGAGTGCAAACATAAAATTGTACGTACGTAATTATATACTAGTACTTACGCAGTATACTAAATTTCATAGATATAGCTTCGGTAGATCCTGAAATATTATGTCCCTGTAAAAATAGCTAATTTTGGCACTGACTCACTCACTGACCGGTAATCAAAATCTCTAGGCCACTTCCAATTGTACTAGCGTTATGAAATTTGGCACACAGGTCGAGTTTTATATGTAGATTCACAGAAAATTAAAAAAAAATGAGAAATCGGTCAAGCGTGAGTCGGCTCATCTACGAACTTTAGAGGCTACTTCCAAATGTCCTAGTATATGAAATTTGGCACACAGGTCGTGTGTTATATGTAAATTAACAAAAAATTAAGAAATTTAAGAAATCGGTCAATCGTGAGTCGGCTCATCTACGAACTTTAGATAAAAAATTCTTATGTACCAGTGATACAATGAGAATACGATGAGGAGGGTGGGAGGAGGAGAAGGGGGGGGGGGGGGTAAAATATTGTCATGCATAATGCACACTGTATAGCTTATTAAATAAATAATGTTAACTTAAAAATTTGGCTTCTATTGATAGTTTAACAAATACCATTAGCGCCATCTATAGAAAGTATTGTTTATATCGGGTGTGGCACAAAAAGAAAAAAATAGATATGATTTCTTAAAAAAAAGTATTGAAATCCCAAATTTTTGGCCTAAAAAAAGAGTTGAAATCGAATCCAATGCTAAGTTCGGATGCACTTCATCGATCATAATCCTCTTCATCAACAGCCTGATCCACAATACTTCTAAATTTGAACTTGGCAGGTTTTTGTGCTATACGTAACACTTGATTAATTCTATAATTAGATAATATTTATATAATTAAATTAACCTAACAGTTAAATTAACAAAACTAAAAAACAAAAAAAAAAACAAACAAATTAGAAGTATTATTGATCAGGCTGTTGATGAAGATAATTATGATCGATGAAGTGAATCTGAACTTGGCATTAATAGGTATGTTTTTGGTGGGATATTCATCACGAGAAGTTGGGTTAAACGTTTACTTTCTTTATTAATTTACAAATAGCATTGTTAATAATTAAATAATATAATTGTATTTCAAAGGTTTCGGTATTCTGAAATTCTAATTTAATATAAATAAAACATATATTATTCCAAGCTATCAACATAAAATTGTGTCACAAAATCAATTTAATCATCATATTATATCGACACAAAATAACACTATTATCATTAAAAAATGATTAGAGAGATTAAACTACTGAAACTTAATCTATGTCGTCACTTCCTCCTTTTGGTAAAGTAATTGTAATATACTTTTAGGAACAACACTCTTACGTGACCTTAATATTCACATAAAAAGTTACAGTACATTCAAATAAAAGTATATTATACAATGTAGGCTACACAATGGCTCTCTTTCGTTTCTCTTTCACGGTTGTAAAATGGCAGTCATTTTGTTTTTTTTTTTTGAGCTTTCGGCAAAAACAAAATTACTAAAGAGAAAAAATCGGCCAAGTGCGAGTCGGACTCGCGCATGAAGGGTTCCGTACCGTTATAGACCAAAAATAGGCCAAAATTGTGTTTTTTGTATGGGGGGACACATTTTACCACTTTGGAAGAGTCTCTCTCGCAAACTATTCAGGTAAGAAAAAAATGATATTAGAAACCTCAATATGATTTTTGAAGACCTATCCATAGACACCCCACACGCATAGGTTAGATGAAAAAAAAATTAAATATAAAAAAAAATAATAAAAAAAAACTACTTGCTAGATTTCGTTCAAACCAATTTTCGTTGGTAGTTTTTATAGTAATGTACATCATATATTTTTTTTAGACTTATCACGCATATGTTAGATGAAAAAAAATATTTTTGTTGGTTTAAGGTTTACCATTTATGACGTATAAAAAAAACTACGTGCTAGATTTCGTTCAAACCAATTTTCGTTGGTAGTTTTTATAGTAATGTAAATCATATATTTTTCTTAGACTTATCATGCCCCTATTTTAGAAGTTAGAGGGGGGGGGGGGGGGGCACATTTTACCACTTTGAAAGAGTCTCTCTCGCAAACTATTCAGGTTAGAAAACAATGATATTAGAAACCTCAATATGATTTTTGAAGACCTATCCATAGATACCCCACACGCATAGGTTAAATGAAAAAATATTTTTTTTTTATTTAGTTGTACCTATGGGGATCCCTAAAATTTTTAATAATTTTTCCATTATTGTATGAAAATCTTAATGCGGTTCACATACTACATCTTCTTACCAAATTTCAATAGTATAGCTCTTATAGTTTCGGAGAAAAGTGGCTGTGACATACGAACGGACAGACAGACAGACGGACAGACAGACATGACGAATCTATAAGGGTTCCGTTTTTTGCCATTTGGCTACGGAACCCTAAAAACCGGCCAAGTGCGTGTCGGGCTACACGCAATATAGGGTTCCGCAGCACCGCTAGTTTTTGATAATTTTTGTTTGGTCAATGAATGTACATTTATAACGTGTTTTACTCTACTAACAATATCATCTCAGTTACGTTCATAGGAATTTGAACGAAAAGTTCCTTTATACTTCGCCGAATACATTTTTTTAGTTGATAGACTATTACTCAATAACTTATGAGTATGAAGTCTTCTTAGCCGCTTTTAAATTCAGCATATTTCCTACTCCCGTGAATTTTTTCATATTTCCAGAAGTAACCGTTTAGCAGCTGAGCAAAACCGCGGCCAGACAGACGGACAGACGGACGGACAGACCGAAACTATAAGGGTACCATGTTGACTACAGAACCCTAAAAATGCAAGCACCGTGGCATCAGCAATGTAATAATATTATGTCAAGTAAAACAGTAATTAATACTCGTACAAAGTTTCATTCATTTATATCCGTGGCCAATTACCGAAGTTAAATGGATAGATGGACGAACAGAGCCAAGAAGAGGAAACGAGACGAGAAACTAAAATGGTTCTTGAAAATTGAAATTCTATGGAACCTTAACTAGAAAGATGTTTCAACGTGTTAGTTCATGGAATTGGTACATTTTGGTTTGCATCAAATCTACCCCATTTGACATTCTGATTTTTTTATATGTTGTATGTAATGAGGTGGTAATGACAAATATAATGTTTCCACCTCGATCCGGAACATTGTAAAATTCATGAGAAACCATTAAATTTTTGATCAATTTTCATCAAGGACCTGTTTAATGGTAGAAGTCACTAGAAATTATTTGAAAGTAGACTAAATTTGCAACAAAATGAGAATAGTTGGGTCTCGATAAACTGAATAGTTTCAAAGATAGAGCTGTTCAAATGTTTGTAAAATTTCCAAAAAAAATTCAAAATTCACTACGTCGTATGTAGAAGACATGGAAATGGCTGTGGTTACTATTAGCCGGTCAGCATCCACCTCTGCTTGTAGTGTAAGAATATTGTTCCTCTCCAGTTGCACCTTCAGCATGTTGATGAATCTAACCTTGTTCCTGTCATTCAATAGGAACTTATCCTGAGCAACTGGAGCAAAAGTTGTCTCGTCAAAGATAACATCAGATGAGGACTTTGCTCCAACTCTACGGAGAAGTTCAGAGCTTTTGGTGTTTTTTTCTGAAGCGTCATATGGATACCCCGTCGAAAACCACGATTATATAGGAGCCGTAGTGACTTTTCAAGTATTGGACATACCTGGCACCAATTTCTCCAAAAGACACATTCCGAGGCCACACAACTTTGTGGAGCACACGTCCACTATAATAAAACTCCTGTGACGACTTCAACTTCAACCGCCACATGCAAAGTTAATATGTCTAACACAGACATTGAATTTTTAAACTCTAATTAGCTGTGCCCGCGACTTCGTTCGCGTGGAATAGTTATTATGGGCATCATATTTATTTTGGCGAACAACTTCCTCAGCTTTATAAATTATAGCTGTTACCCACGGCTTCGTCTGCGTCTATTTCATTAATGCATTCATTTCGACCAAAGATTCTTAGACCATATAAAAACGATTATTTTGAGTTAATCTTAAAAGATAGACAAGTATTATCACGGACATTTTTTAGATTATCAAAGTGGAACAATTCTTTCATACATATTTTTTGGGCATCTTGGACCATTTTTACAGCGCACGCAACGGAAGCTCTCAAAGATGAATAATTTTCCCCGCTTTTTTACACATTTTCCTCTGTTTCTTCGCTCCTAAAAGTCACAGCGTGATATTCTTATAGCCTACAGCCTTCCTCGATAAATGGGCTATCTAACACTGAAATAATTTTTCAAATCGGACCAGTAGTTCCTGAGTAATCTCAGGAACTACTGGTCCGATTTGAAAAATTCTAAAAACGCGCTAATGCGCGTTCAAACAAACAAACAAACAAACTCTTCAGCTTTATAATATTAGTATCGATAAGTATAGATTATTTCATTTTATAAAATATTATTTAAATGCTTATTGCTTATTTCATAAGTCGTATTTCATTTTGTTTACTCACCTCAGCAAATTTGAACAGCTGTAGCTAGGAAACTATCAGATTTTAATAGACCAAATTGGTCTCGTTTTGTTGAAAAATTTGTCTTCTTTAACAACGTATATGAATTTATGCCGTCAAATAGATCAATAATTGACCACATTGACGAGAACTTGTAAAAACTCGAAAAAAATATTTTTTGGAAATTTTTCAAACATTTGAACAGCTGTATCTTTTAAACTATTCAGTTTATCGAGACCCAACTATTCTCATTTTGTTGCAAATTTAGTCTACTTTAAAATAATTTCTAGTGACTTCTACCATTAAACAGGTGGTAAAAAATGGCAAAACTGAAAACTGATCAAAAATTTAATGGTTTCTCATGAATTTTACAATGTTCCGGAAGGATTTCGAGGTGGAAAAATTATATTTGTCATTACCACCTCATTAGATACAACATATAAAAAAATCAGAACTACCCCATTTGATGCAAGTGAAGGCCCCTTTTATTGTACGATTTCCATGGACTATGTTGTCTAGGTAATGAACCTCGCGCCACTGACCTGTAACAAAAAGAAAAAAACAATTAGCGATTTTAATAATAAAATTAATAAACATAATAAATCGATGGAAAACTTTTCAGAAAAAGTCGTTGTTTATTTTGTAACATTAACGCAGGGACATTTATAATAATTAATCATTGAAATTAAAACCTATAAAAATATAGTTTTTGCTCTACAAAGAGGTCCCTAATACGTGATATATATTAAAGTCGATTCACCATAACCGTTGAGAGCCAAATGGCGAAAAAATTATAAAATATAAAAAAGAAAATTTTGGAAAATCCAAGAGATAGGAAATCGGACGATGGGTTTTCCCAATGGTTCGTATCGCATAATAACAATTATTATCGATAATTACGATAAGATAATCGAGCGGATTATTTGTTAAAAATAAACTAATTTTATGAATTATTATTATCCTTATAACAAGATTTTTGTTATTGTTGGATAGATCAGACCACGATATCTAAATATTATGTTCATTACAATTACAATTCTAAGATGCTGACATGAACGTTAATATAAAATTAATAATTTAGTAACTACTTTTGATTATGACGAGAATTCAATATTAGGTAACAATTAACATAATACTGTCTTTTACAGTTACAAGCAACTTAAAAATCAAATCACTGTTTTACAACACTCAGTAAATTACAAAATATTGTAATATTGAGTGAGAAGAGTGGTCTTGGTTTTGAATGACATCGATTGAGTTCGATAGTGTGTATACTGTGTACATGATATTGAATAAATTAAAAAAGTAATCAAAAACTAATTATATTTTAATATCAATTATGTATAATGTGTAAATTACACACTATATAACATAATTGAAATAAAACTTGGAAAATATCAGAGCTGATGGTATGTCTTTATGATTCGTTCCAATTTTTATCCTTACTAATCATAATTTATACAAACTTACTTTTATTAATCTAAAATACTAGAGTAACAACGTCTTACAAAGGATTCTCAGAAATGCGTAACCACTCGATAGTTCAAAAGACGATGTCAAGTCATTATGCCAATATGTCATTATGTAGGTCAGATATGCCTGCAGGCATCTTCGAAGTGGCAACGCGTTGCTGCCGTAAACTGCCAATCTAGTTACTTTAGTAACATAGAATATCATTGTTTTAAAGTGTATAATGTACCGCAAGCTGTCTTACAAGAAAAGCCATGGGGGATTATGTTTTGATTCCTGGTAATATTAACATCTTCAAATCTACATAAGAGAGACTTTTTTTGGATTAGAAATTATGTACTTAGCCGTTTTGTTTTGTTTGTTTCGTTTTTTTCGGATGTCATAAACTTATTCCGGTCGATAAATTACGTTAATCACGAAATATAATGGCATAACAAAGGTGAGTAATGGCACATTATTCATTAATCATTTTGAGATAAACTTGTCTATATAAAACATTTATATAGACCTACATTCTGAATTTTTATTTAAAGAAAACCGAAGAAAACCGAAACCGAGAAAATCTATGTAGGCCTGTCCTGTCGGGTGTTTTGCCTGTAGACTTGGAAATACAGCGCCGAGCTGCTTTATATTACAAAAATAAAAAAATTACGACCCCAGATTTCTTAAGCATGAGAGACAGAAATGATGTGAATAGATTGTTTGAACCACTAGACATTACAAAATCTTTTATCCGAGTGGCAGGATCGGTGGGATAACTCGATTAAAGGTCGGCACCTGTACAATTTCTTTCCTTCAGTTCGCGAACGACTCGCCATGCATTGGATAGAAATAGATCATTGCGTTGCACAATTCCTAACTGGTCACGGCAATTTTAAAGCTAAACTTCATAGATTCAAGTTAGTTCCATCTCCTCTTTGCGAGTGCTCGACCGAAGACAGCCCGCAAGAACAAACTGCTCATCACATACTCTGGGAGTGCGGTCTCTGGCATGAGGAAAGAACCGATTTATTAAACAGCCTCCAATGTGTCTCTGGAGTCGTATATTACGATGACCTCGTAGGCAGCGCAAAGAATTTCCGTGCTTTCAAACGTTTTTGTCATAAATTCTATTGGAAACAATCGAACACAAGTTTGCCATTATAAATAAATGTCTTTTTTTTATGAAGTAGGCATATTATATTAAGCATAATTTTTTTTTTGTTTTCCCGTGGTGCTTCCCCCTTTTGTTCGGACATCAATGTCATTACAATTTTGGCTGTCTCCCGCTTTGCTTGAGAAGGGAAATTGGATATCTCCTACTCCTCCTACATTTCTTCTGATTAATTTCGTTGCGGGTCCCAAGACAGATTTAGCTTGTCCCTCGGGCATCCCTGAGATCATATCAAAGGGTTTTCGTGGTTGGTTACCACTGTTAACACAGGAGTTGCAGTGGTGGGAATGTGTGGTGGGCCTTTTGCCCGTTAAAAAAAAACACAAGAATTACAAATCAATACATCGGTGATTGCTACGAAAAATTCACAGGAGCTGTGTTTCTGAAACTAAGTGTATAATATATTTTGTACTATCAGAGAAGTTGATTCGTAGGCAGGTGGCGGACCTACGTAGTTTGGTCGAGTTATGTCAAACCCAGCCGACAGATCACGACTTGACTCACGACCGGCCAAGTGCGAGTCGGACTGGCGAACATAGGGTTCCGAACCGTGAATTTGTATGGGAGCCCCCCTTAAATAATAAGTTTATTTACTTTTTATTATTAATTATTAAAGTTGAAATACAATTGAGTATTTTCTGAAATTTTCAAAAATCTTACTGCTACCATTATGGATATTATATTAGAGCAAAATAGGGCAAAAAAGGCGTGTTTGTTGATTGAGACGTTGTATTAATAATTTATTTTATTTTAATTGGAATATTAGCTTTTATAGCGACAACAGAAATACATAATTTGTGAAAATTTCAAATTTCTAGCTATTGCCATTCTCGAGATCCAGCCTGGTGACAGACGGACGGACGACAGACAAACAGCGAAGTCTTAAGACTTATTAATAATAGGGTCCCGTTTTCATCCTTTGGGCAAGGAAACCTAAATACTGAAAAGTATAATAATATAAAACTTTATTAAATAAAAAGAAAAGATTTTTATGTTTGTGGCTTTGCAAGAACATTGAGTACCTATGAGTTTCGCATGTATATTTATTTTACGTACAAAAGGCTTTAAGGTGCAGTGGTTGTTGCAACTACGTAAAATGGTTTTTTTAAATAATGTTTTTTCTAAAGGAAATGTCATTATTTAAGTATGAAAATAGTACCGTTTTAAAATTGAGAAAATTTACTATAAGAGTAGATATATCAGTACACAATTTGAAAAATTCTGCTCGATAGAAAAAAATCTCAAAGATGACTATTATTAACGCTGTTTTTCATAATTAACTCATTTTATTGCTAAATTACACACTTTCTAGAAAAACAAAAAATGTAGTACATTTGTCATAACATCCCAAGTAGCACACTTCAGACGCCTTAAATCTATTTATGCTTTAGGAGTACTAATCATGGCTTTTTTATAGACATAATAGACATTGGCATTCTATACATGGTTTTGAATAAGAACTAAGTTTCTAATAGAAAAAAATATCTAGTGTTCCTTGTTTTAAAACCTTTATTAGTTCATTACACTGAGTTAAGAGCAAATTGATTTGTTATGGACTATATTTGCTCTCTTAAAAGCGCTGCTGTAGTTCAATTATTCTATAGACTTATTATCACAAATATTTTTTAAGAATTGAAATTATTTGTAGAACAATAATTACTCTAAAAGCAATCAAAAAGGTTTTTAGATGGATTTATTATGCACTTTTTTAAGTGTATACTTAATAGAATCGATGACTAGATATTCAATAGTGTATACTCTAGTAAAAGTCCAGTTTCCTCCTTCAATAGGGAACTTAGGCTTTAAACATTTTATTTTAAGAGTATTAAGTGTATTAAGGACAGTGTTCTGCAAGCATGAAGAAAACAGGAGTTATTAAGGCGAGGCCAGTTCGAAAAGACTGATTTTTAAGCTTCCAGTCTGAAGAAATTATGTGGAATTCTCTTACACCAAAATTGATTCTCTTACACCAAAATTGATGTAGACTCAAAAAGTAACAAAGTAACAAAATAACCGAACAGAATATTGAAAAATGGCATGGTAATTCTGTAAAAAAATCTTGAATATCACCATAAAAATATACTTCAAATTCGCACATCTCGTAATTTTCAATGACAATGATATGATTTTTTTTACAAAAAGGATAGCTTTTTTATATTTCTAACAAAATAACCGAATAGTTTTTTAATAGATGATTCGGTCATTTAAAAAATAAAATAAAATGTATAATTTTCTCCTATTTCGCCCTATCAAGAACGCGGCGAGCGTCGTAACCGCCACTGTACAAGGCGTAACACTGTAACGTTTAGAAACTCATTGCAATAAAATATTGCGAATATTTTTGACAATATGACAACAATAGCCCGGGATCCTTAGAACATTTTTTTTTTTATTATTATCAAGCTAATTTTTTGTGAGTGCTTCATTTTGATATTATGACGAACAACATTTTTATTTGCGAAAAATCTCGAAAGTGGTAGCTAACAGAGATAGAAAGGATTTCATACTTTGAATTGATGGTCCTAAAATATTGACTATTTTATTTGTAGGACAATGTTACTCTTAAATTATATAACTAATAACCCATCAATATACAAAAAATCAGCTCGTTAGGGTTCCGTTATAGGGTTCTGTAATCAACAAAACTTGGTTGACTACTTCTATCTCTGTTAACTACCACTTTCAAGATTTTTCGCAGATAAAAAAGTTGTTCGTCTTATCAAAATGAAGCTTCTAACAAAAATTAGCTTGATAGTAATAACAAAAAATTGTTCTAGGGAACCCTGACTATAAGTAATATTTAAAAACAGGAAGGCCACCAGAAATATTGGTTCTCTATGATATTGCACTGAAAAATCACCAAAACGCGAACAAAACACCTTCTTCTTATGCCAGTCTGACATGACTCTGGTAGATAATTACGAGAAAAAATAGTTTACAAACATTTCTTTCTATAGATTACGATAGGATGGTCTTAAGAACAATTATACTATTGAAAGATTATTTTTTCTGGTGAAAGTGCAAGTTGACTTGTCATGCTCTTAAAAATACCTTTAGCTCAATTTTAGGAGTAAGTTCTCTAATCAATACTTACTTATAGATAATTTAATCTAGAGGCCATTTTTAGTAGTAGAATATGACGGTAATCGCCATTTTGGTAAAAATCTAAAATTTAGTTACAATAAAATACGCGATTTATTTATTTGTAAACATAAAAATACTTAAATAAATGAAATTTTTATCAAATTACATTGTTTAGGTATATATTTTAACAAAATATATTAAAAAATGTGCATCAATAATATTTTTTACTAAAAAAATATCATTTAAATTGACGAATATAATAGGCCCATGAGTTTTTTACAACTATTTCATCGACTTTTACGATAAAATAAATTCGGCAAGAAATTTGAGCCCTCCGTTCGCGCGAAACATAAAAAATATATTATACTTATTTAATTTCATTTCGCCGTTAAAGCTTTAACTCAAAATACTTTTCGTTACGGTGTGCCATTAGAAAATAGGAAATCCTTTTTAAAAGAAGTAACTCTTGTTGATGTTTTTATTTAGTTGATTTAGATTATTAGTAGTTTTAAAAATATTCACCACTAGAACATCACTAGAGTAATGGTGTTATCTTAATGTTGGCTACAAAACCTAATTCCTTTCTTATGTTCCTCTTAATATGTTCTTATAATAGTTTTGTAGATATTCCCTATAGATAAATATAAATTGCTCTTATCGTTATCTAATGATGAATTCTTATAATGCTTTTGTCATTATAGTGTAGACAGGTGCCCATTTTTACTGAACTCGGTATATATGATATCTTCAGGATATCTTCAGTGATTATTGACTCTTATGTAAGAATACTAAGTTTAATTCTATAAAATCACTAATAGTGCTTCACTAGATATACTTGTGCTGCTTGGGATAACCTAAACCATTTGATATATTTGATTTGTGTAATACTAAAAACAAAAGGTTTTTTTTCTCCTATGTCGCCCTATCAAGGACGCGGCGAGCGTCGTAACCGCCACTGTACAAGGCGCGCTGATATGAATGTTATTTTAATGTCCTTTACGTCGATATTCTTACTGACAGACATCGACCTGTTTTAGGGACTACCTCGCCTTAAGTGATTTATGTACTTAATTAAATGTTATTTATTATAAAATAAAGTTATTATAAAATAAAGAAAACTATTGATTCCTTTACTGAATGTTGATTTAAATTACAAAATAAATTGAAGGCTTGACTTGAATGTGATCTGAAATTTTTTACGATAGATATTATATTGCATAGCTATGCAATATTTTGCTTGGCTTCTTTTTACATTTCATGTTTTTAAAATGTTTTAGGAATTAAATGCGTGAATTGAATTAATGAACAAAAATTAAACACAATTTTTAGTCTTAGAATGGCAATAGAAGAACTTTCTGAAAATGCTCTTGGGTAGGTTTTTGTTATCTATACGAATAACTAATCCATTAATATAATTAAAAATTACAAATCTGATACACGTTATCATAAAATTTATTGATACTTATTGCATGATAACAACAAGCATGAAAACGACGATTTAGTTTAGCTCAAGGCAAAGATGCGGGCAGTGATATTAATATTAGCTGTGACTTTGGGAATAAGCTCAGGTTTGTTAATTTTTTGTTAGTAACAAATTTCTTACATAGTTCAAAACGCTCGTTTTAAGTGCCTTAGGGTGAAGCCAAACGAGCGTAATTTGTGAGTTGTCAGTCGCAGAATTTCTGCCGCGTAAATATCTTTTCATACAAGTCATGACTCACAAAATTACGCTCGTGTGAATCAAACAGGACTTTTGTATGAAACTGAATGTAGCAGAATTCTGCCGAACCGAAATTCTGCGACTCACAACTCACAAATTACGCTCGTTTGGCTTCACCCTTAATTTGCAGTACGTTTTTTTTTAAGTATTTGATTTTCGTTCATTTCCTATTTCAGCGGTTCCCACGTCGCCTGTAGCATCTAGAATCATAGGTGGTACTTTGACTACTATAGATAAATATCCTTTTGGAGCTGCTCTCTTAGTATCGTTTGCTGGATCTGGGACTTTCATGCAATCGTGTGGTGGAACAGTGATCAACAATAGAGCTATTCTTTCTGCTGCCCATTGCTTTAAGTAAGTTTCGTACGAATTCATAAATATTTTGATTGTTTTTCTGTCATGGACATATAATAGTATAGACTCTATAGGAGGTAGCAACGTTTTCGAGAAAGTATTTCAGGTCGGCTGATTTTGTGATATTATGTCGTCATTCTTGCTCTTCTGGTTAGAGTCCGGGCGGTCTGGCTGCCGGTAGTCGTTCAGCCGACCTGAAATACTTTTTTTTCAAACGATGCTACCTCCCGTACCATAAAAGAGGCATAATATATATTGAGTTTTGATCTTTTGTACTAAAATAATGCAATCGTAAGATTGTTGTACTGTGAAACATCTAAGTACTTGTTTTCAAATTTCACATCCATAAAATTATTTTGCAGTGTAAATACACTAGCGACCCAATGGCGTATTCGAGTCGGTTCTTCGTTTGCAAGCAGTGGCGGTTTTGTTCACAACGTCAACACAATCATCAACCATCCCAGCTATGATGCCTGGACCTTCAATAACGATATTGCCATCATGCATTCCGCCACAGCATTCACATTCACAAACACTGTACGAGCGGCCAGTATTGCTGGTGCCAACTACAACGTGCCTGACAACCAAGAAGTTTGGGCTATTGGATGGGGAATCGCAGACGTAAGTTGTAATTAATGCTGAAACCATACATGAAATATTTTTAAAATCGATTGCATTCTAAATATTATCAGAAAATTAATCATCGCTTGTTTTTTAGAACGGTTCCCCATCCGAGCAACTTCGTCACGTCCAGGTGTGGACTGTGAACCAAGACATCTGCAGGAGCAGATACGGCTCGATGCTCACAGACAACATGCTGTGCTCCGGCTGGCTGGACGTCGGCGGCCGCGATCAGTGCAGCCAGGACTCCGGCGGTCCTCTCATCCACAACAACATCGTCGTCGGCGTCTGCTCCTTCGGGAATGGCTGCGCCGACCCCTACTACCCCGGCGTCAATGCTCGAGTCTCCAGATATACCTCATGGATTGTAGCTAATGCTTAAATTAAATGGTTTTAAACATAGTAAGTTTACTTCATTTCAAATTACTTTGTTTGCTATTAATGATTTGTTCGAAGGAATCACTTTTAAGCCGATATTATTGAATTTAGGTAATAATGCAAACCTAGTAATATCACTCCAAATTCGACTTGACGGTACACAAGCGATGGGGGACTAATTTAATTTAAAAAAGTAAGTTACAATCAAACACCAAAATTCAAAACGTAGATATAGCAACTAGTGACACAATGTCACATAAAATTAATATGCCAGAGCTAACTGAAAGTTTTAAGTTCGTAAACCCAAAGTTAGAAGTTCTAGTTGTTTGTTACTGGACGTTGCGTCGTAGAGTTGAACCGCGGCTAGTAGAATTATGAAACTGTCATAATAGCTTCGTCCTCAATACCAGTATCGGCTAATATTTAAAGATTGATCCTTAACTTTCTAATTTCTATGGATCAAATGAATGTTGTTAAACATTTTAATTCTTGCTATTAAAATATAATTTCATCTCATACATTAGCTTTACTAAAAGACCTTAGTTGTTAATTTTGTAGTCAAATATTGTTCAATTCACGATGAAAAATGGAGACGCGACGAAATGGCAATTTTGTGTTGTGTTTACGCATCGTTGTATCGCGCCTTGTTTTATTTCGTTGTGAAATTACCCTTAAAGTACTTATGTAAGTCAAAGCGTATGCTCAATCTTCAAAGACAATTAATAAAATAATACTTAATATATATACTTAGAAAGACACTTGACATATGGAAAGATTTATAATTATGATGACTCATTAAGTATCAGAAGACATCACAATGGTTTTTACTCTAATTTTAGATTAAATGGACAATCTTTCGCCCTTGATGCATTGCCCTTGCAAAGAAATGTAAAAGCTTTTTTTGGAAAAGCATATAGCTTCCAAAAAAAGGGAAATTTTCGAATTTTAAACAAAATAAGCACTGTGAATAAGAGATCCTAGACCGGTGGTACACAAAGAAAAAGGAGAACTTTAAAAACGTATAACTGAAAATTTTCATTTCATTAAACACTTGAGTCTTCTATTTATTCTAGGAGACAGTCAAAACAGTGCTTCATTTAAGTACTTTCAAAGAATTATTTTATCAAACACTCATTATAAGTTTGAATTATCTTGTCTATTCAGTATAAATAGTATACCGCTTGGAATAATACCACTCGATATTATTGTCTGCGGCACAATGCACCAGTATACGGTGTTCATATTTCTACTGGGAACTCTTGCGATAGGTGAGTGATGCTTGTTAATCATATTATTGGCTCGTAAGTGGATCTCTACTGTCTACATAATTTTTTGATTTCTTTTTTACTTTGAAATCCAATAGGATTTATATGAAACCATTTTTTGACTCAGTTATTCCCCCATATATTTATGGAAATATTTATAAAATTTTTCGTTGCCCTCTGTGTTTATAATAACAGTAACTGAAGACATTTGAGCGGTCTTATGTACAAAATCTATCGTTCTATACTCTTTTGTATTTCTGTTATTTCAGTCCCATCGGACTGTCAGCAGAGGATTGTGGGTGGTTCCCTCGCAACAGTCACCTCGTACCCATTCGTGACGGCTCTGCTGCACACCTCAAATTCGGTGAACTACATTCAGGCGTGCGCTGGCTCTATTCTGACCAACAGAGCGATTCTGACGGCTGCACATTGCGTAGCGTAAGTTTTTAGGGTTACGTACCCAAAGGGTAAAAACGGGACCCTATTAATAAGATTTCGATATTGTCTGTCCGTCTGTCCGTCTGTCTGTCTGTCTCCAAGCTGTATCTCAAGAACCGCTGCGGCTAGACTTCTGAAATTTTCTCAAATTGTGTATATCTGTTGCCGCTATAACAGAAAATACTAAAAACAAAATAAATTAAATATTTAAGGGAGGCTCCCATACAACAAACATTATTTTTTTGCTTTTTTTTGCTCGATCTCAATAATGATAACAGGTAGGCACTTAAAATCTTCACAAAATACTCAGTTGTATTTATAATTTAATAATTAATCATTAAATTAAAATAAACTCAATAATTAAGGTGGGCTCCCATACAATTTTTGCCTATTTTTGCTCTATTATGGTACGGAACCCTTCGTGCGCGAGTCCAACTCGCTCTGGCCGATTATTTTTATTTCTTGACTACCGTTTTTTATAGGCCACGCTCAATTTTGAGGTTGATCAGCAAAAACAGAAGGGATAGGCGCAGTTTTCTTTAATCACTTTTGGGTGGGGCGTGCGAGGGGGCACAGGGTTTAGTATTTTGGTAAATAAGTAATCAAATGGGTAGCCGGTGGTACACTGTGGTACAAAGAGTAAAAAAAAACCAGTTAATTTATAATTAGCCTTATGTAACTAACCGAATACAATTAACTGTAAATCATGACTAATGGAAATTAATAACAATGTTTCAGCGGCGAATTGCCAAGCAGATGGCGAATGCGTGTCGGCTCCAGCTTCGCTAACAGCGGCGGTGCCATTCATAATGTTAATCAAGTTATCATCCATCAAAACTACGACGCTCGCACTTACGACAGCGACATCGCTATTCTGAAACCCGCTTCCACAATAGCCTTCAATAGTAACGTACGAGCTGGCAGTGTTGCGGGAGCCAACTACAACCTGCAGGACAACCAAGCGGTTTGGGCTATTGGCTGGGGCTCAACTTATGTGAGTTTATTACTTACTATTATTTCTTAATACTATTTCGTTCCAAATGATTATCACACCAAATTTTACGAAAGTTTGGATTTAGAAATACAGTAATACCCCGCTTTACGCGAGGGATACGTTTCGGAAAATATCGCGTTAACTGAAATTCGCGTAGGTATATCGGGGTTTATGATTAAACTAGTCAAAATTTACGAATAAACTATTCAAAAAAGAACACTAATAAAACACACCTGAAGATGATTTATTTCGAAACCGGTCGTGTAATTTGTTAAAATTTATAATAATTTCTTAATATAGTGGAAAAAGTGCACGAAAAATTGTGTTTTATTAGTGTTCAACATGAATTTCCACCAAGAACCAACAGTACAATCAATTACATATAGTCAAAAAAGTACGAATCATTTTAATTAATCATTTTAATTCTAAAGGCACTTTATGCAATACATACCATTAATGATTTTTTAGGAAAAATATATGTACTTATTGTCTTTTGGGTAGCGTTTTTTTACGTTCATGTAAAATACGACCATTACACCCAACACTGTTTTCAATTGTTTAACACACGGTCAAGACACAGTTATTTATCATCATTGTCTATACTGATGACTACAATTTTATACGCACTTTTCGAGTAGCGCCACAGAATATATATTAGTAGTACCAACAGAATTCCCACTCGCGAAACCCGTTTAAAGAAATAACGACTCATGCTACGATACTATAAAGTTCAAATTCCGACCGCGCAGTGCTAGGTGCCTACAATTATATTTACCTACATGTGCGCTCTCTTTCTATCGCGTAAGAGGTACCCTTTCTGACGAAATCAGGGTTGTCTCTTTTTAAAAATAATATTATAATCTTTATGTTTAATTAACGACATTTTATTTAACTCGAAATAATCTACGATATTATGTCTTAGTACTATGTAGATTTAATTATCATAAATTCGCGTGTAACTAGTTACGCGTACTTACTTAGATAGGTATATCGTATTAAACGTATAACCGGCCTTATTAGTTATTATTAACTTATAAATAATAACGTAATAATCGACCAAGTGCGAGTTGGACTCGCGCACTCGGGTTCCGTACCGATATAGACGAAAAATAGGCCATTGTTTTTTTTGTATAGGAGCCCCCCTTGAATTTTTATTTTATGTAAATATTATTATTAATTATTAAAGCAGACTTATAATTAAGGCCTTTGTGAATATATCAAGTGCCTACCTGTTGCCGTTATTGATATCGAGCAAAAAAGGCCAAAAAAATCACATTTGTTATATGGGAGCCCCCCTTAAATATTAATTTTATTTTGTTTTTAGTATTTGTTGTTATAGCGGCAACAAAAATACACAATCTGTGAAAAATTCTGAAATCTAGCTATAGCGGTTCTTGAGATACAGCCTGGAGACAGACAGACGGACGGACGGACAGACGGACAGACATCGCAGTCTCAGTAATAGGGTGCCTTTTTTTTAAAACTTTGGTACCGTTATTACATTACATGCATGTCGGCTGCTTCATTGACGGTATGAGTGTTAATAGCATAAGTTACGCAGACGACATGGTGCTTCTTAGTCCCTCGGTGGCAGGTTTGAGTAAGCTGTTAAATGTGTGTGAGGCATATGCTGAGGCACACGGTCTTATTTATAACACTAAAAAGAGCAACATTTTAATATTCCTAACGCCGAAGCAGATAGTTCGCCGTGTGCCTCCGATATGCCTCAGTGGCACTCCCCTGGAGCTGGTCAGCAGGTTTAAGTACCTGGGTCATATTGTCACGAGTGACCTCAGAGACGATGAGGACATCGAAAGGAAACGCAGGGCGCTGGCGGTAAGGGGCAATATGATAGCTCGCAGGTTCTCTCGCTGTACTACGGTCGTTAAAACGACTCTGTTTAAAGCGTTCTGTCAGTCGTTTTATTCGGGTGGCCTGTGGCTGACATATTTGCGCCGAACCTACAGCGTCCTGCGCGTCCAATACAACAATATCTTCAGAATGCTGCTTGGGCTGCCATGGCGCTGCAGTGCGTCAAAAATGTTTGCCGAGTCTCGCGTTGACGGCTTTCACGCAGTGATGCGCAAACAAGTAGCCTCGTTATTGCAGAGACTTCGTAGCAGTGAAAACAGCATTCTGAAGGTCATTGCCTCTAAATTAGATTTTTATTTATATGATATTATAGATTAGAACAAAAACACTGGATGGAGATAGGGATAGGCTTGATGTCGTAAAATAATAAATATTATACTGATTACTACTAACACTACTAACAAACTTATATAAGCTAATTGTTACTAACTGTCACTAACAAATCTATGGACAAAATTAGTCTGAAATAAAGTTTTATTTATTTATTTATTACGATATTTACGAACAACTCGTGCGCGTGCATCACCGCTCGCTTGTGAGTCCCTACTGATTTGCCACCCGCGGGTGGTACTTACAGTTCGATGCCTACTCGCGCGAGTGGGACAGGCCTGGTAGCGCTATGATAATATGAGCGCGAAATTTAAATTTCGCGTTATAGTGAAACCGCGCAAAACGGGGTCGCGTAAAGTGGGGTATTACTGAAGGCTACTTAATATCCCGAAAAAAAATTCTCATGGAATACTCTTTCTACTGTATGAGTGACAAAACCTCGGGAGAAGATTTTCTTTTAAAGATAATTATTTAAAAAAACAGGGTGGTGGGTAATGGGTTCAGTAAAACGTTTACTTCCAAAGCGCAAACAAAGATTATATCAACGCTACTTTTTAACGTGTAAGTTGCTCCTTGAAATATTAGGCAACGCGACGCGTAGATGCATTTCTAAAGTATGGATTTGACAGATTTGCAAGACGTCTCACGCAATTAACCCTCAATCAAATAATTCCAGTTCGGCGGCGGTCCATCGGAGCAGCTGCGTCACGTTCAAATGTGGACGGTCAACCAGGGGATCTGTCAATCGCGGTACGCGGCGCTGTCATACTCGATCACGGACAACATGGTGTGCTCCGGCTGGCTGGACGTGGGCGGACGTGACCAGTGCCGGGACGACGCCGGCGGGCCGCTGCTCCACAACAACGTGATTGTCGGCGTCTGCTCCTGGGGACACGAGTGCGGGCTGGCGAGATACCCGGGCGTGAATACCAGAGTCTCCAAGTTCACGGCGTGGATCCAGGCTAACGTGTAGACAAACAACTGACTGACTATAAATTGATTCACTTCCATCGTTTATTTTATATTTGTATTTATATCTGGAAGGTGTGTTCAAAATTTGAGAATATAGCTCAAACCTATACACAGTTTCCCAGAAATGAGACATGGCTAGAACGTTTTTCTTCCTCGGCAACGCAAAACATATTGTATACAAGGATACAAGATTGTCTTGTTTGAAGTAAGTAAGATTCGTAATTATAGCTTCTTACAAAAATTGCAATGATACTTTTCCTCCGAAACTCTTACAAGATAAAATATCCGCTTGGATATTTGATTTAGCTCACCAAGCCTCGACATTGCTCGCATCAACTCCGCTTTGAGGCTGTGACGGATGACAGCGAGAGGTCCTCCTCAAGAAACTTCGCTTGTACCAAATTCGTGTAGTCTTACTTTTTGCTGACTTTGCCGCAATGTATTCAAAATTTGTAATACATTTCTGGTTGAATATAAGCGCGGCTCACGAAGCTTTATGAATAGCCAGCAATGAATAACGCGGAAACAAATTATGTCGACCTAGTACTTGTATAATGTGAGAAAATGTGGGCCAGTGCCAGCTCCGCAAGACGTTGTTTTTCTTTTGTATCCGCCCTCGGAAAAAACTTGTATTATACTTTCTAAGTGTTATGGTTAAGAATTTAAAATGTTTATCGATAACATTCTACCAGCTTTACTGAATTTTGCTGATAATAATCTTACGTATGGCCATGTATGGCTTAGGTTTTTGACCAAGCTTAAATCAAAAGCGATATTTGAAAGCAGCAGATGTAAAAAAAATATTATAAGAGTATTTTCGGCACGACCGACAACTCACTATTCATCGTTATAATAGTTACATCAACAATAAAGATTATACTTTGAGTTCTATATTAGCAATGCACAAATTCTTGCTCAAAACTGGCTGAAAGTATAATAAATTCCACAACAGAAACCAATGTCGGTACTCGGTATCGCAGTTCGTAGCCGGCAGTCATCGAGTTGGCTAACTATTGTACTAACTTTACCGCTGGTTTAATTTATTTGCACGAGATAATCTGAACTGTCACGGCTTTGCTGTTTTATTAAATTGGACAATGTCGTCAAGTTTAAATAATGAAATGTGATTAATATATTTTATATATATTCTAAATTTAAAAAGTCTGTATCTTTCCATATTCCTCACAAATAAGATTTAAATTTTGTTATTTTTTGTCAATACACACAGAGTACATTACATAATATTATTCCGGATAGCCAATATAATATAGGACGTCTTCTTAGTCTTTTTTTATTATGGCGGCCATAGGACGTCTTTTAAGTTTATATTAACAATAAGTTAACAATCAGCTGGTGTTCAGGTTGACAAGAAGACGCAATTTTTGGATCAGCTGAAATCAATTTTGTTCTTGAAAAGTCACTAACGCAGATGTTTACCTGGATAATTATTATACAAAAACGTTATTCCTGTTATCAAAGTTAAATCCGTTATTTAGTATTATGACTTAAGGAAACTAAGTAGCGTAATAGTTTTGGATACTAACCTATATTATTACCTAATTTGTATCCCCGTTATTGATATTGTTATTAAATATAAAATATGTAAGTACCATAAGATAAATTATTGATTACAGGCCTATGTAATTTAGTCGCGTTGTCGAACCCATGTCGACTGATTACGACTAACATTAAATTGACATAACCCGACCAAATGACGTAGATCCGCTATCTGCCCAATGAATAACTTCAGTAATAATAAAAAATTAAAACCGACTTCCAAGGTAAAAATAATAATAACATCCTTATAATATGAACTAAAAAGTATTAAATATTTTTTCCTATCTAGAATTTCTCCTAATTTTTCCTTCATCATTTTGAAGTCGGTACCAGATAGCTGAATCTTCAGTTCTCTGACAGAATATTTGAAACTTTTGGAACTGGCACCGACTTCAAAATTATGAAGATTGAATACAGAAATAGTTGAGGTTTAGCCGAATTCGGAAAAAGGCACTACTAGATAGGAAAAATGATTTAGTTCATATTATAAGGATGTTATTATTGTTTTTACCTTGGAAGTCGGTTTTAATTTTTTGTTAAAAATAATAATTTCACCCTTTTTAGTTACCTAGTAAACCATCGCGTATATTCTACGTATCTTATTACAATTTGTATCCATATACAACCATGTGACATTGAGATACAACCATGTGACATTGAGATACAACCATGTGACATTGGTGACCCTGACGCTGTAATGATGATGATGATGATGATGAATGTAATTTGCATAGAAGCATATGCTTTCAGTTCTTAAAACAGCGCCTTAACCCCCAAACTTGTATCCATAAGGAATCCGGAGTTCTCTTAGTATCTTCGGAACCATAGTATACCTTGGTGCAAAATCTTGCGTTTTGGTAGCATAATATGCTTAGGATACTTCTCATAAAACCAAAATCACCATATGTTTCCATATAAATTTTGAGGAGTTCCCTCTATTACACATGGATCCCATCATCAAATCACCACTTTTGTGAGAACGGGACCAAATTGGAGTGAAACCTAATATAACAAAACAAAAATTTTGAAAATCGGTTCACAAACGGCGGAGTAATCTTTGAACATAACAAAAAAAAATTTTAAAAAAAAACCACAGCCGAACATATAACCTCCTCTTTTTTGGAAGACGGTTAATAAAAATGGACGTATTTAAAAGCTCTTACTTGTAATATTTAAGTTAAAACAAACTCCTTGCAATATCAAAAGGAACTGAAACTGTGTTAGTCTTTCAGAGTCTGCGGGATGGATTCTTCACTGTAAGCGGAACCATTCACTCCAAATAGTTTTAGTTTGTTAAACGCGCCGTTAACTAGGTTACTCAAACACAAAGTCGGCCATCAACTCAAAGAGGCCATCATCGAAACGCAACCGTCAACATCGACATTAAAGTTAGAAGAGTAAACTTAATAATATAATAATACTAGCTGTCCCGGCAAACGTTGCTTTGCCATAATAATATAAAGTATTTCGAGCATATTATTATTTTATTGAAGTGACTAAATAAGTATGTTAACATGGTAACGTCCCGTCACGTCCCGTCGCACAATCAATGGTCGCCGTCAGTCTCGACTCTCGAGTTGTGTTGAGTTGTAATTTACTATTATTTTTTCAACAAATGCACTTATCAATATAAAAAGTACCCAGTAGCCGATTCTCAGACCCACTGAATATGCATATAAAATTTGGTTAAAATCAGTAAAGCCGTTTCGGAGGAGTACGCGGCCTAACATTGTGACACGAGAATTTTATATATAAGAGATAATATAAGTAATAGTATTTAAGGACGCTTCACACCACGTCAGTCTGGCCCCGTGCTAAGTACCTGAAGGACTTGTATTACAGGTACCAGACAACGGAAATATATTTAATACTTTTATACTATACATATATTTAAAAATTTTATTATATCATACATATATTTAATACTAGCTTTTGCCCGCGGCTTCGCTCGCGAAGAAGTATTATTATTATTATTTAGGTATCAAAGTCTCAGCCCGATCGGTATATCCTCTATTTTATCCCTTGGGGGTAGAATTAATCATAATCCTTTCTTAGCGGATGCCTCCGTCTCAACATCTACCTGCATGCCAAATTTCAGCCCGATCCGTCCAGTGGTTTGGGCTACGCTTTGAACTTTGACTTTTATATATTATTTAGATTAAGTGAATAATTAAGTATTATTTAAATCATCATTTACTAATAGATCTAAACTCCCTCCCGCACGCGCACCCCCGCCTTGGTGACGCCCACTTCGCAACGGGCCGTGCAGCAGAAATCGTAATATTTTAATTTCGCCATAACTTCAAAACCAAACGTCCAATTTTAATCATTCAAAGACAAAAGATTATAGCTGTTTATTGTGCCTATTTGAAGCGGAATCAGTGCCCCCAATGCGGGGGAAGAGAACTAAATCTGACGTAACTTGCAAATGGCTGCTTATTCGTTATTGGTTGTCGTCACTAGTATTAGTTCCAAGTACTCTCACTACGACTTCGACGACCTCTGTGGCTCTGTTGGTGGCGCGTTGGTAGCGCAAGCCGGGGGTCGCGGGTTCGAATCCCGCCGACGGAACAAATTTTCAATGTTCCTGGGTCTTGGTTGTGTATTAAATATATGTATGGTATAATAAAAATCTTAAATATATATATAATATAAAAGTATTAAATATATTTCCGTTGTCTGGTACCCGTAACACAAGTCCTTCATGTACTTACCACGGGGCCAGACTGACGTGGTGTAAAGGGTCCATAGATATTATTATATATACTGCCATCAGCGCCAATATGGCGACTTTCAAACGTCTTGGTTACGTCAGATTTAGTTCTCTTCCACCGCATTGGGGGCGCTGATTCCGCTTCAAATAGGCACAATAAACAGGGTATCATAAGTCCAGCGTACTTGTATAATGGAGATCAGTGAGTTGGGGATAACAAAGTTGCACAACAGCAAAGAGTAGTACGCACCACGTAAAGAGCCACCACCACCCAAAGCAACACTTTCAAAAAACCAAACATGAATAAAAGAATTTCCCGCGATTAAAATTAGCCTATATCATGTGTATTAGTCTGAAATTGTGCCATACAATGAAGGAACTCCCACGACATTTTTCAGTCGCGTGTTTTGCGAGCGAAATCCTAGGGCGAGTTCACAATAGCAGCTTATTAGGGCAGACAGGTCGGAAACGGCCGAGCTGTATCGAGCGGGCCCGACCCACCTGGATCGATTTTCTGCTTGAACTTTTCACGGTTCATGTGTGTTTCGACATTGAGAATTTTATAGCAGGTAGTACGCGGTCACGGCTACACCCAAGGCTCCGTTTTGTTAGTTCAATATCGAGCCCTTAATATAAATTTCATTAAGGCCGTATCGAGGTCTGATCGATAGTCCGATGACATCATTGGCGGCGTCAATTAGTTGCCAACACATTTTTTCATGACACCTTTGATGTCATGAAAAAATACTTCATTTATTATCAAGGTTATAAATGACTAGGTGTTACCCGCAACATCGCGTCGTCGCGACAAAGACTATCTTATGTTCTTTCCTGAGCTAAAATGTCTTCATTCGAATTGTTTTTGGTCGATATTCATATAAGCGTGAAAATTTTTTAACATACCTAATATACACTCTCGCTTTAATAAAATTACTAAATGTTTGTAATAATTTCGTTTGCTTAGTATTCCTAGTATAATAGTTTTTATTGCATGGCTTGCCACGCAATAAAAACTATTATGCCCCATCCCGAAACTCAAAGTATATTTGTCTATACCCGTCTTAATAGGCTTAGCGTGAAGGAGGATAGACAGATAGACACTTTCGCAATAAAAAAAATTGTTAAGAATCCAATATTATAAATGCGAAAGTGTGTCTCTTACATCTTCACTCCCAAATCGCTTTGCTGAAATTTGAGTGACGGGAAAGGACATAGGATACTTTTTGTCCCGGAAAAATGTACGGTTCCCGCGCGATAAACTAATTTTGGCGCAACTTATATAATATAACTTTATAATTTCAACCAAGACGTTTGAAAGTCGCCATATTGGCGCTGATAGCAGTATATATAATAATATCTATGGACCCTACACACCACGTCAGTCTGGCCCCGTGGTAAGTACCTGAAGGACTTGTGTTACGGGTACCAGACAACGGAAATATATTTAATACTTTTATACTATACACTAGCTGTGCCCCGCGGTGTTACCCGCGGTTTAAGTGATATATAATAAAAGACTATGAAAAGTACCAAAAAATTGTAGCCTATGTGTTATTCTGATGTATAAGCTATATTATTGTAAAGTTTCATTAAAAAATTAATCAAAATTAAAATTCAGTAGTTTTTGCGTGAAAGAGTAACAAACATCCATACATACATACATCCAAACTTTCGCCTTTATAATATTAGTAGGATATATTTAAGATTTTTATTATATGATACACATATTTAATACACATCCATGACCCAGGAACTTTTTGAAAACTTTTTGTTCCGTCGGCGGGATTCGAACCCGCGACCCCCGGCTTGAGGTAGGTACCAACAGTCCACCAACTGAGCCACAGAGGTCGTCATCGTTATGTCACCGAGGAAATATTATGTCTATGAAAAACCTATCATTAAGTTCTATTGTACGGCTGTTTTCATCAGAAATTGGTCTTGAAATAACACAAAACCCTGAAAACGCCTGAAGGGCTTGAACACCTATGACATTGACATATCATTATATTGATTTGTCGAGGCCTTGTAGTGGAGCGAAGGTGACATGACTCAACGTAAACTCATTACCGGACTAGTTGCATTGCATGTTGGAACTGAAACATTACCGTTTGGTGTACACAGGCATTATTTTAAACTACTAGGGATTTTTCAGACCGCTACAAAATTCTTTACTACAAAAAAAAAATGTTATTCTAGCGAGCTCTCAGATAGGTAAATTTTGGTTAAGAGCGCGCTGTGAAAACGCTAGCCCCGCCTACACACAACGCTATCCTCCAATCGTGATACAATGATTCCATGAATCGTGCTCCCGGGCAATGTGCTTTAGGCTGCAGCTAATAGTGAACAATATCGCGTAACAACGGTTCCCGCATTATAGCACGAAAGTAAAGGTCGTAAGTCCCAAAACTGTTTTTTGATGATTACTTAAAAACTAAATACAATACTAATATTTCCTTTAGCTATTATTTTATAAAGTGTGTGATTGTAGTAGTGCAAGTTATTTAATGATTATAGTGTAACAGATATTTGTTGAAATGCCCAAAAAGATTCATAATTTCGAAAAATAAAACTATCAAGTCAAAATAAGTGAATCGTGTTTTCCGTTAGCTAAATATCAGATAAATATACAATGATTAAATAAATCTCAATTTCATTTGAGTCAATCGTCTTCCGGGATCGTAATACTTATTAGAAAATACAGCAAAATTGTACAGCCCGCTCTTAAACTAAAAAAAAAGGAGGATGGCAGGAACCGAATATCACTGCATCCAGTCGAAAAAGTTTAGCCCTGTCCTATTAGTTTGATGATTAATTTAATAATTAATATTGGTCATAAAGGAGGGTGGCAGAAAGTTAGCAGCACCGCTACCAGATGTAGCACGCATTCAGAGCTAACCATCACCTCGTGTTGAGAATCACAAAAATATTTTTTCATGGCTCGTAACCAGCTGTTTATCAATGACACTTCACGTGGCTTTCAGTCAGGGTCGCGGCCTTCGGCTATTTCTGTCCACGGAAGCGACTCGCTGCTTTGTTGGAATCATTAATTTTTGCTTTCTTTCACGACCGTGAGATTCGGTTAGCTTTTATCTAAGTCGGTCTAATATGTATGAGCTGGGAGCAAAAAAACCGTAGTATTTGAACATTTTCTGAAAACAAATCGGCCGCAGTCATCTTTTAAAGTTGAGACGCTCTTAAACGCAGTAATACTCAATCAAAATGCAATGCGACAGCGAAGCCTCAATTCTGTCGAAACAAAGAAGAAGGGATCGAAAGTGTCATGACACTTAACAATGTTATTATTGTTTTATAATTTCGCTATTGAATCGATTGCAGTCTGACTAAAGTCTCTGAGGCACAGGGATGCAAAGGCCTGACTTCACTTTGATTAGTAATAAATGCAGGTGATTATTAAAGGTGATTAGTAATCAGGAGAATGTAAGTGTGGACAGCGACTGACTAGTGCAAGTCCCTTAACTTTTCCTAATCACTAATTACCTGCACTAATTACCTACACTCGCACTAATTAAACTGAATACAGGCCCTAACTTCCTCCTGATTACTAATCACCTGCAATAATCACCTGCACTTATCACTTATAATCAAAGTGAATACAGGCCATATGTGTGGACAGCGAGTGATTAGTGCAAGTCCTTGACTTTCTCCTAATCACTAATCACCTGCACTTGCACTAATCAAGGTGAATACAGGCCCTTAACTCAGACATTTCGATTGTGAGTGTCAAAAAATGTCGATATAAAGAACATAAATCCAAAAGGTTAACGAGATGCACAATAAATAGCTTCTAATTACAAAACACACATTTGCATAGAACTATTACATTTTATTTAGACTAAATCCAGTCTCGCACGTAGATCGAACTAGTAATATCCAGTTAAACTGGTAGAACTTTATCTGGCGCAATGTTTTTTTTTTAATATAAAGCATCGTTTTTCGTCTATATACAATCTTATTAGATGAAAAATAATACTATGGATGGATAAAATTTCGTTATTAGGCGCTTGGCATATCATAATCTAGACACGCGGTAGCGTGTCAAGCCAAGTTACTTAACTTTCGCACAATAAGTTGCACCGTAGAGTTAATAGTTAGAAATACACTTGTGTTGTGTGTGCATTATTCTAATGCCTCATGATGGCAGCTGCATATTCCATTCGCTTGTATTTTCTTTGATTAATTCGACTGATACTCATAACTCAACAAGCCTTAGGTGCTGCTTCTTCACTTCCTGATAAGTTTCGGATAGGCTATCTGTAGTGTATTGATAAATAAAGATGGACATGCCTACAAGGTAGTGGGGTTAGGAAGGGGTGGTCGCCAGACGTCAGAGCGACACTCACTTCTTCACCAACCGTCGCCAGAGTAGTAGTGTTTAGTTATACAGTAATCTGTGTTTAATTTACTCGCCCAGCCATTGTAAATACTGTACAAGTGGCGACACTGCCAGTGCTTTCAAGAAAAGGTAAAGTGAAAATAATTTTTGTGACAGTTTAGAAGATCTTAAAGTAGATTAGATTTGACTAGGCCAGTTTTTATCAGAATTAAAATGTTCAATAACTTTATGAAATGACTGATGTAATGAAAACTGGACAAGTTAAATCTAATCTACTTTAAGATGCTACATTATTTAAATAACAGCAATTGTTATAGATATTCAATAAATCAAAAAAATATACTTTATTATTTGTTCATAGTGTTATTTGATTCCTATAAATACATTTTTCGATTTTCCATAGAACTTGGCACTCATTAAGATCTCCATTCTTTTTACGGCGAAATCCATAGACAAGCATAATGTTTATATTGAACTTGGCTCTCCTTTTTTACATTTATGTTTTTTTGTGGGATACCAATCTCTCTTATCTAAATTAAATTTACATTTCTTGTTGACTTATTTTTTCTATAATATATTTTACACATTTTTTAAATAAGACCGGAAATCTAGTTTTTGGAGTGTCTAATGTGATTAACGTCACTATCATCACCACTATCGACGGAGGTCACTGCAGCACCTCAAAACCATTCTTACTTCTAGAACCTACTAAAGTAAGACATAACCTTCAGTAACACGTCAAAAGAAGAAAATGGTCATATAACTGTAAAGACAGTTTGCTTTTTTGTCACGGCATACCTGCATGTCCATTGTGCATGGTCCGATCCGCAGCCTGTAGGTTAACTAACGCGCCATGTAGGTATGTAATTGAATTTTTCAGGCACCCTTCAGGGCCTTTCAAGGGTGGTTTGCAGACAAACAACAGTCCCTGTAGAGCGGTCAATATTTACCCACGAACTGTGTTGCCCGAACAATATTTCAATGACTTTACTACTGGGGCTGAGCAGACGTAAATTAGTTATTATTTACCTATAGAGGTATACCGTCCCATAATTTTCCTAAGAGGTTATAGCAGGGAGTATTAAAACAGACAATTGCTTATTTCGACTCCAAGCTTAAACGACAAAATTTTTACACGGGAGAATCCAAGCGACGAACTTTTACATTTTACATAGCTTAGCGAGGTTTTACCCTTTTACTATGTCTACATTTTTATCCGTGCATAGAATTACTCGTAAAAAATTCATCGCGCATAGAAATGGGCTGCGATAAAGGAGCACTGTTAAATGAAGAATTTATGCTATCATCTCTGCTAAAGAAATGTATTTAGAAAAAATGTTGAAACACTCCGTTAAATCTTCACAATAAAGCTACTGGCTCTGTTCACGGAAATATTCGTGGGGTAGTAAACTTTTACAGTAAAGAGGCAGCATATGTTATATAGTGTCTAGGAATCCTAAACAAGACTCATAGTCGTTATTGGAATTTAACAACATCACTTCAAAATAATAATTACTACAAATCTTCTGAATGAAACGATACAAATACTTCGATAACATTCTTCAGCTAAAAATGAAAACAAAGTATTTATTGACTTCGCAATCAATAAACCTTCTTTGTCTACAGAATTCAAAAAAAAAAAAACAATCGAGAGGAACAGGAAAAATAATTCCGAGGGAAACGTGAGCGAGCTATGAATTCAATCCGACGCGTGGCCGAGATGAAACAAGCTGTAAATAAAAGCGGACCAATTTCAGCGCGATCGTTTGTCAAAAGCCCGACTTCCACGATGAAATATATTGTTTAGCGGACTTTAACTTTTGGTCGATTCGTTTAGTGCCTTTTACTTTTTGTACACATTGTATTTATTAATGGACTCTACGTAATGCAGGCTTCATATTTATCTCGTAAAGTGTTACAAAAGTGTCAGTTTTACACTCACGAACAAATATTTAGAATACTCATGTAATGGGATACTCGTCGGGTCCTAAGACAGTTTAAGCTTATTCCTTAGGGCTCCTTGATATTATTTCAAAGTTATTTGTCTCTGTCAATCTTTACAGGAGATGCAATGGTGGGAATGTGTGGTGAGCCCGCCTAAAAATGATGATCGTGATGCTTTTACGTAGTATAAGAAGTCCGTTGGAATTACGTGATTATGTGAATACACGACCTCGTATGGAGGTAGCTAATGGCTCCCTCACAGCCGCGCTCACACGCCACACTTCCGCCCAGATTGCATACAAGTTAATAAACGTACAGGTTTCGGTGACGGTGACCTTGAAACCATGGTCATCCGGCACATAGCAGTTTCACTCTCTCTTCCTTTACTTTTGTAGCCCAGTAGGACTGATAATAATCGACATAATTAGCGAAAATATAGGCACAGGACCGATTTTTTTACATGCCCATGACTCGTGATCATTTTTGTTGTCAGAAACTAGTAAGAAAAGAATAAGGTAACGAGCCTGAAGTGTTCCAACCAAACTTAGAACATTTTTAGCTGTCCATCGACTTAGGAATCTACTTTAAAATTCATTTGTTTTCGTCGTAGTTGGATAAGCATGAATCATTTGTATCCGCTGCCGTTTTTTATGTGCTGTTCGTAGCGCAGTCTGCTACGACCGTAGACCTCTACGAATATATAGTTTTTGTGCTTGAAGTAACCTAAATTAGCATTCAGAATCTTTGTATACACTTCAATATTGATATTATTAAGATGATTTGATTTGATATTGAAGTGAAAAATAAGAAAGTGACAAAAAAAAAAGATAAAATATATTATTTTAAATTAAGTAGGCTAATCTACTGTGTACTCATTTTGTTGAAATATGGCACCGATACAGGGTAGTTTTTATAGTGAAAATTTGGGGTTCTAGCGGGATTAAATTTTGCGTTTACGAAGTCCTGCTAAACATTTAATACCTAGAATATTGTATAGAGCAATTTGTATACAATCAAGCTTCAAAATTGTACGAACAATGTCGTTTAGCGGGAAGCGCACATGCTACTATTACGTTTGTTACTTTGTCTCAAACAGGATCTAGTTAAATTCCGGATGTAATATTCCACCTGTGACGAGCTTCAGTGCTCACTAGAGCGTAAGTTGTAGTAATGAAAATACCGACATGAGGATTTGCAACATTTCAGAGATTTGCTTCACCCATTAATAATTGCTGCACGAAACTTTTTAGCTGTGAATAATGTGATATTTATTATATGTTATGTTGCCTGCAAGTTCGTGGACCAGCTATTTCTATATTGCGCGTAAAATATGCATTTTATTCTTTGTTTTATTATGTAATAAAAACCGGCCAAGTGCGAGTTGGACACGCCCATGAATGCTTCCGCAGCAGCAATAAGGTTTATTTTTATGAAATTAAAAGTTTTTTGATTTATTTTTATATTTCAGTTGATTTAATGAAAGTTAAATTAAGGTTTACCATTTATGACGTATAAAAAAAATTACTTGCTAGATCTCGTTCAAAGCAATTTTCGTTGGTAGCTTTTATATTAATGTACATCATATATTTTTTTAGACTTGTCATGCCCCTACTTTAGAAGTTAGAGGGGGGACAACACATTTTACCACTTTGGAAGAGTCTCTCTCGCAAACTATTCAGGTTAGAAAAAAATGACATTAGAAACCTCAATATGATATTTTTTGAAGACCTATCCATAGATACCCCATACGCATATTAAGTTAGATGAAAAAATTTTTTTTTGATTCAGTTGTATCTATTAAAAATTAAAATTAAAATTTTTTTGATAATTTTTCCATTATTGTATCAAAATCTTAATGCGGTTCACAGACTACATCTACTTACCAAGTTTCAATAGTATAACTCTTATAGTTTCGGAGAAAAGTGGCTGTGACAGACAGACAGACAGACATGACGAATCTATAAGGGTTCCGTTATTTGCCATTTGGCTACGGAACCCTAAAAACTACTATATTTCTCACAGTGTCACACATGTCTGTTACAGACATACAGGCAAAATATGGATAGTTAGACAGACGGTCACACTTTTGACTTTACAATTTATTAGTATTGATAAACACTAAACAGCTCAAAAATAAAGGAGATGTAAGAATTTTGCACCCTACCGTTGTGTAAAAAGCCCATGTGTTACGAGTTTAATAAAGAGAATTTATGAGGAGCGTTGGTGTTGAATATTTTACCTTGCGATATGGTGCTGTACCCATCCGGGGTCATGAGCGGAGTGTCGCCGCTGCTGAACATTGTAATTCAATTTCACTCACATGTCACTCAACATTCAATATAAATATATTTAGTTTCACAGATACAATGTTTAATTAGAAGCGTAAAGCGTTCATTAAGTCAAATAAAATTCAACGGTGTAGATTTTACACAGAATTTAGCAAGTTCTATTAATAAGTTAAAAGATATATATTTTTAATCAAATTTGCTTACAGATCCTGTATGCCTAAGTTAAATTATATTGGCCTATCTAGTAAGACAGACACTATAATAATTTTAACTATCTTGTATTTTATTATCTTACGAAATAAAGTGTTACGATGGCTTAATACAGGTCAAATTTAGGTTCATTTTACTCAAATATTACGTAGGAATTATGACGCTACATTACACCGAGAAATATTATTTCAAACCCTTCTCAGAGATTACCGAATGTGGTTGGGTAACTTATTCATCAAAGGATAAGCCCAAAATAAGTACTTCAGACGCATCCGACTGTGAACGTTTATTTGGCAAAAATCCGCCTGTAACATAATATTATGAAATCTGAATATGTAATATTCTAGACAATTTCTTTATCGAATTCCTAGCGATATGATTTCGAAATGAGAAATTGGATTTCTTAAACGAGAAAATATTTATGTATCAACTGCATCTGAAGATAATATATTTTAATAATTTAATGCTTTCTTGAGAAGTTACAAATTTTCTTTTATAAGACTCAAATATTTAGTATCATAATAACCTTTATAGTTTTATAGTTATTTGGTACCTCAAGTAACTACATTTTAAACATTATTTTTCTTTATTTACTGCATATTGCTAAGGTTAACTTTATTATATTCGACTGTTATCTCTATGATCTTGCAATTTACTTGTAAATTGATTTAAAACGCCGTAAACGATTCATAAAATTTGGTAATATTTTAGCGGTAAGCTAATTTTAACCTGTATTTTAATTTAGAATCACAAAAACACGCACTTTAAAAAATGAAACGTTTTTTTTAAACGGTATGGAATGTTCGTGAAACCGACACGCACGTCGGGGCTGCTCTGGTGGTACGCCACCACTGCCCCACGATCCAACCCCATGGGTTCCCCACCGCTAAACTACATAAAAAGTATGGAAACGGCTTTGGCGCACGCCAACGTTTCAGGCTGTATCATCAAATTGCTATGGCCTTTGTGTCTTGGAAAAACTTTAGTTATTTTTTTAAGGCGTCTACAAGCTTTTTGCCCATATAATATTTTTTTTGTAAAATTATGCGTGCTAAGATAATCGTAATTTTAGTTCCTAACGTCTTAGAACTTTTTTACTAATAGTAAACTTGGTCGCATTTACTTATTATTTAGGTTACATAAAATCTGCTGTAACTCATGATTTTTCATTCCGCCATAACTGAAATAAAATGTTAATGTTGCGAGAGAAGTAATTAACCCGTTGAACGTTGACAAAGAAAAATTAAGTTCATCCTTTGTAACGGTCTGAAGGGCAGCCGAGTGGAAAAGTCCGACATTTTTAAGCGGGAAAATGTTTTAATTACTCGCGGTGTTGATTATGTTTGGGTCACAATATTTTAGGGTAACATTTAAGAAACCAGATATTGCTTTAAAATATCTCATCTTTGTACATTCATAATTAAAAATTAAAATACAATATTATTGAAAAAACTCAATATTAAATATTTGGTTATGAATGTAAAACCATTTTTACTTGACACATACTGGCGAACAGAAGGACTCATAGTTAGTGAACTAACATTCTCTCTCACTATAGGGTTCCGTTTTGACCCTATTAATTACGGAACCCTAAAAATGCATAGCTATCAAGTTAGAGTAAACATGCACTGTTGCAATAATAATGAATTGAGACAAACAAAGGTGTGCGGTTATTGCTAATGGTGTGACACGCCTTAACAAGGGTAGTTTTAATAATGGGTAACCCATAATGACATATTTTTCGCGTTAAAATATGACTTTAGTTAAAGTAAACTTTTATGAATGGCAAGACAGAAAATATTTATCAATATATCGAAGGAATTTATTCATAGAGTTATGTTTGACGAACATATTTTATGGTTGTGTTATGTGAAATCAATGTTAGGCGTAATCTGTTGGCTGGCTGTTAATATCATTGGAATTGAAGAGATGAGGGGAAGAAGCAGGTAGGTAACAGTTAAAAAATTGCCGGTTTGTTGCACAAATGGAAGCTTTAGGACCTGGAAAATATTTTGAAATCAAAGTATATGGATTGTATGTGTAGCCAAATATATTAGCCAGATGATGAAGTAGGTAAGTTACAACTGACAAGGTTTCTTTAAGTTATCAGGGACAAAATGAGTAATAATTATTGTCCTTATGTTATAAAATATTAGTTATCTGATTCTTCCACTCACGTCTTTAGTTACGACTTTATTGCAATATACATAAGATACAGTTCAAATTGGTAGCGATAGTAGTTTTGGACTCCAAGACTAGGACAATGTTAAAAAACCGGACAAGTGCGTGTCGTGCCGCGCGCAATATAGGGTTCCGTAGTACCGCTAGTTTTTGATGATTTTTGTATGGTCAATGAATGCACATTTATAACGTGTTTTACACTACTAACAACATCATCTCAGTTACGTTCAAAGGATTTTGAACGAAAAGTTCCTTTGTAATTCTACGAATACATTTTTTTTAGTTGATCGACTATTACTCAATAACTTATGAAGTCTTCTTACGTGATAGTTTTTAGTTTAACTAATCTGACAGATAGAGTATGGAGTATCTGTCAAATAAGTTGTGGATAGCCTACCCGGCACCTATCAGGAAGTGGTGAAACATGCCCTAACAATCATTTCTCTCGAACAATACATCCGAGCCACTCTACAAATCTTTATACTGTTTACTCAAAGTATATTACACCGAGATACTATATTGTACAAATACGTATTGAGATAAACGACAAGAACATCATTATTACCGACACAGTACTGTTCACTGTTCAGTGTTAGTGTACAATGAATAATGTGTACAATGAATAATGGGAAATCTAAAAGAGTTTTGGAGGCGCCTGACGGCGGCTGGGGCTATATGATTGTGGTGGCTGTTGTTATTCATTTGGTAAGATAATAACCTATACATTTGAATTTACAGATGCACTTCTTTTTAAATATAGGGCAAACGAGCAAACGGGTCACCTGATGTAAAGCAACTACCATCGCCTATAAGCACTCGCAACATCAGAAGAGTAATTGTACTCGTAGGTGCGTCGCTGGCAATGGTGCTGCAGTAATGTATTAAAAGTTGATCAATTGTAAAAACTTTATTCATGTACTTTAATAGGCTTTTTCAATTTTATAAAATGTAGAGCTTGTCGTCTTTCTCTAGTTTTACAACCAGATGGATTAATGTGATATTATTCAGATGTTAGCTGGTTAATACCTCTAGATCGAAAGAAGTAAAGTTTACTTACGCTAAACCTTTGTTTTGACTAACAATCAGTATTTCTGATTGTATCCATAAGGTGCTAGGAGTGAGCATAATACATAACTTAGTATATTCCAGGTAATATTTGAAACCTTCACCAAGCACCATGGTATATTATACAAGGATCTGTATGTACAAGTGAATTTGGACGCTTCAGCCATCGCTTCATTGGACAAACTTACTCCAGTTGTTTTTGCTATATCAGGTAAGGTTTATATAGGCACAAAGTCAAATTGATCTCTTGACCCCTTGTCAAAAAATTATCATATTTCATGGCGCGCATCGCATCGCAACCAACCGCGATCGACAATGAAGTGGCAGATGTTGTAATCTAAGGGCGATATCGTATTTTGCAGAATCGATGAGAACTGAGTATATAACTTTAAACTCATAAAAAGTTAAGATTATCATTCTAAGAGTTACCAAGAGGTTTTGCGATGAATCTATGATAGTTTGTGTCTTTATAAGAGGTAAAAAAAAATCTCAAGTTTACTGAATACAGCGCGAGCATTTTTACATAGCTCCTAGACTAAAAAGGTCAATGACCGCTGGTTCCACTTTTATTCATTTTGACAATAGTATAGCTACCGGTAGCAGAGTAATAACAGCGATTATTATGTAGCCTTTCCACGTTGGTCTATGATTGAAGATTGGTTTATGCGAACATTTCGTGGGACTATTTTTCCTGATAATTATTTTTCATGATTGCCCATGATTGAGTTGATGTACCGTCAGAGAAATTGATTTAATTGATTGATTCATAGGCAGATACCTTCGAAATTTGGTCGCGTTATATCAAAGCCAGCTAAATTTGAATCGACGTAGCCTGACGTATAGGATGCTACCTTCTTATGAGTCAATTTCTACGATGGTAAATAAGCAGCTTCGCAATCTTAGTGGCAATGATCCATCCACAATGATCCATCGTAGAGCAACGTGGAGACGGGTCTATAATACCATCGAAGAAATCGATTCATAGGCAGTTGACGGACCTACGTCATTTACGGCCGTTCCCAATATTCAATCTATCTCTGGTTTGACATACGACCGATCGCAGCTAACATTGAATTGACATAAAATATATGTCTCTAATATCTAATGAGAGCTATTCCTATCTCTAGTAGGGCAAAACCAGAGATAGATCAAATATTGGGAACGGCCGTTAGTCAATTGAATAGTCGCGATCTGTCGGCTGGGTTTGACATAACGTCACCAACTTACGTAGGCCCGCCAATTGCCTATGAATCAACTTCTCTGATAGTACATTGAATATAACCACATAATACAATATACCCCATGAACTGTTGAATTATGTCGTTCTTATAATAGCTTTAATGCTTTTCGCAATTATAGTGCTAAATGTTTACCGCATAAGCGTTATAATCGTAACACGCATATTATAATATTTAGGTTTCACGACAAGCTCTCTTCTAAAACTGATGTCAATCAGAAAGTTGGCGCTGCTGGCCGCCACAGTACTGAGTTGCGGGCAAGTCTCTGCCAAGTTTATTGAAAACACGGCGCTTTTGTTTATTACTCAAGGAGTGCTACAGGTATATTCTTTAGTTGTACTATTAAAGTACTTGCCAAAAATCATTAAATGTTTTTTGATGTAAATTTCTTGTTTAGTCACATTGCTAAGTATAATTTTATTCTTTGAATAAGAGTGACGTAAAATTATTCTCTCTATTAAATTATTCTTCAATAATCATCATCAACATCAACAATAAAAAAAAATGTGTTTATTTCAGGTATCAAAGACCCATAACATGTAAAAATTTCATTAATTAGTATCACACAAAAATATCAATTAGACGATAATTAAAATTAATAATGCACAATATCAGCTTGATAATTTTTTTGTTATGACTTGTTAGATAAGTCTAATTGTTTTTGTTATAATTTCAGGGCCTTACAACTGGAATACTATTCAACATTTGCCTCACTGTGCTCATCCAATACTTTGATAAGAGGAGATTATTAGCAGTTAGTATCGTATATTCTATAACAACTGGTAAGTAAGAACACCCACATTGTAAATAACAAACAGTAGATTAAGCGATGTGGATAGTATGATCGGTCCGATCTTCAAGTCAAAGAATGGCTAGAAACTGCGCAAGACAGCGAAAAGTGACGCCAAATCTTCTCAACCAAGATCCACTTTGGGTCGCTGAACCATCGTTGTAAGTAAGTAAGATTCAGCGATGTGAAATTCAGTAAATACTGACCATAAAGTTAATATACCTAGTGGAATAGAGCAACAATATCGAGCTGTCAAACGAAACCGAAATTGGTTTACATCTGTGTGTAAAAATATATATATATACTCTTACACAAGCATGATTGAACATGAATTCTATGAGATTAAATTGTCAACGTGCCGATAAGTGCCGACTGGACGACAAAAAAAGAGTTCTGCTGTCATGTATCACACGTCTCTTTTTACCACGCAGTGTTATTGATAGTGACATCTCGCTTACTCAGGCCTTTGTTTCTCTATTCCGCTAGGTATATTAACTTTATGGTGCCGACTGGACGTCAAAAAAAGAGTTCTGCTGTCATGTATCACACGTCTCTTTTTATCACGCAGAGTTACTGATAGTGACATCTCGCTTGCTCAGGTGCAACTTTATGATACTGACACGAGTTTTACTCGCGTACTATAATAATATTGCTAATAAATAATATCACACTGTATAATACGAGCTTTGCTGCTTTTGTCTGTCATGTCACGAGTCCAATGCGTCACATAAAGGCGACGTATTCGTAATATAATGGTAATAGATTAGATGATAATAATATTTTACTTACAGCCATAACTACTCTAGTGTCTCCAAGATGTATAAGATGGTCCCTGGACAGATTTGGAGGGCACGGCGCTATACTTTTTATATCTGCTGTTACTATGAACACCATTCTTGGAGCTTGTCTGATGCAACCGGTTTCAAGGCACATTAAGAAGATTCACTTACCTGAAACAAGAGAAATAGGTTGGTTATAAAGCTATTTGTACCATAAAATATTATGAAGTTTAGGGTCAATGTACCATCGAGGAAATTGATTCATAGGCAGTTGACGGACCTACGACATTTGGTCGCATTGTGTCAACTCCAGTCGACGGATCGCAACTAAAATTGAATTGACATAGCCCGCCCAAATGACCTAGGCCCGTCATCTGCCTATGAATCAATTTCTTCGATGGTACAAAGAAAGGGAACGAGACAATGCGCGACGCGGCGAAGCGTGGAATCGACGTCACGCTATTTGTAATTTCAGTTTCTTATTGCTTTTATGCATTGCCAAGTTCAGCGTTTCGGTGATAACTTACCCTTAGACGTAGGTTACACGTTCAGTTTGTCATCAATCTGGCGTCAGTTAGTCTCAGACTGACGCCAGATTGATGGCTGGATTGATGGATGGATGGATGGCTAAAAAGCACACAATAAACTGGTTAGACGTTCAAATTCGCGTCAATCTTACCAGATTTATGGAATGAACTGATGAGAAGCTGAGCGTGTAACCTACCTCTTATGTTAAATTTCTATGGTATATTTTTATGTTTTCAGAATTGAGAGTATTATTAAACGATAAGGAAGTACAAATGAGCCAAACGGGTGAATTAATCAGAAAATTTAAATCAAATACAGACTGGAGGAAAAAGCTGATTGACAAGTAGGTAAAAATTCACTGTTTATTTATTTATTATAATTCTCCATTTTTTATCTATCTAATCTATCCATTGTCCATACTAATATTAAAATTGCGTGTCTGTCTGTCTGTCCGTTACCCCTTTAAGAATAAGGTACTAAACCGATCTTCAGTTCCAGAAAAGGACATAATTTTTTATGCAGGAAAAATGTTTACTTCCTGTGAATAACTTTGCGAAATTATTTATTATGTTATATCAAATTAGTGAAAAACATAATTGCCAAAATCGATGACTATAGAGCAGCGGTCGGCAACACGCGGCCCGCGAGCGTGTTGCTTGCGGCTCGTGAACGTTTTGTAAATAAGTTAAATGTATCAAAATCAATGTTTTCTAATAATGCCAGTAGTTATCGCTTCTTAAGTACGTAGCTGTTTGTGCCATTTAAAAAAAAACTTATTTCCTTTCAATATGTGTAGGTATATATTAAGCTTCTAGGGTTACTACGAGTATGATGTCTGCGGCCCGCCTTCAGTTTGTTTTGCCACCTTGTGGCCCTTGCCTGCCAAAAGGTTGCCGACCGCTGCTATAGAGTATAGGCACTCTTCGGTCTTCCATTCTTACGGCCGTTCCCAATATTTTATCTATCTCTGGTTTTGCCCTACTAGAGATAGGAATAGCTCTCATTAGACATTAGAGACATATATTTTATGTCAATTCAATGTTAGCTGCGATCGGTCGTATGTCAAACCAGAGATAGATTGAATATTGGGAACGGCCGTTAGTAATATACGTTACGAATAATAAAAACTAAGGAAACGTAACTCCCATACTTCAACCATTTTGAATTTGGTTCCTTTTCGCACAATAAAATATGACAATAGCTATCGAAACACAATACCACAAATTTACGAAATAAAGCCGTTGACAATAATTATTGTCACTTCTATAAATATACAAAATTGTGTACCGAATACATACATAAAGTATGCATGTACGCGAGTCTCATTTTGTAGACTCGTCACTCGTGGAACAAATTTTTGACACAGTTACTCTTCCTTAGTTTTTATTATTCGTAGAATATACGTAATTTAAATTATTATAATGGCAAAGTGTTTCCTGTTGACCTATAATCCGCTGAACCAATTTAGACGAATTTTGATATGGAGATAAGTGATAACATAGATATAGAAGGACTTAATATAGTTTTTATTCTTGCAAAACGTACGGTCTCAGCGTGAATGTTCAACGTAAGTTGCGGGCAAAAGCTAATACCGACGACAAAAGATATTAGGTCTCTCTTCACCTACTTCTTCACTATCTCGTATTAAGCTTAAATATTTAATCACTCTACAATTTTACAGATTTCTTGGTGATTACATGGACATAATGATCAGAAAGAAGTTTTTACTGTCTATCGCACCCCTGGGGCTGGCGCTGGCGGGCTTCGCTGACGCCACATTCATCATCATGCTCCCGCGTGCCTTGAGGGATATGGGCTGGAACGCGGTATTATAATTACACTGAAATTTCAACTTAAGGTGCCGGTTGGCAGCGGACGACATGAAGCAACCGCAGACGACGTGTTGTCGCGAAACTACTGATTTGTATGTATATCTATGAAATACCCTCCGCAGCTAGCGACACGAAGCTAGCGACACGTCTTATTCATAGAAATACATAGAAACCCGTAGTGTCGCAACGACACGTCGTCTGCTGCAACTTCATGTAGCCGGCTTCCAACTTCTACCTTTAATGAGTGTTTATCACTAAACTGGATTTTGCAAGGAGTGTGTAGGCTTGTGCTTGCGGCCATCAATCAAAATTGCCTTTTCCGAGCAAGGACAATAGACAGTTTTTTGGATCAGAAAAATGCGCGTGTCTCGGGAAATAAAAAAAATGTCGTCGAGACAAAGTTGCGGCCAATATCTAGTTTCACGTATATTTGCGTAGCTATCAGTGGCATCGGATTCCTATATCTTAATTCCTACATCGGCGTACACTGTACAAATGAATATACAAGCAAGTGCCTAATTCAAGAGCGTCCGTGGCCTAGTGGGAAGACCTCACACACGTGAGGGTCCAGGTTCGATCCCGGTTGGAGGTGTGTACCAATGAGACAATTTCAGATCTCAAGTATATAATACCGACGCTCGTACGGTGAAGGATAACATCGTGAGGAAACCCGCACATGGCTGGTCCCAGAGGTATTGACCTGCTCATTCCTCTGGACTAGGCCGACTATGTTGCTAGAATGCCGTATGTGTTTGGGCAACCATACGGACATTTAAAATCTAGTCCCGGGCACTACAGTATTTGAAGAGTGGTTACTTCGCCCTGAAAATACTGTATAAATACACAATGGATGCAAAGGGCTTGTTTTGCCTAATTCCCTCTGAAGTAGGCTCGTTGCTACTGGTTTGTAATATAAGGTTTATGCCGTAAAAATTGTTTGTAATATTTTCAGGCTCAAACGTCATGGGCAGTGTCACTGCAAGAGTACGGGGAGTTTTTAACTAAAATAATATTCGTAGTAAATAGCCACTGGATAAACAAGTTTAGCAGACGAGAGCTGTATGTGGCGGGCTTGGTTATTGCGTTATTTGCACGAATTGGTAAGTCTGGTAACTTGAGAGCCTTTATTTATTTTTTAAATTTATATTTATATTATAAATGCAAAAGTGTGTCTGTCTGTCTGTCTGTTACCTCTTCACGCCCAAACTGCTGTACCGATTTTGCTGAAATTTGGTATGGATATTGGAACTTTGAGTTCGGGAAAGGACATAGGATATTTTTTTCCCGGATGTAAATGTACGGAAGATATTTATTTTATGTATTTATAGAGATTGTGCGTTAAGATATATCCGACAAAATATATGAGTCTTATTTCACATTCACACCTTTTTGTCTCGCCATATTTTTGGAAATAATATTGGTCTGAAATATTTCAGGAATGCTATGGTCGGATAATACTACAATAATGCTGATTTTCCTAACAATGATGGGTATACCGAGATGCAGTATTGTGTTACTGGCACCACTGGTGGTCGCCGAGGCAGTGGGAGCAGAGAAGTTCAGTGCAGCATTTGGAATAGTTATGCTGATGTCGGGGATAACGAATTTAGTTCTCACTCCGGTGATGGGTTAGTATCTTGACCGCTTTTTGAAGTGAAAACTTTTTAGCGGCGTTGGGCACTTTATCTCGTCTTCTTCTCACGGATTTTCGATCAGATTCTTCTTATAGATTGTGATCGAAAATCCCTAGGACGGAGAGGGTAGACCATCTGTGTAGGAGAGACAGGTTTATTCCCCCTTTTTACCGCGCGGCAAATGTGTCTGCCTACTCTTGCGTTTTTTTAATGGCGCGTCGTTTCAAAATAGAACCTACGTTTTTTTAATGGCGCGTCGTTTCAAAATAGAACCTAGAATACGTTATGTTCAGCTCATCTATAAAGTCTCCTAATTTCTGTGACTCGAATAAGCACCGAAAACATTGGACTGATAGTGGTGTTTGGCACAGATATTGATAAGAATTAAGATCACGCACATATATAGAACATACGTAAGTATAATCCGCGCGCGACCAGAATGGGATCGGAATGACAGTTTTGTTGACGCGCGCTGACATTTGGCCAGCCGTAGGGTCGACAAACTCAATGACGTTTTTGTTCGCGGACATTTATTTTAAGTTTTAATTTTTTTGTGATAATAATAGGTAATATTATGTGATATTATTATAGTAGTTGATTAATAAAATAATACCTGGATTACAGCCATTGGTAAAATATTACCAAGAAATATTTTTCATGAAAATTTTAGGTTTGCTCAAAAATAAAAAAATAGTAACTGAAAGAGTTGTAGCTGCCACGGGTTTGACCAAAAACACAGTAATATCTTTAATGTACAGAATCGGTCGATTACGTATTTTATTATTATTATTATTATGCATAAACCTATAATGTTCAGAAAATTTTTGCTAACGCTATTCATTTACACACACATTAGCAAACAAAACTGTCACTCTGATCACTTTCTGATCGCGCGCGGATTATTTTACACAGCTCAGCTTTTTTCAAGGTGCTTACTACTTAAGGCGAGGTCAGTTCGAAAAGACTGATTTTTAAGCTTCCAGTCTGAAGAAATTATGTGGAATTCTCTTACACCAAAATTGATGTAGACTCAAAAAGGAACAAAGTAACAAAAATAACCGAACAGAATATTGAAAAATGGCATGGTAATTCTTTAAAAAAATCTTGAATATCACCATAAAAATACACTTCAAATTCGAACATCTCATAATTTTCAATGACAATGATATGATTTTTTTACAAAAAGGATAGCTTTTTCTATAGTTATAACAAAATAACCGAATAGTTTTTTAATAAATGATTCGGTCATTAAAAAAATAAAATAAAATGTATAATTTTCTCCTATTTCGCCCTATCAAGAACGCGGTGAGCGTCGTAACCGCCACTGTACAAGGCGCGCTGATATGAATGTTATTTTAATGTCCTTTACGTCGATATTCGTACTGACAGACCTGCTTATTTTAGGAACATCCTTGCCTTAAAATAAGCAAAAAATAAAACACCGTCCTTGTCTCTTCACTCTTACGCCCGTTATTTATATGACAGGTGAATAAGAACGACGCGGAATCGGTGCCAAAGTAGTTAAAAAATTTCGTTGAAAGTACCGTTTTAGAAATATATTGTAAAAATGTAAAAATTAGATGTATCTTTGTGTTAAATGTGTATCTATTGAGAAAATTTTCAAATATCGTGTTTCCGCTAGTACAGACCCTCGCAAATATAATGTAGTATATATCTATATATTTTTAAAAATAAAACAATTCGCAGCTTTTTATCAAGTATAAAAATTAATAATTATAAAATTGTAATTTTGCTTTCAACGCCCTCTTAAGTGTTTTAAAGTGAGGCAATTCTAAGCGTATTAAACTTTGTTTCAGATTCAGTGTTGAGTTTGACGGGGAACTATCCCACAGTTTTCTACATTTTGGCTTCCTTTTACGGAATCATTGTCATGTTCTGGTCCATAGAACTACTTTATAAGAAGAATAAACACAAGTGGGTTATAAAGAGAGATTTGTCGTCGAACTAAAGCTAATGAATAAATTATATAAAATGTAAATTATATGATTTTTTTTCCTCATTTAAATAATTTTTATATAGAGGTATATGTAGTTCTTCTGTAACACCTAGGCTTTAGACTACATAAACCAAGGCCGTTAGTCAAGTTGTATGAGATAATTTAAAAAATCGGCCAAGTGCAAGTCGTACTCTCGCTTGAAGGGTTCCGTACCGTTACAGAGCAAAAGAAGGCAAAAATTTGTTTTTTTTTTGTATGGGAGCCCCCCTTATATATTTATTTTATTAATTATTCAAGAGCAAATATTTAAATAAAGAATTTTGTTAATATTTCAAGTGCCTACCTTTTACCATTATCGATATAGTTAGATCAAATTAAAAAGGCCAAAAAAATCACGTTTGTTGTATAGGAGCCCCCTTACATATTAATTTTATTTGTTGTTTTATATATTTTTAGTATTTGTTGTTATAGCGGCAACAGAAATACACATTCTATGCAAATTTCAGAAGTCTAGCTATAGCGGTTCTTGAGATACAGCCTGGATACAGACAGACAGATGGACAGACATGGAAGAAAAATGGGTCTACTAATAATAGGGTCCCGTTTTTACCCTTTGGGTAGGGAACCCTAAAACAAAGTTAGAAATAAATTATCTCTGTAATCTGTATCTCTGTATATAGCTTAATCCCTCGATCCGCGATTCTTAGAAATCTATTGTTATTCTATTGTTATCGCGGTCGCATGCGACCGCTTGGGGCTTGAGAGGGGTTTTATGTTTTGAGAATTGAGCTGAATAATGAAATATTATTATCCTTTCATCTGTCACGAACTGTCAAACCATTTTAGAAAATTTTTCAATTTCCAATTACTCTCATTAAACTGATTAAATTATCTAAAGAAATTACCATGAAAGCTATATATAATTTTTGTATAATTAGAATTTTTAATAAATAAGCTATTAGTCGCAAATACACATAGTTTTATACTTGAAACAAAATACTAAATCGGTGGTCTGCAAAGAAGAAGAACTTTTGAATAGTTTTAGAGTAAGACGCCCATTTTGGGCGCTTGACAGATGAGCTATTATTAAGTTCATTACGATCCTGAGACTTTTTGCATGGCAACATCTGTTATAATACAGCCTGTTAAAACATTTTCCTTTGTGGATAAAAATTGGTGGCCGTCACTTGAGTGGGAGATTTATAACGTGCTCAAGTATTACAAAGACGGATGCTCTTACATAAATAACTGAGAATCTTCTTTGTGATTAAATCAGGCATACTTTAAGGGTACCCATGTACAAGGTAAACTTTTTTTTTATGAAATAAGGGGGCAAACGAGCAAACGGGTCACCTGATGGAAAGCAAGTTCCGTCGCCCATGGACACTCGCAACATCAGAAGAGCTGCAAGTGCGTTGCCGGCCTTTTAAGAGGGAATAGGGTAATAGGGTAGGGGAGGGTAAGGAAGGGACTAGGGGAGGGTAGGGAAGGGAATAAGGTAGGGGATTGGGCCTCCGGTAAACTCACTCACTCGGTGAAACACAAAAAAATAAAAAAGATTCATTTTTGGTTCATTTTCATTATTCGGTTAGCTTTTGTATAAAATTATTTTGTATGCCTACGTTTCTGTACATTCTCTAGACGCTACAACATGCATTGCTATTATTAAAAGTTCATACCGTCACATTGTTATTATCAAACAGAAGAGCAAGTGTAAGTAGGAAAATATTATGTGCCGGCGTTACAATAGGCGTTATAATAAAAAAATCTAGTCTAGTCATACTAGATTTTTTTCATCATTTCTAAAGCAAGTTAATAATGTCTTGTACAGGATGTTAAGCAAGAAAGTGATTATATACTTTAGGGTGTGTATGTGTCCCTCATTATTATAGAGTACATCTGGAAAGTAGCAGGGCTAAGAGAGTAAACCTTTTTAGAAAATACATTCGGGTAAATTAGTGTTTGGCAGCGGGGTTTTATTAAAATATTCCATATTTTACAGTCGGGGTTATGTAATGCACGTTTTGCAGTAGATTTTATTCTAATTACACACATTATAGGTAATTAATGCTTGGCAATGAGTTTTTTTTTAATGACAGTTTTTTTTGTTTTAAATTGCTAATCTCAGGAACTACATTTTCGAATTGATAATTATTTTTGTGTTACATAGTCCATTCAATAAGGAAGACTTTAGCTCTAATGTGACGGTACGACACACTGCGACGAATCGGTGGAAGAATTCGTGTGTAATATGGGGAAAAATCTATGTTTGTTATATAGGTACTGACGCAAACGAAGTCGCGGGCAACAGCTAATAATATAACATTATCAATTTTAACTCTCTCTCTCTTTGTGGTATCTTACTCTAACTCTCTGGGGTATCGTCATAAGAAATATGGATTTGACTGTAACCGCGCCTTGCTTGGGCAGGGAAATTGGATATCTCCTACTCTTCCTACCTTTCCTCCGATCAATTTCTTTGCGGGTTCCTAGAACAGCCTGTCCCTCGCACCCCTGAGGACATATCGAAGGGTTTTCGTTGTTTGTTACCACTGTTAATCTGGCGACACAGGAGTTGCAATGGGATTGTGTGGTGGGCGACTTGCCCGTTTTCTTACACGAGTTTCTCCGTATGCAATGTTCATGAGCAGGAGTCAATGGCGCTGCAAAATGATTTTCATCGTATGACGGTTATAACCTTTTTTACATGGGGACGCATCCCCGGCGAATCGGGGATATTGGCCGGGGTGTGTAAGATTCCCGAGTGGGGTATACCCACTAAAACCCAATGGTGATCCACTCCCCGCTTAGCAGAGATGCGGGTACGGCCGAACCTATCGTAACGCTACCAGTGAACTCTATATTACCTAATAATCTTCTAACATTATGTGCCTCCTGTATGAATGAAACAGTCACGTAGTACGCTTTAGGCAATACTCGCAAATCCAATAACATGTTTTGTCGCATTATTATGTTTAAAGAACAAACGTAAAATGGGATTTTACCATAATTATCAACGTATACAAATACACACATTGTTTATCTTCTCGCTTTATATAAACAGCTTGTATTGACTTTGCTATTTGATTTATACTACTGTGTTTTTCTTAGATCGTCCTTTATTTTCTTCGAGAGTGTACCTCAAGGGGGGTGCGAATAATAGGACATATAACTGCAATGTTTTCACGCTAGGGGCAGCACCAGTAAACAAAAAGTTTTGTTCGACGTTTGACAACGTATCTGTCTATATTCTGACCTGTTGTTTGCTACATGTAGGATTTTGGACTGATTATTTACTGTATGTACTGGTAGCGTCTCCTGCCTAACGACCTTTCGTCGTCATTTCAGCCTTTAGTGATGACGTTTACTTTAAGACACGCTATCTCGCGTGATGTCCTACACGTGAGAGAGATAGCCTGAATTTTTTAAGCGACTTTTATGAGACACTAATTATTATATTATAGTGTCTTATAGAAGTCGTTAAAAATTTCTTAAAAAGTTGAAAAAACGGAAATAAAATACAGGGTGCAATTAAACCTTCCTGCCAAATTTTGATATATTGATCCTTGTTAAAAATAAAAATACATGTATTTTTTCTTTTATAATCACTCAGTACTAAAATGTTGAGAAATGGCTTCCGAAAGTTATCCTAAAAACACTACAAATAATGGACACGACGCGTCGCCCGCGCGTGATGTGACCCCGCGCGCGCGCCTCCCCCCGCGTTACCCCCTCTCATTCCCCCGCGCCGCGAGTGACCGTTCTGCAATGATTTTAAATAGGATAAAATATGCCATTGAAAAAAAAATAACACCCAATTTTTTTTTGGTTAAATGGACTCTCCTAGTGATACCAAAGCCCTGGAAAAAATTTGGCAGGAAGGTTTAATTTCACCCTGTATAACCTTAGCTTGTTATTAATGCCAAATAAGTAAAGTTATGTAAATTTTGTTAAATATTCCACGCTTACGTTCTGAAGACTCTTATAAAATGTTGCAAAGTGGGTGGGAGTTCCTTAGTCCTCCATTCACCTATGAACCAATCTTAGAATAAATTTGGAAATTTCGCTTCTTATTCGAATCCTCGCGAATAAATTGCATAAATAATTATAGTAATAATATGTTAAGAATATAAATTAATACAATATTAAGATGAGATTAGATAGAGATAAACTTAAAAGTCTTAAATTTTTAGGGGTTCCATAATCAGCCTCTCAGCTCCACTTATTTATCACTTACTAGATAACGCTCGCAACTCCGTTGCGCCAAAATTCGTTTATCGCGCGGGATCCGTACATTTTTGCCCGGAGCCCGGCCCTCAAATATTAAGTTTATTTTATTTTTAGTATTTGTTATTATAGCGGCATAAGAAATACACAATCTGTGAAAATTTCAGAAGTCTAGCTACAGCGGTTCTTGAGATACAGCCTGGAGACAGAAGGACAGACGGACAGACATCGAAGTCTCAGTAATAGGGTTCCGTTTTACCCTTTGGGTACGAACCCTAAAAACAAAATAGTATCTTATTGAGTAGTAGATAAAGTTTAATTTACATCGCTGATGCTGCATCGCGCAGTATCAACTGACGCTTACGACTATTGTAATTATAGACGTGAGTGGAAGAACACAAAAACTAATAGCAAAAAAATTGCCGTTTTTTTTGCATAAATGGAGGCCTTAGGGCCGGAAAAATGATAAAAAAAAAAAAAAACTACGCATTTTATGTGTAGCCAGATAATATATACTAGCCAGGTGAGAAAGTAGATAAGTTACAAGGTTTGTTCATATTATAAGGGAAAAAATGAGTAAATGTCCGTATGTAACAAAATGTTACTTATAATTGTGTTCTTCCACTCACGTCTTTAATTTATTGTAATAACGACTTAACATTATAACTTGTTACTGATAAGGCAACACGGAAGGGGTCGCTTTACGGTTGTAAATAGATCACAGTCTTGACTGTTGAACCTCAGATGGGTCGCAGGGCCGGCAACATTACAATGCCTCCTACGATACGAATAATAAAAACTAAGGAAAAGTAACTCCGTCAAAAAACATGTTCTACAATACTTGTCAAAAATGTGTACCTAGGTTTACGAATAATAAAAACTATGGAAAAGTAACTCCGTCAAAAACATCTTCTACAATACTTGTCAAAAATGTGTACCTAGGTCTACGAATAATAAAAACTAAGGAAAAGTAACTCCGTCAAAAAACATGTTCTACAATAGTTGTCAAAAATGTATACCTAGGTCTACGAATAATAAAAACTAAGGAAAAATAACTCCGTCAAAAAATTTAACACATCTAGGTTAAGTTTCACCAGAGGCGTTGTTATAGTTACAGTTATGGTCAAAGTTGAGGTTAAAGTTTAGGTTAACTTTAACTTTATCAACTAAGAGCTGACGACCAAATTCGTCATGTAGCTTCAGCTGTATTAAAACTCCGTTAGCTACTTCCCTGAGCAACCCTTTCTGATAATCTGCGTGCTGGCAGGCCGCGGGCGGTGGGTGTGGCAGTAGTGGGGTGGGGAAAAAAAAAAGAAAAAAATGTAGGTTCAGCTGTATTAAAACTCCGTTAGCTATACTTCCCTGAACAACCCTTTCTGATAATCTGCGTGCTGGCAGGCCGTGCGGTGGATGTGGGTGTAGTAGGGTTGGGAAAAAAAAGAAAGAAAAAATGTAGGTTCAGCTGTCTTAAAACTCCGTTACCTACTTCCCTGAACAACTCTTTCTGATAATCTGCGTGCTGGCAGGCCGTGGGCGGTGGATGTGGGTGTAGTAGGGTTGGGAAAAAATTGGAAAAAAAAGTAGTTTCAGCGACTTAATAGTGTTTGCGATGATAATTTATAATTTTTTCACATGGATAATAATGAATAATCGGCCAAGTGCGAGTCAGACTCACGCACGAAGGGTTCCGTACTGGTATAGTAGACAAAAAATTGTGTTTTTTGTGTGGGAGATCCCCTTAAATATTAACTTTATTTTAATTTTATTATTTATTATTAAAATACAAATATAATTAAGGATTTTGTGAAAGTTTTAAGTGCTAGCTGTTACCATTATTGATAACGAGCAAAAAAGGCCAAAAAAATCACATTTATTGTATGGGAGCCCCCCTTAGATATTAATTTTATTTTGTTTTTAGTATTTGTTGTTATAGCAGCAACAGACATACACAATCTGAGAAAATTTCAAAAATCTATCTATAGCGGTCCTTGAGATACAGCCAGTAGCCCTAGCACGGCGACCAGTAGAAATGCGAAAATATAGACAAACTGTGGACATAAACTTAAGGTGTCGTTCCGATCTTTACCGCGGCTAATCGCGACCGACAAAAATTCAATTAAAATGCCACTTTATGACAGACTATAGCATATGTCATAAAGTAGGATATTATTTGAATTTTTAGGACTATAGTCTGTCATACAGAGGCATTTTAATTGAATTTTTCGGAACGAAAAAAGATCGGAACGGCACCTTAAGTTTATCTCCACAGTTTGTGACTATAGTCTGTCATAAAGTGGCATTTTTATTGAATTTTTCGGAACGAAAAATGATCGGAACGGCACCTTAAGTTTATCTCACAGTTTGTCTATACTTTCGCATTTCCACTGGTCGCCGTGCTAGGGCTACTGGAGTCATACAGATAGACAGACAGACAGACGGACAGACGGACCGACGAACCGACGAACCGACGGACCGACGGACAGACGGACAGACGAAAAAATCAAAGTTGCTGAACATACATTTTTTTTTTCATTTTTCCCCACCCCACCACTCCCACACCCACCGCCCACGGCCTGCCAGCACGTAGATTATCAGAAAGGGTTGTTCAGGGAAGTAGCTAACGGAGTTTTAATACAGCTGGAGCTACATGACCGATTTGGTCGCCAGCTCTCCGTCGATTAGCTTTAATCAATGACCACAGAATTTGACAGATGTCTTTTTCCAAAGTTAATGAAGTTGAGAGTATTAAAAATGAATTATCCAAACAAATTGACAGGAAAAAATATTTTGTTATGGCAACACTGTCACCCTTATGTCAAATTTAACTTTAACCGCGCGCTATTGCGCGGTTAAGTTTATCGTCAAATGTGGCGTTCATTATTGACTTTAACCAGAGATTTAATGACAATTCATTTGACATTTAGCTATAGTTAAAGTTAAAGTTATAGTTAAAGTAAGTTGGTGCAACCCACCCCTAACCTTTTCAATAATTATTATTTTAATTAATTGTTCACGAGCATCGATAGATTTATATCCAATTTATGGTTCAGTTCTTGTTTACCTAAAAATAAACTTTTTAAAATACCAGAGGCGTGTTGTAAACATTACGCAATCCTCATTGATTAACTGTTAATTAAAAATGTTTCTACTTTTTCCGGACTTTGACAATTTGTCTGTATAAAAATATTCCGACGCTTAATTCGTTTTTAATGTGTTTTAACGTTTAAAAAAATTCTAGAAACGTTGTGGTTACTACACATAACGTAACATTGTGAAACTCGAAGTTTAAAATTTCTTTGTTTTTGTAAATACAACCAAATGACATGGCAAACACTGTTACGGTAAAATGAACATAATAAATTATTAAAAAGGGATTATGAGAGTTATAATGTTCGGTGCTATATCGTAATAAAATTAGAAGCAAAAATATTGTCCAAGAAAGATGGACCACACGCACAACATTCTTAATGTGAAACATTAAGAATGTTGTGCGTGTAAAACATAATATGCATGTAAAACATAATATAATATATGTGCCGATGTTTACACAAAATTTCACAAACATTTGAGTACACAAAAGTCTAGCCGCTTCAAAGAAGCTTGGTAACAAACGCGATACGAGAATTTTTAACCCGCTTTTATTAGCTTCATTTGTAACTATGTATGTAAGGAAAATCTTGGAATCTTAATTTGACTCACTTCCCGGTCTTCGATTAGGATGAAATTTTGCACACGCTCTGAGTTCTGATGACAATACACGATTAGCTAAGAAACGTCATTACAAATCCAATATGGCGGTCTCCTCAAGATGGCGGACAGGCTATTTGAAATGCACCCCCGTGATATGGGTATCAAATGAAAGGGTTTGCTGTCAGGAATACAAAAAAATAGTCATGTGACTTAAATCCAACATGGCGGACATCGAAGATGGCGGATTGGCTAAAGCGTGTTTTTTAGTTTTTTAAACTATTATTATAAATACAGAGGTATCATATTTAAGAATAATTTACTGTAGTGTAGACAATCCTGTAGAAATTATTTTTAACTATCAGTATGTACAATAATTAAAAAAGAAATTAACCCTACGATGGCCTGTAAAGTTCAAGTGTTGATAGTACCGGCTACTGATGATAACATATATTGTAATAGTCATTAGATTGTTTGTTTACTAAGTTCATAAGACAAATTAAACTTATCACCACACATTAACACAATCAAGAACATAATAGAGTACAGACGATATAAACGGATACGACGCAAGGTGCATAGTTAAATAACAGGTTGTTAGGGTGAACACCGTTATCCTTAAAACCATCAAATGAGCCCGTCAAAATGAACACTATTTCTATGAAATCATAGAAAAAGTTGTTCATTTTGACGGGCTCATTTGATGGTTTTAAGGATAACGGTGTTCACCCTAACAACCTGTTTATAATTTTTTGAATAAAATAAGGGGCAAACGAGAAAACGAGTCACCAGACGGCCTAGCATACGCCAACGAGATATGTCGTGGATATCTCACTCTCGAGCGTAGTGATATTGTCGATATCGATATATATCTCTTTTTCCCTAACATGCGTACGTCGAGAGATAAATTTCTCGTTCGTAAACTAGCTTCACAGATAATAGGTATATATCGACAAACAACTCTTCTCATTTGTCAAAATCTTGACAAAACTCGATAAAAATGTGAATGTCATGGGTTCGTAGACAAAAATAGCACAGATTAAGAAAAAAAAAACACAATTATCTCTAATTTTTACGACAGACACGAGAAAAAAAGTATGTCATGTTAGGGTCAATAGAGATGAAGAGATAAACCAGTTAACATCGAGAAAACATGTAGACCAAAATTTTGTCGTTTGCGCATCTTAGGCCGGCTGATGGAAAGCAACTTCCGTCGCCCATGGACACTCGCAACATCAGAAGAGCTGCCGGCCTTTTAAGAGGGAATAGGGCAATAGGGTTAGGGTTAGGAGGGTAGGGAAGGAAATAGGGTAGGGGATTGGGCCTCCGGTAAACTCATTCACTCGGCGAAACACACACCGGTTTTCTGTGAGCCCGTGGTATTTCTCCGGTCCAGCCGGCCCATTCGTGCCGAAGCATGGTTATACAACACTTAAACAGACGTTAATAGTAAATTATTTATAATAAATTATTTAAGTAGTAGATGGTGTAGGAAATACCTCCTTAAAGTAGTTTATTTCATCTCGCCTTCACGACTATCGATATTATTGTTACAAGTTTTGGACGCACAAACAAATTTGCACACAAAATAAAAGCATTGATGAAGAAAACATAAACCAATCAACGACGCTGTTGAGTAAATAAAAATAATACTCTTTCAGCGTTGCTACTTTCACAGTAAACTCTATATATACGAGACACATACACACCCTCAAATATTATTACTGTGTTTTGTTACACCATGTATAATAATATTTATATTATAAAGTACTAGTTAAAAACAGTGACTCTTATTAATTAATATTTAATAATTAGTGACAACATTTAAACGTAACTACTAACTATCTAACTACTACTATACTAACTATGGAAATGTCACACATAATCCTATGCAGAAAATCCCACAAATTGAAGAAAACTTCAGGAAAATGTACAAAAACTTTAAGAAAGCAATCTAATAGTACAGGTTCCCTAGAACCATTTTTTTTATTACTATCAAGCTAATTTTTCGTGAGTAGCTTCATTTTGATAAGACGAACAACAATTTCCTTTGCGTAAATTCTCGAAAGTGGTAGCTAACAGAGATAGAAAGGATTTCATATTTCGATTTGATGGTCCTGAAATGTGTATTGTTCTATTTGTAGGACAATGTTACTCTTAAATTATATAATAACTATTAACCTATCAATATACAAAAAATCAGCTGGTTAGGGTTCCGTAGTCAACCAAGTTCTGTTGAGTACAGAACCCTAAAACGGAACCCTAACGAGCTGATTTTTTGTATAGTGATAGGTTAAATAATAATTATAGATAATATGTTCAAATTAATAAACATAATATCTATAATTATGATTTATTTATATCTAAAATCTCATCTTTTTGAATAACTTACGATACTTAATAAGAGGTCACAGCTAAGAGAGATATCTAGGATAACTAATATCTAGAAAATATATGTCTACTTACATCTACACTAATATTATAAAGAGGAAAGATTTGATTTTTTGTTTGTTTGTTTGTTTGAACTGAATAGGCTCCTAAACTACTGGATCGAGTTGAAAAAATTCTTTCACCATTCGAAAGCTACATTATCCACGAGTAACATAGGCTAAATTTTATTCTGGAAAAAAATAGGGTTCCGTAACATATTCGGGTTTTTCGGACACAAGGTGTAAAAAATCAACCAGAAAAGTTATTTATTTTGCGTACGCTGCCTAAACTATAAAAGATAGAACCATAAAATGTTCTAATTAATTGTAGATCTTATAAATATCTACAAAAAAGTCCGCAACATACTATACCTATCTATGTCGATTGTCGGTGAGGCACAACAACCATTTTTTTATTTAAAAATCTTGAATTTTTTTTTGGACTACATTTAAACGAGTTTATTTTACTCATGCTATTAATCCTTGTCAAAATAAATTATTTCATCACTAATTACAGTTTATGCAGATAACATTTGGTCTTCGAATGATTAAAATTGGACGTTTGGTTTTGTTACGATTTCTGCTGCACGGCTCGTTGCGAAGTGGTCGACACCAAGGCAGGGGTGCGCGTTCGGGGTCCGGGAGGGGAGTTTAGATCAATGAGTAAGGTTCAGACGCGAGGTCGGCTCCTTTAACATCCACCGAAAGACAATCTGTGCAGACTGCAGCCTGCGGATAATGACTGCGTCGTCGATGTTAGTGTCGGTGTCTGTGAATTGACCTGGGAATCATTTTGCTGACCGTGTATTTCCTGGGTAGGCTTTTTGCAGCGGTAACCGACATCCACGCGGGCGGAGCCGCGGGCGACCGCTAGTATGGTATAAAAATCGCTCCTGAGATTTTTACTATCGGGCACCGAAATATAATACAGGATGGAACGGTAACTCTCACACATTGACTGATGTAAATGCGTGGCTGTAATATACATAAAACGTAATTGAAGACGTGAGTGGAAGAACCACATAATTAACATTTTGTAAAATACAGACAATTACTCATGTTTTACCTTGTAATTTGAACAAACCTTGTAACTTATCTACTTCAACACCTGGCTAATATATCTGGCTACACATAAAATCCACAGTTTTTTATTTTAAATCATTTTCCGGCCCTAAAGCCTCCATTTATGCAAAAAAAACGGATTTTTTTTGCATAAATTTGTTACTTATATTTTGATTCTTCTACTCACATCTTTAATTATGGCAAGGAACCGCTAAATATGCTGTCATAAAACGTAGTATAAGCAACAAAATTTGTGTGACTGACCCGATTTTGACAACATTCTGAAAGTACCCCTAGGTGTGCATATATTTTTTTTTTTATATATCTTGTTACGATGTTTTTCACTCAGGTACTCTTCCATAATATTTATTATTCGAAGCTATCGGATATCTAATAGATTGATGCGTCATGCAAGCATCAAGTGATAGGGGAAACCAGTCTTTTTCAACACATGTCTATAGAATTATTGATTTATTTAACTACAGTTCAAATGTTTGTTAAAACAAAATATGATAATTGTTGAAATCGTCAGCTATACGGCTGCTAGCTATGCTTTTGCTGTCATTTCTTTACGTCGCGAAGAGTAGAAATGACACCAAATATGCTAATGCGTTAGGTTAGAAGAAATTAAAAAATCGGTTCACAAGCGGCGGAGTAATCGTTGAACATACAAAAATAAAAATAAAAAAAAAATATCCACAGCCGAACATATAACCTCTTCCTTTTTGGAAGTCAGTTAAAAACTGAGAAGTTCACTTCGGTATTTCTATGACACGTACTATCACAGATATTAAGGCAGATGGCGGACGTTATTTAGTTGGGGCCCGCTAGATCAAGCTAATAATATTCTTGACTTAACCCGGTCAAATAAAGTAGGTCCATCATCTGAACAATTTGAATTAATTTCTCTAATAGTACTCACCATCTAAATGTAAGGTATTATAAGTACTTCCTAATAATTTCTTTAATTAAAAATATTCTTACTCTCCCAGCTACAGACGCGCACGGTATTAAATACAAAAATATTCAAATCAGTACGTCGCGTACTAAGGGGCGATTTCACCGTTCACACTTAAAACTTCATTTTATATAACTTAGTTCTCATTTAACGCGTTCAAGCGACGTAAATCTCGTTTTCTTTCAAATGGATTTCACAATCTTCTTCTTAATCGCAATTAAGAAATCGAAGTTTACGTGTTGTCACGCGATGGTTTAACGTATTTTCATAATTTTAGAGCCTTGGCGAGTTAATTTAATAACAAAATAGCAAGAGACGATACAATAAACTAAACAAAAAACCGTCAAAACTGTCATCATGACATTTCTTTCGTCTGTTTTTAGTCTCGCCATGGCACTTCACTGACAGTACTTAATAGGGTTTTATGTAGTTAAACCTCGAACATTGCGCGTTTAGATGATAAAACTCAGTTTTGCTAATAACGCGTTTAGTAAACCGGTTAAGTACGCACTAAGCGCGTTCAATTTCTTTGGTGAAATCACACCTTAGTGAAATTTTTCTATCATTATTTTTAAGTACCCCTTCCAATTAATTTCGAAATCCAAGGCCTCCATTTCCATAATAATGATGGTCATTAACGCGGCAACGTCATCTTTCCTTATTTTTCACCTTTTTTATTGTAATAGAATTATTTTTATCTGATTAAGCCTTAGTGCTATTCATAAAAGTTATTATACTACCTTTGTTTACATATTTGGATTCCCAACAGAGATATATTGTGTTTGTTTGTTCGTGTGACGTTGCTAAAACTTCTATAGTATGTTTCAAATATAAAAAAAATATATAGAAGGTGTAACAAAACTAGGTGATAATGCTTTAGGGTGTGTACATGTGTTCCTTGTAGAATTTTTTTTTTCACTTTTGTATGGGGATACTCGTGATTCTGGCCCATACAAATCGCAAAAAAAATGTTTTTTCAGCGCTGCTACTTTCACAGTGAACTCTTTATAAAGGAGACATGCAAACCCTAAAGTATTATCACTTAGTTTTGTTACACCTTGTATACAGTCGTCGTAGAACCTCCTCCTATTTGGAAGTCGGTTAAAAATATATACATGCAGTAGCGAACTTTATATTTTTCCCCGCTCTTTCGTTTGGGTCATTGAATTAGTTTACGTAAAGAATAACGTTTCTTATTTTAAGTTTTGAACGGGAAAAGTCTAATAATTCTTTATGTTGGGTGCTGATATTATTTGTATCCGTTTCCAGTATGCTATTTACAATAATACCAGACGTTCCGCGCGGCTTCGCCCGCGTACGGCGTAAATTAGATATTTCACAGACAAATTAGTCCACAAAAAATAGCCTATGATCCTTTACGTAGTCTACTTCTTATCTGTGCCAAATAATATAAAAATTGCTCCAGTAGTTCGTGAGATAAGCTCTTTCAAATAATTTCCCCCGTTTTTTCCACATCCAGTTAATGTACATTTTTAATAATAACTAACCCGTCGATCGTGGGAATACGAGACACAATAGATATTCTATTGTGTCTCGGTCACCGGTGACCCGGCTTGATGAATTAAATTGAAACAAACAATTATTCAAAGTTTTTTTATTCTGTTATAATTATTGCCCCACTTACGTAAAATATAACAAAGACTTTTAAATTTAACTTTATAATTTTTAGGACTTACCAATATTATCTACACTATATTAAATAAAAATAAAATAATTCTTTCGGATAATTATTAAAATAAGTAGAAGCAAGGCTAAAAACATATTTTAAATCCCTCTCTCAATCTTTTATTTTTATGATTTTTCGGAGAAATACAGAAAACTGTATCTCCCATTGCGTACAAACGGACAAACTTGTTTTATTGACAAGCGTACCACGCATACTATGCATGATACATTTAAAGGCATAAAATAATTGAAACTGCCAATAAAATATTATTTGGGTAGCAAGGTGAAATAGTAAATAAATCGTCTTATCGCATCGGTCTCACATAGTTAATTATATCCGTCCATTCAAGATTTCTGGTTATTGAATGAATAAGTTACACTCAAATAGTTGAAGGAGGTCAGTCTCTACGACAGTCTTCCTCCGACCGCGTAGCGTACTCGAACACGACTCGTCAAACAGATCGAACAAACATCGTAACTTTAAAGTCTTCGGTTAGGAAAATCCGAGATATCATATCTAAGTCCTCCGCACACAGTTTAATCTCGTTTATTAGACCTCCCGGGGCATAATAAAACGGGTATAAATTATGTAAAAACGAGTCGTCGGCGTCGTTTTTCGTTCAAAATGAGTGAGCAAGGGAAGAGTGTGGGCAGCTGTGACAGTGACGACAAGAACTATGAGCTGGTCCCGCCTGAGGGAGGCTGGGGGTACATCGTGTGCGTCGGTCTCTCCGTTATATTCGTAAGTCTAAAGAAACTCTACCTAAGTACTCTACTCTACCTTCCAATCTATTCGTAAGTGTAGCTCTATATAAACTCTATCTTAATACTCTATTCTATTATACTCTACTCTACTGTCATATATATTCGTAAGTATAGCTCTATAGAGACTCTATCTTAGTAGGAACCTACTCCATTTTACTCTTTACTTTCCTATAATCGTGCCATAAAAATGCGAAATAATACTAACATTATTCAGGGACCAGACAGATATGGTTAGTCATTAATCATTATACAAGTCCAAATATATTCTAAGTCCACAAGGACTTGTTGACTACGGAACCCTAAAAAAGATTACTAAGCAGCTGATTTTTTGTATATTAATAGGTTAATATTTGTATAACTTAACAGTAATATTGTCCTACAAATAGAACAATCCATATTTTAAGATTATCAAATCGAAATATTTAATACTTTCTATCTCTGTTAGCTACCACTTTCGAGAATTTTCGCAGAGGAAATTGTTGGGCGTCTTATCAAAATAAAGCTACTCACGGAAAATTAGCTTGATAGTAATCAAATGAAAAAAAAATCTAGAGAACCTGGACTATAAGGCCTTAGACATAAGTCTAACGTATCGTAGTATTCCCTTTTCAACGAAACTATACACGTGCAAGACAATTCCAAGAAAAAGTAGATTCAACATAATAATTACAACCAAACTAATCATGTTCTAACTTAAATTTCGTTAAGGCATATAATTTAAGTCCAGTCAAAACGCTGACTCAGGCACTCATCGGATACGTGATGTCTCGACGAAATATTAGACATATTTGCCGGATTGCAAATTTTTACTTCCATACCGTAGTAACAATAAACTATAACAACTTTCAAATCCATACTAATATTATAAATGCGAAAGTGTGTCTGTCTGTCTGTTACCTCTTCGCGCCCAAACAACTAAACCGAGTTTGCTGAAATTTCGTATGGAGATACTTTGAGTTGCGGGAAAGGACATATATTATGATACTTTTTGTCCCAGAAAAATGTACGATTCTCACGCGATAAACGAATTTTGGCGCAATGGAGTTGCGGGTGACGTCTAGTAATACATACAATGTGTCCCGACACCGGTGTCCGATCCTTTAACCCGTTGATCTTGGGAAAACGAGACACAATAGATATTCTATTGTGTCTCGATCACCGGTGAGCGTATGGGGCTTGATGAATTAATGTCATGATCTATGGCATATTTTATCGACAAATTGGCTCTCAAATTTTTTCTCTCTCACGATTGTAAAATGGCAGCCATTTTAGTTTTTCTTGGGTTTTCACTCTAATCTGACCAATACTTCTCATTTAAGTATCCTATTAAGATTAAAAAGGTCTTATTTAATAGCTAAACTTATGAACTACGCTTACACAGGCAATACGTTATGAATTTCGTGAAATTAAACATAGAAAAACCAAAGTTAGAGGAAAAAAGTTTTGTGTATTTTTTAATTAATAGCTTTTTTTGGAAAAATCTAGCATATTAAACTGGTTCTTTTTTATTTTAAAAAGAAAGAAGAGGTTTTCATCTTAAATAAATTCCTTTACTTTTATGCTCTAAGTCATCTGACTTAGAGCATAAAAGTATCTAGTTTAGAAGTTATAACGATTTTCTTATGAAGTATTGGTCAGATTAGTATGAGAACCAAAGAAAAACATTTTTTTCAAGAGGTAGAAAACAAAAAATTTTGAAAGCCAATTTGTCAATAACATAATATTATGCCATACATTATAACATGAAAGGATCGGACACCGGTGCTGGGACACATTGTATATAAATTTTAGCTTAAAAGCATGAAGAAGGTAATAAAGAATTTCTGTATAATTATGACTAGAGTATCTTTAGAATAAAATATTACATATACCTATTGATCTAACACATAAGGTAGACGTCATATAAAAAACTCAGCATGCAATTTACTCACAACATTATTATTATATTTTATTCTAAACAGTTTTGACATGTTACGGATCTTCCGTGTCGTGAGGAACATAATAGTGTCACAGTGTTTGTGCGCGAACTCCTCCAAAACGGCTCAACCGATTTTAATTAAAATTTTGTATACATCGAGGAAATTAATTCCTAGGCAGTTGACAGACCCACGTCATTTGGTCGGTTTATGTCAATTCAATGTTAGCTGTGATCGGACTTAGAGCCCCCGCAGACTGCAAAATTTCTATCGGCCGATAGTTTGACCAAATTGGGGTTTCAGTAAGTTATTATCGGCAGATACAAATCGTTTAAAGTGCGCATCTTCATACATCTTCGTACTGATTAAGCTTTTGATCAAACTATCGGCCGACTAAAAGTCTGCAGTCTGCGGGGGCTCTTTTCGCGACGCGAATTACTTAGGTCCGCTATCTGCCTAGGAATCAACTTCTCTGATAGTACATTCGTTAGGCCTGAGATTAGGTTTTTATCTATTTCTTATATTAATACTAGAAATAATTTATATGGCAAAACAACGTTTGCCGGATCAGCTAGTAATAATATAATCTAAAGGCTGTCAAACTTTGACCCATTGCCCTTTAACGCGGGTCAAAGATTGACTGTCCAGTTTCATTACAGGAAAAATGTGCTAAAAATTCGCTAAGTGTGAGTATATTCGCGTGCTAAGGGTTCTGTACCAAACGGCAAAACACTAATTAATATTATCATTTAATTATAAAATTACCATATTAAAAATAATTACTGAAAAGATCTGACAGATCACCTAGCTTGCTAAAATTATTTAGCAACTTCGCCCGCAAGAAAAGGTATCTATTATTAATTATTTATCCTCTATGTAACCAACCATCTTTAATTTAAAAAAAATCCACTATGAATGTTTATTTATTATAACTATTATATTATTTGTAACATAACTTAGGAAATAGTTATTAATTATAAATGACAATATTAACATCCTTAACACAAACATTAGAGCTCTAACTTTATTTAATTTCAAGGAAGTCATTAAAGTCCCAAGAAAAATTAACCCAAAAAAGTTTTAGGAAATGACGATATTGTTGCAAATATTTGTTCGCAATAATTCTTCTCAGTCTTTAATACTGCTTAAAATTATAACAAAGTAGATGTTGCTCGCTGCGCATGCGCAGGAATTCGTTTGTCGTGCGAAAATGTTAATTTTTTTTCTGTAATATAAAATTATCCTATGTCCTACCCAGGAACTCAAAGTATATACTTTTCTGTCTAGTTAGAATTTTTAAGCGTGTTAAGGAAAAAGACAAACAGACACACTTGCGCATTTATAAGTTTCGATTCCAAGAAGTTGTCTGCTTATCAAGAAAATAATATTTTCCGATCTGATTTTATGTTTTGTATAATTATTCCTTGGTGCATAATATTTTATTAGACACCAGCTGTCGAGGATCAGTATAATACACTTCTTATATTTGACAGCAAAACTTAAATTTTTATGAAAAATACGACTCCATTTATTATGTTACCTTGTTTTTAAAGACATAAAAATTATACATGTATCGAAAATCGAAAGATATAGAACAACAATTAATTAATAAAACGCTCTCCAGTGCCAAAACTTCAATAAATTAGGCATTTGTAATTCATTGCGTTAAATTGAGGTCACAAGGTAGTTGAGTAAATAAAAACATGTTTGTATAGTTTTACGTTCTATAAAATATTGTAATTTTGCAAAAAACGAGGCTTTTTCCATGCGAGCCGTCAAATTTATGATTTTAGCATTAATAAATTTATGGTTATCATATTAGTGGTTGTAAACAGGAAGTCTTGTGTAACACTCGGTCAAATTCTCACGATGCATTAAATTTGCGTCACAATTTGTGACGTAACAATTATTTGTTGACGTCCTTGACGTCACAAATATACCTGACCTATAATATGAGTTCGATAATAATATTCGATAGGATTAGTATTTATGACTTTAGCATTAATACATTAATAGTTATCATAATATTAGTGGTTGTAAACAGGAAGGCCTGTGTAACAGTTGGTCAGAGTCTTCTTCTTCTTCTTTTAAAAATGGCCTCCCTGGTCAGAGTCTCACGAGTCACGATGCTGTCTGTCACATGCTGCACTTGTCAACTGTCACGAGTAACGAATCACGCTGCATTTAATTTGTGACGTAATGACTAATTCCTGAGGTCGCAAATATATCGAATATGAGTTTGGTAATATTCGGTAGGAATTTACTTTATAGAATCGCCGATCAAAATGGAATTGACATAACATGAGTCGAATGTCGACTTTTTTTTTTCGAACGCTTATGTCAATTTCATATATTTTGATCGGTGAATCTAATAAGAAGCGATAAAGAAAACGTCTTGGTTAAAGTGCCAGCAACAATTTAAGCACTGGTTGGAATGCAAAGTGGTTTGTTTTATTCTTGCATATTAATGTTGTATGTAGCCATATTGTTTTTTAGGGTTCCGTACCCAAAGGGTAAAAGCGGGACCCTATTACTGAGACTTCGATGTCTGTCCGTCTGTCCGTCTGTCTCCAGGCTGTAACTCAAGAACCGCTGTAGCTAGACTTCTGAAATGTTCACAGATTGTGTATTTCTGTTGCCGCTATAACAACAAATACTAAAAATTAATATTTAAGGGGGCTCTCATACAACGAACGTGATTTTTTTAGGTTTTTTCGCTCATAATCAATAATGGTAACAGCTAGGCACTTGAAATTTTCACAAAATCCTTAATTATATTTGTACTTTAATAATTAATAACAAAATTTTGATTAAGTAAATATTTAAGGGGGGTTTCCATACAAAAAACACAATTTTTTGCCTTCTTTCGCTCTAAACCGGTACGAAATCCTTCGTGCGTGAGCCCGACTCGCACTTGGCCGATTTTTTCTTATATTGGACTATCAATTATTGTGACAGTTAACTATCCGTTTTAATTACTTTTTTAAGGGAATATGATTTCTTAATAAGTATTAATATAAGATCAGAAAACTAAACAATCCTATTACTATAACTTTACTTTGTAACAAATTAGATAGTGACAGCTGGGAGGAAGCCAGTCTATATAATATACTAGATGATGCCCGCCAAAACTCGTTTATCGCGCGGGAACCGTACATTTTCCCGGGACAAAAAGTGTCCTGTGTCCTTTCCCGGGACTCAAAGTATCTCCATACCAAATTTCAGCAAAATCGTTTCAGCGGTTTGGGCGTGAAGAGGTAACAGACAGACAGACAGACAGACAGACAGACGGACAGACAGACACTTTCGCATTTATAATATTAGTATGGATTAATGTTCACGAAGGGCATATAAAATAAGGATTTGAGTCACAAAATCAAAAATCAAAATCAAAACTGTTTTATTTCTGAATAAATTTAAAATAAATATTTTCAGAATGTCTACATGGTGCCTACCACCATACACAATTCCTTAGTTAGGCTTTATCCGGAGAAAATTATTATTGGAGATCATGGTAGCCAATTCCCTTAGTATTGTACAAAAAAAATATTAAATGATATTAATTATATTCTACTAATTATTAAATTTATTAATTAATATGATATTATTTAATTTATTAATAATAACCGGTGGTAGGCATCATGTAGACGTTCAGAGAACATTTGAAAAAATAATTTATTCTGAATAAAACATTTTTAGTTTGAGTTTCATAATATTGTTCATTACTCCAGAAAACAAAAATACTAAAAGAAATCATAATAAGGGTTTGTATAACTTTCCTATTATAGCTAAGTACATAACCAAAAAATGTGATTCTACTATCAAAAATGTCGTCTATCAGTTTGTTTTGACTTCTGTTTCCTTATTAGTAGTTAGTTTAAATGACATTGATAGTGTATTTAATTACTGAAATTGGCCTTCGAGACCAAGTTAACACGATACTCGTAAACATATCATTAACTTGACTCGCATGTCGCCACGTGGATCAGAATAAATTATTTTCATAACTAATAATTAAAGACGTGAGTGGAATACCTAACCAAATAACTAACATTTTATACCATAAGGACAATTACTAATTTTTTCCCTTATAATATCAACAAACCTTGTAACTTACCTATTTCATCATCTGGCTTCACATAAAATCCAGTTTTTGTATTTCAAATCATTTTGCTGGTCCTAAAGCCTACATTTGCGCAAAAAACGGCAATTTTTTTAATGTTACTTACCTGATTTTTCCACTCACGGCTTCAATTAGGACGAGGCGTTATATTATAACAACAATTTTAGTTAAGTTTCTATGAGTCAGTCTCAGTGTAGGTCTCAGTAATATATAATAATATATTAATATGCTTCATTCATACTCGTAATTGGCATGGCAACGAGTATGAAGCTCATTCTGCTTAATCTGTCTATCTTGTGTGCATTATAATTGATATACAGAAAAACTAATCATACTTTGGGTGTGTAATGTGTTACATAAGTTAAAGTTTTAAGTCCCTTTTTTTAAATGTCACTTTTAAAGAGCTCACCCAAATACACCCTAAATTATTATCGCTATGTTATGTAACACCCTGTACAAATACGTTATGTTATATAACAGCCTGTAAAAATCTATACTAATATTATAAAGCGGAAGAGTTTGTTTGTTTGTTTGAACGCGCTAATCTCAGGAACTACTGGTCCGATTTGAAAAATTCTTTCAGTGTTAGATAGCCCATTTATCGAGGAAGGCTATAGGCTATTTTTTATCACGATAAAACTAATAGGAGCGAAGAAATAGAGGAAAAGGTGGAAAAAACGGGGGCAATTATTTGAAATTGCTTATTATCTTAAGAACTACTGGAGCAATTTTTATGTTATTTGGCATACATGAAGCATAGACCACGTGAAGGGACATAGGCTATTTTTTGCGGAAAAATGTACGGTTTCCGTGAAATTCCTAAATTACGCGAGCGAAGCGGCGCGGAACGTCTAGTGCGTTATAAATATCCTATTATTGGCACATAAGTCTTTTCAAAATATTATGAACGCCTATAATGGTCTTTGTATTACGAAATCCTACATTGCTAATATTATTAGGTGTTTTAATATTTTTTTTCAGATCGCTGGGACGGCTCACCAGCCAGTGTTCGGGTTTATATACAATGACTTTCTGGACGAACTGGGAGTGGGGACGGGGGCGGTTACCGTGGTGTTCGGAGTCTTCCAAGTTACATTGGCGATTACAGGTGCGTTAAAAAAAGAATTTTGAAAATCGGACAACAAACGGCTGAGTAATCGTTGAAAATACAAAAAAAATATAGCCGAACGAAATTTGGAAGTCGGTTAAAAAATTAATAAAACTTCTATAATTGTCATAATCTCTGATAGTGTCTTGTTCAAGAGATACTTTAATAAATCTTTAATAAAAAATACTTCACGCTTAACATAATAATTATAACATTGATATAAATACTACTCTACGTATTTAAAATCAATGAATTATAATATAACATAACATCCGTTTTTAGGGTTCCGTACCCAAAGGGTAAAAACGGGTCCATATTAGTTATTACTAAGACTTCGATTTCTGTCCGTCTGTCTATCCGTCTGTCTGTCCGTCTGTCTGGCTGTCTGTCTGTCCGTCTGTCTGTCTCCAGGCTGTATATCAAGAACTGCTATAGCTAGACTTCTGAAATTTTCAGTTTGTGTATATCTGTTGCCGCTATAACACCAAATAAGTACTAAAAACAAAATAAATTAAATTTTAAAGGGGGGCTCCCATACAACTAACGTGATTTTTTTTATATTTTTTGCTCTATAGTCTATATCAATAATGACAACAGGTAGGCACTTTAAATTTTCACAAAATACTCAGTTGTATTTATACTTTAATAATTGATAGTAAAATTAAAATAAATTAAATAATTAAGGTATGCTCCCATACAAAAAAACACATATTTTTGGCAATTTTTGCTCTATAATGGTATAATGGTACGGGACCCCTCGTGCGCGAGTGCAACTCGCACTTGGCCGTTACGTTTCTGCAGGCGTTAGTTATTTGCGTAATAAAAATAATTAGAATCTTTAAACTCTTCTAAAACTACCTACTATGAATTACTATAGTTTCTTGGGCATGACCACGTGAGCCTTAAATTCTCGTATCCACATTAAAATATCGTATATCTACGTCAAACTATTTTTACATTTCACACCTACTTGAGACTTTAAAATAAAAAAGAAATAAAGAAATCAATTTATAAACAGTATTCTGACTAAAATATCTTTGAATTCTATTTTTAAAATGTATTTTTAGCCAAATCGGTGTCATTAATCGTAATAATAGAACAGCTTTTTTGGTTAAGTCCAATGTCGGATATAAAAATAGAATATTCTATTTTTAAAATCTTTATATTTACCTAAAAAATCAAAAATAACAGGTTTTACAACACATGAATTATTATTGTTACGAATTACGCTACTCAGAGTAGATATTGTATATTCGTGTATAATTATAAATTATTAATTAAATCATGTAAAGATTTTTAATCTTTAAAGTTAGTTGTAACTGTATCTAATTTGTGACTAAAGCAAGCATTTCTTTCCAGGTTTTTCCGCAAACATCGCCTTAAAGAAACTGTCGCTGCGGCAGGTCGGGCTGATTGGTGCCTTTATTTATACGCTGGCCTCGTTCCTGGCCATTTTCGTGGTATCCACGACGCAGCTTATCATTACGAACGGATTCCTGCAAGGGCTAGGAATGGGCCTCCTAATTCCGGTTTCGTACACGAGTTTCAACAGCTACTTCACGAGGAAAAAGGTGCTCTATCTGAGCCTGTGTAAGGCCTCGATTGGCATGATAACCATGGTGTACCCTTTGTTCATCAAGTTCACGATCACGGAGTACGGTTTTCGCGGAACGCTGGCGATTCTCTGCGCGATATCTGCCCACAGCATCTTTGGCGCCGTGGCAATGCAGCCGGTGGAGTGGCATATGATTAAACAGTTTAAGTCCTGCGAGAAAATTGTATGTAAGTGTCAATTATACAATTAGTTGAGAACATTTTCTCGGTAAATGTGCGGCATTATGTATTATTATGTTAGCGCCACATAATTGTATAGGCTATATTTAATAGGTTAATAGTAATTTAAAAGGACATTTTCATATTTCATACGAACAATGTATGAAATGATAGGTAAAGGCTGTAAGTTGTAACCAAAGGCCTCATTTTAATTTTATTAGGCGATAATTTTTGGCATTTCTAAGAGGATGTCATTCATGCTCATGGCCACTCCGTTGGTTAAAGCTGAAATAATTTTTAATTGTGAGAAGGAAAAATAGTCACGTTGCTATTTATTTTTTTTCGTATAAAATATTAAAATATATACTTAGGTTTATATATTTTTAAGAGGTACTGCACAGCAACTTTTTAAGATCATATTTTAATAATCATTATAATATTTTATCTTCATGCTATAAAAAACTTCTTCTATTTTTTTATGATTTTGGAATTATATTTTGAAAGGCTTCCAAAATTCGTCATACCTATTCAAGCAAGTACATATTTTATTATTAAGACAAAAATATATTATTACAATTATTATTGTATCGTATCGTATGCAAAATACACGGACAAGTCCGATACGAATTTCTATGAGACTTGGAGACAATAACTTGATATTCTGTGACAATTTTATTCTCTATTTAAAAATGAATTTAAATATTTTATTCTAGCCCAAATACATAAATTAGTGCAACGCTTCTGCAAATATATAATAACTAATTACTATAATTAATATTAGTTAGCTATTTACAAACTTTTACTAAGTATAAATATAAAGTTAGAAATATTTTCTCAAATTATGATTACTAGAGATCGCCCAATGGTCGAAATTCGACCTCAAATAAAAAATTAAATTATAAGATAATCAAAGATTATAAGTTTCAAATTTCAACGCTTTTCTATTGATATTCTATTGTCAACATATTGACTATTATTTTTTAGCTTCGATCACATATACGGTACTAAATCTTTTTTCAATTTGACAACAGACTTCAACCAAAAATATAAAGAGTACAATTCGTGTGTATAGGCTTGTCAATCAAAATCTCTTAGTGTGTGTAATGTTTTATTTGTTTAAAAAAATGTATGATAAAAGCATAATTTCAAAATAATATTAGCTCGATGCACTCCTTCGCCATATAAACTATAACTGTGCAAAATTTCAATCACCTACATTTACGCATTTTTCGTCAAAAGGGATCCAAAGCTTTTCGCTCGCGTACTAATATATAGATTTTATGACAACTCTCATTTAGGGCCAGGGTGGCAATTAATGTACAGTTCTTAATTTGAATTTTGTTTTTTTTTTTCAGTGATACCACCGACGCCTTCGGACGTAGAAGACATAAATAAATTCGACCTCGCCCTCCATAACAACCACTTGGTGCACAATACGAAGTCGGTAGAGAATCTGTTCACCAAGAACTGTTTAGAGAACGCGCATAAGGTTCCTGGTCTTTTGGCGCCCAAAATGACCTCATTGAGAAGACTGAGTATACCTGTTTTAATGGGTACAGAGAAATGTGATAGTAGGTTTAATTCTAACGATAATGTATATATGGAGAACCTGTATAAGGCCGCGTCCGTCAACAGTTTGGGCAACTTTGGCAGTATAGCGGCAGAGCCGATGCCGATTATAAAAAATAAGGAGGGAAAATGGTATGTAAGAATTTTGCTCAGAGCTCGACAAGGCTTTAAATGAACGTGGCGGAAAAAGGAACTAACGCTGCCATCATACAAAAACGCCATTTTTGACAGTTCTTCTTTACCAGCAGCGCCCACGTTCATTTAAAGCCTTGTCGCACTTTATACTATAGTCGTTAAGAGTTATTTTCCATTGTCATTAGTAAAGTGTAGGTATACTGGAAAAGGGCCTTACTCTCTTTGCCTTCGTAATCTCTACCAGAGAGCTTACTTAACCGTAGACTTAATCGTAGAAAGAGAAAAATTAATACGGGTAACAACTTGAATAATAATAATAATTTTCCCACATAAATTGCACTACAAACGAGAACTAATTAGTTGATAATTACTTAAAACGGTCTCATAATATTTTCAATGGCACCATATTGTATTTTAGTTTTATCAATCTGGTGCATTTCAACTTAAGATTACGGCACGGTTTTAATAAACCCAGAAGTGTAAGTGTATTGCTTCTGTCCAAATATAGTATAATCTAGTATCAAAGTATAATAATAATTATTGTTTGTTGTAAAATATAGTTAGTTGAGACCACAGTATAAAAATATTGTTATATTTTAACCTCATACTGGACTGCTCGAATCGGGACACGCACACATAAGCGTAACTTAATAATAATTTGGGTGCACGTGCGGGTGCACTTGTTGAAAAGTCGATGTTTAGCCATTCCAAACACACAGCTATAATCTACTGTATGCATTTTATCTTAATTATTTATTTTAAAATGTCCAGATTGGGCAAGTCACCAAATACAGATAAGCAACACGCGACAAACTGATATCAGGCGTAGATACATACCAGTTGAGGGCATAGGCCAAGATCGAATATGTCAGTGATAATCCTCCTATCAAACTTGGGTATTATCTCATTGTAACTGACCAGACAGACCGTTCCGGATGGCTACGTCGCTATCAGGATTATTATTAACAACCGAATTATTACTGAAACATAGCGCCAGGAGAGCTATGTGATTTTCGAGTTATATTATGTAATTTTATAGATGTTACTGACAAGGTGTGACACGTTGCCGCGGGAACCGCGTTTCCGTGCCCACAGGGTAAAAACGGGACCCTATAACTAAGACTTCGTTGTCGGTCCGTCTGTCTGTATGTCTGTATGTTTGTATGTCTTTGTCTGTCTCTGTCTGTCTCTGTCTGTCTCCAGGCTGTATCTCAAGAACCACTATACCGCTAGACAACTGAATTTTTTACAGACTGTGTATTCCTCTTACTGTTATACCAACAACTACTAAAAATAAAATAAAATAAATATTTAATATTTAATTTACCATACAACAAGGGTTTTTTTGGCCTTTTTTTGCTCCATATCAATAATTGCAACAGGTAGGCACTTGAAATGTTCACAAAACCCTCAATTATATTATGTGTACTTTAAAAAAATATAAGTATGTGTAATATTAATAGCAAAATTAAAATAAAATAAATATTTAAGGGGGCACTCTTACAAAATAGCACAACTATACAATTAAACTACTTACAAAATTTTGGGCCTTTTTTTGCTCTTTCTTTCGTACCGTTACGAACATACGACATAAAATTATCTTTTGTCTTTATCCGGGACACAATCTGTAATACCAAGTATTTTCTTTGATTAAGTCTTTTCTTTGATTAAGGTGTAAAAATAGACAAACACACTTTCGCATTTACCTATTAGTATCTTCCACAATCTCTAAAACCTAAATTGCTAGCAGTTTGAGACTGTGTATTTAGTACTTCGACGAAAAATGACACTAAAATAGAGAAGTCTAATTTTTGGTTACTAAAATAAATTAAAGTTAGATTTCAATAACCTTAATTTCTTTTTTAATTAATAAGTAATTCGAAATTTAAATTGCGTAATCTTATATATAAAATTCTCGTGTCACAATGTTAGTTACCGTACTCCTCCGAAACGGCTTTACTGATTTTTACCAAATTTTATATGCATATTCAGTGGGTCTGAGAATCGGCTACTAGGTACTTTTTATATTGATAAGTGCATTAGTCGAATAAATAATAGTAAATTATTACAACTCGAGACTGATGGCGACCATTGTTTGTGCGACGGGATAGCGATGGACGTTGCAATGGTGGCATACTTATTTAGTCACTTCAATAAAATAATATGGGCGAAATACTTTATTTGGCAAAACAACGTTTGCCGGGACAGCTAGAATATAAATGCAAAGTTTTCTGTTTATAGAACGACTGCCAAATTGGAATAATAAACCATAGACAATATTTTGCAAGTAATTCTATTTTTTTAATTATTATTTAAATTATATAGAATTCGATCTATAATATTAACAAAGGGGTGAGCAGAAAGGGCTATAATAACATTATAGCCCTTTCTGCTCACTCCTCTTCCAAGATGTCATTAAAATACTTGCATATTTCAACCACACTTATGCCAGGCATTACAGTTATACAATCTTGAATGACAAATTAAAAAAAGTAGGTTTATAAATATTTTATTTATGTGAATTAAAAATACCTTTTTTTGTTTTAGGCAAACGGTAGCTGAATATCTGGACCTGACCCTTCTGAAAGATTTGGTCTACGTGAACATCATCTTTGGGATAGCTCTAGCATTTTTTGCCGACCTCACCTTCTTTACTTTAGAACCTTTGTTCCTAGACAAGAACAATCTTAGTAAGGTAAGAATTGTTTTACTCTATAAAACTCTTAAAGTAACATAGCCCATAAACTTTTTACTAGATATAATATAAATATTATGCGGCCTCCCTACGTAATGTCCCATACAACCAATCATGAACATGAAGAGGGGCACATTCGTCGATGATTGCCCCATAACACGTCGATTGTATAGGTCTACGAGAATCTCGTGGCAATTTTTGACAGCAGATTTTCAAAAAATATCCTTGATCATTGGATAAATTTTTATATTTGCATGTTTAACACACAGAATCAGCCGCTATAAGAAAAAAAAAAGGATCAAAATGTTTTATCCCAATTACCCCGGTATTGCTAGAGTCAATTTATTTTCTCACTTTTTGCCATCAGATTCTGGTAGACCTATACTTTCTATAAGCATTTTCGCAATCATGGTGCCAATTGGATAGTAATTGGCGTCATAAAAAAAATGTGTATACAATGGTAACGTAAAGAGGCACCTTTACATGAAATGAAATCAAGAAGTGAACTTCTGATAGCGAATCCTTGAAAGTCGAAGTGTGTCCTTATATTGGATTCAAAGGTTAAAATCTTTAATATTGGTTCTGAATATTTTACATATTATAAATAAAGCACTAGACAAAAGAGAATCCTAAAATTTAAGCGTCACTTTTATCAAAAATTGAAGTTTTGGCATTTGGTTAAATGACGATATTATGCAGGTTTCTGACTTTTACTTATCATATTTCGTTAATAAATTAATAAGGCAATAAATATGGCTATAAAAATGTTGCGATAAGTGACAGATAATCAAACAGTCTAGCTCAGTCATTTTATGAAATGACGTTATTGAAGTACGAGGTGGTTAGTTTATTTTTAGTTTAAGACTAGACGTTCCGCGCGGCTTCGCCCGCGTAAATTAAATATTTCACAGACAAATCAGTCTACAAAAAATAGCCTATGATCCTTCAAGTGGTCTACTTCTTATCTGACCCAAATAACAGAAAAATTGCTCTAGTAGTTCGTGAGATAAGCCCTTTCAAATAATTTCCCCCGTTTTTTCCACATTTTATTCTATTTCTTCGCTGCTATTAGTCTTAGAGTGATAAAATATAGCCTATAGCCTTCCTCCATAAATGTACTATCTAACACTGAAAGAATTTTTCAAATCGGACCAGTAGTTCCTGAGATTAGCGCGTTCAAATAAGCCCTTTCAAATAATTTCCCCCCGTTTTTTCCACATTTTCCTCTATTTCTTCGCTCCTATTAGTCTTAGCGTGATAAAATATAGCCTATAGCCTTCCTCGATAAATGGACTATCTAACACTGAAAGAATTTTTCAAATCGGACCAGTAGTTCCTGAGATTAGCGCGTTCAAACAAACAAACAAACAAACAAACTCTTCCGCTTTATAATATTAGTATAGATTTTATTTGATACTAGCTAACAATGTCTAGAAGTTTCATTTAATTTTTACAAAATCTACTAGACTGTACTCGGCGAAACGAGGCGGTAGCGGTCATTGACCTTTTTAGTATAGGCGCTAAATGAAAAATGCTCGCACTGTATTTAGAATATTTAAGAATAAAATTGACCTCTTATAAAGACACAGATTATTACAGATTCATCGGAAAACCTCTTGGTAACTCTTAGAATGATAATCTCCAACTTTTTATGAGTTCGAAGTGATATGCTTCATATTCAGTTCACATCGAGTATGCAAAATATGATATTGCCCTTAGACTAGGAACGTCAGTCTGACACTTCATTGTCAATCGCGGTTTATATAGAAAAGGACAAGTTTTTTGACAGGGAGTCAATGACCGCTACTGTCTCGATTCCCCGAGTACACCTTATAGTTAAAATATTTTAAGGTGGCACCAGCAGTCGTTGAACTTTCTAGTCTAGGAGCTATGAAATATTTTAAGGTGGCACCAGCAATCGTTGACCTTTCTAGTCTAGGAGCTATGTGAAAAATATTCGCACTGAATTCTGTTAAACTTGAACTCTTGTAAAGACACAGACTCTTATATATTCATCAGAAGACCTCTTGGTAACTCTTAGTATGATAACCTCCAACTATTTATGAGTTCGAAGTGATTACTTCATACTCAGTTCACATCGAGTATGCAAATTACGATATTGCCCTTATACTAGAAACATCTGTCACTTCATTGTCAATCGCGGTTTGTATAGAAAACGATAAAATATAACAAGTTCTTTGAGAGGGGGGTCAATAACCCCTACGGACAGAATTCGGCAATTCGAGAATAGACCTCCTTTTCCTAACAATTTGATCTCTTTAAAAACTATACAAAATAGAAAGTAGTGGAACTCGTTTAAAACTTGACTACTAATAATTATTATTAGGATGCCAATGTGGTCACAAAAATATAAGTCTATGTAAAGCAGTTCTGTCATTTTATTTAGAGAAAAAAAACAATGAAACTATGGAAATTTCTAATTAATAATAAATACTAATTAATTAGAAATATAACTTTTTTTATGTATTTATTCAAGTATTTTATATCAGTTTGTTGGCGATATTTGTAACACATATTTTATATAATTATATCTAATTAAACAATATAACACATAATAATAAATAATATTAATAAATTAAAAATTCAATAACAAAATATTTTTCTTCTTTCATAAATCAAAACAAAACCTTATAATGTAACATAATATAATATAATATTATATTATATAAGCTTAAAATTAATAATAACAATCAATGAATAATTAAGTGCTCTTATAAAATAAAATTTATTACTATTTAAGTATACTGTATACAGCCTTTTTCCAAAAAATAACTTTTTAACTTGTTTTTTACTGTCACCCCTTATAAAATCAATTTTATTGTATATACTAGGAGTCAAATATCTCCTAGTTCTTTTGCCATAGTAGTTTTTTATTGCCGGTATTATATATTTGCCCTGTGTAATATTTCTAGTGTTATGTTGGTGATGATCTATTAATTTCTTATATGTATCTTTGTTGTATTGTTCTAACGCTATTAAATATTCTACTTTTGCGTGAACTGGTAAAATTTCGTATTTATTGAATAATTTGTCATAATTATCACTGACGTACACATAAAATTGTTGATAAGAAAATCCTTGCATTATGATTTTAGAAATTAGCATACTGTTTACCAGACATAAGATGTCTTTGACTGATATCAGTGAAAGATACAAAATGCATAATTTATTGACATGCTCAATCTACTTCCCCGTCGATCGTGGAAAAACGAGACACAATAGCTTATCTATTGTTATCGCGGCCGCATGTGGCCGCTTGGGGCTTGATGAATTATTAATCATCCTCTACTATTGGTACGCCAAAATTTCGAGTATAGATTTTGCGATTGCTTTTTGACAGAAGATTAAACACGTTAACGAATCAACAGCGCTATTGAAAAGATTAACTTCCATCGAAAAAAATCAGAAACCGATCATCAGGAATGACAGTAACACCAGAGTAGACAGAACTAAGGTAACACTGAGCATAATATTTTGTCTTATTTTTTTAAACGGTTAATGTTATTTCAATTACTATAGTCCCGTACTCCGTAGGCGTACTTTAGTAACATAACTCGTCTGACAAGTGACTGACTTCTGATAAAACTCTCCATCAATAATTACTTGCTTAATTATTAAGGCAGTGTTATCGACACGATTACCATACTATGAAAGTGACTCTATAACATTTAAATGGAAAAATTTGTAGAAAATCATAATGTTGTATACTTGTAGTAAAGTTACTTGTAAAATGGGAACAATTGAGAGTCTCATCAATTGAGAGGTGTATGTCTGTTGATTCTTTAACGTGTTTAATATCAGCCAAAGGCGTTATTGCATAATCTTCTGTCAAAAACTTAAAAAATACACCAAAAGGTGATGAGACAAAATGTGTAATTTCCATTGCGTATTAAAAAATATAGGTACATGAAATTATTTTGAAAACTATACTTAAACAGTTGTAACTTGTAGGAGGGTTAAATAACGCCATCTAGACAGGATGAGTAATAAAACTATTAAGACTTAACTTTAATAAAAAGTAGATTAACATAATATTCTATTGTCCCATCCACAATACTAGTAAATACTAATTAGTAATTAGTTAATTACTAATGCTATTGAGTCATAATAAGATATACTTACAAAATCGTATAGAATAAAGAAAGAACAAACAAAAACCATAAAAACACCGTTGTTTGAAGGTCCATTAAATTACTGTGGAATGTTGCTACTCGACCATGATATTATTACAAAATATTATGCAATCTCTACATTATATTACCGAGTTTTATATAATTCGGTACCGGGAAAGTTACAGCTGAATCTAAAACATTAGGTTGTAGATATTGTCGATTTTTTAGACGTAGCTCTTAGAAATTTAGATATTATTTAAAGAGCTACATCAATAGAAGTCAATGAACCAATTTAAAATAATTAGCCATAGGCCATGGGCCGTGGCACTTAGAAACAGTAAAACTTTGTTTTTATTAACCGAGTACCGACTTCCAAAAAAGAGGAGGTTACGTGTTCGGCTGTGGATATATTTTTTAAATAGATGTAGCGATCCGATATTTATACAGTTAATCATGCTAAAACAAACTTATTTGGTACTAACTACGTTTATGTTATTACCGTAGTAATAGAAGCATACTAATTAATTAATCAAGTATTCTGTATTTTTTTTAATTCCGTAAACAAACATGCATTGCATAATGATACATCGTCAGGGCCCCGACATCTGAAGAGCACATCCAAGCAACCATACCGCGCCTCTTGCGCCTCCAGGAATCGGAATCGCAAGAATAGTGCTCGAGTATAGGGCTCCAAAACACAGCTGCGAATTCGCATCGCATCGAAATGTCTTTTTTAGTAGGTATAAGTTTTGTCGCAGATTTTTCGATGCGATGCGAATTCGCAGTTTTGTTTAGACAAAATATCGCATTTTGAGCTATACTACAATTATTACTCGAAGCTCGCGCGTATCGAATCCTTGTCACTGGACAATAACGTACCACAATGGAAACATTACATCGCACGTGGTCGGACACGCTTTTTACCAGTTCTCAGACAGACGTACATAAAATAATCAAAACCCGTTTCGACTTACGAACGAATTACTTCTTTACGCACAAGTTAAAATGTTGAAGGTTTGACTCGATGATAACATGAACGACCGCACTTGAGACATTTAATGATTTACTTAACTTTTATTTAAAGTAGACATTGAAATATGCTCCATATATTTTCTGTCAAACTAGCCATTTAATTAAAACTAATCCTTCGATCGCGGATTCTTGGAAATCTATTGTAAATCTATTGTTCTCGCGGCCCAAGTGGGCCTTATCGGAGTTGAAGGGGTAATAATTAAAATATCTAATCTCTCTAATCACTAAGTGCGTCCAGTAAGTGCGTCTATATATGAAAAAATTAATTCATATTTCGCGTGGTCACGACATCACGCGTACACGTCTGGACCGATTTCACTTTTTTTTTTTTATGTGTTTGTTATTGTCCGGAGAAGAAGAATATGATAGAAAAAAAATTAAAAAACTGCGCCGAAAATTAGAAAATTTAAAAATTCTTATTTCTACTCTGACTTTAGTTTAATGTAACATTATGACATTTGACATAGAATTGACAGAATGCATTTTGTGTGCGACGGGATAGTGATATACGTTGCCATGGTGCCATACTTAGTTAGTCCAATAAAATAATTATATGGGCGAAATCGGAAATACTTTATATGGCAAAACAACGTTTGCCGGGACAGCGAGTCGCCAAATATAAAATTTTCTCATCACGCAAGTTAAATCTTACATAAGACATTGACAATAATAATTTAGATTGAAAATATTGTTTCACTGGATGCAGGCGATAAGCTAAGTTTAGCATATTGTTAGGGTTTATTTGTTCTGGGTGTCTTGTAGACACACACACACTGATTTAATGCAGATTGCTTAACTTTAATTGAATAAATATTTTGACATAAACTCCATATACAATTTTATGTTAATTTTTTACTATTTATTACCTAATCATTAATAATAATTATTGTTTAAAATAATAAGAATTTAACGTAAATCGAAGCCTTCAAAATTGCCTCTAGAAGTTGCGAGGGGAGGGGACAATGTATCGGTCATTCATTTATGACGGATACCCGAAAGTTTGGTTTGACGCAGAATTTGCCTGTTTGTTATTTTTACTATAGATTTGATGTATCGAGGTAATGCCCATAATGGGGTCACATCGGTGTTGTTTGGGGCCGTTTTGACAATTTAAGTATGACATTAATGTTATGGGCTAAAGCTAAACTTATGTACGATTTTTTTTTCTATCTATACCTCTTTAGTTTCCAAATTCTCGATTATACCAGATATTACTCCCATGAAAAGCGAGTGCTATGTTATTATTTTCAGAATAATAAACCCTTTTTTGTCTCACTTTCAGACTGAAATAGCGAATATCATAGCACTAGGGGGTGCTATGGACATGTCGGCGCGGCTGATCCTGGGAGTCATGGGCCAGTTCTTCCGTATGAACAGCCGTTATATGTTCTACACGGGAGCGCTCTTTTCTGCTATATTTAGGATAGGTATGTATCCCAGAAGCGTAGCGTGCCTTAGCGGGGCCCCATATAAAATTTGTTTGGGGGCAAAATGTAAAAAAGGCAACCTTAGGAAAGGTTGCCTTTTTTTACATTTCTCATATTTTGTGAATTTAATGAAAAAATAGGAAGTTTCTATTCACTTTGGGGGCCCTTGTGACCCGGGGCACAGTGGATCGAATCGAGGATTTCGGGGACATAGGGACCGACTTTTGTTTTTCAAATTTTTTTTTATGCCAATGGGTAGAGCTAATTAATGTTAACAAAAGTTATTCTTTGCAATTTTTTCTTAGGCTTATTATTTAAGTACAAAAAAACATATTTTTAAATTTCTTGTATGGAAAAACATTTAAAATCCCAAATTTTTGCCAAGTCCCAATAGATCCCGCGTTCAAACCTTTTTTTTCTTATATTTTGGCTACATTGCTAGTATTATGTACCATAAATGTGTGCCCAAAGTTGCAACCTTGCCAGAAATAGAGGTGAGAAAATTATAAAAAAAAATAATTAGTAACTATTGACTTTTCTAGTTTCTAAAATTATTGTAGGAACTTTTCATGCAAAAAAATCATTATTCTAGTAAAATAATGCTTATAATTACTTAAAATAAAAAAAAAACTCGATGCCATGTAAATATTATCATCAAACATTAACTTGTAGGTAACTAATCCGTTTGACAATAGTAAATAGTCCTTTGTATTGTGTATTTTCTAACAATCGCTTAATGACAATAAACCGAACAACACTCATGATTAAGAGCTTAAGTAATGGCATATTAAGTGCTTTTACTATACCCTCATTAGCCAATCATTAATAGTTAATTAGGGTGTCATAGAACTTATTATCTTTGTTAGGTCTGGAAAAATATAAAAGGACCGTAATAGATATTTCAAAATTAGTTAATGCTTAAACGTGCTACTACATACATCATTTCACAGTGTTTAATTTTCTTTATTTTGGTATAATGGAAGGTCTTGTGAATAATATAGATTTATTTATGGTATTAAGAGACCAATTGAAAAGTTTGTCAGATAGTAAAAAACTATTTGATTTTCTACAATCGAAAATAAATGTGACTGAAGAAAATAGTGCCGTGCTTAGAAAGTTCTGTACGCGTTTTTGTTCAAATGTGTGTGCCAGATGGGAAAAATGTAGCCGAACATTAGCTAAATTTATTAAAAATAATGGCGATTGGTTAGAATCGTCAATAAATTGGCCCCAAGAAATCAATTTTGAAGTTGTCAATACTGAACCAATAGAACTCGAAGTTTATGATAATACTGAGAATCTACCACCAGCACTTTCCACTTCAGACGCATCCACATCTACCTTTACTCCGAGGAAACCTTTTGAAGATTTAAGTGATCGACAAAAACGGAGACGTTTAGATGAAATAAATAAAGATCTTTCATTTTCTCCTGAAGAAATGTCTGCCATATCAACAAGAAATTTAAAAAACAGTGGAAATGAAGAAATTTCAAAAATAATGAAACATTTACTCAATCACCCAGAAGATTTAAATAAAGTCAAGGCATGCTTAAGCAACGAGAAGGTTAAGAGTGATACGTATTCACCTGATAAGGCACTAGCTTTATTAGTTTCGCTAAAGTTGTCAAAGTGGCAATATATAAACTTAAGAGAGTCTGCGAGTGAAAATGGTTCAGAGTTGTATCCATCGTATTACAAATTGCAACAAGCTAAATTGAATTGTTATCCAGATAAAAAGGATATAAGTATTACTGAGGACGGGGCTTCAATTAAACTGCAAGCTTTACTCAATTTGACTGTATCAAGACTTTTGGATGCAATATCTATGGATTTGGACGCAACAATAAATTTAGAGCTTGTAAGTAAATGGGGTTTTGACGGAGCTTCTGGTCAAAGTGTGTACAAGCAAAAAATAAACAAAGAATTTGAAGACTCCAGTATTTTTATGGCCAGTCTAGTGCCAGTTAGGCTACAACAATCGGATGGAACTATTGTTTGGGAAAACGAAAGACCATCATCCACGTTTTACTGTCGTCCATTAATGTTTCAATTTACGAAAGAAACCCATACCACTGTAATGTTAATTAAAAACAGAATAACAGAAGAAATTAAAGCGCTTCAGCCATCAAGACTGAATCAAATTGAAGTGTCTCACGAGTTACTTTTGACGATGATTGACGGAAAGATAACGTCATATTTATCAGATACGTCGACAGCCGTTTGCGATATTTGCAAAGCAAAGCCATCGGAAATGAACAATATTGAACTGCTTGACCAAAAACACAAGAATGAAGAAATTTACCAGTACGGACTGTCATCTTTACACTGCTGGATCAGGTGTATGGAGTGCCTTCTTCACATAGGTAACAATAATTATTCTTATTTATCATACCTTAGCTATTAATTACTTTTACAGCTGTGAGTCATTCCTCTTTTACAAAATATTCATTTTCATTATTAATAATGTCCCATTTTTCTTATGCAGCATATCGTATGGAGTTTAAAAAATGGAGTGGCAGGGGTGAAAATCAACAAAAAATTAAGCTTAGAAAGTCTGAAATACAACGAGCATTTAGAGAAGATTGCGGCTTACTAATAGACCAGGTGAAACAAGGAGACGGAACCACTAATGATGGCAACACTGCCCGAAGATTTTTCAGGGATGCAGACACTGCAGCCCGTATTACTGGTATAAGCCAGGAATTAATAGAAAGGTTACATGTAATACTTCAGACTATAGCATCTGGAGAGTGCGTCAACCTTTCTAAATTCTCTTTATTCTGTAGAGAGACTGCAGAACTCTACATAAATTTATATCCCTGGTATTATATGCCTTCTAGTTTACACAAACTCCTAATACATGGCACTGATATTATTCAGCATTTTGGTACAATACCTATCGGCAATCTGTCAGAAGAAGCAGCAGAAGCTCGTAACAAAGATTTTCGGAAATTCAGGGAGAGCTATTCCAGAAAATTAAGTAGAAAAGCCACAAATGAGGATATATTACATAATCTTTTGATATCCTCAGATCCAAAGATCACAAGTCTTAGACCAAGACTATCAAAGCACAACAAAATAGCTCTCTCTTCACGGGCTAAAGAGCTTCTGTTGAATTTGCCGACAGACTCTGAAATAGAGTTTATTGACGTTAACAAATTACAGGATAACGATTCTGATAGTGAGTAAGCTTTTTAAATTTGGGTTTTGTATATTAAAGATAGTATGTACATATTTAGAAATAATTTTATTACTTGTATTATGTATGGTATCGTAATTTTTATGTACTCACTAGGTACTTTTTATTTTTCAACTTTATTATTAATAGGGAATATGTACACGACGCTAAAATGGATAAAATATTACTGTTTGTAATCTTTATTGTTAAAAAACCATACTGATAATATTTTTAAATGTTTTCTTCGATACTTAATAATAAAATTTAAGTATCAAATATTGGATTTTTTAAATTCCTTCCCAAATTTTTAAAACACAACGCCATTAGCTAAACAAAACGAGATTTTATAATTTTCCAGACCTACAAAGATAATATATTCCATGCCACACTAATTAACTATAATTACTAATTGGCTAATGAGGGTTTATTTTAAGCCCTTATACAATTACTTGAGCTCTTTATTTTGAATGTTGTTTGGTTCATTGTCATTAAGCGGTTGTTAGAAAATACACAATACAAAGGACTATTTACTATTGTCAAACGGATTAGTTACCTACAAGTTAATGTTTGATGATAATATTTACATGGCATCGAGTTTTTTTTATTTTAAGTAATTTTAAGCATTATTTTACTAGAATAATGATTTTTTTGCATGAAAAGTTCCTACAATAATTTTAGAAACTAGAAAAGTCAATAGTTACTAATTAATTTTTTTTATAATTTTCTCACCTCTATTTCTGGCAAGGTTGCAACTTTGGGCACACATTTATGGTACATAATACTAGCAATGTAGCCAAAATATAAGAAAAAAAAGGTTTGACCGCGGGATCTATCAGGACTTGGCAAAAATTTGGGATTATATATGTTTTTCCATACAAGAAATTTAAAAATATGTTTTTTTGTACTTAAATAATAAGCCTAAGAAAAAATTGCAAAGAATAACTTTTGTTAACATTAATTAGCTCTACCCATTGGCATAAATAAAAATTTGAAAAACAAAAGTCGGTCCCTATCTCCCCGAAATCCTCGATTCGATCCACTGTGCGGGGGCCCCGTATAATTGATACGGCATATACGGCGGTAGCTACGCCCCTGATGTATCCCATTAAATTTTGCACGAAGTGAGCATAATGGGCCGTTTTTATTGAGCCCTATCGGGCAGGGAATTTGATAGGGAAGTGGGCAGCGCGAGAATGTAAATACTAAATAGTCGCCCGCGCTGCCGCTGCCGCTACCAGGTAGGCACTAAGTAGGACCATTGTGAAAATATTTAAATTAACTAGATGACGCCCGCAACTCTGTTGCGCCAAAAATCGTTTATTGCGCGGGAACCGTTCATTTTCCCGGAAAAAAAAGTATCCTATGTCCTTTCCCGGGACTTAAAGTATATCCATACCAAATTTCAGCCAAATCGGTTCAGCGGTTTGGGCGTGAAGAGGTAACAGACAGACAGACAGACAGACACACTTTCGCATTTATAATATTACTATAGATCAATGTACCATCGAGGAAATTGATTCCTAGGCAGTTGACAGCGTCATTTGGTCGGATCATGTCAATTCAATGTTAATTGTGATATGTCGCTTGGGTTTGACATAACGCGACCAAACTACGTAGGTCCCCCATATGCCTATAGTAATCAACTTCTCTGATAGTACATATTTAGAAATCAAATGGAGTTTGATTTTTGAATTTCATGGCCGCTCAAGCATAGGATGATAGGTTGTCTTTTGCTTTGTACTCAAAGCGTGTTTGTTCCCAAGAATATTTGCAAGGTGTTCTTGCTTGCAAATCTTGTTTACGAATTAAACAAGATTTGCAAGCAAGCTGGGCTAAATCCCAGTTCTGTTAAATATTTTGCGATACTAAAAATATTAGGTGTTTCGAAATCTTGGTCACGAGAATCACAACAAAACATTTTATCTATTCAGTTTTCAATGTTATTATTATAATGAGAAATGCCTTGGAATATTTTATTATTTTTTCATCATCTCAACTTTATGTTGCGCCTAACAATAGGATTATTTCGTCATCTATTTTATTTCCTAATAAACTGTAGTTAAATACAAACCTTTACTTGTCACCGATATAAAGTGATTAGGAAGGAAAAAGTACCTGGAAACAAAAAAAAGTCTCTTTAATTTATTTTAATGGCGATTTATTGATAGAGGTGTCTAATAATGCTCCTATTTTAGTGCACTAATATTTAAATTGGGAATATGTACTTTATACTGAATTGCTATAATAGGTATACATATGATGAAACATTTTATATTATAAAGGTGCATTCTGGATTACGCCTAACGGCCGTTCCCAATATTTGATCTATCTCTGGTTTTGCCCTACTAGAGATAGGAATAGCTCTCATTAGACTTTATAGACATATATTTTATGTCAATTCAATGTTAGCTGCGATCGGTCGTATGTCAAACCAGAGATAGATTGAATATTGGGAACGGCCGTAAGGGGATTAGTCGAGTGCAAGAGTATGTATGATGTATAATATATTTTTGGCACGCTTGAGAACCTATAAGTGGCTTGTGGCATTTGGACTTGAGAGGTAGCTTGAGATTATTTGAGTAACGAGAGTGAGATTAGGACCGTCGTATTTTCTTTTCTATCTTATATCTACACTAGATGACACCCGCAACTTTGTTGCACCAAAAGTCGTTTATCGCGCGGGAACCGTACATTTTTTCCATGATAAAAAGTATCATATTTATTTTCCCGGGACTAAAGTACTTGGTCTCCACACCAAAATAAAACAAACAAATAAGCAAAATCGGTTCAGTGGTTTGGGCGTGAAAAGGTTACAGACAGACAGACAGACAGACAGACAGACGGACAAACACACTTTCGCATTTATTATGGAAGTACGGATAGTGGCTATAAAATGAATTTATCTTTCCAGTGCTAACCCAGTTCACTACATTCACCCCGCTGCTGATAGTGACGGGTCTGCTGGGGGCTTTCCGCTCGCTAGTGCACATCGCCCAGCCCATCGTCATCGCAGAGCACGTGCCCATAGAGCGGTACCCGTCGGCATACGGCCTCCTCATGCTGCTGGCCGGCGCCGTCAGCCTCAGTATTGGACCGATGATAGGTGAGGCAGAATTTATGAAGCATCATAATATCTGGGGCACGGTAGAGCCCCCGTCAAGACGAGCCAAGCGAACCGCAAGGGCACTACCTAAATATGCATGACTTACCGCCGCCGTACTCAGAGACATGTAATTTTGATTAACCTTCAATTTAATGAAGAGTTTGACAGATAATTTATGAGGCTTAAGTGAAAATTTTAAATTAATTACATTTAAGTAATTAATGTTCCACTCTGAGTGCGGCAGTTAGCTGTTTCGTTACTTACTTCAGATCAGAAATTAAGTATTCGTATAAACTCAACGACGGTAGCGAAACGGCGAAGCCATACATTTTCTGATAATATGTAGAATTACTTGAAGTTAGGGTCGGTAGAGTAAAGCCGTGTAGATTCAGAAGGTTGGCTCTACATGAGATCTGATATCTTTTTTACAGGGCAAACCTTATGTGCTCATCTTGGCAACATTTTACATGAAATGTTTTTGGTGGGATTATATTATCCGATATATTGAACCCACGATAGGTGAGGCATACGTAGCGTCAAACTACCCAATTTTTGGCAGTCATCATATTAATGGCACGCTAAGTAAGTTAGTAAAGTTTTTGTTTGAAAACACTAGGAATGACGATCCACCTTAAAAAATCCTAATGGGGCATATTACACGCATCAATATTATCACGATTCCGTGATAATATTGATTTTTTAAATCATTCAAATCATTCAAATCATTCAAACCATTAAAATCATTCATATTCAAATTGGGTAGTTTGACGCTACGTATGCCTCACCTATCGTGGGTTCAATGTATCGGATATTATGTTCCCACCAAAAAAATTTCATGTAAAATGTTGCCAAGACGACCACATAAGGTTTGCCCTGTGAAAAAGATATCAGTTCTCATGTAGAGCAATATGCAAGGAAAATAATATTGTAGAAGAATGTGCGGTGATGCGGATATCGCAAAGCGGGCTTGAAAGTTTCTATTATTTGTCAAAACTGTGGTGGTCACTCTCGTAAAAATTTGTCGAACCTCCAGAGTTATTCGATGATAATGAAGAAGGCGCTACTGAGACCTATAACTGGGGATACCACGTAAAAGAAAGGTGTATCCCAGCGTTAGTGCCAAAAAGGGACTTATTGATTACTGAAAAAATTCATAAGAATCAAAGTTGGAGGAAATTTAATGATCTACAAGTTTAATTCTGTATTTTTTTTTTTTTTAAATTTGATAATAATCAAGATACAGGTCATACTGACGAAATTATAATTTGACTTGTTTTTTGCAATTACTTCCGTAAATATTGATTGTACGATGAAAATCACAAGAATCAAATTTGTAGAAAAAGAAAGAACAACTTTGTTTCTTATCATTTTTGTAAAAAAATGAAAAATGAAGAAGATATGGTAAAAATTGGCTTAACCTTCAAACCAATATGGCGCCTAACGCACCCGTCGGATATGGTCGTTTTTGAATTTAAGCTATTTATGACCCTTTCTAAATACTGGCACAAAACTGACTATAATTAATTTCAGAAAAAATCTAACCCGCCTGGGGTAGTACTCGTTTAGTAATCAAAATATTGTTGTTTCAGGTTTTATTCGTGACTATACGAAGAGCTACACTATAGCGTTTATAATGCTGGCAGTCTGCAACTTGTTATGCGTCATTCCCTGGACAATTGAAGCTATAATCACGAGAAGAAGACCACGACAGGATACTGCACACACTTGAAGCATTTGACGTCTTTGTGACATTCTATGTACATATAATCTGGTAAGGATCTTGTGGCACTTGGGTGACTTTGCCATGGGGGCGTGTCTCAACGTTCTATGCTACTGCCTATCGAGTGACACTTCGAAGGCAGTATTATTTCCAAAAGCCACGTGCCAAAAGACCCTTGTCGGTCTATAACCATCTACTGCCTCTGCCCCGCGGACGTAGCGGCGGGCAAAAGCTAGGACTTATAAAAATACTCATTTTATTATCTTGCCGTAGAGATATGTATAGTTCCTGGACATCTAAGTTGGCAAGAACACGATCCTATAGATTAAAGTTTATTTAAATCTGCTTCTGTGTGGGAGTTTTAGTCCTTTTAGTCGATCTCTGATGTTTTTTGGCATCAGTCCGGTCGTTGTTCTATAGGGTATTTGACAGATTTTTAAGTTCTTTCTTGAATTACTTGGATGCGATGAAGAAGTTCATCGAAAGTATATTTTTTATTTTAAAATACGCATTTTGTAAGAAACTTGTAAATAAAAATTTAAAATTCAAACAAGCCGCCGAAACGCTTTATTCAGCAATATGGCGTCGCGCTTTGTAAGTGACGTCACTATCGTGTAAACCAATAGTGGTATTCGTTTCATTTTTCAACTGCGCATGTGCAGCTTTCGCGCATGCGCAATAATAGAAATTATCATCAATTTCTGTCAGATTTTGGCACATGATACTGACGTCTAACACTGACACAAATTTTCAACTTTACGCATGCGCAATGCGTTGAAAAACGAAACAAATACGACTAATATATATTTTAATCTGTTGTGTAAACGACTGTGACGTCATCATGACATTAGCTAATCCGGATCGTCTTCGAATAAGTGGCGCGCGAAACATAAAGCCATACATATTTTTGTGTTTTGGATTTATTCATTGCTATTATTTTTATTAAAACTTATGTTAATCACATAAAGAACCATCATTTTATACATTTAAAGCAAATAATCACAAAAAAAATCTTACTGTCAAATAGCCTATTCTAAGGTTTTTTTGACCTGTTAAAACCGGATATTATGACACTGGATTGCTACTGGAATTATGTAAATGGGCACTGGAATCCAATGGAATGTAATTCAGTACATTCCTGTGCATTCCAGTGCCCGTTTACATTATTCCAGTAGTGATTAATCGCTGGGTTGGAGTTTTGGTTTTACCCGGATAGGTATTTATAAAAGAATTATTCTTATGTTCTCATCATGACCAGAGGTAAAAAAATCTAATTACCAGACCGAGGTTTGTCCGGGGTTTATATTTTCAATAGATTTATTGATTGGTCAACTTTCTTAGCCAATCAGAAGCACTAAAGAATAGATAGATTTTTGTTAAAAAACTCCAGAACTGGCACTAAGCAACTACATTTTAATTTATAAGTTATATATCATGATCATTAAGAAATTTGGCTTCCAAATATTAGCGTTGTAATTATAATTATGAACTTAATTAAAACAGAATTGTTTACATACTAACATGAATTTTTGAGAGAGATTATTGTAACTAGGTATATTATGAGCGATGTGCCATATTTGTGTAAGCATTACAAGTGTTTAAGAAAAATTTAATGAATGTACTTATGAATGAAAACATGGCTGAGCTATATACTGCCCATATCAATGTTATCTAAGGTTCTTTTGTTGTGCATTGATGAAACAGCCATTTAGAAGACGACCCAACGTAATGAAATATCGGCGTCCATCCAAACGCACGTACCGTACGTACATTTTTACGTAGGTACGTTTTTGGACTGTTTATCGTCCATTTGGTTGAATAGAGGTATCGTCAATTCACACAGTATACAGGCTGTATCAAAATAGTGAAAATATTTTAGGGTGCTTATGTGTCCCTCGTATAGAGTTCACTGTGGAAGTCGCAGCGCTAAAACGGTTTCTTTTGACTTTTGTATGGGCAAATTTTAGCCCATATAAATCACAAAGGAAAAATTTGCTCTTTCAGCTCAGCTACTTCCACACTAAAATATGTACAAGGGATTCATACACACCCTAAAGTATTATCACTTTGTTTTGTTACACCCTGTAGAAGGAGCTTAAAGCTCCTTTTAAAGGCAACTTAGAGTTAAGGCTAGTCGATATGCCAATCGTATGTGTTCAAAAGTCGTCAAAAATGTATGCTTACTTTATATTCCCTATAAGATAATATTATCTAATATAAATATAGTAATTATAACGTAAGTTATTTCATAGATAATAAAGTTATTATTTTGTTACTTAGTGTTTTATGAGCCTTTTAATCCATACTAAAATTATAAATGCGAAAGTGTGTCTGTATGTCTGTGTTTTTGCACAATAATACACAATATTTATTTTTTCGTGTAATATTTTCATGTTCAGTCGAAGCACATGGAGCAAGATTTAGCTGCCGCTGTAGTATTGTTGCTTGCAGCTGTCACTGGTCGAAAGTGTGCTATAGATGGCTACAGGAAAAGGCCAAAATCGGCCAAACGATTTTTTACGAGCGCGCGCGCCTCTTCTCCTCCTCAAGATGAAACAGACTGAAAAATATTGCTCAATACCGACCCTACACGATGCAATTGCAAAATATGGTACAATAAAAATTAAACTAGCTCAAACTTTCGTTCACTCACTGCACAATGTTCAATACTAGCTAAAAGCTGAGATTGTGAGGGCTCGCGTCTATTCTGCGTGGTAATAATCTTTAAGGCAGTTGTTTTTATACTTTAATAGTAACCAAACCTTGACTGACCAATGATAACACATCTACATAAAAATAAAAAATACTATGTTAACCCGGCGTCAGCGAGGTAGGGTATCTCATACCCGGCGGTATACAAAACAATATTTCTGAACTGAGCGATTCGGAGTTTGGTTGGCTCAGTAGCTGGAGGGGGTGGTCTGGGGACTGATTTTAAGAGCCTACTGTCAAAACGCTAGCCCCGCCTACACACACCGCTATCCTCCAATTAAATACAATACTAATATTTCCTTTAGCTATTATTTTATAAAGTGTGTGATTGTAGTAGTGCAAGTTACTTAATGATAGTAACTCAATAAGTGTAACAGGTATTTATTGAAAATCCCAGAAAGATTCATAATTTCAAAAAATAAAACTATCGAGTCAAAATAAGTAAATCGTGTTTTTGGTTAGCTAAATATCAGATAAATATACAATGATTAAATAAATCTCAATTTAATTTGAGTCAATCGTCTTCCAGGATCGTAATACTTATTAGAAAACACAGCAAAATTTGACAGCCCGCTCTTAAGTGACAGTAACAATAATACTAGAATGTCATATAATTTGTATATTAGACTTGTCTTTTGTCATATTTTTTGATTTTATATCAAGTTGAAGTTATATATTACTAGATGATGCCTGCAATTCCGTTGCGCCAAAATTCATTTATTGTGCGTTTGACGTACATTTTTCCGGGATGAAAAGTATCCTATGTCCTTTCCTGGGACATAAAATATCTCCATGCCAAATTTCAGCAAGATTTCAGTGGTTTCGGTTCAGTGGTTTGGGCGTGAAGAGGTAACAGACAGACTGACAGATACTTTCGTATGTATAATATTGGTATGGATAAGAGAGTGATTTATTGTATAATTTTATTTACAATGTTGATCACAATTTGTCGAATTTTTATACTTATATAAGTTGCTTAATAAAAATGATTTGTGTATAAAAATACCACTTTGTTACTAATAGAAAATAAGATACTTTTTTATAGTTGGACGTGGTTGTTTTATTGTAAAAATTCATTTGCTTTATTTTAATTCATTATTACAGTGATAAGCATTATTCTAAATTAATCTCCAGTTATCAAATTCGACAATACAATATTAGGGTATGTCATACCCAATAACCCACCTCATAGCTGGTGTAATAATTTTTCACCTCATTCACGCCGGGTTAAAGCACAAATCAATAGGCGTGATAGTTAATTTCCGTAAAGTGTACCAGAAAAGTGCTCAGGTTGTGGGATATACTAGAGCTCGCTTTCCCTGATTAATTCTACATCGTCAATAGTATTGCACAATTCGTAATATTGGGCAATAAAATTGACCGTCTAGGGACCGCCTTATATTTTAAGCGTCTAATCGTGAAAAACCAAACTACTCAGGATAGAAGTTTTAAAATATATCAGGACACCAAGGAGTTATCCTATTGAACTATTTATTAAAGATAATAAATTATAATATTTTATATTACTAGAGATCGCCCAATGGTCGAAATTCGACCGCAAATAAAAAATTAAATTATAAGTTTCAAATTGGAGTTTTGCCGGGAATGTGAAAGAGTGATGTTGTGTTTTTGTATTATTTTCCTAAAATTGGGTTAGATGGGTTTTTAATGTGTAATATTGGTAGGATATTAACCATTAGATATTCGTTATCGTGCACAAGTGTAGGAAAGTGATGCAATATCCAGAAACGTGCTATTTTGTGTTCCCTCCAAAACTCCATCGAAAGTTTCAGTAAAGCGTCTACCACTTTACTGAATCGACCATCTTGACTTCCTGACTGTTTGTAGACTTTGACTAGACTTTAGACCTGACAATATAGAAAAACGATGCTGAAAATTGTATGAAAGAATATTATTTTCCCGCCATATTTATACTCGACACTGGCTATGGTTAAATAGCCGAAGTGCCATAATAAGAAAAAAATAGTTTCAAATTTCATCGCTTTTTTATTGATATTCTATTGTCAAAGTATTGACCATAGAGAAAAATAATACATGATATTGATTTTATTATTAGACATAATTCCTGCGACAGTCTCAGATTAATAAAGTCAAATGATGACAGACTGGCCGTATAATAATTGTCTAACAGTCACTGACCTTCATTATACAAGTACGCTGGACTAATGATACCCTTTGAAATGACAGCTATTTTTGTGCCTATTTGAAGCGGAATCAGCTCCCCCAATGTGCGGAATAGGAACTAAATTTGACGTAAAAATGACGTTTTAAAGTCGCCATATTGGCGCTGATAGCAGTAGTGAGAGTATTTGGAACTAATACTAGCGATGACAACCAATAACGATTAAGCGGCCATTTGCAAGTTACGTCAAATTTAGTTCTCTTCCCTCTTACGGGGGGCGCTGATTCCGCTTCAAATAGGCACAAAAAAAGTGGGTATCATAGGTCCAGCGTACTTGTATAATGGAGGTCAGTGCTAACAGTATTTAAGATTCAATAAAAAAAACTATAAATCTTTTTTCAATTTGACAACAGACTTCAACCATAAATAAAAGAGTACAATTCGTGTGTATAGGCTTGTCAATCAAAATCTCCTAGTGTGTGTGTTGTAGTGTGTATAATGTTTCATTTGTTAAAAAATGTATGATCAAAGCATAATTTTAAAATAATATTAGCTCGATGCACTCCTTCAGCATATAAACTATAACTGTGCAAAATTTCAATCACCTACGTTTCCGCATTTTTCGTCAAAAGGGATCCAAAGATTTTCGCTCGCATACATAGATATGAAAATATGAACTCAAACCAATATCCTAATTTAATGTGGAAAAACAAGATTTTAAAATATAATTTAACACCCGTGGAAGTATGTAAGTATATGTATAATATATATGTTACGTTCAAAGACCGAAAACGCTCAGTGAGCGGAAAAATAGCTCACAACGTGTCACAGTAAAACGGCCACGACGCGACGCGTTCTGACAATCACAAAAAGACCATGACGCGTATGGAAGATTATTTGATTTCCACGCATACTATAAAATATTTTTTCTTTTACTAAGTACTACAATAAATAACGTGTTCAAATCATTATTACTTATAATACTTATAATTCACTTAAAACGATAAGGGATTTTAATTTTAAGAGCGCGCTGTGAAAACGCTAGCCCCGCCTACACACAACGCTATCCTCCAATCGTGATACAATAATTCCATGAATCGTGCTCCCGGGCAATGTACTTTAGGCTGCAGCTAATAGTGAACAATATCGCGTAACAACGGTTCCCACATTATAGCATGAAAGTAAAGGTCATAAGTCCCAAAACTGTTTTTTGATGATTACTTAAAAACTAAATACAATACTAATATTTCCTTTAGCTATTATTTTATAAAGTGTGTGATTGTAGTAGTGCAAGTTATTTAATGATAGTAACTCAATAAGTGTAACAGATATTTGTTGAAATGCCCAAAAAGATTCATAATTTCGAAAAATAAAACTATCGAGTCAAAATAAGTGAATCGTATTTTCCGTTAGCTAAATATCAGATAAATATACAATGATGAAATAAATCTCAATTTCATTTGAGTCAATCGTCTTCCGGGATCGTAATACTTATTAGAAAACACAGCAAAATTGCACAGCCCGCTCTTGTTGTGTGCGCTGTGCGGTGTGCCGGTCGTAATACCCCCCATTACGTAAGGTAAGGTTTTTTTCGTTATGGAATACAAATGCAATAGCTTGAAATTAATATCCCTAATCGTTTTAAGTGAATTATAAGTATTATTGACAAATTATTAACTAACAATATTATTTTGTGTTCAGTCATATTATGTTGTTTTTTTAATATAAAGTACTGTTCTCAATTTAAAGTGGAAAAAAAAAAGATTCGAATATTTTAGCGAAGCAGGAAGCTTATAGGTCGATAATTCCTGCAATCTGTCTTATCACCACTTTTAAATATTGGGATAATATGTGCTGTATTCCAACGATCAGGGACTAGAGACTAGAATGACGTGGGAGAGCCATGCTTCGGCACGAATGGGCCGGCTCGACAGGATAAATACCACGGGCTCACAGAAAATCGGCGTGAAACAGCGCTTGCGCTGTGTTTCGCCGAGTGGGTGAGTTTACCAGAGGCACAATCCCCTACCCTTTTCCCTTCCCTACCCTCCCCTATTCGCCAAAGAGGAAGATCTAAAGAAAATGCCTGAACTCATCCCAACTCTATATACTGACGGCAGCAAACTGGACGGAAAAGTAGGAGCAGCAGTCAGTTGCTGGGATGAGCACAGAGAGACTATAACAGCAAAGATAAAACTGGCGGATCACTGTTCGGTTTTTTGAAAAAACGTTTCGTTCGTTCGGAAATTTTTTGAAAAAACGTTACGAAATAGTAATGTAAAATAAAGTAAAGAAAGTTCTCAATTGACAAATAGCTTACTATATACAATAACAGAGAATAAATACGCATTTCATACATTCTTTGCAAATGCATTACAAAAAAAAAAATACATTTTAGCTTACAGTTTTGCCAAAAAAGCCTGATACAATATCTGTCTCGAAAAAGTAGTTCCACTTTCAAAACACGTCCACATTGATTTTCACATAAAAAGAAATTTTCTTTGTATTACAGGATATTAACATATAAAACTAGTTGATTGTTTCAAGGCACTCTTCTTTTTACACAGATATACAATAAATATTTTGATAAATACTCATTAAGTATATTGTGGTATGTGGTTATAATTTTTGCATAAACCAACGTTCAAGCATTTGACCGACTAGAAACCAGTATGCGAGCAAGCGCTACTGCTCGCAGACTTGGTTTTATGTCTTCTTCAACCTAATAACAAGTTAAAAATATTTAAAAAATAACAATTAAAAAGAAAAATAATGACAACTAAGGGTTTGGGAGAGTGTAAGGAAGTCCCACCCGAAGGTGGTTGGGGCTACGTAGTGTGTGCAGGAGTATCACTTATTTTTGTAAGTTTATGATTGTTTTTTGTAATTGTTATTTTTTGTGATTGTTATTTTTTATGATTGTTTTTTTTTATCTTATTGCATGTCAATTTTAAGTTATTGTACGGAACTTCTTTCACCCGGTTTCATGATAAAAACTTTCCTTTGTCATCCGCATCTCTTCAAAATTTAGTTTAGTAACAGACAAACACGTGAAATTAAATTCTTGAAGCCTCAAATCAGCCTACAATTATAACAATATGTTCTGCCTCGTAGTCAAAATTAAGCTGCCTTTAGATCAAAATAACGAGGCACATTCTATAGAATTTCATACTGACAATTTATAATATTATGAAGTTTCGTAGTCTCGTCGTTTGGGCTTGTACTGATGTTATTTTGACTGACAGCAGCTATAATTTCCCTGGATGACGATGTCATTCGCCGTAAAACATCCTTGTAGGTTCCCTTCTGTTTTCGTTGTGGATTGTGGTTCAAATCCAAAGATTTAAACACTATCAACAACGAAATACAAAAAAACATATGGAATACTTTCATATTGGCAGTCATATTCTATTACTGGTACCATAGACAAATGAAAATGGTATATTTGGACAATGCTGGTACCTTAGGTTTTGGTTTGAAAATACTTTCAACGCTAATAACACTGGTCTGCAACGAAATCCTCCTTTTCATAAAAATATGATAAACTAGCTGTGCCCCGCGGTGTTACCCGCGGTTTAAGTGATATATAATAAAAGAATATGAAAAGTACCAATAATAGGGTCAAAACGGGACGATACAAGGTTCTATAATGGTTTATGGTAGTGATGATGATGATGATGATGATGAATGTAATTTGCATAGTAGCATATGCTTTCCGTTCTTAAAACAACGTCGAAACTCCCAAACTTGTATCTATAAAGAGTCAGGAGTTCTCTCAGCACCTTCCGAACCATGGTATACCTTGGTGCAAAATCTTGCTTGTTAGTAGCATATGCTTAGAATACTGCTCACTAAACCGAAGTCACCACATGTTTCCATATAAATTTTGAGGAGTTCCCTCGATTTCTTATGGATCCCTTTATTAGGTCACCACTTTTATGAATATGTTACCAAATTGGGATAATAACCTATACACCAAAAGAAACATTTTGAAAATCGGTTCACAAACGGCGGAGTAATCGTTAAAAATAAAAAAACGAATATTACACCTCCTCCATTTTGAAAGTCAGTTAAAATTGTAGCCAAGTGTTATTCTGATGTATAAGCTATATTATTGTAAAGTTTCATTAAAATCCGTTCAGTAGTTTTTGCGTGAAAGAGTAACAAACATCAATACATCCATACATACATACATACATACATACATCCAAACTTTCGCCTTTATAATATTAGTAGGATAGTAGGATTTGAAGAATTTAGTGTGCTAAATCTATATTTAATTTCCATTTTTAGGGTTCCGTAGCCAAATGGCAAAAAACGGAACCCTTATAGATTCGTCATGTCTGTATGTCTGTCTGTCTGTCTGTCTGTCCGTCCGTATGTCACAGCCATTTTTCTCCGAAACAATAAGAGGTATACTATTGAAACTTGGTAAGTAGATGTAGTCTGTGAACCGCATTAAGATTTTGATACAATAATGGAAAAATTATTAAAAATTTTAGGGATCCCCATAGGTATAACTGAATCAAAAAAATATTTTTTTTTTATCTAACCTATGCGTGTGGGGTATCTGTGGATAGGTCTTCAAAAATCATATTGAGGTTTCTAATATCATTTTTATCAAACCTGAATAGTTTGCGAGAGAGACTCTTCCAAAGTGTTAAAATGTTTGTCCCTCTAACTTCTAAAGTAGGGGCATGACAAGTCTAAAAAAATTATATGATGTACATTACTATAAAAACTACCAACGAAAACTGGTTTGAACGAGATTTAACAAGTAGTTTTTTTTATACGTCATAAATGGTAAACCTTAATTTAACTTTCATTAAATCAACTGAAATATAAAAATAAATCAAAAACCATCTAATTTTATAAAATAAACCTTATTGCTGCTGCAGAACCCTTCATGGGCGTGTCCAACTCGCACTTGGCCGGTTTTTTATTTCTATCACGTATAGATGACATAGGCTTTCGTGGTTTTAGCACGAATTTGCACGCCTATGCAAATCTCTGTGTCACCAAAGCGCTCAATACTAAAATTTGATTTGTGCTTATTTCTTGTTTACACCGATTTTATTTAGTAAGTTTTTAATTTGGGAACGAAGTTCCTTATCGCGCGTTGCGAAAGGGGGCCAGACGGAAAAAATTAAGACCAAAAAGTTGTAACGACACTTTTTGCCACAGACATAGATCAAGATAGATACCGCATGTGTATGTACTTCGCGGGACATGCGGTACCTATCTTGATCTATGTCTGGGCTTTTTGCTATAGTTGTAAGCCGTGCGGTAGCGCGTATTTCTCTCTCTGTCTCTCTTTTTTTTGTATTTTTTTTTTGTTGAGTGTATACAGGTTTTTTGTACATAAGAAATAACTTCGTTCCATCCGGGTGTCCCTTGATACCTCTTAAGCTTTTTATTTATACGTTTGGCTAAAATATGTTGTACTTGTTTATTTATTCACCTATAAAAGCAAAATAAAATCACACAACTGGAATACTGTTCTCAATAAAGCTTTCTCTTTGTTTTAGGTACAATATTATGCTAAGAAGTTGTATGTTTTATGAACTCCCCTGACTTTTCTGCTACTTTTTAACCGACTTAAAAAAAGGAGGAGGTTATTGCTATTGTATTGGTGAATTTACTATTAAATATCAACGGAACATATTGTCAAATTTAGTAATCAACAACGCGAAATTGAAACAAGGACTCTTTGTGAGTCCCGAACCGGGAGACTTTGCTTATGAAGGCTCAAATTTTTTTAAGTACATTAAATCAAGCTGAATGAATATAATATAATGAATGAATATAATTAATGAATGAAGAAGTATGATTTCTTTCAACTTCTTTATTCATACAAAGCCTTAAATGCAACATATTGTGATTAAAAATCATTTCTTGTATTTTCATTTGGACTTTTTTCCACTAAGTTTGGAGCAGCTGTATCAGATTAACATAGCAAAAGGTTTCATCATAAGTCATGACATATTGCACATAGAAAAAAGCTATTATGGAAAATGGTCAAGAGCGATGCTTGCCGATTTCTGTGCTCGCTATGTTGCGAAACACCTATAGAAAATTGAGAAAATAGAAAACTAATATGAGCATCTAATGTATAATTTAATAAGTTTGAACAATTATTATGAAATTTTTTTGCAAGAAAGTGAGTTTAACCTATACTGTACTCGGCGAAACATGGCGGTAGCGGTCATTGACTCCCTGTCAAAACTTGTCATTTTCTATACAAAGCCCCGATTGACAACATCTGACATTTCATTGTCAATCGCGGTTTATATAGAAAATGAATTTTTTTTGACAGGGAGTCAATGACCGCTACCGCCATGTTTCGCCGAGTACAGTATAAAACCCGTGTAAAAAAATATAATATGTGATACGAAAGATTTAATGGTAAATTTCTATTCATCTGATTTATCATTCGATAAGCAGAAGAGAAAAAAATTTGCAGACCAGTGTATAATGTAAGACTTTTTGAAGTATAAACTTTTAAAGTGCCAATAGATAATAATAATTGTGAGATTTAACTTGCCTCTCGCTCTTTGTAATCGCAAATCGCTGGTTATACATAAAACAATAATAAAGAACTAATTGTAGTTATTAAAATAATTACGGAATTACTAAGTAGTAAGTACTAACTCCATGGGAATGCCCTACAATTAAGTTTTAACTTGTAATTGTTAATTTTTTGATAAAGTTATTTATAAATTTCAAATTAGGTTATTTTAACCGACATCAAAAAAAGGAGGTTATCAACTTGACCCGTATTTGTGTAATATTTCCAGAACTAACCAATTTTCATACATATTAGTATTTATCAGTGTCTGAACAAATATGCTTTTCAAAAGTGTATGTATGTATGTATGTATGTATGTATGTATGTATTTATGTATGTATGTATGTTTTTATGTTTGTGCTCGCATATCTCCGGAACTACAAGATCGATTTAAGTGATTCTTTTTTTAACCGACTTCAAAAAAAGGAGGTTATCAATTCGACGTGTATGTACTATGTAATATTTCCAAAACTGCCCAGTTTTCGTATAATATGTTAATCTATATCAGCGTCTGAAGTCTGAACAAATGTGCAAAATTTCAAAAGTGTATGTATGTATGTATGTATGTATGTATGTATGTATGTATGTATGTATGTATGTATGTATGTATGTATGTATGTATGTATGTATGTATGTATGTATGTATGTATGTATGTATGTATGTATGTATGTATGTATGTATGTATGTATGTATGTATGTATGTTTTTATGTTTGTGTTCGCATATCTCCGGAACTACAAGTCCGATTTAAGTAATTCTTTTTTTGTTGTACTAGGTATTTGTTCAACTTAGGGAATGCTGCAAGTTTTATTAAAATCGGTTGAGTAGTTTTTGAGATAGGGAATTAATAACGTACAATTTTGAAGTCGGTTTTATCTTTTTAAAATACTATTATTGTTGTACTAGGTATTGTTCAACTTAGGGAATGCTGCATGTTTTATCAAAATCGGTTGAGTGGTTTTTGAGATAGGGAATTAATAACGTACAATTTTGAAGTCGGTTTTATCTTTTTAACCCCCGACAAAAAAGAGGGGTGTTATAAGTTTGACGTGTCTGTCTGTCTGTCTGTCTGTCTGTCTGTCTGTCTGTGGCATCGTAGCATCCAAACGGGTGGACCGATTTTGATCTAGTTTTTTTTGTTTGAAAGCTGACATGATCGAGAGTGTTCTTAGCTAAAATTCATCATCATCAACCTGCTGAGTGCTGGAAAATCTGGGTTTATCTGGTTCATGAAAAGCCGTTAGCTACTTACAGTCGTTTGATGAGTTCAATATTTAATTCTAGTTCGTGATAGGTATTTGTGAATATACAGTATACATATACAAATTAATGGAAATTTGACCTGGTGCTGCAGCATCACCTGGTAATCAATAGGATATCTAACTCCTCGCCAACTTAGAGCAGAGGTTTAGGCTCATTTTAATTGCGACAACCATTAAGACGTGGATATACAGTTAATATTAGCATGCTGCTGCTGCAGCATCACCGGGATTATATAGGAGCCGAGCTCCATATAAACCCAAAGTGGAGGTTTCGTATTTGTGCTCATATTAACAGCCTCATCCAAAAGGACATTTATAGATGGTAATCATGTTGATCCTGTTCATAGGAGTTATTCTGCACTATAACCAACACAAGTTTAAAAAGCATTAAATAAAATTAAATTAAGAAATTTAAAAAAAACCCCGCCAAACAACTTTAAAAAGTAATGAAATAATATTTTACTGACTTTAAGTTTAAATAATTCCTAAGTGTAAAGTAATATTTTAGTCCATTAATATTGTCAAGGTGTGTCGGGGGACCGCTAATATAGATGTTTGATTTCACATAATATTATAGTACAGCGAACCGAATCGAGATTCGAGACAATTAGCGACTTGGCGATACAAAATGCAAAAGTCACTGTTGGCATAGTTTACTTGGCGGTCCCCCGACACACCTTGACAGCAATTATGGACTAAAATATTACTTTACACTTAGGAATTATTTAAACTTAAAGTCAGTAAATATTATTTCATTACTTTTTAAAGTTGTTTAGCGGGTTTTTTTTTGTTTTACTAGGTATTGTTCAACTTAAGGAATACTGCAAGTTTCATCAAAATCGGTTCAGTAGTTTTGGAGATAGAATCAGAAAATATCAAATTTCAATTCTTAATTAAGTACCTACGTACAATTTTGAAGTCGGTTTTATCTTTTTAAAATACTATTATTTTTTGAAATTATTTCTCAAATTATTAAGTTATTTATAAAAAATAACATAGGTTTGTGATTTTCACAGTCATGTTAAATCTTTCATGTAATTACTGCCGAGAACATTAACATCGTGTTATGGAATGTTGTATGACTTAATTATTAATAATTATCAAGCGTTAACTATTCATTATATCCATTATAAAGTCGTATTAAAAATAAATTATAAAAACAAAGACAAAGAGTTTTTTACATTTCAAATAGCATTGATATAATGGTCTACAGCACTACAGTAGTTCTACTCTTAAGTCTAATCTATAGAGTTTACATGAAACGATATGAGAAAAAAATGTTGTAAGTATGTATTGTTACGTGTTAGGGTTCGAAGGATTTGGAGAAAAAGACCGGCTGACTCTTAAAAAGACTTTACTAGCTCACACAATTCACTAAGTCCAAACACTAAGCACTAAGTCCAAACACTAAGCACTAAGTCCAAACACTAAGCACTAAGTCCACTTGTTTTCGCTCCGAAGTCGCCTCGAGGATCGCTCAGATAAAACTGAATTGCCGGGCCGCCTACCTGCGGCTATTTATATGGCGAGACGAATTCTAGAAAGATCCTTCCCCCGATTCATGTAAACAAGTAAACAAGTGTGGGAACTTTCTAGCAAACACGCGTAAGTAAACATACACCTAACGCCATCTAGTATTAAGTAGGGGATTTATGTTTTCTGTGTTTCCCTGATCAGTTTCGCCGGTTTGACGCTAGATGGCACTACGTGTCCGTATCACTACTCCCCTCTTAGAGATGCTCGTCCCGAGCATCGTTGTTACTGCCATGGTAACGCGTCACGCTGTCCCCACGACTCCTGCTGTGTGGTTCCGTCACGGCCACGCAAGTAGTACATTTGAGGCACCAATCCTGCACATCATCTCGCCAATGCAACCAGAAGAATCGTTCTCGCACTTTTCTTAGTGTCCTCTTGACACCTAGATGACTCCCTGATACGCCCTCATGTACCTCGCGGAGAACATCTGGTACTTTCGCCCTTGGGACGATTATCTGAAAGTAGAACTCTCTGCCGTTAGCCTTCTTCCATTTCCGGTAGAGTATTCCGTCCTGAAGTATCAGACTGTCCCATTGCTCCCAGTACGCCTTAGTGACAGCGCCAGTGGATGCAACCTCACTCCAGATTGGTTTCTTGTCACCCCTTTTCTTCCATGTGATGATGTGCCGAAGGTCGTCATCTCTTTCTTGAGCCTTCCTCATAGCATCATTGTCCAATACTCGCCATCTATTCCTGGATTCTATTCGTTTCCCCTTATTCCGGGCAGGGGACGAAACTGCTTGCTTCCTCAGCTCCTCTATTTGCTCCTCGATCCTTTCCATCCTTGCCATCTGGGTCTTCTTCTGCGGGCAGTTGAGCTGGAGGTGGCCCCTCTCCCCGCACTTATAGCACATGGCTTCAAATCTTTTCCTTGCAGGAGCCTTAACTTCTTTGACTTTCTCAGAGACCTTGCGGATTTCATAGGTCTGCCGTATGACACGCCGAACAGCCTCGACCTCTAAAGCATGCGCCAACGCTTCCTTTAACGAGGTGTGGTGACGTAGCCTCACTGCAGCTCTGACTTCCAGGTCCCTGATTCCGTCGACAAATCCTTGAACAATATTTGTGTCGACCATCTTGGTGTCGGCTCCTGGATATGCCTTCCTGACGAGCTTTTCAATTTCCAACGCCCATTGTTGAAGTCCTTCTTCTGAGCGTTGGACTCTGTCACGCAGTTGGGCACGGAACACGTGCTCCAGGTGTCGCTCCCCGTATCTGGATTCAAGTGCCTCCATCAGGTCTTGGAACCCATTTCCTGTATGTGCTTCCAGGACCGACAAAGCTTGCCCTCTAAGCGCAACAATGAGGGCGGTCAGGCATTGTTCCTCCGTCCATCCGTTGGCGGTAGCAACAGCCTGAAATTGCCGACGATATGCGTTCCATGAAGTAGTGCCGTCGTACGGCGGTACCTTGACTCTTGGCCCTTGCGCCACTCCCGTGGCTCCACTAGATACCGCAACTCCCGTAGTTTCAAGGCGCACTACTCTCTTCTGCAGTTCAGTGAAGCCGGTTTTCAAATTTTCCACAACCAACTCTAACCCGGATACTCGTTCTTTCATAACATCGACATCTTTCCGAAGCTGAGTCACCGTGTCACTAACATCCTTTATAGCCCCAAGCGCTTTTTCTTGGAGGTCCTTTTGCTGCTCTTGTGACTCTCGAATCGCTCTGATTTCAGCTTTTTGAAAATCTTGCAAAGCGCCGAGCTTGCGGTCTTGTGACTCTTGCAGAGCGCCGAGCTTGCGGTCTTGTGACTCTTGCAGAGCGCCGAGCTTGCGGTCTTGTGACTCTTGCAGAGCGCCGAGCTTGCGGTCTTGTGACTCTTGTAGAGCGTGAATTAACTCAATTATGCTTTCCAATTGAGGAGCCATTTGAGGGGCCGTAGAAACTACGGGCGTGGCAGGATGGATGGGGCTAGTCGACGGGGCCCAGTGGGCGGGGCCAGTGGCCTGAGTGGGCGGGTCCCGGTGGGCGGAGCCAGTGAGCGTGGCTTCACCCGAAGTGGGTGGAGCCTGGTGGGCGTGGTCAGTGGGCGGAGCCTGGTGGGCGGAGCCAGAGGGTGTGGCCTGCCCCGCCGTGGGCGGAGCTTGGTCCCCAGTGGGTGTGGCCTCCACAGCCCGTCGCGCCCTTGTCCTGACACTTCCCTTGAAGTCCTCTCTCGGAGTCAATGGCATCTCCAAATCCCACTTCTGACACCAGTTGTTACGTGTTAGGGTTCGAAGGATTTGGAGAAAAAGACCGGCTGACTCTTAAAAAGACTTTACTAGCTCACACAATTCACTAAGTCCAAACACTAAGCACTATGTCCAAACACTAAGCACTAAGTCCAAACACTAAGCACTAAGTCCACTTGTTTTCGCTCCGAAGTCGCCTCGAGGATCGCTCAGATAAAACTGAATTGCCGGGCCGCCTACCTGCGGCTATTTATATGGCGAGACGAATTCTAGAAAGATCCTTCCCCCGATTCATGTAAACAAGTAAACAAGTGTGGGAACTTTCTAGCAAACACGCGTAAGTAAACATACACCTAACGCCATCTAGTATTAAGTAGGGGATTTATGTTTTCTGTGTTTCCCTGATCAGTTTCGCCGGTTTGACGCTAGATGGCACTACGTGTCCGTATCAGTATTATAAAAATTATATTTTTTTTTTTACAATTTTACGAATATTATAGACATCTGTTATATCTATACTAATATTATAAAGCGGAATAGTTTGTTAGTTAGTGTGTTTGTTTGTTTGAATGCGCTAATCTCAGGAACTACTAGTCCGATTTGAAAAATTATTTCAGTGTTAGATAGTCCATTTATCGAGGAAGGCTATAGGCTATATTTTATCACGCTAAGACTAATAGGAGCGAAGAAATAGAGGAAAATGTGGAAAAAACGGGGGAAATTATTTGAAAGGGCTTATCTCACGAACTACTAGAGAAATTTTTCTGTTATTTGGGTCAGATAAGAAGTAGACCACGTGAAGGATCATAGGCTATTTTTTGTAGACTGATTTGTCTGTGAAATATCTAATTTACGTGGGCGAAGCCGCGCGGAACGTCTAGTAATTATATAAAAGCTGGCTTTGTCCTGAATGATACCACTGATCGTAGAGACTTGAAATTTTGGGGGAGTGTTCTCTTTAATATGAAATGCATATTTGGCAGTGGATTTTATCCAATGATATTATATGTTAATAACGTAACGTATTTTATAAGTGTGCATTGCACAGCCATATCCGAGTACTTTTCTAATTTAGTTTTAAGTCGTTAAATGTTGTAAGTATGTTGTGTGCATCATGTCAATTCACTTGTAATTCTTTGTGTTGTTATTAACTCTGGCTGTGTTCTGTCCCTTGTATGTTTAATAAAGTTGTTTTTATTTTATTTATTATAAGCTCATTGGTTTTATCATCAGTTTGCAAATTATAGAGTCGATTAAAATAAAATAAATGTTTAACAGTGACTTTTTTTAAATTTTAAAAATTGTACAGTTGGGTAAATTAATGTTTGATTAAAATATTGCATATTTTACACTCGGGGTAGTGCACGTTTTGCAGTAGATTTTATTCTAATTACGCACATTGTTCAGTCAAGGAAATTAATGCTTGGCAATGCAATGAGGTTTTCAAACCCTACAGTTTGTTTTAATTTGCTAATCTCAGGAACTACATTTTCGAATTGATAATTATTTTTGTGTTGCATAGTCCATTCAATAAGGAAGGCTCTAGCTCTAATGTGAAGGCACGACACACTGCGACGAATCGGTGGAAGAATCAGTGGAAAATGGTGTAATATGGGGAAAATCTATGTTTGTCATATTATACTGACGCAGACAAAGTCGCGGGCGACAGGTAGTTTGAAATAAAACATTTTTCTGTAATTACATTAAACAAAATTGTAATTATATAAAACAATTTTAATTAAATTACTTGTAAATTTTTTGACTTAATGACTTAATAGCTGCTGCGATAGCAACTACACGATTTAAATTCTACCGTGCCCAGGAATATTACATTCAGAAAAGGAGCTCGTTCAGACGTTTATTATCTTGCGGCCACAATTTATGAACTAGAAAGTCTTTTTAATTTTTTTTTTTTCTATTTTATTTATAGGACCTTTATAAAATTACATGTCAGTCCTGTATATGAAATGCCTTCTCGGGTCAGTTTTCATTGCAACGTGACGTGTCGATGCAATGCCATGCATTTTTAAAATACTCATTAAAAAGTGAATTGAGTTTAAAGGGCATAAATTAAAAATTCATCGACGTTGCAAGTTGCAAGTTGCAACCGTATTCTTCACCTTGGTTGAGTCATTCAAAAAGAAGCATTTGTTTTATAGTATCCTGATTAAAAATTATCCCCACGCTCAAAATTTCTTGCTAAAAGCATAGTTTTTCAACCTTTTTTATGATGAGACCTGAGATATTTAGGGTATAAAAATATATTTCGCGGCCCACCCCACCCTTTGCTTTTTTATTAAGTGTTTATGAATATTATATTATTATCCTTTTGTTAAAATTCCTTTCTTAATGTTATGTCAATTTTTTTTTATTCTTTGTTGTTTTTTACTGAAATAGAACTATTTACAACGCGAAAGCGTTTCCCCTACAGAAGCTTCGTTATCAGGGGATCGCGACCCGTAGGCTGAAAAGCACTATCTTAAAGTATACACAATTTTAGATAGCTGGAACAGCGCACAAGGCGGTGTTTAGTCTGATCTACGTGGACTTCCTAGAGGAGCTCGGAGCCGGCACTGGCGCGGTCACTGTGGTCTTTGGAGTTTACGAAGTATCTATTGCTATATCAGGTAACTAGATGATACACCCTTCTTTATGCCAAAAATAGTTTATCGCGCGAGAACCCCATATAATGTTTACAGCCATTAAACTATCATAATTTATTATTAAGTATATACCTTGCAAAATTCTATCAAAATCTACTCAACGGTTTAGGCGTGAAGATGTAACAGACAGACAAATACTTTTGCGTGAATGTTTTCATTTTACTGAGTAGTTTCTTAAATAAATTTTCTATTTTACAGGGTTCCTAACAACGATCATCTTGAAGAAACTCTCAGTCCGTAAAGTTGCTTTCATTGGCGCCGTAATATACGTGGTGGGCTCAATTTTTGCTATCTACGTAACCTCAACACTTCAACTTGTGATCACCAATGGGTTACTGCAAGGAACTGGCTTGGGTATTCTGTCGTCAGCATCTTATACTTCCATCAACAGCTACTTCGAGAGGAAAAGAGTATTTTGTTTGGGATTATGCAAGACGTGCCTAGCGGTTACCTCGGTGGTATACCCGTTGATCTCGAAATTCTTGATGGCTGAGTACGGGTTCAGAGGAACTCTAGCAATAATATGCGCAATATCTGCTCATTCTATTTTAGGATCACTAACATTGCAACCGGTCCGGTGGCATATGAAGAAGAAATATGCATCACCCGAGGAGAAAAGTAAATATAATGATTTTATCGATTTTATCAACTTCTGTAAAATTTAAAAAAAACCATAGTAGGTACATAGTTAATGTGATTAAACTTTACTCATAAATTGTAGAACTTACTTTGGAAAATAATTACAAAAGGGAAATCGATGTCACAAAAAATTACAATGAAGAAACGTGCCATGACGAACATAGTAAAATTGTGTTATATGATGATGAAACAAAAGCACAGCTCGATGAAAAAGAAAAGTTATTAAATGCGTCTGCCAAAGTAATCGAGGTTAAATTAAGTGTAAAAGGAAGAGAAGATTTCAAAAATTTAGCACGAAAGAGGTGTAAGGCCAAAACAACTAGGTATGTAAAAGTACTTCAAGCATCGGAATTTAAAATATGATGATAAAATATTTAAGGACCAAAGAGGATACTATGGAAAAATATTTAGAGAACGAGCGTCGGATTGAGAGGAATTTTGAAAAGGACCTAATTCGTAACGTCTTGTATCTCTCTGACGCCGACGGCCGAAGAGACGCATTTACGCCGACTTGTTAAAAGAAAGAAAAATAAGAAAAAGACAAGATTACCTGTAAAAACAATATAAAAACAAGTAGCATGAGGCCTTTTAAAAAAAACGCTCTCCTTAACGACTACTTTAAAAATCAATCAATTTTCTTCGCCACATTTTTTGTGACATAACCTAAATTTATAATAGTTCTGTCTCCTTTTAGGCGTATGATATACGATTTATTGGATCTAACAATTCTCAAAGACGCTATTTATGTAAACATAGTATTCGGAATGGCGCTCACGTTTTTCTCTAACAAAACCTTTTTTATATTGGAACCTTTATTCCTAGACAAGATCAAACTAAGCAAGGTTGGTTTTAATAAGACATGAATTTATTCATAGAAGTTTTTTCACTTTCTTTGTGTTTTATTACTAATTTATTTTCAGACGGAGATAGCAAACGTAATGGCAGTCGGTAGCGCCACCGACATGGTGGTTCGACTTTTGTTTTCATTATCAGGAATATTCATTCAAATCAACAGCCGGTATATTTTTTACATCGGAGCTCTTCTACAAGTTATTTTTAAAATTAGTAAGTCATTATATTATTTTAACTCTTTATATATTTTTTTGTAAATACATTGATAAAAACAAGTTAATCCAGTCGCAGGAGAATTCGTCTTAAATCTTACTACTAGACCTATAACTGCTTATCTCTATAATTTGCACATTAAAATATTGGTGGTGCCTTGTTTCCTCACACAGAGAGCTCGGTAACAATATTTTCATGCGCGTATAAAAGAGAGAAAGTGCTAGATTAGATCTTCTACCTGGCGACTGGATTGAAAAACGCATTTCTGATTCTGCTTCCAGCTATCGTGCAGTTCACGACGTTCATACCGCTGCTACTGCTGACAGCTGTGCTGGGAGCCCTCAAATCCCTGGTGTTCATCACACAACCGATAGTTCTAGCGGACTATATGCCTATCGAGAAGTACCCGTCAGCGTACGGTTTCTACATGCTGTTGGACGGCGCGATTAGTATGACCGTCGGACCTTTGATAGGTAAATAATATCTATAAAATTTGGCATACTGCTTTAGTGCTAGTATATAATTACGTAGGTACCATCTGCACTTGCGATAGGCACTGAGCTATAGGGTCAAAAGTCGAAACGATTCGTGCAAATAGTGCAAGGCAAGCGCGCGGCCTGTTGCTGGAACTTGGCCGCTTAGTTATTGCTACAATACCTTTCCTTTTATTACTGGTTTAACTTAATCTACCATCATATCGACATTCGATTGATCAAAATAATCCCACAACTTTTTGTGACAAATGAGTCCACTTACATTTAATCCACCTTCAGGAATTTTCTACTTCTAATAGTAGGAGGTTACAGATAGAATAGATGGATAGCCCACGAACACCAGGATTGTATAATAATATAAGCCTTAAAGAGAAATAGTTATCACTTTGCTTCGAAACTATAATAATTATCGCTCGCTCCTATGCTCCACACTTTTAATGTGCGAGGCAAAAAACTTCGAAAACTCCTTATCTAAATGTTCAGCTGAGGACGCTGTGGTATTACATTTTATTGCAATATGTATATTGTGTATGTGTGGTAGACATGATACGGCGCTTTTTAAACTGCCCAATAATATGAAAGGATAATACTTAGATTTATTTTGATTGTGTAATGTGTATGTTTCTCTAATATAGAGTTCACTGTTTCAAAGTAGCAGTGCTGAAAGCAGTGGCCCAATGTCATGAATTTTCCCATACAGAAAATTAAAAATTACCATTTAGCGCTGCTACTTTCACAGTAAACTCTATATACACATTCTAAACTTTAGAATGTCTATGTGTCCCTTACCTTACCTTACTTTAGAATCTAAAATATTATCATTTATCTAGATAACATACCCCGTACATTCTTCCGGGATAAAAAGTATCATATATCCTTTCCCGGGACTCAAAGTTCCATACCAAAATCGGTACAGCGGATTGGGCGTGAAGAGGTGGCAGATAGACAGACAAACACACTCGCATTTATAATATTAGTCTGGATTTCTATATTAGCCGGTTCTTCTCGCCGGGTTAGTTTCCGAACCGGTGGTAGGCATCTTAGATTCTACGTTCTTCCTACGACTTTCATAAAGTGTATTCATGATACGTATTTTGAATAAAAATATATTTTATTTAATTTTATTATATTATATTTTATTTGTTGCATCTTTTGTTTCAGGCTATGTGCGAGATTACACTGATAGCTACGTCGTCGCCTACTCCATGCTCGCTGCATGCAACCTGTGCTGTGTCATCCCCTGGACTATTGAATCAGTGTATAAGCGTGTGAAGCAAAGAAACAGTATCGACGAAGATCAAACTAATAAATTCTTATAGGTCACCTTATAATTGGAACTGTAATAGGGAACATACAAATATAATATTTATGAAAATTTTGCTATTAAAATGTTAAAAAAATATAAAAGAAGACTGCAAGGTTAATATTTTATAAAATATTGTTTTTTTTTTACAAAAATTACGAATTAAAAGTAACTTGAAACGGAACGAATTTCAAAACATAAATCAGCGTTCAGTCACACCTGCTATCCCCGCGTTCCATTTAGCGTTAAAAACGAACAAAACGCTTAAAATGACTCCTATTTTGAGCGTTTTGATCGTTTTTAAAAGCTTTTATTTAACTTGCTCTGTATGTATGTAAGTATGTGTGTTACGGTGGAATTTTGGAACTCAATTTTGAAGTAGATATATTTAACCGATTGAGCTGAAATTTTGCATACGCGTTTAGTTTGGATGACAATGCACGATAATATGGTATGTGACATCACTCTAAATCAGCGGTCGGCAACACGCGGCCCGCGGGCCGCACGCGGCCCGCGAACGGTTAACTTGCGGCCCGTGAATGTTTTGTGAATAAGTTATAAGCATCAAAAACAATGTTTTCTAATATTGCCAGTAGTTATCGCAACATAAAAACGTAGCTGTTTGAGTCATTTTGTGATAAAAACATTATTTATTTTTCTGAATCCTCTTATAATACTCTCTCCTACAAATTTTGCTACCACATTTTTTACTAATGCCATCCATCAGAGAGGTTGAAACTTTTTTTGAAATTGTGGTCTAGAAAAGTCCTGATAATGCGTAGGTATATTGGGCTTTTAGGGTTAATACGAGTATAAGGTCTGCGGCCCGCCTTTAGTTTGTTTTGCCACCTTGTGGCCCTTGCCTGCCAAAAGGTTGCCGACCGCTGCTCTAAATCCAATATGGCCGACCATCCAAGAATATATATAACGAAATAATTATATACGAAATAATTATTTTCTATGCAGTCCTACAATATGGATATTAAATGAAAGGGCTTTTTGAGAGTAACTCGAAAACGAATGTAATATCATTCTACATCCAACATGGCGGCTCATCCGAGATAGGGGAATAGTTATTTTTAATGCACTTCTGCAATATGAGTATCAAATGAAAGGGCTCATTGAAAGTAACTCGAAAACGAATGTAATGTCATTCTACATCCAATATGGCGGCTCATCCAAGATACGGAAATAGTTATTTTTAATGCACTTCTGCAATATGGGTATCAAATGAAAGGGCTTATTGAGAGTAACTCGGAAACGAATGTAATGTCATTCTATATCCAATATGGTAGCTTAGCCAAGATAGGGGAATAGTTTTTTTTAAGCACTTCTGCAATATAGGTATCAAATAAAAGGGCTCATTGAGAGTAAATTGAAAAGTAATAGTTAAGTCGTGTCGTGTCGTGTCGTGTCGTGTCGTGTCGTGTCGTGTCGTGTCGTGACGTGTCATGTCGTGTCGTGTCGTGTCGTGACGTGACGTGACGTGACGTGTCGTGTCGTGACGTTACGTGACGCGACGTGACGTGAAGTGACGTGACGTGAAGTGACGTGACGTGGCATGACGTGGCATAACGTGACGTGACGTTACGTGTAGTGTCGTGCCCTGACTTTACGTGACGTGAAATGACGTGACGTGACATCAAGCCAAATCCACCCGGGTTTCAGAAAATGCCCGGTTGAATCCGGTCACTTTCGTTAAATGAAATTTAACTTTTTAGTCATGCAGAAATAAATGGAATATAACAACTCGCTAAATACAGATTTTTCAATTGTCAAAGTCGAGTACGTTTTCTTAAGGACTTAAGTTAATCAGATTTTAACAAATTCTTGAAACAAAACAAATTACTATGAAACAGACTAAGAAATCTAGCCAGAGCTAACTAAAAAACAAAAAAATAAATTATAAACAAAAAACTTTTTGAAAAAAAGCTTTTATTTAAATAGTCTAAAAAGAAAAAAATAAATTTCTCCTTAAAATTTTTAACTATTAAGTTATAATCCTCAATATATTATAAAATTTGTAAATAAACTAGTAAGTACCAATTTAACTGAGTAAATTGATATTATATTTTTATTTTAATAAATTTATCAAGTACTGATGGATTGTTAAGTCTCGCGAGTCGCGACAAGCTTTTATTATCATGCAAATTGTATAATATATTGAGGATTATAACTTAATAGTTAAAATATTTAAGGAGAAATTTATTTTTTTCTTTTTAGACTATTTAAATAAAAGCTTTTTTTCAAAAAGTTTTTTGTTTATAATTTATTAACGCTTAATAGAACGCGGGGCAGGCCAGTAGTGACGTCATACCGACTATAGATCCATTTTGGCGCCAAAATTTAAATTGACAATTTTAAACCGCATTTTTTTGCAGTAAATTCCAGTGTTTTAATTTTTTAATATACTTGTGGTCTATTCTACATGGAGTTCTTTAAAATAAACACAAAAATAAAAATATCTCATCTTCCCTATTGTATAAAACGGGGAGGAATATTTTACGTCCATACGTCCAAAGACTGATACCCGGTAATATTGAGGTTTTTGACAGGAGTTTATCTATTCGTCAGATTTGGTGGTTGGTTAACGTACTGACGTTAGCCAAGAACATTTTAATTATTAACTTTGAATAAACGATGTATAAAAGTTACCAATATTTTTCTTGCAATAGTAGATAAATTATATCCGTTGACATGCAATATAGAATATTTATCAATTGGGGATTACGTTCATCGATTTCCTTTTGTTATCAATAAAAGATAATGTCCATGACAGACAAAACAATAAAACACATGACTCATTTATAAAACCGGCCAAGTGCGTGTCGGGCCACGTGGAATATAGGGTTCCGTAGTACCGCTAGTTTTTGATAATTTTGTATGGTCAATGAATGTAAATTTATAACGTATTTTACACTTCTACAACATCATCTCAGTTACTTTCAAAGGAATTTGAATGAAAAGTTTCTTTATACTTCGCCGAATACATTTTTTTAGTTGATCGACTATTACTCTATAACTTTTGAAGTCTTCTTAGCCGTGATAGTTTTCCTTTTAAATTCAGCATATTTCCTACTCCCGTGAATTTTTTCACATTTCCAGAATCAACCGTTTAGCTGGTAGAAGGTGATGACACTGGACTATAACGATTTTTTCCACTTTAAAACTTCATATTTCACAAATGGATCCCTAAATGGGAAAATGATCTTTGAATAATCATAATATTTTTAAAAAACCTAGCCAACGACACCCCATACAATGGGGTGGACGCGAAGAAAAAATCATCCCCGCTTGATGTGTAGGGGCGGTACCATAAAAAAATATTTTTTAAGACCATACCATTTTGTCGGCATCATTAATATTATGTACATTCATGCCAAATTACAGCTTTTTAGGTCCTATAGTCTCTGAGCAAAACCGTGGACAGACAGACGGACAGACGGACGGACAGACCGAAACTATAAGGGTTCCTTGTTGACTACGGCACCCTAAAAATGGATGTAGGTACATAATTATACCAAAGACTTGAATTTATAATAAACTTGACACCCTCAAGTCCGTTGCGCAGAAATTGGTTTATCGCGCGGGGACCGTACATTTTTCCGGGATAAAAAGTATCCTATGTCCTTTCCCGGGGCTCAAAGTACCACCTATAGTATTATCACAGACTTTTCGAAAATACTTTAACTTCAAAGGACTCGAAAAGGTTTAAAAATAGCATCACACATAACCTTACGGTATCATTAATATGCTAAGGTCAAACAAATGATGCCATCAGGAACATAATAAATTTTAGTCTCTGATAGAGAATTAGATTACAGAGGTCTGAGCTCAGGCAGGTTTCATAGAAGCGAGCGGGGCGTGGTATGTGATTTAACTAGACAATTTATAACTATATTGGCGACTTCCGTCACTCACACATAAAACACATTAAAGACATAAAAGACAAGACAAGACAAAGACACAAGGTATTTCGAATTATAGGGGATTCACTAGATAATAAGGGTTTAAGCAGATAAGAGTTTAAAGAGATTCTCCCTTTGTTTTAAAATGCTATTATGCCAACTGATGTAACAGGTTATATTGCTAATACCACTAAAGGGATCTCATCAAAATTTTAAATGCTAATTTTAGGTAAGATATCAAAATATGACGATTCATTTATCGCAGCAAAACAACTTTTAACATTCATCAAAGAAGTCATGTGATTAAATTAAGGGTGTATTTCACAAAGTCAACGTCCAAATTACCTTATCAAAGGCGGAATCGTGTACTAATAACATCAAACAGAGCGAACAAACACGTTACATTTTGCACACAACAAATAGATACTAACTAATGCTTATCGCTTTGGAACAACACACACACACACACACACACAGACCAGAATAATATTAGTATCGCCACAACGGTGTTCTCATAGAGTCGTGAGTTTAAAAATGGATGTGAGTGAAAATAAGACGGACCCGTGGGGATATGTTGTTTGTTTAGGCACAATCGTCACTTTCGTAAGTAGTTTTATGTTGTTTAATGTCAATAACACATTCATTCATGTGTATTAACATGAATGAATACCATTATAATAATTTGCGCTGTTTAAAATAACTTGTTTACTAATAGATAATTTATTTATATATTATGAATTTATGTATTTAGCGTTTGCTGTTTTTTTGGTTGTTTTCCATTCATTTAATTATGTTTTTGGATACATTAAATTTGTAAACAGCACTAAGCACTCAATTTACGCAAAAATATCCACAGCCGAACATATAACCTCCTCCTTTTTGGAAGTCGGTTAAAAAGACCAATGACTTTCTGCTTTTAAACATTAGTATGAATAACTGTTTATAATAACATTTGGGTTTTATTGAACCTCGTCTGCTTAGCATGATAATCGGATATTATTTCGTATCGTAAATAAAAGGAGAGTCGCGGGTTATACTAGTGAAGTTACCCGTTTTCCTCAAAGGTATTTGGCGATAAATTTCTGATGACAAGTAAGTCAATCGTTAGCAATTATTAAAAATTTATAAGTCTCCGCAAGGCCAAACCTTGAAGCAAATATTATTTTTACTCACGCGCAAAAAGTGGGCTTCTTTCGACATAATTTTTGTTGAACCAATTTGAATTTGAAATAAGGGAAGATCAAAGAAGATAACAACTCATTAACAGCATTACTACAACACTAACTTGCTCTTCAAGGATAGCATCATTCAAAGGCAAGTTCAGAAGGTGGAAAAGTGCTCGCCAGAAGAATAAAACTATACAAGTTAACATAGCACAGGGAAAATAAACTCCAATATTTTACTATAATTTATAATTACTATAAAATAAACTATTTGCATATCTATGAACATCAGCTTAGGCTTTTGATCGCGATCATTTTGCGTTCACACTAGCGATCATGATTCATGATACGCTTTGATGCTACGCGACGAAGATCTGATACGCGATCATGATATAAATGTGGACAAAGCCACAATTACACAACAAACTTTATCAGTTTTGATAAGATGCGGTTGCATTTGTTACTAATATCTTAATACTAACTGGCTTGAGAAAAAATTAACAGGTTCTTACGCCAGCCTGGGTTAAAGTTAATTGTGAATTAAATATAATATTCTCTCTATTATTTCTCGTACTTATGAAAGATAATAATAAACATTTTAACAAACTATTAGATAAAACAAATTGTGCAACACCGACCGTTACATTTAGATTAGGGTGAATGGATAGTTCAAACCAAGAGACGAAAAGGCAAGTGAAAAAAATTTCACTCATTTTTCAACATTTAATTTTCGCAATTTCTGTGACTCGCCTCAGGCTCAATTTTTATGAGTTCGCATGAACGCGCGGTTTGGCGCCAACACCGCGAGATCACAAGCAACAATTGTATGTAAATGTCAGCGCACCACGCCGCTATTTCATCAAGCCCCATACGGTCACCGGTGACCGAGACACAATAGAATATCTATTGTGTCTCGTTTTCCCACGATCGACGGGTTAAATAAATCGTTACATACATTTGCTTATAATCTTGCGGTGTAGCCGCCGAACTACGCGTTCGGGCGGACGCTGGACGCATATAAATCCAACCTCACAGTTTGAATCATAGACTTTTAGATACCTTCATATGTTAGCCTAAGTAGGTACGTTCACTCACCCACAAAAAGTCACTATAAACCTCTATGAAATCACTTTTCCCCAAACAAACCCAGCAATTCTGTTTGTATTGGTAACAAAGGGAAATATAATAACGAATTGCACAATATATTATATCTATTGAACTGATAAAACAAACAACCTGTTTACAGATCGCCGGCGTCGGCCATGTTAACTCATTTGGGCTGATCTACAAGGATTTTATCCTAGAAACTAATTCGTCGGCGCGATCGATAACGACCGCCCACGGAGTCTTTGCTATCATGTTAGCTATTGGAGGTAAACAATTCATAACAGGGATTTTACACGGGCCGACTATGGCCTACTTATTTTAAGCCCACTAAAAAAAAGGAAAAAGCTGTAGATTTTCCGTTTGTAATATTCGCTTAGAAATCTAGCTAAATGGCCGTTTATAGATCGCAATGTGCCGTGAATATTAGCGACCCGTGAAAATCTCGTCTAAGATTTACTGGATTACCGACCGCACTCAGAAATTCAATGATTTCTTAACTTTTTACTGAATATATTATGGCATAAGCTCCATACCTTTTCTGTCGAGCGCTTTGTTTGATGCTCGGCCGTACGTCCTGACATTCATGGCATTCAAAGAAAATATGGTTCCGTTGAATAGAAATGCTCAAGACATAATAGGTGACTACTGAAATACCTGTTTTTATGGTCCCAATAATTTTACACGTTCTTTCCTTATTTTACAGGCTTAATACTCAACATCATGTCTAAAAGTAAACTATTAAGAACTGGTAGCTTCATCGGCGCCGCTATGTTTATCGTCGGATCATTATTGAACGTGATAATATCAAATACCAGTCATCTACCTCTGACATTTGGGATGCTCCAGGGCATGGGCTTCGGTATGATGGTGCCCGTTTGTTACTCGACGCTGAATATTTACTTCGTGAGAAGAAGGACGCAAGTGATGAGTTTGATAAAGGGAGTCCAGGGCTTCATCCTGATATGGTATCCGCAGCTGATGAAGATACTGCTGACTTCGTACGGGTTCAGGGGAACGCTGGTGATCATAGCGGGGATATCGCTACATGCACTGCCAGGGATGATGACGATGAAAGGCAAAACGACGGTTAAAAGACGAATAGCGAGTATTTTTTGTCTTGTATCACTAGACTTCACGAGCATTTTGTATCCCTTTTGGCTGTTTAAATAGAGAATATTGGAGCTTGCCGATAAAAAGTAATATTAGGCAATCTTTTTCCTTAAACGACTTGTTTTATATTGGGGTTGCTTTGCAATATGCTCGTCGAGTCAAGATTTGGTTCTGTATGTTTGCATAACGAAGAAATCACTAACAGTGCATTATTTTCAGGAAGAATTAACTTGGCAAACGTAGAAAATAATGAGAATGCAGATTTATTACAAAATACAGAAAATTCATTGCAGAAGAATAAGCCGCAGAATCATAGTACGACTGCGAAAATAGTGTAAGATAATCTTTTATCTCGTTGCTACTCAAGCGTTTGATAAAATGTAACCAAAATCTTTTAACCTATACCTATAGTATCTGTAAGTACCAACTACTAAAAATATAATCCTAGGCAGATAGCGATCTTACGTAATTTGGTCTGATTGTGTCAAGTGTTGCTGTTAGAACTGACCAAATATCATAAACCTGCTGTGTGATCTGCTTATTATTTTTTTTTTCTGATGATACAATAATTCAAAAATTCTTAAAATTTATTGTTGTAACTGTGTATAAACTCTAATGAATCTCACTTCATCGAAACTTTAATTTCAGGAGGAGCATACTCGAGATATTAAACGTTAAGATCTTAAAGGACTTGGTGTACTGCAACATCTGTGTCGGACAGAGTTTCGTCAACTTTTCCGATTTAATATTTTTCATTCTACTACCGATGTTATTGCAGCAGTACGGATATGAAACGGTTGGTAAAACTGTTCATTAATTTTTCACGCATATTAAATATCCTATGTCCTTTTCTTGGACTCAAATGCACCATCATGCCGCATGCCAAATGGAAATGTAATACCCCGCCATACCAAATTGAATTATTAATAACTAGATGACGCCCGCAACTCCATTGCACCAAAACTCGTATATCGCGCGGGAACCGTACATTTTTCCGGGACAAAAGTATCCTATGTCCATTCCCGGGACTCAAACTATCTCCATACCAAATTTCAGCAAAATCTGTTCTGCGGTTTGGGCGTGAAGAGGTAACAGACAGACAGACAGACATACGGACAGACAGACAGACACACTTTCGCATTTATAATATTAGTATGGATAGTATGGAAGTATGGATTAAGCGTGAAAAGGTAACATGTATGTTACCTTTTGGTGTTTGACTGGTATTAAGGCTGTCATTTTAGTGTTTCACGATTGTAATATAAATATGGAGTAGTATAAACACGGTTGATGACATTTTTGTAGTATTTTTATAACTTTCTACGGCTCACAATTTTTGTTTCAAAATCAAATAGCATTTTGCACTTTAGTTAGACTGACTTTGGCGTTTGTAATATTACTTAGAAGACGGTTAATATTATTATTTTATTTAGATCCACTAGGTACTTACCATCGAAGATAATTAACTAACTATTATCGATTCGTAACAGTTGACGAACCTACGTCAAACGGTCGGATTAAGTCAATTCATTGTTAGCTTTGATCTGCCGGGTAGGTTTGACATAACGTGACCAAATTACGAAGGTCCGCCATCTGCCTAGGAATCAACTTCTCTGATAGTACATATTTTCATTTCAGAATCAAATCGCACTTTGCATTTCAATAAGTGCAGCGGCCGATGTTGGGGGGCGGTTCGGTCTGGCCGCGCTAAGCAGCTTCGTCAATGTTGACCCCAGAGTATTGTTCTACGTGGCAACCTTCTTCTCATTCATCGGTAGACTAGGTACCTAAATGAAGTTCTTAATTTTAGTTTAGTTGCTCTACAATTTCTTTTTCGTACAATAAATTCCTAATTGGCATGTTTCCTGTGACCTCGCACATACAATGCATTATGTAGTCTACATATTATGTTCTTCGTGGTCTTCTCTGAACCCCATCAAAAAGGCGCACTATACACAGACATGTTTAATGAAATATAATTTATATTAATGAAATATATATATCAATATGTTAATTGTTTTCTTCGAATAAAAATGCTACAGATTACAGCAATGAAACGTTTATTTTCGAATTTTACATTTTATGAAAAAAGTGTTTGCTTGGTTCGAATATAGATGCCGAATAATTTTCTTCTAAGTGTCTAAACACATTAGGCCGAAAAAACGCGGCCGAAGTTCCGCATGATTACGCCTGCAATGTATTTTAAATTACCGATGACACACCATGCCGAAATTACGTCGCGTTATATTGTATGCGTTTGACATTGCTGACGTAATCATGCCGAACTTCGGCCGCGTAACTTCGGCATGGTGGGTTTAGACCATAAAGTTAATATACCTAGCGGAATAGAGCAACAATCTCGAGCTGTCAAACGAAACCGAAATTGGTTTACATCTGTGTGTAAAAATATGTGTACGTATACACTTACACAAGCATGATTGAACATGAATTCTATGAGATTAAATTGTCAACGTGCCGATAAGCGCCGACTGGACGTCAAAAAAAGAGTTCTGCTGTCATGTATCACACGTCTCTTTTTACCACGCAGTGTTACTGATAGTGACATCTCGCTTGCTCAGGCCTTTGTTTCTCTATTCCGCTAGGTATATTAACTTTATGGTTTAGACACTTAAATGTCTTGATTCGTGTTCTACGCGTTCATTTGTTTTTGTTCTAGAAGTTTCTTGAATCTAGTTGGCCGCGGATGACGCGGACGTCATGAGATCTAGTAGGCCACGATTTTTTAGATTTCCATATGTGTGAATGAGATGGCGATATTTTAGATGAAATTAGAGCGGGATAGTTGAAATGTATGAACACAATATTATTGTGTAATAAAATGAAATTTCGCCTTCCAGTAATTTTACAAATAACAGAGTTCTTCTGGGTGGTGGTGGTGATATGTGTGCTGGGTGTATTGAGGGCACTGCTCCACATCACCAGCCCCGTGGTGATCTCCAACCACGTGGCTCACGAGGACTTCACAGCAGCCTACGCGTTGTTCCTACTGGCCGCGGGCGTCATCAATGTTATATTTTCCCCGCTAGTTGGTAAGTGATGGAAAGGTTCGCCTCTAGAGAAATACTTCAAAAGCAGGATATCGGTGTTTGTGTCAGCTATCATATTATGCAGAGCGTGGCCAAGCGTATAATAATAATTAAAGACGTGAGTGTAAGAACCAGATTACTAAAATTTTACAACACAAGGACAATTAATATTTTTTTCCCTTAAAATTTTAACAAACCTTGTAATTTACCTAGTTTATCATTTAGCTTAACATATCTGGCTACTCATATCTACTGTTTTTTTGATTTCAAATCATTCTTCCGGCCCTAAAACGTCCATTTATGCAAAAAAAAAAAACGGCAATTTTTAACTGTTACTTACCTGTTTCTTCCACTAACGACTTTTTATCCCTGAAAAGTGTTAAATTTCTACTGTATTGTGGGGGCCCAGCGTCTTTAAAATATGTAACGTTACATAATATTATATTTCAGGTATTCTGAAAGACATCAATCAAGACTATATTCCAGCTTTTTATGGAGTGATAGCATGCTGTATCCCCTGTTTGATATTATGGCCCCTGGAATACGCATTCAGAAGGAAATAAAGATATCTATTGTAATTTTAATAGATAAGAAGCTAATAGAAGTAATCACATTTAAAGCCTCACGAAAGTTGTATCTTATTTAAGAAACATAATATTTTTAATCACATATTATATTTGTTTTATTTAACTACCGTACTATTGAAGCAAAAATAAACATTTTTTGGATATTTAACCATTGAATTTAAAATGCACAACGAAGTTGAACGATAAATAAATAATAAATAAAAGTTTTAAGAGCGTTGAACGTTTTACTCTGACAAGATTCCGATACAAGAAATTGAAAAATTCACGAGTACTCACGTGTGTATTTTACAGCTTCGAAAAGAAATTCAAATATACTTTCAGTTGAATAAACTTCCTTCTATATCTGTCATACTATACTATACTGTACTCGGCGAAACATGGCGATAGCGGTCATTGACTCCCTGTCAAAAACTTGTCATTTTCTATATAAACCGCGATTGACAATGTAGTGTCAGATGTTGTCAATCGCGGCTTTGTATAGAAAATGACAAGTTTTTGACAGGGAGTTAATGACCGCTACCGCCATGTTTCGCCGAGTACAGTATATCCGTACTAATATTATAAATGTGTGCATCGTCCGGTTTTTAGGTTTGTCTATACTCTATAATTATACGGTGTATTAACGTTTTCATGCTTAACTGGTTTAGATGAAAATAAGAGACAATTTGAGTCTAGGAAAGGACAAAGGCTTATAGTCTTTGGTTCCTGAGCAATAAACGAATTTCATTTATTTCACTAAGTCGAGTACTAAAACTTTATAATATTAAGTAACTATCGTTTGTAAGAAATTTATGTCTCGTCTCATGATATGGGCTATACTTAGTTTTTATGACAGAGTTCCTAACTCTTGTCTACGAGACTTTTGCTGTATAATAATATGCTAAATGCTCAAAACGAATTGAATTCTAATAAATTTAATCCTAATTAACGTAAGTCAAATAAATATTTGAGTTCAAAAGTTCGAAAATAATTTTGGAAATTGATGAACGATTTTATTGAATTTATTCATTTGAATTTCGAACTCTACCTATGAGTTAGCGAAAACCATCAGCTATCAGACTAAAGGGTTTTTATCCGATGTCTCATGTAACCCGGGCAAAATGTCTGAGCCCCTAGCCACAATGGTTTCTTTATAGCGTCTTTGTAGAATCGCCGTTCAAAATGTATGGAATTGAGGTGATATGAGTCGAATGTCGACTTTATATTAGTTATTATCGAACGCTTATTCAATTCCATACATTTTTGATCGATTTATATAAAGAAGCGATAAAGAAAACTTGTTGGCTATGGAATCTAATTTGATGACGTCATTACTGTAAAGCCGTGTTATCCCAGCCAGCCGGGTCTACAAACATTTTTACCGGGTTTATGATCAATTACTAGAAAACTTATGATTTATTAAACTCCACAGCAAGAATAAGACGTGAAAATCGGCGTCAACAAGCCGTATTTTACTCCGATGTTCTTGGAGGCCCTGCGCTTATTCCATTTTACTAAATTTAAACGTCCTAACTAGGATCCTACAAAGAAGACTAATTAGAAGCTTCTGATTCCACCAATCAGAAGCCACACTTCTCCCCATTTAGTACGCTAATTAGGATCCTAACTTTCTAAATGCTATTTCACTTGACTTTTAGTTACTGAATCAATTTAGACGTCTATTATATCTAGTGAGGTGGAATAAGCCCTTTGGTTTTCTATACTCAGGTACAATATTATGACAATATCACCGAGGCCTGAGACGACCACTTCGTTCTCGAGATAAAAATCAAAAGTCAACAGAAATCTAGACTCAGGTTTAGCGGGGAGCTGAACAGTGAACATGTTTGAGTGCGCTTCTAGGCTTTGGCGAAAGTCGGGCGGTCGATACAGCTCTCCCGCGCCCGGCCGAGCCGTGTCGCCCGGCCCGTGACACTGTGTCGCCGTGACACCGTGACACTGTGACGCCGTGACACCCATGACGTCGATGACGCCCATGACACACCCGACAATAGTGTCCTCATTATCGGCTGCGAATTTGGGCTTTATTTTTTGGGGTTTCTATTAATTGGCCTTTCAATCGGCGATTAGTCAAAATATACTTACATTACAATAGCGCACAGATAAGCATTCGGCAATACGTAATAATTAATTATTACGTATTGCCGAATGCTTTTGTGTTGATAACAGAACTGTTATATTATTTTGCTCTATGGTTGATATAAAAGTCCAGCTCATGTCAAGTTTTAACTTCAAAATAGTAATGCGCAAAAAATACCCACATCCGAACATATAACCTCCTCCTTTTTAGAAGTCGGTTAAAGATTGGTCGTGGTGTTGCAGCCTTGGTCTTGCAAAAAAAAGACCAAGGCCAAGACTACTGTGTGATTTTATGCGCGCGAGGAGAGAACCTGCAATCGAAGGGACATCCGACTTCCGAGGCATGAGAATTGAGTTCCAGGCAATTATAACCTTTCTTCCGATTATTTTATGGATGGAGGGCAAAACCCAAGATGTGTGGCGACGTCACGCCTCGCCAACACCATCAATAATAATCATCAATATTCACTCATTATCGTTACATAGTTGTGGGAGCCATTAGTTGTAATGCACTCCAGCTCTCGTCTCTGAAGCACCGTCCCATTTCCGATGCTTACAAAGAACTGAGATACAAAGAATATATTTTTGTTGTTTTTTCAGCATAAATTACACTTTTACATTCCTATATTTATAAGAACATTACGTTTTCAAAAATAGAATGCAGCAGCAGCGTCCTAAAAGTAGCTCTACGTCTACTCTATCTGATACAACCATTTTGGCTAGCGTAACTTTCTTTATTAAGAAAAAAAACTCTAAAAACTAATTTCTTTCTTTACTCTTGTTGCCTACAAAAAATCGACAAGCTTATAGCCAACAAGACTTTAGGTATTTTCTAAAACTATCAAAAAGTTTAAGGCACAGTTTTATACATGGTCCAAAATATAAACGAGCGAAAACTATCTTACATCGCAATTAATATTATCAAGAACAACATTAATATTATAAGCAGGTAAACTTTGAGTGCTAGTAAGAATAAAATAGCGTTTTACCCATTTACTACATAGCGCAGCTTTTCCTAAAGTGGGCGATAACGCCCCCTTGTGGGCGCTGAAGGTCTGGGGGTGTGGGACCGAGAAAAAAAAATGGGGGCGTTGTGTAGAGGATTGGGGGTGATTTATTTCATCAGGATGCATTTTAAATTGAAACAATGGGGGCGCTAAAATATATGGGCGGTAGACAAAATAAGTTTGGAAACCTCTGACATAGCGGAATGTTATAAGTAACAACTTAGATTGTTACTCCTACTGCCATCTAGCGGAATAATAAATAAAAACAGAATTGAAACTTGCCCGAAACTCGCTGCCCTAGTTTCTATTCGTGATCATGAAACTATTTTAGTTCGAGCTTTATAAACTAGATGGCGGTATTTAAAAAATGGTTAAGGCTCAGAGGGCAGCTGCACGTTTCCGAAGAACTCTACAGCTAGAAAAATAGGTTGCTGACAGAATAAAACCCGTAGAAATAAAAAATCGGCCAAGTGCGAGTTGGACTCGCCCATGAAGGGTTCCGCAGCAGCAAAAAGGTTTATTTTTATGAAATAAAAAGGTTTTTGATTTATTTTTATATTTCAGTTGATTTAATGAAAGTTAAATAATTAAGGTTTACCATTTATGACGTACTTATAAAAAAAAAAGAACTACTTGCTAGATTTCGTTCAAACCAATTTTCGTTAGTAGTTTTTATAGTAATGTACATCATATTTTTTTTAAGACTTATCATGCCCCTACTTTAGAAGTTAGAGGGGGGAAGGACACATTTTACGACTTTGGAAAAGTCTCTCTGGCAAACTATTCAGGTTAGAAAAAAATGATATTAGAAACCTCAATATGATTTTTGAAGAACTATCCATAGATACCCCACACGCATAGGTTAGATCATAGATGAAACATTTTTTTTTTGTTTCAGTTGTACCTATGGGGACCCCTAAAATATTAAATAATTTTTCCATTTTTGTATCAAAATCTTAATGCGGTTCACAGACTACATCTAAGTACTTACCAAGTTTCAATAGTATAATAGGTCTTATAGTTTCGGAGAAAAGTGGCTGTGACATAAGGACGGACAGACAGACAGACATAACGAATCTATAAGAGTTCTGTTTTTTGCCATTTGGCTACAGAACCCTAAAAAGAAGAACCCTCAAAATTACATTTGAAAAGTTTTTACGAAAACATAAAAAATCATTGTAATAATGGACTAAGAGCCTGCGATGAATAGACCTTCCTCCGTTTCGTAAAGCTGAAAGTTTACCTGTTTGTGGCCTTTACAAAGGTAAGAACGTCCAGCAACTATGGAGTTTCGGTATCGATTTCGGTAGCCGGACATTTTTGACAGCTGCCAGACACCCTTAAACTTTCTTAAGTATTAGACTTTGTGGGTGTCTAGCAGTGGAAAGCAACTGTCAAAAATGTCCGGCACTGGAAGACGAGATTCCTCCACTTATCGCGAAGAATATAAGTTATGAAATTGAGCTTTACTCTTTCTGGAAGGTCCGTAGACCTTCAGAACTGGATACCTCCTAAAGTAATCGCGACCGAAACTCCACAGTTGCTGGTCGTTCTTACCTCTGTAAAGGCCACAAACAGGTAAACTTTCAGCTTTACGAAACGGAGGAAGGTCTGGCCATCGCAGGCTCTTACTCTATAATAAATTACACTAAGAAAATATATTCCTCAAATTTTATAAATTCCTAACGTAATTCCATTAATAAATTATTACAATAAGAAAATGTATTCCTGAAATTTACTTAGGTCTCCGATTCTCTAGTCAGGGCTTAGGTCATGAATTTCAGAAGCCCTTGCGCGTGGCTAGACCGGTAGACACGCAATCGACCGGATTTTTTGCTTAGGCTAAGTATTTTATGACATTTCGTGACTTCGAAAACTGGGTGGAAACAGCGGCCACGATATAAAAATATACAGTAGTGAGTAGACCATCCCAATACCGCCCGAATCAGCGCTCGCACTAAATAATAATAATATTATGTTGTGCGATTGTACAGACAAACGCAAAATAATTCAGTCATTTCGCATTTCTTGTTTCATTGTTTAGCAAGTTAGATTTTAGGAATAGAACCCCGACTCTATATGATTTTACTGCAAAATATAGAAAAATAACTATTCTCTATCAAGTAACTAACGACAAACAACTGATTTTTGGAGTTGTGAGTTGTGACTATCCATACTTACTAATAATATTATAAATACGATAGTGTGTCTGTCTGTCTGTATGTTACCGCTTCACGCCAAAACCACCGATTCGATTTTGCTGAAATTTGGTTTAGAGATAGTTTGAGTCCCGAGAAAGTACATAGGATACTTTTATCCCGGAAAAATGTACGGTTCCCGCGCGATAACCGGATTTTTACGCAACGGAGTTTAGAGTAGGAAATTGGCTAAAACGAACAATGGACGAAGCTACAATATCGTTTAAAAAAATATTTGAATAGTACAGACTTACAGAGCAGGGGTTCCCAGGCTGAAAAAGATTGGGAACGCCTGGTATAGAGGGCTTAGTCAATATGTACTAGTTTCGATAGCGAAAAAATGTACGGGACATAACGCATCGCTCAAATCACATAGCTATCGGCCCCCCCAAGTGGTGTCCGGAGGCAAAGCCCCCCCTCCCCCCCATATTAATCAAATGACACTCAAAAACTCTATGTTTAGTTTAGGTTAGAATAATTTCGTTATGATATTCACTTTTAATTAATACCTTAGTTTGTTCCTAAAAAAGGAGAATTAAAACTCAATACTAACTACGCGACACCATTTTGTTATAAGCAACATTTCCAGGAGGAAGGGGAGGGGGGGGGGGCGTGTGGGAAAGGGAAGTTGTTAAGTTGGAAAACACAGTAAATAATATGAAGTAAGACCATTAAAGAAAAAAGTTTGATACAAAATCTGACCCCCTCTTTGGTCCCCCTAGAGGGGGTGGGGGAAAAATTTTTTATACACTAGATGTTAAGTTGGAAGAAGACAAATATATCTGCGAAAACCGTATGCAAATCGGATCAGTAGTTTTCGTGTGATGCGGGAACAAACATACAGACAGACAGACAGACAGACAGACAGACAGACAGACAGACAAAAAACTAACCACATTTCTGGCTTCCATAGCGATGTAGTGACACCCCCCACTTATTATTTTTTGAATATCTTTAACGTACAGAATTTTCATTTCTACAGTTTTATTATATGTATAGATCAGACATTTCATTTAAACGAAATGTTTGAGGTTTCGTAGCAATATCGGACGTCTGTGATTGCTATTTCTAAATCAGATTTCAGAGGTCTCGGCCCTGACCCGAGATATTTCTGATTCGATGAACTTGACTTTAAATGTAATAATTTTAAAATGTTTGAAACGCTTTTGTTATCTGACTTCTGAACCCTGACTGTATTAAACTCATGCTCATTTTGTTAGGATTTCTAACAGTAGTTAATCTTTTCATTAGCGCTATTTATTGGCGTCAAAAAATTAAACAATCGTCAGCGCTGTTAAATAAAAAAACTTTTTTTTTCAGGGCTGTTTAATAGAAAAACGTTTTACAAATCAGATAGATGCATAGATAGACTAGCATGTTTCTTAAATTTTTTTCCTAACCTTTGCGAAAACAAGGTGCACGCAATGACCCTGGCGACAAACAGACGTTTTATTTTGGTTACACCGCAACCTGTTAGAAAAATACTCGATTTTTATTTCAACCAAAGTCCTCATACACTACGGAACCCTAAAACGGAACCCTTACCAGATGATTTTTTGTATATTGATAGATTAATAGTTATATAATTTAAGAGTAACATAATTGTCCTACAAAATATAGAACAATCCATATTTTAGGACCATCAATTCGAAATATTAAATCCTTTCTATCTCTGTTAGCTACCACTTTCGAGAATTTTCGCAGAGGAAATTTTTGTTCGTCTTATCAAAATGAAGCTACTCACGAAAAATTAGCTTGATAGTAATAAAAAAAAATTGTTTTAGGGAACCCGGACTATAAAGTGTCCGACATGTGATTTATTAATAATATTATGTAAAATTCTAACGTCGATAAAAACCGAGGTGGAGACCTGCGGGGCTAAAATGGTCGCATAGCAATTCCTCTAAATCAATTCACAAAATGAATTGTCAAAACTGTCAAACGCACGAATGTCAAATTTAGACCAATTCAATTAGTCTAAATTCGTACTAATTTGACATTCGTGACTTGCTATGCGACCATTTTAGCCCCGCTGTTACTTTACCACATCAGCACTTTGCAGGTTTCACATTAAAAGTATCTACTCAATAAATGTAATTGTTTAGTTCCACACGAGTTGGATGTTCGCAGTTCAAACAAAATTTTAACAGCAGAGAGGTTAACGTAAGTAGAGTTTATAATCAGAATATTACTTTTGTAATTATCATTCTTTACTGATAAAAATATTTACAAAGCTAATAATTATACAAGGTCTGCTTAGAATTTAGATCATCACATACTTCATCCATTCTAATATTATAAAAAGTGTATAGCTGCTTGTTTGTCTGTGACCTCTTCATGCGTTAACCGCTGAACTAACTCCATCCATACTAATATTATAAATGCGAAAGTGTATGTCTATTACCTCTTTAGTCTTTACTCCTAAACCCCTGAACCGATTTTGCTGGGTATATGGAGATACCTTGAGTCCCGGCAAAGGATATTTTTTATCATACAGGGTGCAATTAAACCTTCCTGCCAAATTTTGATATATTGATCTTTGTTAAAAATAAAAATACACATATTTTTTCTTTTATAGTCACTCAGTACTAAATTATTAAGAAATAGCTTCCGAAAGTTATCCTAAAAAACACTACAATTAATGGACACGATGCGTCGGCCGCGCGTGACGTGCCCCCGGCGGCCCCGCGCGCGCGCCTCATCCCGCGTCCGACCGAACGAAGTTTCAGACATTCTGTCTTCGGCGGTCGGCCCCGGCTTAAAATCACATCCGAATTGGAAACACAGGTAAAAAGTCGGAGATTCATTGTTATGTCTAGAAAACTACATGAACTGTTGATATTCCTAATCTTTGTTACTACGTAGCTAATCAAGGGGATCATCTTTCAGAGCTTTTAAATCTTCGACGTTGGTTGTGGTGGCAAGCGATTAAAGGCGAGGACTTATCTCAATTCCAAACGATAACCTTGCACACAACCAAAGACCAAGCGTGTACGCATAGCAATAAGATTCATTTTAGCTTAGCATAAAATTGTAGTTTCTAGGGGCAGATCTTCTCTATTTTTCATGTGTTTTTTAAATATCTTTCTAAATAAATATTAAGAAAAAAGATTATTCGGTTCAAACCTTTTTGAAATAGATTCATTAACAATTTATTAAAATAAAATCTAAGTTATTCTTGTTAATACTTATATTTCGATGACAAAGAGTTTTGTCGGAGGTGAGTTTGTAAATTAATTACAGCGAAAGTATTATTTTTTTAAAAGCTTTTATTTAACTTGCTCTGTATGTATGTAAGTATGTGTGTTACGGTGGAATTTTGGAACTCAATTTTGAAGTAAGTAGATATATTTAACCGATTGAACTGAAATTTTACATACGCGTTTAGTTTGGATGACAATGCACGATATGGTATGTGACATCACTCAAAATCCAATATGGCCGACCATCTAAGATGGCAAAATAATTATTTTATACGCAGTCCTACAATATGGATATTAAATGAAAGGGTTTTTTAAGAGTAACTCGAAAACGAATGTAATGTCATTCTACATCCAATATGGCGGCTCATCCAAGATACGGAAATAGTTATTTTTAATGCACTTCTGCAATATGGGTATCAAATGAAAGGGCTTATTGAGAGTAAATCGGAAACGAATGTAATGTCCATTCTATATCCAATATGGCAGCTTAGCCAAGATAGGGGAATAGTTTTTTTAAAGCACTTGAGCAATATGGGTATCAAATAAAAGGGCTCATTGAGAGTAAATTTAAAAGTAATAGTCAAGTCGTGTCGTGACGTATCGTGACGTATCATGTCGTGTCGTGTCGTGACGTGACGTGACGTGTCGTGTCGTGTCGTGACGTGACGTGACGTTGCGTGACGTGACGTGACGTCAAGTGACGTGTCGTGATGTGACGTTACGTGACGTGGCATGACGTGACGTGACGTTATGTGTCGTGACTTAACGTGACGTCACGTGACGTGACGTGACTTCAAGTCAAATCCAGCCGGGTTTCAGAAAATGCCCGGTTGAATCCGGTCACTTTTGTTAAATGAAATTTAACTTTTTAGTCATGCAGAAATAAACGGAATATAACAACTCGCTAAATATAGATTTTTCAATGGTCAAAGTCGAGCACGATTTCTTAAGGACTTAAGTTAATCAGATTTTAACAAATTCTTGAAACAAAACAAATTACTATCAAACAGACTAAGTAATCTAGCCAGAGATAACTAAAAAACAAAAAATAAATTATAAACAAAAAACTTTTTGAAAAAAAGCTTTTATTTAATAGTCTAAAAAGAAAAAAAAATCTTCTTAATTTTTAACTATTAAGTTATAATCCTCAATATATTATACAATTTGCATGATAATAAAAGCTTGTCGCACGATTTGTAAATAAACTAGTACCAATTTAACTGAGTAAATTGATATTATATTTTTATTTTAATAAATTTATAAAGTACTGATAGATTGTTAAGTCTCGCGAGTCGCGACAAGCTTTTATTATCATGCAAATTGTATAATATATTGAGGATTATAACTTAATAGTTAAACATTTTAAGGAGAAATTTATTTTTTTTCTTTTTAGACTATTAAATAAAAGCTTTTTTTCAAAAAGTTTTTTGTTTATAATTTATATTAAAATGTTTTTGATTTAAGCCCTTTTAAATATTGTGCTCTATATCTCACATTTTTTACATTTCGTTATTATATTGGAAGTTGGAACTAGGTAAATCGGGTATGAAGAAATAACAAAATGGGGTTTCAGCCCGCCTTAATCGGCTTCGAACAAAAATCGACCTTCGTTTGGACCCTAGTTGGAAGTTGCGTGTCCTTCGCACCATAGCACCGTTACTTTCTATAGATACAATTAGTTAGATTAGTACGAATAAGGCGATATAGTTTTTAGGTTACCTATACTAAGCTAGGACAATAAGTTAAACTTTTTATAGGACTTTTTATAGGACCACTTACTGTCATCTCATTCGAAAATAATAAAAAACCGAACACAGTCGTGGGCGAAAGTCAGTGAAATGAATATTCCCACTTGGGATGCAAATATATTTAAATGTGGAGCCTGCACGAGACTGATGGAAATGGATTTATTCAATTGTAAAGCGAAGTCCTAGGTGTATTGATAAAAATATAGGCTCTTCACGTAATGGGGCGCGGTGGAAAGGGGCATTAATATGTGGAATTCGACGGGCGTGATCTTATCAATGCTTTACAGATAGAATTAAAAAAAATATTGGCTACAGCCTATAGGCTGTAGCCAATATTTTTTTAACTTTATGCTATAGCATAAAGTTGTATTGATGATACTTCCATCCATCTAACGCTCGTACAATCAATCATGATCTTTATGATTATTTAATATCTACGAGCATTAAGGTGCCGGTTGGCAGCGGGCGACATGAAGCGGCTGCAGACGACGTGTCGTCGCGACACTACTGGTTTCTATGTATTTCTATGAAATACTCTCCGCGGCTAGCGACACGAAGCTAGCGACAATTTTCATAGAATTTATACAATATAGAAACCAGAGTGTCGCGACGACACGTCGTCTGCCGCCGCTTCATGTCGCCCGCTGCCAACCGGCACCAAGACATAAGCAATACGTCATCGTATTGCTAATATCTAATGCTTGTTTAAAGACTTTCAGCGATTGAGGTAGAAAAAATAATCTAACAGCTCTTCACTAGAAGAAAAGTATACAATAAATCTTAAAAATACATATTTGGCACAAATTAATATTATGTTGATTTGATTTGATTGAGTATGATAACTTTACTGCAAAAATAAGCAGAATATCATTATTTCGTTTATAGGACCCTTAATTTATATAAGCATTGGGCAGCCACTGCACTATAAGTAAAGTTTACAGAAGAACTCGGTATAATACCCCTTTGCAGGGTAGAAAACTCAATAAGCAGATACTCAAAAAGCCATAGCTCCTAGAAAAGCACGTCCATGCTCCCGAATTCCTGTATAGGTATTATGATCTATATTATATTAATAATTAATTAATACGCGAGCGAAAAACTTTGGATCCCTTTTGACGAAAAATGCGGAAACGTAGGTGATTGAAATTTTGCACAGTTATAGTTTATACTTTATATGGTGAAGGAGTGCATCGAGCTAATATTATTTTGAAATTATGCTTTTATCACATCATACATTTTTTTAACAAATAAAACATTACACACACTACAACACACACACTAGGAGATTTTGATTGACAAGCCTCGAATTGTACTCTTTTATTTATGGTTGAAGTCTGTTTTTTTTTTTTTTTTTAATTGAATCTTAAATACTGTTAGACAATTATTACACGGCCAGTCTGTCATCATTTGACTTTATTAATCTGAGACTGTCGCAGGAATTATGTCTAAAAAATAATAAAGTCAATATTTTGACAATAGTATATCAATAGAAAAGCGTTGAAATTTGAAACTTATAATTTAATTTTTTTATTTGAGGTCGAATTTCGACCATTGGGCGATCTCTAGTTTATATAATTAGCTAGTGGCATTTCTTTTTTGGAACATTATTTCTCCAAGAATTAATTACAGGTCTACCAGAATCTGATGGCAAAAAGTGAGAAAATAAATTGACTCTAGCAATACCGGGGTAATTGGAATACAACATTTTGATCCTTTTTTTTTTTCTTATAGCGGCTGATTCTGTGTGTTAAACATGCAAATATAAAAATTTTATCCAATGATCAAGGATATTTTATGAAAATCTGCTGTCAAAAATTGCCATCAGATTCTGGTAGACCTATACATTGATAGGTAATTAATTATAAGGACCTTTTGTAGAGACTGTTATAATTAAGCACCTTGCTAATATATTTAAAAAAAATATTACAAAATTAAAAAAACACTCCTCCGAAATAAGTTATTTTCTTTTCATAGAGCAATTCTACCGAAAATATCGCATTAGGTGAGGTCAAACGCGAGTAATACTATAAGCGTTCTGACTTCTCTTCAGTATTTTGCTGATAACTGGACCTTAATTGAAACAGTATGAGGATCAAAATCCCTTCAGATCTCTGAGGTAGCAATATATGAGGTAGCTTTTTACTGCGATAACGCATTAAAGAATACAGAGAAATATGGTTTAGGATACAAAAAATGTGTCTGTTGAACCAAAAAGTTAAAGTAAGCGGAAGGGATAAACTGAGCTTGCCAAAAACAGACCTACGGTTATGGTAGAGCACAAATATACTTTTAAACGTACCAAAAACCATTACCTACTAATTCAGCTGCTAACAATTTTTGTTTGGTGCCAGACCACTTTAAAGAAGTGACATTTTTGACGGACCCTCCAAAAAATGTTATGGCTTTAAATGAATTGGTGCATGTGTTGTGCATGCTGGTGTCTGATGACATATTTTCTAAAAACAATAATATATCGCTATATATTATTGTTTCTAGATATATTTTTGTTTTTAGATATACATATATTATATACATAATATATCGCTCACTGAGCTCTTACATTAAGGCCTTTGCGGAGCCTCTGGTCTCCGCGGAGCACACTTTCAGAATGGCTGTACTAATTCTCTAGATTCAAAAAATCGGCCAAGTGCGAGTTGGACTTACGCACGAAGGGTTCCGTACCGGTATAGAGCGAAAGTAGGCAAAAAAATGTGTTTCTTGTATAGGAGCCCCCCTTAAATATTTACTTAATTAAAACGTTATTATTAATTATTAAAGTACAAATATAATTAAGGATTTTGTGAAAATTTCAAGTGCCTTGAGCTATTACCATTATTGATTACGAGCGAAAAAACATAAAAAAATCACGTTTATTGTATGGGATATTAACCCTTAAATATTAATTTTATTGCGTTTTTAGTATTTGTTGTTATAGCGGCAACAGAAATACACAATCTGTGAAAATTTCAGAAGTCTAGCTATAGCGGTTCTTGAGTTACAGCCTGGAGACAAACGGACAGACGGACAGACATCGAAGTCTCAGTGATGGGGTCCCGTTTTTGCCCTTTGGGTACGGAACCCTATAAAGCACTAATGAAACTATTACGAAATATACAAATACTGTTCACGAAATAATTATTTTGTTTACCCTAGATAAAATTGGGTCTGCAGCCCATTGAGCCACAGGTACTCTTAATCACGTTCGCTCAATTATTTTTAAGCAATTAGAATGTGAATAATCTCACTGAAAAATTGCGTTAGCGTTGCCCAAACGAATTTAGCTAGCAGCGTAAAAGCTTTCTTTAAGTCAATTAAGAAATACGACTCCAATTCGTCAGGACCCGGGCTAAGCGTGAACTGCCCCTCCGCTGCACATGCGTAACACTGCATATTGCTCTTGGCAAATCCAATTTTAGGTATGTATTTCATACCTAAAATCCAATGTCCCCAATCCGCCGGGGATGTGAAAAACCATTAAAAAAGTATGTATTTCAAGAGCATTATGAGTCTGATAAATTATTATGCCATGATATTATGTGTGTTGGAGTCTGGCAAATACAGTATTTACGTACCGTATCTGGAAGAAAGGTCGAGGAACCATAAATTATTGTTACTTGAACAAATTATAAAAAAACGACATACAAAGGATATGGGTGAAAAGGTTTTTTCTCACCTCCGGGCGGAAAACGTCAACTTTCTTCCCGCTGCGCTTACCGATGTTGCCGTTTTCCGCCTCCGTCGATGAGAAAAATAGTATACGCACCATGGGCAGTAGATAAGAAAGCCTCAGATCACATGTTTGTTGACCTCGGCTTCGCCTCGGCCAACAATTAATTACATGTCATCTGAGACATTTCTTATTTTCCTGCCCTAGGTGCGTAATGTACTATTTTTTGAGTAATATTATGATTAAACCGTATCGTAACATAGGTTAGGTTAACTTGTTTACTGCAATAATAACTGCCCTATGCATTTTTCCTCATTTCCATCCTGGGACACAAAATATCGCTATGCAGAATTTCATCAAAATCGATCCAGCGCTTAAAGCGTGACGAGATTTTAAACAAACAGATATACTTTCTCATTCATAATATTATGCGGTAGGAATTTTAAATGGAAATTATTAGCACACCCACGCGATTGCTTCAACAGGATTTCCGATACAAAATATTAATCTTCTGCACCGAAGAAAGTAAACTTCATAAATTATTCGTATTTCTTTGGCAAGGACATTAGCGAGTATTGCGGTCGGGCAACATCTGTCGTTAGCTGGCCCTTTAGCCAAGATCTTTTCTTTATCGCTTCTTTATAGAATCGCTGATCAAAATGTATGGAATTAACGAGTAGAACGTCAACTTCATTTCTTTTATATTCTACTAGACGTTCCGCGCGGCTTCGCCCGCGTAAATTAGATATTTCACAGACAAATCAGTCTACAAAAAATAGTCTATGATCCTTCACGTGGTCTACTTCTTATCTGACCCAAATAACAGAAAAAAATCTCTAGTAGTTCGTGAGATAAGCCCTTTCAAATAATTCCCCCATTTTTCCCACATTTTCTTCTATTTCTTCGCTCCTATTAGTCTTAGGGTGATAAAGTATAGCCTATAGCCTTCCTCGATAAATGGGCTATCTAACACTGAAAGAATTTTTCAAATCGGACCAATAGTTCCTGAGATAAGCGCGTTCAAATAAGCCCTTTTAAATAATTTCCTCCCGTTTTTTCCACATTTTCGTCTATTTCTTCGCTCCTATTAGTCTTAGCGTGATAAAATATAGCCTATAGCCTTCCTCGATAAATGGACTATCTAACACTGAAAGAATTTTTCAAATCGGACTAGTAGTTCCTGAGATTAGCGCGTTCAAACAAACTAACAAACTCTTCCGCTTTATAATATTAATTAAGTATAGATTTCTTTTTCTTCTATAAAGAAGCGATAAAGAAAAGGTCTTGGCTAAAGGCCCTGGAGTTATCGCGCGTGCGTCTAGAATTTTCCAAACTTGCAGCAATGCTGATGCAAAAGTTTAGGACCAGTGAGCACTCATGTTTTGAATTCTCGTCAATAGAATTTTCTCTTGCTTGTTACAGCTCCCTGATTCACTAAGCTATTCCGCGCGGAATTTTCCCGATGGCGGAAACTTTTTCACTTTCAAGTAAATAACAAGTGAATACTTTCCGATTTTGCTGTCATTTTGACAGTAGTGACATTTCTTTTGTATGAGTGAAATAGTTTCCGCCACGGATTCGAGAAGATCTCACCGCGGATGGGAGTTTGACATCCGACGACGGAAAATTTTCCGAGGATTAGAGCCGTTTTCGCGGAATGTTCCCGCCACCTCCGAGACTCGTGAAATCTTTTCACTTCGAGGTCATGTCACTCATGGCGGGTATTGTTAGATGAAATTATTAAATGATAAGAATAAAAGAAAGCAATAATTATTAATAGTCAGTCGTGTCTTGTTTAAAATAAATGTCGTAAGTACTGTAATAATTATGTGTTAAAGCCATTGAGATGTACATCTCAATGGTTAAAGCTTTAGGAAGTGTTCATTGAATAATAAATATTTGTTATTTATAAATGAAGTATTTGTATTATTTGGCGATTTGACGGATTTTATATGAAAAAAGAATGTCATAGTGTCATTATTTATTTTTAGGTAAAAGTAATAAAGTTAACTGACGATTGAAAACTTGGCCCTATCCAGTTAAAAAACTAATTTCCTAAGTGTTCCTTATAGTAGGGGAGGTGATGCTATTTATTGCAAAGTCATTTCATAACGACCAAATTTTTGTCCAGTAGTAGATTAATATTTAATAATCAACATAATGAGCGTCAGTCGCCGCACCCGTGTTGGGTTGTACATTGAGAGTATCTCAAAGTTGTCTAAAAAAATTTTGCTAAAAGTAATTTTATACCGTATGAAAGTTTGATGGATAATTGTTGAGGTCTTGTTTAACCAAAAAATCACCATCAGCCGTATTGCAGACGGGGGATTCAACGTCAGTCGCGTTACTGAATATGTAAAAAAAAAATTGATTAAAAAGTCATTTTGTACCGTACAAAATTTATACAGGAGAATGTTTCTACTTTGTAAATAATAAAGAAAACTGTCAGTCGTTAAAATGACGGTGGAAAAACCGTCTGCCAGCTATATAAGTAATAACTTATAAACAAAATAACCATACTTTGCGCTCAATGTATCCTAGGGCGTCGCGTAGACGACATTTCCACCTACAAACATTCAGCTGACGGCGATTTTCATTTGAATTAACTATAAAATTGTCTCACATACCAATTTTATTCGGTAAGTAATTAATTCGATAGTCAATATTTATGAGGAAGAATTATATAGATTTTACTTGTAAAGCGCCATCTGTTGTTACATAAAACTAAAATACCACCTACCGAACCTAAATGTCTATAATCTAGATATGAACCTTTATTGGGTGCGAATTGGGATCTTTATAATGTCAATACAATATGATTCCCAACAACAACTTTGAGATACTCTCAATTTTTCATACTGAAGTAGCTGACGACCAAAACTCTTATGTATTAATAGAATACTATTATTGTTACGATTTTCGCTCGGTATGAAATGACTTTATAAAATGAGCACTACCTCCTCTACTATAAGTTCCAACAATGGCGGGCATAGCAGCCTTGATTCTTTTAGAAAGAAGAGCCCAAAATGAGGAAAGGGAAAGCCGGCGAAGTAGGAGTTTGGTATTTAACAAAAGAATAAGAGATATGTGCGACCCATATCGCGACCCCAACTTTAGTCGCACATATCGCCTAACGCCCGATTTAGCTTTGGCAATGGTCCGGGAACTAATGCCTGTTTGGAGGGTGCATCCACGCAGAAGCTCTTTGCCAGCAGAGCTGAAGGTATAAATTAGTATATTACACAACGGTGACTGTTTGTGTCACATACACAAATCTCGCAGATTTGACAAATTATCATAAATTTGTCACTCGGCAGTCGGCACATTACACATGCATTTTTGAATAAACGCAGGAAATATATTTTTGTAAGGTAAGACTAATTAGTCTTAAAAATTTAGTTCATTAAATTAAGAGGTGCAGGAAAATTTGGAGAGAATTATAATTATTTTTCGGTCTTTTATCTTGATACTGACAGCGATGAATATCCAAGGCTATATACCGTAGCACTTATTGCCAAAAAAAATCAGTTTTTCTCTTTGGTTTCGGATTCATTTCCGCGACGGAAACTAGTTTGTGAATCGCTGTGTATCTGACAGAAAGTGAAAAGATTCCACGTGAGAACTTTCCGACGATCGTGAATCGGTCAGCAGATTCAATTCCTTTGAACGGATTCAAACTGTTACGGTTTGATATTTTTCTGTTTAATTTTTTATATTTTCATTTACCTAAGTATGTTTGAGTTCAGTTACATACAAGAAGTATCCTGGTAAGTTGAAAGCAAAGATTTTTGCAATCTTTGCTTTCAACGTAAGGCTGCCTTCACATTATGTCGCGGGTACTACGGCAGCCGCGCGACTTCCATGCTAAACATAGTCGCGCGGCAGCCGCGCGACTCGCTTTAGTATGGAAGTCGCGCAGCTGCCACAGTACTCGCGACGTAATGTGACGGCAGCCTAAAAAGCACTAAAAAGAAATATTTCAACTATCAATTAATTGGTGCTTGGATTTAAATAATGAAAGATTAATGTTTTTTTATCAGCAAGTATAAAAAATTTACCACATATTTGAGATTACGTATACCACTGGTGGTTTGCACTTTGTTACGACACTAAAGTGAAAAAACATTACGAAATGAAAATATGGCCGCATCCGATTGAATAAAGCTACATTGTTTTAAGATAAAGTCGAGAATTTACCTACGTATGGTACCACTATAAAGTTTACTTCTATTAGCTTGTTTTTAAGAAAGACTTTTATTATTTTATGTAAGTATAAAATATACAAATAGTTTATTGACCATAATGTTTACAAAGGGTTTCTACAATTAACAGTCTCCCAAGCATAGGCCTGTCCTACGGGGGAGTTTACAAGAGGGTACAGGTACACGACAAAAACAAAAACAATTTACACGAAGGAAACAAATAAAATCCAGCTCAATATAACGCTCAAATAACAATTCATTTAATAATCTTTTGCTTATTAACAAACTTCGAAAACCTCTATTCACCCAAATCGTTAAAAGGAAATTCAAAAGCCCAAAAAGCGCTAGCATTGGAAAAGGGTGGAATGTACGGAATGTAATTGTATGGAAGGAATTGTTATCCATCACTGTGACACGCCAATATTACGTCGGGAATCGATCTATGTTGAAAGAACTTCCACTTAAGTGGTTCATCCGCCCTCATAACATGATGGACATACGAAGTTATATTAGATTGTGATTTGGGAAGCCAGAGAAAATAAGTTTAAATAAGTTCATAAATCTTTACCTGAACCTAATACAGGTAAGGATCCAAACAGGCTCTTAAACAACATAGATATAATTATAACTTACTATTAGACAAGTTATAATTTCGACAGCGAAATTACAAATCGTAAAATCGTAAGCGCTATATAGTCGACACTATCGCCAGCTCTATAATATTATGTATTATAGACATGGCGAACAAAGACCGAAAACGCTCAGTGAGCGAAAAAATAACTCACAAAGCGTTGTGGTCACAGTGAAACGGCCACGACGCGAAATTAGCGGTGTGTCTCTAATGAAAACGGCTACGACGCGTTCTGGCAATCACAAAAAGACCATAACGCGTTCTGAACATATTTTATTCTTACCATATCGTCGCTTGGTAACAATACCAACGTAAGTCAAATTTGAAAAGTTTTCAAGACCGAAAAAAAACTTCGCATTACATAAGAACCTACATAAGAAATAATTTTAAATTAAATATTTTAAATACTTAATCGTTTTAAGTGATTTTTAAATTATTAATAATATTATTTTGTGTTCAGTAATTTGTTACTTCATAATATTGTTTTTTTTTTAATATAAAGTAATCTGATCTCAATAAATAATAAAAATATAGTTTTATTTTAATTTATATAATTTAAATATAATACTACTAGTTGATGCCCGTTGCACGTTGCACCAGACAGACAGACAGTAATAATATTAGTACGGATAGTATAGAACTAAGGATATTTTATAAATAATAATAATAAACACGTTATGCAGTGATTTAGTAAAAGAAAAAATATTTTGTAGTACGCGTGGTAATTCAAATATAATCTTCCATACCTATGGACGATTAATCAATCAAGAAAAACGAATAGCATATATCAGCCACGACACGAATTTCGCTTATTGGGCTTTTTGCGCCAGAACGCGAATTTCGCGTCGTGGCTGTTTCACTGTGACCACAACGCGTTGTGAGCTATTTTTCCGCTCATTGAGCGTTTTCGGTCTTTGAGCGTAACCTAATATACATACATATTATAGAGCTGGCGCAAACGATTATACTTTTAACATTGCATGTAGAGTTTTGTGCCTAAATTCGACTCTAGAGAATCTTGTAATAATTATTCTAATTTATAAGAATTGTCAAAGTACCGCCTTCGTAAAGTATATTAAAGTTAAAAGTAATTAAGTATAATTTACATTATTTTAGGAGCTTCTCAGTCGGTTGGTTTCTTGGAAGCGGTTGTTTTGTTAAGCAAATGAAGTTTGACAACAAAAAATACTAAAAGAAACAACCCCTTATTTTACACTTTTTAACCGACTTCCAAAAAGGAGGAGGTCATATGTTCGGCTGTGGATTTTTTTTATGTATGTTCAACGATTACTCCGCCGCTTGTGAACCGATTTTCAAAATTTTTGTTTTGTTGTGTAGGGTATTACTTCAATTCGCTACCATATTCACAAATTGGTAACTTGATGATGGGATCTATGAGTAATCGAGGGTACTCCTCAAAATTTAAATGGAAATATTTGGTGATTTTGGTTTTATGTGGAGTATATCGAGGAAATACTACAAAAGAGCAAGATTTTACATCCCGGTATATTTACCATGGTTCCGAAGGTATACCATGGTTCAGAACTTCTGACTCTTTGGGGTTTCGGCGATGTTTTAAGAACTGAAAACATAAACTACTATCCAAATTACATTAATCATCATCATCATCACCACCATTTCACCATTCATCATCACATTATGATGCTATTATTGGTACTTTTCATAAACTTTTTAGATAAAAACGGATAACAGAGGTCTTTAAACATTATTCTCTCATTTGTTAAGCGATTTTGAAAAATCTCAATTTATTTTGTAAAGTTTAATATTATAATTCGAACTTGATGTTGTTACCAAGTGTTACCAAGATAGATATTGATCATGGGATCCATGAGGTATGTAGGGAACTCCTCGAAATGTATTGTGACAAATTTTGATATAACAATCTTGTTTTGTAGTTTAAGCATAATATCTAATGAGTTTTTATACGAAATGGATCCAAAATCAGAACTCCCGAGTCTTTAAATATAGGCGATTGAAAATTTTGGCTTTGCTTAAAAAACTCCAAGCACATACCACCTGAGTTTAATAAGTTTTAGTGCGAAGGTGTTATCCAGATCCGAAGTTAATGAACAGAACTACTGAGTCTTCAAAGATAGGTATTTGAAAATTTTTGTATTGCTTAAGGAAATGCAAACATATGTTATAGTCGGTACCAGTCCTAAAAATTGCAGAAATTCTGGCGTACAGCTAAAACGATAAAATTAACTGGTACCGAACTACAGAATCAAAAATATTGAAGATTGAGAACAGAAATACTGACTACAGACTACAGAGTGAGAATTATTTAATATTTATTAGTTCATTTAAGAATATTATCTTTACCTTGGAAGCCGGTTTAAATTTTTTGTTTGAAAATAATTATTTTCGAATTTTGTCATCGTAATTAACAAAGGCATGTTGGCCATTAATGTTTTTTTGGCGAAATCTTTAAGTAGATAACTCCCATTGCTATTTGGTAAACTACCAAAACAGTAGATCAACCAATGATATTATATAAAGAAAAATATCAACAACTATTAGATTTGAAAATTAAATTAGAACGTCATTAACAATTAGCGTGTGAGGGCGGCCACAAGACTTCGTTGTTTTAATAAACATGCGTTCACTCTTCGTTGCGCTGCCGCGGCCGGCCTGCACCCACCAAAAAGATAACGTTTCGTTGTTTTACAATACTTAATTTTTATTGTAATATCACATCGAAGCGTCGTGTTTTCGCGATGTTTTCAGCAAACGACGTACAGAAGATAAAGCGAGAGAGTGAAAAACACTCTAGCTTCGTTTTGCTTTTAGACGCACAATGCTTTCTATTCCGATGATGCAACACGACGTTTTATTGAAACGACGATTAGGAGATGTCACGAGAGGACCAGGGGGGTGAGCCAAGATCTTTTCTTTATTTTTATAGAATCGCCGATCGAAATGTACCTATGGAATTGACATAAGACGAGTCGAACGTCAACGTCATATTAACGAACGCTTTAATGTCAATTCCATGCATTTTGATCTGCGATTCTATAACGAAGCGAAAACGAAAAAGTTTTGGCTAAGTGGCCATTCACCATCTTAGGGTAAATTCAGACCGCAACGCGACTCGTAGATGCATTTCTAAATTTGTATGGATTTGACAGACATCAATTGCGTGAGACGGCATGAAATCTGGCTATTAAATACTTCAGAAATGCATCTACGCGTCGCGTTGTGGTCTGAATTAACCTTAAAGCTGCGCGTCCACTGGATCGGAATCGAAGCGTACGCAGCGTACGGATTTGTTGCTTTGTATTGATTTTTATGGTACTGCGTCCACTGGATCGGCATTTCTGCGCCTGAGACCGGTATTTATGCCGATGACGTCATCCGCAGTGAACGCGTCATTCGGATTCCGAAGGTTTCAAGTTCTGACGTGTTTGCGACGACGCGACGGCTATACATAAATACTTATTCACGATTAATGACGATATTTTAATTACTTTAGTAAAAAAATATGAAGAACTTTACAATCTAAAACATCAACATTATCATAACCAACTGAGGAGAGACAATAATATTTGGAATGAAATTGCGTTTATATTATGAACCCATCCATATCTTTCGTTTCCTCTTGTTTCTCTTTTCCTCTTCTGATAAAATACAGCTAATTACAACAATATCCTCGTCACTATCCTCCATAATGCAAATGCACATTAACAGGCTATGACGGACTAAAAATAACTAAATTGCCGATGCTGAATGCGAATGCAGTTGACGCACCCCATCGGCATTTCGTAAATGACGACGCTCCGTCCGCTCCGACTCCGATCCAGTGGACGCGCAGCTTTATGCTGTCTCCGACTTGTACTTTTTCACGCGTTGCTGCAACGTTGTTAAGGTAATGCTTTCCGTTCCAACGACGCAACGCACCACAGTAACATGGCCTCGCTATAAGCTGACGAATCAATCAACCTATTGATTTAGCCAACAGGCTGAAGTTCAGGTGCGCTGCACTATGACGTAGTACTCAGCCGTACGCAAATGTTAAGAGGAAACGCTAGCACTGTTTTTCCATACAAACGTATTCCCCAATTTACTCCCTGGACAATGCGTCTAGACAAATGATTTTTTAATACAATATTGGAATCTGTTAAAGCTGTGCCTCTACGTTCGTTTTTTTTAATAATTTACTAATAAATAAATAAAAAGTATGACCCTTCAAAATCGCAAAAAATAAATGCCCCGTACCCCGCCAATCCACCATAAAACAAATTTGAAAGATTTTTAAGATAAAATAAAAACGTAGAGGCATAGACTCACTCTTCCTGAAGATATTTATAAAAATAATAATTAGATAGGCTCTATTTTGAAGGAGGAATCAGAACGTAGTCCACGTTACCTCGATTTACTGTATTTGTCTCTATCACAATACACGTGCCGGCGCAGGGTGAAGCCGGTAGCGTGATGGCAATAGTTTCTTCGTTTAAATTCTACTGCACCCGCGTTCTCTCTTAAGTGGCAAAGTAGAGTGATAGAGTTAGGTTAGGGTTTGATAAATGATTTTATATTATGATTTTAATAACACATATTTTATAGTAATGATGGTTTTTTAAACTAAAAGAGAAAACTATTTTTTATTTCATACTACAATAATAAGTAATATTATTACAAATTCAAATGTTACCCTTCACGCTTAAGCCTCTTTATACCCTTTTGGTACCGAACCGTATTAATGCGTTGTAAAAAAATGTACGAATATTGTCCGGAGAGGACATAGGGTAGTTTTTAGCAGCAAATTATGTTATGGTGCGCGTTTATTATACGGGGAGGCCGATTTCTCCGGTCGAACTAATCGCAGGCCGACCTGACTGACTCGAGCATACACAACATGAGTCCGGTCAGGTCAGTCGAATCGGTCGTACGGATCGAACGGCCTACCGCCCACCCGCGAATTTCGGGGCCTTAACTTACTGTGCGAACGAAGTTGCAGGCAACATCTAGTTGTATTTATTCCTAGAATATCAGTAAGTAAATACGTTTGCCAGATAGCGAAGTTACATCGAGAATCTACATTCCAATGCAATTTGAACTCGCAACTAACATTGTTATTCATGAGTGTTCAAATCCTAGATATTGAAGGTAGATGCAAATCTATGTAAATTCCAGGCCCGCTATAATATGCAGAACTTTATACTGTTCATATCAATGCCACAATATAAATATTATACAGTAGACCAGCTTCATACTGAATTGCGCTTGCACGATTTCAGATAACTTGAAAAAGTAAAATGTCGTGAAAAATTTGTCTCAGCGGCAATCTTTTATTCTTATCAATCAAACTACAATAATTGATTTTATACAATATAGATCACCTGAATCTAGTGCATCCACACTTTAGGGTCAATTTACACTTCGACGTCATGTAGCGTTGTAATGCATGTTTGCTGCATACTGCATGCTGACTTCTTGTTCCAATCGCGACGCCTGGCACCGTTGCAGTGTGATTCAAACGAAAGTAAAAGTGACACTCGCTCTTTTGCGATCAAACATAGATGAATAAAACTACTGTCTGACATTTATACTGTGCCAAAACCCTAATGTTCCGCAGCTGATGACGATAGTTAGCACTGGGATTTCAATATCACTTGGAATAACTTTTGTTCTAATTACCTTTGTCGACTATATCCTCTGTACTTCACAGATTGTAGAGTTCTTTGTGACAACTCATTAGGGTCAAATTAGACAGCAACATAACGCGTAGATGCATTTCTAAAGTACTGAATTGACAGGCTTCAACCGCGTGAGACGTCTTGCAACACTCTCAAATCCATACAAATTTAGAAATGCATCTACGCGTCGCGTTGCGGTCTGAATTGACCCTTAATCGTGTAGTAGCTGTGCATTTTGCCGCAATTAGGAACTATCCTTTTTTTCTACTGCAAAAATATTTCCATACTCAATTCCATACAAATCATCCAAACAGGCAGACAGACAGTAAAATGCTCGTATTTATAATACTAACTTGTATAAATGTATGCATGGCTGTACTAAATTACTAAAATGCGAACAAATTCACGTTATTTTCCACTTAAGAAAGTTGCAAAGAACTAGCTGTTAAGTTCAGTTGGTAATAGGAATTAAAATGGTTGAGAATATATTCAGTTTTCTCTTCCTCCTGTAAAATCGCCAAAAAGCCGATACGCGGTTTTTAAAAGTTCCACTTACGCGAATTCGCACGCGCAGCGAAGAAATGTTATTTTCAGTACGATATAAAAATAATAAAGCAGATACTAAGTAATGTACTAAATATTATGTTTCGTCCTTCTTACGAAATTTGATTTCACCGAGACAGACAAACCTTCGGGGCAATGAAACAAAGTCCAAAAGAACCGTAAATAATTTACTAAAACTTTCCTTCATTATTTTACTCCAAATAATCTAATGATAATAACGTGAATAAACCATTGGGTTCGGCACAAACGGGTGACCGACAACTGTGAGCTGTCGCCGCCCGCGCCACTACACTGAGTGGAGGCCGATTTTGGTCGCATGGAGCGCAGGCCGACCCGACCAGCTCGTATTGTGCATTCCCGTGTGTGTGAATGAGTCTAGTCAGATCCTTAAGTAATATTTAGTGTCAAATGCTAAGTGTATGTTTTGTTACATTTCACCTTCAAGACGTTACGTAAAATGAGCACGACATCGAATAATTTATCCCTCTTTGCCGCATAATGCGATGTTTCGTAGAATATATTAAAAGCTTTGAACTTTTTAAATTGTATCTTAAAAAGCTGAAACGGCGGTTAAAGACTATGACCAGCCTGGTTAAGTAAGACTCAGATTGTGAAGTCGCCGAGTGAAAACTCAAATGTATGAATATTGAGAAGCGACAGCTGTCGTTCGCTCGTTTGCACCGATCCTTACCTGTGTACCTGTATACGTCCGATGTTTGTACATTTATTAAATGAGATCTCGTGAACGTTCGGTCTGGTTGAAATGGGGCTCTTTTCTTTATTGTTCCACCTGGATATTGTTTACCCAGGGGCGAAGCGCGTATCCCGAGGGTATAACTATTGTTTAATAGTTTCACAGCTTTTCGCTTTTTTCTATTTTATAGTCGCTCGCACTGAGGTTAAGCGGAAAATGATATTTCATTGCATAAATAAATTTTAAAAACACGTAGTTTGTCATCTTTTAAAAACTCCTAGTTATTCTGCCAACATTTTATGTTTGGTGTTGCAATATGAATACAGTTTAAACTTAACATATTTATAACCCACACCGTATTCAAATGCTTTTACCCACATTCCATACACAACTATATTATGAGACTCTTTGACGCAGACACACATACACACAAAACTTATAAGACGACTTCCGTGAGGAGCTAGAAGAGGTCTAAAAGATTTTCCCCCTTACTAATAAACGCTGTATAAGCTTTGAATAGTTATACAGTGTTTTGTCTTCTTCAATCCAATTAAAAATGTCACTTGTGTGACAGGAACAAAACACTGTATACCTATTCAAAGCTTATACAACGTTTATTAGTAAGGGGGCTAGTGTTTTAAACTTTGTGACTGCAAGTGACAACAGCATACCTCTATAATATTATTATGGTAATAAAACGAGATAGAATGGAAACATGAAATAATTAAGTACATTCACGTATATGTATATAGTGCAATTATTATTGACAAGACACAATAATATAATGTAAAGACAAAAGCGTGGTCAAGTGAAAACGGACCAAAACACCTAAAGAATGGCCATAGCCATCTTCACTTTAAATGAAATAAACGTATGCGAGCATATTATTATTAAGTTGCATGAAGATTATTCCGCCAATCGTGTCATATCCTGTGTTTTCCAATCTTTGAATACGTATTTCTCGTTGTTCGTTAGCTCGTTCAAAGCTGACTGAATCGCAGTGGCAATTATCTCTGGAGCTGCAGGGCGGGCTGCTCAAATCCGACCGCTATCCGTTTACCAGGCGCATGATGTTGTTACAGTCGCCGGCTCTCGGGCTATTTCCAGCGGTTTCAAAATGGCGGACATCACTCAAACACAATAGACAGAACGCAGCAGTAGGCCGACTTCAAAAGTTGACAAATCGGCGCGTTGTACCACGTGGTACCGCTGCAAGCATGCTATGAACGGCTCAGCAACGCAGTGTTACAGCGCGCGCCGCGCCGTGCCGGCCCATATGACATACTAGACGTTCCACGCGGCTTCGCCCGCGTAAATTAGATATTTCACAGACAAATCAGTATACGAAAAATAGCCTATGATCCTTCACGTGGTCTACTTCTTATCTGACCCAAATAACAGAAAAAATTCTCTAGTAGTTCGTGAGATAAGCCCTTTCAAATAATTTCTCCCGTTTTTCCACTTTTTCTTCTATTTCTTCGCTCCTATTAGTCTTAGCGTGATAAAATATAACTTATAGCCTTCCTCGACAAATGGGCTATCTAACACTGAAACAATTTTTCAAATCGGACCAGTAGTTCCTGAGATTAGCGCGTTCAAATAAGCCCTTTTAAATAATTTCCCCCCGTTTTTTCCACATTTTCATCTATTTCTTCGCTCCTGTTAGTCTTAGCGTGATAAAATATAGCCTATAGCCTTCCTCGATAAATGGACTATCTAACACTGAAATAATTTTTCAAATCGGTCCAGTAGTTCCTGAGATTAGCGCGTTCAAACAAACAAACAAACTAACAAACTCTTCCGCTTTATATTATTAGTATAGACTACGTCAAACGTATAAATTTTGAGAACACTTCTAAGTCGGCCTACTGGTTCGTTATGTTTATTGTGATTCAACACTCAAATCTTTATCACTTTATGCGCGATTATAATATGTGAATTACTCAAATGTAAATGATCAGTAGTTCGGGCCATACAGCGCACAATCCTGAATCGCGCTTCCGAAGTTTTTGGGATGGACGGACGGACAAATACGTGTGAAGTGACTACAGTGAGCTCCAGCCGAGTATACAACCTTACTTGGTCAGAAGATCTTCCTTTACCTCCGTATTAATAATACTTTTAAATATATATCTCATGACCTCTAGCAACAGAAGCTTTACCTTATAGTATACTAGCTGACCCGACAGACGTTGTCCTGTCTTAACGATGATTATTTAATTCGAATTGGTATAATTAGGAAAAAAAGTAGATTAAAATTAGTATCTCTATGCCAAACATCAAAATAGATTAAATAGTTTAGGCAAAAATCATAAAAGTTTATTGTGCGGGAATCGTACATTTTCCAGGATAAATAGTTTCCCTTGTCCTTTCCCGAGACTCAAAGTATCTCCATAACAAATTTAATCAAAATAGATTGAATAGTTTAGGCGAAAATCATAAAAGTTTATTGCGCGGGAACCGTACATTTTCCGGAACAAAAAGTATCCCTTGTCCTTTCCGGAGACTCAAAGTATCTCCATACCAAATTTCATCAAAATAGATTGAATAGTTTAGGCGAAAATCATAACAGTTTATTGTGCGGGAACCGTACATTTTCCGGGACAAAAAGTATCCCTTGTCCTTTCCCAAGTCTCAAAGTATCTCCATACCAAATTTCATCAAAATATATTGAATAGCTTACGCTCAAATCATAAAAGTATGTTGTGCAGTAACCGTACATTTTTCCGGGACAAAATGTATCCTATGTTCTTTTCCGGGACTCAAAGTTTCTCTCCACCAATTTTCAGCCAAATCTGTTCTGCCGTTCTTGAGTTATAAGTGGTGTAACTAACACGACTTTCTTTTATATATATATATAATATAGATATAGATTAAATATAACCTCTGCCAGGCCAATAGAGAAGGTAAAAATATAGTTCTCCAATTGAGATCATTTTACATGAGTATTTTTCCTAGCTATTCTGAAATCCATATACTTCCATACTAATATTATAAATGCGAAAGTGTGTCTGTCTGTTCGTCTGTCTGTCTGTTACCCCTTCACTTGCTTGATGCTTTATTAACACGCTTTTATTAGCTTCACTTGCAACTATGTATGTAAGAAAATCTTGGAATCTTAATTTGACCACTTCCCAGTCTTCGATTAGGACGAAATTTTGCACACGCTCTGAGTTCTGATGACAATATATTAGCTAAGCTAGCTAAAAAACGTCATTAAAAATCCAATATGGTGGCCTCCACAAGATGGCAGACAGGCTATTTAAAATGCACCCCCATTATATGGGTATTAAATGAAAGGGTTTGTTGTCAGGAATACGAAAAAAATTGTCACGTGACTTAAATCCAACATGGCGGACATCCAAGATGGCGATTTTAGTGCGTGCTAAAAGCGTGTTATATTTTGCATAAGGTACGATGGAATTGATATCGTCCTTTTTGTACAAAAATCCCTTCAAATAAATAAAGATTTTAAAATAATCCCTCAATAACAGCGCAGTTTATAAGAGTTATTAAAGATAAAAATATGTTTGCCTGTAACTTAGAATGTCTGTTATGGAGATACTTTAAGTCCCAAAAAGGGCGGAGGTTAGTTTTTATTGCGGCAAAACTAATGTATGTGCTAAGCTGCGGGCAACGCTCAATATATTTTTAGGTCAAGCAAGGGCCCAGAAACCTGAAGACTGACCAAACAGGATCAACATTCAAAGGATAAAATAGGGGCTAAGATCTCCCCTTGAGTAAGTTACATTGTTGGATAATAAAGAGCATTTACAGGGTACAAACAGATACAAAACTTTTTACTAACGTATATTCTGAGAGCGCGACCGTCGCCAAGTTTTTAAGCGGCTGTAGCTATCTTTTTCCGAATTATTTTACCCTTTTTTTATTGGCTATATATTTTCGTTTGTAATGGTAGCAAAGTAAAGGTTTGATTACATTATAAATAACGTGCAGATCCATACTAATATTTTAAAAAATGCGAAAGTGTGTCTGTCTGTCTGTCCGTCTGTTACCTCTTCATGCCCAAACCGCTAAACCAATTTTGCTGAAATTTGGTATGGAGATACTTTGAGTCCTGAGAAAGGACATAGGATACTATCTATCTCGGAAAAATGTATGGTCCCTGCGCGATAAATGAATTTTGGCGCAGAGGAGTTGAGGGCGTCATTTAGTATTTAAATAGCTTGAAATAAGGGTCAGTTCACATTGCAATACGACGTGACTTACTACTTAAGAAGAATTGATCTCGTAGAATTTTAATACGCATGCTGCCCGCGGTGTCGGGCTGTTCCTATTTTGAACGACGTCGCAACGCCTCGTCACATTGCAATGTGAATTGACCCTAAGTCTTTACTGCCATTGTTGTAACTCCTACTCTACAGCTACAGGTTCTTTTTAAAAGTTGACAGACAGACCCATTAAGGTTTTGAGAGCATCTACAATATTGAATTGAGAGCATTTACAATGAAATAATAATTGCGGGTGCTGGGTCATGGGTGTGAAAAATAACAGGACGCCGTTACAATAGTCTCGGAGGCAGGGTCACGTTTTGTCTCTTTGATAGCACTCTAAGCCTTATTGTTGTGCCAGGTCGCCCGAGATTCGCGTAGCAAGCGTTTATATTCCGAAAAATAGAGCCATAGAATATTCTAGAATCTAGACTTTAGGGAGATTCTATTGTGAAATATTGTTCAACGCTACTGGGTCACTAGGCAGTTTGTCTTTGTACCGCCAGAGAAATTGATTCGTAGTGTCTATACTGTACTCGGCGAACATGGCGGTAGCGGTCATTGACTCCCTGTCAAAAACTTGTCATTTTCTATACAAAGCCGCGATTGACAACATCTGACACTTCATTGTTGACAAAATGACAAGTTTTTGACAGGGAGTCAATGACCGCTACCGCCATGTTTCGCTGAGTACAGTATAAACACACTAGGCCGAAAATACACGGCCGAAGTTCGGCATGATCACGCCTGCAATGCGCTACGCATACAATATAACGCGACGTTATTTCGGCATGGTGTGTCATCAGTAATTTAAAATACATTGCCGAACTTCGGCCGCGTATTTTCGGCCTAGTGTGTTTAGACATTTAGGCTGGATTTATGTGCGTCCGCGCGAACAAGCGGTTTGGCCACGCCACGCGATCACAAGCAATAGTATCGAACGATTTATTTAAATAGCGGCGCGGTCACGCTGTTTTTTACATACAATTGGTTATGAATTGTGATCTCGCCGTTTAGCCACCAACCGCACATTCGCGCGGAGGCATATAAATCGAACTTTAGATGGATATCGAAACTTTTTGTTTAAGAGCCTACTGTCGAAACGCTAGCCCCGCCTACACACACCGCTATCCTCCAATCGTGATACAATGATTCCATGAATCGTGCTCCCGGGCAATATTCTTTACGCTGCAGCTAATAGTGAACAATATCGCGTAACAACGGTTCCCGCATTATAGCACGAAAGTAAAGGTCGTAAGTCCTAAAAATGTTTTTGATGATTACTTAAATATTAAATACAATACTAATATTTCCTTTAACTTTTATTTTATAAAGTGTGTGATTGTAGTAGTGCAAGTTATTTAATGATAGTAACTCAATAAGTGTAACAGGTATTTGTTGAAAAGCCTAGAAAGATTCATAATTTCAAAAAATAAAACTATCTAGTCAAAATAAGTGAATCGTGTTTTTGGTTAGCCAAATATCAGATAAATATACAATATAAATATACATATAATATAAATAAATCTCAATTTTATTTGAGTCAATCGTCTTCCGGGATCGTAATACTTAGTAGAAAACACAGCAAAATTTGACAGCCCGCTCTTAAACGGGCCTTAACAAAAAGCTTCTATCACACATTCCTACAACTACATCTCCAGTATTGGATGCAGCGACACCGGTATCCAACCACTTTAATAATATAAGGGAGCCCGTGAAACAAGCTAAAACCTTGTTATGACCTGTTACAAAATTTATTTACAAGACTACGTTATTTGGAATGGTTAATATATCAACTCCACGCACTGACCTCCATTATACAAGTACGCTGGACTAATGATACCCTTTGAAATGACAGCTATTTTTTGTGCCTATTTGAAGCGGAATCAGCTCCCCCGATGGGAGGGATAGGAACTAAATTTGACCATTGACCAAATATATTTGTCTATGATTTGACGTCAAAATGACGTTTGAAAGTCGCCATATTGGCAGTAGTGGGAGTATTTGGAACTAATACTAGTGATGACAACCAATAACGATTAAGCGGCCATTTGCAAGTTACGTCAAATTTAGTTCTCTTCCCGCTCACTGGCGGCGCTGATTCCGCTTCAAATAGGCACAAAAAAAAAAGTGGGTATCATAGGTCCAGCGTACTTGTATAATGGAGGTCAGTGACTCCACGTTAGTAATGATCTGTCAGATGAGCTTGACATTATCCAACTTAAATTACAAAGGTCCACCATTTGCATATTTGATAGCACACTGCTGAAACTCTAATAATATAATTAATCAGCCGTCCTTTTGGAAATCGACCTTTTCCTTTCTACTGTTACCAGATCTAATATTTCCGTCAATAGAAATGCTAATACGTTCGACCTCGCATAATTGATTCCCAAGACAAAGTACGTTACCGATTGCAATTTGAATACGAATCGTCGGTTGCTGCTGTTCGGTGCTTGGCTTCCTAAGGGGTCATCCATAAAGTACGTCACACGAAGAGAGGGAGAGAGGGGGTCGACAAAAACACGTCATGGTGTGACAAGGTGTGAGGGGTCCTAAGTTTTGTGACATCACATTTCAAATTTAATAAATTGAATCGCGTAAATATCAGGGTGAAATATATGGGACTACCTGTGACAAGGACGGGGAAGGCCGAAGGGGTTTCTAAAAATCATTAAATTCGTGTGACGTACTTAAAGGATAGTCCCTAAGTTTCAAGTGAAACTATTCCATTGGTTTCAGAAAGGACTCTTTGGTTAGATACCTTATAGATATGATATTGAATGTACTGTCACTTCTTGGTGGAAATTCATGTTCAATTAAATAATTATACACTTTCCTTGCACTTGTTCCACTTTATTTTAATAGATTTATTACAAAATTATTATATACACGAACGGTTTCGAAAAAATCATCATCAGGTGTACTGCAGGTAAATTTAAATTTTTTAAAAAATTTGTAAACGAAAATCGGGTTGTCAGCATCATAAAATTTTTCTACCATTCAGTACAAATTTTTACCAAAAAACAATATTTTCTACCAAAAATCACAAATTAAATTTTAAATGTATTGGAACCTATAAAATTGATAAATTTAAACAATAATTACATTAAATATCATGAAACCAATTAGATGTCCTATAACAATAATTAATAATATTATAATAAGAATTCATAAAATGTCAATCTTTATATAAGTAAATAATGTCACAAAATAATAAATTGATATAAATCATGTCAAAGCAATGCCAATGTTAGTCTCTATTAACTAAATTAAATGTCAAACATAAAATAATGTCCTAAAATAAATTTTAAATGTCCTGTAATAGTACAGAATTTGAGAGGCATGTCTGGTCGTTTAGAAGGTTCCCATATTTCTTGTGTCTGTTTATTTCCAGTGCTTCTAATGCATCCATCTTCCTGCTTTTCGGTATTACATACAGTAGATATTCGATGTTTTTATCGGGATCAAAGTGATGTCCATTGTTATTTAAGTGTTCGGCAAATGTGGATCTATCCGTTTTCTTCTTCCATGCTGTTAGATGTTCTTTGATTCTTGTTTTAAATTTTCTACCTGTTTGGCCTATATATACTCCTCTACATGTATCGCAAGTAAGTTTGTATATACCACTGTTGTCCGTGATATTATATTTCTCTTTATTGTTACACAATAAATTTTTAAGGGAACCTGTGGTGTAAAACGCTACCTTTGTATCCTTCTTTTGCAGAATTCTCTGGAATCTGTAGGATAATGGACCAATGTAAGGAATTTTTACCCATGTTTTTACTGTTTTTTCTTTTTCTTCTCTATGGTTGTACAGCATTCTTTCTATCATTCTTTTCTTCGCTCTCTTTAACATTCCATCGATCAATTCTCTTTTGTAGCCGTTATTTTCAGCAATGTGCTTGATGGTATTTAGCTCCACCCTGAAAGCTTTTGTATCCAGAGGTACCTTCAGCAGCCGGTGTATAAAAGCATGGAATGTGGCATGCTTATGCTGATGTGGATGGCATGAGTTTGCGTGGAGGATGTTATCGCTGTACGTAGATTTCCTAAAGATATTAAATTTATGTCGACCAAGCTCTATATGTACTGTTAAATCCAGATATGTTAGATACCTTATGCTTGGTGAATCACATATTGCCTCTCGCTTCGGAATTTGTGGTGCTTTTGTGAGTCGATATCGGAATGTGTATCATTCCGCGCTTATTGAATTTGGTACATCCATACTAACATTATAAATGTGAAAGTATGTCTGTCTGTCTGTTTGTTACCTCTTTACGCCCAAACCACTGTACCGATTTTACTGAAATTTGGTATGGGGATACTGTGAGTCCTGGGAAAAAAATAGGATAATTTTTATCACGGAAAAATGTACGGTTTTCGCGCGATGAACGAATGTTGGTGCAACGGATTTGAGGGCGTCATCTAGTCGGCACTAACATTATAAATGCAAAAGTGTTACTTCTTCACGCCTAAACCACTATACGGCATATTACGTAAAAATAGCGATCAACAATCCACTAGCAATAATCGCGCGATCGATTGCTGGGTATAAAAAATAATGGCATCATGTAAGCGATCGATTGCAATCGTATTGTTTTGGCTGATACGTAATACGAAATTGCGATTTTGGAGCAATTATCGCGCAATAATTGCAACGCATTGCTCTCGCAAGATACGTGATACGGCTGCCGATTTTACTAAAAGGTATGGACATACTTTGATTCCCGGGAAAAGGAATAGGATAATTTTTATCACGAAAAAAATTACGGTTTCCGTGCGATAAACGAATTTTGGCGCAACGAAGTTACCGGCGTCATCTAGTTTATATAATATTAGTAATTAGTATGAATGTAGATAATGTCAATAAGTCCGAAGAGTCCTCAATACGATTCAACATACATCGCACTTCCTATAAACAATCTTATCATTACTTGTCTCTTCTATCGAATCAATCGCCACTAATAATTATTATAAAACAAAGTATCGTAAAGGTTGGCATGCGGTCCCGTAATCGTCTTACGGTGGCTTACAGCTCGCCGGCCGCGGCAGGGGCAGTAATAGGCCAGCCCGAAGCCCCACAGGTATTGACTCGTCATCACTTTATATATCACTAGCTGTACCCCGCGGCGATACCCGCGGTTTTAAAGTGAAATATAGTAGACTATGAAAAGTACCAACAATAGGATCAGATGATGCATGGTGCATGGTCGCCGTAAGTCTCGAGTTGTAATAATTTACTATTATTTATTCAACAAATGCACTTATCAATATAAAAGTAACCAGTAGCCGATTCTCAGACCCACTGAATATGCATCTAAAGGTAAAAATCAGTAAAGCCGTTTCGGAGGAGTACCGTAACTAACATTGTGACACGAGAATCTACACTAATATTATAAAGAGGAAAACTTTGTTTGTTTGTTTAATTGTAATGAATAGGCTCAAAAACGACAGGGCCGATTTTAAAAATTCTTTCACCATTCGAAAGCTACATTATCCACGAGTAACATAGGATAAATTTTATTTTGGGAAAAAATAGGGTTCCGTAAGATATTTGGGTTTTTCGGACACAAGGTGTAAAAATCAACCAGAAAAGTTACTTATTTTACGTACGCTGCCTAAACTATAAAAGATAGAACCATAAAATGTTCTAATTAATTGTAGATTTTATAAATATCTACAAAAAAGTCCGCGACACACTATACCTATCTATGTCGAGTGAGGCACGACAACCATTTTTTTATTTAAAAATCTTGAATTTTTTTTTTTTTTGGACTTCATTTAAACGCGTTTATTTTACTCATGCTATTAATCCTTATCAAAATAAATTATTTCATCACTAAGCACAGTTTATGTAGATAATATTTGGTCTTTAAATGATTAAAATTGGACGTTTGATTTTGAAGTTATGGCGAAATTAAAATATTACGATTTCTGCTGCACGACCCGTTGCGAAGTGGGCGTGGGCGTCACCAAGGCGGGGTGCGCGTGCGGGAGGGAGTTTAGATCTGTTAGTAAATGATGATTTAAATAATACTTGATTATTCACTAAATCTAAATCTAAATAATATATAAAACTCAAAGGTGACTGATTGACATAGTGATCTATCAACGCACAGCCCAAACCACTGGACGGATCGGGCTGAAATTTGGCATGCAGGTAGATGTTATTATGTAGGCATCCGCTAAGAAAGGATTTTGATCAATTCTACCCCCAAGGGATAAAATAGAGGATATACCGATCGGGCTGAAACTTTGACACCTAAATAATAATAATACTTCTTAACGCGAGCGAAGTCGAAAAGTAACACACTTTTGTCGACGACTGTACGATTGTCTGAAGTTTCAAGGGAAAATTGACGTTATAATAAGGTCCCTTCCTAACAAATTATTTACACAGCGAATACTATTAATAATAATAATAATTTATTGAATCATCAAAATTAATTACATATATTGCACAAATTAGTTGCTTCATATTCTCGAAACGCTAAACGAGGTGGCTCGTGCATACTCGTCAAAAATAATATACAGTGCAAAAGTCTAGGTATTGTTAGTGATTTATCCTGCGATTTAAGCTTCGAAGGCGCTGGCATTGAACTTACGTTTCATAAAATTATAATAATCTGTATTTATAGAACACCCAATAGTAATCCTTCGATCTTTTTTGACAAGTTAGAAGCACTTTTACTAAAAATATCAAATAGATAAAAAAAAATACTTTGTGGGGACTGGAATATCGATACTCTTAAATCAAACAATAATAGTATGAATCTCATTAGTCTATTAAAAAATTTTGACATTACGTTACATATTAAATTACCAACTAGGAAAAAAGCTGGTCTTGATCAATTTGCAAGCAACATAAAAACATTAAAAGTTGACATTGTCCATCTAGGCCTATCAGATCACGAGACAGCCCAAATTTTATGCGTTCACATTAAAAAAGGCCGCGAAATAATTACATGGCTTGAACGATCTCAAGACTATAATAAATATAATTTGCAAACCTTCTGTAAACACATATCTTCTTTAAGTTTTTCGGAAGTATACGAACAATCTAATCTAAACGACGCGTTCAATAAGTTCCACGAGTTATTTAAGCATTTTTATGACTTATGTTTTCCGGAGATTATAATTAAAAAAAGCAATATCAATGACAGAAATACATGGTTGACAAAAGGTATAAAAAAGTCATGCATTATAAAAAGAAAACTTTTCTTCAGTTACAAATACAATGCCTCGAATAAAAAATTGAACTACAAAAAATACAGAAACTATCACACAATTCTAAAAAAATGCATTCGTAAGTCATTGCAGCTACAGAATCAAAATTATATTTACAAGAAAAAAAACAAATGTAAGGCGGTCTGGGAAGTTATTAGTAGAAACATTAGTAATATACATAAAAACAATGACATTCAATCAATTATATACAATAATAAATCTCATTCAAACCCCCGTGACATTTGTGAAATATTTAATAATTTTTATATCAACATGACTAATACCCACAATTTTAATTTTAATACAGATGACATTAAAACTACCTTAAGTAATAATAACACAAATACAATTTTTCTAAAACCGACTGACAAAAATGAAATCATTAACATAATAAAAAATTTCAATAATACTAACTCCGTAGGATATGACAATATTAAGACTAGCGTCATTAAAGCGTGTGCTAAACATATTTCTGGACTGTTAAGTGACTTAATTAATCTTTCCATTGAAGAGGGTGTTTTTCTCTTTGTGTTTGAAAAGGGTGTTTTGAAGAGGGTGTGTGATATGCTCAAAAAATCTATTATAAAACCTTTATTAAAAAAGGTGACAGTCACGATGTAAATAACTATCGACCAATAGCCTTAATACCGGTTCTGTCTAAAATATTTGAAAAGTTCATGCTTAAGAGACTGTATGATTTCGTCATTAATAACGGGGTACTAAAATCAGAACAATTTGGGTATAAGAAAAATAGTAGCACGTCCCTTGCATGTTTTCACTTAGTAAAACATGTTACAGAAGCAATTAACCGAAAGCTACCAGTAGCAGCAATCTTTTTAGACATGACCAAAGCCTTTGACTTTGTCGATCACAAACTACTGCTTCATAAGTTGTACAAATACGGCATACGAGGAAAAGCTTATGAGTGGATCAAAAGTTATCTCAATGATCGGACTCAATGTGTAGAGATTGCTAAAATTGAAAAAGGTTCAAAAGTTATATATCGATCTCTATTCAAAATTAATAAATACGGAGTCCCTCAGGGAAGTATACTAGGACCTTTTATATTTTTGTTATATATTAACGACCTTCCAAACGTCACAATTTATAAAACTATATTATTCGTAGATGATACAACCCTAATAATTGAATGTATTGACCAAAAAACATACCAAAATGAAATTAATAAAAATCTTGACAAAATTCTAAAATGGATGCATGATAATAATTTAAAAATAAACTTAAGTAAGACTAAAATGATACAATTTAAAATTCTTAGGCAGAAAACTATCGATCTTGACATTAATTATAATAATAATAAAATTGAAGAAGTTCACTCAATAAAATTCTTAGGTTTAATGGTAGACAAATATTGTGACTGGAAAGCGCACATAGAATATATATGTAATAAACTTGACAGATTCGTATTTGCTATTAAAAAAAGTAGTTTGTTAGTTCAGTGGATACCGTCAGACGTAGGTCTGACGGTATCCACTGAAGCTGCATTGAATGCTTATCATGGGTATGTCGCTTCAACACTTTCATACGGTCTCATATTATGGGGTAACTCCGTGGATTTTATTAAAGCCTTTCGTGTTCAAAAAAAAATGCGTAAGAGCGGTTTACGGTGGTTGGTCGTTGGATAGCTGTAAACCTTTATTCATAAAATCTAACATTCTACCGTTGGTTTGCATGTACATAAAAGACATATTCTGTACTTTCGTGAAACAAAACCCTGAATTTTTTCCACTAAATTGTAATATGATTAACAGACCTGTCGCTCCACGGAATAAATTCAAACTTTTTATACCTCAATGTAAAATGGACATTTTCAAGCGAAATGCTTACGTAAATGCTATAAAAATATATAATAAACTGCCTAATCGATTTCAGGAATTACCTATAACTGCCTTTAAAAGAGAGATATCCAAATGGTTGCTAAAACATTGTTTTTATTGTTGAAATGAATACATGTCTCATGCGTCAGAACCAATGTAATGTTCTAAAAAATTATTTATCATTTATGCAATTTAATAATTAATTTAAGACTTCTATTTTGACTTTCGCACTTTACTTTTACTAACACTAAATTATATTTAATTAATTTACTTTCTAACATTACCTTGACATTGTAATACTAATTTAAAATAATACTTAATTTAACCCCATCGTATTTTGTAATAACATATAACATAATATAGTTCAGTACTTAAATATTTTCGATGTTCAATTGCACGCCATTTGTATGGCAGAATGTACAAGAACAATTTATTAATTAATGTTAAGACCTATGTAACACTACATTCTGGCAATAAAAATATTCTATTCTATTCTATTCTATTCTATAGAAAACACTTACATACAAGTAAAAGTTCGACATTATAATAATTTTGATATTTAAAAAATGTACACTTAAGGTAAGTCATCTGTATCTGAACTAGATCAAGTCTGTATTTCGGACCACAGTGCTCTTCAGTTTGCAATCCTACTAATATTATAAAGGCGAAAGTTTGGATGTATGTATAATGTATGTATGTATGTATGGATGTATGGATGTATGGATGTTTGTTACTCTTTCACGCAAAAACTACTGAACGGATTTTAATGAAACTTTACAATAATATAGCTTATACATCAGAATAACACATAGGCTACAATTTTAATCGACTTTCAAAATGGAGGAGGTGTTATGTTCGTTTTTTTATGTTCAACCATTACTCCGCTGTTTGTGAACCGATTTTCAAAATTTTCCTTTTGGTGTATAGGTTATCATCCCAATTTGGTACCATATTCATAAAAGTGGTGACCTGAAGGGATCCATAAGAAATCGAGGGAACTTCTCAAAATTTATATGGAAACATGTGGTGACTTCGAGAGAGAGAGATTTTGCACTAAGGTATACCATGGTTCGGAATGTGCTGAGAGAACTCCTGACTCTTTAAAGATACAAGTTTGGGAGTTTCGACGTTGTTTTAAGAACGGAAAGCATATGCTACTATGCAAATTACATTCATCATCATCATCATCACTGCCATAAAGCATTATAGAACTATGTATCGTCCCGTTTTGGCCCTATTATTGGTACTTTTCATAGTCTTTTACTATATAATATCACTTAAACCGCGGGTAACACCGCGGGGCACAGCTAGTTTTATATATAAGATATATCAATTTAAAGTAGATGTAATAAAAAATCATAATAACTTAAAATTATTCAAAATGTCCTTCCTTATTTTGTACACAGGCCATTAATCGCCGCGGCCAATCATCTATCGCAATTCGCAGCACGCACCATATTCAAGTCGATTTCAGCGACTGCTTTTCGTAACGATGCCATCAGGCTCTCTAAATTTTTATGGGGTATATTACAGACCTTCCCTTCGAAGACCTGTCTAATTTTATAGTCCAAAGAATTAAAGTACGGGCGGGAGGAAGGCCAATCCTCGTGTCTAATGAAGTCGATGTTTTGACGCTCAAACCAGGACTGAGTGCTCTTGGGCTTTGTGAGCAGGCGCAGAGTCCTGCTGGAACACGAAGTGATGTCCGGAAAATAGCGTGTTGGGCAGGTCTTTGACAAGCGTATCCAAAACCGTCTCTTAGTACAGTTTTGCACTGGTTTTGATCCCCTTTTCACAAAAATGAACCTCAATTGGGCCGTAATAGGACACTCCCAACCCTGATGATGGATGATGGCCATGTTGCACCCGCGGAACGTTTTTGCTGCTTCTTCAGAGCTCTTAGCGTACACTCTATCATTTTGTTTGTTGTACTTCTCTTCTATATCGAACATTTTTTCTTCCTTAAAGAGGATATCACGGTATCGGTTTTTCGCGTACCGCTTTAACAAGTCCAGGGATCTTTTAAACCTTATTGCTTTTAGTCGATTATTAAGTAAGTGCCCACTTTAATTATTTGTATGCTCGTAGACAAAGGTCTTCATTTAAAACCATTTTTACTGTTTTTCTACTGACACCCATCTGCAACGCCATCAACTTCTGTTTTCGGACTGGATTTCTTGCTATGCGCGCCTTGATAGCTTTGACCACTGCTGGTGTTCTTACGGAGCGTGGCCGGCCAGTTCTTTTCTTGTCCTCAACACTGGAGACTTAATTGTACCTATCAATAGTACGATACACAAACCTAAGCGTAATATTCAATTTTTTGAGCAACTTGAAAATGGTACTCGGCGTGTGCCCACAGCGATGCAACGCTAAAGCAGCTATTCGGTTTTCTTTTAACATCCACTCTATCGTGAAAAAGCGCGGTAAATGATTGTTTTTTGTTTTAAAATTATAGTCAAATATTCAAAAAAAAGAATGCAATAATATTTTCATAAAATCATGTTCGAATTTTTAAAAATGATGTGCCAGTGACAGAACTTTGGGACCGACTAGTTAGTGTTTCATAAAGTTAGACATTTCAAACCCGCATGATGCAAAATACCAAGGGCATGTAACTTGTCTTCTCTATCTTACGGCCGTTCCCAATATTCAATCTATCTCTCGTTTGACATACGACCGATCGCAGCTAACATTGAATTGACATAAAATATATGTCTCTAATGTCTAATGAGAGCTATTCCTATCTCTAGTAGGGCAAAATCAGAGATAGATCAAATATTGGGAACGGCCGTTAATCTTAGTCTAAGTTTTCGACCGCAAGTCTTTCGATCCAACTTCTAACTTACATAACACTCGATTACCTTTGGCCTTATGCCTTAATTTCGCGTGTATGACCGTACAAATTATTCTACTTTCGTGTCTGGAAATAATTTTTATCACATTTTATGGTACAATTTGAAAACACACATTCGACATAGAAACAACGGGGCTATTAAAGCCACAAACCTTATATTCGGTAGAGAAGTTATTATATTATTTAGGTAGTTAAAATCTAGAACTTCGAACAGAAAATTTCTTGAACCCACAACTGCGGCCACAATCATTATTTTTAACAAAAAAATTAAACCGACTCCTAAGGTAAAAACAATAATAATATGAACTAAAAAGTATTAAATAATTCTAACTCTTTAATCCATTTTCAGAATTCGTCTAAATCTCAACTATTTCTGTACATACTATACTATAATCTTCACTATTTTGAAGTCAGCTAATTTAGTCGTCAGTTCAGTCAATATAAGAATATCTGATTTTTTTGGGACTGGTACCGACTTCAAAGTAATGAAGATTGAAGACTAGGTATAGTAAAATATAAAAAGTAACGTATAACCTCCTCCTTTTCAGAAGTCAGTTAATAAAATTGAAGGGGGGCAAAAAAATTGAGATGCAAGTCAACAGAAGTGGACCACCGACCATGGTCCAATTTGTCCGATTCGACAGTAATGATCTATAAAATGTAGAGTTAGCTACATTATAGTACAATTATTGGGTCCATTCAAACTTTTTATTAGAAACTAGCTTTTGGACGCGGCTTCGCCCACGTGTAATTCTGAGAACGACATAATTTCATTAAAAAAAAACTTTTTATGCATAAAATATAGCTTTAAATGTCACTCAGGAACACACTAGCTTTCTATCGGTGTTAAAATTTTTACAATCGCGCCAGTAGTTTCAAAAATTATCTCCTAAAAACAAAAAAGAAACTATTTACCTCTTTATTATAATACTAGCTGTCCCGGCAAACGTTGTTTTGCCATTTAATGTATTTCTACTTCATCAGTTGATACAAAATCTGACCCCCTCTTTGGTCCCCTTAGAGGGAGGGGTGGGGGGGAGGAGATTTTTATACACCAGATGTTGGAAGAAGACAAATATATCTGCGAAAACCGTATGCAAATCGGATCAGTAGTTTTCGTGTGATAGTGGAACAAACATACAGACAGACAGACAGACAAAAAACTAACCACATTTTTGCTTCTATAGCGATGTAGTGACACCCCCCGCTTTTTATTTTTTGAATATTTTTAATGTACAGAATTTTCATTTCTACAGTTTTATTATATGTATAGATTATTTTTAGTGTAGACTAATTCTTTAATTGCTGTTTAGCTCTTGTAAATATTTAAAGACGCTGTTACTAGTGTCGCTCTTATCAAAGCTATCTACAGTCAGATGCAAAGCTATAACACGTTTATTGGTCATAACATGATGCAGACGTGAACCGGTCCGACTGAGCTCTGTTATGTCCGCTACAGACTAGAAGATAGACATGCACAGTTTGGCTGAGCCTTTATAATTTGATTACGTATAGTTTCACACTGTCATAAATATATGTCATATAGACACACCGCAAGTTCAACTTTTACAAGGTTTATTTATCAGGGCGAGCGAAGCGAGTCCTAGTATATCCCACAACCCGAGCACTTTTGTGGTACACTTTACGGAAAAACGATCAGGCCTATTGATTTGTGCTTTAACATAGTATTTTTTATTTATATGTAGATGTGTTATCATTGGTCAGCCAAGGTTTGGTTACTATTAAAATGAAAAAAAAAAAACTGCCTTAAAGATTATAGCCACGCAGAAAAACGACGCGAGGCCTCACAAAGCTCGGCTTTTAGCTAGTTTCTTAGAATAATTTAAAAAATAGGGAGTAGTAATACTTTGTCATCGCTTCAAAATATAAAACAAAGTTACTTCCCGCTATCTGTTTCTATATTATTATATTCTTAGATTTTTTAAACTTCGCATCGAATTTGGTGTAATTTTATGTGGTTTTTAGAAAGAACGATTCGAGAGTATAGTTTTGATTGTGTCTTCTGTGACCGAACTGATCAGTTTAGCACTGTCGTCTGTAGCAGACCTAACAAGGACTGTAAATATTAAACTTGCACATGTGCTACGCGATTCACCCAAAACGAGATAATAAAATTACATAACCTAATTGAGTTCCGCCATATTGTATCGAGTGTTACAGCTGGGGTAAAGAAAATACACAATTAATAAGGTCTACATGACAAACCAATTATCTAAAGGTTTATTAACAGATGTGAAATATCGTCATTCCTGGTTCCAAATTCGATGAACGAGATAATCGTTCAATGCAAGAAAAAAAACAATTGTAATATTTTAACATTAGCGAATGTTTTTGCAATATAATATGCATGTATGATACTATTACAGTTTCCTAATAAATCAGTCTGTCTGTGTGTGTCAATTTTTAGTGATACTGTGCTTCAAATCCAGATCCAAATTATCAAAAAAGTAAAACTTGCCCAAATTCATGCCATCGTTATGATGCACGGTAAATAAATGATATTAAATAAACTCCAGGTTAAATTGGATATAGTGAATATTATTACGTATAAAGCTGATTAAGTAAACAAACTCATTTACATAAACTTACAGTTACATTATTTAATGAACTACTGTGTTTGAATTACTGTGTTAAAGTATCAAGGTTAGAATGTAATTAATATTGAACACTTTTGTTCGCTGACTGGTAAGTCAACGCACTGAACAATTATTTACACAGTTGTTGAAATTCAATCATTACTAGTCACAAGATAATATTATGATTCGATTATCTACTAATAATATCTTCTTACTAATAAGTCTACTAACCAATGGCTTACCGCTCACTTTTGACATAATAGTAGTTAGGTTGACTATTGCAATATGAAGCTGCATACAGTCGAAACAAGAACGTCTTTCGAATATTAAGATTTAAACATAAGCCCCCATTCATTATCTATCAAAATCTTCATTTAATTACAGTAAAGTAATTAATATTCGACTCTGAGTGCGGCAGGTAGAGACAAAAGTGTTTCATAATGTCAAAATGGCCCCGCGACTAGTCTGACTAATGCTTGTCGACAATTTAACACAGATAATACCGCCTTGTGTTGTATATAAAACACTGACTAAAGACTGTGTATCTTAGGTGAGCGCTAAGCCTAAAACTTCAGTAGGACCTTAATTAGCATGAGGTCATCTTTTAAACCACGTTGCCGATTTGGAAAATTATACCACCAGTAGTAAGCTACAATCCCTGAACGTGTTTGTAATACCTAGGTTTGTAATAAATGATTCGTGTAATTACTAATATAGAGCTAAACGTGACCTAGGTATTGCTAAGCTGGGCCGAAACCACGCGATGGGTCGCCAATATAAAACAAAAGATTAGGACCGTTACTAAGCAACAGTTACGATCCGTTCAGGTTTAGTTTACCTGCCGTCTTACAAGTCACATAAGGCATAACTCAATACGGTGCCAAGAGAAGACAAAAATTCTTTCGCCTGCTAGACTACAAAGGGTTTTTTTTTAATTAGGACCTTTTACAGTGAGTATATAAGGGTCACCCTGATATAAACTCTTAGGCCTATCGCAAATCTTGGTTAAAGCTGATCTAGGAACAGATACATTTTATCAGATCATGAGCAGCTGATATTCCCATAACCAGAATGTCAATCGCAGGCAGTTCTAATCACCAATATTTGGAAATCGTCCAAATAATTTTACTTTGTTGCTTGCATTCGATGCACCATGCATTCGGTAAAAAACCGAGTTCATTGGAACGTTAAATAACATCTGGTATCTCAGTTGGCAACTCGCCAAAGTCATACGAACGTAAATCAACAGGTCGCGTCGTTCACGACGGAAATTGTGATACAACCTAACTAGATTAGAACCCCCGCCCGCCTCCACCTGGCACGCTAGTCATCGCATGGATTCAGACTATGATTAATAACTAAACGAACCCTGTTACAACCTTGCGTTAAACGTAACATGCCTTTTAGGTAGCCCAGTCCAAAGATTGTATTTACCTCTAGTATCTACGTTATACCTAATCAATTACCGAGAACGCCTTTTAAGGACGGTTATACGGGGCCAATTATTATGGCAATAACCTTATATTAAATGACGAATACATGTATAAGGTTATTGCCAAAATAATTGGCTCCGTCTAACCCAAAATTAATGGTAGATACCACTCGATGAAAATCGCTAATACGTAAAAGCCCCCATATACGCTGAGGCCGATTGATCGGAAAAAGTGATGAAAATCTTTGTGAGTTCAGACACAATAATAAAAAAATAGTACATATTTACTATAGTACTCTAAGAGTGAAAACATTGACCCACGGGGAAGCTTGTGGCGTGCGAACCATTCCTATTATAGGAATCCTTTACTGCACTGAACGTACCTAGTAGAAGTATATGGTACTAAAATGCGTCTTATATAATAATATACGTGCCGAAAGAACTCTTCTTTTCAGAAACATAAAAATAGCTTGTCAATTTACAGACCAAAACCTATGAAATATGATTTCAGACCTAACTTATATTTTGCATCAGTGCCGTTACGTTAAAGCCGTTTACTTGTTTGAAATAATTCAAATAATACTGAAACTAAAGAAGTTTTCACAATAATTAACTTATTTAGTTTCCCATGCTACAAATGTGTGTCAAATTCCATTCCCTTCCTTTTTAGAGAGTCTAAAATATCCCAATCTACCAGCTCAGAGATCTCGTTCGAAAATGGTACTCATGTGGTCGACATAAGGCCCTCTCAAGGGTTCAATATCTCCGAATCAATCTCGTTCGAAAACAGTGCTTGTGTGGTCAGCATACGGCCCTGTAAGGGGTAGAATATCTCCGAATCTGTAGTAGAAACTATTCGATGTCTATTTATAGTTGAACTTCATGGGAGGTCATGTTTTCGACGGTCCACGCTGACTCACAGTTGATAAAGCGCTATCACACGATAGCACGAAACAAGGCCATGTAACTCTATAGGCAAATGTGAGCAGCTGAATTAATACTGATCAGTAAATACTCTACAATATTCTGCGACATAGGGTGCATGTTGGGACTTGGAAGAGAAATTGGTTGGGATAATCAGGTCCGGCGGCCAATGTTCTTCCTCTTCTTCTTTTATTATCATCTAACGCTTTTTGCAACATTCTATCGGCCAATGTTATTTAGTCGGATTATGTCAATTGTCAAATCAGCAGTTAGTAGCAAGTTAGCTGGGCTTGCTTTAAACTACTTCACAAAGATTTCTAAAGTGTGTTATAAGATGCTGATGTTTTTGAACAAAAAAGGAAAACTGTCATTTTTTGTTGTAGCTATAATTCCATTCCTGTCAGTCTCACTCGCTTCTTACATTCTGAAAATTTCTAAATTATCCTAATCTCTACGGAATAAACAAGTTATAAGAGCTCTATGAGGAAGAATCAGCAGTTTGCAACAGGCAGTCTATTTTAAATCAAACCTTATCATTTTGGTAAAATAACCTTATAATATTTGAAATGAAACCGAAATTGGCTTTGTTTGTTTGAGGTTCGCGAGTAAACTGATTAACGGATTTAACTAAAATAGAACCTCGCAAAAAGCCATCGCGCCGAAAGAGATTTTTTAAAATTCCTGTATTTCATAAAGGTCATAGAGTATTATAAATTTAGGTCGGCCCTAACAAAGGCATTACAAATTTAAATGTAGTTCTCTTAGGTGTGCCATTTTACATTTATAAAAAATCGGCCAAGTGCGAGTCGGACATGCGCACGAAGGGTTCCATACGCGAAAGTAGGCAAAAAATTGTGTTTTTTGTATGGGAGCCCTGTTTTTATCTTTTGGGTATGGAATAGAATAGATAGGTACAAGATTTTTTCGTTTGTTACAACTTACAAGCAAGCAATATAATAATTGCAATTTGTATTTTTTCCGTCATTATAAGGCCAAGGGCCAGATGAAAATTAAGTATTCATCCAAGTGTTAATAATAATAATAATAATATTTGGGATAACTGACTTAGCTTAACTTTTGATTATGCAATAAGTGTAGAAAATTAATATTATGTAGCAACTAGCAACAAATAATAAAGTTAATAATAGTTAGCTCATAAAACTAACGTTCAAACATAAATGATTTTCCCATTGTTGTTGTTTGTTTGTTTTCCCATCTTCTGAACTATCTGACTGAGAGCAAAGAATTTATTCTACCTAAAAACCTCCTCTATCGTTTATATAAAAAATATCCAGTTTAATATGCTAGATTTTTTACAAAAAAAAGCCAATAACTAAAAAAATACACAAAAACCCTACGCTTATTTTGGGTAACTTTGAGTTGCGGTTTAACTTTGAACAATACAAAAAAATACAAAAATGTATTGTTCAAAGTTAAACCGCAATTCAAAGTTACCCAAAATGACTGTAACTTTTTCCTTTAACTTTTGTATTTCTTTATTTTATTTCACGAAAATTAAAACATAATATCGGTATGATTGTAATTTGTAGTCTACGTGTTTAGCTATCAATTGAGACCATTTTTATGTTCATAGGACATTTACATGAGAAGTAAATTGGTATAAGAGACCGAGTAAAAAATAAAATGGCTGCCATTTTGCAACCGTGAGAGAGAGAAAAAATAAGAGCCATTTCATCGATAAAAAATGCCATATTTCATAACATTATAGTATCGGACACTGGTGTTAGGACACATTGTATATAGCTTTAATCTATATACATAAATCCACTTTTTTATTTCAAATCATTTCAATCCTAAAGTCCCCAAAGCCCCATACGCTCACCGGTGATCGAGACACAATAGAATATCTATTGTGTCTCGTTTTCCCACGATCGACGGGTGCTCGATGCTGAAAAAAGGACAGTTTACACATTGTTACTTACCACTTCAACCACTCATATATTCAAATGTCCTTCGCTTTCCAAGAAATGTAACTATCGCAAAATTATGTAATTAAGTCCATTCTGTTTCGATTCAACTATTTATATGAGTATTCTAAGGAAATGAAAAACCAACATGTATGGTAACTTTTTTGTTTTTAATACTATTTTGTAGACTAGCCGATTAGTCGGCTGCAAAGAAGCCGACTAATCGGCCGACTAGTCGGCCAAGCCGATCATGGTTTCGGAAGTTTCCATAACGCTTTTTTTACTACTGATCCGCGGGTAAGTCACACAAGCCGCCTACGAACGTGTCGGATCGTGTTTTGTTTACTTCGCGTAGGTACGTTACTTTTTTTTTATGATACAGTTGATGGTTTTCAGGAAATATTTAATGTATAATATTATAATAATACATACTTAATTTGTTGTTAAAAATTTATTAAAAAATATATTTCTTTACTAGCAAGTAATTTCAGAAACACTTCATTTAATTTTAAAATGTGTAAGACTGATTGAGGGTGATATGAACACATTATAAATAATCAAGGTTTTTCTTTAATGTAATTCCTATAATAGTAAAAAAGTAAGAAGCCTTTTCGGCGCTTTTTGGCGACTATTCGCCGACTACGAAAATGTCCGGATAGTCGGCTTTACCGACTAGTCGGCACATCTCTAAGTATTTTGCATTCGATAGGAAACGAAATGGATCTAACAAGGAACGAAGCTGCATAAAAAATAAAAATATAGTAAAATCACTGTCATTAAGTTGCTAGCGTTGATAATGCAGACTACAAAATTAATAAGTGTGGCACTCGGGGACTGCCGCGGTAAAGCTATTGCATAGCATTTTTTATCAACTTATGCAATATAATTCGCATACGTCTAGTCACAGCCACACAAACAGCGTGCCGAAGTCTGGCAACGGCGCACCGCTGTTGTGTGTGTTAGTCGCTATGAAATAGCTTAAAAACCAGACTAAGCCCCAATTTCACCAACGAATGTTAAAGTTAACGCTCAAATTAGTATCACCTTACCTCTTTCGTTTTTATTATGAACTACGATGTCGGTACCGCCGCAAAAGCTACGTCCCGCAATAATTTTAAATCTGTAATATCTTTGTAAAGGATATAGATCTATATTGAATCAATAATGTATTTAAATTATTTAATTGAATATGGATTTATTTACCGTATTGGTTAAAATCGCTTCGAAAATTAGCCATTATTTGTAGTTAAAAGTAAATGACAAAAAATTTTATTGTGGGATATCCATAAGAGATAGACATATACCATGGCGAGTTTTCTGTAGACCTTTTCATAGTGTACAATACTTAGTACATTACATATTTTGATAATTCTCAACTATTTAAGGAATGTTATTATACTTATAAACCTTCCTCTTCAATCACTCTATTAAAGAAAACCGCATCAAATTCCGTTGCGTAGTTTTAAAGATTAAAGGGAAAGGGACATAGGGGAATAAAGCGACTTTGTTTTATACTATGTAGTGATAGTGATGAAAGAGAAGACATGACATTTTAACAAGCTGTTAACATTAACAGACGTTGGTGAAATTGGGGCTAATTCTATTAACATAATCGCGTCAGTACCGTCGGTGAACCATACAAGGCAGAAAATATTAAAATCTTAACATTTTATAAACGAAAATAACGTTCCAAAGAGTAAGCTCTAGAAAAATTAACCGCAAACATTAATTAATTCACAAGCTGCATGTTCCTAGCTGAAAATGTTTTTGACTGCTTTAGCAAAACTTCAAGTGTTCACTTATTTTAATGCAGAAAAATGCACATTAAAATCTTTCTCAGTTTCTCTTTGCTTTTCAAAGTTCTATGTTCAAAGGTTAATAACTACTGAGAATTCTGCCCGTCCGTCTGTTATTAGATTGCATCTCTTTTAGGTTAAGTTTTTTCAAGTATTATATTGTAAAACGGCGCCAGTAAATAATAAAGTCCAGTTCCGATATCATCTAGAGGGTAAGGCCAAGTTAGCCTCGAAGAAGCTTGGTGTTCTTAACAGAGCGAAACAGTACTTCAGTCCGGACCAACGCCTACAACTCTACAAGGCGCAGGTTCGGCCTCATATGGAATATTGTTCTCATCTCTGGGCAGGGGCGCCAAAATACCAACTGCTCCCTCTGGATCGTATCCAACGAAGGGCCGCTCGAATTGTTGACTGTCATAGTGTTTCAAACAGCTTGGACCCCTTGGAATTACACCGAGATGTAGTTTCACTCTGCATACTCTATCGGTTGTATCACGGGGAGTGCTCTAAGGAATTGTTCGGAATCATACCACCTGCAACTTTTCGCCATCGTCCCACGCGAAAAATATACCATCCTCATCACCTTGATGAGTGACAGTCTTCCACCGTGCGTTTTTCGCGTAACTTTCTGCCGCGCACTGTAAAACTCTGGAACGAACTGTCACCAGCAGTATTTCCGGACCTATACGACCTGCAAACCTTCTTGAAGGAAGGAAAGTGGTGACCTGATGAAGGGATCCATAAGAAATCGAGGGAACTCCTCAAAATTTATATGGAAACATATGGTGACTTCGGTTTCGTGAGCAGTATTCTAAGCATATGCTACCTAAAAGCAAGATTTTGCACCAAGGTATACCAGGGTTCGGAAGGTGCTGAGAGAACTCCTGACTCTTTATAGATACAAGTTTGGGAGTGTCGACGTTGTTTTAGGAACGGAAAGCATATGCTACTATGTAAATTACATCATCATCACTACCATAAACCATTATAGAACCATGTATCGTCCCGTTTTGACTCATTATTGGTACTTTTCATATTCTTTTATTATATATCACTTAAACCGCGGGTAGCACCGCGGGGCACAGCTAGTTACAAATATTATGGATCAAATTCCCCGTACCTATCACGACTAACTTCTACTCGTATGAAACTCCGACTTTTCCAAGCTCAGTCTTACATTCAGTCTTTGAATGACGCACAAATTAAATGAGTTTCAGTCTCAGCATAATTAAGTTCTTTAACACTTTGAAATGTGCTCTTTTGAATGCCTCTATGTGACCCATTTCGCAGTTTTTTCACTGATGTAATCGAGTTTGCTCAGCAAGCCGAACTTAGCTTTGACCCAGTTATATTAAACTTTGTATTCTATTAACATTCGTAGTAGTGCATTTTAATTTCTTTTCAATTACGTCACGAAGTTTTTATAATCTGAATTTAACAAGATATTCGTACTTGTACTAGATGATGCCCGCAACTCCGTTGCGCCAAAACTCGTTTATTGCGCGGGAACCGTACATTTTCCCGGGACAAAAAGTATCCTATGTCCTTTCCCGGGACTCAAAGTATCTCCATACCAAATTTCAGAAAAATCGGTTCAACGGTTTGGGCGTGAAGAGGTAACAGACAGACAGACAGACAGACAGACAGACAGACAGACACACTTTCGCATTTATAATATTAGTATGGATATTAGTATGGAAGTATGGATGGATGCGTCTGTCTGTCCATATGTTACATGTCACTCTTAAACCGCTGAAATTCGGAATGTAGATACTAAGTAATACAGTGGGAGAGCCATGCTTCGGCACGAATGTGCCGGCTCGACCGTAAAATACCACGGGCTCACAGAAAACCGGCGTGAAACAGCGCTTGCGCTGTGTTTCGCCGAGTGAGTGAGTTTACCGGAGGCCCAATCCCCTACCCTAATCCATTATCTACCCTCCCCTACCCTATTACCCTCTTAAGGCCAGGTAGTCCCTAAAATTAGCAGGTCGATGTCTGTCAACTTACGAATATCGACGTAGTGCACATTAAAATAACATTCATATCAGCGCGCCTTGTACAATGGCGGTTACGACGCTCGCCGCGTCCTTGATAGGGCGAAATAGGGGAAAATTATACTTTTCACTTAGATAAAGACCAAAATGCAAAATGTAACCACATATTCTAACTTCTTTAAGTTATGAGCTTTTCGTAGATATGATTTTTTAAAGTAAAACTATCATAAGCTTCATGAAAAATAAGAAAAATATCACAAAATATTCGAATTTAGCCTCCTCTTCGGAGTTATTTTTGATCGAGTGAAGTTTAAAATATTTTATTTCGAACCACAAATTGTCAAAGTACGTTAAGTAAATAACAATGTGTATTTTTTTTTGGCTTTTAAAAGTCACTATTTGTTTTTTTTATTATTGATTCAAAGTCATATAAATTAGGGACTACCTGGCCTTAAAAGGCCGGCAACGCACCTGCAGCTCTTCTGATGTTGCGAGTGTCCATGGGCGACGGAAGTTGCTTTTCATCAGGTGACCCGTTTGCTCGTTTGCCCCCTTATTGTATAAAAAAAAAGTCCAGGAAAAGGATATACTTATTATGTATAGGATAGTTTTCATCCCGGTATATGTATGGTATATATAAACGAGTTTCAGCTCAAGAAAGTGTTGGGAATCTTATTTTCTGTATAGCGAAAGAGGCCGACATTCTTATACATTTATAAGTTATAACATGGCAGACAAGGATAAAAAATTGCATGCCATTTCATTTTTGTTTTCATTATTTCATACGTCTTTAATCCTTTCTACGCGTGTTACTAACGTTAGCAATACATAACCTATGTTTAAATTTCTTCGTCAAAGACGAGCAAACACCTGCAAGTAATAAGAAACTTTAGTATTTCAGCTCCCAAGTCCCAGCTTAGTAATTACGCCGGGAAACTGCGCGCAGCGAGGCGCTAATGACATGTTGATCTCAGTACTTCCTTCACATACGACTAACTTGGAAATGCACTGAAAAACTCCGTAACCAGGCCCTTTAGCCAAGACCTTTTCTTTATCGCTTCTTTATAGAATCGCTGATCAAAATGTATGGAATTGACGTTCGTTAATAATATGAAGTTGACGTTCGACTCGTCTAATATCAATTCCAAACTTTTTGATCACCGATTCTATAAGAAAAGCGATAAAGAAAACGTCTTGGTTACAGGCTCTGGCCCTTTAGTCAAATTGTATTCGCCAGATTTGATAGCAAAGTTAGATGTCAAAAATGTGGATTTGACATGATGTTACTCAACAATGCGTTATGTCAATCACATACCAAGATAAACGCTCTGACTTCTGAGCCCTGAGGTGTCGATATATCAATCTGCCGCTCTACTAGTTATAGCTTTTGTGATTGCCAGAACGCGTTGTGGCCGTTTTCATTAGAGCCACAACGCGAATTTCACGTCGTGGCTGTTTCACTGTGACCACAACGCGTTGTGAGTTATTTTTCCGCTCACAGAGCGATTTCGTTCTTTGAGCGTAACAGCTGATATTATAATCACAATACTGGGTAGTCGGTACGCCACAAGTTTTGATTTATGTGCTAGGGAGAGCGCCCATCAAACCCAAATAACGTGATTTTTACCATTGAGATATAGTACGTAGTACGATTATAATATCTCAATGATTTTTGCAGATGATTTATTCTTACAAGTCTCGAGTTTTATCTACGAGATAGTAAGAAACTACAAGTAAAACGGACTTGGGGACTGATAGAAAAACTACAGGAAAATGATTCAATTTTGATCCAAATAATATTCACAAAATTATGATGATTGCAAATGATTTGGAACCATTTTCTTTTAGTTGCTCTATCAGTTTTTGTTTTAATTATAATGGATGTATCGAGACGAGGCGAATAACGTGCTTAAATAAATGGCCCCACTTCGGTGTTGTTTGGGGTAGAAAACGTCTTGCAACATCCCGAGTTTGAAATATTTGAGTTGTGACTTGTGCCAATTAAGTATGCAAAGTGCAAACATGTGACAATTAGGGCACTGGGTACTTAATCAACTTACATTCGATAATTACGACAACGAAGCTATAAATGAAAATGGCGTGAGATTAAACGTAAAGCATTACAAGCTGGCACTTATCGACACGTTATGTTATAATTTCGTACATTTTCTATTACAGTTTGGCCAAAAAAATAATCTAGCGCGATGACAGCTGGAACTAAAAGTTTTAATTTATTGCATCACTACAGTACATATCAACACTAGTACATTTTGTGTCAAAAATACGTTCAAGCATAGCATTGGGTTGACTATAATAAAATAAAAGCGCCCGCATAAAGTAAAACTAAAACAAAACACACTCTTTTTTGCCAAGCTGTACTAACTTCCATGTCGAAATCGAATGTAGTTTGTCCAAGTGCCCTGTTCCCTGGCTCCACAAAACTAAATTTTAAAATTCTAAAACCATAATTGTATTAGCTTACAATAAAAAGAAGTTTGTTTGTTTAGAATGAGGCCACCCGAAGGTTAGCTGGTTAATCTTTACACAAAACATTCAAGTAAACATTTGCATAATAATAACAGCTGTCGAATTTAGAACGGATTTAACAAAGTAATGGTAAAAACATGCAATTTGATTTCGGTTTCATGCTATTGGAAAAAAACTACGTGTGGCACTCCGATCGGAGTGAGTGGTATTAGGTTTACTTTCGTTACGGAATTTCTTGATTCAGTCGCCGCGCTCTAAGCCTATAAAAGCATACAATAACTTAAAAATATATCCAAAGCCGAACATAAACCCCTCCTTTGGGTCTCGGTTAAAAAAACGACACTACCACAATATAATATTCCAATGTATTATCAGAGAAGTTGATTCCTAGGCAGATGGCGGACCTAAGTAATTTGGTCGCATTAAGTCAACCCATCCGACCGATCATAGCTAACATTGAATTGACATAAGCCGACCAAATGACGTAGGTCCGTCAACTGCCTACGAATCAATTTCCTCGATGGTACATAAACTTTATTGTCCCATTTCGCTCTCAAGTACAGAATGACCTGATTTTATTACTCGCTGATTTTAAAGCAATGCAACGCTATCGACACCAGATTGTAAACAATACACTCCCAATGGGTATTATTAATAGTCACTAACCGCTTGCGACTTGCGGTATTGCGTATCTGCATATTACATAGCTCCTATAACATCATGCAACTTTATATGCGGCGTAAGTATAATATGAATAAATTTAGAGTTAATAAGGTGGTTTAGAACTACGTATAGGTAAAAGGCTAAAATGTTGGCTGAATATTATTATACGTCCATAATAATACTAGTATAGGTAGGTCTACCAGAGTCTGATGGCAAATTTTGACAGCAGATTTTCAAAAAATATCCTTGATCATTGGATAAATTTATATATTTGCATGTTTTACACACAGAATCAGCCGCTATAAGGGGAAAAAAAGATCAAAATGTTTTATTCCAATTACCCCGGTATCGCTAGAGTCAATTTACTTTCTCACTTTTTGCCATCAGATTCTGGTAGACCTATAATAGTGTTTACTCCACATCTCAATTAGTGATGAGCAAAATCGGTCTTGCAGCCTCAGTCTTGTTCTTGCAAAAAAGCAATGCCGAGACCAAGACTATCCTAAAACTAAAAAAAACCAAATCCAAGACCGAGATCAGGTAGATTCGACCAAGTCCAAGACCAATATTGTACTAGAAATATAAAAACCAAGACTGTCTGAGTCTTGTTTTGCTCATCACTAATCTCAATTGCTTCACCTTCAATTTTTCAAGAGATCATAAAGACCAAACGCTTAGACTTAAGAGGTACTAATTACTATTAATAACTTAGGGTGGGTTGCACCAGAGGCGTGGTTATAGTTACAGTTATGGTCAAAGTTATGGTTACAGTTAAGGCTAACTTAACTTTAACCATAACTTTGACCACGGAATTTGACTGATGTCTGTTTCGTTTATTTTTTTGTTAAAGCTACATTGAGAGTAAGTATAAAAAATTAATTATCCGTAAAAATCGTCAGGAAAAATATTTGTTTAACAACACTGTGAGCCATGATTGTAAATTTTCACGAAAAAAAAATCGATATAAGTATGAGCGGTTATAGTTATCGTTAAATATGGCGTCCTTAACCAAAGATTTGACATTCTGCGCTGTACCTGTCGTTATAGTTAAAGTTAAGATTAAAGTCACAGTTATAGTTAAAGTAAGTTGATGCAACCCACCCTTAATATCTAAATATATAATAACTCAAAGGTGACTGACTGACTGACATACTATTGATCTATAAACGCACAGCCCAAACCACTGGACGGATTGGGTTGACATTTGGCATGCAGGTAGATGTTATAACGTAGGCATCCGCTAAGAAAGGATTTTGATCAATTACACTTCCAAGGGGTTAAAATATGGGATGAAACTTTGTATGAAACTTTGTCAATTTTAAGCCGATCGGGCTGAGACTTTGCATGCATAAAGCTACTTTGAAGTAGACATCCCCTAAGAAAGGATTTTGATAAATTCCACCCCTAAAGAGATGAAATAGGGGATGAAAGATTGTATAATATAATAATACTTCCTAACGCAAGCGAAGCCGCGGGAAAAAGCTAGTTTAGTACAATAAGAGAGAGAGATTAAACAGAAAAGTTTAAAAAATACGTGTGGCCCTCGGGGACTGCCGCGGTAATGCTATTGCATAGCATTTTTTATCAACTTATGCAATTACAATTCGCATACGTCTAGTCGCACGCACACAAACACCGTACCGAAGTCTGGCAACGCCGCATTGTGCCGGTCGGAGTGGGGTGGGTGTTTTTTTTTGTTCAAATTTCTTGATTCGGTCACCGCGCTCAAAGCCCGCGATAAATGCTATGCAATTGCTTAAAAAAACTTGTACCATCGAGGAAATTGATTCCTAGGCAGTTGACAGACCCACGTCATTTGATCGGCTTATGTCAATTCAATGTTAGCTGTTATCTATCGGATAGGTTTGACGTAACGCGACCAAATTACTTAGGTCATCCATCTGCCTAGGAACCAACTTCTCTGATAGTACAAAAAAAAAAGATCTCTTCCCCTTGAAAATAGAGGCTCTCGGCATTGGCCATACATGAGCTGTCAAATTCACGGAACGATTTTAGACTCAGCCTAAGACCGCCACTTTGCACATTTTCGAAATTTTGTATTTTTTGTTGTTATTTCTTTTGTTTTATTTTTTTATTTTTTATGATTTTTTTGTGTGCATAATATAAAGAATTTATTATTATTACTAGAAGTAGAACTTACCTGAGTCTGGAAGGAGTTTCCCCTTCAGTTCAACGTCGTTGTCTGCCGCCGTAGCGCCATAGTTCTTGAACGCTTTGCCCGTGGGCTCGTCTGACTTCGTCACTTTGAACCGTTCCGACATTTTCACGTCACAACACTTCTAGTTTACGCACACAAGTCATATACAGCTGGAAACAAAAGTCGACTTCGTGAGAAATATAATCTTAGAAATGCACTTGAAGAAATTTAAGATGACACTAAAAATTTTTGATTTCTAAAAAATATATTAAGTAACATAGAGATATTATGTATAAGTAAGGTAGTTTTACTGTCTTATTGACTCTATCTTCGCCGTTCTCTATTGGCCCTAATGTTTGCGAAACAAATCAGAGGTAAAGTACTGTTTGGTATCTATTTCTTACTCCTATTTTAATCCCCGACAAAAAAGAGAGGTGTTATAATTTTAGATTGTCTTATTTGCAGGTCCTTAGATAAAATTAGCATCTCCCTCAGCCCTCGCGTTCCCTAAGATTATATCAAAGGGCTTTTCGTGGTTGGTCACCGCTGCCGATCCTGGCGACCCAGGTAACGCAGTGATGGGAATGTGTGGTGGGCCAAAAATATAAAAATATTACAATACACTACCTTTAACCTAATATGGTGTCACTTTATTTGTGATTTGTACGGTGTACATTGTTATATTTATACAATGTGTCCCGACACCAGTGTCCGAGTCTTGTATGATGTGTGGCATATTTTATCGACAAATTGGCTATAATTTTTTCTCTAATGTTTGTAATTTAAATTTTTTTTTGGGCTCTCATACTAATCTGGCCACGTCTGGCCAATATTTTTTAAGCAAATCGTTATAAAACTATCTGACTGAGAGCATAGAAGTCCAGGAATTTATTTTCGACTAGCTGTCCCGGCAAACGTTGTTTTGCCATATAAAGTATTTCCGATTTCGCGCATGTTATTTTATTGAAGTGACTAAATAAGTATGGCACCATGGCAACTTCCATTGCGTCGCTATCCCGTCGCACAAAAAATGTATTCTGTCAATTCTATGTCAAATGTCATAATGTTACATTAAAAAGTTTATACGTATATTGTCCAAAGCGCTAAAGTTAGATCAGAAATAAGATTTTTAAATTTTCTAATTTTTCGCTCAATTTTTTTAATGTTTTCTATCATTATATTCTTCATCTCCGGACAATAACAAACACATCAAATAGGAAATAGTGAAATCGGTCTAGCCGTTCACGCATGATGGCGTGACCACGGGATATATGGATTCATATTTTTATATATAATATAGATAAAAAACCTTTTCTATCTTTTTAAAATAAAAAATAACCAGTTCAATGGACTAGATTTTTCACAAAAACTAAAAAGCCATTAATTATTAAAAATACACTAACGTTTTATTCCTTAAACTTTGGTTTTTCTACATTTTATTCCACGAAATTTATAACTTAATGTCCATGTAAACGTAGTCCAGAAGATTACCTATCAAATGAGACCTTGTCCATGTTCATAGGATATTTTCATGAGAAGCATTGGTCAGATTAGTATGAGAGCCCGAAAAAAACTAAAATGCCTGCGATTTTATAACCGTGAGAGAGAAAAAATTTGTCTGCCGTACATCATGACATTAAAGGGCCGGAAACTGGTGTTGAGACACATTGCATTGTATAATATACAATACAATGTGTCTCAACACCAGTGTCCGGCCCTTATAGAGCATTGAGTAGCTATGAATATTCGCAACCCTAAGCCAAGGCTCCACACGCACTTAAACTATGTAACAAATTACACATGTTTCAAATTGTTTTATATTGAGTAGTCACGATTGTCTGAACATAAGTCTGTCACGAATTTTAAGTTACAACGCGACGTAAAATATAACAAATTGAGCAAAACTGTTGCACAAACGTCTTTGACGATGCTTTGTGAATGTAGCTAAGTGGAAGGTTGCTGCTGTTAGTAAAATATTATTCGAATAAAGTATAATGTGTATATTTTATGTACAACCTATCTTATACTCTACACGTTCTTAATTTAGTAATTATGACTCGTTTAATAAATAGTAAATAGATTGTTCATAGACTTAAAAATTAAAATTATCACAAGCTTACTATTAGATGGTCTAATTAAAAAAAAAAAACAGTTAAGGTTTTCATGTCCCTATCTCATTAATTCTTGTTATGCTTATTTTCTTTCAGTAAATGTTCAGCAAGAAGAAAAGAATTTTAAACAGAATTATAACCTGGGCGAGCCGGGCGTTGGCTTGAAAAGGCTCACGTCGCCTACCTAAAAATCGACCAAAAATAATGTTTTCGTTGTGTTTCGGGCGAGGGTGTCGAGTGAGTAGGGTATGCTCCCTTTCGACGGAAAACCCAGGAGGGGAGTGAGCACTTGTTAGTATGGCGTTGGGAATGCCCTGACAATAATTATTGCTTACCATAAGACCGTCAAGTAATTTTAGAACCTAATTATTTGCTACGAAAATATAAGTTAGCTGGATGAATAAAGAATGATGTAATATGGTTATTATGATGTAATTAGGTTTGAGCCTCTGTTTTGTTAATAGGTGATCGAAACGTTTAGAGTATAGCTATTATATATTTGTATTTTGATAGAGACAACTTAAGACAACTTGCATCCAATATTTTCGACAGCGTTGTTATATAAATGTGATGTTAAATATATGGGGTAACTTTTACAGAGTGTAACAAAACTAAGTGATAACTGATAATACTTTAATAATAACCTCCCACACCGGTTTCGGCGACGGTGGCCGGTTTCATTGAAACCAGGCCAGTTACGCAGGAGTATTTTATAGTGCCCAAGTTCCCGAACCGGTGGTAGGCATCATGTAGACTTTCAGAAAATATTTGCAAAAATTTATTCTGAATAAAAAAATTTGAGTTTGAGTTTGAGCTTAAGTTCAAAAACTCGACCAAATCCGACTGGTGCGTTAGCCGCCATATTGGTTTGAAGATCAAATCTTTTTTTAGGCATATCTCCTTTATTTTTAATTTTTTTACGAAAAATTTACTAAGTTTGTTGTAAATTTAATTTTCTACATTTTGAGTTGTTATAATTTTCATTGTAAAATCAATATGTATTTACGGAGATAGAATATGCAAAAAACAAGTCAAAATATAATTTCGCTTGTATGTCAATTATTATCGAATTTAGCGAAAATAATTGTAGAAACAAAGTTGTAGGTGATAGATCATTAAATTTCCTACAAATTTTATGACATATAACTTTTTTTAGAAATCAATATTTAAGCTCCTACACCTATGGTAAATGTACCGAGACCCAAGCGACTGGATAAAACTGAATATTTCTGATCATGAATATGGCGGCACAACAATTACGGCACAACCTACATCTGGATCATTATTAAAAAATTGGCCAAGTGCGAGTCGGACTCACTCATGAAGGGTTCCGTACCATTATAAGGCAAAGATAGACAAAAAATTGTGCTTTTTGTATGGGAGCCCCCCCTAAATATTTATTTTATTTTAATTTTATTATTAATTATTAAAGTACATATACAATTAAATATTTTATGCATATTTTAATTGTCTTAGTGCTGCTATTTTTGATAAAGAGCAAAAAAGGCCACTAAAATCCTGTTTGTTATATGGGAGCCCCATCAAATATTAAATATAATATGTTTTTAAGTATTTGTTGTTAAAGAGGGAAACAAAATACATAATATCTGAAAATTTCAAGTCTCTACCGACGGACAGACAGCGAAGTCTTAATTTTAATTGTGGTTAATTTAATGAGCTACAAGTTTATTTTTGTATTTGACAATAATCGTGACACAGGTCGAACAGGTCGAAATTATACTTTGACTTGTTTTTTGCAGTTATTTCCGTAAATATTGATTTTACAATAAAAATTATAAGGACTAATGTTGTAGAGAATCAAATTTGCGACAAATTTGATCTTTATCATTTTCTTAAAAAAATAAAAAATAAAGGAGATAATATACCTAAAAAAAATTGGACCTTCACCAATATGGCGGCTAACGGACTCGTCGGATTTGGTCGAGTTTTTGAATTTAAGCTATTTGTGACCTCCTCTAAACACTGGTGTGAAAAAAATTCTGCCTATAATTAATTTAAAAAAAAATCTAACTCTACTGGGCTATTCCGGAATTTTTGAAGTTTTCGGGAAAGTTTCAGGAAATTTACTCGAAAACTTCCTGAATACTTCCTCGAGATGAAGTTTTAAAAACTGTCATTTATCTTATAAAGACAGTTGTGGCGTTTATTTTTTTTTTTTAATGCAAATAACACTAAAATTAACTACATTTTTAATTTTGATTAAATTGAACACAATAAACACGATCCTTGAGTCGATACCATCTCAATAGATGGCGTCGATTCAATGATCGTGTTTATTTGTAATACACCAACCAATTTACCTACATATAGTGTCAATACATCACAACATGTAGGTATTTGGTTATCTGAGTGCAGCTGTTAGGTACAGTATTGGCACAGAAAACGCAATAGAGTTTTTGTCAAAATCTTCATCATATTATTAACTTATGCAATAATTTTATATCACTCTGAGTGCAGCAGTTAGGTACATGTAGGTACCTACCCAGTTTGTACTTCTGACATCGTGTCCCACGTGCTAACGGTCTCGGTGAAGCCCGTTACATTCAATTAATTTTCAATACGTATCAATTGATCGTTTAAAATGTATTTAACTGGATTGATGCAGTATTTGTTGATTCGAGATGCCTTTGGGTACAACACCTGTGAGTTTTTGACAAATTGTACTTAAGTAATCTAAAGTTAACTTTGTGGTCATATGCCTTTCCTTTCATAAATGATGACTTAAGTGGATGAAATGGGTACCTAACAATTTGAAAATGTTCGTTTTTGTATAAATGGAGGCTGGACCGGGAAAATGATTTGAGTTAAAAAATGTGAATTTTATGTATAGCCAGATGATGAAGTAGGTAAGTTATAAGGTTTGTTTAAATTATGTCAGGGTTGTTATAGGTCTACCAGAATCTGATGGCAAAAAGTGAGAAAATAAATTGACGCTAGCAATACCGGGGTAATTGGAATAAAACATTTTGATCCTTTTTTTTTCTTATAGCGGCTGATTATGTGTGTTAAACATACAAATATAAAAATTTATCCAATGATCAAGGATATTTTTTGAAAATCTGCTGTCAAAAATTGCCATCAGATTCTGGTAGACCTATACTAATATTATGTATTCTGTAAGGGGAAAAACGAGTCATTGCTATTATGTTATTAAATGTTACTTATACACTTCATCCACTTACGTCTTTAAATACAAGATAAAACAGAAATAATATAAATTAACTTCTAGGGTTAATTTTAACCCAGACTAGTACAATCACGGCTGGTTTTTGAGGTTTTTCGAAAGGAGTTTATCTATTCTATAGCGCTTTTGATTGGTCAAAAAAGTGTCCAACCAACACAGCTATTGGAACCATAAGCCCTTGTTAAAAAAAAATTGGGCATGTAGAGTCCGCGCCACAAAAGAAGTACCGCAGACGCGGCGCTGCAATCGCGTCGTTTAATGTTGTAGCACCGTTCATTATTAATTTCACCGATTTTATACCTAAGGCGTATGTAGATTGTAGAGTATTTATAATGTTTATAATAGGATGACTCTTGAGTAGGCTGAGGTCTACCAAAATCTGATAGCAAATTTAATTAGTTCTCAGTTTTCCGCGGGAACTTCTTTGGTGGCGCGGACTGACGTGTATATTTTAATGTGTGGGTGTGTATGTCAATGTAATTGAAGACATAAGTAGCTGAAGTGGGTACCTAACAATTTAAAACTGTCGTTTTTCTGCATAAATGCAGGCTTGAGGACCGGGAAAAATGATTTAAAATAAAAAAAATAGGGATTATATTATGTATAAGTAGCTAGAAATACTTGCTAGATGATGAAGTAGGTAAGCTACAAGGTTTGTTTAATTATGAGGGAAAATGAGTAATTGCCTTTATGTTGTAAAACGTTAGTTCCACCCACTTCATCCTCTCATGTCTTCAACTATCATCGATCCGTCAATGTTTGCACACCATTATATTTTATTATTTAGGTAAACTCAATTTGTATATTTATATAGGTACGTAGGTTTGAAAATTCGGTATAAATATAAAACTTTTGGCGTATCTACTCACACTTTTCCCAAGCAATTATCAAATTTCTATCAAATATTAGACGTATTCGTTACCGGCAGGCGACAAGAGCCAATGAGTAATAGACACAAGTGACAAGACATGAAGACAATATATTCGCTCACCTAGTCCCTTTTTGTTGCATTCTTTATTATTAAATCATCTATACCCAGAGATCTTGCCTTATCTACCAAAAAAAATAATAATTTGTGTTCGTATCAGTTTGCATACTTTGTTCAAAGTTGTTTTCACTCGAAATGTCTTGAAAACGGTAATACTTCAAGTATAGGAGTCATATCGCTGATAATTATAGAAATTACAAATTACAATAATGCATTGCTTTTGCAAACGCCATGTTACTTAGCGATGCGTTATGTCAAATCCAGTACAAGAACTTCTGACTTCGCTGAAGTGATCGAATGCAAGTTGTCTAAGTACCCTGCAGCCGTAAATAGAGACCGTTTATACTATGTCATCAGCGCTTGTTTCAGATAAACAATGTTAAGTAAACACCGCACCGGATGCACATCGTTACAACATTGCCAAATTACTCATATATTGTACTAATTTATTAACTGAGTTACCCACACTGTTGTAATGAACAAAATGTTGCTGTACTCTAGTCTCTAACCTCTAGCCAACTCTACCGCAAGTTTTGGTTTCAATATTTTGATTTATGAGTATAATTTTATCAGTTACTGATTATCCTGAAGATGCTAACAGAAGGCTTGATGCTAAACAATAGGACTGAATGGTTTACATAATTGGCAATTCGCAAAACTTTAAACCCAATTTAACAAAGAAAAATTTAAACACAAATTTTATACAACAGAATAATAATAATAATAATTAAGTTTCATGCTTTTACTGAACTACATCACGAATCGTGATGGGAGCACCGAGCAACAGTGAATTTTTGATTGATTGGAAATTGATATTCATCTCGCCTCTAGCGCTTACTTAATCATCATCATCATTCAAAGTTGAAATAACAATTAATTACTATAATTAAAGCTATTCATCGCATACATACGTAGAAAGAAAACTAACAGCGTGACGTTGTGTTGCAAGTTGCAACTTACATGATGCATGGTCACTTAGGTATCCAAAACAAGCTTACAAACTCCTTTATATCGCATTCAAAGGATTAAAAGAACTTACTCGGCGGCACAAGCCTATCAGTGCAGCCACTGATAACGTATCTCGATCGATGGAACCCTTGAACTAGCCATGAATCTCACAAAAATGCAAAATTTACAAAAACATTGCACATCGCAAAACTAAAAAAAAGTTCACCGAACGTAACCTGTAAAGAATCAGCGCACTTTTTTTCACTAAGTTTTGTTTGTTTTTTTATCGATAACAAGTAGGTAGTTAATTAAATGCGAGACATACACGGACACGCGTGGTGCGCGCGACAGCCGGCCCGCGTCTGCCGTGAGCCGTCTGTTTAGAATTCAGTTAACAGTTTGTAGTGGAGCTCGCGTCGACTCTGCGCAATTACCAGGAATACCATCTGCATATAAAATATAGTTTCGTCCGCGATCTGGCGCTAAACTTAAACTTTTCAATACGCACAAAAATACCGAAAGGATTGAAAAGAGCCAATTAATACAAACCTGAGAAAGTTTTACTTTTTCGCGATGAAAGGAACGTAAAAGTAGGCAATCAAAAAGTTTTAAAATTCTTAAAGAACGAAATACACTGGCCATTATGGCACATAAGCCTGGCGACAAGTCACTTCGTTATTTCACTTCTTCTTCTTCTTTTAAAAATGGCCGACTCGGTGAGTTGCCAATGTCAGAGTGGCTGTTATTTCACTTCAGCACTGTCTGTCAACTTAGTTTGCTAAGTACCCACTATTATAATCAAAATAACAAACAAACTAGCAAACTGCAAGCCGCAATAAATTTTATTAGACACCTGTATGAAAAAAAAACTAAATACGCACACTTACGAAATACTCCTGGTCACAGATTAAGTATTATAAATAGACTAGCTGTCCCGGCAAACGTTGTTTTGCCTGTTTTCCTGCTTTTTTTTTTTCTTGAAGTTTTTTCTAAAAATTTTTTTTTCTATAAACCTCACGTAGCCCGAGACCTTTCCAACGAATGCAAAACCGTGGAAATCGGTTCGTGCGTTCTGGAGTTATAGCGTCAGAAAGGAAAACCCGACTCATTTTTATATATTAGACTAGACGTTCCGCGCGGCTTCGCCCGCGTAAATTAGATATTTCACAGACAAATGAGTCTACAAAAAATAGCCTATAATCCTTCACGTGGTCTACTTCTTAAAATTGCTCTAGTAGTTCGTGAGATAAGCCCTTTCAAATAATATCCCCCGTTTTTTCCACATTTTCTTCTATTTCTTCGCTCCTATTAGTCTTAGCGTAATAAAATATAGCCTATAGCCTCCCTCGATAAATGGGCTATCTAACACTGAAAGAATTTTTCAAATCGGACTAGTAGTTCCAGAGATTAGCGCGTTCAAATAAGCCCTTTCAAATAATTTCCCCCCGTTTTTTCCACATTTTCCTCTATTTCTTCTCCCCTATTAGTCTTAGCGTGATAAAATATAGCCTATAGCCTTCCTCGATAAATGGACTATCTAACACTGAAAGAATTTTTCAAATCGGATCAGTAGTTCCTGAGATTAGCGCGTTCAAACAAACAAACAAACAAACAAACAAACAAACAAACAAACTAACTAACTAACAAACTCTTCCGCTTTATAATATTAGTATAGATAGAGTCTTAGCCCACCAGCGCGTGGCCATTTTGTGCTTGTTTTCATAGAAGTAATGTGTGTGTCGATCATTTTGAAGCATATTATAATCCTGAAAAGAAAGTCATTTAGTTCATGACATCGATAAACTATAGTTCAAGTAATGTGCATCCCTAAACACACGTAAAAAGCTATGCAATTTTTGTAGCCAGATTATTACTTGATGTGACATTTTTAGCACTAATGCCTTATGTAGCACGAATAAGGGATTATTAAACTTGTAAATTATCTTTTTAGCTTACAAAAATACCGATTGAAAAGCCCAAAAAATGTTGTTCAAAACTTACGTATTTAATATTAAATCCACGTGTTTGAGGCATTATTTTGCCGTTCTTATGGTTTATTATTTAGCGGAACCACAAAACTAAACAATATCAAGCATAAAATGTTCACTAAAAACCTTTATTAACACTTTTATTACACGAAATATGCAGACCGACTCCTTTGTTATGACCGAGTAACTTGGACTTAACTTGACACGCTTTTCACGCTTATACACCGATTGTACTAGACTTTGACCCTAAATGGTACTGCACTAGGATTTCGCCAAAATAAAACCAGCTACCAGAGATAACTTACGGTTTATTATACCAAGAAGGGTCATGTTATTCACAATAATTTACATGGCCTATATATACGATCACAAAAAGTTTTCGATAGCGCGATCTAGCGACAGTGTCAGCGCCATCTATTGAAAACATTAGGAACTAAACATACATAGATATGTTCTTTATTTTTAACACTGCGATCTAGCTACCGATGAACACGGTGCTAGCGACATCTATTGATGACATTTAGAGTTTCATACTTAACATATCGCCCACCAAAAGACATTATTGAAAGAATGTCTTTTTAACAAAAAAAATAACAACAAGTTCCAATTTTTTAACTACAGTTTTAGAAACTAGATATGAATCTAATAATATTTAATACATATAAAAACATAGTCTACATAACTTGTAACATATTACAAAATATTATTACAATATAGCTTAGTTACTGATTAACAGGTAACACACAAATTTTACAAATGGGTCTTTTAAGAATAGAAGACTTGGTGCGTAATGTGACTACACGAGTGAGATTATCACGACCCGGATGTTTTTCAACGATTCTACCCATTAACCAGCGACTTGGAGGTAAATCATCTTCCTTAATGAGGACCACGTCTCCTACGTTGGGTTCCGGAGTTTTCAATGCCCACTTATATCTTTGCATCAAAGTGTTTAAGTACTCAGAAGACCAACGTCTCCAGAAAGAGGATAACATCCTCTGAAGGAATTGCCATCTTGAAAGACAGTTAATGTTTGCACTCTCATAGGTGTCCTCAGGAACCGTAAGAAGTGGTTCACCAATCAGAAAGTGACCAGGGGTTAACGGCAAAGGATCACCAGGTTCTGTAGTGTCGATTACACTCAAAGGCCTTGAATTTAAACAGGCTTCAATTTGACACAACAACGTGCTCATTTCCTCATAGGTGAGGGTTGTGTCGCCTATCACTCTTTTGAGGTGAAATTTCGTGGATTTTATTCCCGCCTCCCATAAGCCACCAAAATTAGGAGCGTGTGGGGGAATAAAATGCCATTCCGTGCCAGCACTCTCCAAATGCTCTACGACAGTCTGTTGGATAGTTGCTATCTCTTGGAGTTCTCTGGAGGCACCGACAAATGTGGTCCCATTGTCGCTCCAAATATGAGCACAACGACCACGACGTGAAACAAATCGCTTAAAAGCGGCTAAAAAAGCTTGAGTGGTCATATCACTCACGACTTCTAAATGTATAGCACGAGTGGCCATACATACAAATAAACAAATATATCCTTTATAGGATCGGTACCCTCGTCCTTTAGTAGTCCTTATATTTATAGGACCAGCGTAGTCCACACCGCTGTTTAAAAATGGTCTAGATGGAACACATCTGACGGATGGCAACGACCCCATCAGTTGCTGATTAAAGTTAGCTTTCTGCCTAAGGCAAACAACACATTTATGGACGTGATGTTTCACCAGGTTTCTTGCACCTATGATCCAATAGGCTGACCTTAGGTAGTTCATCATTAATGATGGACCACCATGCAACGTTCTTAGGTGAGCATCAGCTATTATTAATTTGGTCAGATGAGAGTCCTTAGGAAGAGTTATTGGATGCTTTGTATCTTCATCCAACCGAGATCTTTCTAGCCTTCCGCTGGCTCGGATCAGACCCTTATCATCAAGATACGGACAGATTGCTTTTAATTTACTTTTTTGTCCTTGTACTGTCCCTTTTGTTTCTAATTCTTTGTATTCTATATCAAAATGTTCCTTTTGTGTTACCTTTATACAACTTCTTAACACTTCGTCTAATTCTTTCTTCTGTAAATATTTTGTCTTTTCTTTGTTCTTGTTCCAGAATCGTCTGCAGTAAGCAAGCACTCTCAACATCCGTTGCAGAGAGGAGAATCTTTCAAAGAATGACTGTCCCGGAACCGTCGTGATGTGAACCTTAACTGATTCCTCTAATGCTACGTTCAAATCTTTCGGTTTGTTGTACTGGACGGTTTGTTCTCTTAGAAATGGAGGTCCGGAAAACCACAGCGACTCATCGACCAGAGCCGTAGGGAGTACTCCACGAGAGGCACAGTCTGCCGGGTTTAACTTAGTGGATACGTGAAACCATTGCGAGGAATTCAAAGAGGTCAGCACTTCGGACACTCTATTTCCTACAAAGGTTTTCCATCGACTCGGATGACTGTTTAGCCATGCGAGAACGACTGTTGAGTCAGTCCAGGCCCGTATATTGTCCTTGTGGATGCTTAAAATTTCAGCAGCTTCTAACAGCAGCTTTGAAAGGAGCACAGCCCCGCACAACTCCAGCCTCGGGATACTTATTTGCTTTATAGGTGACACTCTGGTCTTGGCTACAACCAGCGAGGTGTGTACTCCGCCATTAGCATCAACAACTCTAAGATAGACGACAGCTGAATACGCCGCCTTGGACGCATCACTGAAGCCGTGTAATTCTTTGATTACATCATCAGAACGTGAACTCATCCATCGAGGGATTTCTATCTTGGTAAGTTGAGATAAGTCCTTACGGTAAGTATTCCATTCCTTTACTAATTCATCGCTTAACTCATCATCCCATCCAAGCCCTGTGAGCCACAGCTTTTGGATGAAAATCTTTGCTATAACTACGCTAGGTGCTATCCAACCTAGTGGATCAAACAGACGTGCAATATCTGAAATAATTGTTCTTTTAGTTACAGGTCCAGACGTCGGAGGAAGATTCACCGTGTATTGAAATCTGTCATCTCTACGATTCCAGGTAAGTCCAAGAATTTTTGTAGTATTATCTAGTTTGATCTCTATTTCCTTTCCTTTATTGTTCTTTTTCCTATCTTCTTGTTTTTCCTTACTTTCCTTTTCAGCACTATCTTCATCTTCTCTTTTTTCAGCCAACGAGTTTATTTTCATTAAGAGTTCTGTACTGTTGCTATTCCACTTCTGTAATTTGAAACCTCCCTTTTCTAATAATTCTGACATTTGTTTATAGATTTCTATGCCTTCATTAACACTACTACACCCTGTCATTAAGTCATCCATGTAAAAATCTTTCAGGACTTTATCCGCAGCCAGAACATAGTTATGTCCTTCGTCGTGAGCAATTTGTTGCAGGGCTTTGACTGCAAGATGTGGAGCACAAGCTGTACCAAAGGTCACGGTAAGTAGTTCGTAATCCTTTATTTCTTTTGCAGGATCATCTCTCCAGACTATACGTTGGTAACTTGCGTCTTCATCTGTCACTCTGACTTGCCGATACATTTTAATAATGTCCGCGACCAAGCCAATAGGATGGACTCTCCATCGCATCACTGTGTGACGTAAGTCTGCCTGTAATGTAGGTCCAATCATCAGCGTGTCATTCAATGAGACGCCATTTTTATTCTTCTCTGAGGCATTAAATACCACACGAACCTTTGTAGTGGATTTGTCGTTTCTAATTACAGCGTGATGCGGCAGATAGACTGATTCTTCCTTTTTTGTGTCCTGATCTTCAACCTCCCTCATGTGATCTAATCGTAAATATTCATTTATGACTTCTGTGTACTTTTCCTTTAAGTCCTTATCCCTTGCGAACCTTTTTTCTAACGATTTCAGTCTAGCTATCGCAATGCATCGTGAATCGCCATATTTGCAAGCAGGGTTTGCATCTCTAAAAGGTAATTTGACGACGTAACGGCCATCGTTTGATCTAGTAGTTGTAGCGTTGAATAAATCCTCACACCTTTGTTCTTCCTCTGTCAGGATTTTCTTTAGCTTCGGTGTTTGCTCTTCGATTTCCCAGAATGTTTTGAGAATTTCATCGCTGTTGATCTGTGCGTACATGACGCTAATATTATGGGTTGGACTGTCCTTTATTGCCTTCTCAGGTTGTACTACACCAGATATTATCCATCCCAGTGTTGTGTTCTGGGCACACAAAGTGCCTGATGGACTCTTTTTGATACCTTTCTTGAGTATTGTACTATAAATATCTGCTCCTAATAAAAGATTTATTTTATTAGGAACATTGAACTTTGGGTCTGCTAAGGCCAAAGCCTGTAAATCAACCCACTCGATTGAATCTACGCGTCTTTCCGGAAGATAAGACGTAATGGTACTCAAAACATAAGCTTTGAGTTCCACTTTGAACTGAGGATCTACTCTCGATTGAATCGACAGAGAGACCATGGACTTTGTACTCAAGGATTCCCTTTGGCCTAAGCCTGACACTAAACCTTTGATTGGTATCTTTTTTAGTTTCAACAATTGCACAGTTGCCTCGGTAATGAAGCAAGCCTGTGAGCCCTGATCAATTAATGCACGAATTACTTGGGGCTGCCCATTGGGTGAAACAGCGTTTATTAGCGCGGTGGCTAATAAAACCTGTTTGGACTTTGTTATCTTGCCCGTAGACAAGCAGGACACTATCGGATTTTCATCAGATGGACTAGGGTGCTCGATAGCAGGGGGCTTGTCTAGTGGCTTGGTTTCATGTGCACCAGGTGCGTGCAACAATGAATGATGTCTACGTTTACATACTCGACATGAGGTGAGTTTTTTGCAATCCTGCACTATGTGATTGCTACCCAAACAATTAAAACACATTCTACTTTTAATCACAAAGTCGCGTCGTTTGTCGTATGGTTGAGCAGAGAACTTTTTACAGAAACAGAGTTTATGGGGTTCAGAGCAATACTCACACTTGACCTGAGGTGTTGTGCCTAATAACGCCCTTGGATTGTGACGATGTCCAGCATTATACCCGCTGCTTGGGTGATTTGAGGCCCTTTTTGGTTCCAAGCATTCTAAAGCTCGGAATCGACTTTCAATAAAAGCCTTGAACTGAGTGAGAGTTGGTAAATCATTACCTTCCGAGTCAGTGACATGTAATTCCCACTGTTTACGAGTTTCAGCGTCAAGTTTGAATGCTATTATATGAATGATAATAACATCCCATGTAGTCACGTTTATCTCCAAGTTAGATAAAGCATTTAAACAGTCCACAGTAGTATCCAATAATTCTTTGAGACCCGAGGCAGACTCAACGTTTAAACGTTTTTGGCCAAATAATCTTTTTAAAATACAATTAGATAAGTATCTCTTGTTGTCGTAACGATTCTCTAACTGCTTCCAACACGGAAGATAGTTGGCGTCAGTTATTGGTGTCTGTCTGATAAGTTGTTCTGCCTCGCCACTCAAATGACTTTTCAAGTAGTGCAACTTTTGCACTCCATCTAAAGAAGTGTTTTTGTGGACGAGAGATAAAAATAAATCACGAAAGGTAGTCCACTCTGAATACTTTCCCGAAAATACAGGGATTGAGATCTTTGGCAATTTAACCATGGATTTATTGGACGACTCACCGGAAGAGTCCGTCGAGACATTAACCTGATTATCTCTCATCAACAATTTATTTAAAGATTCTTTCATATTTGACTTATAATCTATATATGCATTTTCACCTTTATCATAAACTTCTCCGATTACATATTTCGACTGTGCTACTTCGGTTTCATCATAATTTTTATAAACTTCTGAATCATATTCTCTAAAGTTTGACCAATCTCTTTCTAAATTATCTAATCTCGTTTCAATATATTCAACAGTTATTCTTTCCTTAGGGGATTTTTTGAAGTTACTTAAACCTTTAATCATAGAACTTAGCAATTTCTCTTGAAGCACAATTAAAGTATCTAGTTCCATGTTTGCAATATTTAACAATCTAAAGACAACTGTATAAAGCAAAGTTAAGAAAAACTCTAAGTTAAAGTTTAATCAATAAGAAATCCAACTCAAAGATAGTCTATCACAAGTTAACATTAAATAATTTTGTTGAAAATTTTACAAGTGTTTTATCACTTAGTTGAACTCTGGGGAAAATCGGGCATAGGTTCCCCGTTCCCTCGTTTTTTTGCAAACTATTCTAAGTCCCTAGCTAAACATGCAAATATTTTCTAAGTCCCTGAGCTAATACATGCAAATTATTCTAAGTATGGAACTAAATGTGAAAATTTTTACAAGTCTCAAATTGATCAAAATTTCTTCTAAGTTTTTTACTAGTTGTTCTTAAAGTTCAAAATATCTTGAAAATTTATAATGGAAACAAAAGTACTCACAATTAGCACTTCTCACTCACACACTGGTTGTACTTCCAAGTAGCGCCTGCAGAGGGCGCCTCTGCAGTTGATCTTCCGTACTGGGTGACGTCTCTCCGGGGTTGCCTGCACTATGGACTCCCACTGCCGGAAATCCGCCGTCCTTGTCTTCAATAGCTCGAACTGTCACTGTCAGCTACCGTGTCGTCAGCTCAAATGTCAATCTCCACTGACAGCTGTCATCTGCCAACTTCACTTGGCTGTCACTTTGACGTTGACGTTGCTGATGTCAAACTTCACTGACAGCTGTCATCTGCCAACTTCACTTGGCTGTCACTTATTTGAGGTCTCTGATGTGACTTTGACGTTTCTGAAGGGTTTGACAGCTGTCAAAGCACTTTGAAGTCTCCAATGTCACGAAGCACTGACAGCTGCCACTCAGCTGTCACCGCTGCCGTTGACGTCACGTCCTCTTGCTGCAGCAATCCACTGCGAGGGCGCGGGAGAGGGGTAATTCGGACCCCTTGAACTACCGGTACAAAAATATCCGGTCACGAAGGACCAAAATGTACTAGACTTTGACCCTAAATGGTACTGCACTAGGATTTCGCCAAAATAAAACCAGCTACCAGAGATAACTTACGGTTTATTATACCAAGAAGGGTCATGTTATTCACAATAATTTACATGGCCTATATATACGATCACAAAAAGTTTTCGATAGCGCGATCTAGCGACAGTGTCAGCGCCATCTATTGAAAACATTAGGAACTAAACATACATAGATATGTTCTTTATTTTTAACACTGCGATCTAGCTACCGATGAACACGGTGCTAGCGACATCTATTGATGACATTTAGAGTTTCATACTTAACACCGATATAAGGCTCTCTCCTAGTCTATATAGATCTTATATAGATATATAATATGATACTTCCCAAGTGCATATTGCATAATTACAAAATACACTATAAAACATAACTACAAATAGTACTTAAGAAACAGGCTAGGCCTAGTTTAAGTACTAAAACATCAAATTATTGTATCTTATTTTTAAGTGTCTTTTCTAAATAAATAAATTATAGCAAACGCATCGCCGTAAAAAGCATCAAAGGTTAGAATATTTTGAAAACATTAGCAAAATAGCAACATTGTAATTTTTAAAATAACAAACTTAATAATATTTTACTTGTTTTGGCGACTTTTCCAAACTATCAGACGAGGACGAAATATTCTTAGACCAATGCCTGGGTTACACGGTGTGAGCTGGCCTAGTCAGTTACTGAGGTGCAGCTACTTGCACCATGTGACCGCATCATACGAGTTACTTTCATGTGCGAGTAAGTTGCTCGCGTGCGAGTTTACTACAACATTTTTTGTTTTCGCTCGCTACTCCCCTTCCCCCACCATAGATACAACTTGACTAGGCGAATTCACCGGAACATTACCTGTCTACTGCGACGTCAGCAGCTTGCATGGTGTGTCCCAGGGAGGCGAGTCGAGCTGCTCTCGTACGAGTACACAGGCACAGTAACTGCCTAGGCCTACTCAATTCAGCTGCTCGCACTGTGTAACCTGCCCTTTAGTCTAAACTAGATAACCGACTTCCACGAATATTCCAAGATTTTATTGGAACGAAGTTCCTTATCGCGCATTGCGAAAGGGGGCTAGACGGAAAAAATTAAGACCAAACGTTGTAACGACACTTTTTGCCACAGACATACATCAAGATATATACCGCATGTGTATGTACTATCAGAGAAGTTGATTCCTAGGCAGTTGGCGGACCTAAGTAATTTGGTCGCCTTATGTCAAACCCAGACAGACGACAGATCACGAATAATATTGAATTGACACGATCCGACCAAATGACGTTGGTCTGTCAACTGCCTAGGAATCAATTTCCTCGATGGTACTTCGCGGGACATGCCGCATGCGGTATCTATCTTGATCTATGTCTGTGCTTTTTGCCATAGTTGTAAGCTGTGCGGTAGCGCGTGTTTCTCTCTCTGTCTCTCTCTCCTATTTTTTTTGAGTGTATACAGGTTTTTTGTACCTAAGAAATAACTTCGTTTTTAACCTCTCAAGTTTTTATAAGTGTATCGAAAGCTATGGATATTCAAATAAGGGTCCGTTCATAATATAGACTAAAGACCTAGGAAAGGCAAAGAAACAATTACCTTTTATATAATTATTTTATTCCCAAATAAACATCCCAAAATCAATCTTCAATCGTCTTTTGTTTTGTAAAAATCTTCTTGCTTCGGAGAAGGCCTTGTTCCCTGAAAAACCGACAGCAAAATGATAAATCTTGGATACTATTTATGTAGGAGAAACTGGCAGTCCAAGTAAGAGCCAGTCCACACGGCGCATTGCGTCAGCGTTGTGTCGACGCAGCGCTGCCGTTGCGTTGTTTTACAATATACAAATAACCAAGGTGTTCACACGGCGCGCTGCATCGTCGCAACGCACACATGACGGACAGCAGCCCCCGAGACGAAGCGGGACGATCTTGACGTTAAGACTGCTTCGTAATAACTAGAGACCGAATTATATGCATTTGCATATTTTGGCCATTATCAGCGGTAATAGCATATTTTGCCTAAGATCATGTTATGATGCATATTATCGGTACATTCACAACATTTTTCGCTCACCCTCTGTTCCGAAATGCGACCAAATTTAATAACAATTACAAAACATAAGGGCTATTGAGTAATAGTTGTGACTTTTTGATGCATTTCGAATGGAGTCAGTAGCCGTGCGCGTCTTTTGTTTTGACAGTTACGATTAAATATAATGAAAGAGACATAAGAACGTCGCTCTCGCCTACTACAAAGTCGTTCTCACCTATAATAAAAATTGTTACTTGTTCATACTTGTGCGTGCTCATTGATCTGCAGTTCAGTTTTTTATTTGCGTAAAATTTGGTGTGTACCATGCCTACGGAGAAAAAAGTATCTTCGTGGATAACTGACTTTCCTGGAACATTTACATACAACGGTTCAAATGTTTTATACTCTCGTGTTTGCGAGAAAAATATTTCATGCACAAAAAAATTCAAATAGACCTTGCATGTATGTAAAATTCCTCTGCATAAAATTAACAATCATGCCCTCGAAACATTTTCTGAAAAAGTATTGTTTAAACTAAAATTTGACATTTAATTTTGCATATTCTGCTAATTTTCGTGCATATTTCAAGCATTTTTCATGCATATTTGCATGCATATAACAAGCCTTTTATGTTGCATATAATCCGGTCTCGAGTGATAACGCTGCGATGACGCAGCGCCCGTGTGGTCGGCTATGCATCAAACGGCAGCGCTGCGTCGACGCAACGCTGACGCAACGCGTCGTGTGGACTGGCTCTAATTGCCAAATGATCGATCAACGAACCGTTGAAGCCGGAAAATTTTGCTCCAACGTTTCATATTAATATGCACTTATAAAAGCGTATAAAAAAGATTCTGTAGAATTTCATTACTTAAGTCTTAAACGAAAACCATTAATTAATCGTTAAGATCTTCAAGATCATTCTTCAGGCTAGATAAGACGTTTAATTTCTGGGTTTTCAAGGATCAAACGAGTGAGCTCGAACGCTACGATTACTATGGCTACAAGAACTTATGCTTGGATTATAGTTTTTGTTATCTTTTGATCTTCTCATAAACAATATCATATTGAATAATAAAAAGTTGTAATAAAAATACTACACGCAATTATCTAGTGTAGTCATGTACTTGATTTGAAGTTTGGTCTTGTTTTCTAGAATTAGAATTAAAACATGAGTGGCGCTATACATACTTGATGTAGTACGAGACAGATTTGCGCGATGTTGTACTGTTGTTCCAACGTTGCTATCTGAATTTTTCCCTTCATCATCAGAGGTTAGTTGCTTTTATTGCTGGTTGATCGATAAATTGTAGGAAATCAAGAGGTATACCTGAAGGGCCACGAGCCCACGACCCAGGACAGTAGGGTGCACATTCCATGATTTGGCTAGTATAACCACGAATGGTTGATGGGGCCATTGGTTGCTGAAGGGATTTGTTGATTGGTTGGTTCCGTAACATTATTTACCTTTTGTAGTTTCCGATTCTCAACGCTCCGCTGGCGTATCGATTGGAGCACCGCGTACGCCATGTGCATCGTGGCCTGCCGAAGCTCGGGGCAGTCCAGCCTCACGCGGCCTTCCACCACCGCCGTCGACACCCCGTCCACTGCCTCGCTCCACGTCACTGGGAAACGTCAATATTCTAGAAACGTCCTACATCAGTTTTTCATCTACAACGCATAGCAAACAAACGATAAGCGTTAGTGCAGACGGAACGAAGCGCAGCGGAAAGGTTTTTATCATAGATATTTCTGAGGGTCTGACCTAGCGAAAATACGATATCTTAAAAGGGGTACGAACCTTTGTGGCATATCTAGACGCCGCCATCTTGGTTTTTTTTTTCAAAATTTCCGAGCACGATAAAAGTGGTATATTTGGATAGAGGACACTTATACAAACAAAAAATGGTATCCTAAAGTGTCACGTTTCCGAGATATTTGGAAGTAAAGATCGCCATTTATGTCCCTTGGACTCATATGGCGATCTTTACTTCTAAATATCCACTTTTATCGTGCTCGGAAATTTTGAAAAAAAAAATCAAGATGGCGGCGGCTAGACATGCCAGGCTCCATACAAAAATGTTCGAACCCCCTTTCTCCATAGAAAAAAAACACAAAGATGCATCTAATTTTCACGAATTTTTCATATATTGCCAAAACCGTGCATTAAACTAAGTTAACACATTGTATAAAATTCTATCACCGAGGGATTGGCCTGGCGGAGTTATTAAGAAAAAACTAACTTGGCGATGATTCCGTATCATCCTTTTCCACCTGGCATATGAAAGACGGGCGTGAGCTTGAAGGGAGAAGGACGATGTTTGATGTTTTGCTTTAGTCGCCCTCTTAAGTTTAAAAATTTTAAAGTTTATTTTTAAGTGCGTTTATAGGGCGCGTTCAGACGTACGTTCTGCTGTTGCTGTAGCGTTTGGAAAAACACGCGTGCGAAACGCGCTGAATCCGCGCGCGCCCTAAGGATGTTCTAGAACCGTACTAAGTACGTCAGTTTTTAAGCTAGACGCAAACAAAGTTTTTGTATGTTTGTTCGAATGTGTTTGGGCTCGACTCGACTCCAAAACGAGAAGGAACGAGAGTGATCGAAGATGTAACTCATCGTTATCAGCTCACTTTCTTTCTGATTGGGATCACTTATGCCTGGTTTCTACGGTGATTGAACTTAAGTGATTAACAGTTTTTACTACTTATACATATATTTAAGATTTTTATTATATCATACACATATTTAATACACAACAACACCCGGGAACATTGAAAACTTTTTGTTCCGTCGGCGGGATTCGAACCCGCGACCCCCGGCTTGAGCTGCCACACAGTCAACCAATTGAGCCACAGAGGTCGTCAAAGTTTTGTTATTAATGTTTGCCATCAAACGTGCTAGTGGAAAGATAAGTCCTGCCTAAAAAATCAGAAACCGGGCATTCGTCTTAATTTTATAATTATTGATCACCAAAAGCAATTCTTGAAGATTTGTGGGTAGTGGGTACTTAACTCCCTCAAATTATTATGTACTAGATGTCGCCCACAACTCCGTTGCCTCCAAATTCGTTTATCGCGCGGGAAACGTGCATTTTTCCGGGAAAAGTATCAACTTTCACGGAACTTCATACCAAATTTCAGCAAAGTCGGTTCAGCGGTTTGGGCGTGAAGAGGCAGACAGACAGACACACTTTCGCATTTATATTATTAGTATGGATTGTTAGGTACTTGTAATTATATTGTAGTAAAGCTATTTGTGCGACACCTGTCTTTCAGTACAAATAACGTATTGTAGGAGTTTTGATGTTTATCGAGTGACACGTAACAAAAATAGCAGTAGATAATTCTGTATTCAATTACAATAAATATTGGATCGAAGTTCCTTATCGCGCGTTGCGAAAGGGTGTTAGACAGAAAAAGTTGTAATGACACTTTTTTAGTACCTGCGAAGCAGGGGGCGTTGATGTGGCGATGACGTCAACTCGCGGGAAATTTAAAATTCTACCATTCCTAGAGGAATGGTAGAATTCGCCATAGATGGCGGGAAATTTGATTTTTAACAGCTCTCAAGTTTTTTTATTATAGCTATCTGGTAGAAGAAGTGTCAGTAGGTATTATGAAAAAGTGGTCCACGATAAAATCCGTAAGTGCTTATTATTCCATTATTTAATGGAATAATAAGCACTTACGGATTTCAGAATGTTTGTTTACTGTCTATAGTCTATACTATATGTAATATTTTTATTAATGTGTTAGTCTTGCTAATACTGGAGAACGGCTGAACCGATTTGGCTTATTTTAGTCTTGAAATATTCTTAGAAGTCCAGGGAAGGAATAAGGAGGACCGAGATGTGATACGAAGTTCGCCGGGTCATCTAGTTTAAAATATTTACAAAACACACTTGGATGTCTTATGTGCGGCAGTGTGATTTTCTTGATGACCATATCCATGGCACTGGTGATGCGTTTATTCAAAGATCGCATCATGACTCTACCGGCCATATTCACCATCTAGACAAAAATAAAATAAGGAATAATTAGGAAGAACTAAATTATAAATAAGTGTAACTTGTATTTGTTTGACACAACTTAAATTTAAGTAGCCAATGGGCTAGACTCTAGGTCTTAGTTTATAAGGTTAGGACTTCAGTAGCTATAGTCATAACTCATAATATCTCTTAGGTACAGACTAATAAACCAATGAAAAATTGCAAACGTCCACGTTTGCAATTTTTCATTATTTGTTGGAGTAGGTATACGGAAAAATGAAGTAATGAAAATAAACTCAAAATTCAGTTAATAACATCACATTTACACAAGGAAATTTTTCCATTAAGATTATTAAAACATAAAAATTAATTATTTACCTCAATCATTTTTCTTCTTTCAGGTAAATTACTGGCATTAGAGACGGGGTCTGGCAAATTCTCGACATTATCGGAGAAAGTCACCTCTACTAGCGTTGTCAAAGACGGCTGAAAGGTAATGAAGGTTGTAACTTGTATCATGTTAACTACGTAAAATGAACATTTCTCTTCAAGCTTTAGGAAACATAATACTATTATTATACTAAAACTGAGGTCAGTTATAATTCTGAACATAGGGACTTTCTTTTGAAATACACATGCATGATATATTCAAATTCATATTGTTCTAAATATATACAAAGATAAGCATCCTACCAATTGTGCTACCAATAATATAGATATATGTATCACAAATATTAACCTAGTTACTACCTAGTTAAGAGGTTAAATAATATTATTTTTATCGAGTTTTTCACCGACTTGAAGAAGAAGGAGGTTTCTAATTTAAGAGCGGGCTGTGCAATTTTTCCGTGTTTTCTAATAAGTATTACGATCCCGGAAGAAGATTCATTGTATATTTATCTGATATTTAGCTAACGAAAAACACGATTCACTTATTTTGACTCGATAGTTTTATTTTTCGAAATTATGAAACTTTTTGGGCATTTCAACAAATATCTGTTACACTTATTGAGTTACTATCATTAAATAACTTGCACTACTACAATCACACACTTTATAAAATAATAGCTAAAGGAAATATTAGTATTGTATTTAGTTTTTAAGTAATCATCAAAAAACAGTTTTGGGACTTACGACCTTTACTTTCGTGCTATAATGCGGGAACCGTTATTACGCGATATTGTTCACTATTAGCTGCAGCCTTAAGTACATTGCCCGGGAGCACGATTCATGGAATTATTGTATCACGATTGGAGGATAGCGTTGTGTCATGTGTGTAGGCGGGACTAGCGTTTTCACAGCGCGCTCTTAACCGTAAATGTGCTTTTTATATTTGTTTGCGAATAACTTCGTCGCTTATGATCCGATTTTGATTATCTATACTTTTTTGTTGGAAAGAAGACATTTCATAGGTTTCATGATAAGGAAACTCGATATAAACGGCATTAGAGTTGCCGTTTAGATTGAGTAAACTAAACTTACTACTGGCGTGGGTGGTCGATCTTTGGCACGTTTTAAATCGTAATCCACAGAGTCCTTAGCCTGTATGCGAGTTATTTCGCCAAAAGCGATGGCCGAGTTTCGCTGGTTCGTAACCTTAGGTGGTAACTCCGTATCATTTTGTGCGGACCATCGCACTGGCTTGTGGCCCCTAAAATAAAATAAAAATCCTTGGCCGAACATAAAACCTTTTTTAAAGTCGGCTAAAAAGCCGGATTATCAAGACAATCGCGGCTCGGAAAGTTTCTGTATTTATTTTCCTTTACTTGATTGATGTTGAACGTAAAGTTAATCACTTCCTGAGCCTAAATTATTAGAACTTGAATAGTTGATTAATTTTAACTTACAGATGTTGTCGCGGAAAAGTAAAGAAAGTAGAAAGAAGAGTGTTTCAGCACTTTTTTTTTCTTTTTTGGAGACAAAATCTGTTAGTTCTTAAAAGATTTATAACATTTGCGTTAACCTAAATTATCATTAGCTAATTAGTATCGAGCATCAAATAGGCCCTATAATGCATATCATAATATTTTATACACTAACCCCTTTAAAGAAGCCGGTGACCGTGGGATGTGGAGGAACTCCTGTGCCGCTCTGTAGTAAGCCGCATGTTGGATGTGCTGCATCATTATATTCACACGTTTTCTTGCGTATATCATTATTGCATTTTCGAGTAGCTGTAAAAAAGTGGAAATGTTATCCATATACTAATATTATAAATGCGAAAGTGTGTCTGTCTGTTACTTCACGTCAAAACCGCTGAACTGATTTTGCTACAATTTGGTATAGAGATACTTTGAGTCCCGCAAAAGAACATAGGATAGTTGTGGAAATGCAGTCTGGGCAGTTCTGGAAATATTACATACATACGGGTCGAATTCATAACCTCCTTTCTTTGAAGTCGGTTAAAAAACATATTAATGTCAAACAATTACTTGATCCAATATCTTGATGGGTGGTGACGGCAGCATGATCTCCATGTCCATCCTGGCTCGAGCCTGGCCCAGCATCATGAGGGTGTCTCCAGGAGTGGACATGGACAGGGACACCGCTTCGGTGGCCATGCGCTGCGCCTTGGTCAGGTTTATGCCCTTCGATCCGCGCTTCGACTATGAAAATTTGCATAGTTCTAGTAACATTAATAATTGCGTCTGTATTTCGGCTGAATAGAAGACGTGAGTGGAAGTACCAGGTAAGTGACAGTAAAAAAATTGCGTTTTTTTTTTGCATTAATGGTAGTGGAGGCAATGAAGGTTTTCACCTCCGATTTCATTAAACCTCCATCGATTTTCATGAAAATTGGTGAGTAGGTAGGGGATACCTTAAGAAACAAAAGTGACATAGTGCCAATTTGCGCTATTGCCCTGGGGGTGAATGCCACCCCTTCTCGGAGGGTGTATTTTTTTTTAAATAAAAATAACCCAGAAATCATTAGAGACACACACACAAAATTTGTTATATGAAGTTTTTTGAATAAATCAGTACTTTCGGAGTTATTAAAGATCAAAGATCATGTTTTTGTGTGAGAAAAATACATGTTTAAAAGCTCTTGAAACTACCTTTAAAATGGTTTTTAAATGAACCTGATAACTATAAAACTAAGGGAGCTATTGTAATAAAACAAATAAATTATTTTTTGAAAAAAATTTGAAGCTGTGATTTGGTATTCTTAAATTGTAGGAAAATGTGTCAATTGGTACTTACTATACATGTCATATATGGGTACGTGTGTGTGTTGTCATGACGGAAAAAAGTGAAAGAAATGGTAAACATTTGCTGGAAAAAGTGGTGGGGCTTTCGAGGATGACGTGGTCTATTGAATATTTTGGTATATGTTCTAAATTATAACAATTAAAATACCTCCACACCGGTTTCGGTGATAGTCAGGAATAATTTTACAGTGCTCGAGTGTGTGCGCAGTACACTAGAGCCTTCTCTCTTCCTTCACTCTCGAAATCCCCACTGGGTTAGTGAGATTCAGAAAGGGGATAACCGGCTATTAATTTCAGATCAGTGGGAAAACAATAGACAATCTGAAAATAAGAAATCGGGCAAGGGCAAGTTACACTCGCGCACGAAGTGTTCCGTACCACAATAGAGCAAAAAATTGGCTGAAAATTGTGTTTTTTTTTTTGTGTGGGAGCGCTCCTTAATTAATAATTATTATTAAAGTACAAAATATACAAGTTTCAGAAGTCTAGCTATCGGTTCTTGAGTTACAGCCTGGAGACACACAGATAGACAAACGGACAGACATCGAGTCTTAGTAATAGGGTCCCGTTTTTACCCTTTGGGTACGAAACCCTATAAAGAAGCCCAGTTTTTGTATATTTTATTCTATTTCAGTGTATCTGATGTATATATAGCGTATATCTCCGGAACTACAAGTCCGATTTAAGTAATTATTAGTAGCTGATAAAAAAGTTAAAACTATTAAGACAAGGCGTAGTTTTTTTAAGAATAAAAAATTTTGCAATAATTATTATTTTAATACATACTTAGTAAACAAGATTTTACTTCTCTAGTGTACAATAATTTAATAGGCTTAAGTTTTTTTAACCAGTAGTTTTACAGTGATTTTGCATTAAGGGAGTAGTTTGTAAGTGTTAAAATCTCATCGTGAACTAAAAATTGTATCTTAAATATTAAATAAACTCTGTATATATTATTTAGAAACTTAGAAATACAAGAAATGATTTTTTCATAGTTTTTCATTTAAGAGGTGGTTGTTAAAATGGTTCAAAATTGATTAGAATTATAAATCAGGCATAAACATATTGTTTATCTAATTAAACACAATTACTAAAGCCAGAATGGTTAGATCTGCATTTTTTCTCTTTTTTTAAAAAGGGGTGAATTTCACCCCTAAAATGCAAAAAGCGCAATACGAGCATATGTCACTTTTGAAGTAGAGGGTTCAACGTACTGAATTCCAAAATTTCATCCAAATCGATGAAGGTTCAACGAAATCGGAGGTTTTGCCTGATTTTTGCCTTCATTAACTGTACTATGGAGCCTTTAGGAAATACGACTTGAAATAAAAAAAATGGATTTTATGTGTAACTAGCATTGACCTATATAATAAATTACTAACTAGATATATTAGCTAGATGATGAAGTAGGTAAGTTACAAGGTTTGTTCAAAATATAAGGTAAAAAAATTAATAATTGTCCTTATGTTATAAAATGTTAGTTATTATAGTTCTACCAGAATCTGATGGCAAAAAGTGAGAAAATAAATTGACTCTAAGCAATACCGGGGTAATTGAAATAAAAAAAAACATTTTGATCCTTTTTTTTTCTTATAGCGGCTGATTCTGTGTGTTAAACATGCAAATATAAAAATTTATCCAATGATCAAGGATATTTTATGAAAATCTGCTGTCAAAAATTGCCATCAGATTCTGGTAGACCTATATATTATATGAAATGTTAGTATTTGGTTCTTCCACAATTGCGACTGAAACCGATACGCGACTGAATTGCGACTAACTGCGATTGATACCGAATAGCGATTGAATTGCGACCGGCGACTTTATTGCGACTCAGCTCAACTGAATTGTGCCCAAATTGCTATTGAAATGAATGAAAAACTGGCTTTTCCGAATAATCCTTAATCTATGTCAATATCCAATATGTTTGGGTTACACTCGGCAGCTGGTTTAATTAGCCTTCCTTTACTTATAAACTAGCTGACCCGGCAAACGTTGTTTTGCCATATAAATTATTTCTAGTATCAATATAAAAAGTAGATAGAAACCTATTCTCAGGCCTAACGACTGTACATACAAAATTTTGTTAAAATTGTTTTTTTTTTTTATGAAATAAAGGTGGCAAACGAGCAAACGGGTCACCTGATGGAAAGCAACTTCCGTCGCCCATGGACACTCGCAGCGTCAGAAGAGCTGCAAGTGCGTTGCCGGCCTTTTTAAGAGGGAATAGGGTAATAGGGGAGGGTAGGGATGGGAAGAGAAGGGAATAGGGGAGGGTAGGGAAGGGAATAGGGTAGGGGATTGGGCCTCCGGTAAACTCACTCACTCGGCGAAACAGCGCAAGCGCAAGCGCTGTTTCACGCCGGTTTTCTGTGAGAACGTGGTATTTCTCCGGTCGAGCCGGCCCATTCGTGCCGAAGCATGACTCTCCCACGTATAAATCATTCGGTTGAGTCATTTTGGAGGAGTTCGTGCACAAACACTGGGACACGAGAATTTTATATAATACTAGCTGTCCTGGCAATGTTGTTTTGCCATATAAAGTATTTCGCCCATATTATTTTTATTGAAGTGACTAAATAAGTATGGCACCATGGCAACGTCCATCGCTATCCCGTCGCACAAACAATGGGCGCCGTCAGTCTCGAGTTGTAATAATTTACTATTATTTATTCAACAAATGCACTTATTAATATATAAAAAGTAGTCAGTAGCCGATTCTCAGACCCACTGAATATGCATATAAAATTTGGTAAAAATCAGTAAAGACGTTTCGGAAAAGTACGGTAACTAACATTGTGACACGAGAATTTTATGTAAGTATAAGATTAAAATATAAATATTATACTATTTTTTTATCTACAGATAGACAAATAAATTACATAACAATAAACAACAGGATTTAAAGGTATACTGAAAGCACCTTTTCAAACTCAGCACCCATTTTTCTAATCAGAACATCTCTGTTACTCGTGGCCACACTCCCGTGAAGTTTTCTCCAATTGGCCATTCTGATGCGTTGTAATTCCAAATCCGTGTTGTAAGCATATTCTTCGGCTCGTCTGAAGTTGAAAAAAAAAAACATGCTATAAAAGACACTAACTGTCGCACTCAGAGAGATTTAATATGTACTTAAATAATCTCCATACATGTGCTGTCAAAACTTAAACTCTTCATTAAATTCAAATGAATGTATCATTTAAAATCTCTGAGTGCGGCCATTAAATTAATTTTTTGAAAATGCCTTTTTTTCTTGCAGATTGGAGTGTGTGTGAGATATTATTTTAAGTTACAATAGGTACGATATTATCAAAGCCATAACATAAGTAAAATAGAACGAACTTGGCTCTCCTCGTTGCAGCTGCTTTCATGTCTTCCATGTATATTTTGAGAAGAAGAGCGTCATTCATTATTTTCTGGTGTTGAGATTCCACTCGGGCTTTCCATTTGTTTTCAGCCTGTAAAAGTTATAATATTAGGTCGAATTACATTACTTCACACAATAAACTACTAACGCCATCTATGAGCTAGGCTATAACTTATTCCAAGCAACGCATTTCTACAGTACATGAAACTTCAACAACTTATTGTACAATGTAGTTCACAAAATAATAGACAGATGGCCTGGGGAAATAAATATATTTTAGAGTTTGTTTACTTGATAAAATCGATTTATGTTCAAAATGTGTGAAAATACTTTTTAATGTTAGTACAATACCGAAAAATGTAGTCTATTAATAATTGTGCCTGCGTGCACTTCACTTGACTCTTCTTGCTGGTAGCAATCCCATGCCTTTGTACCAAATCTTACCTCAGCCTCTAACTTCCTTTGCTTCAGATCTTGTTCCAACTTCAATTTAATAAGCCTCTTCTTCTCGTTGCTCCTCCACAAGCGGATCATTGTGATCTTCCTTCGTATTTCCAACTCAGCTGCCGCGTGCACGCGTTGTTTGATTCGATTTTCTTTTTCTCTTGCTTTTCGTGCCCTTTCTTTTCTGTTCTTCTCATTGAACTCTGCTAAATACTTCATTCGTGCTCTGACCTTTTTCTCGCGTTCTTTGGCCCTGAAAATGATGTAAATAAGTATGAGACCATACTTCACCAGATACTCCTTTAAAAGTTTTGGGTACTTACAGCCTCTTCTTTTCCGCAAATTCATCGGCATGCTCTTGCGCTACCTTCTCCAAGTGTTCCTTGGCACGCTCTCTTCTTATAAAAACTTGTTTTTTCCTAGCGACATCTGCTTCTACTCTTCTCAAAACTAAATCATCTCTGGCTCGTTCATCCTGAGATAACCATTTGATAAAAACTCCTCTTTAAGTACTATTTATCTTTGTTAAGTTTCGCCTGTAGGAAAATCATACATTACCAATTTCTTTATCTCCATATGGATTCTATCCATGAATTTGTTGTACAGAAATTTTCGATACTGGTTGAATTCTTTCAGTGTGCATATAGCACGACCGTCTTTCGTGCAGTTGCCCAGCGATATCATCATGTTGCGAGCCGGTTTACGTGAGAAGTGGTGAGTCAGATGAGGGTCGTGGATGGGCACGTACTCTATGCTGACGCTGTAGCCGTGAGGATCTGACAGGTCGAAGGTCGGCTGAGGACCTGCACCGAGGCCTTTCCGAAACACCTGGAAAACACAAGTCGTGCTTACGACATAAGGAAATAGATGTGAAGCTTAAGGTCTCAAATGGAAGATCTTGGAAGGCTACTACGTTGTCAATTTCAGCTGTCGTGATGCAAGACTGTGGCACTAGTTGTACCGCCGATCACAGAACATGAAAGAGAGAAAAAGTGACAAAGCATGCTTACATCTTCACCAATTTTACCACGGGAAAATACAATTTTCCCCTCCGGTATCTGTGGTACTGGTAACTTGCATTCTAACCCTAACTTGTACCACATTGGTAATCCATTCTCGGGAACAGCTCGATTTGGTTTCGGAACGGAGTCGATGACTTTTTTCAATTCGGTCGGCTTTCTTAAGGTCATTAAATTGATGTTAATATTTTCTGGCTCATCTTCTGATGATTTTATCGACATTTTATGCAAAAATAAGCAATTTTAAAAACACAAAAAAAATTAAAAAGAGCCTTGTTTCAGTGTGACAAATATAGCTGGAAATTTTATTTGTCACGAAGGCCGTGTCAAATTAAATTTCTGGCTATATTTTATACAATACATACGTACAAAAAATTCTATAATTTTTAAGGAATTTTGGAAATTTTGTCGTCGTATTTTTAAGGTAAATAAAAAAACAAACTGTTAAACGGCATGAAATAGAAAAAATCGGCCAAGTGCGAGTTGGACTCGCGCACGAAGGGTTCCGTACCATTACAGAGCAAAAATAGGTAAAAATTGTGTTTTTTTGTATGGGAGCCCCTTTTAATTATTTATTTTATTTAAATTTTATTATTAAAATATAAATAGAACTGTGAGTATGTTGTGAACATTTCAAGTTCTTCTAATTTCTATTGCCATTATTGATATCGAGCAAAAAATAGCAAAAAAATTACGTTTGTTGTATGGGAGCCCCCCTTAAATATTTAATTTATTTTGTTTTTAGTATTTGTTGTTATAGCGGCAACAAATACACAATCTGTGAAAGATTTTGAAATCTAGCTATAGCGGTTATTGAGATACAGCCTGGTGACAGACAGACGGACAGACAGACATCGAAGTCTTAGTAATAGGGTCTCGTTTTTACCCTTTGGGTACGGAACCCTAAAAAACGAAAAAAACAAAAAAAATAGTCATGGACGTACAAAAAAGTTACTTTTTTTACGTCCATTTCAATAGTATTAAAATAGTTTAATCATCATAGAGGAATATACTTAATTTCTGAAATTTTTGTCGTAACTGGCTTACATTGTTCAAGATGGAAATCATGGTTTATCTAGCAGCGGGATAAATTTTTTTTTATTATTTTATTATTCTTTAACCTTAGATTTAAACTAGCTGACTGTAGTAAATTTAAGGTTAAGCATGTAAGGCAGGTATTATTGCATGCTTATTCTATACATCTCCTGAGCGTCACTTACGCTGAGGTAGCATGCATGTATGTATGAACGTCACGAACGAATATTCTTTGACGTCCGCAAGTTAAGGACTTTAAACTCCCGCGTTAATTTGAACAAATTAACAGTTTCCGCTGCAGCCAGAGTCAGTGAGTCTTATGTTGATTAAGATAAGGGTGATATTGTAAAAGCAGTCCTCAACGACTCCTCTTGTCTGGTCTCTAGTTGTGAGCGCATGCGCCTCACTCGGCCGCCATTTTCTTTTCCACTCGCACATGCACAGCCTCACATCCTGACAGGATTTTCTTCACCACGTAGGAAAATTCTGCGGAGGCTTCTAGCTGTATATGTGTGTGTAACGCAGGTGGGCACTTTCGATGTGAGGGATGCTGGGTAAAGCTGAATTCACGTTGAGATAATAAAATCAAGTGTTTGTTTAGGCTCTATTTGTAGTTCCTTGAAGGAGAAATCTTGCCGGTTAACTAAATGTAAATAACTTTCAGCTGTCTTTTCTAACGCCTATCGAACCGAGGCCCGAGCACATTATGATTTTTTTACGAAATTTGAAACTTACAGTGAGGGAATGTAAATCAGAAGAATAGCACACGAAAGATTGTCTATATTGAATAACCAGTCACATAAATAGAAGTTAAGTACATGTTGGATAGAATATAATTTGTAATATTACATTCCTTATTAATAGGGCCCGGAAAAATATGTACTTATTAAAAAATCCAAAATATGTACATAAAATATGGACGAAAAAATGGAAAATATGGAAAAATATGGAGTACAAAATAGCAATATGGAAAAAATATGGAGTATAAATTACAATAATTAAACATTGTTTTAGTGTAGGTAAGAAAAGAGTCGCTCCTGACAGTTAACAAAGATATAGAGGACAGAAATATGCTATGCTGGCTATGCCAGAAAGCATATTTGGTTTGGGAATAAAAGTCTTTATTATAGGAAATAATTACTGTACTTACATAGTTACGGCCACATTACAAAAAAAAACTATAAAAAAGATAGCGAAATTATTATTTCAAGAAAAAAAGCACGTCACATGACGTGATGACTGATGGGTGCATACCTGCATACTTAATTATAAGTACATCAAAAATCGGCACAGAATTTTGTTTTTTTTTTTTTGTGTATTACCAACTAATATATATTCTGTGGTATTACTTAAATCCTTTATTTTATCCGAAGACCGAAACATACTTTAGTTCAATGTATTATTTTTCTCTATGCTTCAGTTTTTGTTTAGCCATGTCAGCAACAGGACCTTCAGCATAGCTGAAACTTTATTTTCTATTTCTTCAATAATCTTCTTTGGAATCTTCTTTGGAAACAAAATACGACGATAAAACGCGAGAGGAATGAAATACGCAGCCGCATGGTGGCGGAAACGTTCTTTTTTTCGTATTATTGTGAATATATTATGATTGTGACATTTTCTTGCAAAATATGGACTTATCTTTGTGAAACCCTAAAATATGGAAAAAATATGGAAAATAAAACTTGGTTTTTCACAGTCTAAACATGATAATTCATGTACTCGTAAAAAACACATTCTAGGCCGAAAACCGCGTAAAATAAAAATATGTATTTAAGTACATAATATAAATCCGGGCCCTGCTTATTAATATTATAGTCTCTAACTATATTTCAAATTCCACGAGGAACCCACCGTGGTCCATGAAAATCTAGATGTTTAATTTCAGCAACATATTAATTTGAAAGTCATAAATAGCTTTTGTAATATCGTGTACATTGTACAATGGGTGCAGTCGAGTCGGAATAAAGGGGTCAATTCAGCTGAGACAATACGTGGTCCGGCGTCGGCGGCAGGGTGGACGCGCCCCAACCGCTGACCTGACCCGCGCTGAGAGGAGCACAGATTTAGTCGGCCTCGCGACACCACCGCCGGCGGGCGTCTCGCGCGACATCACCCGTCCCTCTCACACCAACCACATCGGACGCCGGTGCGAAGGGAACGCACGTAATTGACCTGTGAATCGTAGGGTTAAAGCTCCGTGAAGTGCTCTTTTAATTACTAACCTAAGATCTAATGAGATGTGGATGTGCGCCGCCCGCGCGCCCCTCACGCCCGCGCGCGCCCTGATCAGCTGACGGGCGGCTGGTGCTCTGACCACAGGTAGGTACCGAAGACTGCACCACACTGCTGAGTGCTGACAACTGACAAACGTCACGCTGACCTTTGGCAGCGTGTATTGTGATTGGTGACCATTGATTACGCACGTGCAATTAGGTAATTGGAACTGAATAAACGCAATAATAATTGTAAGTTTAGTAGCCTAGGAGAAACGTACTTTACTAAACCATAATAAAAGAAAAGTTTGCATTTATAAGCAACAAAAATAATTTAACAATACACAAGCTTCTTGCAGTGATTGCGAGCGTTGTAAGTAGCGTGCTACTTACCAATGTTAAATATTATATTTAGGTTTTTGTGACACCACGACTGTCTTTTGATTAGCATTTAACTTTATAGCAATGAACAAAACTACGAATAATAAAAACTAAGGAAACGTAACTCCCATACTTCAACCTTTTTGAATTTGGTTCCTTTTCGCACACTAAAATATGACAATAGCTACGAAACACTCACTCAAATTTACGAAATAAAGCCGTTGACAATAATTGTCACTTCAATAATTACACAAAATTCTTGCATGTATTCGGGTCTCATTTTGTAGCTCGCGGGACAAATTTTTTGACACAGTTACTCTTCCTTAGTTTTTATTATTCGTAGGAACAAAATAAATAAACTCCACTTTAGACATATTATTTTACATCAACACGATACGACTCAGATTTAGACTAATCAAATACATCCAATTAGTGCAGATTGACGTTTATATTTTAGCTTCAGCTATTTCGGCATTGTTTGTTCAAAAAACAACTAGACGAATTGATTCGAAGTCTAAACTTTTATACCAAACAGCGGCGAGGCTAGAATAAAATGATTTTGGTTGTTTTTGGCAATTTATGTATGTTTTTTCCAAAGTAGCGTTTAAGCTCTATAATATTATCTATTAGATAAAGTGCCTAAAACATACCATGCCCAAGTTACGCGAGGGAAGTTCCGCGGATGATTTTACGTTCGGAATCTTTGTCAATTCGGATATAAGAGCCGAATTTACACTTACTTTAAAAATACATAATATTATTATGTTGCTGCTAAACTAAGATTTATTTCAATCGGGGGTACCAATTAAATTAGTTATACACAAAATAACGCAACGTAATCCATACTAATATTATAAATGCGAAAGTGTGTCTATCTGTCTGTTTGTTACCTCTTCACGCCCAAACTTTAAAAAATAATTGATATGGAGATACTTTAAGTCCCGGGAATGGACATAGGATACTTTTTATTCCAGAAAAAATGTACGGTTCCCGCGCGATAAACGAATTTTGGCGCAACGGAGTTGCGGGCGTCATCTAGTTTTAGAATAATTCTTATAATATGTCGTCATTAAATAAAAAAACATTTTGCTTGAAATGTGTGTTTTTATTTAATGATAGTCGTGTAGCTTTTGCATAATGTGTTCAGACACTTAAAGTGCAATATACAAGGTGTACCAAACTAACACCCGTATTCTTAGTTGTTTCCTCAAACCCGCCTTGACTCAACCTCAAACCTTTGAAAAAACAACATGAGTTCGCAAACAATAAATCGCAACCATTGAGATATACTATAGGAGAGAGCCTTATATCCGTGTATAAGCGTCAAAAGCGTGTAATGTTATGTCCTACTTACCAGGACATAACAAAGGAGTCGGTCTGCATATTTCATGTAATAAAAGTGTTAATAAAGGTTTTTAGTGAACATTTTATGCTAGATATTGTTGAGTTTTGTGGTTTCGCTAAATAATAAACCATAAGAACGGCCAATGAATGCCTCAAACACGTGGATTTGACATTAAATACGTAAGTTTTGAACAACATTTTTTGGGCTTTTCAATCGGTATTTTTTGTAAGCTAAAAAGATTATTTATAAGTTTAATAATCCCTTATTCCTGCTATATAAGGCATTAGTGCTAAAAATGTCACATCAATTAATAATTTGGCTACAAAAATTGCTTTCTTTTCTGGATTATAATGTGCTTCGAAATGATCGACAAATAGAAATATTCAAGAAAATACACGCATACTACTTGTATGAAAATAAGCACAAAATGGCCACGTGATGACGAGCTAAGATTACATCTATACTATAATACTTTATCTATGATCGCAACAGTTGAGTACATAAACACAGTGATATGACACAATTATATTTTGTAACAATGTGTCATGTGACGTTTGAGATTTGACAATGGCACTGACATTATATTTTTTTAAAACGAGGAGTTCATAGACAATCTGTCAAATTGGGGTCGATTTCCATAGATAAAGTATTATAGTATAGATGTAATCTTAGCCCGTCATCGCGTGGCCATTTTGTGCTTATTTTCATACAAGTAGTGTGCGTTTTTTTTTTTGAATATTTATATTTGTCGATCATTTCGAAGCACATTATAATCCAGAAAAGAAAGTCATTTAGTTCATGATATCGATAAACTATAGTTCAAGTAGTGAGAATCCGTAAACACACGTAAAAAGCTATGCAATTTTTGTAGGCAAATTATTAATTGATGTGACATTTTTAGCACTAATGCCTTATATAGCAGGAATAAGGGATTATTAAACTTATAAAATATTATCTTTTTAGCTTACAAAAATACCGATCGAAAAGCCCAAAAAACGTTGTTCAAAACTTACGTATTTAATGTCAAATCCACGTGTTTGAGGCCAATAAACCATAAGAACGGCCAAAGAATGGCCGTTTTTATGATTTATTTTTAGCGGAACCACAAAACTCAACAATATCTAGCATAAAATGTTTACTAAAAACCTTTATTAACACTTTTAATACATGAAATATGCAGACCAACTCCTTTGTTATGTCCTAGGAAGTAGGACATAACATTATAAAGGCTCTCTCCTATAGTCTATCTCAATGTCGATTTCTGTCGGTGTTGACACAAAAAAAATAATTTCTGTGACGTCATACCTACCTCTACCTCCACTCAACCTCACTGAAGGAGCAATTCGTTGAGGTAGAAGTTACGTTTAAGAATACCAAATTTGAGGAATCCTCCTTAAGGACACCTTGTTTGAGGTTGAGTCAAGACGGGTTTGAGGAAACGACCAAAGAATACGGGTGTTTGTGATAATATACTTTAGTGTAAGAGTCCCCTGTATAGAGTTCACTGGGAAAGTAGCAGCGCTGAAAGAGTAACATTTTTTTTAACTTTTGGCAAAATTCATGATGCAGGGGCGCTTTCCCATACAAATCACATAAAAGGTTGTCTTTTAGCGCTGTAACTTTTACAGTGAACTATAGAGTTCACTTGTATAGACAAGAGACACAATGCACACTGTATAGTATTATCACTTTGTTTTGTTACAACCTGTATATACTACCTGTTAACCCATCAATCCCCAAGCGGCAGCTGGCTGCCGAATAACAATTGAAAATCTATTGTGTCTGCGATTCCCACGATCGAGGTGTGTTCTGAACGAAAGTGTAACTTTTTTTTTAACTTTTGTATAGAAAATTCATGACGCTGAAGCGCTTGGCCATATAGATCACAAAAAAATGACTCTTTCACAGTGAACTCTATACAGTGGACACATAAAAACCCTAAAATATTATCACTGTGTTTTGTTACACCCTGTACATACATATTGTACCAGTATATCCTAAATCATAAAAAGTATGTCCTATTCGCATAACAATTGAAAATTCTCACGTCTGCGATTCCCACGATCGAGGTATTAATCTACATTCTGAACGAAAGTGTAACTTTTTTTTTAAACTTTTGTATGGGCAAATTTATGACGCTGAAGCGCTTGCCCATATATAGATCACAAAAAAAATGGCTCTTTCACAGTGAACTCTATACAGTGGACACATACAAACCCTAAAATATTATCACTGTATTTTGTTACACCCTGTACATACTTGTTGTACTAGTATGTCCTAAAGGATCCCACTTTACTTTTTAGTTACGGAGCCCTAAAACGTCCACGTTTTATACCCTGTATTACCTTAATGGCTGCTCTTTGGTAACAGTAATGAAATGACATAAACGTACATAAAACATTCATAAACAAGATGAGCGTTGTTTTAAAAATGGAACATCCTAATTGGATCTGTCAAAGTCAACCCCCACTTTCCCCTCTCTCCCCTTTAACCCCCACAGTCCCCGCTCAGCCCCCGCTCTACTCGTGAAGATCTCTCATTTATCTCTCGTTAAGACGATGCATAATTGATATGAGACTTGCCTCGTCACGAATTACATTTTTAATGAAACGACCGTGCTCCTGCTTCTGGGCAATTCATTTGGAAATATAATACCTCGGTGCAAGCATTCTTCCGTTTAGTAAGTTTAAAATGTATTAGAGCGAGCGCTGCGAAATAGTTTTAATTATTTACCAATTATGGTTGGTTTGTGTTTTCACGTGGTTTGGTTTTGTTTTAGCAGTAGGGTGACCGGTAAACATAATTTTTATCTATTCTTATCAAAACTAGGCCTTGCCTATCATGTACCCTACGTACACATAGAATATATATTAGCAGGTAGTATAGGCCTATAATATTATGTATACAGGGTGTAACAAAACAAAGTGATAATACTTTAAAGTGTGTATTGTGTTTCTTGTATAGAGTTCACTGTAAACACGCTGAAAGACATTTTTTTATTTGTATGGGAAAGCGCCCCTGCATCATGAATTTTGCCATACAAAAGTTTAAAAAATGTTACTCTTTTAGCACTGCTACTTTCATAGAGAATTTTATACAGGGGTCTCATGCACACCCTAAAGTAATTATCACTTTGTTTTGTTACACTCTGTATAGCAATAAACAATGACCCTCTTTATGTCTATCAAATGGCTAAATGGCTTTTTCAAAGTACTTCGCCAGTATTCCTAGAGAACTACATATTCCTAAAGTCGTACTATGTACCATCGAAGAAATTGATTCATAGGCAGTTGACAGACCAACGTCATTTGGTCGAATTATGTCAATTCAATGTAATTCGTGATGTGTTATCTGGGCTTGACAAAACGCGACCAATTTATTTAGGTCCAACATCTGCCTAGGAATCAATTTTTCTGGTAGTACTTTAGCGTGGTCAAATGACGCGGACGTAATGATTATTTTGTCGGCAGGTCTGGAACATAGAGCACGTCATGTGACCGCTCGCGCTCACAACATGCGCTGGGCCGTCGCCGCTCTAGCGATGCTCTTCGCCACGGGTAAGTCACCAATTAAAAAACATTTTTATTGTTATAGTGCAACAATGTTTCATATCATTGACTGTCTTGACATAACAAATCAACGTGGTGAAAAAAGGAACTAACGTAGCCATCATATAGAAACGCCATTTTTGGCAGTTCTCCCTTTACCTGCAGCGCCTCCGCCCACGTTCACTTAGGGCTCCCACACAAAACTGCGAATTCGCATCGCATCGTAGTGTCATTTTTATTATGAATTTTGTCGCAGATACTTGCGATGCGATGCGAATTCGCAGTTAGGGCTCCCACACAAAACTGCGAATTCGCATCGCATAGCATCGTAATGTTATTTTTATTATGAATTTTGTCGCAGATATTTGCGATGCGATGCGAATTCGCAGTTATGTTTGGGAGCCCTTGCAGCGTTGTCGCACTGTAGACTGGGACCGTACCACGAAACCGTTTTGAGACTCAATCAATCGTACGAAAATGCCGCGTCCTACTCCAACAAACGTGGAATGACGTTGTTAGAGTAGGACGCGGTATTCTCGTCCGATTGTTTGAGTCTCAAAATTGTTTCGTAGTAGGCCTACTGTATCCAACACGCTTAGCATGACAGCCATAGAATGGGTTTCTTTCTAATAATATATACAAAGGGACAGACTGACAAAGAAAATCTATCGGTATGTTCCTAAATATCTCTGCGTTTCTATTTATTTCACATTTCTACTGTGTTCATGCTAATCTTACTGCTGTCGTTGCGGAAGAGTTAAATAAGACTTCACTTAAAAGTACTATGGTAACAACATAGTAAGGCGATAATTGCTCACAGACATAAATGACATGGTAAAGTAGAAAAAACAAAAATCAATTTAACCAAAAAGTACTTCCTAATGTGCAGTGTGAACCCTGCAGAAGATGCCTGTAACAACAACGTGTCAGCTATTACGTTCGTAACCCGTAGCCAAGTCGTAACGTTGGCCCGTAACCTACGGCCGCGACATGCTCTAACAACGTAAAACCTTTTTGGTGATAAAATATTTTTTACCACCAAAAACTCACATGGATGGTTGTATATGTATACAACCATATAACCATAATTTATACGACTATGCCTATTAGAAACAAAAAATCACAAGACGATACTTTATAAATCAAACGTAATGAGGTACCTATAGTCAAAATGAAATAAAATGCCACCAGCGATCAAAATTGATCGCTGGTGGCATCTTATTTCTTTGACCATTCATTTGACCTTTCTAGTATAGGAGCGATGAGAAAAATGCTCGCACTTTATTCTGTTAACTTAAAAATAAAAATTAAACTCTTATGATGATACAGTCTATCATAAATTTATCGGAAAATCTCTTTGTAACTCTAATGATAATATCCAATTCTCTACTTAATTCCAATATCGTCCAAGAGGCACATTGTAGGTGCTGGCCCACTACAAGCCATCGCCATTGTGTAGACGTGGTAATGGTGTATGATGGCGGACGATTTCCAGGCGTGGCACGCAAATCGCAATAGCGTAGCCTGCAGTGGGCCATCGTGGGCTATTGTGTACTGGCTACTTTAGACTAGAAACATCTTTCACTTCATTATCAATCGCAGGTTTATATAGAAAACTATGAAATATGGCAAGTTTTTGACAGGGGTTCAACGACAGCTACCGCCTCGATTCGCCGGTACACGTTAATTTCAACGAATCCTATCGTCACCGTCACAAGTCACAGCTATTAAACGTTTTAGCAAATTACTACAATAATGATTATTCTACGAAGTCGCATTCGAACTCCGCATGGCCCTATTAGTTTAAACCAGGTCTCTCGTAGTTCGTTATATTATTTGGAGTGTATGCAAATTGTATATTCATGGTTCACATGGCGTTAACATTTCCGCGTTTGACACCAATTTACATTTTAATTGGGCAGGGCCACGAGGCGATGTAAAAATGAGCCAACGATACAAAACAATTGCTACTGTACTCAATCACAAGTACCGGTTACTGGTTTGTGCTATATTATAAGCAAAGTTTAACATTGCAACTTTGTTAGAGAGAAGGTGTGAAGGCCTTTTTCTTTTTCGCCACATATAAAATATTCTTTATCGCCTCAACTCATTTCTTTATCGTCTCAACGATTTCTCATTTATCGTGATAAGATGACTTTTGCGTTTATTCGTAGGGTCAGGTCACACGTCTTGTGGTGTTAAAATAGAAACTGACCCTAAGTGGGTATGTAAAAGAGGGTATTAAAACCAAATCAAAAAATAGTTAATAGAATCAGGCGTTACTTTGCGGAAATCCATAGCTTAAAATTTAGTTTGTTATTATTTTTAGCAATATTCCGCGAAATAAACCTCAACTTTTAAGTAAATGACTGAGTGTACGCATAGGCATGCGTACAGCACGTCGGCGTCAAGCTTTACGGACGTTGTTCGTAGAGTCCACATCCTGAGGATGCTCCGGTGTTGGGGCGAAACGCGCGTCGAGGTTTTCAACCTGCATGGTGGTGAGGGGCCTTGCACGGATTTGCCAACATTATTGCTTGTGTGGTAGTGGTGTTTGCAAGTTCTTGCATGCGAGTGTACGCATAGGCAGTGTGGGAGAGGAGGGAGGTGCTGTACGCATGCCTATGCGTACACTCACTCATTTACTTAAAAGTTGAGGTTTATTTCGCAGAATATTGCTAAAAATAATAACAAACTAAATTTCAAATCGAAAAACATAAATTATAATATTATACATAATATTGATTTTAACAAAATTCTCACAGCTAAGGGCTTCGCTATATAATATTAGAACACAAGGCTGAAGGCACATTAGCTAAAGCTATCCCAACTATATCCATGTAGGTATAATATAAGTATGTATTTTACCCACATAACAGAAACGGGTAAGTGTTATTTGAGACGGCGTTATTTTAGTAATCGCTTAAAGCCTCTTACCGACGCCGCGCCGCAATGTAACATTATATATGCCTTTTAACGTACTCTCAAATTTCTGAAACGATCCTTACAGAAACAAAAAAACTTAGTAACCTAACGCACAGAATACATAATGTTAGTACAAGCCTAACGTAAGCATAGAAATAATAATAAATGCCACCAAAGTCACGCGGAAGATGGAAACAATGAATGGTTGTTAGTAACTTATAGCAAACAGACAGGCAGACATGCAGTCTTATTAAAAGTTTCATAATATACATTTTGAGTAATCGGTGTGGTAATCACTTTAAGCTTTTATAATAATGAACGGTTTACATAATTTCCAATCTAGTGATCGAATCCAGCGCTTTATTACAACTTTAAGAGTGAAATACTATTAATTATTAATTACTAGATGACGCCCGCAACTCCGTTGCGCCATAAATCGTTTATCACGAGGGAACCATACATTTTTCCGTAATAAAAAGTATCCTATGTCCTTTCCCGGGACTCAAAGTATCTCCATACCAAATTTCAGCAAAATCAGTTCAGCGGTTTGGGCGTGAAGAGGTAACAGACAGACAGACAGACAGATAGACAGACAGACACACTTTCGCATTTATAATATTATAGTATATAGTAAGTATATAGTATAGTAGGTATATAGTATATAGTATAGTATATAGTAATAGTAAATAGTAATAGTAAATAGTAATAGAGTAGGTTATCCATACTTGGATAACCTACTCTGATAAAATATGTGGCAAAGTTATAACAAGAAAAAATAAAACCAACAAAGTTATTCTGGGGAGTAATTTAAATAATAGAGATAGTGTGTATCGTCTCTGTAGGCAAAGAGAGAGAGAGAGAGTAATCCTGTAGCTGAACCGACGTCACTCGCAAATATAGTTGCATAACCTACGACGGACGAATCTATGTTGGACTAGGCCCGACAGAGGTACAGGATTTAGTACATTTCCAAGAACTACGTGTTAAATCTATGGACGTAACGTACTATCTCAATTCATGCTTTAAGTACTTGATCGATTTCGATGGGATTTGATTTAAAGATAGTTTGATTTTCGAGAAGGACGTTTTTATTTTAAATTTTTTCCATAAATTTTTCTCCTTAAGAGAAAAGTTTAAGGAAATAAATATTCTGACCGTCGCATCTCAACACGTCTATATAATGTACTGTATGTAAGAAAGAACTTAAATAATTTCAAAAAGAAAAGCGACAATCATTGTTTTAACACTAGGAATAAGAATGAATTAGAAATACCAGTGATCAGACTAAGCAAAGTCAGCAAATCTTTTAAAGGCCAGTGTATACGCCTGTACAATAGAATCCCAGAAAACGTTCAAAATCTCTCTACCAATAAATTTAAAAAAGTAGTAAACGAACTTTGTGTGCTAAAGCTTATTATAAAATCAATGATTTCACTGACGACAACACACCTTGGGAATAGGGTGGTTCCTACTGGCTATTTTTTATATTTCCTATTGTAAATAGCTATAAGTCATAATATTGTTATATGATATTTTTTAAATTTTAATTTTCAATCTTTTTATAATAGATGGCCCCGTGCGAGTTTCTTACGCCGGTTCTTCTCGCCGAGTTAGTTCCCGAACCGGTGGTAGGCACCTTAGTAACGACGTTCGGAATTTTTTTTGTAAAAAAATTACTCTGAATAAAAACTATTTAGATTTTGATTTGATTTTACTGTAACAAAATGTTCGATTCCCGCTCTAAATGCAAACATGAAATTATTAATGCGCAACAAAGGGTTACACTCCGCAAAACGAGGCGACACTTCCTATAGTATTGTAGTGTATAGTAATGTCACAAAATATATTATTTAAGCCGTGTCGTATCGTGTCACTCGGCAGCAGTATAGTTAGGCTGGATTTGTATGAGTCAGAGCAAACGATCGGTTTGTTCGCTACACGGCCGCCAGATCACAAGCAAGTTTGTAACGAATCATTAGCTATGTCCACACTGTGCCTTTTTTTGTTCATCAAGGGCATGCGTCATAGCGCAGTCAACAGCGCACGTGAGGCATGCCCGCGACGCATGCGCTCTGACCGTATCCAAATCTTTCGCTTTGTTCTTTTTTTTCTCAAAAATGTCAATGTTGGCGTTACGTTCGTTGAAGGATTCAATTATTGAATGCGCCAAACAAGAGTTGAATACAAAGAAGATGACGAAAATTGAAGACGAAAGCGCATAGTGTGGACATAGCTATTCATAACTAGATGATGCCTGCAACTCCGTTGCTCCAAAATTCGTCTATCGCGTTGGGACCGTACATTTTTTCGGGATAAAAATAATCCTATGTCCTTTCCCGGGACACAAAGTATCTCCATACCAAATTTCGGAAAAAATGGTTCAGAGGTTTCGGCATGAAGAGGTAACAGACAGACAGACACACTTTCGCATTTACAATATTAGTAATATGAAAGTAATATGAATTATAGCGATTTATTCATACTGCTAAGTCCTAGTGATCTCGCGGTTTAGCCGCTAAACCGCGCGTTCAGGCGGGCGGAAATAAATCGAGCCTCACGCGTAGTGTGCCTCGTAGATGCTTCAACGTGTACTAAAGTTCCTGTACCACTCAAGTGTGTCCATACTAATATAATATTATGTACTACTAATATAAATGCGAAAGTGTGTCTGTCTGTCTGTTACTACTTCACGCCCGAACCGCTGAACCGATTTTGCTGAAATTTGATACAGAGATACTTTGGGTCCAGGGAAAGGACATAGGATAATTTTTATCCTGGAAAAATGTACGGCGCGATAAACGAATTTTGGCGCAACGGAGTTGCGAGCATAATCAAGTAGTGCTATAATAATAATAATAATAATAATAATAATAATAAAACGCAATGGAAAGTTAACACAGTCAAAACAATACCCATAGTTATTTCGACCACTGGCATTATACCTAAAACGCTACACACTTCGCTCAAAACACTCAACATACATCCACTCACATACATCACCTTACAAAAAGCTGTCACCCTCAACACATGCCGCATCGTCTGCAAGTTTTTAGCCATTAACAATTAATCATCCCATTACCTGAACTTGTTTGGCCACAAGCCCGCAACTTTAGTAGAACCCTGTAAAGGCGAATAAAAAACAAAATAAACCATAATAATAATAATAATAAAAACATTTATACTAGAAACTTTGGGCATAATACCATACTACATTACAAAATAAGACGTAAACACAGAACAGTTCAAATTAAGTTGACATGAAAAAACCAAACAATAAGAAAAACTAGCTAACTAAGAATTAAAAAAAAAAAGTAACAAGTAATAAACATTTAAATAATAACAGCTTATGGACCAAGAGTGTAAATAATAAGTGTGAATGTTCCAGGGGGCTCCGGTCAGGAGCACGGGCCGGTGTTCCTGATGGAGCCGCCGGCGCGGCTGGTGTTCTCCAACAGCACGGGCGCGCGCGTCTCCTGCGCCGCCCACGGCTACCCCGCGCCGCTCCTCGCCTGGCAGCACGCTGACGGCTCGCCGCTCGACGACGTGCCGGGACTCAGGTACGATGGAGCCGCCGGCGCGACTGGTGTTCTCCAACAGAACGGGCGCGCGCGTCACCTGCGCCGCCCACGGCTACCCCGCGCCGCTCCTCGCCTGGCAGCACGCTGACGGCTCGCCGCTCGACGACGTTCTGGGACTCAGGTACGATAGAGCCGCCGGCGCGGCGTGTGTTCTCCAATAGCACGAGTGCGCGCGTCTCCTGCACCGCCCACGGCTACCGGATCACTATTTAATTTAAAGCTTATCAGCAGACAGCAACAAATATGTTTTGAATCTCGAGTTATCTTGCCTTACCATTCCTCGTATACCTGCTAGTGACGAAAGCTGAAAAAACTGCAATTTTTAAGCCAAGTTGGAAAAAACTTACGTAAAACTGAGACAGAACTTTTTAAAATAAACTGGAGACGATCGCAGGAGAGTTCTACGCCGCGTAGCTGTAGCTCTTCTACGTGCGTAGCCCCTCTACGGCGACGGCTGCGTAGTTCTACGGCGTAGATACTACGTAAACAAAGACAAGACTTATACTCCGTTTTAACTAATTTTGATGTGTGATTGTATTAGCCGACAGTAAATCGACCAAATTAATGTATTATATTGCAGTCCTTTACTTCAATTGTTAACATTATAGCCCTATAATGAGATTTGTCTTCATTTTGATCTAAATGAAAGAGATACCGTTACTACGTTTGCGTAGAAGACTCTGTGCAAACGTAATAACGTAGTAAAGATTTATAGATGCAAACGCCGTAAAGTGACGTAGCCGGAGTATACAATGTTGTAGTATATCAAAAATATATAGTTTGACTTGGAATTTTTCACGCGGGCGGTATTTTTGTTTCTCATCGCTCTCTAGTTAATATTTCATAAGAAAATATAAACGTCGCTCCTCAAAAGCCACACGTGCGGGCATCAGGTGTACTTCTACTTGACGGCATAACATATTCCTTATTTATTGAACAATTCCCAGAAACAGTCAAAAGTTTCCTATCATCCAACTTTGAGAGTTTTGATACTTCTCTGATATGTTAAAGATATTTTTTATTATTATAAGCTATGTGTATCTTCTTTATAACACAGTAGCTACGGTTAAAACAAAGGTAGAATAGACGATAAATTAGGAGGCTTAGACCCAATTTCACCAACCTCTGTTTGTTAAATCCTAACAAGGCATTACTTAACGGACCTTCGAAAATTAAACAGACTGTCAAAATACCTGTATGTCCCACAGTAAAAATTTAACAGCGGATTAGTAAATGCAATGTTAAGTGAACAACGAGTGAACAACTATCAATTCGTTCGTTCTTGTTATAAGGCGACGAAATTGCAATGTACAAGTTTAATACGACATGTTTGCTGCAATGTGTCATTTTTTTCCTTATTCGTATAATACGTCATCTGGTAGATAATGCGACCAAATTAAAATATCACTGATCGCATGCATTTGTTACGCTACAATAGTTCTTTTTAATTTACCAGGTTAATAATTATTATCTGTCAAAGCTGAAAACACGAATCATAATACAAACTTTTATTTACATAATTCGGTTTGGTAATTTTGATAGAAGTTAGTGTATTTGCAATGTCAAGGAAAATCCGAGGACTGAATTTTTGACAAAATGAAAATAAATAATTATTCATCACTATGAAAAATAATAAATAATATGTAAGGATGTGGCGGAAACACTTAAAAGTCAAAACAGATTATTTTATTGATATTAGATATTGTCTTTGATAGTAGTTATTTTGACTAATACAACGGCCTGTTAAATATTTAACGGACCTCCACAGCAGGAATTAAATTTAACACCGTGTTAGGTGATTTGACATGACATTAGCGCATGGTGGAACGCTCGATAGCTCTAACAGGCCGTTAACTGATTTAACAAGCTATTATTTATTTAACATTGCTTGATGAAACTGGGTCTTAAGCGAATAGGCAAGCGGTTAGAGTATGAACCGCAGGTTTTGCAACTTATTACAATAGTTTTCCATCTAAAAAGATCCTAAAAAAATCGCACCTAAGTCTGATTTTACAGTCGCGTTGACCGCTTGCTGAACGTCAGCTCCGACACCGAAATCTATAAAATATTAGCACAGACCGCTACGTGTTATTCGTTATTCATAAACACTTTCTAGAATTTCATAGATTCGGTATTTTCATACTTTTATTATTGTATCAGCGCCGACGCTACGCGTGCGATCTGCCTGAGATTAAAATCATTCTCAAAATTTTTAGCGTCAAGTGTAATATGATCGATGCCGACGACAATTTGCGATCGATACGATCGCAAATTGTCGCCGGCGTTTTGCATTTTTTATAGCAACGCCACGGAAATTTTTCTTTCGTTTGTCACCGGATGCGCGGCTGGACTTAATGTTCGTCCTTTGTTACTCTCCCGACTCGCCCATAAAACTCCTGTGAATCGAGGAGCGAAGTTCGGTGTGATGTATTAAATTGCCTTCGCGTTTGTCAGGGACTCTTTGGTCTTGCATTTGAAAGTTGCTGGGAATGGTCTTCATACTTCTACTTCATCGAATAGAAAAAAAATATTAATTCGCATCTGATATTTTGCAGTTGCATTAAGCGACTCGTTTATTGGACACGGGGCATCCGTTTGCCCGACAGCGTTGTTGTTGGCTCCGAATCATATTATGATGCTAGTGTAGTTAAAAGGTATCCTATAAAATATTTTGAATCTAATGAATGATGATAATATGTAGAATGTCTAACTGCTCAATTATTCCTAAAGATGAGCTCTTATTTTTTTTTTAAGTTACCAAGCAAATATAAGTTTTGAGATAATCTTTAAAACCCCAATAGCATCGTAGCTATAATTCTGGTGAATTAGACTCAGCAGTCAACACCGCAACTTCGTGAACGATTTGAACTATTCAAAACACCTTATACATATTTCATGTCGGATCTTGCGTCTCAAATCTTCGCCTTGCGACGCCACACGACAGATAATTTTAAAGATAACCGCGTTTGGCAAGTCGATAACTCCGAAGGTTGCCTTTGAAGCGTTTCATGAGTTTAACTTGAGGTGCTTTAACTTGAACTCGCAATTCGCTATAAGAGATTTGCATTATCCAAATTAATCTGGAGATTCTCATCATCTGGAGTTGGCAAAGGTTGGCAGACTTGGTTCAGTTCGTATTGATATTGGTTTTAATACACATGTGTCACGAGTATTTTATCCGAAGAAAAAGTTTCACATGATTTCTTTTTAAAAGCATATATATTTCTCAATCATTTTTCTACTTACGTTTTTAGGGTTCCGTACCCAAAGTGTAAAAACGGAACCCTATTACTGAGACTTCAATGTCCGTCCGTCTGTCCGTCTGTCCGTCTGTCTGTCTCCAGGCTGTAACGCAAGAACGGTATAATAGCTAGTTGAAATTTTCACAGATTATGTATTTCTGTTGCCGCTATAACAAAAAATACTAAAAACAAAATAAATTTAATATTTAAGGGGGGCTCCAGTATAACAAACGTGATTTTTTTAATATTTTTTGCTCGGTATCAATGATGACAACAGGTAGCCACCTGAAATGTTCACAAAATACTCAGTTTTATTCATAGTTTAATCATTCATAATGAAATTTAAATAAAATTAAAAATCCCGTACAAAATCACATGTTTTTTTTTTTCTCTATAGTGGTACGGAGCCCTTAGTGCGCCAGTCCAACTCGCACTTGGCCGATTTTTTCTGCATACAGAATCTTTCAATCATTGCTTGTCTTTATTTTACATTTACTGTCATTTTTCAAAAGCGTGTAGTAGTTATATCCGTTGCTACTTCTATTTAAAAAACCAACTTAATGCTATCTCTACCGTGTGATCCATACGGTACCATCGTTTTCATCTTCGCTACGACCTTGACTTTAAATATCTCTGTAAAGACAGAAATAAACACAAGGGCCAGTATTTTCTTTTCTATTGTTGGGAATAATTTTGATGATGACGGTGTAAGTACGGTATAGCCAGGTGTTTATAGCTCGATCCAGTGGGCTTACGTGAATGGCTTAGGGGCTTTCAAATATGACCTCTATTGTTCGGGACATAAGTGCTATTTATGGCAGCGGCTTTTACAACGCCACCGAAACACACTTATGTAACTTAAATTTGCGGTAAATTATGACATAGTAAATAATCGGATGAGTATGTCATTAACTTTATTAAATCCAATTTTGGGCGGTATATTCGGCAGGACATCAGTTTTTGCGGAGGCAACTTAAATCAGTATATTATAAAATTAGTAAAATTCAACTATAGCTAATGAGTTAGTCAAAATTAAAAAGAAATTACAATGTATCAAAGTTGCAATCGGAAAAAAAATCGATTAGTTTAGCAAACTTTATAGAACAGCGCAAAATACGAACCAAAACAGAAATACGAATAAAAATTTACTCTGACGACATTAACGTTTATAAGCTCTCAGAAATAACATAAAAAACCGAATGGAAAGTCGGTTTTAGCGTCGCAGGCGAGTTGGCACATAACGGCGAGTTTCTTAATGCCCACTTCACGATAAAAAACTCTTTGGAACGTGTTTATACTAGTGTATTAAACTGAATAGGTTCCAGTGGCGGATTTACCACTAGGCTAAGTAGACTTGAGACCTAGGGCACATTTAAGCGGGCAGGGTAATTTGGCCCATTTTTTTTATATTCTACTGAAATACAAAAAATATATTACACAGACAAAAAAACGACAATAAACACAAATCATGTAGTTGCGATTTCAGAATAAATATTCCATTGTGAACTAAACTATATTAAGAATTTCAAAGTTAGGAAGTTAGTAGTAATAATATTAATCGTAGTAGTATTAGGTAGTAGGGTAGGGACGGCAAAAGTTGAATAGCCCTCTAGCGGCAAAGTAAATCCGCCACTGATAGGTCCGCTTGCTCTATAACTAGAAGCCTACGGGCTATTGTGCCAGCCGATGTGAACTTAATTTAAAACCAACAGGAGTATGCGAAGTTGTAATGAATTTTGGGGAAGTTCGCTGCACTAAGACGTGCCTGTTGATGGTTTTGGGTGTATCAAGTTATTGACGCTCTTGCAGAGAGTTCTCGAATAATATAAACTTTGATTCCAATGCATAGAAGTCGATGCAAGTTTTAGAGATAGTATGATCACTATATTGTAGTACATAACAAAGTCGCTTCCCGCATTCCGTCCGTATTATATATTTATTTGTAGGTAAGTAGGTATTTTCAACAGATAGAATGATTCAAAAAGATTTAGAGAAGTTTATATAATTATATTGTATTTTTAACATCTTAATAATATGACGTTTACCATAAAACAACATTTGCCGGGTCTGCTAAGTGCTAATTTCTACAAAATGAAAGCAATGAGGTTTTCGATATCTTATTTACAGGTGGTGCTATGTAGGGTCTTTCATGTCAATTTTCGTGCTAAACAGCTGCCATATTATGTAGCTGTTGTATGCTAGAAGCACCAACTGGTGGCGAATGAAATATCGAAAACCCTTATTGCTCAACTCGTGAAGTTTATGTTACCAGGGTCCAGGGCCCTGATTCACAGTGCGTAATTCGACTCGGATTCGGAAACTTCATCGCGCGACATCCAATAAACGCTCGCCATACTAGGCATTGACCAATGACCGCATGGTAAAGTTACGAGTTTTCATGTCCATCAAAAGCCTTCCGACAAGTTCCGACCTCGGGAATGACATCAAGCCGCAGCGAGCTCTCAGCTGTCAAATTAATTTTTCATTTCACCTTTTCTCGGCCCCTTCTAATTTATCCCTTCACATCGCAGGAAATTATTACGATTTTCATAAGCGAGACTTTTTGCTCCTAAAAGATGTCACTCCAAGTATAGCTAATTTGCTACGAATAATAAGTAATATGGAAGAGTTACTGAGTCTCCAAAAGGTGTTCCACAAAATACACCGAGACATACTTTTAGTTGATCGTCATACTTGTGTTGGTCATTAAATTTTCGTTACTTTTATTACATTCTAGACCAGATGACCCGTGAACTTCATATCACTTAACTCATAAAATATTTTCTACTGTATAAATCTTCCCTGGACCTCCACGAATATTTCAAGATTAATATTAGCAAAATCGTTTCAGCCGTTCTCGATTTTAGCGAGACTAACAAAATTTAAAAGTCGTTTTATTTTATATAGAAGACGACAAAAACCTGAGTCAATTGTATGAGAGTTATCGTTCTATACTTAATTCTATTTTGACGATTCATAGTCACCAATCAGGTAGGTTGGAGAACTAGGAGCACTGAGATAATATAATCTACCTAAACTTACACGAGCTACGGGCTTATGGAAATAAGTGGAACCATATTTCAGAAGTCAAATGAGAGTTATCGTTCTATTGTCTTATATTTCGGTGCTAATTCGATCCTTGATGTTCTATGTCCCTCCACAGTTAGATCATACGGTAAATACCCGCGGGTCAGAAGCTCTCTGGCAGAAGAAGGGGGAAGGGGGGTGTCGCTAGGGAACCATTGTTCGCGCTAATATGTTGTTTTGTTTCTATTCTGGGCGGGATTTATCTGCGTCCCGGTGCATGTTTACTCGCCCGTTCATTACGTAACTGCAGCTGAGTGTGACGTCACGGCAGGACGTTTAATGATTTGGATGCTCAGCTCAGCTTGGATATAATAGGTTGATGAGGAACTTCGTCATATAGTTCGAGATGATAATGGCGGAATTCAAATACTTACCCATACCATAGCCAACCACATTAGCCGAACACGTACCTACCCAGTATCTATATTTCCGTTCTAATAATATTATAAATGCGAAAGTGTGTCTGTCTGTCTGTCTGTGACCTCTTCACGCCCAAACCGCTGAACCGATTTTGCTGATATTCGGTATGGAAATACTTTGAATCCCGGGAAAGAACATAGGATACTTTTTATCTCGGAAAAATGTAAAGTTCCCGCGCGATAAACGAATTTTCGCACAAAGGAGTTCCGGCCGTCATCTAGTAGTCTTTATGTATAGATGGGGCATAATAAAACATGTATAAAATCTGAAGGGGTTTTATTTGACCTACATAATACTGTGAGTGCAGTTGCACTCCAAGTTTCCCTTCCTCCATTGATGTAAATCTAAGGGTGGGTTGCACCAACTTACTTGAACTGTAACTTTAACTATAACAAAATGTCAAATGAACTGTCAAATCTCTGGTTAAAGTCAATAATGGACGCCATATTTGACTATAACCTTAACCTTAACTATATTGTTATAGTTAAGGTTAAGGTTATAGTCAAATATTCATTAGGGTGGGTTGCACCAGAAACGTTGTCGCTTCTGGTGCAACCCACCCTAATGAATTCTTCGCATCAGCAAGTATGAAGGCGGTGCCATCTAATGCAATAATCTCTCAGAGCGTAACTCGTCAGGTGAAGGGAATCCTGTCTTATTAAACGCTCGAGTGCTGCAGCAATATGCACCGTATTTTAAAATGATAGAGTGCATATTGCATCACGAGGAGCGAGGGCAGTCGTGCATTTTATAAGTTAATTAAAGGGAGACTCGTATACATAAAATTATGCAGCTCCAATTTTCTCTTGCTTTGTGTCGTGGATCGCGCTCGGGTGATATGTGTATTTCAGCTGCACGTATGCTCAGAAGTCAGTAGCGTTGTTTAACGACCGTCATAATTTCAGATTCAAATCTTATTTTAATAAATGAGATCCCATGAAAGTATTTTATAGGTAGAGCTACAAGGATGATTTTGGTGTATTGTCATGGGTGCGTAGATATAGATGTTACTCAAAATCACATCAGGTAGGAAGGACATCAGCAATATTTTGGCTTGGCAAAATGACGAACTTTGATGACATTGACAGGACACGTCGCGTGAGAGTATGAAAGAGGTGTCTCTCAAGTCTCAAGTTATAGTTTACAATTTACATAATAACGATCAACTAAAACATCCTTTTAGGATTGTATAAATCAGATAAATTTTTAGGGTTCCGTACCCAAAGAGTAAAAACTATTACTAAGACTTCGATGTCTGTCCGTCTGTACGTCTGTCTGTCACCAGGCTGTAACTCAAGAACCGCTATAGCTAGACTTCTGAAATTTTCACAGATTGTGTATATATGTTGCCGCTATAACAACAAATACTAAAAATAAAATAAATTAAATATTTAAGGGGGGCTCCCATACAACAAACGTGATTTTTTCTTAATCAATAACGGCAACATATAGGCAATTGAAATGTTCTCAAAATACTTAATTGTATTTATACTTTAATAATTAATTATAAAATTTAAATAAATTAAATAATTGAGGGGGGCTCCCATACAAAAAATTCAATTTTTAGCCTATTTTTGCTCTGGAGTGGTACGGAACCCTTCGTGCGCGGGTACAACTCGCACTTGGCCGATTTTTTTTTTATTGTACTTGTCATTAATTATTGTTACTTAAAGTTTCTGAAAAGAAAACAAAATGTTTTATATTTCCATAAAAGTTGTTGTTAAGGCTAAATAAACAACAAGCAAAAACATGAATCACAAAAGATTAATGTTGACAAGACTTTTCAACGGTTATGTAAACCTCAGATAAAAAGTAACGTAGGTTCGGTGGTTTTTACCCCTGTCGGACGGGCGGGCAGCATAACGATATGTCAGTGGGAGATTTACGTACTGCGCGGTGCGCGCCTACTGGACTATTCGAGGATAAGGAACATTCTAAATTCAAATATCGACTGCCAATGAAGTTTTTTGACAGGAGTTTATTCACTATAATGTACTTGGCGAAACGGTCATTTACTCCCTGTCAAAAATTTGTCATTTTCTATATAAACCGCGATTGACAATGAAGTGTCAGATGTTGTCAATCGCGGCTTTGTATAGAAAATGACAAGTTTTTGACAGGGAGTCAATGACCGCTACCGCCATGTTTCGCCGAGTACAGTATAGTGCTTTTGATTGGCTAATGCCAGTGGCGTAACTATAGGGTGACAGGGCTGGCAAAATGCCACGGGCCCCCGACCCAAAAGGGCCCCGGCCCAAGGAGCCGTGAGGTCAGAAAAATTTTATACATTGATTGTACCTGTTTTATTATTAACGGGACGATTTTTATTGATAGGGCCCCATCAATTTGCCACGGGCCCCAGATGATATAGTTACGCCACTGGCTAACGTCAAAATATTCACCAATCAACAACACAGTTGTAAAGTGTCAAAAAAACCTCAGAAATCGGACATAAAATAACCGTGTCAAAAACCTTATATTGGTTTTTATAGTTTAACGGCCGTTCCCAATATTTGATCTATCTCTGGTTTTGCCCTACTAGAGATAGGAATAGCTCTCATTAGACATTAGAGACATATATTTTATGTCAATTCAATGTTAGCTGCGATCGGTCGTATGTCAAACCAGAGATAGATTGAATATTGGGAACGGCCGTTAGATGTTTGCTGGAACTATTTTTTTTTATAGCATAAAACCCCGCAATCTAATAATTATTTGATCAATTCGACTCATTGGCTCATTATCTGCAATTAGATCAGACTAATGCAAATATCAGTTAGTATATTAGAATCGTTTTCCAGAAAAATGTTTCCGGTTTTATTTTCCTAAAGGCCTTTTACGAGTTACTTTAACCTGACGTAATATTAACGAAATAGCCTCAGCTATGAAGAGAGAACATTCCGAAGTTTCAGTGTAACTTATATTTAAGTAGCTGATAGTGATCGGTTCTGAAGATTGTATCGAAGGAAACTTTACTGAAAGTGAAATTGTTTCAATTACGGGAGCTCAAATATTACAAACGACGGAAGTCATTATAAGGTATTCAATTTCAAAAGTATTAGCGTTGAATAGTAATATCGACATGTAACAATGCTAAGGAAACGTAACTCTCATACAATATACCTTTTTAATTTTGGTTCCTTTTACGCAAATAAAAATTTAATAATGACAACGAAACACTTTTACACTCCCTCAGTGCATGCTTCATTGGGACTGGTGTTATCACGAAAATGCCGTCCAGTCCCGCATTCGTAGTGTGGCAGCACTTATTTTGAAATCAATTTTTATAATCGAGCTAACGTTAAAGTCATTTTTATAGCGCCGAAGTGTGTACACAATACAGAAGGATGCGCTGTTTTTGGTCTCATAAGTTACGAACCAATCAGTCGCATAAACCAACACGACCGGCGAGAGATAAGCCGCAGGAGCCATACTCATCACACGCATGAATCTACTTTCTTGTCAGAAAAGGTTTGTCATTGTCATGATCAAAGAAGACAAAAAGTTTAGTTCTTACTACGCGGCAGTTAAAACCACATTCTCCGAGCTGAGAGCTAGGCTTTAAACCACTAGATAGTTGTTAGCGAAAGTTTGATGCCGTGCATCAAACTTTCGCTAACAACTGTCAATCATATGTACAAAATACCTCTTCAGCCGAGAAAAAAGAAGAAACAAGCAAAGTCTGGGGACAGCGTGTACCCAGCAAATAGTGCTCGAAACAAGAGCACTTAGACAGCTCTCGAAAGTTCGACGGGGCCCTAATGATGGCCGTCCTTTGAGCGCGGCCCGTGAAATTCGACGATTGCCGCGACTTAACGATATCGCAAATGATACTGTTATCAATTATTACTTACAAGTTACAGCTAATCAATACAGCCCGTAGGCGCGTAGGGAGTATTTGCAAATTTGTATGTGAGGTCATAAGGATGACGTTGAGAATCTAGGAGAAAGCAAAATGATAACATCAATGACTTCGGCTAATCGATACAGTAGTATTGATATCTTTTATTTGAAATTATTCTATTGTATGTACCATCGAGGAAATTGATTCCTAGGCAGTTGACCTACGTCGTTTGGTCGGCTTATGTCAATTCAATGTTAGCTGTGATCTGTCGGCTGGGTTTGACTTAACGCGACCAAATTACTTAGGTCCGCCATCTGCCTAGGAATCAATTTCTCTGATAGTACTTAAGTGGAATTTACATAAATTAAAATAATAATATTTTATATAAAAACAAAATAGAAGAACAAAGTGTAATGAAACATAAAAACAAGCCTTGCCTCTGTCAGGGGGACGAAATAATAATAATAAAAAAAACGATACAGTAAGGCTCATATTCGCGAAACTCGTCCTACATAAGATCGTAGGGACAGAGTTGAGATTCTAGGAGAAAATAAGCAAAAAATTAACATGCAGCATGATGCAAAAATATTTCGCGTAGTAATTTAATCTTCTTTATTATTCGTAAACTGAATCTACACTAATAAAAATGCTTAAGAGTTAGTTTTAACACGCTAATCTCACGAACTACAAGGCCGATTTTTATGTAATTTGTTACAGATAATATAGAGTAGAATTCAAAGAACATCGTAGGGTACTTTTTGTGGGAAAATGTGCATTTCACGCGCAGCCGCGCGGAACGTTTTGTATCTAATAAGTCTTCTAAACCTCGACTTACTCAATAAATTTTTATTTTTTACTACTTATTGTTTCAACCCCCTTATAATAATAGGATCCACGCTGTGCACTGACCTCCATTATACAAGTACGCTGGACCTATGATACCCACTTTTTTTTGTGCCTATTTGAAGCGGAATCAGCGCCCCCAGTGAGAGGGAAGAGAACTAAATTTGACGTAACTTGCAAATGGCCGCTTAATCGTTATTGGTTGTCATCACTAGTATTAGTTCCAAATACTCCCACTACTGCTATCAGCGCCAATATGGCGACTTTCAAACGTCATTTTTACGTCCGTGAGTAATTTGTATTCTGTGTCTTTACGTCAAATTTAGTTCCTATCACTCACATTGGGGGAGCTGATTCCGCTTCAAATAGGCACAAAAATAGCTGTCATTTCAAAGGGTATCATTAGTCCAGCGCGGCGTACTTGTTTAATGGAGGTCAGTGACGCTGTGTATTCGGAACGTGCACGACAGTAGCGACATTTCATACGAAGTTTTAGGGGCATGTGTAAAAAAATAAGCAACAAGAGTTTGTTTATTTTGTAAAGATAGCAAATAAATATATTTACAATAATAACTAATGGTATTTGGGTTAGATTTAGTTAAAAACTACTTGTGGAAAAATGAATATAATCATAAAAACTGGGTTTGAGAGTGTAAAACACTCAATAAGTTTCAAGGCCCAATCTATGCTAAAAGGAAATAAATTAGTCTTAGCAGGACATGTTAGGCATGTAGAAGAGCTAAAAACTAATGGCAATAGTTATTTAATATGAACCAATATAATTCGCCAAACATCGGTGACTTTAGCACCCAAACAAGTTCAAACGTAAGTACTGAACCAACCAAAAAACGTGACTAAAAATTTAGATAAAGTAAGTCTAAACAGTTTTATTCATTCTTACAGATAGATAATAATGCTCGGGTTGTTGCTGGAGTAAAATACTGCTGCGTTTATAACCAGAGTGGCAGTTGCAAACATATTGCTGCTTTAATATTTAAATGTTACATTAAAAACAGTAACAAAAATACGTGCAATACTTTTTACTTGAAAAAAATAAAAAGTAATGTTTTTAAAAATCTTGTTTTTATTTATTTTTTACAACATTAATACTCTTGAAGAAGATTGGAGTCTATAAATTTACTAAAACACTCCAAAGATTCTTCATGTTTCTGAGTCTTTGCATTAATACACTTTCAATATGGATTCTTACTCGAGCAATGTCATAAGTTCTTTCGGTTTCTTCTTGAGAGTACTCGTTTTGTTTTGGTCAAAATGGGGGCATACTAATTTTAACTTTTTTACCCCTTTCATCTAAAACTTGCTTAATTGAAAAACCTTTTTCATTCAAAACTATCTCCAGCTTCTAAAAGATCAGTTAAACCAGATGTAGTATCTGGTTTATCGTCATTTGTGAGTCATTGTTTCTTCCACCTGATACTTTGGACTTAAATGAAATATTCAATGAAACTATCACTACAAGTTTTGTCGTCGGGTTTTGGAGACCATGGTGATCCATCAACACTAAAACAATAGTTAGGTACTCAATTAATATCCTATAAAATGCAACTCAAATAAAATTGATTTGATTGGTAATGCAATTTTAGGTTATATCGAATCACTTACTTTTTCATTTTTACAGCAGCTATTCATTTATATCTGACCCAAGTGGAAATTCCAAGTGAATTTAAGAAAAACATTAAATTTATATCTACTGACTATTTCTGCTGTTATTTTTGCAGTCCACGATATAAAAACAATTAAGACCAATTTCTAAAAATTTCAAAACAAGACTGACAAGTTTGTTTGGCTACTGACTGATCCCCTGGATCCCCTTTTGTTGCCAATTTTTGCCGGCGGCGGTGATCGCTTTCTTTACCCCCTCCACCCACTTCGCAAGCTCCGAATACAGACGTTATACGTAACTTGTAATTATAACCTCGTTGATACAATGTTTTTCCTTGTTTGATACCTTACAAAAGTGTACACATACATATCCTTGCTATCATGAGACATTGTACTTATAGATATTACTAGCTGTCCCGGCAAACGTTTCTTTGCCATATAAAGTAGGTATTTCGCTCGTATTATTTTATTGAAGTGACTAAATAAGTATGGCACCATGGCAACGTCCATCGCTATCCCGTGACCCGCGTCGCACAAACAATGGTCGCGTCAGTGTCGAGTTGTAATAATTTACTATTATTTATTCAACAAATGCACTTATCAATATAAAAAGTACCCAGTAGCCGATTTTCAGACCCACTGAATATGCATATAAAATTTGGTTAAAATCAGTAAAGCCGTTTCGGAGGAGTACGCGGCCTAACATTGTCACACGAGAATTTTATATTATATAAGAAGATTATTATCAGTATACATCACTTAGATATGTTATAATTGCGGGTAAATATAATATAAGTTACTGCAATTTTTGTAAAATATGAGCGTAAGTTTGATTTGTAACTTTTGACCCTTTTTAATGTCTTCCTAACATAACTTTTAATTTGATATGATTAATTCCATTACACGAGGTACTCGTAATTATAATATTATATCTTAAGTGCTACGGTTATTAAGATGAGACTTGATGATGACTTGATGTGTTTAGTTTTATTTTTTACATTAATTTTGCATGAATTTCTAACTGTAACCTTGTTTTAATATCATATTGTATTATTGTGGTGGGTAATAAATAAATTATTATTTTTTATTTTATTTTATTATTACATGGTGTCCTCTGCAATCCGGTCGCGTAGCCCTACGCCCCTGGTGTTACTTAACACATAACAGACAGAACAAACTTTTGACCCTTTTTAATGTCTTCCTGACAACTTTTAATTTGATATGACTAATTCCATTACACGAGGTACTCGTAATTTGGTACGCTTATTAATTAACTAACTGATGCTCCCGAATTCGCTCGCATTTGTTATCTGTAGACTCTAAAGTGATCTTTACGTATCTCTAGAACGATACGTTAAGTTAGGGTCAGTCAACATTTCAACGTATTGTAGTGAATACGACGCATTCTTAAATGAACCATTCAAATCTGTACTTAATTAACCACACAAGAATGTTCACATTGAATTAACTGACTTGCTGCTCGCTGGGGCTGCATATTCCAAATTTAATTGGCACTTGATTGGCACTGAACTAAAGGGAGACATTTTCATTTCTGTATATGTATACAAAATTTTATAAAAATCCAGCAACGTTCGCATTTATACAAGGCATTACAAAGAAAAACATTTTAACGTAAAATGTTTTGTTCCAAAGAAAATAATTTCGTATGAAATAGATTACTCAAATTTTAATTTTCACTTTCCATTACATTTGAAAAATAGACGGAGAAATTATACTGTGCCATGAAAATTCGGTGCTCTTTCATTTTCTTTAACAAAAAAATTCAATTGTTTTAATTAAAACTTGTAAATTTGTTTCGACGTAAATATATTATACTTAAACAGTTTGAGAGAAAAAAAAGCTATTGTTTTATAAAATAAAGAAGACTTTTCTTTTAAAAGTAAGAAAGTAATCGAAAGCTACAGTAAATTGAATACTTAAGTTCAAGAAATATACAACAGATCAGCTTAATAACGGCCGTTCCCTATATTTGATCTATCTCTGGTTTTGACCTACTAGAGATAGGAATAGCTCTCATTAGACATTAGAGACATATATGTCAATTCAATGTTAGCTGCGATCGGTCGTATGTCAAACCAGAGATAGATTGAATATTGGGAACGGCCGTAAGTTATTATACTGATTGTGTTATGGCAGCTCAAAAAGCAATTTACATCGGAACATCTCAAGGACATTTTTGGTAAAAATTTTGTTTATGAGGTCATGACAAAGTATAGTAATAAAGCCTGAGACAATTCACGGCTCGGGACCTCCTGTCATGTTTTAATGAGCAAACCGACTCGCCAAATTTATATCAAAAGTTTGGGCCCTCGTTATTTCGAGCTTGTTAGCCCTAAACCTAGCCACTCACTTCGCAGCAACGAAATACGTAAACACACTACCTGGATGTGTCGGAATTAATTGCAAGAAAATTGAGGTAGACATAGAATTGTATGTATAATGTAGACCTTTTCTGAAATGAAAAACTTACCTTCAAGTTCTTTTGGTAGAGTCAGCTAGAAATAATTTATAATCCTTACTAATATTAAAAATGAGAATTAATCTGTCTGTCGGTCTGTGTGCTTACTAGTGGTGTTCCTAACGGCTATATTTTCATAGCGCGCTAGATGGAATACGCTACATTTTTCAAGCGCGCTATTTTTGACGCTACGTTATAACGAATGATACGTTATAACGAGTCGATTGGACGCGTTGTAAAGTTACCGACGCTATTGAATTCTTTCATTATGTTACAACATGACGATTCGTAACGTCTACAATAATTATAACGCGGTGTGTGAGTAATATAATATAACGTGTTTGTTAGATATTTAGAATAATATAATCGTTAGATAGCATTATTTAGTTAATTTTATTATGTTGCAAATACATATCATAATATATTTAAACAATTGAAATTGAAATGAATTGGTTTATATACAATTCTATTTTTTACAAAATATGATTTAATTGGTTTTTTTTTCTTTTTTAGTATTATAAATTATTTTTACATCTTTTTTTACAACAGTTTTTTACATTTTATTTACATTTAAAAATATTATTTGCGCCACTTTTGTCGACGACAAACGAGTTCTTCTGTCACTAATAACGTATCCAGATTTAGAAAAAAATTAACTTTCACATGGAACGGAAGTTACCATTCTATTACAGTGCTCTTCGGAGCAGGAGGTCAATTACTGATGATTATAAAATATTATAATTTACCTATGCACGCAACGCAACATTGCAAAAATTATGACAGCCGAATTCACCCGATCTGGCAACGAAACGACACGACAACGATCGAACGAAAATCGCGCGCGATCGGCAGCGCGGGCGGCCACGTGCCGTGACCGCGCGATACGTTATAACGTAGCGTCTTATGCATAGATTTATAGCGCGCGCTATTCGTTGCGACGAAATAGCGCGCTACTTTTTTCAGCTATACGTTATAATAACCACCACTAGTGCTTACCTTTTCACACTTAGGCTGCGTTCCACCAGAGATGTGTTGCGAGGGATATGTTTTGAAGATCCAATAGCATCGCCGCGCTGAGCGATGTCATGGCAAGGTCATGTCAACAAAGCGATTCTATTGGTTCTCAAAAACACATCCCTCGCAACACATCTCTGGTGGAAACGCAGCCTGTGACTGCCGAACCTAATAAGAACAGTATGGACAATTTTTGAGAGACGGGAAAGGACATAGTATTATTCTTGTTGTGGAAAAATGTACGATTCCCATGCAATTAACGAATTTCAGCGCAACCAAGTTGCCGTCGTCGTCTGGTAATTAATAATTGTAAATTCGACGCCATAATATTAAAAGTACTTGGATGGCTGCTTGCCCTATTGTACAAACACAAAGTAGGAATAGAAATGTATTTAAATCAAAGCGAAACAAAGGAGCGATATTTTGTTTCTGACGAGTTTCAGCAACAGATACGCGAATACATGACGTCACTGCGACTGACAACCTGAAAAATAGAATGATGCTTTTAATAGGCTTTAGGCAAAATTGTACGAGCGTATCTCACATCGCAGACTAAAATTCAGAAATAACTTTTGCTATAAAAGTTTGGTAGGTGGTGTAGTGTAGCCTGTAGGTGATCTAATTAAGATGATTGTCTTTATTATTCCCGCTTTTTAGGGTTCCGTAGTCAACAAGGAACCCTTACAGTTTCGGTCTGTCCGTCCATCTGTCCGTCTGTCTGTCTGTCTGTCTGTCCGTCTGCCTGTCCGCGGTTTTACACAGAGACTATAGGACCTACAAAGCTGTAATTCGGCATGAATGCACAAATTAATGATGCCGACAAAATGGTATATAAAATCTTAAAAAAATATTTTTTATGGTACCTCCCCTTAATATTACGAGTATTCATAGATCATTTTCCGATTTAGGGGTCCATTTGTGAAATATGAAGTTTCAAAGCGGAAAAAATCGTTAGGAGTCCAGTGTCTCCCCATTCTACCAGCTAAACCGTTGCTTCTGGAAATGTAAAAAATTCACGGGAGTAGGAAATATGCTGAATTTAAAAGGAAAATTAAGACGGCTAAGAAGACTTCATAAGTTATTGAGTAATAGTCGATCAACTAAAACAAAATATTCGGCAAAGTATAAGGGAACTTTTCGTTCAAATTCCTTGAACGTAACTGAGATGATGATGTTAGTAGTGTAAAACACGTTATAAATGTATTATTTTTAACAAAAAATTAAAACCGACTTCCAAGGTAAAAACAATAATAAAATCCTTATACTTAATATGAACTAAAAAGTATTAAATAATGTTTCCTATCTAATAGTGCCTTTTTCCGAATTCGGCTAAACCTCAACTATTTCTGTACTCAATCTTCATCATTTTGAAGTCGGTGCCAGTTCCAAAAGTTTCAAATACCTATTCTATCAGAGAACTGAAGATTCAACTATATCTGGTACCGACTTCAAAATGATGAAGATTGAGTACAGAAATGGTTGAGGTTTAGCCGAATTCGGAAAAAGGCACTATTAGATAGGAAACATTATTTAATACTTTTTAGTTCATATTAAGTATAAGGATTTTATTATTGTTTTTACCTTGGAAGTCGGTTTTAATTTTTTGTTAAAAATAATAATTTCACTCTTTTTAGTTACCTCGATTATTTTTCTTATTCCTATTACGATGTAGATTGTTTTCCTATGAAAGTATTTTCATACTAAGGGTTCAATTTATTACCTCGATCGTGGGAATCGCAGACACAATAGATTTTTAATTGTTATGCGGCAGCCGGGTGCCGCTTGGGCTTGATGGGTTAGTAGTTAAACTAGTGTAGTAGGTACCTATCGAAGCAACTTACTTCTCTTTTTTCTTTCCAATCTCAAAAGTATTGTCAAATGTGTGCCTTACGCTCTGGAGTTAAGGTTGACTTTGTTATGTTCAATTTTGTGGTACATAAGTCGCTTAGAACTTGAATCATTTATTTTGAAACAACATTATATTATTTTTATTAAAATCGCTATGAAAAGTACCAATTATTATAAGGACATAACGTGATGATATAATTATGGTGTTGTGGAGGCATATTGTATCCATATACAACCATGTGACACTGGTGACTCTGACGTGGTAATGATGATGATGATGATGATGAATGTAATTTGCATAGTAGCATATGCTTTCAGTTCTTACAACAGCGCCTAAACCCCCAAACTTGTATCTATAAGGAATCCGAAGTTCTCTTAGTATCTTCGGAACCATAGTATACCTTGGTGCAAAATCTTGCATTTTGGTAGCATATGCTTAGGATACTTCTCATAAAACCAAAATCACCATATGTTTCCATATAAATTTTGAGGAGTTCCCTCGATTACTCATGGATCATCAGATTACCACTTTTGTGAAAATGGGACCAAATTGGAGGGAAACCTATTAGAACAAAACAAAAATTTTGAAAATCGGTTCACAAACGGCGGAGTAATCGTTGAACATACAAAAATAAAAATATATATAAAAAAAAAATGTCCACAGCCGAACATATAACCTCCTCCTTTTTGGAAGTCGGTTAACAATCAGAGAAGTTGATTCCTAGGCAGATGGCGGACCTAAGTAATTTGGTCACGTTAAGTCAAACCCATCATTCAGACCGACAACAGCTAACATTGAAATGACATAAGGCGACCAAACGACGTAGGTCTGTCAACTGCATAGGAATCAATTTCCTCGGGTATACATTCATTGACCATACAAAAATTATCAAAAACTAGCGGTACTACGGAACCCTATATTGCGCGTGGCCCGACACGCACTTGTCCAGTTTTATTTATAAAAATATTAACAAAGTGTATATATGTATATAAAAGGTGTGCTTTTATCTGTCTTCTCCTTTTCTCTGTCTGGTATATTCATATGACAGACAAATACAATGGACCTGGAATAGTTACGCTACGTAAATAACTTTCTTAGTAAGAAAGTAAATGATTGAAATTAAGCTACGGTAGCTACTTCATAATTAACAATTTATTTTACCTCCTAGTTATGAGTGAAGGTAAATAGTTATCCTATGAGGCTAGAGCATTACATATTCCTTCAGAAGCGCTGACTTCGCACTCACTTTGCAAAGAGATACGGCTAGACTGGCGTGCGCTTACTAACAAAGGTGCGCTTACTTCTCAGGCTTGATTTCATGTCTTTCTGAAGAAATACCGAAGATATGTCAGATCCCTTGAGTTAGTCCTCAAGGAAAATTCTAGAACCCACTTACTTTGTCTAAGCTAAGTATAACTGTGGATTGTCTTCTCTCTCGTTCTTCGTATTAAGGTAGTAAAGGGTGATATTTTTGATGTGAATAATACCGATAGTAATTAATACCGAATAGAACCGAGGAAAATATACGATGTTTATATAATAATATTGGCACAATAAGTACACGGAACGTATTTTAGGTTTTGACAAACGATAAGACTAAACATAGAGATTTGACGACCTCTGTGACCTATGGTTGAGTGTGTGGAAGCTCAAGCCGGGGGTCGCGGGTTCGAATCCCGCCGACGGAACAAAAGGTTTTCAATGTTCCCGGGTCTGGATGTGTATTAAATATGTGTATCATATTATAAAAATCTTAAATATATGTACAGTATAAAAGTATTAATTTATATATTTTTCCGTTATCTGGTACCTGTAACACAAGTCCTTCAGGTTCTTACCACGGGGCCAGACTGACGTTGTGTAAAGCGTCCATAGATATTATATTATTATAGAAAAAAATACGAGTGGCACTCGGGGACTACCGCGATAAAGGTGTTAGGTTTGTTTTCGGATTTTCTTGATTGGGTCGCCGCGCTCAAAGCCCGCTACAAAAGCTATGCAGTAGCTTAACAATCAATTCAAAGCCGTATAGCAACACAGTAGAACGAACAAGAACATAGTTAATCGATTCACTATCAAATTTCGGACCTATTTGGTTAACGAGCCCTACAAACTTTGACAATCATCGCAAGGTCGAAAATCACAGCAATGACCCGACATGGAGTCCTAGTTTCAGAACTTTGAATCATGATTAATTAGGAATATATTGTAATGTACGAAGTTAATTACTCTGCGCGCCAGTGCAACGCTCGGTGGAGTTCCACACGAATGCAGCTGCAGCGCTCATATTTTTCACATGTTTATAAAACACTGTAACGCTAATTAATTTGTAATATAGAAAGAGCAGCGTATAAATAATACTAAGGGATTTGAGTCTATTTGAAATGAAACAACAAACATATACAAATAAGAAAGTTTAATCATCCGAATTACGAATCCTTACACAAACGGAATAGTATAGTTTTCTACAGCGCGACGTCGAAATGTTTAAATTGCGAGCAGTAGTAATTATATTATCGGTATCGCTTTGTAAATAAAGTCAGCGTAAAAGGCGTAATTTATAACCTACGCCGTCTTTTACGCCTGACGTTGGGAATGACTATATTAATATGCTTTTATTAATGTAGTCATTCCCAACGTTGTTTACGTAAATAAAGTAGGCTCAAATCTCAACAAAAGCAATATGGAAGCGATGTCGGAGGCCATTGTCATTAAACGATCATGTCGGGGCCGCAGGGGAGGAAGGAGGGAAATGAAGAAACGTCTCCGGGAATTTTTCCCGATTGAAATTGATTTTCAATTAGCCTCCCGAGCGCTTGTCCTCGCCCTACGCCTGTAGTCCAGACTTCAGAATACAAATCCGATAATCTGTTTTGAATTAAAACTCACAAAGGAAATAAGTTATGGACATTATAATTGCAAATCCAGTTATTGATTGCAGGCTTCAGGAGATCTCGTTAGATCCAGGTACATTTATAAAATTTACTTCAGGCTTGTCAAATAGTTATTTGGTTGGCAAAGTGATTAATCCAGTCTGGTGTGGTTATACCTGTTTGGTTAACAACTTGCGGTGAAAATCGCTTACAATATGACGAATCCATTCACCCTCCCTCTATTGTATTGTATAGTCATACATCACCATCAAGTTAGCAATAAGACCATCATATGTATAGAGCAATATATAGGCCATGTCTTTTCAATTTTCATTCATATGAAAAACGATCGTTAACCTTAAGAACCGTTGGTTAAATTTGGTCTTGTGCAAATCTTAAGTATTATAATTCATACCAGTTGTATCTTCACAGGCATGTCCTGGACAACGGCACGCTGGTGTTTCGGCCGTTCGCTGCGACGCAGTACCGCGCGGACGTCCACGCCGCCGCCTACCGCTGCCGCGCGCACAACGCACACGGCGCCGTCGTCTCCCGCGACATGAGAGCGCAGGCAGGTCAGTCAAACTTTTTTTTCTTATCATATACAGTCCCACTGCTGGGCAAAGGCCTCCCTCAGGGTCTTCCATTGTCTTGCTCCGGCCTGGTTGGTATGCCGCCAGCTCGTCACGCCACCTTTTTCTAGGCCAGCCACTGCGCCGGCGTTCATCTTCGGGTGCCCACTTTGTTGAGTAGAAACTTACTTAAACTACTACCTATTTTTATTGAGGACAGGAATACATTACGCATCCCTCGCCGCCGGGTTAGCAGGGGTATATCGGACTCCCTCCCGTTCAGTATGCCGGAGGTTTACCAACTAAACCCGTCCATGCCGTTCTTCAGCCGTACACGCGGAGGAGCTTAAGAGGAAACGCAAACGAAGAAACTATTGCCATCACGCTGCACCCTACGCCGGCACGTGTATTGTGATAGAGACAATACAGTAAATCGAGGTAACGTAGTCCTCTGATTCCTCCTTCAAAATAGAGCTTATCTAATTATTAATCTTTTACATATCTTCAGGAAGAGTGAGTCTATGCCTCTACGTTTTTATTTTATCTTAAAGATCTTTAAAATTTCGTCGTTGATTGGCGGGGTACGGTGCATTCATTTTTTGAGATTTTTGAAGTCATATTTTTTATTTATTAGTAAATTTAGAAAAGTCGAACGTAGAGGCATAGTTCTAACAGATCCCAATATTGTATAAAAAAATCATTTGCCTAGACGCATTTTCCATGGAGTAAATTGGGGAATATGTTTGTATGGAAAAACAGTGTTAGCGTTTCCTCTTAATACCACTTCTACTACTACTGTCTGATTCACACTTGGCAAAATTACAAGGGGTGGGTTTTGCTTGTTTGCCTGGCATAGAAATACGTCACACGACGCAAATAAAGTAATTTTACTCTTTCGATTCCCGTGAATCCAAACTTTGAATTCCGGTATAATATTTAAAAGAGTAAGATCCATACTTAACTTTATAATGTGAAAGTGTGTCTACCTGTCTATCTGTTACCTCTTCATGCCCAAACCGCTGAACTTATTTTGAAATTTGGCATTGAGATATTTTGAGAACGGGGAAAGGAATCATCATGTAGAGATGGTGTCCTTTGTCTGGAACGCCGATTATGATGAGTGTCCTTAATCCTGAATGATGAATACATAATATACGTGTTAGTTACTCAAAGGATTTGATAGTTTGAACAGTGAACTGTAATGGTACTCTCACAGAGTTTAATACGTAGTAACCAGCTGTATAGAATATAGATACATCAATCAGACGTCTTTGAAACTTGATATGACCTATCGATGTAACAGTGTACACAACCGTATTGCCCCCACGGGAGCGACCTGATTCTCCAGGATAAAATGTTGCCTCGCTCGCTGACACATTTAGCCGAGTTTTTATACAATCTATGTAATTGCTGCTTATTTTTCTGCCGACTTGATCGTTTGTTTTTTCCTGATTAAGTCGGCAAGTCGTATTTATTACATTGACATAAAAGACCATCTACAAAGCATAATTTCTATTCCTACTCGCATAACAGGTAGCCAAGTTACATTAGATAATTTCCCGAATTCGGTTGCCTGGAAGAAATTGCTATGTAGTAATAAGGCCGCCTTTGTGTGCTCTCGCCATTTTATGTCTTATTATTTTATGTAAGTATGTTGTTATTGTAACTGTGATTGTGCACATTAAAGTATTCATTCATTCATTCATTCATTCATTCATTCATTCATTCATAATTTCGACACAGTTGTAAGAATTCTAAATTTTATGGAATAAAATAAAACGCGTCGCCAATTGCCACATAATATCATCACAAACAAATCCTATACATTTTTGATTTCTAACTCAGCCGTCGAAATAATTAAATGCAAATTGGACAGACAAGGTTACCTAATGGATCAGATGTGAAATGATCCAAAAATTCATTTATACAAATGAGTTTTGGCGCCGAGCAGACTGTAAAAATATTTGCACCTTTCTCGTTTCCAATAAATTGAATTTAGATAATAAAGAGATTGAATTGGAACGGTCCAAAGGAACTCCTTTAATTTGGTAATCAGTGGGTGGAATTTTTTATTTTAGTTCGTTAAGTCCGATGCGATTTAACGAGCGTATGACACTCGATGCTGGCGCCCGTGACGAACGCGCCATTTTGGACTCTATCAATTCAGCATAATATGGCCTATTTTTTTAAATTGGTATTTGTGCAAACTTAATTGAGAACTGTAGAGAGTAGAGACCAAATACTAAAATAATGGTGTTGCTAATAGGACTTACGCGTAAATCACAGTTGAAAACGCCTATATTTAGTAATCTGTGACCTAACTAAAAAAAAATTTCAGACGCGTCTTGATTAAGGAAAAATTTGCTATCCCTCAGTGATTCAGTAAATAAATAAAATATTATGATAATAATTGATAACCTTTTCAACAAAAAGTCAAAGGATATTATAACATTTTTGTTCTACGCAAACAACTAAGGTACCAGGGAAAAACCAATAAAATAAATTTTGAATGTTAGAAGTAATTTTCAGCTAAGAGCCACTGGAACTTTTAAGTAATGAAATTATCACTATCATAGAGTATTCCAAACTTTAATTGCTATTCTATTGGAGTTGTTTTTCTCGCATACGCCGACTCCCTCGCGGTACTTGCGGAAGTTTGAAGTTTGAAGTTTAGTATGAAAGTTGTCAGAATATGTTCGCATTTCATGCCTTTACCTAACCGGATGGAATATGGATATAAAGTATGAAAGTTTCATATGCCTGGATCTGTTCCAGAAAATACGATGAAAAATAGTGGTATGGATACGGATCTGAATAAACAAGTTAATAAATTCGTAATGATCTATAAATAAACTTGAAGCTAAATATTTGAAATGAACGATTTATTCGAGCTTTTAAAATAATTTTATATTCAACAAGTTGATGCCCTCAACCAATGATATTCTATGTTACTAAGTATTTTATAAGCTTATTGCCCTCAACTCCCTTTCGCAGAAATTCGTTCATTGTGTGGGAACCGTACATTATTAGGAATAAAAGTATTCTAAATCCTTTTCCGGGAGTCGAAGTAACTCCATTCTAAATTTCATTAAAATCAATTCAGCGGCTTAAGCGCGAAGAGGTAACAGACAGACAGATAGAGAGACACACTATCAAATTTATAATGTTAGTACGGACGTGGTTATTGTATAAAAAAACGTAAAAGTGTAGCCTTTTGAGAAAGGAAAAAAACACAAAAAGGGAAGACAAGGGTATAAATGATTACGTACATATTTTATGCATTTACAAAATATTCTGTCATGAGAGTTGACAAACTGGGACACGACTTTCATATTTATTTTTTTGCGTAATGGGTACCCACTACCCAGATTTTACTCAAAACTTCAAAAATCAGTCGTTTGACGTGCCTGTTTTCAGTTTTGTAAGTGGACTAAATCCAAATAAAATCGGCCAAGTGCGAGTCGGACTCGCTCACGAAGGGTTCCGTACCGTTATAGAGCAAAACAGGCCATAAATTGTGTTTTTTGTATGGGGCTTCCATTTAAATTTTTATTTTATTTAATTGTTTTTATTAATTAATAAAGAACACATAATATAATCAACGACTTTGTGAAAATTTCAAGGGCCTACCTGTTACCATTATTGCTATCGAGCAAAAAAGGCCAAAAAAAATGACGTTTGTTGTATGGGAGCCCCCCATATAATTATATTTTGTTTTTAGTATTTGTTGTTATAGCGGCACTATAAATACACAATCTGTGAAAATTTCATAAGTCTAGCTATAGCGGTTCTTGAGATACAGCCTGGAGACAGACGGACAGACGGACTGACATCGAAGTCTCAGTAATAGGGTCCCGTGTTTACCCTTTGGGTACGGAACCTTAAAAACTGACTGACTGTCATTAAATAACATCGTTGTTCAAAGCAACAGTGCATTCCAGTCCCGTACCCGTTTACATTATTCCAGTTGCAATCCAACGCTGGATTGTATCACTGTATTGGAATAGTGTGAACAGGCCATAATTAACATCATTCACCACAAACAACGAAAACCAACCCCACAGACTTTCGTAGGCGATTGTACTAATGCGTATTATAATTACTCCCACACCGGTTTCGGTGACGGTGGCCGGCTTCATTGAAACCAGGCCAGTTACGTGGGAGTAATTTTATAATGCCCAAGTGTGTGCGCAGTACACAAGAGCACTCGCTATACCTTTACTGTTGTAACCCAGTGGGACGGACGACCGACACGACTGGCGAGAGATCAGGCGTAGGACCGACTTTTTACATGCCTATCCGACGCATGGATCATCTTACTTGTCAGACAATCAGGTGATGAGCATGCATTGTCCTAACCAAACTTGGAAATAAAATGTTTCCAACGCGTGTTCTAACGCGGGAATCGAACCCACGACCTCCGAGTGAAGAGCCACGCTCTAAACCACAGGACCACGGAGGCGTGACGTGCGTACTTAAGCCCATGCATGTATTTTACCCTTTGCAGGCCCAGGATTTTCGGATGGATATTCATGTTCATCGCACAATATGGCGTTTCACATGTCCGCATCGCGTTCAGCCCGCATTGGACGCCTGAAATTAATTTATTCAATACCCAAATTACTTTAGGCTCAATTCATACTGTGGCAGAGCCGAAGCGTCGCGACTCGCGACGCGTCAATTTTTTTGCCTACAGCCTAATGATATGTATTCTGTGCTACAGCTTTCATCTCTATTGTTCTATTATTAAGAGCCCCCGCAGACTGCAGACTTTTAGTCGGCCGATAGTTTGATCGCAAGCTTAATCAGTACGAAGATGTATGAAGGTGCGCACACTAAACAATTTGTATCGGCCGATAATAATTTGTACTGAAACCCCAATTTGGTCAAACTATCGGCCGCATGCACGTAGAAAAAAGGCGGACGGAGTCTTATTATACATAGCACTGTGTCTTCAGAGTCGGCCAGGCTGACTGCATGTACACGGCCCGCACGCACACATTCTTACGCTAGTCCGGCCATTTGACAGGCGCAAGAATGTGTGCGTGGCCGACTCTGAAGACACAGTGGTGGGTATAATAAGACTCCGTCCGCCTTTTTTAGGGTTCCGTACCCAAAGGGTAAAAACAGGACTCTATTACTAAGACGTCGATGTCTGTCCGTCTGTCCGTCTGTCTGTCACCAGGCTGTAACTCAAGAACCGCTATAGCTAGACTTCTGAAATTATCACAGATTGTGTATATGTGTTGCCGCTATAACAACAAATACTAAAAATAAAATAAATTAAATATTTAAGGGGGGCTCCCATACAACAAACGTGATTTTTTTGCTATTTTTTGCTCTTAATCAATAACGGCAACACATAGGCAATTGAAATGTTCTCAAAATACTTAATTGTATTTGTACTTTAATAATTAATTATAAAATTGAAATAAATTATATAATTGAGGGGGCTCCCATACAAAAAATTCAATTTTTAGCCTATTTTTGCTCTGTAGTGGTACGGAACCCTTCGTGCGCGAGTACAACTCGCACTTGGCCGATTTTTTCTACGTTCATGATCGGCCGATAGAAAGTCTGCAGTCTGCGGGGTTCTAACTGCTATGAAAATATGGAAGCGAGACGCGCGTCGGCGCACACATTAGCTTCCATATTTTAACCGACTTCCAAAATGGAGGAGGTTATATGTTCGGCTGTGGATATTTTTTTTATTTTTTTATTTTTTTTGTATGTTCAACGATTACTCCGCCGTTTGTGAACCGATTTTCAAAATTTTTGTTTTGTTCTATTAGGTTTCTCTCCAATTTGGTCCCATTTTCACAAAAGTGGTGATCTGATGATGGGATCCATGAGTAATCGAGGGAACTCCTCAAAATTTATATGGAAACATATGGTGATTTTGGTTTTATGAGAAGTATCCTAAGCATATGCTACCAAAACGCAATATTTTGCACCAAGGTATACTATGGTTCCGAAGATACTAAGAGAACTCCGGATTCCTTATAGATACAAGTTTGGGGGTTTAGGCGCTGTTTTAAGAACTGAAAGTATATGCTACTATGCAAATTACATTCACCATCATCATCATCATTACCACGTCAGGGTCACCAGTGTCACATGGTTGTATATGGATACAATATGCCCCCACAACACCATAATTATATCATCACGTTATGTCCTTATAATAATTGGTACTTTTTATAGCGATTTTAATAAAAATATAATGTTGTTTCAAAATAAATGATTCAAGTTCTAAGCGACTTATGTACCACAAAATTGAACATAGCAAAGTCAACCTTAACTCCAGAGCATAAGACACACATTTTTCATTACTTCTGAGATTCGAAAGAAAAAAGAGAAGTAAGTTGCTTCGATAGGTACTACACTAATTTAACTATTAACCCATCAATCCCCAAGCGGCACCCGGCTGCCGCATAACAATTAAAAATCTATTGTGTCTGCGATTCCCACGATCGAGGTAATAAATTGAACCCTTAGTATGAAAATACTTACATAGGAAAACAATCTACATCGTAATAGGAATAAGAAACACAATAGCATTCTACGTATCTTATTACAATTTGTTAAGAGTCACACTTAACAAATTGTAATAAGATACGTAGAATATACGCGATGGTTTTTTAGGTATTAGGTAACTAAAAAGAGTGAAATTATAATTTTTAACAAAAAATTAAAACCGACTTCCAATGTAAAAACAATAATAACATCCTTATAATATGAACTAAAAAGTATTAAATAATTTTTCCTATCTAATAGTGCCTTTTTCCGAATTCGGCTAAACCTCAACTATTTCTGTACTCAATCTTCATCATTTTGAAGTCGGTGCCAGTTCCAAGTTTCAAATACCTATTCTGTCAGAGAACTGAAGATTCAGCTATATCTGGTACTGACTTGAAAATGATGAAGATTGAGTACAGAAATAGTTGAGGTTTAGCCGAATTCGGAAAAAGGCACTATTAGATAGGAAAAATTATTTAATACTTTTTAGTTCATATTATAAGGATGTTATTATTGTTTTTTTTATAGCAAAAAGTACTTAAATAATAGAGCAATAAAGATGAATATATTTTGTCGAAAAACATGACGCGTCGCTTCGACTCTACTCCAGTGTGAGTTGAACATTATACGATATTTGCACCTGCATAATACAGGGCACGGTGTAAACTAATCAGTGTTAGAATATTATGTAACACGAAACATCAAAGGCCGAGTGCAGCACCCGAATCCTACTAATATTATAAAGGCGAAAGTTTGGATGTATGTATGTATGTATGGATGTATGGATGTTTGTTACTCTTTCACGCAAAAACTATTGAACGGATTTTAATGAAACTTTGCAATAATGTAGCTTATACATCAGAATAACACATAGGCTACGATTTTAACCGACTTTCAAAATCTAGGAGGTGTTATGTTCGTTTTTTTATGTTCAACGATTACTCCGCCGTTTGTGAACCGATTTTCAAAATTTTTCTTTTGGTGTATAGGTTATCATCCCAATTTGGTACCATATTCATAAAAGTGGTGACATGATGAAAAGATCCATAATAAATCGAGGGAACTCACCAAAATTTATATGGAAACATGTGGTGACTTCGGTTTCGTGAGCAGTATTCTAAGCATATGCTATCAACAAGTAAGATTTTGCACCAAGGTATACCATGGTTCGGAAGGTGCTGAGAAAACTCCTGAGTCCTGGCTCTTTATAGATAGAAGTTTGGGAGTTCCGACGTTGTTTTAAGAACGGAAAGCATATGCTACTATGCAAATTACATTTATCATCATCATCATCACTACCATAAACTATTATAGAACCATGTATCGTCCCGTTTTGGCTCATTGTTGGTACTTTTCATAGTCATTTATTATATATTACTTAAACCGCGGGTAACACCGCGGGGCACAGCTAGTCTGCTATAAATACAACATTAATGTAGCTTCGTTTTCTATTCGATCCAGCCATATGGCAAAATAATACTATCTTTTAAAACGTAAAATAAACTAACTTTTGAGGTTTTGACCAATCAGAACGCGTTTAAATTTTTTCAGATGGGTCTTGAATACATAAAAAGATTGCTAACTATAACCGAACTATAAACGGACCGAACATGAAACGAAGCTGCATTTACAAAACATTAAATAGATCAGGGGTCACCAATTAGTTTCGCTCGGGGTCCGTTTTAAGAAATAAAATGACCTTCGCGGTCCACACATTTAAAAAAAATATTAAACAAAATATGTAATTACGGAAATTACAAAGGTATTTGTTTGTATCAATGAGAAAAGTGACAATTTTTGTTGCTACATATTCATTAGTATGTCGAGACCGAAATTAATATTTAACGAAGTTCATCTTGGAATATGCTTGGTCCGCACACAATGGGTGGGTGCGGCGGTCCGGATGCGGACCGCGGTCCGCCATTTGGTGACTCCTGAAATAGATAATGAAATCGGGATTCGCATCTACTTTTCATACTCAACAATATTATAGATTACTAATAAAAAGTTACACAGCGTGTATAGAGGGTGCATAAGATGTTTTCTACTAATAATCATTTTTTGACTTAGGCCTGTATAACGATGCTTTTATTTCCATAGTAATTTATCTGTATAGACTCTGTGTAACGTGTGTGTAACTTAAAAACTCCTCAAGTTTTTATTAGTAAGAGGGATATTCTATTAAACCGATTACTTTTGATCAGGTAATCGGTCACCATTTCGCAAATAAAATATCGAGCTCCTCTGAGCTCAATCATATCAATACTCTTATTAATGGTTTGCATAAAATGTTTCCAATACTTCTCGCTGCCCAATTCTCGCTCTGGTATTAATAAAATAACAAATTTACCTCTGGTCATTGCGCAAGACGAGCCGTTTGCTATTGATTTATCAAATTTGCGTCCAGGATATTCGGAAACTACAAATTATGACGCTCAAACTAGTTGATATTGATTTTGCGAGTGTAGTAGAACGGCGAAATTAGATTTGGGCATTGCTCGAAGTGATGCGCTCGCTCGTAACGTCTGGTCGCTCTTGGGGTTTGTGTCCTAACGTGATATTCGGTAAGATTTTATGGAAAACATTGGTAGTAACACTATGTAAGTATGTACCATCGAAGAAATTGATTCATAGGCAGTAGATGAACCTACGTCAACTGGTCGGATTATGTCTATATTTAATATAAGTCGGCTGGGTTTGACAAAACGCGACTAAAATACGTAAGTCCGCCATCTGCCTATGAATCAATTTCTTTGATGTTACACCGTACATGGTATAAAACAAAGTCACTTTCCCCTGTCTGTCCCTATAAACAACGTTTTTTCATAGATAGATCCATGAAGAATATTAATTTTACTTATGTATAATACACGCAAAAAAATAAAATAACGTATATGCCTTATGGGAAGACAACGCTACCCGGGTCAGTCGTCAGACTTCCGTATATAAATAGCACGCCCAAACATTAGACTTCGGCTTCGAGTACTTAAGGGGGCGTCCACAAATTACGTGAGGTTTGGGCGATTAGTGGCCCAGGTCTAGATCAGGAGAATCGTCACTCGAAAAAAAGGGTAAGGGTAAAGGGTTTCGTTTAAGTATACTCATAATTATATTATTATTGACCTATTTTTCCAATTACAAGAAGCAACTACAATACACAACATAACATAAAGAAACTTATCGAAAAACCGGCAAACAATGACAAGTTTTTGCTTATCGATTTTAACTAGGCTTAGAGTGGCTAGATCAGAATGAAGTTGAGGGAGCAGATGATTTTATTGAAAATCATATGGACATATTGGTTCCCATACTCTCTACTGTCTCTATTGAGACCGTGCATGGACTGAATTAGATTAGATATTCCTTTTTTAATCACAGAAGTCATGATTAAGTATTATATATTGTTAATTTTTTCGTAAGAAACCCACATTTTGAAAAATCTCACGTGAGATTTGGGGGGGGGGAGGGAGGGTTGAATAAAATCTTACGAAAGTCGAAATCTCACCAAGGGGGAGGGGGGGGTCAAAAATTCAAAAAAACACCTCACGTAATTTGTGAACGCCCCCTAAGGAGTAGGTATTAGTACTCGCCATATAAATAAACATCAGCAATAAGCATCAGCAGCTTTTGTTTAAAGTTGGTTTTTCGTTAATGCAAAAAGTACATATAAAGTATCTTGTCATACAGCATACTCTTCTATTTCCTCACACATTACTTCCAATGAGCCACCTGGGGTGCATTAGTTTTGATGAGGTCACGCTTGCACAACGCGATCTGCAATAATTTCTCTCGATAAAATGACACGATACACGTCCAAAATGTGATTATAAGTCATGTACAAAGCCTCGAGCTCATTATTCACGGTATAGGCGATAAATTGAGCGTCGGTTTTGAAAACGAAACCAGATAATAAATCATAATGGCTTCAGCCGAAGCAGCGGCATTCATCACTCGCTGCGGCGTCACTGTGGCGACATCATCGATTATACGCTAGTAATATATAAGTCTATGGGCGACATCGATTCAGACAGGGAACATTTTGGGGACGAAATTAATAGATGACGTGATCTATGTATTGGCTGTTTGTGATTCTCGTGCATTACAAAAGTTGTTTTCTTTGGCCCAATTTATTGAATTGGCAATATAGTGTCGAAGTCAGCAGATTAACGATCGGATGATTTGAAATTCATTTGAATAAGCAGAGGCCACGCACTACTTTAAAGTCACTCAGCAATTTTGAAGAGGAAGGCGCAGTGTTCGACTTTTAGGTGTTTCTTCGGTGGGCTAAGGAGTGAGCGCGGTACAGAGACGTTATTCATCATCACGCGGTGACATGTTATTGGTAGATTTTGTACGCCGATTGTACCTCCAGTTTTGTCGAAAGATCTCAAAACTGTGCGTGGACTATAACCCTATACAGCATTCTTATTTTAATAATGTACGCTATCGTTTACCATGTATTGGAGTAAGTATTGTACTATTATAGCGGGTACATGATATTCTCATTACACGGTTGATTTATTTAATACTGTTGTATAAATGTGAACCCAATTATAACTCGAGTAAACATTTAACTGCCAGCACTCGTTTGTCGCCGTCAAAATAAATATTAATTCCCGTATACATATTAATACATTTAATCAATTTATTACGCTCCACTTGTATTTTGTGTGGTTTTGTTCGAATGCGGCTATACCTGTATACGACTCGTTCAATTCAATATAGGTGACCCTGTGGCTTCGTCCATTTGCACCTTCAAATGCTGAAAACATTGCAATTTGCAGCATCGAAATACGATGCTAAAGAAACATAACTTTGTAAGAAAATGGTTCCACAAAAAGGCTACGGCCTACGGGGCAGTACGGGGGTAGCCTAGGGGAATTGTGCTGACATACTTTTTGTTTGAAGGTAAATATTTAAAATAAAATAAGTCACATGAGATCAGTAACTTACTTTTATGAATAAATGATTCATAAACAAATAAATTAAACAGTTTTAGAAAAATCAACTTAATATATAGCATTAAAAAAACGTAAATTGCACGTTAGGTCTACGAGTGTAAGATGACATATCGATATGGTAAGACGACATACTATGATTCCTTAGATTTAGATGGTATGTCGTCTTATACAATACGTAAATGCAAGCTGCATTATCATCCCTCTAGTTGTCAGTGGTGTAAGGATTCTTAAGTTCTTCATCATCGTCAAAAAATATACAATGCTTCTGTTACCGATTTGGCGGGGACATAAGTAATTATAATAATATGTCATCTAGTATGTCATCTTACCAAATTAGTAATAGTGGGTACATTTGAATTTTGTAAAAAAATACCTAACGTTAGAACACGCTTTTATTAGTATTTGTGGCCTATAAGAATCCATGCCCATAATAACAATTTTTTTCACCACAAAACAAAAGTGTAAGAAAATTTTTCTCTCATCAAAATAGGAAAATCTTTATTACTTTGTAAAGTACGGTCCCTGTCCGGCATTCTATGTTGGGCTACTAGGGGCACACTGAGGTGCTCCATAAAACTTCACATGTTCACAGAAAGCACAATTATTTAAACGAATTTTGCCGATGTGTCATCTTATCTGACTAGCACAATTATTCCCCTACACTGACCTCCATTATACAAGTACGCTGGACCTATGATACCCACTTTTTTTGTGCCTATTTAAAGCGGAATCAGCGCCCCCAGTGAGAGGGAAGAGAACTAAATTTGACGTAACTTGCAAATGGCCGCCTAATCGTTATTGGTTGTCATCACTAGTATTAGTTCCAAATACTCCCACTACTGCTATCAGCGCCAATATGGCGACTTTCAAACGTCATTTTTACGTCCGTGAGTAATTTGTATTCTGTGTTTTTACGTCAAATTTAGTTCCTATCACTCACATTGGGGGAGCTGATTCCGCTTCAAATAGGCACAAAAAATAGCTGTCATTTCAAAGGGTATCATTAGTCCAGCGTACTTGTATAATGGAGGCACAATGGAGGTCAGTGTTCCCCTATGACATGATCCACGTGTGACAAGTGACAACTGACAAGTAACAACTGTTGACATCGGCTTTTGTTCATAATTTTGAACACGACCTGAGCCGCGCAGACCGCGCGGTAATGGACCTTGCGATACTAAAAGCAATTAAACATTTGTATCGGCATACTATTATGTGCGTAAAAGGACCCAAAAAACAAAGCGCTAGATGTGTGAGGTGATTCCTCCAATTTGTCCATCATTCCCGTTTGCCAAGTTTCAGCAAAAACCGCCTTGCAGGCGACCGAGGTCCGGCTACCGCGCCTTTGTGCGTAAAAGGAACCAAAATCACAACTATATAGCTACTTGTGAGAGTAACATTTCCTTTGTATCTTCAATGGTATAGTAACGTATCATGGATAAAGGCACAATAAAGGTGATTTCTCCAATTTGTCCATTACCATTCGCCAAGTTGACTCCAGCAAAAACCGGTCAATTCGTCTTGCAGGCGACCGAGGTCCGGCTACCGCGTTTAAATAGAATGTCTAATGTGCTGTCCCGACTGAGTTATTGGCGGAACGGAGTAATGGCCGTCTCCCCCGCGACGTCCGCTGAGTTACAACTTACAGCTTCTAATTTTCGATAGGATTTTAAATATTCATCGAATTCGGGATTTTAATCCCAGGGATTACCATAAACAAATTCTAACCGCGTCAGTATTCCGTGCGGTATTTTTGGTAAAAGTTTTGTTTGTCTACTATACATAATCGTTTTGTTACTTAAAGGTCGACTCATGTTGTAACGTCGCGAGGCGTTGCGATGCATTTTTAAATGAGCCATTAAAAGGAACAGACAACCTGACACCGCGGGAGGCAATTGTCTTTGACGATATATTTCAATTTTAATCTTCGTTGTAAATCAACTTCAAGTCTGAATTTTTAATTAAAAAATGCATCGCATTGCGTCGTCGCGTCGTGTTACAATGTGAACTGACCCGAACTGTTTATATGAAATCAATGTTGTAAGTAGGTAATGTAGAGGTCCAATTCCTACTTAGTTCTGAATGTATAGGAAGTTACCACAGTAAATGTTGGCCGCGTTCCAAAATTTTGTTTACCGCCATTCTGGAATGAAGATGAAATTTGTGTTAATACGGAAACATCCCCGTCTAGGTCTGTAGGTTTATAAAAGTTAAATCTGATTCCGATAACAGGGGAGAGGAAATGTAAAAAATTAATGGTTTTCCTTAAATGCTACAAAAAATGTACGTAATGTATTTAGCAGGAAAATTAATATCACTTTAATTCTTCACCCATCCGCGTCTTATTCAAAAAACTAACCGCACGTTTGGCTGCCTTGTCATTTCATTTATATTATTAAACTATACTCGAATACAAAATATAATGTGGTTAAAATTAGAATTTACCAGAGTCATTCTTGTTAATACATTAAAATATTACCCAGCAACTTTGTCCCTTCGAGCAATATGAGGAAAGAACTAATGTCATAACACATAATAGTCTTGACTTCATACCTTTTTGGGCTCAATGATACCTATACTATAAATAATATCCTGGATAGAATTTGCACGACGCTCATATTGTTTATTTCTTCTTGTCGTTGTCATTATTGTCTCGTGGTAAAGCGCGCGGTTAGGCCGCTACACCGCTAGATCACAATAAATATATGTAACGAATTATTTAAATAGCGGCGCGGTCGCGTTGTCATTCATTTGCTTGTAAATTCACTGTGTAGCCGCTGAACGACGCGGTCGGGCAGGCGCATATAAATCCAGGATACCAGCGACCTGAACCACAAGTACCTTTATTTGTGGCTGTGGTCGCTGGTAGGTTGAAATTACTGACAAGTGACAATCTATCTTACATAATAGTACCCGTTACAAAATGAAAACTCATAGTACAACAGCTTCAGCGTACATACTGAGAACTGGTTGTCCTCCCTCACCATTGTAAAGAGGATTATGTTTGACAAGCGAATATCGATTGAAATTATGTAATTTGTATCAAATCTTTGGGTCGTTTCTTCAAAATGTAATACCTAAAGATATATCGTAAGCTCAGATTGTATGTATTCGTTAATTACCGGTGTAAATTGAGTTGTAGGCGTTTGTAGGTCGGGCTGCGGTGCGTCGCGAACATGCACGCCATTCGCACCCGCCACATGTCCTGCTGATGGTCCAATTACACTGGATAATGCAGTTAAATGCAGTATTCCCATTGCAAGTTACACAGTATTCACAATTCCCGTTTGACTATGGTTCGATAACATACCGTGCGGCTATTGCCTATTGGTTGAAGTAGATTCGCGAGTACGCATTGACCAATACCGCGCTAGGTTTGGGAATCGGAGCGAATGGCATTTTGTGAAATGTGAATATCGCGGTTACAAATTGCATATATTTTAAAGTTTATGAATTTATGTGCCGTTTGTCCACCGCCGCCGCCGTTTCCGGGATGTCATCGACAAAAATTGAAATAAAATGCCACTAACCTAGGCTATGGGTTTCACTTTTTACCGACATTGATTGATTTTTAGCGACCACTGCCGCCGCTGCTTTGTAGTAGCGTAAAACTAAGAAACGTCCACCGACAATAAGATTATTTTGGGACGATAAAATGCCACTGTATGACATAGGCTGTAGGTTTGATTTTGCCCTTCGCCACTAGAACTTCTTAAAACAATTTGTACTATCAGAGAAGTTGATTCCTAGGCAGATGGCGGACCTAAGTAATTTGGTCGCGTTAGGTACGTCAAACCCATCCTACCGATCACAGCTAACATTAAACTGACATAAGCCGACCAAATGACGTAGGTCCGTCAACTGCCTAGGAATCAATTTCTTCGATGGTACATTCTGTAACAATCATGGTTATCCATCACGAACTAAGAGGGTACGCTAGCACTGTTTTCCAATACAAACGTATTCTCCAATTTACTCCCTGGACAATGCGTTTAGACAAACGATTATTTTATACAATATTGGGATCTGTTAAATTTCAACAAAATTTAAAGTTCGATTTTTTCTAAATTTACTAATAAATAAAAAAATATGACCCTTCAAAAATCGCAAAAAATGAATGCCCCGTATCCCGCCAATCCACCGACCATAAAACAAATTTGAAAGATCTTTAAGATAAAATAAAAACGTAGAGGCATAGACTCACTCTTCCTGAAGATATTAAAAAAAATAGATAGGCTCTATTTTGAAGGAGGAATCAGAGGACTACGTTACCGGCGCAGGGTGAAGCGTGATGGCAATAGTTTCTTCGTTTAAATTATACTGCACCCGCGTTCCCTCTTAATGTCACACGTGTCATGTCGGAGATCATTTAAATTAATTTAGTAATGAAAACAGCCCCCCGAATGTATTTTCCCTGTAGTCTATTTGTGGAAACTGAAACCACATTACAGGCATATAGGATTGCCGGTAAAGGTCACAGATACTGTACTATCAGAGAAATTGGTTCATATGCAAATAGCGGACCTATGTAATTTGGTCGTGACATGTTAAATCCAGACGACAGAATATCACGATTATTATATTGAATTGACATAACCCCGCCGAATAAAGATGATCGCACATTTATCAGCACAGACGCGCCGAACGCGCCGCATTTTAAAATTCGTTGTACGAAATAATGTGAAACCTTGCACATTCGTCCGCACCGTACGCGCTACATTTCGCGTATTTGCGTTCGACGCGTACGGCGCGTACGGTGCGGACAAATGTGCGATCAGCTTAACGTAGGTCTGCCATCTGTCTTTGAATTAACTTGTTCGATGATACTATCATATCAGAGAAATCGATTCATAGGCAGATGGTGGATCAACGTGAATTGCAGGTCGCGTTCTGCCAAATCCACACATCCAAATATACAGCATGACTGGTGAGACATGTTCTATACTCGAGGACGTGATATATGGCTATTATATTAGTTGAAAAAAAAATATAAAAAAATAATATCAATTGATCACTGAGTAAATGTAGCTTAAAGTTAAATAATTATTTACCCAACGCATGGACACCGCGCACGGGAGGTAGCGCGCGCGGCGCGGCGCCCTATCTTGTTTGTCTGTGTGCCACAATGGGACGGCTGTTCCGTGCCTGGGTCACGTGCGGACAATCTATCTCAGCGATTTATATAATTAAGCTTCGTGTGTTTGTTTCAGCAAAAACCGGAGAAAATTGCGACTGCTGTCCGATATAGTAGACATAATATTCTCCTGTTTTCTAAGACTAGGGCAGATGTATGTATGGGTAGAGTCATTTGTAGATCCACGTATGCCAGACTAGGTATTTTCTTTAATTGATTAGATTTTTCTTGGTACATAGACAAGTTAACTAGAAAAATAAAGAAAATGCGTATATACAGACAGACTTTCACTTGAAATTAAACATTAGTATAGATCAGCGGTCGGCAATGTTTTGGCAGGCAAGAGCCACAAGGTAGCAAAATAAACTAAAGGCGGGCAGCAGACCTCATAGAAGCTCACTATACATAATTTAATATTATAAATGCGAAAGCGTGTCTGTCTGTCTGTCTGTTACCTCTTCACGCCCAAACCGCTGAACCGATTTTGCTGAAATTTAATACGGAGATACCTTGAGTCCCGGGAAAGGACATAGGATACTTTTCATCTCGGAAAATGTACGGTTCCCGCGCGATACACTAATTTTGGCGCAACGGAATTGCAGGCATCATCTAGTAGTCTAGTACTACATTAAAATGAGGGGAAATTAGTTTTTATTATAAAATGACTGAGAGTGTGAGAGTGTAATGAATAAGAGGAGATAACTACTGGCAGTACTAGAAAACATTGTTTTTGATACATATCACTTATTCACAAAATATTCACGGGCCGCAAGTAAGACGTTCGCGGGCCGCATGCGGCCCGTGGTCCGCGTGTTGCCGACCGCTGGTATAGATAACATAATATCAGCCTCAACTAAATCTTTTGCCTTCGTGCATAAAAGACGAATTTTAAACGCAAACATTTAATTTAATTTTACCATGCCACAGCAAAATATCCAATCAACCATTTAAAGAAACGTTCTTTAACGATGACCCAATTTAATTTCGTGCAAATTAAGGTTCGAATTTTCATCGTTTTACAAAAAATATCAAAAATTTATTGAAAATGCAAGAATCGGAAAATGCTTTTAAGCTATGGTCGTCAAAAACTTACAACCCTAACAACGCTCAAACTCAACTTTGTAACATTTCTAGGTACAGGAATAAGGTAAAAGTTAGCTAAAGTTTCTTTATCGAATCTTAAAACGTATGCTGTATTGAAAAGTTCAATCTTTGTACAATTCTAAAGCTTTATTTGACTGTGCTAAACCGCCAATGATTTCAGCGCTTATTCAGTATTCAACCACATGTAAACTGCACCCTTTATTTGGGGTAGCAATGCATCACACTGTGAATAGCACGGTGCACACTAAAACGAAAGCATAAATATGAAATAAATACAGAATAAACACGTCGTTTTGTTCATGTAATCTGAAATAATGCTTAGAGCGCGTTCAGACGTGCGCGCGTTCAGCTGGCCGATTCTGTATCGTACATTTGTGAGTTAATCACTGAGTTAGTAACGAAACGGAGGAGTGAGTAACGGAAAGTGTCACTTTTGTATTCACTTGCATACAAAAGTGAGACTTTCCGTTACTCACTCCTCCGTTTCGTTACTAACTCAGTGATTAACTCACAAATGTACGATACAGAATCGGCCAGCTGAACGTGTTCTGCTGAATGCGTGTGCGTGCGCAAATTCAGGCGGTACAATAAGAAGATAGACTACTTTCTATACTATTTAATTGTCCTATCAGTATTAGCAATGTAGTACTAACCCACAAAAATATGTATCGAGTTATGAATGCAGTTATGTTCTTTAGATGATTTAGAACAAGACTGCATTTGAAATTTAACAAAATAAATCTTTGTGGGTTAGTACACAAATGCTAAACAGCGACAATATGTACAGTGTACACGTCTGCTATGCACTGTGTCATGTACGTGTGTGTGTAAGTGTGTGCTAGCAATTAGAATTGTTGTTACTCGTATAATGCGTATCTTGTTGGGTAGTCTGATACTCTATTGGTCTACGAGTTTACCTCTACGCAATAATATCTTACCTTACATCGCGATATCGGTACAGCCGCCAATATGCCGCCGGCCTTAACATCACTATTTTGGCATCAGGCTCCATAATAATATGTACGGTTTCCTGACACAAGTCGGTGCTCGTTATGACGGTAATTTGTTATCGCCCGCGTGCGGAACACAATTACTGAAATTCAGTACCGCCGCGAATAATTATAACCTGTTCCGGGTAATGGAGTAAGTGATGAAGACGGTGGTAGCATCATCAGCATTTTTAAGTGTAGCTCTTGAATCGGTCGCAGGTTCGATGCCCGCGTAGAAAAATGTTGTTTCCAAGTTTAGAGCGATACAGACTAATCACCTGAATATCTGACAAGTAATATCATCCATGCGTCGGATGGGCATGACGTAAAAAGTTGCTCCTACGCATTATCAAGGCGGATGCGCGCGCTATAGCACTTCGAGACTTAGTAACAGTTAGACACGTGGGAACTGTAATTTAAGACTAGCCTTAGCCAGCCATATTACTTCAACAAGTTACCAACTCATTACTTTAATCTTCTCGTGTCTGCCGGGGACGTACCTCTAAGAATTATGTAACCGGAGTCTCTGTAAGAGTCTTTATGTCATCGGCATAAAGGTGCTGTCAGGGGTAAAATAAGTGTAAACGTCCACGCTCCGTAAACTGGAGGATATAGTGCGACCTCAAACGTCACAGCCTCTCTCATCTCATTTATTACGGTGGCCACAAACGCGGCCGAAAGCGGGCGAACATGATCAACTTTTCTATACACGTTGCAATGTCAACGTTGTACTATCAGAGAAGTCGATAGGCAGATGGCGGGCCTAGGTAATTTGATCGCGTTTTGTCAGATCAAAACTAACATTGAACTGAAGTAATCACGCCAAATGACGTAGATCCGTCAACTGCTAGGAATCAATTTCCTCGATGGTATATTGAATCCTTTGCTAGTACTAAATCAGATTCTTTAGTTCTTTACAACTAATCCTTATAAAATGCTGCTTCACCAACGAGAGTTCCATCCGTACAAGTTCACACCTATGTTATGAAAGTACCTATGTCGATTGTCGGTCGTTTATGTCTGATTGTCTGTTCTTTCCCGTCCTCTTGTATGATTTTTCTTTATTTTTGTTGATCGTTGATTTTTATAAAATTTGGTATGGCACTAGATAGACTTTAAATGTCGGGAAAAGCCAAGAGAATGTTTTATTCCAAAATAATGTGTGGTTCAGTTTTAGGGGCAAGATATTGCGGTCAACATCTTACTAGATGTAATACAGCATGATGCTGCTTTGTCGTCAATAGTTCCTTAAAATTATAGGAGTAATTTAGGTATAGTTGGTTCTAAGCTATTATATCTTTCAAGTTTCTATGAGAATTACCTTTATTTCTAAGATATCAAGATCCTGTTAGAGGTAAAATATCTATGAACGGTGTTTAGACGCCATCGCGTCCTGCAGTTACCATCCATGTTTGTGGCCCGGCGCTAAATAAATGCAAATACCAATTTTAGTACCCATTATAAATTCCGGGGCGGTAGCGGAATTTGCATATGAATTTAATTGTATCTAACATACTATGATAATTATATCTTGGGGATTTAAGAATTAACGTCGCCGGTTGTGCTCAGACTATTATAATGTTTTTGTTTCAAAATTCTTGTTTCAGGCAATCTGTTTCATAAGTAGTTTCATTTTCAAGAACACAGGTAAAATTAGGCCTTGGAAAAAGCAACTGATTTTTAAGATCAATCGATGAAAGTAGAGATCGTTATAAGGATCGAACGAGCGAGCTTAATATAAGATATAAGGCGACCGCATCACTGAAAAAGTCGCCATGGGTCATCGCCACCTTTACGCGATGCTATCGCCCATTCGCATAAATACAGTAGCGATGCGTCCACACAATCCGTGGGCAAAGGCTTGATTCCAAAAAATGTCACGTCATAACATGATCATTAAAGGGCTCCATACAAAACTGCGCATTTGCATCGCATCGCACGTAATGTAATTTTTAGTATGAGTTTTGTCGCAGATATTTGCGATGCTATGCGAATTTGCAGTTATGTGTGGGAGCCCTAAGTGCTTGTTCAGACACGCGGAAACCGCGCGGTTCCCGTGCAGAAACCGAGCGGTTAAGTATGAACGCTGTAATACAACGCCATTGTGATAAGCTGCGAGCGGTTTAACCGCGCGGGTCTACACCAAGCACTAACTGTTATTGTTGTTGCAGTGGTGTGGCAGGAGTGGCAGGCGGCGGCGACGGCAGCGGCGGCGGCGGCGGGCGGGCCGGCGCTGCTGAGCTGTGCCGCGCCGGCGACGCTGCGCGACCACACCACCGTCGTCGCTTGGTACCGGGACGACGCCGTGCTCGCCGCCTCAGATAACCTATGTAAGAAATATTGTAAATTATACAGGGTGTAACAAAACTAAGTGATAATACTTTAGGGTGTGTACGTGTTCCTTGTAGAGAGTTCACTGTGAAAGTAGCAGCGCTGAAAGACGAAATTTTTTTTTCACTTTTGTATGGGCAAGAGCCCGAGCGTCACGAGTTTCCCCATACAAAAGTGAAAAAAAAATTGGTCTTTCAGCGCTACTACTTTCACAGTGAACTCTCTACAAGGAATACGTACACACCCTAAAGTATTATCACTTATTTTTGTTACACCCTGTAGAGTTCACTGTAAAGTAGCAGCACTGAATGAGCATTTTTTTGTGAATTTTTCCATACAAAGATGGAAAAAAGTTACTCTTTCAGCGCTGCTACTTTCACAGCGAACTCTATATAGGCAACCCATACACATGTTATCACTTATAGTTTTGATACACCCTGTATACCATCAAAGAAGTTGATTCTTACGGCCGTTCCCAATATTCAATCTATCTCTGGTTTGACATACGACCGATCGCAGCTAACATTGAATTGACATAAAATATATGTCTCTAATGTCTAATGAGAGCTATTCCTATCTCTAGTAGGGCAAAACCAGAGATAGATCGAATATTGGGAACGGCCGTTAGCGGACTTCGTTATTTTCTGTTATTGTCAAGTTAAAGTAAGTCATGATCAGTCGACTGGGCCTCATCCTATAATTTCTTTGATAGTACAAACATTTCGCAAGGGAACATTAGGTATTAATCGGGAAGAAGTTAAGCGGTACCCTGCACTCTCACCAGGTTTTTCACAATGCCTCAGTGCTGGGCTGGCTTTTACGTTCTTCTCCTCAAAGTTTTAAAAATAGAATATTTATAAGTATGCATGTGCGTTTTAAGGCCTATTCCTATTCGTTTTGTCGGAAATACGGATAACCGATCGGCATTAATTGCAATTTTTATTTTATTAAATCTTAGAAATTCTAAAGCAAGTAAAAGTGCTCATTATTGATGTATAGGACTTATTGCTGACATGTCAAATGCGAAGACGAATCGTCAGTTCCACGAATTGCCTGAGCAAGGCACTGATGTGTTCATTCTATTGTTACCAGTCTCCTAGCTGAATATTTGGATACTCTCAAGCTTAATAATACGCTGCTGACATATTTAAAGAGCCTATTCAATATCGTTTCAACAATTTAAATCACAATTTCCGTGATTTCGGTACCGCGAATTTGAGGCTAAACTTGTGGTTATGCCAGATCTTAGTTTTGAAGTAACTACTTACCATTCTCCGGACTTTGGTTAAGACTCGAGATTGTTCTTCGATTGTTTTGTCTAAAACGTCGCTTATTGGTTGATTTGCTTGTGTTACGTAGTTGGACGACTATACTCTTCTCGTTTCACCACTACTTCTACCATGACTTCCTATCTCTTTTTACCCATCTACATCTGTATATCTCTATCTTTCTCTCACATCAGCTGGCGATGCGCTGCTACTTGACGAAGGTTGGCAGCTGCTTCTGCGGGCGGTGCGTGTGGAGGATACCGGCGCTCAGTACTCCTGCGCCGTGCTGGACTCCCTCACCGGCGAGCGTAGAAGGAGCGTGCCTGTTACTATTGATGTCACACGTAAGTATAATCCATCTTTCTGTCTGTCTGTCTGTTACCTCTTCACGCCCCAACCGCTGAACTGATTTAGCTGTATGGAGCTAGTATGGAGATACTTTGTGTCCCGGGAAAGGAGATATTTATCCCGGATACCTTTTATTCCGGAAAAATGTACGGTTTCCGCATGATTTACGAATTTTGACGCAACGGAGTTGCGGGCGTCATCTAGTAATTAATAGTTTGTTGAAATTGTTATTATAGTGTAATATGGTTTCGTATACAGAATTTGAGGCATTTTTACCCATCCACTACATGTTCCCCGTAAGTCACGACTTTATTGGGACAATTAAATAGGGCGGTAACCTTACTTTATGTATCCAATCCTGAACTCAAGTATTGACGTCCTTCTAATATCTTACTTTTAGGTATACCTCAACGAAATCTGTTCATCAGCCAAAAGGCATGTTTAAAGAGCCAAAAGGCGGACACATTTTCGCAAAAAACTGCATACAGTCTTTTATATTTTCAGGTACAGACCTGAAAAAGTAGAAGAACCTCAAAGCACACTATACTTGACTATATTCAGAGATCATATTTAGACTCGTAACAATCCGGAATGAGTTCGAAGACAGTGGCTTATCAACTCCAACTGCCGATATACCGACTATACCGAGCTCTATGTTTCAGCGCTGCCGGTGGCAGGTCCTCCGCGGGCGCTGTCGCACGGGGCGTGGGAGGGGTCTGCGCGGCGGGGAGGGGAGGCGGTGCTGCCGTGTCTGGTACACGCTAACCCCCCGCCTACTATCACGTGAGTACCTGATGATCACGTGTGCAATATAGTACTGACTAGTGAATAGTAAGGCCGGCCATAGACGGATCACATTTTGCAGTTGAAACCGACTGCAAGATGCGGTCGCTGCACGGCGATCTGCAGTTTTCATACTCAATTCATATCCACAATACACGAACCGTCCGAGCAGTTCTTGAGCGGTCGGAGTAATCGCTCTGCGCTCAAGTTTCGCCGTGCGGTCGAACAACAAAGGTTATGTATGGTCGATTGCATGATGCGGTCGTGTTGCAGCCGTGTACGGTTTTCAACGCGGCCGGCGGCCGCTCTAGAGCAGTCGGTCTCGACTGCAACTTACGGTCCGTTTATGGCCAGTCTAAGTCTCGCTATCAATAAATATATTATGCACTAGACGTTCCGCGCGGCTTCGCCCGCGTAAATTAGATATTTCACAGACAAATTAGTCCACAAAAAATAGCCTATGATCCTTCAAGTGGTCTACTTCTTATCTGTGCCAAATAACAGAAAAATTTCTCCAGTAGTTCGTGAGATAAGCCCTTTCAAATAATTTCCCCCGTTTTTTCCACATTTTCTTCTATTTCTTCACTCCTATTAGTCTTAGCGTGATAAAATATAGCCTATAGCCTTCTTCGATAAATGGACTATCTAACACTGAAAGAATTTTTCAAATCGGACCAGTAGTTCCTGAGATTAGCGCGTTCAAACAAACAAACAAACTAACTAACTAACAAACTCTTCCGCTTTATAATATTAGTATAGATTTACATGTAGAGGTATAAGTGTTTAAGGTCTGCTTATCTTTGTCTGACACATTGAAAAAGTCACATGACAGACAACAAGGCTCCTCTATCCATGTTTCGGAAGTCGATAAGATAATATTAAGGACACTATAACATTTTTTCACAAATATCATCGATTTTCAGGTACCATTTTAAAGAATTAGGAGTCACACTGCGAGTATATTTTGGTTTCAATTTTCAAATGAAAAATAATAATATATTCATCTCCACGTCTACACCATAAAAATGTTATAGCCGCATACAAAATTTTCACATAAATACGTTTAACCATCACAATAATCGCAAAAGATTAAAAAAATGGGATTTGATTAGGTACCAGTAGATATAGCTAAATACACTGAACTAAAGAAAACAAATATACAAAAAAATTGTTGCTTATTTAATCCCCTGTACGAATAGCTAAATATTTTATATATTAACAAAAAATTAAAACCGACTTCCAAGGTAAAAACAATAATAACATCCTTATAATATGAACTAAAAAGTATTAAATAATTTTTCCTATCTAATAGTCCCTTTTTCGAATTCGGCTAAAACTCAACTATTTCTGTACTCAATCTTCATCATTTTGAAGTCGGTACCAGATATAGCTGAATCTTCAGTTCTCTGACAGAATAGGTATTTGAAACTTTTGGAACTGGCACCGACTTCAAAATTATGAAGATTGAGTACAGAAATAGTTGAGTTTTAGCCGAATTCGAAAAAGGGACTATTAGATAGGAAAAATTATTTAATACTTTTTAGTTCATATTATAAGGATGTTATTATTGTTTTTACCTTGGAAGTCGGTTTTAATTTTTTGTTAAAAATAATAATTTCACTCTTTTTAGTTACCTCGATTGTTTTTCTTATTCCTATTACGATGTAGATTGTTTTCCTATGTAAATATTTTCATACTAAGGGTTCAATTTATTACCTCGATCGTGGGAATCGCAGACACAATAGATTTTTAATTGTTATGCGGCAGCCGGGTGCCGCTTGGGGATTGATGGGTTAATAGTTAAACTAGTGTAGTACTTATCGAAGCAACTTACTTCTCTTTTTTCTTTCGAATCTCAAAAGTAATGTCAAATGTGTGCCTTACGCTCTGGAGTTAAGGTTGACTTTGTTATGTTCAATTTTGTGGTACATAAGTCGCTTAGAACTTGAATCATTTATTTTGAAAGAACATTATATTTTTATTAAAATCGCTATGAAAAGTACCAATAATTATTATAAGGACATAACGTGATGATATAATTATGGTGTTGTGGGGGCATATTGTATCCATATACAACCATGTGACACTGGTGACCCTGACGTGGTAATGATGATGATGATGGTGATGATAAATGTAATTTGCATAGTAGCATATGCTTTCAGTTCTTAAAACAGTGCCTTAACCCCCAAACTTGTATCTATAAGGAATCCGGAGTTCTCTTAGTATCTTCGGAACCATAGTATACCTTAAATGTACTTAACGTCGATATTCGTACTGACAGACATCGACCTGCTATTTTTTATGTGATAGCGTCCTTAAACAATATAATACATTCAACGTCTGCAATAACAATATAGGTTTCGTTCTGAATGGGCAGAGCCCGCAGAGCCCGCCGCTTGTCACCATGACAGACTGTACACGCGATACGTCACCGATTGTACGAGCCCACTGTGACGTCACTACGTCTAAAGCCCGTCACAGACTTAGCTATAATATATATTAATATACCGTACTATAATATATTTTTAGGTAGGGAAACCTTAATTAATTTAAAAAAATCAACACCAATTCTATAAATCTAATTTAACACTTTAAATAAAAATTAAATAACAAAACTAAATCACTAAATTGCTAACAAACTAATTAATTACAAAATTAAACAAAACAAAGTAACAAAATTACTAATTAATTACAAAATTTAATGGACAAAGTAACACAAGCAATGGCACGTCTATCTCGCACGAATTCTCAAGGGAAAAAGAGAGCGAGTCACGTGGCGAGGCAGTTTTTATACACTCTGAGGGGTAGGGGGGTGGCTAGGTAAATCCGCTTCTGGTGTTGCCGCTAACACGGCCTCTCCTGACAGTCTGACGTCCTCGTCAGATGATGGACCGGGTTGTTCTCGAGTAGGATCGGGCTGAGCAGTGGCGGCATCTGCTGAGATGTCATCATTCTCCTCTCCTGGAATTACATAAGAATAGCTCTAAAACTGGTCCGATCCTTATAAATAAGTAACAAGCAAAAATGGTACCAAAATGCGCATTAAATAGTCAACTGACAACTACATTATTTAGCTAGCTAGCTTTCAGGCATAGGCTCCACTATTAAGCATACCCGTCAGAACTGCCGTCAATAAACATATTGCTCGGACTTCACGTCAAGGCATAGGCTCCACTATTAAGCGTACCTCCGACGGCTGTTCTGGCATAGGCTCCACTATTAAGCGTACCAAACAGACTTGTAAACTCACCCTCGAAGAATGCTGCGCAGGTCTCCGGGGTCCACTCTCCTCTCCAAGGCACCAGGTACTGCGCGGCCGCATAAGTAACCTTGCCGTACGCTCCGCTGACCAGCTTCAGCTCATAGCGCCCATAATCGAACACTCGGGTAATTCGGTAAGGTCCACGCATTCCTGGATCCAACTTGCCCTGTGACTGAGATTACTTGATCACAAATACAAGATAATTCAATTTATAGGTGCGAGGAGACTCACGATCTTCGTTCACCCGTCTATCTTGTTCGGCTTGATTACGTGTCAACCGTTCGGCCGTCCTCTGTCTTCGTAATTCGCGTAATGACTCACGATTGTCAGTAGAATTTTCTAAAGCCACATCTCGTATTAACGAGCGGACTACCGGTAATGCATTTTCGGACCCGATCAACAAGTTTAAGGGAGAATACTGCGTTGTCTTTTGTTTTGTGATATTTAAAATTAATGGGTTGTTTTCTTTTTTTTGATCTCCACCAGACGGCGCGACGATAGACACTTCTAGATTTTCTATTGGTTCCCCACCGATCTGAAATTATCTGCAGGTTGTCATCACTGACTACATATGGGTTGTGTTTCTAATAAATCTCAGTGTACTGTCAAGTGTGACATAAATCAAAAGCTAAGCGATCATTGGCCTAAGCGATTAGGCCAATATACTGGTAACAGTTTAGGAACACGCTGACATAATATAATACTTGTCAAACTGAAAACTGACAACTGAAAGAGTTTTGGCGGGCATGTTACTTTGACACTTCTTCTACTTTTTATTGTTGGTGTGGTTTTTATTACTTTTACCCAAATTGTGTTATTTGGGTTTTTGATGTTCATTATTGGTAAAATATTAGCCATTAAATATCCGTTATCTTGCAGAAGTGCAGGTAAGATGTTGTCAAAACCAAAATGTATAATTCCTGTGACATTTGGTGTGAATAACGGTAAATAGGGCTATTTCTTCCGTGAGTTTTAACTAAAACATCGTTATAATAACTTTATTATCCTATTCGTTGGAATATTATTGCGTCTTTTTCAAATTGAAATGTATCAAGTTTTGCATTCTTTTGCCCAGTTTTGTAGTAATTATTGATGGTATTACCGATAGTTGTCTACCCATACGCCATCTAGTTACTAAAATGAAAACTGTTTGACAATCAAATTAAAAAAATAAGAAAATGCCTCATTGCAGTCGCCACAACTCCTTAGCCCATTCACTTTTCTTTTGATTTGACTCGATACGAAGCATATTGAGAATCGTGCGGACGTTCGGCTTGACCATTAGCCTGGTGCATCTCAGGAGTGATGTGATGCACTCGGCATCCTAACTCATTAAGAAATGGTAAAAAACTAGAAGCCTCAAACATTCTACCTCTATCGCAAATTAAAGTGTTGGAGGTACCGAACAAGGAAATAATTAATTGCATGGCTCGCTTCAGCTCAGTTAAATCTTGTCGGTGAATAGGAATTAAGTGACAAAATTTGGAAAAAGAATCAACTGCAACTAATATGTGCTTAAAACCTTGAGATTCTGGTAACGGTCCCAAAACGTCAAGGAGTAGGTTGTCAAACGGAATATTAGGCTTGGCCCATGAAGTAATAGGCTGTAATGGGGATCGTGGTACGCGTTTATGAGCTATGCAGGTTAAACAATGCTTAATATATTTGGAAATAAAAGTCCTTAGACCAGGAAATCAAAAATATCGTAATATGAGATCGGCAGTCTTTTCGACATCAATATGGGCATGTTCATCGTGAAAGATACGAAGCAGACTCAGTCGATACCCCTTAGGAATAAAACAGAGGAGACGCCCCTCTTCACCCGTAGGTGTATAACGATAGTACAAAAGATCACCCTTTTTGACGTATCTCGAGGCGTCCAACTGTCCCTCGTCTAGGGATCGCAATAATTGTTGCGTTTCCTCATCGCCCGATTGTGCGATTTGTGCCCAATTGCGTGGTTTGGTTATGTTGTTTACAGTTGTAACAGGGTTTCGACTAAGATAGTCAGCATGCGGCAATAAGACCCCCTTTCGGTACTGAATATCTAAGTCGAAATCCTGCAAGTAAACCCACCATCTAGCTACCCGTGGTAACAGGTCCCTTTTTGTCTGAGTAGATTTGAGAGCGTTACAATCGGTTACGACAGTAAAATGCCTACCAATGAGATGATGTCTAAAATGTTTAAGGGCTTTTACTACCGCAAGAGTCTCCAGTTCATAGGAATGGTATTTAGACTCGGCCCCCTTAGTGGCCTGACTGTAATACGCCACTACCCGTTTACTACCATCCCTATGAATCTGGATTAGGACCGCACCGTAGCCCGAGCTACTCGCATCTGTATGAACCTGCGTGGGTAGTTTAGGATCAAAGATACACAGTACCGGCTTACTGGTAAGACACTTAATGAGTTCTCACTTAAAGAGTCACGAATAATATTTTTGGACAGAAGGTCTTTAATAATATCCCACACCTTTAGTTTTTCGTTAATAGACATTTTGTAAGGTCGATAGTATATCGGAGTGTCATTATTAAAGCGAATTTGCATTTTACCGGTGAAAACGGTAGTCATGGCGGTGCCCAAAATCATAAACTTAGAAAATTTATCAAGAATAGACAATAAAAATTTCAAATCATCGCCCACTAATGTTGTTTTAATTTCATTTCACTCGATATTCGCTTGAACACTGCACACACGATTAACTGAAAGCCCGGGAGTCAAACGTTGCAAACTTCGTGTACGTACGTACGTAACCCCATCTCTATTCAGTACATCTGTACCGATAATTATAGGCGCATTCATACACTCTAGGCACAATTAGCAAATCAACTTCCAACGTTATCTCCGGAAACTCGATTGTCAGTTTTACGTGACGTAAAATTGAACAAAAATAGTTGTGTCACTAATACCTTTTAACTGACTGTTAATAGATTTCTTACAACACGAAAAATGATTTAAAACATCCGAGGATATTAATGACACATCTAATGCGCCACTGTCAATAAGTATATCAATCGGAATTCCCTGAATGATACCAACCATAACGTCATTATTTTTGCTAAAGTCGGGGGTAGAACAAAAATTAACTTTGTTTTTATTACGTTGTGCATCTGAACGTTGTTTAACAAAGCACGAAGTAATATCGTGCCCACCCTTCTTGCAATAAGCGCACGACAAATCGTACTTAGAACTATTTCCACTCGAACTAGGTAATGCGAGTATTTGAGAGGAGTTAGTTTTTTGTTTAGGTTTCTTTGGACAATTAACCTGTTTGTGTTGAGTGTCGCCGCAAATAAAACACTTCAATATACGTTTAAAAGTCGACTTGTGTCGAGAGTGTTGAGAAAATGAAGACATAGGTATCGATTTAGAAGTAGGCTTAGTAAACGTCGATAAAAAGTCGACCATATTGTCGATAGTAAGTTTCGCATTAGTGGCACACGCCTTGATATGTGGGTCTCTAATGCCACGAATTACGATTGCGATGATAAGTTCCTCGGACGTTGTGGAGTGTTTTATTTGTCCCACTTCTGATTTTAGGTAGGGAAACCTTAATTAATTAAAAAAAATCAACACCAATTCTATAAATCTAATTTAACACTTTAAATAAAAATTAAATAACAAAACTAAATCACTAAATTGCTAACAAACTAATTAATTACAAAATTAAACAAAACAAAGTAACAAAATTACTAATTAATTACAAAATTTAATGGACAAAGTAACACAAGCAATGGCACGTCTATCTCGCACGAATTCTCAAGGGAAAAAGAGAGCGAGTCACGTGGCGAGGCAGTTTTTATATACTCTGAGGGGTAGGGGGGTGGCTAGGTAATACCGCTTCTGGTGTTGCCGCTAACAATATATTATAGTAGCTACCACACACTGAGAACACAGTCACAGAAATATATATTATAGCTGAGTGTGCGCTCACGCGAAAATTAGTATAGAAAGTATATAGTAATATGCCTAGCTATAAAAATATTAATATATATTATAGCTAAGTCTGTGACGGGCTTTAGGGTCAATTCAGACCGCAACGCGATGCGAAGATGCATTTCTAAATTTGTACTGAATTGACAGATCTCAATTGCGTGAGACGTCTTGCAAATCTGTCAGATTCATACAAATTTGGAAATGCATCTACGCGTCGCGTGCGGTCTGAATTAACCCTAATGCCTACAGTCTAAACCAGTTAACTAGTTAACACAATAGAGTCTGATTTGATTTAATTAAAGGCAATGCTAAATTACCTTTGATATTAATCCGATACTTGTCGCAAAATCCACACTTAACTACAATCTTAAGCGGTATTATTTGAAGCGGCTACGTTTACTTAGCGACTTTAAATATAAATGTCGTGTAAATGTAAAGCATTTTCCCCCAGTGTTTTCTCAAAAATTCTAGCATTTTTCTTAGTCACTTGACACAATGTTGCCTTCTTAGGATACAAGAACAAGTTATTTCTTACCATGCTATTTAAAGTTTTCTATATTTAGCTAAAGACTGAGAAATCTAGATAAAGAATTATGATTGTCTTTTCAGAAGAAAAGTTTCTGAAAAACTTGAAATACTATTCCTAAGAGATAATGAACTGTAGAAAGTTTTAGTTCTGGCCTTTGTCGTAACTGTAAGTTTTACGGATAGGTAGGAATAATATTGTCTGTCTGTCGGCACGTTGATAATGCAAAGTTTTATTCCTCCCTCGCAACAGCCGCGGCTCAACTTTATACGCCATCACAATACAGATATATACAGTAAAGTAACTCTGCCATGTTCTTGAATTCGTACAACGTAGTGACCAGATATTTCCTACAAATTACTGTTTTAACAGTTAATATAGTTTCATTAGAGCACGGGTGCAGTCTTTTTATAATAAATGTCAAAGTCAAATTAAATTAATTCAAAAGTTACAACAGCATTAAGTCCTTAAAGTTATCGAACATCACGCAAGTGTGTGTGTACCCGTTTCATTATGAAGAATGGTTTTCTATATTTTGCTTATACTATGGTCAAATTTATACACGCGTATATTTTCCTACATTTATCAGAAATGTTTAAGCGAACTTCTCTGAATTTGTATTTACATTTTTGTGTTGGCTTTTAGTTGAAACTTGAACGTGATACGAAGTTTTCTGAATCAATTATTATTAAATTATCGTTTCGAGTTCCCCTCGCCGAAGACTTCGATAAAATTAGTACTTCAAGGTAACTTATCGAAATAAAACTTGAGGGTATAACGATACTTAGAGTGTTCATTGTTCGATTCAGATATAAAGGAGCTACGAGCTTTATAAAATTAAAAGCTTGCTTTGTTTATTATTACCACTACAAATGTATACAATAACGCAACTTAACCATGTTCTTGAAATAAAATATTAGGAGGTAAATGTTACTCTCTACAGTCTGTATTAAACTGAGAGCGAGTGTTCGGCAGACTTACAGTAAAGTAGCAAACTCCATATTTATTCTGATGCTCATTGTATCAACAGCAGATGAAACAGTATTGAGTATACCTGGCATAGCGGTGATCTGATGATGAGATTCACGAGGAATCGAGGGAACTTCTTAAACTTTATTGGAACGAACAAAGTGTTGACTGTTGTAGTTGAGGTTTAGGTGAATTCAGAAAATGACACTAATTATATTAACCCAGCAACAATGACGCCGGGTCATATTGACCCGAGCCATGTTTAATTGGATATATTTTGTCTTTGCGCCAATCGAATGTTTTCCAATCTTCGTGTAGCTGGAGATACAACCCCCTTCCATCCGCCCACCTATTACGGCTAGAGCAACACCTCGTGTGCAAAAAGATACACGCGCGTCAAGTTAAAACGGGTCATTATGACCCGGCGTCATCGCCGGTGTAGTATTTTCGTGACTAACTTTTATTAGTATAAAAATATTGTTTTGCCTTATTTTTTACGTTTTAAAGAAGATTATCATTGACAATTAACCCAGAAAGTATTTTACAGTTATTACAAGAGTTACACTTTGACGATGACGAGTTTCTGGCTACTTTGGACATTGAACTTGGGGACCACGTATCTAGATAAAAGTGAAAAAAATCCTGGAACTTACAAAAGATATAAAGTCTGTTCATTTTAAAAAGATAAGAAAACACCTCACACATGCACAGCATGTCCAATTTTTATATGCCAGGGCATGATTACATATTGTGATAACTGTAGTAGTTCTATAAATCTAAATGAGGAGGCAGAATACTGATTTCTTTTTATTTTTATGTAAGTAAGTTATACAACCTCTCTTTTAATTTATAAGTTAATTTTTTTCTTCATAGATAAGAAAATTTTGCGAAAATATCAAATTTACGTACACGTTAAGTTTTCAAGGTTGATTTTGCATCTGCCGTGAAGAAAGCCAATAATAAAAATATTTATTTAATAACACAGGGTTTTTTTTAATTTTATGCATAATTAAAGACCCCTTTTTAAATAAACCATAAACAAAATTGTGGTATCTTACTTAGTTTACTTAAAAATTTATCTACAAAACTCGGGTCAAAATGACCCGACGATCTATTGTGTCTCGTTTTCCCACGATCGACGGGTTAAATAAGAATTATTTAATACTTTTTGGTTCATTACGAATATTCCTATTGTTTTTACCTTGGAAGTCGGGTTCAATTTTTTGTTAAAAATAATTATTAATTTAGTCTACTGTATAACTTTTATACTGTGTCGTTGTCCGATGTTCCTGGCCCTATATTAACGGTGCTTCAATAATGACTACGGGTGTAGGTGCTTAGCGGCGATATTAAGTCGTATCGTGTGTGAGGCCCCCTCCACCCCCTCTCAGCCCCCTCTCCGCCTCCTCTCCGCCCCCGTGCCGGAAGTACCCTTAAACTGTTTGTCTATCAAACAACAAACAAGTCTTATGTTGTTTGAGAATTTCGGTATCCATCAATAACATGATAATGAAGCGAATAAGTGTTTTGTTACATTCTTACCCGTAAAGTTAAGTTTTTGTTTGCTATAGAATAGGGAGGTGAGACCGTTGTAGGCGACCGCGACACTATGCTGCGGAGTGACGCGACAAGTCACGACTCACGGCCTTATTCTTCGTATGGAATCATATTATGTGGTATGAGCTACGCCGCAATACGCGACACAAAACGTCAGTTCTGTCGAACGTAAAGTGTCGCATTGCTTCGCTACACCGCCGTAGCGTAGTGGGTGTAGGTGACACTTCACCTAAGGGTCAATTCAGACCGAAACGCGACGCGTAGATGAACAAATTTAGAAATGCATCTACGCGTGGTCTTGCCTTTGCCTTTAGAAGGAACGCATACGAATGCGTTGTTATAACATTCTACCAAAACACCAAATTACAATGAATCTATGGATATTACATATTAATTATACACGTACTCTACATATTCGCTACTAAATACGATATTACCAGCAAAGTAGATACTAGAGTATGTTGATGAGTGTGGCGTAAACGTTTTCATAATAACGTATATAATAACGCATATAATAACGCATGGAAAGCTTTTATGGAGTCGGCATTAGGCCGAGGAGGGTTCATACTGTAATGCAGCGGGAGCGGGGGCCAGCGGGTGCTGCGGGGGCACTTCCCGGGCCAGCGGGGGCTGCGGGGGCACTCCCCGGGCCAGCCCCCACTCACGAGCCTTCCCTAATAGCGAAACATAATCCTATTAAGGGATTTCGCAGTATGAATTAGGCTACATAATATAATATTTATTAAGTCGAATATCTTATATAATTTAATTCCTGCTAAACGATGTAACATTTAATTAGCCTCAAAAAAAGAGGAATAATTTCAACTATTACTTTGTATATCAGATTATGCCTGGGTTTCGAAATAGAATAGAGTGTAATGGCCAGTGCTCAAAATGTCATAATATGCAATCCGACACAATATAATGTACTGGTATACCATTGGTAAGACATATTGTGTGACGTTATTATAAAGACATACCTAATAAGGTGAAAATAATAGTTACGTAATTTCATCGGGTTATATTTCGGAACGTATCAACATTATCCAGTTAATTCTAGATATTATCACTACTGTCCAGTATACTGGGCTAAATTTCGGAACCTACCCTATTTCATTTGAATAATTGTCATTGGCTTTCAAGAATATCCGACATATTAAGGTCTCGACTGAACACCTATGTCCTTATTTTGGCGTTCGGGCAACTCCGTTCGCGTGACAGCTCCAAGTGACGTCCTACCCTCATTAACGCTTCGCCACTTAACGCACGGGCACGAATGGGGAGAGGGGAGGTTGTATGTCAACGCAGGAGGGATGGAGTTATATTATTAATACATACAAGCTGTCGTATTTATGATGCAGATTTACAAAAGTATAATAATTATCGAGTAAATGCAGAATGCAGATGGCGAAATGAGCTGGACAAGTCAGCCTGGCTGGCTTACGGGTAGCGCTAGAAAGAATGAAACGAATGAAAAAGACCTTGGGCCTCCCCCAAGCAATGAGACAGCTGTATTTTTTTCCCTATGCTCATAACAAAAGCTGGTAAAATTATAAGTAGACCCACAAAAAACGCTAAAAGAAATAAAAGAATACATTAACTACGAACCCTAATTCGCATGCTAGGTTTTTCTAATCACCTACAATAAAGGCAAGGTTAATAATACCGACAAAAATGCAATTGCGAGAAAAACAAGAAAATGCTCCCGACAACTGCGTAGCAGTCTCTCCCGGCCAGTAATTCGGAACGACACAAACAAGTACCCTAATTCTTTAATTCAACTCAAGATTAATACAGCTTCGTTAAGGTTTCGAATTTCGATGCAGTTGGTACGATAAAGCTACAAAATACTGTCTCATGAAATGTAAAATCAACGTTACGATTTGGAGTGTATTTGTCTTTCATTTGACGTGCATTACACTACAATATCCAATAGGGCCTGGAAAGGATAAGAGTCAATTCAGACCACAACGCGACGCGTAGATGCATTTCTAAATTTGTATTGCATTGACAGACTTCAATTGTGTCAATTCAATACAAATTTAGAAATGCATCTCCGCGTCGCGTTGCGGTCTGAATTGACCCTAAAAGTTGTATTAACGTTGGATTGACATAAGAGAATCCAAGTACTATTATTAAACGCGATATTAATTATGGAATAAAATTAATTGTTAAACAAACTTACCTTAAGTGAAGTTTGACCATAATTATGAGAGTCGCTGCATCCGAAGAGACTTTATAATTAACATGGTAGTCCGCCCCTAGCTTCCGGCATCGAACACTTTTCAGAGCTTCCTGAAAAAATAAAATAGGTGGCGCGGCAATGGCGCCATTTCCGGGCGGGATTTTTACCCCACCACCACCGGTTTCTCCCCACCAGTTTACCTCGGAGGTTCACTGCAGATCGGTCCTCATTCTTTTTAGAGAAGTTACAATTAAATAAATTACGATTTTCCAAAGACATTTTAGGGTTTTGGGTGGGAGGGTAATAAAGTCTCTTCGGATGCAGCGACTCTCATAATTATGGTCAAACTTCACTTAAGGTAAGTTTGTTTAACCATTAATTATAAATCGTCGCTGCATCCTCGAGACTTTATAATTAACATGGTAGATGTTCAGAGGTCTTATGGAAAATCGTCATTCAAATCTTTAATACTGTAATATTAAATATATATTATATTGTAGAAATCAAATTTTTATATTAATTATTTGTACCTAAATATAACAGTGTATAGAACCATACACTAAGGAAAATAATTTCTCTATGATATACTTAACTTAAGTCTGAGATGTATATTTTATAATAGTATGAACTGTTAACTAATAGTAATTAGTTGGTCAAAATTGTATTAGCAAAAGCATTTAACATTTATAGGTAAAACATAGGTAAAAGACGTCTATTATAAAATTTATCAACAACGAGAGATCTACCTGACCACCCTATGACTCTATTCATGGTCTCAGTGGAAATGCCGCCACGACAATCCGCCGATGTAGAGGCATGACGAGTGCACTGTGAAATGTGCCGAAAAGTGACGATTGCCTTTTTTTTGTCAATATTAGTCTATCAGCTTTATCTCTATTTCTAAGTGATTGTGTTTTTTGTAAGTAGAAAGGCTGGAGAAATTTCTTTTTTATGATTATAAAAAGGAACGATTAAGTAAGGTTGATTTTTTTTAGGATTAGAGGTTTAATCAATAATTCGTCTTGGATAGGTATTTGAAAAGTGGAGTTGCACGCGTTGAGCAGTTGCCAGTGCGAGTAGCTTTAAGTAATCTACTGACATTACAATCTGTGCTAAACCTTTTACCTAACATGAGAGAAAGCGCCGAGCGTATGGTATTCACTCCTGAATAGCTAGATCCTAAATTCCTAATCTTGATTGTTCAGTTATAAATTGTAATGCTATTTGATTTGAAACATTGAAACAATCAGCAAGCTTATTTTCAGTACAAAATTTCCAAACTTGTTTTTATGTCGTATCGTATTGCTTAAGCGTGTTACTAGATAAAGACGAAATCATTAGATCAATTGTCTCTAGATTGCACGATTCATGTGAAAACGCTTCCCTGATAAACAGCACGACACCAGGGTAAGGCTTCACCACAAGGGGTGTGCGTTTCTGAAAGGTGATAATAAAGATCATATTCTGGTCTAAAATAGATAACCTCGTACGATATTAAAAATAATGGATACCACGCCTGACTAGGCCAGTAAGGGAAGACGATAATGCCAGATGCCTGATCGTTGATTATTTCACGTACCTAAAAATTTTAATATAAAAGAAAATGGGGGTAAACAGTAGAAGTAACTACTCCAGTAATTTATTGTAAAGGTGTCAATATTCTATGCGTTAGGATGTCTTTTCCAAGAAACATACTTATAACATTTGGCATTAATATGGGAGGCAAATAAATCAATGTCTGGAAGACCAAATTTGTCAGTAAACTTGTGGTAGACTTCAATGGACAAACTCCATTCAGTATCTATATTACTGCATCTTGACTCCCTGTCTACGTCAATTTTCTCTTTAGAATTGATATATGATGCAAAAATAAAAAAGTGGAGTTACTCGCACCATTAGCCATTTTAAAATTAGCTGTGCTTCATCATTAAGATGTTCGTACTATACTCCTCCCATTCTGTTGATGTAGGAGATTGCAGTCCATATTATTATCAATTCTCAAGAGAATTTCTTTATTATACAAGGAATTTGCAAAACATTTTAATTTTTAATCATTTTAAGGCTGCCCGTAACTTTGATAAATTAATATAAAACATTGACTCTTCTTCGTTCCAAAACTCATTTGATGTTTCCCCATCGCAAGCTATTCCCCATCCTGTGAGGGAAGAATCCGAGAATATTTCAATATAATATTGCTCACAGTGAAGATGTTTGAAAGTAGTCAATATAAGTAATATTGTTTTGCCACCAAAAAAAAGTCTAACTTCAAAGCTGGTATTAATGACATTACTTTATCATTATAGTAATAATTATTATTTGATGTTCTAACAATTTCTCTCTTCCAAACCGCTTCCTGAATACTTGTATACTTAGTTATCCATAATCCGTCAACCATAATAAGTCAGTAGGCCTAAAAACTTTGCAGTCTCTAATAAATATCGAATTTATATTGTATATATATTTTATACTAATTAAGCTTAAAATTTTAAGTCTTTTATTATGGGGTACCTAATTCCAAAGTCATTTTAGCTGTATTTATTTTGAAACCTAAAAATATTTTTCTTGTACTCAGAAATATGTCACTTTTCTGTTCATTGATTACAAAGACAATTCATTAACGTTATCACTGCAGAAATAATTGTGAAAATTGTCTACACATAATATGTCATCTAAATAGTATACTACCCCGGTTTCTTAAGTTAGTTATGACAGGTTTCATAAGATTTGTAAACACGAATGGTGCAGAACACAGAAATAAATCTGCAGAGACCAAAGGGTAAGTATTGAAATTCTTAGGTCAATAAATTTAAATCTCAAAAACTTTCTGCTTGATTTGTGTATGGGAATACAAAAATAAGCTTTAAATCAATATTTGTAACGTCTAGTTTCGATACTAACTTGATAGCAGTGGTAATATCCTCCATTTTAAGGGACTAGTTTTTATAAATAAATTTAGCTTTTTAAATTCTGAATAAATCTGTAACTTTCATCATCCTTAGGAATGAGAAAGATTATAGAAATAAATTGTCCAGGAACATCCTGACATTCAGCAATAGCGCCTAATTGTAATAATCTAGTGATTTCATTATTCATGTGGATCACTATTTCATTGGCCAAAAAAGATTGATGTGGCTCGTAGACTTCAATGAGAAAAAGGAATTATATATATCCAGATACATATTCGAGAACGACAGGATCGTTAGTGATAACTTTCCAGTTATTACAATGATGTGGCAGTTTTGCTAAAGCAGTTACCTCTAGTTCCTTTGGTTCTGTCCGTATGACTCGTTCCGATCGGTGTGCGTCGTCGTAGTGCGTGGCAGTTTGTGCGTCTGAGCTGGTTCCGTATTCCTGGGCCCACTCTTTCTGCCTCTTATTTGGGTGGGCCCCGAGAGTTTACCGGCCTGTTAGGCAGCGGTTGATTATGCTGATATTACGATTCCGGATTAAGAACTGGAGCTTTTAATAGGGTTAAATTTTCAGGTATATGGATGTTTTCCATTCATTTTTACATACACACCTTACTTAGGAGTCCACAACAAATTGGTCCCCAACGTTCAGAGATCTCATCCCTAATCTTCGGCGCCAAAAACCTCCACTTTGTTTTTCAAAGAACCCAAAGCTTCCAAAATATCATTTGATAAAGATGGGATGGGTTCGACCGCATTGGGCACTGAGTCTGTCACCTTGAGAGGTCGAGACAGATAAATTATTATTTAGTAGCTCCGGTAGAGCGTCATGTTAATTAAATCACTTCCGGTTGCATCAGCCTTAAAAAGGCATACGCACAACGGATCGAACACTCCGTACGGATGAAATTAAATACTCGCATTCACTATCAGTCTGAAAGACTGAACAATAAAACTTTCATCAGCCCCTAAAAAGGGGTAGCCAATTGGTATATATGGTCAAGATCGCATCAAGACTCTTTAAATATACCTTTGAAAAGAGTATGTGTGGCCATGATCGCATCATGACTCTCTAAACATACCTTTGAAAAGAGTATGTGTGGCCATGATCGCATCATGACTCTCTAAACATACTCGTACATATTTTGTTTTTATTTTATGTTATTTAGTATTCCAGTTTATGTTATTTTCGAAAGATTGCCCATATTCACTTTAATATTCAGGATGAATTCCAATTAACATCCTAAAAATAAACTGTACAAAAAAAACAGATCTGAAAAAATAAGTGACCAACCTTCTTCACCAACTTCCGATCCATTCATTTTTTCAAACGACGTTCCAAGCAACGAATCCTCCTCATTTCTTCCTCCGATTTACGGAGTTTTCGCTTACCTTTGATATTTAAAATTACCATGAACTTATATTCACTTAAAAACACTTTAATAAATTATTAAGTTATTTCACTGTTCACTTCACAAAATTAAAGCAATATAACCTAGTTAGAGATGTTTCGATGCCCGAACACTAGAAATGAATGAGGACCGATCAGCAGTGAACCTCCGAGGTAAACTAGTGGGGAGAAACCGGTGGTGGTGGGGTAAAAATCCCGCCCGGAAATGGCGCCATTGCCGCGCCACCTATTTTATTTTTTCAGGAAGCTCTGAAAAGTGTTCGATGCCGGAAGCTAGGGGCGGACTACCATGTTAATTATAAAGTCTCGAGGATGCAGCGACGATTTATAATATAAGAATTTGGGTATTACTAAACTGAGTATCGTCTACAGCGCTAACATCGACTTTTGTTTTTTTTAACTCTGCAAAACAATTCACGTTATTTTTTATGTCCGAAAGTTTTTCTTTGTGTACTGATTAACTTTTTATCGCTTTACCGATTCTTAAATATTCATGCTACGGACGCGATTCGGATTTTCCAGTGGCGCTCTAGGGCAGCGTAGAGCCAGCCAGTTGTAATTTAAGAAAGCCTTGGTCGAGATTCGCAATTGAAATCTTTTAGTACATTGGCTTCTAAACTCGAAAAGTTAGACGTTAGTAATTTAGCATTGGTTTACGGATTTAAATAGTTATATGCCAAACTTTATTCTACGAGCTTAAAAAAATATCCAAATCACTGCGGCTTTATGCAAAAAACATCGTAGAATACATAAACAGTTACAACTTTTATCTAGAGACAGCTGTTTTGGTCTGTCCATTGGGTTCCCTGATATATTCCATAGGACAGTGCCCGGATAAGGAAATAAAATAGCTTGGAACTCAAAGTAATGAACTCACAAAACCAATATAAAATTGACAAATGATGATTACCTATAGCAGCGGGTTACGAAATATGACGGGAGGGAAAATTACACCCGAGTTTGAAGGGTATCAGGTCTCGGATGCGATACTAAAATTCATATTTTAGGTGGAAATTTCGCAAAGGATGATCGTTGAAACAAGATATCAACGGTCCGGGGAATACGACCTTAATAACCGGGTGCAGAGTCGGACGTCCGGCTCCGGCCGGAGATTTACGGCCGTCCAACTATGAATACGCGGATCAGGGCGTCCGACTTTTATGAACATTTTTATTGTAACACCCTGTCCCACATAAAATTATATATTCTCATGCAAATATGATCTGCAGCCCTTTCTGGCTTTTGGTATCATCAGCACCGACTAGCTTGAGTATAGCATTCTAGCTACTATAATGTCGAAAAACCTGTTAAAAAACAATATTTTGGCCAGTATTAAGATGGCTACAAAATATAAACAACAACAAAACCGAACACCCGATTCTCATAAGCCTAAAATTTTGCGTTTTTATTTCACGAAAGAAAATGATTACGTCAAGGTATAAGGTGGGACAAATCGAATTAAATTCATGGAATATTAACGCCCTTTGACGTTACACGAGCCAGCCCGAGCTCCGTCACTTAAGGCCAGGTAGTCCCTAATTTAACTACATGACTTTGAATCAATAATAAACAAACAAATAGTGACTTTTAAAAGCCAAAAAAATACACATTGTTGTTTACTTAATGTAATTTGTGGTTCGAAATATAATATTGAAAACTTCACTCGATCAAAAATAACTCTAAAGAGGAGGCTAAATTCAAATATTTTGTGATATTTTTCTTATTTTTCATGAAGCTTATGATAGTTATACTTTCAAAAATCTGATCTACGAAAAGCTTAAACTTAAAGAAGAATAATATGTGGTTACATTTTGCATTTTGGTCTTTATCTAATAAGTGAATAGTATAATTTTTTCCTATTTCGCCCTATCAAGGACGCGGCGAGCGTCGTAACCGCCACTGTACAAGGCGCGCTGATATGAATGTAATTTATTACGTCGATATTCGTACTGACAGACATCGACCTGCTAATTTTAGGGACTACCTGGCCTTAACCCCGCCGGATCTGTGCGACTTATATTATACGTACGTCGACGGCCTTAATCCTGTTACATCATTTTTACTGCGCCGTTTGTCGCTTACGTCACAAGGTTCTCCACGTTGGACTAGGATAATGGTGTCGGTTAATTTTGGTAGAAGACCGGGTCTTGCGGGATGCCTTAAAGTGTTAGACAGACCTTGGACAACGCCCTTTGAAATCCGCAGGTGATTGACACAGAAGATACCGCGTGGTGGGCCAAAGCCCGTAAAAATCGGCATGTGGTCTTTGTGGGTGGGGTGAGAAGCGCCAATCTGACGACTAGTCCCATAATTATGTTACAAGTCAAGACTATGGATGCCTAGGATGCTTAACTAAACTTGGCTTTGAGTTTAGTTGAGCACCCTGGTTGATGATGTCAGAGCACATCCTCAACCTCTGGGATAGGCTTAAAGCCCCTTCGAGATCAAAAGATGGTTGGATAATTTGCCATCAGTCAAGCTATCTATAGCTTGCATGACGTGGATCATGGGCATTCATAGACGAATATGCCCTTCAACACGTTGATTATCGCTTGAATTGCTCCATCCTGGCTATCCATTATGTCGCTTATCGCTCGTGGCTCGTCGCTCGATAAGCGCCAGGCTTTGTCGCTTATTGTTTATAGCTCGTCGGCCGTCGCTGGCCATTCGTCGCTTACAGTTCTCGTAACTCATCGCGAGCTTCCCCATTCGCTCCAACGAGAACAAATTGTGTTTTGTTCGTGTTGAACCCTGGACCCCTATTCTCGTGACTCGAATATCACTTCAATCACAGGATGTCATACTCAAATGCTGCGAAAAAGTAACTGAGTCAAAAAAATGTTCTAGGAAATGCCATCGACATGCAAACCTAGGCGAACAATGAATGCATACAACAATTTCCAAAAATTTAAAAGATTCAGCAATTTTTGCTTTAGTTAAAGAACCTTGAAGATGCTTTTGTATGCAGTAAAATGCACGTAAGGGTCTACGTTGTTGTCGTACTCGGGTCGGTCATACAATTTTCATTGCCCGTAGCTACGTGTTTATAACAGTAACTAGAGCAATATTTGTGCGGTCCAATGTATAAGAATTACTATCGTTTGATACCGTATCTTATTTTAATTCTCGCAAGTGAGAAAGCCTGCGCTCGAAGCGACATTCGAGTCGCGAGAATAGGGTTCTGTAGAAACAATGACGGATCTGAATGTTACTCGACTAACGAGTTACTATTGAAAGGACTGGCTATTGATAATGTTATGTTAGTGATACTAATTATGACATCAATACATTTTATATCAAGCGGCGATTGTACAGGAAACAATAATTTTATTATTGTAAGTACACAAGGAAACAACCATACTTGAATTGATATCACTACATAGTGTAAAACATAGTCGCTTTTTTCTGTTCCTATGTCCCTTTGTTCCCTTTAATCTTTAAAACTACGCAACTGATTTTGATGCGGTTTACTTTAATAGATAGAGTAATTGAAGAGGAAGGTTTATAAGTATAATAACATTAATTAAATAGTGGATAAATACTGTTATTTTTGAGCTTTCTAATGTGATGTCGTAAATAATTACATTTTTTCCGCTTACATTGCAAACGCAGGCTGAACCCTACGAGATTTGTCAAAATAATGTACTAAGTATTGTACACAATGAAAAGGTCTACAGAAAACTTCGCGATGGTATATTATGTCTATCTCTTATGGATATCCCACAATAACATTTTTTTGTCATTTACTTTTTACTACAAATAATGGCTAATTACTTTTTACTACAAATCTATACTAATATTATAAAGCGACAAATCTATACTAATATTATAAAGCGGAAGAGTGTGTTTGTTTGTTTGTAGTTCCTGAGATTAGCGCGTTCAACTACTGGTCCGATTTGAAAAATTCTTTCAGCGTTAGATAGCTCATTTATCGAGGAAGGCTATAGGCTATATTTTATCACGCTAAGACTAATAGGAGCGAAGAAATAGAGGAAAATGTGGAAAAAACGGGGGAAATTATTTGAAAGGCTTATCTCACGAACTACTGGAGCAATTTTTCTGTTATTTGGCACAGATAAGAAGTAGACCACGTGAAGGATCATAGGCTATTTTTGTGGACTAATTTGTCTGTGAAATATCTAATTTACGCGGGCGAAGCCGCGCGGAACGTATATAATGGCTAATTTTCGAAGCGATTTTAACCAATATAGCATAAATCCTTATTCAATTAAATACTTTAAATATATTGTTGAATTAATATAGATCCATATGGCCATGTACAGCATATAATTTAAATGAATATTTTCGAAGATATTACAGATTTAAAAATTGCGGGACGTAGCCCTTGCGGCGGTACCGGCCAATGCGGGCCACGGGCAGTAATGAATATAAATCAAAACTACTGAATCGATTTTTATCATTTTTTCAGTGAGTGACATAGGCTATAATATATTTTATACCCTTGCGAAGCCGGGGCGGGTCGCTAGTAACAAAATAAGTAAGGTGTATTTATCATATTATTCAATATGAAAAATTTTGGAACTTATTAGTTATAGTCTTGCAAATAGGTAATTTTTTTAAATATACATTTAAAATATAAAAGCTACATATTTTGATACAAGCACTAAATAAGAAATAAACTACAAATGAAATAATAAATGATAAACTAAATTAAACTAACAAGGTTTCTGCGGAAAAGCCGAAAAGGGTTTCTTCAAGCTAACTAGGCTTTTGTTAACTTAAAAAGTCTACAGCAATGTTCGTTTCGTACGTTCTAATATCGAGTACCTCAGGGTAGGAAAGTAAATAAAACCGGTCGGTTAATTGGACACCCAAGTGTACAGTCGGCAAAAAACAGGATAGATAAATGAGCGCACGTCGTGCACGGTTTTTATTCCTTTTAGATTGACGAGGGCTGTCGACCCTACGTTTAGAAAGCTTGCACTAATATTTTATCTATATATAATTTATTTCTGTCTGTTATCTCTTCACGCCCAAACCGCTGAACAGTTTTGCTTTTTGGTATGGAGATACTTTGAAACCCGGGAAAGGACATAGGATACTTTTTATCCCGGAAAAATGTACGAATTTTGGCACAACGGCGTTGCAGGCGATGTCTAAAAGTTCTCCATAAACCACTAAGATTTGTCCGGAGTGTAATGTTGTTTTACATAACTATTAACTATAATAGACATTGAATATTTACCAATTCGAGTTAAGGCTACACACAGGGTTGTGTAGAAAAAGAGTTTTCTTTCATAAATACAAGGAACAAGAGAAATAACATTATATTTATATAATATATTATAGTCATGAACTTTCCCATACAAAAGGTTAAAAAGAAGTTGCCCATTCAGCGCCGCTACTTTCTGTGAGCTCTATACAGACAACTCACATCACTTTGTTTTGTAATACTCTGTATTATTGTTAAAATATTTGATAGATTAATTTGCTGTTCAACAAAATTTCGCTCCATAGTTTCCAATTTTCCGGAACACGTAAAATTACAATATTCGTGATTAAAAAATATATTATACTGACTTTAAAGTATCTATGAACATAAAGATGTTACTGAGAACCTAATTACCTACCATATTTTATTCTCTTTAGAAAATAATTTCTCTTCTTCAAATTGCTTGAGTTTTTCGATTACAAAGGCGCTCTCGTTTCCCGTTGTCTCGCGTCGCTGAACGTAATAATATGTTGATATTATTTTTCTTTGTATGAACCAATTAGGAGAGGATTTTAAAACACAAAGAAGCGCACGATATCATGCTCAAAGCGATTACGATTATAATGTACCAGACCATGGGCGCCGGCAGAAATAATTTCCAAGGGGTTGCAGATTTTAGTTTTCTTTCTTTTCTTTTCTTTTTACTTTTTACGAACAACAGTGACTGTCTATTTACGTCAACAGAATACATTTAGTGCCGAAACATTACGAACTATCTTTGTACGGCATGGTAATAGGGTTACAGACGGCTTTTTATTTCAATAATTCCTGTTGATCCCGAGATTCCCAAGGGGTGCAAGTGCACCACCTGGCACCCCCCTGCCGGCACCCATGTACCTGACTTCTTTTATCTCCGTGGGGACTGGAGAAATCGTATCTTAAGTTTATCAACTTGCTCACTGCTAGAAAATTTGGGGTTTATACTGTTGAAAGGTATAGCGAGTCTAATAATACTTATAGCATTTATCCTATTTTAAGTATCAGCAGAACATTAAATATGTATACAGCCACGAACTTTCCTGTATCATGTAATTTATAATGAAACTTCTGTACTTTGAGCAAATAAATAACTTATTATTTATAATCGTTGATTAGTAGTAACTACTTACAATCATTGACAACTTGACAACTGAAGACTTGAGTGGAGGAACACGATAACTAACAGTATACATATGCCGTTTTTTTGCATAAATGGAGGCTTTAGGGCCGGAAAAATGATTGACAACCCAAGTAACAAAATCTGGTCTTGTAGTGGTACCGGGGCAAGGACTATAACAGGCTAGTAAACGTTTATAACCACGGAAAAGGGCCCATTTTATACGCGTACTTTTGCTAATAAAACACTCATAGTAGACTTGCCTAGCACTACTTAGACCGATAATACACTTATTGTTGGACTACGTAGAACTATCTGCTCCCACGAAGCCAACTATGAGCATCTAATAGAAGCCCAGGCAGGCCTGTTACGTACTCCGCGCTTCTATTACTAGCTACTTCAAACATTTGTGATTTGTGAGGTGGATGAAATAATTAAAGAAAAGGTAAGTTAATCTTTATTGATTGAAATGTAATTACAAATTACAAGTATTAAGTAGCACGTAATATTTTACGTGCATATATACTTGGAAGGTTAATTAATAATACGTAATCAATTAACACTCAGTATATTTCTGATCTGACATTATCAAAAATCTGTTAAAACTATATACATGGCATTCGTGCAAGCGATAGCGCGATTTAGAAGAAACCTCAGAGCCATCTATTGAAAACAACATGAAACCATACTATATGAATTACATTCGTGCAAGCGTTAGCGTTAGCAACATGAAACTATTTTTCGTATACAATTTAAATTGGCACTAACAACGGCAAACGCGTAAGAATTTCCAGTGAAGTATATTGTGTTTTACATCTCAATTTTTGTTCGCCCATTGAACACGACGTATTTACGAAGTTGTGTTTAGAAATAAGTGCATTTCGTTCTATAAATTACTATTACTGGCGTGTGACCTTATAGCAAATGTAACTTTCTGGAGCAAGTTTTCTCAAGTATATTTACACCTTAGAAACACTCGTATAGGCCATCTTAGCCTTTACTGCGCCTATAATCTCGTTCTATACACGACTATAAGTCAGCTTATAAGAACAACAAATCTACTACAAACCCAAACAAACTCCGTGTAACCTGTTATAAGCATTGGTAGTAAAACCGGAACCACTAAGCGATAGTTACTGGTGCTGCAAGCCTATAAACTGTGCACTATAGGAAAATTTTGTTACTTGGGAAAGTCTAAAGGTGCCGGTGGGCAGCGGTACGATATGAAGCAACCGCAGACGACGTGTCGTCGCGACACTACTGGTTTCTATGTATTTCTATGAAATACCCTCCGCAGCTAGCGACACGAAGCTAGCGACACTTAATCATAGAAATACATAGAAACCTGTAGTGTCGCAACGACACGTCGTCTGCTGCAACTTCATGTAGCCGGCTTCCAACTTGTATACCTTTATACTTTAAGAAAGTTTAAGGGTGTCTGGCAGTGGGAAGCGACTGTCAAAAATGGCCGTCTCAAACTCTTCCGCTTTATAATATTAGTATAGATGAAAATGAGCTTCACTCTTTCTCGAAGGTCAGGTAGCCCTTCAGAACTGGATATCTCCTAAAGTGACCGCGACCGAAACTCCATAGTTGCTAGTCGTTCTTATCTCTGTCTTGTATTAATATAATATGTATTCTGTGTCTCTGTAAAGGTTACAAACAGGTAAACTTTCAGCTTTTCTAAAGGTGGCTTTCGGATCTTTGCCGCGAGCGACCGCGACCGAAAAAATTCAAAGTAATGCCACTTTATGACATAGGGCTATAGGTTTAATTTTACTACACCACTAGATTTTACGCCGCCGCCAGCGCGAGCGGCAGCATGAGTCGCCACACAAATGTCAGTAGAAAAATATCATACCTATTATAGTCTATGTCATAAAGTGGCATTTTATTTCAATTTTTATCAGTCGCGGTCGCTCGCGGCAAAGATCCGAAAGCCACCTTAAAATGAGGAAAGTCTGGTCGTCGCAGGCTCTTGGTCCAGTACTTTAATAATAATATGAAAATAAAATAAATATTTAGGGTGGCTCTCATACAAAAGAAAACTATTTTTGGCCAAATTTTGCTCTATAACGGTACGGAACCCTTCGTGCGCGAGTCCGACACGCACTTGGCCGATTATTATTTTATGTATGTTTGGATAATATAAGGGTTAAAGTAAGAATCTTAGATTATGTCGTGACTCGTGAGTAACCTTCGCAGCCACAAACTAGTATATATAAACGTAGCTCCAATAACAATATTTCCAAATAACTGAGAAACCCAGATGACAGATGAAGCGTCTTTGTGTCCGATTTATTTGTTATTTACAAGCTGGAGCTGGACAAAGATTCGTGACCAGTGAAGTGTATCGAAGAATATCTTTTATCTTTTAGCAAATTGGAATCACGTCCAATTTGCTTTATATTATGTACTCTATATTATCTACAAAAATCAATGCCATGCGTTTTAATTTTATATTTTTTTCGTTGTAATTTTATAACTCAAGAACGGGCTCACCTATCCAAACCAAATGTTTAGGTTTAGTTCGGACAGTTTAGTAGTCTATGGTTTATGGTTCAGATATAAACCATTTGCAAAAAATCGGTCGAGCGGTTTTTCATTTATCACATTTTTTGTAACAAATGAATTCAATAAATGGCGGATAATTATGTTCATGGGGATTTTGCGGTCACATTGAAACTTTTTTCTGATGGGGATTGCGCTCTCTCTGATCTGTGATCATCATTCTTGATCCAATCTGGTGATCCTGCATTGTCCTAGCCAAATTACCTAGCCACGTTTCGCACGCGGGAATCAAACCCGCCACCTCCAAAACTAGAACTACGCTTTAAACGCTATAAGCTTAAAGGGAGAGTACAAAAACCAATGTGACGAACTGACGACACACATGAAATTAATTAATCCGTTCAAATTTAACGTTAACTTTAGTCGATACCCTTCGGGTCACAAATTGGCGCGACACTCAGACCGTTTTACAAGAGGTCCTCCCCTCCCCCACCGTTTCACACGGGGGGCACACCTCACACATTTACGAGGGGCCCCTCATTAAACATGCCCCTGCGTTTTTACCGAATTCAGTATTATGAACGCTGTTTTGCTGCGGTTAAGTGAAAAGTCGTTCTATACAGATTCACACTATGTATACAGATATTATATTGATACAATGTTTTATCATTATTTGATACGCTAGTAAATTCCCTATACAGACAAGGACATTGTAAAACTACAGACGGTATACATAAGCGGAAATAAATCGGACTATAAATAGAATATTTCCACCAGCCACTTCAATTCGTTATAAAGTTGTCAGCGTGCGTTTATAATAAAATAGATGTCCCGCGCGGCTTCGCCCGCGTCAATTAGGAATTTTACGAAAACCGTACATTTTCCCGCAAAAAAAAATGCTTATGTCCCTTCACGTGGTCTACTCTCTATCTGTGCCAAATAATATAAAAATTGCTCCAGTAGTTCTTGAGAGCAACCCTTTTTTCTTATAATTTTCCCCGTTTTTTCCACATTTTCCTCTGTTTCTTTTGTCCTATTAGTCTTGGCGTGATAATATGCCTTCCTCAATAAATGAGCTATCTAATACTGAAAGATTTTTCAAAATTGGCCCAGTAGTTCCTGAGATTAGCGCATTCAATCAAACAAACAAACTCTTCAGTCGGTTTATAATATTAGTATAAATATTTTTTTAATTCGCTTGACAAACTTGAGTCTCGATCTAAAAGACTATGAAAAGTACCAATAATAGGGTCATAATCGGGACGATGCATGGTACAATATGGTAGTGATGATGATGATGAATGTAATTTGCATAGTAGCATATGCTTTCCGTTCTTAAAAACAACGCCGAAACTCCCAAACTTGTATCTATAAAGAATCAGGAGTTCTCTCAGCACCTTCCGAACCATGGTATATCTCGGTGCAAAATCTTACTTGTTGGTAGCATATGCTTAGAAAATAGGAAATTTATAATATTAGTAGGAAATTTTGAAAATCGATTTAGAAACGGCGGAGTAATCGTTGAATATATAAAAACGAACATAACACCTCCCCCATTTTAAAAGTCGGTAAAAACTATAGCCTATGTGTTACTCTGATGTATAAGCTATGTTATTGCAAAGTTTCATTAAAATCCATTCAGTAGTTTTTGCGTGAAAGAGTAACAAACATCCATACATACATACATCCATACATCCATCTATACATCCATACATACAAACTTTCGCCTTTATAATATTAGTAGGATTCTAAGCGGGGACTATTCTGATAAGATTGCAATTCTCGTGGGCTCGAAGACCTTGCCGAGCTCGTAGTAAAGACGAAACTTTGAAAAGTAATCAACTTAATGTGACTTGGAGACTTGTCCGCAAATGTTATTAGTTTATGTTTTATTACATTCACTTGTGAAATTCGTTGGTTTTGAACTTTGTAAAATTTTAACCTTCTCGCTAATAGAATAATCCACGTTATCTACATAAATAAAAATGAATTATAAATTTTGTTAGCTAAAACTCGAGAAATGCTTGCTAATTTTAGTCTTAAAATATTCGTGAAAGTCCAGCTGGGAAGGTGTAAAAATGTATCCCACCAAAAACATTTATGTAAAATGTTACCTCGACGATCATAAAAGGTTTGCCCTGTGAAAAAGACATCAGATCTAATGTGGAGCCATGCTTCTGAATATATACGGCCTAACTCTATCGACCCTAACTCCAACAAATTCTACATATCAGAAAGTATGTATGGCTTCGCTGTTTCGATACCGTCGTGGAGGTGAGACGAATATTTAGTTTCTGATCTAAAGTAAGTAACGAAACAGCCAAGCCATACATACTTACTGATATGTAGAATTTGTTGGAGTTAGGGTCGATAAAGTTAGGCCGTGTATATTCAGAAGCTTGGCTCCACATTAGATCTGATGTCTTTTTCACAGGGCAAACCTTTTGTGGTCGTCGAGGTAACATTTTACATGAAATGTTTTTGGTGGGATTACAGTCCTTTTTGTAAGTTGCTACTTGCTAGGCAGTCTTTTTAGTTTTTTTTTTTTTTATATATTTTTAATTAAGAGGTTTTTAGTTAATGTCTATCCCGTGTAAACTTTTATGTCCTAATTCATAAGATTGCTGAAAGTCTCATATTTAAACTTCCACTACCCCTACTAAACTTATTTTACGGCGTAACCAAATTTCGGCGTAAGTATTTTAGATATCAATAAAATCTAAAGTATTAGACCTATTCAATTGAGACTTTGTATGTTTAATAAGTCTATTATTGACATCATATCCTGAGAATATGAACTATCTGCTATATTGGAAACCAACTCTATGAGGGTCAACTTCCACCAAATTTCGGCGTAAGTATTTTAGATATCAATAAAATCTAAAGTATTAGATCTATTCAATTGAGACTTTGTATGCTTAATAAGTCTATTAATGACATCATATCCTGAAAATATGAACTATCTGCTACAACGGAAACCAATTCTATGAAGGTTCAAAAAAACAGCGAAACACTTCGAGAAAAGGTAGGTAGTGCCCTTGCGCTTCGCTTGGCTCGTCTCGGCGGGGACACTACCGTGTCCCCAGATAGTTCGCGGGTTATTATAATAACTTATAGTTATTATACAATGTTTTATCCTGATTTTTGATACACAAACAATTTATAACATCATAAATTATAATAATCCCCATGGGCCATGTGGAATGTTGATCTTGTTATTTCTAAGAATGTAAGTATTTTAAAATACTTGTTACTTTGTAAAGATAAAGGTAATTAGGGTTCCGTAGTCAACAAGGAACCCTTATAGTTTCGGTCTGTCCGTCCGTCTGTCCGTCTGTCTGTCTGTCTGTCTGTCCGCGGTTTTGCTCAGAGACTATAGGACCTACAAAGCTGTAATTTGGCATGAATGCACATATTAATGATGCCGACAAAATGGTACATGAAATCTTAATAATTTTTTTTATGGTACCTTCCCTACACATCAAGCGGGGATGAATTTTTTTTTTCGCGTCCACCCCATCATGTGGGGTGTCGTTGGATAGATTTTTTTTTTAAATATTATGAGTATTTTCCGATTTATGGATCCGTTTGTGAAATATTAAGTTTTAAAGTGGAAAAATCGTTAAGAGTCCACTTGTCCCCCCCCCCCTTCCAGCTAAACGGTTGCTTCTGGAAATGTGAAAAAATTCACGGGAGTAGGAAATATGCTGAATTTCAAAGGAAAACTATCACGGCTAAGAAGACTTCATAAGTTATTGAGTAATAGTCGATTAACTAAAAAAATGTATTCGGCGAAGTATAAAGGAACTTTTCGTTTAAATTCCTTTGAAAGTAACTGAGATGATGTTGTTAGTAGTGTAAAACACGTTATAAATGTACATTCATTGACCATACAAAAATTTTAAAAAAACCTGCGGTTCTTTGGAACCCTATATTGCGCGTGGCCCAACACGCACTTGGCCGGTTTTTTTTTTTCATTCTTGTCGCCTTTCGTATCTATCTTTACAAACACACATAATACCTCAAGCAGCAGGCGTAAAACAGAGTAGAATATATTCTGTCTGATACAGAACAATCGCGAAATATTTCAAACTAAACAAACTAAAGACTTCGATATGTTAAGTGTTAACGAAGTCGATATCAGTTTTATTTTAACAAACAGTTCATGCCCACCAGCAAGTTGCCGCAACTGCCAACTTTATCAATGTTACCAACTTTAGCAATGGCAGTCGGGATTCACAACATGTTACTAATGCCGCGGCCGCACATGCGTCTATCGTCACGAAGCTTCGTGCTATGAGACGATCGCGATACCATTGGACAATTTTTTTCATTATACAATGGTTTCGTCTCATAGCACGAAGCTTCGTGACGATAAACGCAGGTGCGGTCCGGGAATAACTCAAATAACTTCGCATAAACAATGGAGTTTGACTTACGCAAGTTGCAGCGCAACCCTCTTTCGATCTGCGAACATAAGGTTTAAAAAGAATTTATTATCATAAAATATACTCATCATCAATACTCAACATCCGATGGAATAGAAAATGTTAGCTTTAAAAGACAGCTTCTACAAAATATAGTAGATTTGCTATAGATTATCGTAGAGGTCTGATTTTTTTTAAATCGAGATGAACCAATTTCATGAAACGAGTATAAATGTTATCCATTTACGGGTTATAATATTATATTTATAAAGCTGAAGAGTTTGTTTGTTTGTTTGTTTGAAGTTTGATCGCGCTAATCTCAGGAGCTACTGGTCCGATTTGAAAAATTATTTCAGTGTTAGATTGCTCATTTATCGAGGAAAGCTACAGGTCATATTTTATCACGCTAAGACTAATAGGATCGAAGAAACAGATAAAAATGTGGAAAAAACAGAAACAATTATTTGAAAGTGCTTATCTCACAAACTACTAGAGAAATTTTTATTTTATTTGGCACAGATATAGAGAGGACCACGTGAAGAGACATAGACAATTTTTGTGTGGAAAAATGTACGGTTTCCGTGAAATTCCTAACTTACGCGGGCGAAGCCGCGCGGAACGTCTTGTATCATTATATATAAGTTATAACAGAATATAGTATAATGACGATAATAGTAGCAGACGATTAAACGGCGGATAATCTATACTAATATTATAAAGAGGAAAACTTTGTTTGTTTGTTTGTTTAATTGTAATGAATAGGCTCAAAAACTACTGGACCGATTTTAAAAATTCTTTCACCATTCGAAAGCTACATAATCTACGAGTAACATAGGATAAATTTTATTTTGGAAAAAAATAGGGTTCCGTAAGATATTTGGGTTTTTCGGACACTAGGTGTAAAAATTAACCAGAAAAGTTACTTATTTTGCGTACTCTGCCTAAACTATAAAAGATAGAACCATAAAATGTTCTAATTATTTGTAGATCTTATAAATATCTACAAAAAAGTCCGCGACACACTATACCTATCTATGTCGAGTGAGGCAAAACAACCATTTTTTTATTTAAAAATCTTGAATTTTTTTTGGACTTCATCTAAACGCGTTTATTTTACTCATGCTATTAATCCTCATCAAAATTAATTATTTCATCACCAAGCACAGTTTATGTAGATAATATTTGGTCTTTGAATGATTAAAATTGGACGTTTGATTTTAAAGTTATGGCGAAATTAAAATATTACGATTTCTGCTGCACGGCCCGTTGCGAAGTGGACGTCACCAAGGCGGGGGTGCGCGTGCGGGAGGGAGTTTAGATCTATTAGTAAATGATGATTTAAATAATACTTAATTATTCACTAAATCTAAATCTAAATAATATATAAAACTCAAAGGCGACTGATTGACATAGTGATCTATCAACGCACAGCCCAAACCACTGGACGGATCGGGCTGAAATTTGGCATGCAGGTAGATGTTATGATGTAGGCATCCGCTAAGAAAGGATTTTGATCAAGGGATAAAATAGAGGATATACCGATCGGGCTGAGACTTTGATACCTAAATAATAATAATACTTCTTAACGCGAGCGAAGCCGCGGGCAAAAGCTATAAATGATAAATTGATAATGCATATTGAATATCTATCTATAGTCTATACTCTATCCTAATAATATTATAAAGGCGAAAGTTTGGATGTGTGTATGTATGTATGGATGTATGGATGTTTGTTACTCTCTCACGCAAAAACTACTGAACGGATTTTAATGACACTTTACAATAATATAGCTAATACATCAGAATAACACAAAGGCTACAATTTTAACCGACTTTAAAAATGGAGGAGATGTTATGTTCGTTTTTTTATGTTCAACGATTACTCCGCCGTTTGTGAACCGATTTTCAAAATTTTTCGTTTGGTGTATAGGTTATCATCCCAATTTGGTACCATATTCATGAAAGTGGTGACCTGATGAAGGGATCCATAAGAAATCGAGGGAACTCCTCAAAATTTATATGGGAACATGTGGTGACTTCGGTTTCGTGAGCAGTATTCTAAGCATATGCTACCAACAAGCAAGATTTTGCACCAAGGTATACCATGGTTCGGAAGGTGCTGAGAGAACTCCTGACTCTTTATAGTAGATACAAGTTTGGGAGTTTCGACGTTGTTTTAAGAACGGAAAGCATATGCTACTATGCAAATTACATTCATCATCATCATCATCACTACCATAAACCATTATAGAACCATGTATCGTCCCGTTTTGACTCATTATTGGTACTTTTCATAGTCTTTTATTATATATCACTTAAACCGCGGGTAACACTGTGGGGCACAGCTCGTAACATAATATTGAAGCAGATCAGTGTCTAAGTGCTCCTCTCTAAATTGTGCTACGATAGGTAAGTGATTATAACCATTTAGAAGCTTACAGCTTACTGATCGACGTCAATCATAATCAATTGTAAATAAAACGTTTGTCGTTGATGAAAGACCATGATTGCCAAGCTGTCTATTAATTGACATAGATCACAAGTCATTAGCCGAATATTCTTACAATTAGTTGCAATATTTTCTTAATATCATCGTCGTCATCAAGTCAGCAGGCTGATTCTTATTCCTACCTTAGGCTTATTTGTTTCACTTTTGGAAGCTTCATTTGGTCCATTCTTTTATATCATTGATCAATTTTCATGTCTCCCAGATGGCCTTTTTCCGAGAACCCTACCCTTGATCAACCATAGTTATAACCAAACCCGTACATTTTTCCGGGATAAAAAATATCCTATGTCCTTTTCCGGGATTCAAAGTATTTCCATACCAAATTTCAGTTCAGCGGTTTAGGCGTGAAGTGGTAACAGAGAGACAGACAGACAGACAGACAGACACACTTTCGCAATTAAATTAAGTATAGTGAGTGTGGCAAAGCGCGCCTACCCGGCAAGTGCCATATAGCTATAATTCCATACTGCTGATTGGAAATCTCTAATTTCAATCAGCAGTATGGAATTACATCAATCAAATCTATATGGCGCACTTGCCGGGTAGGCACGGTTTGCCACACTCACTATAATATTAGTATGGATAACCATATTTGTCCATCATGGCCAACGTGGCGAAGCCGCATAACTGAGATTCCAATTTGGAGCAGTGATATCGGCACGCCAGTATCGAGCTGCCGTGTGACGGCCCAAGTGACTTTTGTTTGTAATATATATACCATCTCTTGGAGTCCAATTGCACAGTCCAATTGGTTCAATTTACAGATGTATCGTGTTCAGCTTCTATTGTTTGAAATAATGCCTTCGCTTCCTGGAATGTTGCTTGAAATTGCTGAAAAAGATTTTTTTAAATAAAACCACGACTATTTTTTATTTGTTGTGTTTTGGCTTTTGTAAGTACTTACCTGGCGTAGGGGATACCGTGATCAAAAAAAAAAGTATGATTTAAATTCTGGTATTTAGGCATTTTACCTAACTTCTGTTTTGTGAGTTGTGACGGGTAGGTATATGAAAATATATATATGTATTTCGAATTTAGGTTCGCCGTTCGGGTCAAGTAAACAGACCCCATCAGTAAATGTAAATTTCTCTAGAATACTTGTCGGTGGAATTAAAATATGCTTATAAGGCAGGCGACGCGTAACGAGGCTCCCCCCGCCGCCCCTCACAGTCCCGCACCTAGGGTTGCCAGCCGTCCGATTAAAGCCGGACATAGGCTTTAGATTGCGTGAATTGGCCAAAATTTAAGGGTCTTCGGATTATGAAAAGCGTGACATCTACATATTGTTTTTAAATCCTACTAATTTTAAACTATTTTACGTCTTACTTAAACAGATAATATTATGTAGGCGCAATGCTGAGAGTTGAGATCCTGTGCAATAACAGGGTGTCCGGCCCTTTTATTAACCGACTTAAAAAAAGCGTATGTATGTATGTTTTTATGTTTGTATTCGTATATCTCTGGAACTACAAGTCCGATGTAAGTAATTCTTTTTTTGTTCTACTAGGTATTGTTCAACTTAGGAAATAGTGTAAGTTTCATCAAAATCGGTGCAGTAGTTTTTGAGATACGGAATTTTAATTCTCAATTACGTACAATTTTGTTTGAATGATAATAATAGTATTTTATTAAAATGATAATAATAGTATCTATATATTAATACGCGAGCGAAAAACTTTGGAACCCTTTTTACGAAAAATGCGGAAACGTAGGTGAATGAAATTTTGCACAGTTATAGTTTATAATTTATATGGTGAAGGATTGCATCGAGCTAATATTATTTTGAAATTATGTTTTTATCATAAAAAAATTTAACAAATAAAACATTACTCACACTACAACACACACACTAGGAATTTTGAATGACAAGCCTATACACACGAATTATACTCTTTTATTTCTGGTTGAAGTTTGTTGTCAAACTGAAAATTAATTATAGTTTTTTTATTGAATCTTAAACACGGCCAGGACTTAATATTATTATATAAATTTTCGACCGACCATTGGGCGATCCTAGAGATCGCCAAACGCCTTATTAAAAAGATAAAACCGACTTCAAAATTGTACGTAATTGAGAATTGAAATTACGTTATCTCAAAAACTACTGGACCGATTTTGATGAAACTTACAGTATTCCCTATGTTGAAGAATCCCAAGTACAACTAAAAAATAATTACTCAAATCGGACTTGTAGTTCCGGAGATATGCGAACACAAACATAAAAACATACATACATACACTTTTGAAAGGCACATTTGTTCAGACGCTGATCTAGACTAAGGCTGGTTTTATCGCTAAGCGTTTCGGCAGCGCCGTTGCGCGTTGGAGCGCGCGCGTTCGGAGATGTATGGGGGTAGTAGTAGCGTTTTATAGTCGCGCGATAAAACCAGCGCAGCCTTACATATACAAAAACTGTGCAGTTCTAAAAATATTACATACATGATGCGGGTCGAATTGATAACCTCCTTTTTTTGAAGTCGGTTAAAAATAGAAAAAATTTGAAGTCGGTTTTATCTTTTTAAAATACTATCATTCAAATGTCTGGCTAAGCTGGCTGGTTGATCCGGCTACTAGGTTTGGCTATGTAGCAAGTAGCAACCCTGCCCGCATCGCTCCCTACCGCCCCCGCACCGGCGACAAAAAAGCGACGACTGAAATTGCAGGGACCCTTCAAAGTGATAGAGCGAACTCTTTCATTACCCTGTGTTTTTCAGTGCTCGTGTTTTTCTCCCGCTATCATAATATTTATGTACAGAGTAATGATGGAAAACAAAAATTACCGTTCTTTTAATTTAAGTTTTATTAAACCATTGGAATCAATGTTTGCTTTGTTATTCAAAATGAAAATGCTGAAACTGGTTTTCTATCTACTTTTTTTATAGAGAAGTAACCCTTTTTTTTTGTAAAGCGTTACAAACAATATTTATTCATTTTTCTCAAAGCAACTCAATACATAAACTTTATTTCCTTGTGTACTTTAAGACTATAGTGATTCCTGACACACGGTACTGTCAATAGAACAGTACAAATAGTATGCACTATACTGTATTCGGCGAAACATGGCGGTAGCGCGAGCGGTCATTGACTCCCAAAAACTTGTCATTTTCTATATAAACCGCGATTGACAATGAAGTGTCAGATGTTGTCAATCGCGGCTTTATATAGAAAATGACAAGTTTTTGACAGGGAGTCAATGACCGCTACCGCCATGTTTCGCTGAGTACAGTATAGACTCATAGGGTGGGTTGCACCAACTTACTTTAACTATAACTGTAACTTTAACTTTAACTACAATGCAAAATGTAAAATCTTTGGTTAAAGTCAAAATTGGACGCCATATTTAACCATAACCATAGAGCTCGACAAGGCTTTAAATGAACGTGGCGAAAAAAGGAACTAACGCTGTCATCATACAAAAACGCCATTTTTGACAGTTCTCCTTTACCAGTAGCGCCCCCGCCCACGTTCATTTAAAGCCTTGTCGGACCAGCAACAGACATCTGTCAAATTCTGTGGTCAAAGTTAAGGTTAAAGTTAAGTTAGCCTTAACTATAACCATAACTTTGACCATAACTGTAACTATAACCACGCCACTGGTGCAACCCACCCATAGAGTAACTCTGCGTTATTCTTGAAATCAAACACAAATGTTTCGATCGTGCGAGGCGACATCCATTGTTTTGTTTCTTTAAGTTTTCTAAAATCACGCAAATGTCGAAAGGCACACGACTATTGTCTAGACTCAAGACTCTAGTGTACGACCTATTAAAAAACCTATTCCTCTTGGTATCACGCATAAACGGACCGATTTTCATTAAAAATATAAGTTAAAGATAAGCTAAGATACCGATAATGAGTAGACCGTAAAAAGAAAACACACATAAATGTATAAATAAGTAATAACATATAGAGTAGACCAAAAGGATAGCCTAGCTTACTTTATATGACACAATATTATTGTATGATTAAAAGCAACCTAGGACATGTAAGAAACACGGTTGTTATGGGATTTATATACGCGTTAAATACATTAAGCAGTCTTCATCGGTCCCGAACATGACACGTGTATCGCGTGACAGTTCGATGCTCGGCAAGATGGATGACAGGCGAGGTCGGAGACTGCTGAGACAGCAGAAACGATCTCATCAATTATACGTGGAACATTAGTGTTGTATTATTACAACTACTTACGCGTTACTAAGGGCCTGTTTCACCACTTCCTGATAAAGTGCCGGATAGGCCAGGGCTTCCCAAACTTATTTGTACTGTGACGCCCTTGGGACTTTGCCATTTCTTTACGACGCCCCTCAACCCAGCCCCCAAAAATACTTTCTAATTTTAGAACCAGCCTACATAGGTTATCATATAAACACTATTTGGATATTTATATTTTTATTAGGAAATAATGACCAAATCAAAACATAAGCATAGAAATTAAAAGAGATATTTATGAAAGATATTAAAGCCAGCAAGGCTGGCTAATGTGAAGGCTGCGCTTGCTTTTCTGAGCATAGCTTCTGAAACCGGGGATTTAGACAGCCCGGGAATCCCGGAATGTATGATTGACATAATGCGCGCGGCGCTCACTCGATTTGGTTGTGTTGACATGCGACGCCCCTGGGACAGGACGCACAGTTTGGGAAGCCCTGGGATAGGCTATCCACAACTTATTTGACAGATTCTCTATACTCTATCTGTCAAGTTAAGTGGTGGGTAGCCTATCCGGCACTTATCAGGAAGTGGTGAAACAGACCCTTAGTGTTATATTCGATTGATGGTTGTAATAAAATATCTAAAATATATAAAATTCTCATATCACAGTGTTTGTGCGCGAACTCCTCTAAAACGGCTCAACCGATTTTAATAAAATTTTGTATGTACATTCGTTAGGCCTGAGAATAGGTTTTTATCTACTTTTTAACCCCCGACCAAAAAGAGGGGTGTTATAAGATTGACGTGTCTGTCTGTCTGTCTGTCTGTCTGTCTGTCTGTCTGTCTGTCTGTCTGTCTGTCTGTCTGTCTGTCTGTCTGTCTGTCTGTCTGTCTGTCTGTCTGTCTGTCTGTCTGTCTGTCTGTCTGTCTGTCTGTCTGTCTGTCTGTCTGTCTGTCTGTCTGTCTGTCTGTCTGTCTGTCTGTCTGTCTGTCTGTCTGTCTGTCTGTCTGTCTGTCTGTCTGTCTGTCTGTCTGTCTGTCTGTCTGTCTGTCTGTCTGTCTGTCTGTCTGTCTGTCTGTCTGTCTGTCTGTCTGTCTGTCTGTCTGTCTGTCTGTCTGTCTGTCTGTCTGTCTGTCTGTCTGTCTGTCTGTCTGTCTGTCTGTCTGTCTGTCTGTCTGTCTGTCTGTCTGTCTGTCTGTCTGTCTGTCTGTCTGTCTGTCTGTCTGTCTGTCTGTCTGTCTGTCTGTCTGTCTGTCTGTCTGTCTGTCTGTCTGTCTGTCTGTCTGTCTGTCTGTCTGTCTGTCTGTCTGTCTGTCTGTCTGTCTGTCTGTCTGTCTGTCTGTCTGTCTGTCTGTCTGTCTGTCTGTCTGTCTGTCTGTCTGTCTGTCTGTCTGTCTGTCTGTCTGTCTGTCTGTCTGTCTGTCTGTCTGTCTGTCTGTCTGTCTGTCTGTCTGTCTGTCTGTCTGTCTGTCTGTCTGTCTGTCTGTCTGTCTGTCTGTCTGTCTGTCTGTCTGTCTGTCTGTCTGTCTGTCTGTCTGTCTGTCTGTCTGTCTGTCTGTCTGTCTGTCTGTCTGTCTGTCTGTCTGTCTGTCTGTCTGTCTGTCTGTCTGTCTGTCTGTCTGTCTGTCTGTCTGTCTGTCTGTCTGTCTGTCTGTCTGTCTGTCTGTCTGTCTGTCTGTCTGTCTGTCTGTCTGTCTGTCTGTCTGTCTGTCTGTCTGTCTGTCTGTCTGTCTGTCTGTCTGTCTGTCTGTCTGTCTGTCTGTCTGTCTGTCTGTCTGTCTGTCTGTCTGTCTGTCTGTCTGTCTGTCTGTCTGTCTGTCTGTCTGTCTGTCTGTCTGTCTGTCTGTCTGTCTGTCTGTCTGTCTGTCTGTCTGTCTGTCTGTCTGTCTGTCTGTCTGTCTGTCTGTCTGTCTGTCTGTCTGTCTGTCTGTCTGTCTGTCTGTCTGTCTGTCTGTCTGTCTGTCTGTCTGTCTGTCTGTCTGTCTGTCTGTCTGTCTGTCTGTCTGTCTGTCTGTCTGTCTGTCTGTCTGTCTGTCTGTCTGTCTGTCTGTCTGTCTGTCTGTCTGTCTGTCTGTCTGTCTGTCTGTCTGTCTGTCTGTCTGTCTGTCTGTCTGTCTGTCTGTCTGTCTGTCTGTCTGTCTGTCTGTCTGTCTGTCTGTCTGTCTGTCTGTCTGTCTGTCTGTCTGTCTGTCTGTCTGTCTGTCTGTCTGTCTGTCTGTCTGTCTGTCTGTCTGTCTGTCTGTCTGTCTGTCTGTCTGTCTGTCTGTCTGTCTGTCTGTCTGTCTGTCTGTCTGTCTGTCTGTCTGTCTGTCTGTCTGTCTGTCTGTCTGTCTGTCTGTCTGTCTGTCTGTCTGTCTGTCTGTCTGTCTGTCTGTCTGTCTGTCTGTCTGTCTGTCTGTCTGTCTGTCTGTCTGTCTGTCTGTCTGTCTGTCTGTCTGTCTGTCTGTCTGTCTGTCTGTCTGTCTGTCTGTCTGTCTGTCTGTCTGTCTGTCTGTCTGTCTGTCTGTCTGTCTGTCTGTCTGTCTGTCTGTCTGTCTGTCTGTCTGTCTGTCTGTCTGTCTGTCTGTCTGTCTGTCTGTCTGTCTGTCTGTCTGTCTGTCTGTCTGTCTGTCTGTCTGTCTGTCTGTCTGTCTGTCTGTCTGTCTGTCTGTCTGTCTGTCTGTCTGTCTGTCTGTCTGTCTGTCTGTCTGTCTGTCTGTCTGTCTGTCTGTCTGTCTGTCTGTCTGTCTGTCTGTCTGTCTGTCTGTCTGTCTGTCTGTCTGTCTGTCTGTCTGTCTGTCTGTCTGTCTGTCTGTCTGTCTGTCTGTCTGTCTGTCTGTCTGTCTGTCTGTCTGTCTGTCTGTCTGTCTGTCTGTCTGTCTGTCTGTCTGTCTGTCTGTCTGTCTGTCTGTCTGTCTGTCTGTCTGTCTGTCTGTCTGTCTGTCTGTCTGTCTGTCTGTCTGTCTGTCTGTCTGTCTGTCTGTCTGTCTGTCTGTCTGTCTGTCTGTCTGTCTGTCTGTCTGTCTGTCTGTCTGTCTGTCTGTCTGTCTGTCTGTCTGTCTGTCTGTCTGTCTGTCTGTCTGTCTGTGGCATCGTAGCATCCAAACGGGTGGACCGATTTTGATCTAGTTTTTTTTTGTTTGAAAGCTGACATGATCGAGAGTGTTCTTAGCTATAGTTCATCATCATCAGACTGCTCATTGCTGAAATATCAGGGTTTATCTGGTTCGTGATAGGCCGATTAGCAACTTGCAGTCGTCTGATGGGTTTTACATTTTGCATTTTGGTTCGTGACACTTATAATTAATATGATAATAATAAATAAATAAACACAAGTTTAAAAAGCATAAAATAAAATTAAATTAAGAAATTAAAAAAAAAAAACCCGCCAAACAACTGTAAAAAGTAATGAAATAATATTTACTGACTTTAAGTTTAAATAATTCCTAAGTTTGTGTAAAGTAATATTTTAGTCCATATTTGTTGTCAAGGTGTGTCGGGGGACCGCTAATGTAGATGTTTGATTTCACATAACATTATAGTTTAAAGGTCAGTTCACAGCGAACTGAATCGAGACAATCAGCGATACAAAATGCAAAAGTCACTGTTGGCGGTCCCCCGACACACCGTGACAACAATTAGGTTAGGAATTATTTAAACTTAAAGTCAGTAAATATTATTTCATTACTTTTTACAGTTGTTTGGCGGGGGTTTTTTTTAATTTCTTAATTATATTGATACTATACTGTACTCGGCGAAACATGGCGGTAGCGGTCATTGACTCCCTGTCAAAAACTTGTCATTTTCTATACAAAGCCGCGATTGACAACATCTGACACTTCATTGTCAATCGCGATTTATATAGAAAATGACAAGTTTTTGACAGGGAGTCAATTACCGCTACCGCCATGTTTCGCCGAGTATAGTATAGAAATAATTTATACGGCAAAACAACGTTTGCCGTGTCAGCTAGTATGAGATATATTTAATTACAACCACATAAAATTAAGTAGCAATCTGTCTCGATGTATGCTAAGATCTTTAAAATTACGCAATTGAACTGAGAATTGGCCTAATAAACATAAATGCGTAGTAGGATATAGGCTACTTTAAATTGAGCCGATTTTTATTTTGCGCGTACGAAGTCGCGAGTAACGGCAAGATTATCCTACTTCCTACTATAATAATATTATAAAGGCGAAAGTTTGGATGTATGTATGTATGGATGTATGGATGTTTGTTACTCTTTCACGCAAAAACTACTGAACTGAACGGATTTTAATGAAACTTCACAATAATATAGCTTATACATCAGAATAACACATAGGCTACAATTTTAACCGACTTTCAAAATGGAGGAGGTGTTATGTTCGTTTTTTTATGTTCAACGATTACTCCGCCGTTTGTCAACCGATTTTGAAATTTTTTCTTTTGGTGTATAGGTTATGCTACTATGCAAATTACATTCATCATCATCACTACCATAAACCATTATAGAACCATGTATCATCAGGTCCCCACTTTTATGTATATGGTACCAAATTGGGATGATAACCTATACACCAAAAGAAAAATTCTATTATGACATTTTAACACCGAGCTAAATACGGCTCGGATTGGCGCAAGCGAACATAAACCAAATAATCTATTTCGAACCGTCCGTCGAAGTCCGCTTGATTCCAAAAGGTTCTGAAATATCTGAAATTGATCCTACCACTCTGGCCGTATATAATATGTATATTTTCTAGAAGCAGGTAACTTTAATACCCCTATAAGTGGTTTTTTCTAAGAAATCCAGCTCTCTCGCTATGGAAATTTTGTATTTTTATTTTAAAAATCCTCGCAGTTTGCGTAGTAAGTTTAAAAGATTGTTGGTATAGCGGCGAGATGGTGCGGCTTATGGGACATAACATTAGTTTTCCATTATTGCAAGCCGCAGCGCCGGGGGACTCCCCCGCTTATGTTTGCCCACTTTATTACTCTCGCAACTTAGATATTACAAAGTTTGTCACAAATAAAAACTTCGTATTGCATACTACGTCGTGCAGTATACCTTAGTGATTTATTTTGTGCTATTTATACAAAACCAGATGGCGGCCGCAACTCCGTTGCCCCAAAATTCGTTTATGGCGCGGAAACCGTTTTACGTGGGAGAGCCATGCTTCGGCACGAATGGGCCGGCTCGACCGGAGAAATACCACGTTCTCACAGAAAACCGGCGTGAAACAGCGCTTGCGCTGTATTTCGCCGAGTGAGTGAGTTTACCGGAGGCCCAATCCCCTACCCTATTCCCTTCCTTTTCCTCCCCTATTCCCTTCTCTTCCCATCCCTACCCTCCACTATTACCCTATTCCCTCTTAAAAGGCCGGCAACGCACCTGCAGCTCTTCTGATACTGCGAGTGTCCATGGGCGACGGAAGTTGCTTTCCATCAGGTGACCCGTTAGCTCGTTTGCCCCCTTATTTCATAAAAAAAACCGACAATTTTTCTGGAATAAAAAGTAATTCTTCTTTCCCGGAACTTAAAGTATCTCTATACCAAATTTCAGCAAAATCGGTTCAGTGTTTTGGGCGCGAAGAGGTAATAGACAGACAGATAAACACACTTTCGCATTTATAATATTACGTATGGATGTATAAGTAAGTCCTATATTTTATTAATGCTTGAATCATAACCATTTATCATTGGTAAGAAAGGCTAAGGTTTGTCCTTGATGTTAAATAAATAATAAATAGTTACCCAGAATTTCCAAGTGGGTTGGCTTAAGTGAAATAATGAAACATTTTACCTTCTACTAATTAGCTGTCTAGCAAATCAACCTCGATTACGTTAATCCCAACATCCTCGTCGCATAATCTCGGAGAAATTCCGCAATTATTATTATTATTTAATAAATATTGCCTGCTTATTATACGTAGCGTAGAATGTAGATATCCGGTTATCGCTTTGAAACCGTACTATTTGCCATAAAAACTGACCTTTGTCCTTTCCCGGATCATACAGACGTATCGCCATATCAATTTTGATATCAATCGGTTCAGCGGCTAATCCTGAAGGGATAACAGATAGACACACTTTCACATTTATGGTACTAGTAAGTACAAGGATTATAGACTTTAATCCAGATTACTTTAGGCGGAAACCCAATTCATTTTGTTAAAATGTTTCTTAGATATAATAGATGTTCCCGCAAGATCCCTCATCAAGTGAACCCTGACGAAGCGAGCCCTCGGGCCTCGGGGAATCATATTGATACTTCCAAACGTTTATCTTGGTTATTGGCATTTGCGTTGCTCACAATTTGCACAGACACAGAATGGCTGGACTGGAATGGCTATCACAGAATGGCTGGACTGGAATGGCTATAAACACGTTGTCTAGAATCGCCTGAAATAAGGCGCCTATGGGATCATTAAAGTAGTCAGAATTTTAAATCACAATGCTGGTAATATTCGTCTGCTGATAATCTTAATTCTTAGCTGGATTACTTTTTTACAAATGGTTACATAAATACAAAGTCTAGGATCGCTACAAAATAAAGCGCCAGAATAATTATCCTTAATATCCATACTCTTAAATGCGAAAGTGTGTCTGTCTGTCTGTCTGTTACCTATTCACGCCCAAACCGCTGAACCGATTTTTCTGAAATTTGGTATACTTTGAGTCCCGGGAAAGGACATAGGATACTTTTATTTCCCGGAAAAATGTACGGTTCCCGCGCGATAAACGAATTTTCGTGCAACGGAATTGCAGGCGTTATCAAGTGAGACCATAAAAGCTTCGGTCAAGTCAAAATACTGGTCACTGGATGACCATTACTTTTGCTAATGAACTTGTCTTAATTCAGGTAAGTATATCAGCACCCGTAGCACGACTACAGTAGAAATACGAAAGTATAGACAAACAGCGGAGATAAACTGAAGGTGCCGTTCCGATCTTTATCGCGGCTAGCCGCGATCGACAAAAATTCAATTAAAATTCCACTTTATGACATAGTCTGCGTCATAAAGTAGGATTTTATTTGAATTTTTAGGACTATAGTCTATGTCATAAAGTGGCATTATATTTGATTTTTTGTCGATCGCGGCTAGCCGCGGTAAAAATCGGAACGGCACCTTCAGTTTATCTCCGCTGTTTGTCTATACTTTCGTATTTCTACTGTAGCCGTGCTACGGGTGCTGTACTTAGTTCCAACTTCCAACAATTCTCAATTAACCGGGCTATCGCCGCGGGCGCGATGTATTGTCTCGCCTATCGTTGTAAGTTGTAACTCGAGTCTCTCCATCGAATATCTTATTCCAGATATCGGAATACAATATTCCACAATTCCGATATTTTGCGTTTAATTTACGAAAACAACAAGATGACGCTCGCAATTCCGTTGCACCAAAATCGTTTATCGCGCGGGAACCGTACATTTTTCCGGGGAAAAAGTACCCTATGGCCTTTCTCGGGACTCAAAATAGCTCCATACCAAATTTCAGCAAAATTGGTTGAGTGGTTTGGGCGTGAAAGGGTAACAGACAGACAGACACACTTACGCATGTATAATATTAGTATGGATACACTGTGCGATAAATCATTTGACTGTTTCTATTAGAGCCGGCCTCGACTTACCGACTCCCTCGTCGGTACTTCAAGGCCATATATATATTTTATATATATATATGGCTTTGGGAAGACTGCTGAATTTTGTAAAATATCCACTCATTATTCTCGTGGGTAAATTAACTGGCTCCTTCGGAAAATAGGCAATCATTTCTCGTACAATTTATTGCTTGTCAGATGAGATATTATCTGTAGTTTGAGGCAACTCTGCATGAAATTAAGGCGATCTGTACCGAGGATAAAATCTGTAAAATGTTCGTAAACTATGTACCATCTGAGAAAGTGAGACGTAGGCGGAGAGCGGATCTACGTTATTCGGTCGGGTTTTTGGGATTACCATTGACTTGACGTTACCAAATTATGTAAGTCCGCCTGCCGGTGAATTAATTTCTATGATAGTATAATCTACGACACCAAAAATATTATTACTTTCTGCATATTATGAATCTGGCTTACGTTTATTGTTTGAGCGGCACTTGTTACCGTATTTTTGCAGTTGGCGGGCGGGATTTGCCGTTGAACAAACTAGCTGCATTTATCATTCAAATGTTGTCGCGCGTGCTAATATTTGTCAGCAAACAGCCGCCGGTGCCATTCGGCTTTCAGAACCGATGGCGAAGGGAACATTTTGATGAGCGTGCTACTTTATTTTCACCTTTATACCTAATATGTTTTCGGTGTTCGAATATTCTTTGCAGAAAGAGCTAGACGTCATTCGCTATAATCTTAAACTATTTTAATTGTATCATGCTCCTTATATTCATAGCAATATTATATATAAGTATTGTCAAACTTACTGTCTGTCTGCCAGTATGTTACCTGTTCGAGTTTAAACTACAGCTTGGCAAAAAAGAGTGTGGATTAAATGAGGGCGCTTTTCTTATATTGCAGGCAACCCTACGCTACGCTTGAACGCACTTTTGACACATAATGTACTGGTGTTGACAAGTACTGTAAGGTTGCCATAAATATTTTTTTTTAGTGCAGCTGTCACCGCGTCAGACTCTTTTTTGCCAAGCTGTACAGAGTTGATTTTAGTGGGATTCGGTATGGCGATACAGGAATATGATAATTGTTATCGCGAAAAGATGTTAATTTACCGCGAAATGATCATCACATAAAACGAAAAGATTAACGTTAAATCCAACTTTAACCCATACTGGCGCAAGTGGGCCAAAACCCTAAGATGTCTTTTTATATCAGCCGATCCTTTAATTTTCCGAAAACATCACCAAAACTTCGAAATTCAATCAATTTATTTCGGAAACAGCCAGCTTCTATTAATTAACGTCGCCGAATCCTCCTAATGAGAACGAGTTTACGGTCTGACATTTCTGTGTAGCGATTATACGCGCGAATTTCCGCCGTAGCGAAATGGCGGTTCAACCGTAAACGAAATGGAACCGTTACGTATGACAGCACTGATTAAAATTTATATTTGCGGCCGCTTGTCGTCTGTAATGCGGTGATGCTGTTGCCAACGCGATTGTGTTGTTTGCTTTTGCGTTGTTTCACATTGTTCAATCTTCTGTTCAAACATAACTTTGTGTTTTCAGGGCATTGTGAAAAAGCGCTATTGTTACAATGACCTGAAACAAATTTGTATCCCTATAGGTAAATCGTAAATGATATTGCAAACGCCTAGCAATGTTCCCTCTAAAATTCTCATAGAATTGATCACTTTTGAGGCAGAGACCTTATCATAATGGGTTTTTTTTAGAAACAGGCGTCTTTTTTTTTGTCACATTGTCTATTCTCAAAAAAGCTATTAATACGCTGACGGTTTGCGGGCGGATATTTAGAGAGCAGCGCCAATGAGGGTGTTTGATATTCTATTTGCCACCAGCAGGCGTAGCATAGTCACTATAAAAACGGTTTCTTTCTACGGAAGAATCGACATACTGACAGATTATCGACAAAATGGCGGATTTCCATTGTCTAACTGTCACTTTGTCTATTTTTCCGTAGAAAGAAACCGTTTCTATAGTGACCATGCTACGCCTGCAGATACTACTGTGTAGCCTTAGGGTCTATCGTGTCAAATAGGCATATTATTTACCCCGCGTTCCACTTAGCGTTAAAAACGATCAAAACGCACAAACTAGGGGCATTTTGATCGTTTTTAACGCTAAGTGGAACGCGGGGAGTGACACATGACAGCTTTATCGTGACTTATGACAGCAGTTTGACACGATAGAACCTAAGGCTACATAGCGACACCTGGTGGCAAATAGAATATAAAACACCCTCATTCGCCGCGATCAAATATACGTGCGGTCGTATATATGTACGGTCGCTTCGCAATCGTCACGCCCTCAAACCGCCAGTATAATGAAGCTCTTGTAAGTCGAGGCGTCACTTGTTTTTCACGTCTGTTTTGTTAGTAGCATAAACTTATTATATTTCCTCTTTGTTCCCAGTTGGTACCGCGAGTCGGCGAGCGGCGCTCTCCGCGAGGTGCACGCGGGCGAGGGCGGGCGGGTGGCGGCGTGGGGCGGGGGCGCGGCGCTGGTGCTGCGGCGGACGGAGGCGGCTGACGAGGGCCGCTGGGCCTGCCGCGCCGCTAACGCGCATGGACATCTGACACTGCGACTGCGGCTGGCGTTACGCGCACCGCTCACTGTGCATGTACAGCCGCATACACAGGTTAGTCACCTGTGCTTATTGCGTTAGGACTTAGCCAGCCCCTAGGGCCTAGACGATTAATTGTGTTGTGCAAAATTACGCTTCAATTTTATTGAACAGTTTATTTGACTATTAGATTAAAATCGCGCGATGTTTAATATCAACCCTAGACGGTCAATAATATTTTGCAATACGTGATATTGCGCAACAAAATTGCTCGTCTAGGGTCAACTCAGGTTGCACCGTTGCGAGCCGTTGAAATTAATTTTTAACCGGCCATTCAAAGGTCTGTGAAATTAATCCATATCCATACTTCCATACTAATATTATAAATGTGAAATGTGTGTCTGTCTGTCTGTCTGTCTGTTACCTCTTCACGCTCAAACCGCTGAACCGATTTTGTTGAAATACATGGAGATACTTTTAATCCCGAGAAAGGAAATAGGATAGCTTTTATCCCGGAAAAATGTACGGTTCCCGCGCGATAATCGAATTTAGGCGCAACGGAGTTGCGGGCGTCATCTAGAGTTCCATAAAGTTCAGTTTTGTTCACGTCATTTAAAAAGCATGTGCTACATACAATCTTTAGTAATCTCTGCTGGGTGCTGACCTCTGAGTAATATCTTCAAACAACAATATAGTGGCATTGTTCAATGTCCTTGTCTACCCCCAAAATCAAATCGTAGATGATTAATTCTACAAGACTATAAAGTTGGAATCAGTGTTGCCACTTTAGCCAATTTTTAGCTAGATCTAGCCACATTTACGGAATAGTTAGCTACATACATGACTTTTACGATACAAAAGAGTAGCTTATTCCGAGCGTTAAGTCTATTTACAGCGAACAATTATTCACCGAAAGTCAACTGTTATCGCAACTATATTCGACTCGTTGTATACATTATGCAAATTTAATTTCCTTCGTAATCCACACAGCTACAAATGGCGGACAGTAAAAATCCCATTAGTAAAATGCTGCGAGCTGTTGAGGCCTCTTAATTATTCCGAATAAATGGACGGACAACACGAAGAGTGTGTGATGAAACTAGTGAGCCGTCAATTTCGTTGTTATGTACTGGAATGTACTAATATGTATTCTGTGGTTATGTTATGTAGCATATAAGGTAAGGTGGGGTAAGACAATCACGCGGGGAAGACTATCACAGTGTAGGTAACTCGTTATACGCAGCTTCATTCTTTAGTTTGTCACGCTGGTAGGGTGGTAAACACTCAAAAAGTTCTCTGCTCAAAACACGGATGTCGCTACTTTACGTACAAAAGGTGAAAATGATACTGTGATGGTCTTCCCCGTGTGATTGTCTTACCCCACCTTACCGTACATTATATTGTACTAGATGACGCCAGCAACTCCGTTGCGCCAAAATTCGTTTATCGCGCGGGAACCGTACATTTTTTCGAGATAAAAAGTATCCTATGTCCTTTCCCGAGATTCAAAGTATTTCCATACCAAGATTTAGCAAAATGGGTGCGCACGGTTTGTGCGTGAAGAGGTAGCAGACAGACAAACAGACAGACACACTTTCGCATTTGTAATATTAGTAAGTATGGATTACTTATCCACAGTTTGAGATTTTTTTGACAGAAGTTCACATTTTTAGTAGCACTTTCACACAACTTTAAGCAGTTAACCAGTTAACTATTCAACAACGCCATCGAAGAAATTAACTCCACTCAAAGAACCTCCGAAACTGTACATTAATAACATTTGAATTATTGCATTGCAGCAAGTTGTTAGCTACTAAATTGATGCAATATCATCTACGAACTGAATAAAAGTATCAAAATGTTTCATTTGGATACAATAGTGCCAGTACACGTTAAGCACTTAACGTATTCAGAGGTGGTCCTGAATTTTATCGTCATTTTATTTCGCATCCACATGAAGCGAATAAAAGTGTTTTCGTTTATTGTGAAGTTGAGGGCCATTGTTACGACACCCACAAAACAAATGCTATCTGTATCTATAGGAACCAATATATTATGTACTCGATCTTTTTCTATCTTTTTGTGTTTTATGATAGCTTTTATCATGTATAGCTGTCCCGGCAAACGTTGTTTTGCCATTTAAAGTATTTAAATCTTACTCTTTGCTCCCCTTAGAGGGGGGGGGGGGGGGGGGGGGGGGGCGTAGTGATTTTTATACACCAGATTTTGAGTTGGAAGAAGACAAATATATCTGCGAAAACCGCATCCAAATCGGATCAGTAGTTTTCGTGTGATAGTGGAACAAACATACAGACAGACAGACAAACAAACTAACCACATTTTTGGCTTCTATAGCGATGTAGTAACACCCCCCGCTTATTATTTTTTGAATATCTTTAATGTACAGAATTTTCATTTCTACAGTTTTATTATATGTATATAGATATATAGATATATAGATATAAACTTTTATTAACATATTTTAAGATTCGTTTAGTTTGATAGACTTTCTTTCTCACACCACGCTGTACATCTCTTTCTTCCTTGACCTTTATTCACAATAAGTGGTTTGCTCCTGAAATTGATTCATTAAGGATTCTGTTTAATCTTATTTTGATTTAGCTTCGATCGTGATCCGTTCTTCGGAACGAACTCGAATCATACTCGACATCGCGTCGACCAAAGTCAAACTTCTCGATCCTGTATGAATTCTCGGGAGTACCAAAAACTGCTGAGAGAAATAATTATATTTTCGATTGCGTCTGCACTGTGGGCGTACGGACCACGGACCAAAAATATGATTTGTAGTTTGTGCTCCTAGATTTGGTTTTCAATTCCATCCGCTTTACGGCGGGCTTTACGTAATATTGTGTGCGGCATGTCGAGTAAACAATGTACGTAATTTATCAGTTGGTTTTATTGATCGCTATAATTAATTGAACGTGGCAGTCAAATCGTGCGGTCGCGGTCAATCTCCCCGTTATTCTCCCCCGTGGTTTTCGTTTGTGTCCAGAATCCAGATGCAATATTTTGTACATAATGCTGCCGTAATCATATTGACTCGTATAATTTTGTTTGCCTACATCAACTCATGTTGGTGTACAGATTATGTAAACTATAATCTGTAGGCACTGGACTCACTATTCAAAAGTTACACGTTGTATTATGTATAACGTGTAATTTTTGAATAGAAAATATACTAGTTTTAGCCTGCGTCTCGTAACGCCGGAAATCGTTTATTACGAGGGAACCGTACCGTACTCCTATGGCCTTAGAACACAAAATGTTTCCAATCTCCATTAAAGTCCTAACAAAATTTCATCCTAAACGGATTAGCAGTTGAATTTTAAAAAGATAGCAGACAGACAACACTATCGCATTTATAATATTACGGACAAGCCTTCTCATAACTGTCATAAGTGAGGCTTTTAAGCTAATAGTCACAACATTAACCTCCACCTCATATTCTGTTCCCATTTCCACATGTTTTGTTGTTGAGTAAATACGAAGACAATGGCAAGGGGTAGTTCCGCTGGACAAACGCGTATTGTTGGCACATTAGCAGAAGCGTAGCGTGCCTTAGCATGGCCCCATATAAAATTTGTTTGGGGGCAAAATGTAAAAAAGGCAACCTTAGGAAAGGTTGCCTTTTTACATTTCTTATATTTTGTGAATTTAATAAAAGAAATTGAAAGTTTCTATTCACTTTGGGGGCCCTTGTGGCCCGGGGGCCCCGTATAATTGATACGGCATATACGGCGGTAGCTACGCCCCTGCACATTAGCCATTCTTGCGGGGCGTCACGAACAATACGTACCTGTTACTGCTGCCTTCTGCTGAAGCGCTAACACAATAAAGGCTTACCTTATTAAATAAATAAAACTCGTAATGAATGTACCTAAACTGTAATGAACTAGAACGTACCTTTGTAGTACTATGGTTTGTTATTTTCGTTATATGAACTCCAGTTCCAGCAATATCCATTTATTATTTTAGTTATACACATCATTAGTTTCATCTTGTACATGACAAGGAATAGGTAGTTTAGCCGTATTATTGACAAAAACAATCGTCACAGTCTATAGATATGAGACACATATCTATCATCTATTTCAATTAATCCTCTAGCTATCAATTGGCACAAGCACTAATTTACTCTGGTTCAAACACAGCTCCTATCAGAGATGCTGATTACAAGACATTCTAGATCCGGATATTTTGTATCTACTATACATTGCCTTGCTATCTACATATATTGCCCTAATAAAATATTGTGTGTCAATATTTTATTAGGGCAATATGATATCCAATAGTTTCTATCTTTGTAACAACTAACAATATATTTTTATGGCTTACGGTGACAGATCTCCATGATATATAATAAGACGTAGTATATTCCTGGTATGTAGGTGGTGAACAGTGGTGGCACGGCCACCCTCAACTGTTCATGGAGTGGCTGGCCAGCGCCTCGCCTGGAGTGGCTGCACAACGGTGCGCCTGTTGGTGCCGCGCGACTGTCACCCGCAGGCGACCGGCTCAGCCTGGCAGCCGTCACTCGCGCCGACCGTGGCGTATACCAGTGTGTGGCGCGGAATGATCGTGATTCTGCGCAGGCTAGCGCTGAACTTCGTCTAGGTGGTGAGTATTTGCAGTTACTAGAAGTGATGATAGTAAGGCTCGACTGACTATGGCTTGGATCACGAGGCTAATCACAAAATTTAACATGAAATTTTGTGACCTATGTCGTGATGACCATCGGTGTTACACTTTGGTCTTATCTTTTCTTGCCAATAAAGATAATATAAATACTTGCCGCTTTATTCATTCCAGACACGGCACCAGAGCTACAATATACGTTCATAGAGCAAGTCCTCAGGCCGGGTCAAGTGGTGACGCTCAAGTGTTCCGCTGCTGGTTCTCCCCCGCCGCATTTTACTTGGTTGCTTGATGGACAACCGCTCAACACTATGGCAAGAGGACATAGGTAAGTAGATAATTCCTGGTACAGAGAGTTTTATTTTTTGAAAACGTACTAAATAAAGTACAAACAAATTAAGAGTTTTTTTTTTGAAAACGTATTAAATTACAAACAAATTATAGGCACTTTAATAGTTACTAAAGAGATATAGAGAGACACAAAAAATATTTTCTAGCATTTTTAAACAGAAATCTAAGCTGACAAAAATAGGAATTAGAATGACTGTCAACGATTGGGCAATTTGGTATTATAACTTTGGTATAATTAACTAATATTTCAAACATTTATGCCCCTTTTACTCGACGCAACCAGTTTTTCCACGAGCATTCAAAACAACCCTTTCTTATTCTACGAGTCATCATCATCACAATTTGCAGATACAGCATAGAGCAGTTTGCCACCAAAAGCAATGACGTGGTGAGCTACCTGAACATCACAGCGGTACGTGCGGAGGACGGTGGTCTATACACCTGCCGTGCCGCCAACTCGCTTGGGGATGTTGCACATACCTCCCGTCTCAACATATACGGTATGATACCTCCACATGCTTTTAAAGAATCAGTCCAAAAGAATCCAACATCAAAATAGGTTTGGTATCGTTTTTTTTTTTTTTTTAATGAAATAAGGGGGCAAACGAGCAAACGGGTCACCTGATGGAAAGCAACTTCCGTCGCCCATGGACACTCGCAGCATCAGAAGAGCTGCAGGTGCGTTGCCGGCCTTTTAAGAGGGAATAGGGTAATAGGGTAGGGGGGGTAAGGAAGGGAATAGGGGAGGGTAGGGAAGGAAATAGGGGAGGGTAGGGAAGGGAAAAGGGTAGAGGATTGGGCCTCCGATAAACTCACTTACTCGGCGAAACACAGCGCAAGCGCTGTTTCACGCCGGTTTTCTGTGAGCCCGTGGTATTTCTCCGGTCGAGCCGGCCCATTCGTGCCGAAGCATGGCTCTCCCATGTGAATAGATTTATGATTATCTACGGCTGCTGATATTAATATGTTTTATGATCTGTTACATCTAGCTTTCCACGCTCTTAGTCAGATGTAATCGCTTGATTTTATGTTCCATCAATGACAGATTCTGTGTTTTAGGACCCCCATACGTAAGGTCTATTGGACCAGTGCGAGCGGTGGCTGGTAGAGAGTTGGTGCTATTTTGTCCTTACTCTGGATACCCCATTAGGTGAGTTGACTTACACATAGTACGAGTATTTTGCTCTATATATCTACAACTCTATGTCCTGCATCTAAAAACGGCGGAGTAATCGTTGAACATTCAAAAAATATCCACAGACGAACATGTAACCTCCTCCACCTTTTTGGAAGTCGGTTAAAAAGTAACCTATTTAATGGTTTGTAGCTCAGTAACGTGGGAGAGAGATGGAAGCCAGGTAGAGTGGGACAACAACGTGGACGGCGCCCTGCGTATAACGAAGGTGGAGTCTTCTAACGCTGGCGCCTATACCTGCACAGTGATGGGCCCGCACGGGGAGATAGCCCGGCGAGAGCTGCAGCTTATTGTTAGCAGTAAGTAAACAACTTATTATAATGCTGACAGAGAAATCTAAACAATTGGACGATACACCAGAATCGGAAGAATAACAAGCGATCTCTTGCTTTTGGGTAACTTGTATGTGGGATCAATTGCAATTTATAAATCGGGAACAAACAAATTGAAACCTCCATTAAAACCTACCTTTTTTTCAGACCCACCAGAGATAGAGCCATTTTCGTTCTCTGCTAACCTTCAGGAGGGCAAAAGAGCCCAAGTGAGCTGTAGCGTAACATCAGGAGACATGCCCGTTCACTTCACATGGCTCAAGGATAACGGACCTATACCCTCTTCATTGCAGGTGCGTTTATTGGTAGCTTGGCAAAACCTTAGGTTTTGACGTCGATATCAAGACCAACATTGATGCCTTATGTACTAATCTTGAAAGCCTCCTAATGTGTATGCGTATAATGGTTAAAGCAAATAAAATTGTATAGGTGGAAGAGCGGCAAGCGGATTTTTTCAGCAACCTTGTATTCAAGGAGGTATCGGCCCGCCACAGCGGCCTGTACACGTGTGTCGCATCCAACAGTGCGGCCAAAGTAAACTATACCGCTGAGCTCGTTGTCAAAGGTAAAGCCGCTTACTGCACAGACTGGCACAGCACAGAGCACAGCACAGAACGTATCGCACAGTGCACAGAGCACCCCTAGTTTATAACGCTTGAAAAGATAGGGAATCAACGAAATTGTACCTTGATATTTTGCCTGCCAGATCCAAGCGCTGGGTTATCCACAAAAGAAATCATTTCACTGTATTGTGTTACATTCATCCTTGTTTTACTGCTTAATGTACAATATCAACTTTCTGTTTTGCGACGATGGATTACAGATGGCTAAAATGGTAATTGATATTTTTATTTCATTCTGATTTTTTGGCGTAAGTATAATGTAAACAAAATCGTTTCATTAGTCTTCATTCAATATAAATATTATGATTGATTGGAATGAGGAAACAAATTTCAGTATTTGTATTATACTGATCGATAAATAATAATTCATTAATTTGATCGTTTTCATAATTCTTCACGAAAGTTTAACGTTACTAAAATTCCTGTGGCTTTAATGATTGTTAATTGTTATTATGTTTAAAAGTAGTTGTTCCTAATGTTATTCAGCTGCAAGGATGGGTAATTACTAATTAGTTAAGGTTAATATAATGTGCACCTTGTTTTAAGTACAACTTTAGCTTGAGATTATCCAAAAGAAATGGTTAAAAAGGTTATATAAAAATAATATATTGTTGTGTTTGTTAGCTGTGGTTCTTGATTGTCATTTAAATCACCCTAAATATGACCTGTTAAGTAGTAGAAAATGATCCAAATATAAAAATCATAATCCTATGTGTTAGTTCCAAGTTATTGCTAATAGATGGCGCTCACTCTGTCGCGAATCGCGCTAGAGCAATAATTATTCACTTGTGCTGTTTTGCGTTTATAAAGTTTGGTTTTGTATTTCATGCGGCAGTATCCCCCAAGTGGGTATCGGAGCCGACGGACGCGGCGGTGCTGGCTGGGGAGCCCCTTGCCTTGCACTGCCAGACAACAGGCTCGCCCACGCCACACGTTGTCTGGATGAAACAGAGAGGTACCTACAGCATTGTCTACAATCTACATGTTCTTGTTATCATAAAATATAAGTTTACTACACGATCTACAGGCCCCTACTGCTAGTAAATATTTTAGTAAGTACCTATTAATATAAAGTGGTTAAAAACCTAGTAAAATTACGTTACCTCTACAACTGGTTACTTTTTATTTGTCGACTGTCAACAAGTAAAGTTTTCAATTTTACCACCGTCACGTTGTGCAAACAAAGTAACTTATAGTATTGCTTATTTGTACTGATGAACTCAAAGCATTGACGCCTTTTGTTTCAGCTGGTACGGGATCGGATTTTGCGCCGCTGGTTAACCTGGGCGGGCGGTTTCAGTTGCTAAGCAACGGCACGCTGTGGATCGAGGCGGCGCTGCCCTATGATGAAGGCCACTACATGTGCAAAGCCGAAAACGGTGTCGGCACTGCACTCACTAAGAACATCTTCGTCGCTATCAATGGTAAGAACTTACTTGGGAAGGAAAACCACATATACAAGAGTAGTCCTCGACGATGAACGTATAATCTACATTTGTCGCGGTATTACGATTCCAACGGGACACAGATGGATTCACTGGGGTATGAGCTGCAGGCAAAAGTTTTCTATACTTAATACATATTTTGGATACGAAGTGTGTTATAGTCTGTCAATCTATCGTTGTTATTGCAACATTTCTATATTTCCAGAGCCAGCGCGTTTCGAAGTGACTTCCCACAATGTATCCGCGCGGCGAGACACGGGCGCGACGCTGTCGTGCGAAGCGCGCGGTGACGCTCCATTGCGGCTCACCTGGACCAGAGATTCCGCGCCTCTTGACTTGGCCACTTACAGGTAACTCCAGGAAATGTAGATATAAATATTAAAGTCGGGACGCGCGTGATAGAGGAATTTGGCCATTGGCCATGCGTTTCTTTCGCTTACTCTAGAAAATTGCACATTCCTCAGGCTAAGTATATCGGAGGCGAAAACGGAGGGCGGTCTGCGCTCGCAGCTGCACATCAGCCGCGCCGACCGCCGCGACTCCGGCGTCTACAAGTGCCAGGCCGTCAACGCGTACGGGCACAGCGACCACTACATATACCTATCCGTCCAAGGTAACAGTATCTTCTGGCTAAACAGTACCTTCATGTCGAAGATCTAAGAGTTAGGGCCTGTTTCACCACTTCCAGATAAGTGCCGAATAGGCTATTCACAACTTTTTTGACAGATTCTCCATACTTCATCTGTCAAGTTAAGTGGTGGATAGCCTATTCGGCACTTATCAGGAAGTGGTGAAACAGGCTCTATGTTGTAAAAACTGAGAGTCTCGATATCTCTGTATGAACGGCTGTCCTATTGACTTTATGGGTAGTAGTGGGAGGTAGTAGAACTGAATAATGAACTAAATTTTTTATTACAATGTCAATTCTATTAGAATTATACATCGAGATCATAACTATTGTTTATCAATCTACGAATCGAATAGAGCTGGTAATGACGAATATAGTCCGTCTGAAAACCTCGAAATACTTTGATGGTTGACCACCGCGCGTGCGTCCGTAGCCAAATGGGTAGACCTTTGGTTCGCACTCTTAGAGGGTGCAGGTTCGATCCCGGGTGGAGAAAATACTGTACAAATCATCCACAACGGGTGTAAAGGCCTAGTTTTGACCACCGCGCTGTAATCAAAATTCTGTCCGTTAGAAAAACCCGAAACGCCTCAATCGCTCTCGGTGACGGAGATCACATCGCGCGGCGTGCGGTTGTCCTGGAGTCAGGGGTTCGACGGCAACTCGCCGCTGCGCGCGTACTCGCTGCAGTACTGCGCGTTGGCGGCCGGCGCGCACCCCGCGAGATGGGACACGGCTATAACGCTCAACGTGTCTGTGCCCGACGCGCCGGTGGTGCATTCGTCGCATGATGCGCCGCACGATCATGTCACGTGAGTACCTTTTGTTACTGTGAAGAATAAGCATGATACCTATTTTTTTTTTCTTATTGGTAATTGAAAGACCCCCTTAAAAATAGAAACATCGCTGAAAGAATGACTCTGATAGCTTAAAAATTCACCAAGATATGACAATTCAAACTTCTCAAAATAGACCTGCCCAAAACGCTCCATACAAAGTGCTACGAAAGAACGACGTCACTCTTTCGTAGTTTGTACGCATCGGGAGAGAACTTTGTTCGGTAGGTATATTAAATATTGCGTTTACAAAAGTGGGTTCATAACAAAAGTTGTTTTTAATTGCATAAGTTACCGAATGGTATACAAATATTAAGAAATTTAATTGAAAAAAAAATCGACTTGATTATTCAACTTTGAAGGCGCATAACAAAAAAAATACAAATGCTATCAAGCTGTGGGAAGACTTATTTTTTACCATGATTTCTTTATTTTATTAACAAAATTTGCTAATCTTTGTCATCATGACCTTGTCATCATCCCTATTGCATAAGGGAGAAGAATTGCTCCCCTATCCAATTCTTCACACAGGACTTCATTGTGAATATTAATATAAAGCCTTGTGCTTCATCATTTGTAATAACTACATTATACATACCATTTATAGCTATAAATTTTTGCAGGCTGACAAAGAAAGGCGACATACACTACGAAGCAGTGCTGGGCGGGCTGAGACCGCACACCGCGTACATGATCCGCGTCGCCGCCGCCAACGCCATCGAGCGCAGCGCCTTCACCGAGCCCGTCGTCGTCAAGACGCAGGAGGAAGGTAACCTCCCGATATATATGCAGTTTGCGTTGGGGCAATTAACATAGTATCGTAACGGTAAGGTGGACGGTAGGAGTGGCAGGACCATACAGTACGTTGAAGGTGTTCCTGAGAATCCATAATATCATCCATGTCTACTTATGAATCTTTAACTATAAAGCATATGGGATGCGGGCTCCTAGCCGCTATGCTTTATGTGATGAGGCAAAACTCGCAAATTGGCATACCTATCTTTTAAGGTGAAGTAAGTTCCCAAGAGATTTATTTTTACATTGGCTTAACAACATCATCACGTTAACAGCACCGTCCGTGGCCCCCGGGGGTGTGACAGTGTCAGCTGGGGCGGCGGGTGAGCTGGCGGTGTCGTGGCGCACACCACCACGCGACACCTGGCACGGCGAGCTACTGGGCTACTCCGTGCTGTGCTCCGAACTGGGGCCGGATGGCACACCTGTGCCTAATTCTACGCGGTGAGTACGACGGGTTATATAGAAATGGAAAGGGCACTTGATTATCTTTATCTATATATATATACGGCTGGACCGATTTCACTATTTCTTTTTTTGATGTGTTTGTTTTTTAATGTAACATTATGTATGAACTTTTAAACTTTCGCGTTGCATTATAATTTAAACTTATTATTCGGGACTTAACACGACTTATTCTAGTAGTAATGCTACTACATACTTTTTTCTCGACGTTGCAACACGGCCGAAACGTCGAGAAAAAAGTATGTAGTAGCATTACTACTAGAATAAGTCGCGTTAAGTCCCGAATAATAAGTTTAAATTAACATTATGTATGACATTTGACATAGAATTGACAGATTGCATTTTTTTTTCGACGGGATAGCGATGGACGTTGCCATGGTGCACTGACCTCCATTATACAATTACGCTGGACTAATGATACCCTTTGAAATGACAGCAATTTTTTGTGCCTATTTGAAGCGGAATCAGCTCCCCCAATGTGAGTGATAGGAACTAAATTTGACGTAAAAATGACGTTTGAAAGTCGCCATATTGGCGCTGATAGCAGTAGTGGGAGTATTTGGAACTAATACTAGTGATGACAACCAATAACGATAAAGCGGCCATTTGCAAGTTACGTCAAATTTAGTTCTGTTCCCTCTTACTGGGGGCGCTGATTCCGCTTCAAATAGGCACAAAAAAAAGTGGGTATCATAGGTCCAGCGTACTTGTATAATGGAGGTCAGTGCCATGGTGCCATACTTATTTAGTCACTTCAATAAAATAATATGGGCGAAATCGGAAATATTTTATATGGCAAAACAACGTTTGCCGGGACAGCAACTCAGAAAATAAATCCTAGTCTTTTGAACTGGATGGTTTCCTAAGTGTTTTTTGAATCTGAATTTTGTTTGAAAAATTTTACGATACAAACTCGTGCCTTAGTCTAGGCAAGTAGGCATATTATATTTTTGTAGAGAAGAAAAAGGAGCTAATATGTGCCACGCAACAATGATATTATATGTTACTAACGTAATGGTGCGCTTATACGGGCAACTAAAATTGCTGAACTCTCGTCAACTCGTCGACGTCACGACTACATCAAGCAATTTGCGGCAACAAGCAGCAATATTGCGCAATACATTATTGAGTGATGTGGCCATCGAATATGCGATATGACATTGAGCGATATGAAATAAATTGCTCCATATTGCTCCACTAATTGCTCCAGATCGCTCCATTCGTGTCGTCGAGCAATTATTGCCGTAATTATTGCCCGTGTAAGCGCTTCTTAACGCAATGGTCAGCAAGTAGATTGAGGAAGTCACAAAATAATGGAATGTTAACGTTACATTATTGTAGCAATGAATCAGCAAAGCAGCCTATTAGATTATTGTTAACCAACACCTGTTGAAGTACACAAACATTATTATTTTCATATCAACAGCACGCTGACAGTGAACGGGTGGTCTTCGACGGAGCTGAGTCTGTCGGCACTGAAGAAATTCACGCGGTATGAGGTACGCGTCCGCGCGTTTAACGCAGTGGCTGCTGGACCCGCTTCGCCGCCCGTCGCTGCTACCACGCTCGAGGGAGGTATGTTGAATATTCAAGAAATAGTAGATAAAATATTCGCACGCACAGTGCACACAAACATCTGGCAACGTCGCACCAACATGCACAGCGAAGCGGCAACGCCACACCGCTTTGCCGGTCGGTGCGGCGAGCACCACACCCCGAGCCACACCGAGCCGAAGTCTGCCGTACTGAAACGACGTAAGACGAATGTTAGTTGTTTTTCGTTACTGAATTTCTTGATTCGGTCGCCGCGCTCAAAACCCGCGATAAAAGCTATGCAATAGCAAAGGATAATTGTCATAACTAATGTTATGTATTTTTTATACTTTATCAGTGTGCAAATCCTTGTGTAATGTAAAAGTAAATGACTACTTGCAGTGCCAGAGGCAGCGCCAACCCGCGTGTCCTGTTCGGCGCTGTCGTCGACGAGCGTGAAGGTGTCGTGGGGTCCGCCGCCGGCCGGCCAGCGCGGCGGGATAGTCCAGGGGTACAAGGTCATATACGCACCGCTCACTACGCTACACGGTAAGTAGAAGGAGACAACTTATAGTCTCTGGCTGGAAGCTGGTATTGGTCGAACCAGCTGGTTTCGCTGCAAACGGCGAAATTGGAATTTAGGCACTAAACTTTATATCATGAAATATCAAAATTATCAAAAATATGAAATCCTGTGCCTCTCATTATACCTTAGGGGCCTATCAGAGAGAGAGCGGTCCCGCGTTCAAGCGTTCGGCGTTCGCATTTTACGTTCGAGCGGTCAGTCACACAGGAGCAATTCTGACGCGGTCAGAACGCCCCCTGTGTGAGTATATTTATGTAACGTAATATACAACAAAAAGAACGTAAAGCTGACCGCTTATTCGCTTGACCGCATGACCGCTCTCTGTCTGATAGCTCTCTTAGTAATTGCATTGTAGAAACTTGCAACTTGAAAATCTATAACAGCTACTGGTATAGATGCTAAAATAACTGCTAAATAATTTATATATCTTTGAAACATATTCCAGGTGAAGCAGCCGAGATAAAGCGCGTTAGCACAACAGAGACTTACTTGCACACACTGCTCAAGTACACCAACTACTCGATCCAGCTGCTAGCCTACACCGGTGCGGGCGACGGTCAGCGCAGCGCACCTGTGTACTGCCGCACGGAAGAAGATGGTATAATATATAATATTATAATACCAGTGACGCCCGCAAGTCCGTTGCGCCAAAATTAGTTTATCCTATGTCCTTTCCCGGGACTCAAAGTATCTCTATACCAAATTTAAGCAAAATTAGTTCAGCGGTTTGGGCATGAAGAGGTAACTGACAGACAGACAGACAGACAGACACACTTTCGCATTTATAATATTATTATTATATTATAGTATATAGTATGGAAGTATGGATATCTCTTGCTTGAGGAATTGGCGTAAACGCTAAAGGAGTTGGCGTACACTAATTGAAGTTGCCAAATACCCTTCATATTTTGTGGACATCAGTGAAGACTTTTGTTAAATTAGAAAATCTTGTAATATCTGCGGAGATAGGTCTGAGTGGAAATTAAATGTGGTATTTACTTTTTAGTGCCATCTGCGCCAGAAAAGATCAAAGCTCTGCCACACTCCACTGACTCGGTGCTCGTAAGCTGGCTTCCACCCGTCCACCCTAACGGCATCATTACACACTACACCGTCTACTACAGGGAGGCGGGACGGTAAGTAACGTCATAAAGCAGTGGAAATATCCATCGCTGGTGTGAATGTTACATAATTCTAACGCTAAACGGCACTTGCCTTGTTATCGCTTAATCGTGAGATTCGTGAGGGCTCTGGCTGCTTGAGACGCGGTGCAAAGGCATTCCGCATTACGCATAAAGTAAACACTGGAGTTAAAATATTTGTATTGCTGTTAAGAGTCGTTTACCATCAGCCGATTACTGTTATACCTGACTAGTACTTACTCCTTTCAACGTAACGTCTAACTTCAATTTATTTATTATTATTGGCTTTTCAGCTTAGGCAAGCACTCGCACGTGACAGTGCCCGGGACTGCGTCTCCTGAGTCTGAGCTGCTGCAGCCGGTGCGTGGGCTACGCGAGCACCAGCTGTACGAGTTCTGGGTATCAGCAACCACTGCTGTGGGCGAAGGCGACTCCACGTTGGTGGTCGGCCAGGGACCTAGCGCTAGAAGTGAGTAGAAGAACATTTTTCACTGTTTTAATTTTTTTTAAGAAATAAGGGGGCAAACGAGCAAACGGGTCACCTGATGGAAAGCAACTACCGTAGCCCATGGACACTCGCAACATCAGAAGAGCTGCAGGTGCGTTGCCGGCCTTTTAAAGAGGGAATACGCTCTCTTCTTGAAGGTTTGCAGGTCGTATAAGTCCAGAAATACTGCTGGTGACGTTCCAGAGTTTTACAGTGCGCGGCAGAAAGTAACGCGAAAAACGCACGGTAGAAGACTGCCACTCATCAAGGTGATGAGGATGGTATATTTTTCGCGTGGGGCGATGGCGAAAAGTTGCAGGAGGTATGATTACGAACAATTCCTCCAAAATTGAAGCTGGAGCTATAAATATGATTTAGCTCTAATGTCATTTGAATATAGCACGCCGCCATTTTATTTTCTATGACGTCACAGTTCCGGCGCGCATCGCGTCGTTCGGCGGCTCCCGCGCGGTGGGCGCGGGGCGAGGGGCGGTGCTGGCGTGTACCGCTGTAGGTGCACCGCCGCCACGCTCGAGGTGGACGCACGCCCGCGCGCCCGTCACACACCATAGATACTACCAGGTCACGCGCGCGGGGCATCTGCACATACGAGGTATAGTGGAGGCTTTTAGAGATAGTTTTCTTTCTAAAATATGGTAAAGGTTCGCGAAACTTCCAGCATGCGAACAATTAGGCCCGTATTTTTGGTCAGTACTTAAGATGCGACCCGGTCTCAAGACGCGGTTCAGCTCTGTGATTGGTCCAAATTTTGACAGCCAACCAATCACAGAGCCTGAACCGTGTCTTGAGACCGAGATGCATCTTGAGTACTGACCAAAAATACGGGCCTTAGACTTAACTTACGTTTTAGGTTATGTTCGAAACGTTATCTAATTATTGCCTTATCATTGACGCAATAAATACCATTAAACTAAAAACGTATATGAAAAAGCCGCTATAATATCTTTTTTGCGTTCATAAAATATGAACGCTTCTGAATTGCTTCTTAGGTTGTTATAATAACTTTTACTGTTTATGAACATTAATTACACTTTCCAGAAGTGAACGAGCAATCAGTGGGCAACTTCACTTGCACGGCGACGAACACGCTGGGCGAGGATTCTGTAGTCTACACGGTGACGGCCGTACTCCCGCCCGGCGCGCCAGCGCTTTCACTGCAGTACACTACTGCTACCAGCATCAAGCTGCACTGGCGCCTGCCCCCCGACTCACAGCCAGTACTCGGTAATAATAGCTTTACTCGCCTACTGTAGGTTAGTGACAAGATCTAAGTTGGATATCAATCTAAATTATTGACGACGATCTCAGGTATCGTAAGAGTGAGATCCGAGCTTATACTATACCATATTTAGGTGCTTCATTTATAACACTCTCAATAAAAAGCTGATAATAATTTGCTCGATGATATCATGTATTATTATCAAATCTTCTTTTCCTATACCTTAATGACTAAGTGAAATTCTCGTCAAGGTTACATACTCCACTACAAAGAGAACTCCTCAAGCGAGTGGCGTACAGTCGAGCTCTCTCCAGAGCTGAGCACGTACACAATGGACACGCTCAAGTGCGGCACGACGTACAACGCGAAGATACAGGCGCAGAACAAGGTGTCCCCCGGCCCGCCTAGCGAGACCCTCACTGCTACTACTCGAGGAGGACGTAAGTATGATTTACAGCATAAAATAATCAAGATAGAGAAATTAAGCTGTCTCAAAAGATTGATGGAAAAGAGAAAAAAAAAATATTAGAGCATCTGACCGCTGCTGTTAGCGCGCCACCCACTGACCTCCATTATACAAGTACGCTGGACCTATGATACCCACTTTTTTTTTGTGCCTATTTGAAGCGGAATCAGCGCCCCCAGTGAGCGGAAAGAGAACTATATTTGACGTAACTTGCAAATGGCCGCTTAATCGTTATTGGTTGTCATCACTAGTATTAGTTCCAAATACTCCCACTACTGCTATCAGCGCCAATATGGCGACTTTCAAACGTCATTTTTACGTCAAATCATAGACAAATATCAATCGTCAAATCATAGGTCAATGGTCAAATTTAGTTCCTATCCCTCCCATCGGGGGAGCTGATTCCGCTTCAAATAGGCACAAAAAATAGCTGTCATTTCAAAGTGTATCATTAGTCCAGCGTACTTGTATAATGGAGGTCAGTGGCGCCACCGCATGCCACCTGCTAACCATAACATCGGATTAATGAGTATAAGAGCTTTCTACATGTGCCCAAAATTAACTTAGCTACATTATTGACGAGCTATTTAAGCACTTACTCAATGTCTACAATGTTACAGGTCCAAAACCTCCTAAGCCCGAGGAACATGTCCACACCAACTCGACCGCTATCAAAGTGAACTTCTATGCGTGGCGAGACGGCGGGTGTCCCATACTGGGATTCCGGGTCACTTACCGCCGCGCTGGGGATGAGCACTGGATAAAGGTATCTTTAGTTACGGCCGATATTATCTATCTAATTAAATTAAAGTTATAATGTATGAAAACGACAAAACGACGTTTAAAGAAGCCATGTTACCAGATTGTAATGTGAAAGTATAAAAACAAGACCACACTTCAAAGGTAATGCAATGTAGTGTCGCTTAGTGCGGGCTCACCTTGAACGTGTTGCTTTGTTGTCTTTGTTAAACATTGCTTCATAAAAAACATGTCACGAAACAGTCAGTTGGTGACGGTTGAAAAATGGCCACAACGCACGAAATCTACATATTATTATCAATTGTTGTTAGGCTGGCGACTCACCGAGCGCAACAAGCCACGTGCTGGGCGATCTGTCGCCGGGCACGTGGTACGAAGTCGCGGTGGAGGCGTGGAGCGACGCGGGCGGGGAGCGCGTCGCGCTGCTAGCTGATACGCATACGCTGGCTGGAGGTAAAGTTTGAAAATTACCCCGTCACATAGACATAGCCAGGTGTCAGGACTTTTAAATTGGATAATATGTAAGGATCTCTTTTATAGACTGTAGACACTTTGGGGTAAACTCTGAATGGACTGCTCTTATATTAAACCAGCATGCGAACACGAGCAGTTTCTGCATTTAAGCAAGCGGGAGGCTCTTATTCGCTTACTGTTCCTGCAAACAGCAAGCGAATAAGAGCCTCCCGCTTGTAAAACAAACTTTGATCGATCATGACGATTGACTGATGGTTGGCATTGTTCTTAACGTAAGGTGTTGATTAACGACACTCACTGGTGAAAAGCACCTAAAGCGTTATAATAATATGCCTTCCTACATACCCATCATCTCCGACATGACGTCATATTATGTTACAGGCCGCATCCCACCGCTACAAGTTGTCAGCACACCAGTCGGCAGCGCGCGGTCCGCTGCACTACGCACGGTCCTCGTATCGTGTGCTGCGAGTGCGCTCGTCATTGTTGCAGCGCTCGGAGCGTTGCTGTGTCTGCTGCACGGCAAGCGGAAGTAAGCTTATCCTTAGAGTCAAGGCTACTATCTCGAACATGGTAGTAAGTTTCTGCCACTTTGCTCAAAATAGCAACCTCATTACTTACTTCACTTTTGTTGCTATCTCTGTCTTATACTCTCACTAGTAGGTATTTGGCCAAGCATTGCTCATCACTTGTTTTTTTTTAAACGGGCGTTGGCTCACAACACATTCCCACCACTGTATCTCCTGTGTCGCCAGGATCGACAGCGGTATCCAACCACGAAAACCCTTTGATATATGATCTCAGCCCGAGGGAAATGCTAAAACTGTCTTGGGAATTTATTCAGAAGAAAATAGAAAGAGTAGGAAGAATTCCAGATTCCCTCCCCATATCACCACTTGTTTGTGATTAACCGTATTACTATCCACCGCTTACCAATTTTTGTTTCAGCTTGCTCTGCCTGTCGAACGCAGTTGTCAAGCACTGCTTACTACCTATCTTTGATTTAATGTTTATCCGTTACCTGTTTTTATTACATCTTTTCCAGATTGTTCTGTCTGTCGAACGACCACTACCTGCGCGACAACAGAAAGCTGAGCGAGAGCAACGAGGCCGAGCGAGAGAAGCTGCGGGACGGACACAAACTGTACTCCTCCTCGTCCATCAACGGCAACGAGAAGTCTAATGATGATTCCTCAGGTAGAATATCTGCTCAGTATTGTTTATTTTTTTACTAAGATTATTGTAACCCAGTTTAAACATCCCATAAAGCCGCGCGTCCACCGGGTCGGAATCGGAGCGTACGGTGCGGACGGAGCGTCGTCATTTATAATTTGGCAGGCACAGAAATGACGTTCCAGTGCACGCAGTACCATATAAATCAATACAAAGCAACAAATCCGTCCGCTGCGTACGCTCCGATTCCGATCCGCTGGACGCGCAGCTTAAGGCTGCGTTTGCACCAAAGTTGCGTAGCAAAGAAAGTGTTTTTCAGATCCAATAGAATAGCTGCCGTTAGGGGTCAGGAAAATGAAGCGATTCTATTAGTTTTCCAAAATAGAGAAAACATGTGTATGTGTGGCATCGCAGCTCCTGAATAGATGAAGCTTATAATATATTAAAACATTTTTATTTATCCTGACATGATCAAGTGCTTTTAATCATCAGTTAACTGACTGCTTGATATTGTGGCGGCACCCACAATTAGCGCCACATTCCTGCATCGCGCTATCGAAGTTTTATAAGTGCGTCGGTATATATTATACGACAGCTGAAATTAATCACGTGGGCTCTAATCTATACTAATATTATAAAGCGGAAGAGTTTGTTAGTTTGTTTGTTTGTTTGAACGCGCTAATCTCAGGAACTACTGGTCCGATTTGAAAAATTCTTTCAGTGTCAGATGGTCCATTTATCGAGGAAGGCTATAGGCTATATATTTTTATCACGCTAAGACTAATAGGAGCGAAGAAATAGAGGAAAATATGGAAAAAATGGGGGGAAATTATTTGAAAGGGCTTATCTCACGTACTACTAGAGATTTTTTTCTGTTATTTGGGTCAGATAAGAAGTAGACCACGTGAAGGATCATAGGCTATTTTTTGTAGACTGATTTGTCTGTGAAATATCTACTTTACGCGAGCGAAGCCGCGCGGAACGTCTAGCTTTTAATATTGGTTTCCTTTGTAGCGGAGCTGTACGAGATCAGCCCGTACGCGACGTTCGGTGGCGCCGGCGCGGTCCACGCGCTACAGTTCCGCACGCTCGCGCGGAGGGACGACGACGCCGCGCCGCCGCACCGCCGCCGCCGACGCGCCTGTGATCACTACAGATACGGTAATACCTTTGTATAATAATAATATTATCCATACTTACTTATCCATACTAATATTATAAATGCTAATGTGTATCTGTCTGTTCGTCTATCTATCTGTCTGTCTGTTACCTCTTCACGCCCAACCTCTGAACCGATTTTGCTGAAATATTGTGTGGAGATACTTTGTAACCCGGGGAAGGACATAGGAGAATTTTGGCGCTAATAAAACTATAGATGGCAGTAGTTGTCATAATAATATCATAATATTCTGTTACTGTGTAAATACTGTATCTAAGGTTCAATGGGGTTATTCGAACACAGGATTAAAGTAGTTTTAATTTGCAATTATAATATTGAACTAATAGCGTTAGTTAAAACTTGTGTTGTTCGCAAATTATATTTAACAAGTCTCTGGCAGGGCCGGATTTATAATTTTTATGACTCTAATTTTAGCCGCCCCTATGTACGTACTCTACCGCCATCCTAGGACGCTGCCGCTGCCCTAGGACGCCATAGGACGCTGCCGCCCATAGGCCATGGCCTAAACTGTCTATACATAAATCCAGAGCAGCAGGGCTAAAATGGTCGCATAGCAATTCCTCTCAATCAATTCACAAAATGAATTGTCAAAACTGTCAAAGTCACGAATGTCAAATTTAGACCAATTCAATTGGTCTAAATTCATACTAATTTGACGTTCGTGAGTTTGACCAATTCAATTGATCTAAATTCGTACTAATTTAACATTCGTGACTGACAGTTTTGACAATTCATTTTGTGAATTGATGAGAGGAATTGCTATGTGACCATTTTAGCCCCGCTGGTCTCTGGTGATGGTCATGGTTGCTATCAAAATCCTTTTGTTACAGAGGAGTCCTCTCTATCCCAGCGGTCAACAGTAGAGGCGCGTCATCGGCCGCGCGCCGCCGCCGCGCCCGCGCCGCCGCCGCCCGGCTGGCGCGAGCGGTCGGACTCCGACGACTACTCCGATAGCGCCGCTAACACTACTACCAAGGGTAAGGTACCACACTCAACACACTTTTTTATATCAACGATATATATACTTTATATATACTATAACAAAGATATTTGTATTTGACGTAACATATTAGCAATAAGTATTATGTAATAGCAAACACACACTACGCAGTACGCTGTAGTATAACGTCGCTACACGTCATGGCCAAATGCTCACGAAACATTTTGTGTTATTTTTAACGGAACTTAGATAACTTTAATAAGTAGGTACTATCGAAGAAATTGATTCATAAACAGAGGCGGACCTACATAATTGGGTCTATTTATGTCCAATCCAGCCGATAGATTCACGAGTATCAATGATTAACATAGCATAGCCCGACCAAATCTCGTATGTAAGACTGGACTGGAGACTATAAATCAATTTCTCTGATGGTACTTAGACATCTGAAACACCACGTGCCACTCCGAGCCCGCACGAGTCGCGCCGAGCCGCGCCTTTGAATTACCGACTTCAATCGAATCGGACGCGCCTGCTCGAGCCAGCCCGAGCCACCTCGAGCCACCCACTTCACACGGCGCGTAGGCGGCAGGCGCAGCTCGGCGCGGCGCGGCTCGTGATATTACGCGCCGTGAGAAGCCAGCTTTAGTATTTTAAAATGATAACAGTAACACTGACGTTGTTTAAGGCTCCCACACTTAACTGCGAATTCGCATCGCATCGCAAATATCTGCGACAAAATTCATCATAAAAATTACATTACGATGCGATGCGAATTCGCAGTTTTGTGTGGGAGCCCTTAAACCTTATTCCAACCACATAACTTACGTAGTAACTATTTAGTAATCTGTGACATAACTGGCTGCAGGTTCCGGCGGCTCCGGCGGCGGCAGCGCGTACGGCAGCGGGCGGCGCACCGCCAGCAGGTAGACCAGGTACCTTCCCCCCCCCCCCCCCCCCCCCCGCTCACCGCCGCCACGCTCGCTCCCCGCACTAGCACCTACAGAGTCTACCTCTTTAGGACTTGCTTTACCGCGGGGTTTCTGTAGTAGAGCTACGCCTGGAACTATTTTGAATTCGGAACGATGAGAAAGATTTGCAGATTTGAAAATAGATGAGTGCGTCCCCACTTCCAGCGCTCTTTTTCCAGCGCCCAAAATTTTCGCCGCGTTGTGCGTTCCGCGTAAGCTCAGTCTTCATAATATTATTATGTCTTCAGCATAAAATATGTTAGAGGTGTCATAAACTTAATTAGCGGTAAAGTATGTCCTATTGAGCGTCGAGTGCCCTTATGTCGTCAAAAGCGGTTATAAAATTATAAACTTTAATTATAGGAACACGTCTTATTGATTAGTTAGTATGGTTTCTAACGCTTAGTACGTATTAGGTAATCTTTAACGAAGAAAACAGACGCTGCATGAAATAATACAACCTTATCTTAGAATGCTTTTATATGAAAGGAACCGCTTATGTTGCCTCTCAATTTTGAAGTAGCTACAACAGTATTATAAACTATTTAATTAAAATCGACACTTTATTGTAGAATTTAGCGTAGATTGCGAAGTAAACATTTAATTTTATTTAGCTGTCATTCGGTAAACATTTCAGTGGTGGACAAAACGGGAGCGACGCCCTTTCGGGGAGCTTCGCCCCCGTTCCTCCCGTGCCCCCGGACATATCCTCGCTGATTGATAAGTGAGTATAATACGGCCATACAGTAATTTACTACAGTTAGGGCCTGTTTCACTACTTCCTGATAAGTGCCGGATAGGCTATATCTACAACTTATCTGACAGATACTCCATACTCTATCTGTCAAGTTAAGTTATGGATAGTCTATCCGGCACTTATCAGAAGGTGGTGAAACAGCCTCTAACCGCCGTATTCAGAGACATCTAGTTATGATTAACCTTCAATTTAATGAAGATTTTGACAGATACTGCATGGGGCTTATGTCAAAATTTTGAATTACTGAGGCAATTTCTTATTTTTTTCATTTGATTGTCAATCAGTTTTCATTTTAGTAACAAGATGGCGTATGGGTAGACAACTATCGGTGATACCATCATTGATTGGCACAAAATAGGGGAAAAGAATGTAAAACTTGATACATTTAAATTTGAAAAAGGCGCAATAATATTCCAATGAATAGGGTAATAAAGTTATTATAACTATGTTTTAATTGAAACTCATGTAAGAAATAGCCCTATTCATCGTCATTCACACCAAATGCCACAGGAGTTTCAAATTTTGATTTTGATTTTGAATATTCAATAGCAAATATTTTACCAATATTGCACATCAAAAACCCAAATAATACAATTTGGGAAAAAATAAATACCACACCATCAATAAAAAGTAGGGAGTTTTGCTGGGAATGTGAAAGAGTGCTGTTGTGTGTTCCCTCCAAAACTCCGTTGAAAGTTTCAGTAAAGCATCTACCACTTTGCTGAATTAGCTATGTCCACACTGTGCACTTTCGTCTTCAATTTTCGTCATCTTCTTTCATTCAACTTTCGTATTGGCGCATTAAATAATTGAATGCGTCAACGAACGCAACGCCAACATTGTCATTAAATAACAAAGCGAAAGTTTTGGATACGGTCAGAGGGCATGCGTTCGCTGTTGACTGCGCTATAACGCATACCCTTGATGAACAAAAAAGGCACAGTATGAACAAAGCTGTTGACCGACTTGACTCCTTGACGGCTTTGACTTTTACTTAGACTTTGACTAGACTTTAGACATGACGATATCGTAAAACGATGAGGAAAGTATAAATTATAAAGAAAACTGACTACCTTTGTATGTGGCAAAGTACACCCCCGGTGTCAGTGCCAAAAGCCAACAAAAAAAAAGTAGAAGAAGTGTCAAAGTGACATGCCCGCCAAAACACCTTCAGTTGTCAATTTTCAGTTTGACAAGTGTCATATTATTATGTCAGTGACTTCCTAAACTGTTATCAGTATACTGACCTAAGCGATTTATCATTTCATTTTTTATGTTCTTCGTGAAATTTAAACTAGTGAGGCGAATCAAAAAACAACATAGAAATATATGGAAATGTATATAATATACATACAGTTTTATGTTAATTTTATGCTAATGGAAACTGTGTAAGATATTTTGATTTATGTCACACTTGACAGTACAATGATATTTTTTAGAAATACAATCAATATGAAGTCAGTGATGGCAGCCTGCAAATAATTTGAGATCGGTGGGGAACCAATAGAAAATCTAGAAGTGTCTATCGTTACGCCATCTGTTGCAGATTCTAAAAATTAAAAGAAAGAAAATGCCCTATTACATTTATGTAATTAATGTTCCACTCTGAGTGCGGCAGTAAGTCTGCAAAACAAAGAGAACACACCATTGAGCTCAAATACTATTATAGGTTCATGGAGCACACACAATATTATGTCTTTATTACTTAATTGAAATTTGAAAATGACATAAATCACAGAAATTGAATTCAGACGCCATCTATGATCTATTGCTAAGAAAACTTGGAAGTATGTATTCTGTAAGCACTACCTTAAGGTACAATTCCGTGACACGACAGTCGAAGGCCGCGCGCGGCCGCGATCGATCGCGATGCACGGAATTGTACCTTTACAGAAATAATTACTTTTATTTAGTATTTACGTATTATTCTGTTACTAGATGGCGGTATTAGATATTTTAAATATTTTCTAAAAAAAAATCCTTTGGTAGCTAGATGGCGCTTTCTAAAAATTTTGAGATAATTTACTTAAATCAACGTAGTTTTTTTCTGCAAAAATAAATATGCGTTTCAGATATCAACAAAGGAAGGAACAGGAGCGTCGAGAATGCACCATACACGTGTAGTCGACTGCTCAAGAATCTACACCTACTCTGTTATAAATATTGTATAGCCCGTAATACAACTGCGAGAATTGGTGACGTAATATGAACCAATAAAGACATGACTGTAGTTCGATGCAACGACCCTTTATCTAGCGTACGTAGCTATATCGTAGTCTATTGCCAGACTAGCCTAAGTGCCAGTCCACACGGCGCGTTGCGTCAGCGTTGCGTCGACGCAGCGCTGCCGTTGCGTTGTTTTACATACAAATAACCAAGGTGTACACACGGCGCGCTGCGTCGTCGCAACGCACACACGACGGACAGGCGACAGCAGCCCCCGAGACGAAGCGGGAGTGGGTGTTGATGTTAAGGCCATCCCCCGAGCAAACGACCTTGACTATACATTTGTCGCGTTGCCGAGATCGCACCAAAACCCTATTTTTAGGGTTCCGTACCCAAAGGGTAAAAACGGGACCCTATTACTAAGACTTCGTTGTCTGTCCGTCTGTCTGTCTCCAGGCTGTATCTCAAGAACCGCTATAGCTAGACTCCTGAATTTTTTACAGATTGTGTATATCTGTTGCCGCTATAACAACAAATACTGAAAACAAAATAAAATTAATATTTAAGGGGGGCTCCCATACAACAAACGTGTATTTTTCGGCCTTTTTCGCTCTATATCAATAATGGCAAGAGGTAGGCACTTGAATTTTTCACACATTCTTTTGTTATATGTGTACTTAACTCATCAAGCCCCATACGGGCACCGGTGGTCGCGACAACAATAGAATACAATAGCATTTCCAAGAATCCGCGATCGAAGGGTTAATATTTTATAATAATATTAAAATAAAATAAAAATTTAAGGGGGGCTCCCATACAAAAACACAATTTTTAGCCTATTTTTGCTCTGTATCGGTACGGAACCCTTCGTGCGCGAGTCCGACTCGCACTTGGCCGATTTTTTTTACTTAACTTAGTTTAAAATTGACTTAAAAAAATTCAAACGGGGAATATGTAGTAAATGAAATTATCTATCTATTGTCGTGTGTTTCAAATAAACGTAATTTGTAAATACTAGGGAGATGCTGAAAGTATGCTTCAATTAATAAATAAATTGGTATTACTTTGGAAGCTAATATCATGAGTATAATAAACAAAAATAGAAAATTTAAAACGGGGAAAGGAATGTTGATATACTGAAGATTATTGCTGTATTTTTATTATAACTTTGTAGCTTTCAAATTATGAGTTTATAAGGCTATAAATACGGTAAATTACGGAATCTCCGTAGGGGAAGGTCCTTAAGACTGCTTCGTAATAACGCTGCGATGGCGCAGCGCCCGTGTGGTCGGCTATGCGTCAAAATATTTGCGTTGCGACGACGCAACGCAACGCCCATGTGGACAGGCTCTAAGTGTAAGAAGCGCTGGCCGTCCGATTTAAGTATGCTACCTTTGTATTGAATGTTTTGTAATAAAGGCCAAGTTATAATGGTTAATAATTTTGAGGTATATTTATCAAAGTACGTGATGCTGAGTGATTTTTTATGATATACACAATGATACCTATATTATAAGTGATAAAACCACCAGTGAAAAGAAGACACCTAAATCATAGTTTTTGTTGACGATTCATTCAAATCGAGAATACTTTCGACGCTTCTCTATGCGCTGTGTTGCGATAATTTTTAACTTTTTCTAAAAAATCTACTGCCTTTTGTGAATGGTGCAAACTCGTCTCGTCGTCGGAACAACTGTATTTTTGAATTAAATTTAAAAAAAATTGAGTTTTTAAAGAACTTTGTGCATACTATTTTTTTATTATTATTATTTGAACGCTTAAAAATGGTTCATTTTTCTTACCTAGCAAAATTCCCCAATTGCTAGTCTAGATCTTAAGAGAAAACATTGTTACTATATTATATAGGTTAATAATATGCTGGTTAGTTAAATGTCGTTAAACTTGACAGGTTTTAGTGTAACTTATGCGAGATGTTGGCTGTTGGTCTGTAGTCTGTACATACTAGTTCTAGATGTACTCGAGTTTGCTGTGAGATTGTTTATTGATGAAGTTTTATTTTGGAAATTCTGCTAATGCTATGATGTAACCTTAGCTATGAAGTATGATAATTATACTTTAAAATATGCAATAATCTCACAGCAAATAATAGACATTTTGTGTCCGTGTGTTGCAATTTGCAAAAAACAAAACTATACCCACTAGTTTACTTGTAAGTACCCAAGCTAAACTTTGTAAGCAAATACCACAACTATTGTTACTGTAAATGGTATTAAAATTGTTAACTGTCTAATCACATGCCAGTAAAATAATATATTATTATTATGTCATCTATAAAATATGCCACCATTTAATGCTACAACATGCACACAAAATGTCGCTCAAAATTTCAAAGCTTGGAGGATTGTTTCTGATAGACTCAGAAATTATTCGCTAACTGGTACTATGACGTAGGTGAAATGGCCTATAATTTTAAAGAGGTCCCTAGTTTGTACATAGAATAAGTAAGTAGAGGACCAGACTTATCTGGTATTACAGCTTGTCACTACGTTTTACATTGATATTATATACAAGGTGTAACAAAACTTAGTGATAATACTGGATGTGTATGAGGTTTTGTATGGGAAAATTCCTGACGCAGCTCAGGGGCGCTTGCCCATACGAATCCCAAAAAAAATTTTGCTCTTTGAGCGCTGTTACTTTCACAATGAACTCTATACAAGGGACACATACACACCCTAAAATATTATTACTTAGTTTGGTTACACCCTGTAATGCGATATATTAAAAAGACATGATACATTAGTTGGAAATCTTAAACTACCTAACCAATCAACTTAATGTTAACTGTATTAGACCTACTTACACGCAAGTCACAACGTTTCAATGATGTTTAAATCTATTTAAATCAACTGGCTACATGATAATGGTTACAAGTTACAACTTACAAGCGTCAAAATCAAAGTAAAGCATAGTGAAAACAATAATTAATTATTATTAAGTTATAGGTAAGTTACAATTTATAAATGGCTGTTCCAAAGAGCAAAAGATACATATCATTAAAATAGACTGTTAATGTAAGCAATTCGTAATTCTTTTACTTCGTTGTTGAATAATATAGACGGTTAGCTTATTTATACACTATTGTATAAAATCTTTCTATTTACTTACATGTTGTGTTATAAATTATAATTATAAATTATAAATTTAAGACAAACGCGGGAGGAATAAAGTGTGTGTTGTGGTAACACTTGTGTTTTTTCCTAATTTTCTTGTTTCCCTTAGATCCATACTTATTAATAAATTATCTATGCGAAAGTATGACTGTCTGTCTGTCGTCTGTTACCTCTTCACCCCCAAACCGCTGAACCGATTTTGATGAAATTTGGTATGCAGGGGATACTTTGAGTCCCGGGAAAGGACATACTTATCCTGGAAAATTGTACAGTTCCCTCGCGATAAACTAATTTTAGCGCAACGGAGTTGCGGGCGTCATCTACTTTAAGTACAAAATATATTTTTTGGGATTACATACTAACTAATTTCTCGTCAGAAAAAAAGCCAACACAGCTGAACCCACATGAAAATAATAATAATTTTCCTACTTTTAATTAACGCTGGCAACCACTTCCCACCACACGATCGATTTAAAAATATTGGGTGCACAGGAAGTACAGAGCAACTGTTTGGATAAAAAAAAGTTGCTGAACCTAAGTACCCCGCAAACGATCAAATTGTTTGTCAAATTTTATGTTATTGTTAGGCTATAGGTTTCATTTTACTCTACGCCACTAGCTCTTACGCCGCTGCCGGCGACAGCATGGGTCGCCACACAAATGTCAGTAGAAAATGATACCTATAGTGCATGTCATAAAGTAGCATTTCATTTGAATTTTTATCGGTCGCGGTCGCTCGCGGCAATGATCCGAAAGCCACCTTTAGCGTGATAAAATATAGCCTCGATATGGGCTATCTAACACTGAAACAATTTTTCAAATCGGACCAGTAAGTAGTTCCTGAGATTAGCGCGTTCAAGCAAACAAACAAACTAACAAACTCTTCCGCTTTATAATATTAAGTATAAGTAGACTGAGATTAGCGCGTTCAAACAAACAAACAAACTAACAAACTCTTCCGCTTTATAATAGTATAGATTGAGGAGCGGGTTATTGTCAATAAGATAGTAGCAGCATTAGATACCTAAGGGCGAAGCCAAACGAGCGTAATTTGTGAGTTGTGAGTCGCAGAATTTCGGTTCGCCAGAATTCTGCTGCATTCAGTTTCATACAAAAGTCCTTTGATTCACACGAGCGTAATTTTGTAAGTCATGATTTGTATGAAAAGATATTTAGGTACGCGGCAGAAATTCTGCGACTCACAACTCACAAATTACGCTCGTTTGGCTTCACCCTTACTCGAAAATTGAAGATAAAAGTGCCTCTTTACTGTGACACCACTGCTGTAGCTACATGGACCTAGAAAGTGGCGATGATTCTGTCGACTGCATTGTAGAATGTTTGGATGAACATATTTAATTAAAAGAACAAATCCTGTTTTTCATTTTTTTGTATTTTTATATATAGTTTCTTATATATAAAATATATAAGAAACTATAACATATTTTATAAATAGTTTCTAAATAAAACAGGAGTAAAATTTGGCTTCTCTCAGCTCTCGCTGCAGTCATCCCAGTTGCTCTGAAGCCTTCAGGGAGAGGGTACTTCATCATCACTACATATTATAAATTAAGAAATTTAAAAAAATCCCCGCCAAACAACTTTAAAAAGTAATGAAATAATATTTACTGACTTTAAGTTTAAATAATTCCTAAGTGTAAAGTAATATTTTAGTCCATAATTGTTGTCACGGTGTGTCGGGGGACCGCCAAGTTAACTACGACAACAGCGACTTTTGCATTTTGTATCGCTTATTGTCTCGATGCAGTTCGCTGTGAACTGACTTTTAAACTATAATGTTATGTTATGAGACTTATGAGAAATCAAACATCTACATTAGCGGTCCCCCGACACACCTTGACAACAATTATGGACTAAAATATTACTTTACACTTAGGAATTATTTAAACTTAAAGTCAGTAAATATTATTTCATTACTTTTTAAATTTGTTTAGCGGGGGTTTTATTAAATTTCTTAATTTAATTTTATTTTATGCTTTTTAAACTTGTGTTGGTTATAGTGCAGAATTGTTCCTATCAACAGGATCACATCAATGGTAAACACTCAAACTTACAGTTATCTTTTTTCACTTACGTAAAAACGCATAAGCAAAAGGGAGAAAGTTATATGATTATAAATTTATCGACGAATTGACGTAATCAATTCTATACATAGACAATTGCTTCGGATCCATAGGTTTAGACTTTAGAGGTCTTTGGTTGGTGTGGTTTTTATTATTTTTTCCCAAATTGTGTTATTTGGGTTTTTGATGTTCATTATTGGTAAAATATTAGCCATTAAATATCCGTTATCTTGCACAAGTGCAGGTAAGATGTTGTCAAAACCAAAATGTATGATTCCTGTGACATTTGGTGTGAATAACGGTAAATAGAGCTATTTCTTTCGTGAGTTTTAACTAAAACATCGTTATAATAACTTTACTATCCTATTCGTTGGAATATTATTGCGTCTTTTTCAAATGGAAATGTATCAAGTTTTACATTCTTTTGCCCAGTTTTGTAGCAATTAATGACGGTATTACCGATAGTTGTCTACCCATACGCCATCTAGTTACTAAAATGAAAACTGTTTGACAATCAAATTTAAAAAATAAGAAAATGCCTCATTGGAATAAAACATTGTATTACTATTATAATGTGTCGGACTGAAGGACCTGTATCCATAGTCACGAATAAATTAAAAAAAAAATTTTTTTTTCTTATAGCGGCTGTTTCTGTGTGTTAAACATGCACCAATGATCCAGGATATTTCTTGAAAATCTGCTGTCAAAAATTGCCATCAGATTCTGGTAGACCTATATACATAATATTCCTAAACCTTAATATTTAAAACGTGTTTTTTAAACTGTATAATACCGGATACAGTGTGGCCATGAGAGGCCACACCGGAAACAAGTGGCGATTCTATTATTTTCATCTCTTTCTTGACAGACTATACTTAAACTTAGTTTTACCTTGGTTTTACCGTATCAAAGATGAAAAGAAAGAGAAGCAAACTAAATAATAACTTTATAGTTTATGATATAGTTTCATCTAGTGACCACTAGATGGACGAAATCGGTCGCAACTCAAGTTGCAACAAATGAACAAATCACAACCTTCAAAGACCTAATCGACGGCGAGCTGGCGACCAAATCGGTCATGTGGCTTCAGCTGTATTAAAACTCCGTTAGCTACTTCCCTGAACAACCTTTTCTGATAATCGGCGTGCTGGCAGGCCGTGGGCGGTGGGTGTGGGTGTAGTGGGGTGGGGAAAAAAATGAAAAAAAATTTTTTTGGCTATTTTTTTGGGATTACAATAATTTACATACTAACTAATCTCGTGTCAGAAAAAAAGCCAACACAGCTGAACCCACATGAAAATAATAATTATTTTCCTACTTTTAATTAACACTAGCAACCCCTTCCCACCACCCGATCGATTTAAAATATTTTTTGGGTGCACAGGAAGTACAGAGCAACTGTTTGGAAAAAAAATTAAAGTCGCTGATCCTACATTTTTTCCATTTTTTCCCCACCCCACTATACCCACTCCCACCGCCCACGGCCTGCCAGCACGCAGATTATCAGAAAAGGTTGTTCAGGGAAGTATGTAGCTAACGGAGTTTTAATACAGCTGAAGCCACATGACTGATTTGGTCGTCAGCTCAATCATAATCTTCGCTTCGAATGAAGTACAATATTATTATAGTCGGGTTCTCTAGAACATTTTTTTTTATTACTATCAAGCAACTATCAAGCTAATTTTTTGTGAGTAGCTTCATTTTATTTGATAAGACGAATAACATTTTTATCTGCGAAAAATATTGAAAGTGGTAGCTAACAGCAGTGGCGGCGCAAGATCTTATGTGGGCTCTAACTCTAACGAGCTGATTTTTGTATACCTATTACTGTACTACTATGTACCGTGGTCAGCAGTTGGTGCATTGTGCCTCGGAAAAGGTTATATCGTACTTAGTTCAAGTGCTAAGTGCCAAAAAAGGGACATCACAGCCCACAGGACGATCGACGAAGGGGTGGGAGCTCAGAGTAAGCCCTATACACACTGATTAATTTGTGGTGTAAACTGTTATACCTCCAAATATTTTTATTTTCCTACCTTAAACACAAAATGTTTGCGGAACACTGCCATAAAGAATAGTGTGTTTTATTAAATTTCATGGATTTCTCTCGATTACTCATAGATCCCATCATCAGATCACCACTTTCGTAATCATTATTACTAAATTAAGATTAGGTATATCCAATAGTCCATTGAAATGTTAGATGAGCTTTGCATTTTTTAAAGGACGCAATTTTATTTTTAGGACATGTCCCCCACATATAGTTTCCGAGATATCGCGAAAATTGTGTTATCACCCCTTTTTCAAGATGGCGGCCGGGGGACAAGAGTAGCGACCCCACAAACTAAGGCTTCTTACAGACGAACGGCACGTGTCGGCGGCACGTGTCGGCGGCAGTCGACGGCAGCCGTCGCCAGTTTATGACGCTTGCAGGGGCCTACCACGACCTTTCCTAAAACTATAATGTTTCCAGCACTTTGTTGTAAGATTACAATAACATTACCGTACTCACTTTTCAAATATAATAATTTTACTAAAAAACAGTAAAAATGCAAAACATTGTTAAATCCGCTGTGAAATATCAACTTTTTAAGATCGCTAGTTTGATGTTAAAGTAATATTGCTCATCTGTCAAATGGTGTCGCTTAGTAGAGGTGGTGGTAGGCCCCCAGTTGTGACGTACCTCCTAAAGGTAAGCGTCCACAGGTCGGTATAGTACGCAACGGACGTCTCGCATCAAATTTTTTCACAGTACTTCCACTGTATCGGCAGCGTACGGATTACCGACTAGCCTAGTAAATGAATGCTCAAAAAGAGGGTGTGGATGGAAAAGTCGAAAGAATAAATTTTGACTTAGGAACTTTGTTTGGACTAATTTGAAGATAAACATACTAGCTAGTCGGTAATCTGTACGCTGCCGATACAGTGGACGTAAGTACAGCTGTAAAAAATTATCCAAAAAAAGGTGATCGCTCAAATCCTTCACACTACAGACCAATCGCTATAACCTCTCTCTTCTCGAAGGTAATGGAATCCATTATCAATAGCCAGCTTCTTCGATACTTGGACGGCCAGGGATTACTAAGCGACAAACAATACGGGTTCCGTAAGGGTCGCTCGGCTGGTGATCTCTTGGCGTACCTGACTCATCGTTGGGCTCAGGCAATTGAGTCGAAGGGAGAGGCATTGGCTGTTAGTTTGGACATTGCGAAGGCCTTTGATCGGGTTTGGCATAAAGCGCTGCTATCAAAGCTTCCATCATACGGGCTGCCCGAGAAATTATGTAAGTGGGTCACTAGTTTTTTAGCAGACAGAAGCATAAAGGTCGTAGTTGACGGTGAATGCTCGGAAACTCAGTCTGTTGATGCTGGTGTCCCTCAGGGCTGTGTGCTATCGCCTACTCTATTCATACTGCATATCAATGACATGTTACAGACCAACGGCATTCATTGCTATGCGGATGATAGTACAGGTGATGCTGTATATACCGGCTCCCCCAATATTTCTCGGCAAAATGTCACTGAGAGTCGAAACGAACTTGTGTCTAAGGTGGAGAATTCATTGGAGAAGGTCTCTGAATGGGGCAGACGTAACTTGGTCCAATTCAACCCCGCCAAGACACAAGTCTGCGCGTTCACCACTAAAAAGTCACCAATGGTCGTATATTATACTCGTTTCGAGGGCACATCATTAACCATCTCCCCTAGCATTGAGATACTTGGCGTCAACATATCGAGCGAAGTCCAGTTCCGATATCATCTAGAGGGTAAGGCCAAATTAGCCTCGAAGAAGCTTGGTGTTCTTAACAGAGCGAGACAGTACTTCAATCCGGACCAACGCCTACAACTCTACAAGGCGCAGGTTCGGCCTCATATGGAATATTGTTCTCATCTCTGGGCAGGGGCGCCAAAATACCAACTGCTCCCTTTGGATCGTATCCAACAAAGGGCCGCTCGAATTGCTGACTGCCATAGTGTTTCAAACAGCTTGGACCCCTTGGAATTACGCCGAGATGTAGCTTCACTCTGCATCCTCTATCGGTTGTATCACGGGGAGTGCTCTGAGGAATTATTCGGAATCATACCACCTGCAACTTTTCGCCATCGTCCCACGCGAAAAATATACCATCCTCATCACCTTGATGAGTGGCAGTCTTCTACAGTGCGTTTTTCGCGTAACTTTCTGCCGCGCACTGTAAAACTCTGGAACGAACTGTCACCAGCAGTATTTCCGGACCTATACGACCTGCAAACCTTCAAGAAAAGAGCGTATTCCCTCTTAAAAGGCCGGCAACGCACCTGCAGCTCTTCTGATGTTGCGAGTGTCCATGGGCGACGGTAGTTGCTTACCATCAGGTGACCCGTTTGCTCGTTTGCCCCCTTATTTAATAAAAAAAAAAAAAAACCGTTTGATGCGAGACGTACGTTGCGTACGATACCGACCTGTGGACGCTTACCTTTACGCGGCACGTCACAACTGCAAGCGTAATAAACTGTCGACGGCTGCCGTCGACTGCCGCCGACGCGTGCCGCTGACACGTGTCGTTTAACTGTAAGCGCTCTTAAGGTTAAGCTTCTATTGACCCCCCCCCCCCCCCCCCCTACATGTCCCAAAAATAAAATTGCGTCCTCTAATATATGCAATTTAGCATTAAAAAAATTAATATTAAAATGTCATGTCAGAATGAAAGAGCGGGTCTCTCCTAATACAAGTAAAGGAGAACCCCACCAATTTGTAATTAATAATTATGTAAATTTAAAGGAATTAAAGATTTTTTGATTTTGATATTCGGTCCTTAAATAGTAACATTTCAATGGACTACAAAAGAATTATAAAAATTGGTCCACAAACAGCGAAGTTATGATTGAACATACAAAATATATAATATATATAAAGACGAACATATAACCTCCTCCTTTTTGGAAGAAATAATTAAAAATATAGGTTGTCAATTGTCAAAACAAAACGTCATTGATGCTGGAAAATTAATTATTGTGAAGCTTTGTCGTGAAAAGTCTGAATTATTGTTATTAAAGTTTCGTTTTTCATCATCTTACAAAGTATCAAACAAAATTAGCAACCATGGCGAAGATGGCATTTCAGCACCAGGCCGGAACGGCTATGGAGTGTCTTAGTGTAAGTTCAAAGACCACTCCCATGTACTTTGTTAAGGATCAGCAATCAACTTAATCTTGCGCTTGCAGATACCGATCACCCTTCAAAAAGAAGCTGGAGTTGACCCCGAAGGACGAGAGGTTATGAAGTGTGGCTTTAAAATCGGGGGAGGAATAGACCAGGACTTTCGAAAGAGTCCGCAGGGGTACACTGATAATGTGAGTACCTATAGATGACGTGCCAACTACTTTTTATCAACTCACCTACGAATGTCCAAAGAAAATGATAAGAATTTTCTCTTTCAGGGTATTTATGTTACAGAAGTGCATGAAGGTAGTCCTGCAGCAAAATCTGGCTTAAGAATGCATGACAAAATCTTACAATGTAATGGATATGACTTTACAATGGTTACTCACAAAAAGGCTGTTAGTTATATCAAGAAACACCCAGTTCTCAATCTGTTAGTGGCCAGAAAAGGAGTCACATCCACATAATTTCAAAGAAGTATTTATTTATATTGTTTTAAAAAAGTGAATGGCCAGGTATGTTAGCATTATTCAATATAATTAATGAAATGAGTTATTAATTATATAACATGTATAATTTTCCTTTAAAGAAACCATTGAAAAAATATGATTTAAGATATTGGACAATAATAAAACCACTGTCACAGTCTAATTAATACAAGATTTCCAAATTTTACGTTATACAAAGTTGAGTAAAAACTTTAATTTAAGTATTTTTATTATAACCTGGCCATAAAGCAACCCCATGAATTATGACCTTAATAAGTAACTTATTTATAAATGTATTTTAAGTTTGAACGGTAACATGTGTTTGGTAACAATGGGTGTATAGAAGTATTTAGAATATTTAAAGTTACCAATTTGCCAAGTAGTTTTACAACATATTGTATATTTAGGCTCTCTTCAATGTTATTTATTTTCATTTCAATAGCACATTCAAATGTAACGGTGCCAATTAAGTTAATATAGTACGGCTCCTTGTCCTAACAAAAATCAATTTTATGGTACCATCCTGAAGAAAGCATGAAACTTGGCATGAATGTAGCTGTCATGTATGTGCTTCAATGTAGATATGGAAGCACGTCCAGAAATAATGTTTTCCCCCCCTCCCCCCTTTTTATCTCTGTCATTGTGTTGGTAAAAAAAGAGTACTTGAGTCAGTCGCGGTAAGCTGTAACTCGAAAGTAATGCCTCTACGACTACGAAATAGGTGTCATTTTGTAGCTCAATGTATAAGGTATCTAATTTCATTAGCCTATTTTATCACCACTCTTGTCGTTTTCCTATAAATGGAGCAAGAAAAAAAAAGTTAGCCTGTTTTTACAATTTCATAATACGTTGGTGGCTGTACACAGAAATATATTAATCTTACCACTATATAATGTAGTATCGTTTTGTAGGTAATTTATCGACGTTGATTTGTTCTCTGAAGAGTAAACTCCTCAGTCTTATCGTTTTCGTAGAACATTCGAAAAACCGGAATGAGGGAGATAAAAAAGGGGGGGAGGGGGGGAAAACATTATTTCTGGACGTGCTTCCATATCTACATTGAAGCACATACATGACAGCTACATTCATGCCAAGTTTCATGCTTTCTTCAGGATGGGACCGTATTTTAAGTTAAGGACTCCCTACTAATATTAATGCAAACCAATGTTTTAATGATAGCCAGAAGTATTTATGTTCTATAATATTTCTTAACAGGGTGTAAATTGTACCTTATTTAAAGTAATGTTCAATTGGAATTAAGAAGGAAAGCTTATTCAGAAGATTTACAAAATTTGGCAACACCAACTAACATGACCAGATTATAGCCAGCTACTCAGTTGGTAGTTTAACCTGTCGATCGTGGGAAAACGAGACACAATAGATATTCTATTGTGTGTTGGACGCCGGTGACCGTATGGGGCTTGTTGAATTAAATTGCTATGCAACTTGAAGTTGTGAACCAGTATGTTAATGGACTATCAGAATACTGCTATTTAAAGATCTACAATATGAAATAGGTGAAAGATACACTAGTTTACCTAATAAAGGACAGGTGAAATAAACCTTAGCTTAACATTATAATTTTTTTAAAAGATTATTAGTCCATTGAAATGTTACAATTTAAGGACCGAATATTGCATTTATTAGAGGACACAATTTTATTTTTGGGACATGTAGGGGGGGTTAATAGAAGCTTAATCTTAAGTTTGTGGGGTCGCCACCCTTGTCCCCCGGCCGCCATCATGTAACGTTTGTAACGTTTCAATGGACTATATTAATTGCAATCTTTAAAATGGACTTTAGTTAAGTTATTGACATTTCCAAATACTGCATTTATTTGACATTGCTGGTATTACTAATTATTGTAAGGCAAACATTGTATGTTATATTTTTAAATACTCCATGATGTATTTATTCATTACTACTTTAAGCTAATTTAAGTGTTATCCCTTGAAATATTTAGTTAAAATTTGATAGGTAATAAATTATTTTAAGTTATTTAAATTAAGTTAGGAACTTAATTTAAATACATTTTTAAATAATACTTTAAATTCTAATAATGTCAATTTTGTTAAAGTGTAAAATTCAGTAATGGCACAGAATATATATTAGTAGTACCAACTTGGTACCAACAGAATTCCCACTCGCGAAACCAGTTTAAAGAAATAACGACTCATGCTACGATACTATAAAGTTCAAATTCCGACCGCGCAGTGCTACGTGCCTACAATTATATTTACCTACATGTGCGCTCTCTTTCTATCGCATAAAAGGTACCCTTTCTGACGAAATCAACATTGTCACCTTTTAGAAAATAATAAATTTATCTTCTTTTAACCCAACCTATATTTTATAATAGTTTTATATTCGATTATAGTGCAGGAGCTGGTCAGGAATTTTTTTGCAACTTAAACATAGTAACTTGTGTTTATTTCTGTGTAGTATGTGGTTTGTTTGTAACAAATTGGCTTATTTGCTATGTTTGTGTATTTTTTTATATATATTTTTTGTATTTTAAAGCCTTAAATTACCTTATTGAAATATTTCTTTGACCTTTTTTCAATTGTTTATATTTATCAGATTAATAACGATTCTGCCACAGCGGTTAAATTAGTAAGTAGATATATGCGACGAAAAAATCTTGCGCGTGCGTCACTGCTCGCTTGTGAGTCCCTACTCCCTAGTGATCTGCCCCTCTAGAGGGGTACTTACATTTTGATACCTACACGCGCGAGTGTTGTAACAGTTATTATAATAATATGTCCAATGATATGTAAATCTTTGTCTAAATTATTTAAATATTTATGTATAGATAAGGATAACTTATTAATTACAAAATTTGGACGACTTGTGACAAGAATAGAAGATTTTTTGATCCTGTCATGCACGTAAACATCAGATAAATTTTTTAGTGTTAAACAAATCTCCAATCCCTGTAGTGTTTAGATTTACAAAATGTCATATTATGCTCTATTAAAATTCATTTTGATCTACATAAAAGTATTCAAACTATTAATATTTTTGTCCGAAGCATTCAATTTTGAATGATGCTAATGATAAATTATTATTTTAGATTAGTATTTATTAAGTAAATGTATTAACTTAGATAATCAAAATATACACAATGAAAGATGCGAGCTTTTTATATTGTATTTTATATTGAACTTTTTACTTTACACGCTAGCCCTGAAGCAAAGACTGCCAGTAGGAATCAGTTTGTCAGTTTCCAAATGTGCTTTGTTTGCAATTTTTCATTGTTATACTACGTCTAAAAAATCTTTTGTATCAATGCTTTTTAAATTCACAACTAAACAATTGAAATGAACTAATTTTTATCACTTTATTTTAACTTACAAAGGTTGGAGGATGTTATATTTAAGGGTTTATTTATTTTGTTTAAGAAATAAATGTTAATAATTTGTACACTATTTATTTAATTAAATATACATAACATTGTGAGTCTATGAGGAAACTTTATAATGGCTACTCAAGCTAAGCCTTAGTTGGTGGCCAATCCCATTGTCCCTTAGGGGCCTTTGTAACTAGTGGTTCCCAAGGCTTCCAGACTAACATCTTTCTTGCCAGATTAAGTTCATTCTCTGCCTGAATGATTAATTCTTCAGCTTGGCCACAGTTGATTTTCGCCTCAATCTCATATGTATCTTTAGTCTGCAGATAAAATAGTATCATTAACATAATTTAACCCGTCGATCGTGGAAAAACGAGACACAATAGCTTATCAATTGTTATTGTGGCCGCTTGGGGCTTGATGAATAACCAATGTAATAAAATGACTAAATCTGAATTACCATCACTAACCTATGTGAAATCCAGATAAGAATCATAGCAAGCAATTAATTAACCAGCATTACTATTATTTACCTGCTTTAAGATTGCTGCTCGCTCTTTGACAATTTGTTCTGTGTACTTTCTATACACAGCTTGCTCAGGCATTTGTTGTAGGGTTCTCAAAATTTTTCCATATAGAGCTCCAAGAGTATGGTGTGGATTTGGCACTACCGCTAAACCTAGCAGCCCTGTAGTCTGCAAATTATAAAACACAGTGAAAAAACTGAACTGAAATCGTTTACATATTATATAACCTTGTTGTAATTTATCATTTAAAAATTGCTACCTTTTTTAGTGCACCCATCTTCAATAACTTTTGTACAGTTATTTTTTGAAATAATTTATAAGTAATGCTCGCAAGTCGCAAATTCTGAGAAATATTTTTAGATTTCCCGAACAAAAAAAAATCAAATTGGAATATGTCACTGTCAAGTGTCATTGTAACACAGATATACCATTGGATATACCACATAAATTTAGAAGTTCTAACTAGGATCCTAAATAGAAGACTAAAGAGCCATCGCAAACAGTGCGACTTGTCGTTGCATCTAGTCGTTGCGTCTAGTCGCAGAGCTGTCGCTTGCATCGACGACTAGTCGTTGCGTCTAGACGCCGAGCTGTCGCTTGCATCGACGACTAGTCGTTGCGACAGACGCCGTGCAGGAAGCCATCATTAGTAGTAGAGTATTCGAGAGAGTATTTGGCCGTGTTGTTCATCTTGTGAGTGAATATAGATGAGGTTCTAGTTGCACTTGCCTTGGTGCTTTTAGGCATAATTCCTCCCAAGCCTGTTTTGGCTAAAGTTTAGAATCATGCCCAACGATTTTGGTGGTGAGATGGGTTGAGGAGGGATAGGTTGAGGAGGGATAGGTTGGATGAGGAAAACCCCCCCGTACCACTTCCATCCTCAGGAGACCCTCCGATTATGAGAAATTCGCATTTAAAATTTTCGTAATTTCGAAGTTAGGTCTTCTATTCTCTGGTGTTTACAAAGTGTTTTCATGGCATTGCAAGGCTGTGGTGAGTGGGGGAGAATATTCCGTCATTCCTAAAATAAATAATCCAAGGTTTCTTGATAAAAATTAAGTAAAATTATAAAAATTCACTAATATATAGTAATGGGGAAGGCAACTGTCAAAGTGGCGCTATAGTAGCTTTCACCTTGTTGTTGTTAAAGTGTATGGAATTTTCAAGGAATTTTCAATTATTTTAAATAAATAACATGCCTAAGATGTGTGAAGTCCCGTTTTGTAAAGAAATAGGTGCCCACAATTTCCCAAAAGATCCTAATATGGCTAAGATGTGGCTGAAAGCTATAAGAAGGAAAAACTTTAACGTGAACGCTATTCATTATGATTAAAACACACACAAAATTATAATCTCTAATTTTTTCATGTTACAGGTGCACTTAATTAAACAAGAAGTCAGACTGGTACTTTCAAGCACAAGGTCAAATGTACATAGCAAAAAAAGACACATGTCTATTTGGGGTTTGGCAATGAGGTTATATGATAGGAGGGCGCCTTATATTTTGACAGCTGATAATGTTACTCTTTCTAACTAACGATTCAGTAAGTTGGGTGGAAGAGAAAGCTCATATCGGTGTATAAACGTCAAAAGCGTGTAATGTTATGTCCTACCTCCCAGGACATAACAAAGGAGTAGGTTTGCATATTTCATGTTTAAAAAGTGATAATAAAAGTGTTTAGTGAACGTTTAATGCAATATCTTGTTGGGTTTTGTGGTTCCGCTATATGATAAACAATAAAAACGGTCAAGGAATGCCTCAAACACGTGGATTTAACATAACGTACGTAAGTTTTCAACAACGTTTTTTGGGCTTATCAATCGGTATTTTTGTAAGCTAAAAAGAAAATTTATAAGTTTAATAATCCCTTAATCATGCTATATAAGGCATTAGTGATAAAAATGTCACATCAAGTAATAATTTGGCTTCAAATATTGCATAGCTTTTTACGTGTACTTTAGGGATGCACCTTACTTGAAGTATAGAATATCGATAAAAAGTATTGTCATGGACTAAATGACTTTTTTTCAGGATTTGAAAATGCTTCAAAATACACGACGAACAGAAATATTTAGACGCAAGTTTTTAATCCTTACTCCCTTATGAAGGCATCACAATATTGGGATTATCATTTCAAACGTAAGTTTGAAACAATGATTTTATTGAAATAAAAAAAGTTCTAACGGAGAGTAAAATAATTGCAACAGCTCTCACACCTCCCCCCTGTAAGTACTCAATTCGTTACTTAGATCTACTTTTTGAAATTTTATCCTGGCATTACTCTTTTTTAATAAGTAAAATGTAAAATTTTAATCAGGCTAAAGTCAGTCGTTTAATAAAATAAATTTAATACCTCGATCGTCGAATACCAGACACAATAGATATTCAGTTGTTATGCGGCACCTGGGTTCCGCTTGGGGCTTGATGGGTTAAGTATGGAAAACTTACATAAAGCATATTGCCCTGTATACAATATTATATGTATATATTTTATAGTATTATCCATATATTATTACCATATAATACCATCAATAATTGCTACAAAACTGGGCAAAAGAATGTAAAACTTGATACATTTCAATTTGAAAAAGACACAATGATATTCCAACGAATAGAATAACAAAGTTATTATAACGATGTTTTAAAACTCACGGAAGAAGTAGCCCTTTTTATCGTTATTCACACCAAATGTCACAGGAATTATAAATTTTGGTTTTGACAACATCTTACCTGCACTTCTGTACGATAACGGATATTTAATGGCCAATATTTTACCAATAATCAACATCAAAAACCCAAATAACACAATTTGGGAAAAAATAATAAAAACCACACCAACAATAAAAAGTAGAAGAAGTTTCAAAGTAACATGGCCGCCAAAACTTTTTCAGTTGTCAGTTTTCAGTTTGACAAGTTTTTATTATGTCTGCGTGTTCCTAAACTATTACCAGTATACTGGCTTAATCGCTTAGGCCAATGATCGCTTAGCTTTAAGATAAAATATGTGTCACACTTGACAGTACACTGAAATTTTTAGAAACACAACCAATATGTAGTCAGTGATGCCAACCTGCAGATAATTTCAGATCAGTGGGGAACCAATAGAAAATCTAGAAGTGTCTACTGTCGCGCCGTCTGGTGGAGATTTAAAAAAGAAAACAACCCATTATTGATGGTATTAGCGGTATTACCGATAGTTGTCTACCCATACGCCATCTATATTACTAAAATGGAAACTGTTTGACAATCAAATTAAAAAAATACGAAAATGCCACATTCATAAAAAAAAACTCAAATGTCAAACTTTGATAAATTCCACAGATTAAATAAATTCCCTATTCCATCTGTCAGAAATCAGAATTGCTAGAATTTATCATCATTATTCATTACGCATTTTACAGTAAAAATTAATAAAATATTAAATATTAACGGGATAGTACAATAAATAATCGATCCTATTATGTTTTTGAAGACCTGTATTTTATTTGTTTACAAAGTTTTTTAATAATAGGATGAGGTATCGTTAACCTTTTTTTTATTTGTGATGCTGTAAATTTTCAATATAACAGCACGAAGAAGCGAGACGAAAGTTAATCTTATGTCTTTACAAGCTTACAATACAATTTTAAATTAAAATGTTCAGCAATGATTATCTATTTCTACTGTTTGCAGTTGGAAAACTTAAAATTTGGTTATAACAAACAATTATGCATTAAAGTATTATAGAAGTTACAAAGCTAAACTAACTTTACAATATTGATGGTTCTTACAGAAAGTTTTACAGTCATGGAAATTGATAACGGTTACAAATCAAAATGGAATCTGTTATTGATCTTATTTGGATCAGGATGTGCAGTAATGGCAAAGTGTCAAATTGTTCAGAACCTTTTATAGCCTGTTTATAGCTTTATAAAAAGTGCATGTTTGTATTTGATCAGGTGTTGAGAAATAATTGGCAATGGAGACAATACCAGCTGCTGTTCAAGATGACAGTTCAAGTGCTAACCCCAGTAGTGTGAAAAGTGATGACAGCAGCCCCAGGAATGAGGGGTGCAGAGGCTCCCCACCGCCAAACTGTGCCATATGCCTTGGTACATGTAGAAATAAATCATTCACAGACTCTTGCCTACATCAGTTCTGTTTTAAATGTCTTCTTACTTGGAGCAGAGTAAGTATATTCATGAGTATTTTATTGTTAAGTTAAAATGTAAAACTTTTTCTAAGTTATAAAATTAAACTTCTTAAAATGTAGTATAGACTTAGAATGTATAAATTAGCAAACAAATTATTATTTGTTGTTTGAATCTGATTTAACGCTTCAACTCCCAAGCGGCCACATGTGGCCGCGAGAGCAATAGATTTCCAAGAATCTGCGATGGAAGGATTAAAGTATAAAAAAACTTTGTTTCCTGTTAAGAAATAAAATAAACAAGTAGGTATATCAGAGTAGAATCAATTATTATTTTATATTACTTTTTATAGTTAATATCTCTATAATATGTATGATATAGTACTGGATCAAATTTGTTTTGTAACTCCCTAATTTATTGCAAACCTTAGAATAGTATTATGAGTATAGAAATATCGTCAACTTTGTTCATGTGCTGTAATGCTAAGGTGTTAAATTATAATAGAACACTTAAAAGAATGTAATGAAACTTAATCATACTTAAAAAGATTTTACAACTTTTTTCAGCATTATGTAACATAGTATTATTCAGTAGTTATTTTTGCTAAGTATGTCATTATTATCTCATAAACTATCATCTTATCATGTTGCTCAGTATTACTCAACAAAGTTCAGCACTTGTGAGAATGTAAACATTACTTAGCATTTTAAGCAATGTCATTTCTCAAAATGTTATAAAAAACCCTACATTTAATGAAAATGAAAAATGAAAGAAAATATACTTTATTGTGCACAATCACATTTACAATAACACACACATAAAGTAAAAACACATAAAATGATGAGAGTACACAAAGGTGGTCTTATTACTAAATAGCAATTTCTTCCAGACAACCTTTGAAAGAAAGGAACAAATTGCTGGAGAAAGGGTGTTTAATTTTTAAATTGAACTTTTTGTCTTGACAAATGCTCTGCCCTACCCAAGACTTGTGTCGAACCATCAAAATAGTTACTTACTGTGTTAGTTTTTTGTTACGTACTTTGAGAAATATTTATATAACTTATGTAAACTTTTAGGTTAAAGCAGTATGTCCTCTCTGTAAACAAAATTTTCGATCTATTATTCACAATGTGCGGTCCAATCACCAATATGAGGAGTATATGGTGGAACAGCAACCACCGGAGGAGCCAGCCCACAGAATTGACATTGACAGCCTGGTCACAAGACGATTTAGATACAGGTACTATCATAAGCTTAAGATTATCCATTAAAGGCAACAAAGAAACAAGTGCGAGTGACTCGCTCACCAAGGGTTCCATACTGTTACAGAGCAAAAGTACCAAAAGCCCTTAAATAAACCCTTTTAAAATGTTATTTTTATTTTAATTTTATTATTGATTATTATTAAAGTTCACATATAATTGGAGATTTTGTGAAAATTTCAAGTGCCTACCTGTTGCCATTATTAAAATCAAGCAAAAAAGGCAAAAAGATCACATTTGTTGAAAGGGAATATTAATTTAAAGATGTATACAACATTTATAAATTCAAAGATTCTGACCTAAATTCGAAATATGTAGTAGAATAAAACATCCTGCATCGATTGATACCAAAAAATCAATACCTTACCAACAAGTTATGTGAAATAATTTATTTTAATAAGCCATTTATCATACGTAATTTTTGCCGGAAGTGTTACAATTTTTGAGAATTAGTCAGAATTGGGAACTTTGTATCAAAGACTAGACGTTCCGCGCGGCTTCGCCCGCGTAAATTAGATATTTTCAGTTTTATTCCGTCTACAAAAAATAGCCTATGATCCTTCACGTGGCCTACTTCTTATCTGACCCAAATAACAGTAAAATTGCTCTAGTAGTTTGTGAGATAAGCCCTTTCTAATAATTTCCCCCGTTTTTTCCACATTTTCTTCTATTTGTTCGCTCCTATTAGTCTTAGCGTGATAAAATATAGCCTATAGCCTTCCTCGATAACTGGGCTAGCTAACACTGAAAGAATTTTTCAAATCGGACCAGTAGTTCCTGAGATTAGCGCGTTCAAATAAGCCCTTTCAAATAATTTCCCCCGTTTTTTCCACATTTTCCTCTATTTCTTCGCTCTTATTAGTCTAAGCGTGATAAAATATAGACTATAGCTTTCCTCGATAACTAGGCTATCTAACACTGAAAGAATTTTTCAAATCGGACCAGTAGTTCCTGAGATTAGCGCGTTCAAACAAACAAACTAACAAACTCTCCCGCTTTATAATATTAGTATAGATTAAAATTAAAATTTATGAAAACTATCTGACTATCTGAATGGCGGCGATACATCTGTTAAGGTGCGACAAGCCTTTAAGGCAAGGATGTTCCTAAAATTATCAGGTCGATGTCTGTCAGTACGAATATCGACGTAAAGGACATTAAAATAACATTCATAGCAGCGCGCCTAGTACAGTGGCGGTTACGACGCGCTCTTGATAGGGCGAAATAGGAGAAAATTATACATTTTATTTTTTTAATGACCGAATCATTTATTAAAAAAACTATTCGGTTATTTTGTTAGAACTATAAAAAGCTATCCTTTTTGTAAAAAAAAAAATCATATCATTGTCATTGAAAATTACGAGATGTTCGAATTTGAAGTGTATTTTTATGGTGATATTCAAGATTTTTTCACAGAATTACCATGCCATTTTTCAATATTCTGTTCGGTTATTTTGTTACTTTGTTCCTTTTTGAGTCTACATCAATTTTGGTGTCAGAGAATTCCACATAATTTCTTCAGACTGCAAGCTTAAAAATCAGTCTTTTCGAACTGTACCTACAACTCTACAAGGCGCAGGTTCGGCCTCATATGGAATATTGTTCTCATCTCTGGGCAGGGGCGCCAAAATACCAACTGCTCCCTCTGGATCGTATCCAACGAAGGGCCGCTCGAATTGTTGACTGCCATAGTGTTTCAAACAGCTTGGACCCCTTGGAATTATGCCGAGTCCCGAGATGTAGCTTCACTCTGCATCCTCTATCGGTTGTACCTATCACGGGGAGTGCTCTGAGGAATTGTTCGGAATCAGCAACTTTTCGCCATCGTAACACGCGAAAAATATACCATTCTCATCACCTTGATGAGTGGCAGTCTTCCACCCAATGATATTCTACTTATACAGATCTGTTACGTCCATATTATTTTCCGGCTTAAATCTCTTCCGAACAATTTTCAAATTCAAAATTGTAAACATTGACAAATTTGACAGATAAGTGAAACAAAAGATACGAAAAACCATTTACATAAAAGAGACAGTTCTATTTTTAAACGTCGAATCGTATCGCTGTCTCTTTCTTCGCCTGAGCTATGACGAAAATTCGATTTTTTCCAGATTGTTCGAAAAAATAATTGAAAATGTAAATAATCGAGGTATTTATTGCAATCAAGACATGTGGTAAGAGATTCCATGTGTTTTGTTTTTTTTTTTGAGTCATAATTGGTACATTTTCGAAACACGCACGACTTTATTTTCAATTTATTTAGGTAAGACAAGACGCGGCACGTTCGTGACTGCGCTCGATGCAGACTAAATAACAGACGACCCAATTGGGCCGTATTTGAATCTTCACAACGCGCGCGGTAGTAACATATTATCTGCTTTGAGTTTTTCATCATTGCTTCCACCGTGCGTTTTTTGCGTAACTTTCTGCCGCGCACTGTAAAACTCTGGAACGAACTGTCACCGGCAGTATTTCCGGACCTATACGACCTGCAAACCTTCAAGAAGAGAGCGTATTCCCTCTTAAAAGACCGGCAACGCACCTGCAGCTCTTCAGATGTTGCGAGTGTCCATGGGCGACGGTAGTTAGTTGCTTTCCATCAGGTGACCCCTTTACTCGTTTGCCCCCTTATTTCATAAATATTAAATATTAAATATTTATATTTTTTTTAGACCTATCATGCCCCTACTTTAGAAGTTAGAGGGGGGAAGACACACATTTTATCACTTTGAAAGAGTCTCTCTCGCAAACTATTCAGGTTAGAAAAAAATTATATTAGAAACTTGAATATGATTTTTGAAGACCTATCCATAGATACGCCACACGCATAGGTTAGATGAAAAAAAATTTTTTTTTAATCAGTTGTACCTAGCGGGACCCCTAAAATTTTTAATAATTTTTCCATTATTGTATCAAAATCTTAATGCGGTAGTGGTACACAGACTACATCTTTTTACCAAATTTCAATAGTATAACTCTTACAGTTTTGGAGAAAAGTGGCTGTGACATACACGGACAGACAGACAGACCGACAGACATGACGAATCTATAAGGGTTCCGTTTTTTGCCATTTGGCTACGGAACCCTAAAAATTGCGGGACGTAGCTTTTGCGGCGGTACCGACCAATGCGGGCCATGGGTACTAATGAATATAAATCCAAACTACTGAATCGATTTTAATCATTTTTTCAGTAAGTGACATAGGCTATATATTTTATACCCGTGCGAAGCCGGGGCGGGTCGCTAGTTAATAATAAAATTGAAATAAAATAATTATTTAACGGGGGCGGCATACAAAAACACAACTTTTTGCCAATTGTTGCTCTATAATGGTACAGAACCCTTCGTGAGCGAGTCCGACTCGCACTTGGCCGATTTTTATTAGTATTTGTTGCTAAAGCGGCAACAAAAATACACAATCTGAAAATTTCAGAAGTCTAGCTATAGCAATTCTTGAGATACAGGCTGGGGACAGACAGACAGATGGACAGATGGGGTATGGAAGTTGGAACCCCAATAAAAGATTTGTTTCCCTCCCTCATTATTATACTATTATCTCTTCTAATCCCAGGACAACTTTAACACTACCGAGGCGGGAGACTCTGGCCTTCCAGCAACTACTGATGCATCACTACCCGATGGTAGCGGAGGTGTTCCCGCCGCCTTCTCCCACCCCGCGCCGCCGCTCGCCACACTCCTTCAGGCGGTCAGTCTACAGATACAACCTGTGGGCCCGGCCTCTTCCAGATTTTACAGGCAGATTTAGAGACTGCACCCCAGAATTTTACAGGTAATACTGCTAACTTTGACTGTTCAGAAAATTTAATAACATGCTTTCTGATGTGGTAAAAACGAGAGTTATAAACTATTACATATTGGACTAAGACTACAAATAATTCTTTTAAAGGTACAATAGTTCACAAATGCATCGCCTGGTGCCTTGGCTCAATAGAGAATTGCACTACTTGTTAAACGAGAACGACGGACACATCTCGTATGTGGTGGCTCGTATCCTGGAGCTTCTCCCGCAGTATCACATCAACTCCACCGAGTTCAGGGAGGAGATGACGCGGTATTTCGGCGAGCGGACCGAGCACTTCCTCCACGAGCTCTACTGCTTCGCCTCGACGCCGTACGACATGACGGGCTACGACAGACACGTCCAGTACACTACCAACAACAGAATCATGACGATGGTCAACGAGGTCATCTCGAGCTCCGAGTCCGAGGCGACCGTCGACTCCGACATCGTGATGGTGTCGAGCTCGGAACCCGCGGAGCCCCCCGCCGGCCCCTCCCGCGTGCCCGCCCCCGTCTACCCGCAGAACTACATTCCGGAGCCATCCACCGCCCGCGACAACGTCATTCCCATTGAGACCATCTCGCACTCCGACACCGACGATGACTCGTCCGAGGTGATGGTGGTGGGGTACATCAAGCCCCCGCAGGACAGGACGCCCGAGGTGGTGGACCTGCTCGGCTCCGATAGCGACGTCATCGTGCAGGAGAACTCGCCGGAACGCCCGCGGAACTCGGCTCAGGAGGCGCGGCCCCCGCTGATCGTCAAATTGAAGCTGCAGAAGCAGAGCGACCGGGCGGTACCCGCGGCGCCGAGCGAGAGCGACGAGCAGAGCGACGGCAGCACGTACACGCCGCCGCCACGCCGCCGCCCGGTCGTCGGCGACGCCTACGCCACGCCCCCGCCGCCCACAGCCGGTGGCTGGAGCTCCTCCTACTCGCCCTCCTCCTGTTCACCCTCCTCCCCCTCCTCCCGCTCCGACTATAGCTCCAGCACCGCCTCCTCGATCAGCTCCAGCGACACAGAGGAGAGCCCCCGGCGAAGGAGACGCCGGAAATCTACCTCCCCCGACAGGCACAAGAGGAGGAGTAAACGCCCCTCGCGCTCGCATCACCGAAATAAAAAAGTCAAACCCTCGTCCAGCAGGGACAAGCACAGCAAAAGAAAAAGCCACTCCGGAAAGGGCGTCAAGAGCTCGAAGAGCAGGAGCGAAGCTAGCACCTCGAGGGCGGCGGAGGAGCCCCGGCCGGTTTCGACGGAGCCCGGCACGAGCGGGCTCGCCGGCAGGAGGAAACGGAAGCGGGAGAGAGCGGACGACCGCCGCTCCAGCCGCGAGAGTAAAAGACTGAGGAGTGTCGTCAACGTCGTCAGCAGCAGGCAAGATAACTTGGCGTCGCCGCTGCGCGCCGCCGGGGAAATCCAAAACGAAAACCAATCCAATATACCTCATAATAATACGAGTAACATAGGTTCCCAGGTGGAAGTGGAGGTTTGCGCGAAGGACGAGGAAGCAGACAACACAGATTCTGATGATCTCCCGTTGAACTTGTCTATAGGAAAATCAATAATGTCGTCATCAAAAATGTGATAATGTACGTGTAGAAAAAATATGTATCAATATTAAATTAGTGATCAGTGACAAGCAAATTTATTGAGTGGATTGATAAAAGTTATCATTGATCAATTCTATGTTTTAAATTTTTCTCATTTTGCACTGATCGAGATTTCGCCATTGTCTCTAAATATTTTCAAAGTATATTAAATAGCATTAAGGTTATATGCAAATTCGCAAGTACTGTAGACCAGGCAATTATGTGACCAGAAAATGTTACTATTTCTTCCTCTGCATTTGAGACTTATCTATAAACTCAATGGACTATAGACAGTTGAGAGTATGCAAAATATAACAACATTCAACAAATACAAGGTATATTAAGTAATTTGATTGATTATCATAACAATTATATGCGTTGTGAAATTTTAAGATTGCTTGGCGAAACTGGAAAGGAAAAGCGCAATGTTCGATTTTTAGATCTTTAGGTTGGGCGAAGGTTGTGCACTCAGGGGTATACTTTATTGGTAGATCATCATCGATCAGGACGTCGTTATTAAGGTCCGTTTCTACGCAGGATGGCAAAAGTAGCGGGGATCTGCTCCTTCCCTCGCAAAGAAATTTTGAGTGCTCTCCATACATGACAGTCCACACACGAGATGAACAGAATTGGAAAGAAAAAGGACGAAAGTCTAAACGTAGAAAAAAATCGTGATTAGATACACATTATTGGTAGCTATTGTACACTATTGGTAGGCATTATACACATGTCCTGATTTCCCTTCAATTTCGGCGAGCGATCTTAAACTCGTGCGCATACATTGCGCATATAATATATTATGTCTGTTGTAGGGAAGTTTTATATACTCTAAAACAGGATGTCGCTCATGTACAAAAGGGAAGACCTCAAAGGGTATTATTTAATGTGTTGATTAATTTAGCTTAAATAATTAGCGTGTAAATATATACATTTTTTAATTTTAATAAAAGCATTTTGATATTTATGAAGCATGAACTGTAAATTGTCACGGTATCAATACTACCTACATCTATCGCAGTGCTACTTTTGGTTTCCATCAAGCCTCCCCTTGGTTAAACTGCAGCAACAAAAAGTAACACTGGTGTGGATGCATCATAATATTATGTTGTAAATAAAGTACACATTAAACCAGTGTCCTAAACATTTTTTATTTCTGCTGACTATAAGAAAAATGAAATTTGCCATTACAATAATGGGATATTATCACTGACCTCCATTATACAAGTCTTGTATAATGGAGGTCAGTGGATATTATAAATTTACTAGCTGTCCCGGCAACGTTGTTTTGCCATACAAAGTATTTCGATTTTCGCCCATATTATTTTATTGAAGTGACTAAATAAGTATGTCACCATGGCAACTATCCCGACGCGCGTCGCACAAACAATGATCGCTGTTAGTCTCGAGTTGTAATAATTTACTATTATTTATTCAACAAATGCACTTCTTATATATAAAATTCTCGTGTCACTATGTTAGTTACCGTACTCTTCCAAAACGGCTTTACAGATTTTTACCAAATTTTATATGCATATTCAGTAGGTCTGAGAATCTGCTACTGGCTACTTTTTATTTTGATAAGTGCATTTGTGGAATAAATAATAGTAAATTATTACAATTTCCAACTCGAGACTGACGGCGACCATTGTTTGTGCGACGGGATCAAGACGGGATAGCGATGGACGTTGCCATGGTGCCATACTTACTAAGTCACTTCAATAAAATAATATGGGCGAAATACTTTATATGGCAAAACAACGTTGCCGGGACAGTTAGTATCAATATAAAAAGTACCCAGTAGCCGACTCTCAGACCTACTGAATATGCATGTAGGTAAAAATCAGTAAAGGCGTTTCGGAGGAGTACGGCACAGATTAGAGTATATATTGGAGTACGGTAACTAACATTGTGACTTCCGCGCGGCTTACCCGCGTAAATTAGATATTTCATAGACAAATCAGTCTACAAAAAATAGCCTATGATCCTTCACGTAGTCTACTTCTTAATTCTTATCTGACCCAAATAACAGAAAAATGGGTTGTTTCCTTTTTTAAATCTCCACCAGACGGCGCGACGGTAGACACTTCTAGATTTTCTATTCGTTCCCCACTGATCTGAAATTATCTGCAGGTTGGCATCACTGACTACATATTGGTTGTGTTTCTAAAAATTTCAGTGTACTGTCAAGTGTGACATAAATAAAAATATAAGCGATCATTGGCCCAAGCGATTAAGCCAGTATACTGGTAATAGTTTAGGAACACGCTCACATAATAAAAACTTGTCAAACTGAAAACTGACAACTGAAAAAGTTTTGGCCACAGATTAAGGATATAGGTAGATGGCTTCTTAGCTCGCCAGCGCGTGGCCATTTTATGCTTGTGTGCAATTGCTGTAGTGTGCGTGTAGGGATGGGCGTATATCTGCTTGTATATCGATAAAAATATAAAATTAGACTACAGCTATCGACCAATAGTCGACCATAATTTTATGTTATAGATTTTTATTAAACGACATCAAAAAAAGGAGGTTATCAATTCAACCCGCATGTTCAATGTTGGATATATTATGCTCATTAAATTAGAAGTCGCTTTCAATTTGGTGAAAAGATATTATTTTATTTATAAAATATTTAAGTATATAATTACACTCTTATATAATAGTTAAAAATATACATAACCAGCTGTGCCCCGCGGTGTTACCCGCGGTTTAAGTGATATATAATAAAAGACTATGAAAAGTAAGTGCCAATAATAGGGTCAAAACAGGACGATACATGGCTCTATAATGGTTTGTGGTAGTGATGATGATGATGAATGTAATTTGCATAGTAGCATATGCTTTCCGTTCTTAAAACAACGTCGAAACTCCCAAACTTGTATCTATAAAGAGTCAGGAGTTCTCTCAGCGCCTTCCGAACCATGGTATACCTTGGTGCAAAATCTTGCTTGTTGGTAGCATATGCTTAGAATACTGCTCACGAAACCGAAGTCACCACATGTTTCCATATAAATTTTGAGGAGTTCCCTCGATTTCCTATGGATCCCTTCATCAGGTCACCACTTTTATGAATATGGTACCAAATTAGGATGATAACCAGTTCAAGGAGGTATCTAAGCATTAAGTACATGTTTAGATACCTCCTTGAAATGTTTTAATGCCATTCACATAAATGCGCAAAGTATTCCTGCGCATTATCCTGAACTTCTTACTTCGTTTGAATCAACAAACGTGCATGCCATTCTGGTCTCCGAGTCATGGTTAAAGCCTTGTTTACAATCTACAAGCTACTCTTTACCAGGTTTTACACTTATCAGAAATGATCGTGTTGGTAGGGGCGGCGGTGGTGTTGCTATTTATCTCAAATCTAATATTCCTTTTCATGTAATAAGTGCCTCGCCACAACCTGCCCCAGTCGATACGGCTGAACATCTATTTATAGAGGTTGAACTACGTCATGCTAAATTAATTATTGGTGTTTTTTATAGTCCATCACTACTTATTAATTACTTTTCGTCTTTTGAATCTCTTTTGGAAAATTTCTCTTCGCTTTATGACCACACTATAATAATGGGCGACTTTAATACGTGTTTGATAAAAAATTATATTAGAGCCAAAAAGCTACGATCAATCGTTGAATCGTGTGATCTTAACATGTTACCTCTCAATGCAACACATAATATGCCTCAATGCAGCCCTTCTTTACTAGACTTAATTATTGTTTCCTCTGAAAATCTTGTTGCGAAACATGGTCAACTTTCATCTCACACTTTTTCTTACCATGATCTCTTATATTTGTGGTATAATTTAAAGCCACCAAAATTAAAACCTAAGGTTGTTATGCAGCGTAATTTTAAAAGTATGGACATAGAAGCTTTAAAGGCTGACGCGAAAGTTATTGACTGGTCTGATTTGTGGATGGCGTCTTCAGTTGATGCTAAAGTTGAAATACTGACGCGAAATCTTGTTGCTATTTATGACAAACATGCACCTATAAGACCCATTAAACTGAAACATCTTCCTAATCCCTGGCTAACCGATGACATAAAGGCTATGATAAAAAAGAAGACTCGTGCAAAACTTAGGCTAAAATTCAATCCATCCGCTGCAAACATCGAAATATATAAGATTTTACGTAACCAGTGTAACAGATTATGTAGAGACGCACAAAGACGACATATTCATTTATCTGTCGAGAATGGGAACGCCAGTAAGGTTTGGAAATTTTTTAATTCGATGGGAGTTGGTAAAAGACGAGAGAATAGTTCCTTAAAAGCTGACGATGTAAATAATATAATCAGTCACTTTTCCACTAATACTTGCTATTGTGATAATGCCGTCAAGCTTAAAACTCTACAGAGCCTATCTCTAAGCCCACCCACCCTCATAAACCAACAGTTTGTCTTCAGTGAATTTAAAATCCGTGATGTATAAACTACTGTGTTGTCCATCGCCTCAAATGCTGTTGGTGATGATTCTGTTAGCCGAAATATGATTCTTCCCATCCTTGATATTATTCTTCCTATTATCACATATATCTTCAATTATTCTATATCTAGCGGAGTTTTTCCCTCCAAATGGAAGGATGCATTAATAATACCAATCCCTAAAAAATCCAATCCTTGCAATTATTCAGACTATCGTCCAATATCTATTTTACCTTTTCTCTCGAAAGTTTTTGAAAAATTAGTTTACCGCCAACTTAATGCATATATTAATGACAATTGCCTACTTAATAAGTATCAATCTGGGTTTAGGAGAAGACATAGCACGGTAACGGCACTAACAAAAATAACTGACGACATAAGACTGGCGATGGACAACAAGAAAGTTACTATTTTAGTTTTACTAGATTTTTCAAATGCCTTTAACTGTGTAGTTTAGATGTCTTACTTCAGCTATTGGCCGTGTTTCTAAATTTATCCCCGTCTGTTATAAATTGGTTATCCAGTTACCTTAAAGGACGTCGGCAAAGAATCAAAGTTGACGAACTACTTTCTGACTGGGCTTACACTTCTGCTGGCGTTCCCCAAGGTGGTGTGCTGTCCCCTCTACTTTTCTGTTTATTCATAAACACGATTAGCAAAAAAATATCATCATTCTACCACATGTACGCTGATGATTTTCAAATTTATGTACACTCTAGCATTGAAAATTTGTCAGCTGCGATTGCGCAATTAAATGAAGACCTGTCACACATTTGGGATTGGGCAAGGAATCACGGTCTACAGCTGAATCTTAATAAAACTCAAGCCATTATGATTGGTAGCCAGGGCATGTTACGTAGACTTGATCAGTCTGATATCCCTAACGTCGTGATGAATAACACAAAGATAAATTACTCTAACACGGTTAAGAATCTGGGTGTGCTTTTCGATACAACTTTGTCCTGGTCATGTCAGATTGATTCGGTTTGTAGAAAAGTTTTTGCAGCTCTGCGTCCCAAAAACGTCTTAAGAATCTACTGCCTAACTATACCAACTAAGGTTATGCTTGCTCAGGCTTTACTGCTCTCAATTTTGGATTACGCTGACGTAAGTTACATGAATCTGACCGAAGACCAGCTAAACAGACTGGAACGTGTTCAAAACTTTTGCATACGTTTCATTTTTGGACTACGCAAATATGACCATGTCTCGGAGTTCAGGACTAAATTGAAGTGGCTCCCGATCCGTTACCGTAGGAATACTCATGTGCTGCATCTATTGTACAATGTGCTTTTTGACCCTATGGCTCCACCCTACCTCAAGGAGATATTTACATTCTCGTCTGAGGATGAGAATGCTCGTCTAGCTTACAAACTAAATGTACCAACTCAAAAGTCTAAATACTATGGTAATTCTTTTGCGTCCGTTGCAGTTAAACTTTGGATATCATTACCTAATACGATAAGAAAAGCGCCATCTCTGAGCACTTTCAAACGACAACTCAAAGAGTTCTATCTGACCGACAATATGAATCAACAATCTATGTAAATTGTTCCTAACTTGTTTACTTGTTTGTCCACCCTAATTGTTCTTTTCTTGATGTGATACTCTCTTAAACGTTTTGATGGTTGCCTGGAAGACATCGCTTTTAGCGATAAGGCCGCCAAAATTGTACTTTTATTTAACTGATGTGTATGTTATAAATGTATATATGTTCGTGGTGTACAATAAAGATTATTATTATTATTATTATAACCTATACATCAAAAGAAAAATTTTGAAAATCGGTTCACAAACGGCGGAGTAATCGTTGAAGATAAAAAAAACCGGCCAAGTGCGAGTCGGACTCGCGCACCGAGGGTTCCGTACAAACCTGCAAGGTTTACAAAGTTTGATTTTGTTACAGCTTAAAGGTATTATAGACCTGAGTATTTGGTATGAATTTCAATTTAATACCTCTACGCGTTTATGAGGAAATGGGTAGTAAGTTTAAAATTATTAAAAAAAAATATATTATGTGATGTAACTAAAAATTTATGGTTTTCGTAATTTTTCCTTTATCTATGCTATAAGACGTTGCTTCGTACCAAATTTCAAGATTCTGAGTTCACGGGAAGCACCCTGTAGGTTTTGATTCCCTTGCAAGTGTCGAAAATTTGCGGCATAAACGGCTGTATCTTTTGATTGCGTTGGCTTAGAAGTTTGATTTTTTCACAGCTTCAAGGGACAGTAGACCTGAGTAATTGATATAAATTTCAGCTTCATACCTCCACGCGTTCCTGAGAAAAAGGGTCTTGACAGACGGACGGACGGACAGACGGACAACAAAGTGATCCTATAAGGGTTCCGTTTTTTCCTTTTGAGGTACGGAACCCTAAAAACGAACATAACACCTCCTCCATTTTGAAAGTCGGTTAAAATTGTAGCCTATGTGTTATTCTGATGTATAAGCTATATTATTGTAAAGTTTCATTTAAATCCGTTTAGCAGTTTTTGCGTGAAAGAGTAACAAACATCCATACATCCGTACATTACATCCAAACTTTCGCCTTTATAATATTAGTAGGATATATATACTACATAAGCCACGAAGGTTTGTCCGGAGTGTAATATCAATAAAATCAACAGTTTTTACATAAACTACAGAAGAACCAATATACTTTATTATACTTAACTATTAAGCAACAATTTTGTAAAATAACAATTACTATGTATTATCGAAGAAATAAAGACGTTAAAGCATTGGATACTGGTGACGGGACACATAATAATATAATGTGTCCACTGTCCCAACACCAGTATCCGATCCTTCAAGTCAATAAAATATGCCATACATCATAACATGTAAGGATCGGACACCGGTGTTAGGACACATTGAATAATATATTTATACACATATTAAAAATTTGAAATTAAATGAAAAATATTCAAACATAAGGTTTTATTGAATATGTTCTTAGTCGCAGCTTTTGAAGTAAATATAATATTAACTTCCTTATAGGTTCTCAATCGTCATCATTATCACATTGACCTCGTCTCTAGGAGCATTTCTTTAACCTAAAAAATATTTTGTTTAGTATCAATATTCAAAAAGTATTTATTCCATTTTTTGCACTGTATAGCAAAATTTGGACATGTCAAGATTTAAATGAAAAAATATGAAATTAGCAATTTTTAAATAATATGGTTTACGGGGAAGGTTGTCTGCTTTATAATTATTGGACTCTGTGCATTTGTGTATCATGCTACAAAAAATTACGTATTGAGATATAAATGCAGTCATGTTCTTTAGATCATATAAAACGGCATCCATAACTTAAAAAATGTGGGTTGACCCACAATTAATGCTTAACTGCGAGTATACGAGTATTGAATACTTAAATTCATATTATAAAAATATAAACTTTAGCTAACCTTAGTATGCCTCGAAAACACTATAAACAGTTGACAACAGTCTCCTTAACGGGGGGGTCTCCTGAAGGTGGTAGTGATAATGGGGGATTTTCCTCACTTAAACCATCCCTCCTCACTCCATCTCACCACCTCAAAGAATACTCGGTTATAATCTTAACTTAAAAATAATATTATCTTCATTATAGGTCTCTCCGTCATCACCATCATATTGAAATCTTCTTTAGAAGCTTTCCAAAAACCTAAAAAAATAGTTGGTTTAGTGTCATTAAATGTACTTAATACTATAAAATATATACATATATAATATTGTATACGGGGCAATATGCTTTATGTAAGTTTTCCATACTTAACCCATCAAGCCCCAAGCTGACTGAATATCTATTGTGTCTGGTATTCGACGATCGAGGTATTAAATTTATTTTATTAAATGATTATGACTTTAGCCTTATTAAAATTTTACATTTTATTAAAAAAGAATAATGCCAGGATAAAATTTCAAAAAGTAGATCCAAGTAACGATTTGAGTACCTACAGGGGGGAGGTGTGAGAGCTGTTAATCATTTTACTCTTCGTTAGAACTTTTTTATTTCAATAAAATCATTGTTTCAAACTTACGTTTGACATGATAATCTCAATATTGTGATGTCTTCATAAGGGAGTAAGAAACTAGCGTCTAAATATTTCTGTTCGTCGTTTATTTTGAAGCATTTTCAAATCCTGAAAAAAAACATTTAGTCCATGACAATATTTTTATCGATATTATTATATCGATGATATAATACTTCAAGCAAGGTGCATCCCTAAAGTACACGTAAAAAGCTATGCCATATTTGTAGCGAAATTATTACTTGATGTGACATTTTTATCACTAATGCCATAAACAGTATGATTAAGGGATTATTAAACTTATAAATTTTCTTTTTAACTTACAAAAATACCGATTGATAAGCCCAAAAAACGTTGTTGAAAACTTACGTATGTTATGTTAAATCCACGTGTTTGAGGCATTCCTTGACCGTTTTTATGGTTTATTATATAGCGGAACCACAAAACCCAACAAGATATTGCATTAAACGTTCACTAAACACTTTTATTATCACTTTTTAAACATGAAATATGCAGACCTACTCCTTTGTTATGTCCTGGCTGGTAGGACATAACATTACAGGCTTTTGACGTTTATACACCGATATGAGCTTGCTCTTTCACCCAACTTACTGAATGGTTAGTTAGAAAGAGTAACATTATCAGCTGGAGTTTTGCCGGGAATGTGAAAGAGTGATGTTGTGCTTTTGTATTATTTTCCTAAAATTGTGTTAACTGAGGTTTTTAATGTGTAATATTGGTAGGATATTAATCATTAGATATTCATTATCGTGCACAAGTGTAGGAAAGTGATGCAATATCCAGAAACGTGCTTTTTTGTGTTCCCTCCAAAACTCCATCGAAAGTTTCAGTAAAGCGTCTACCTACCACTTTACTGAATCGACCGACTTGACTTCTTGACTGTATTGACTTTTACTTAAACTTTGACTAGACTTTCGACCTGACAATATAGAAAAACGAAGCTTAAAATTGTGTTATAGAATATTATTTTCTTTTCCCGCCATATTTATACTCGACACTGGCCATGGTTAAATAGCCGAAGTGCCATTATAAAAAAAAAAAAAAAAAAAAAACATTATCAGCTGTCAAAATATAAGGCGCCCTCCTATCATATAATTTAGAGTATACATTAGCATAGCTTGCTAATGTATACTCTATGATATAATCTCATTGGTTTTGGCAGCCATGTTACTTTGAAACTTCTTCTACTTTTTATTGTTGGTGTGGTTTTTATTATTTTTTCCCAAATTGTGTTATTTGGGTTTTTGATGTTCATTATTGGTAAAATATTGGCCATTAAATATCCGTTATCGTGCACAAGTGCATATAAGATGTTGTCAAAACCAACATTTATAATTCCTGTGACATTTGGTGTGAATTACGATAAATAGGGCTATTTCTTCCGTGAGTTTTAACTAAAACATCGTTATAATAACTTTATTATTCTATTCGTTGAAATATCATTGTGTCTTTTTCAAATTGAAATGTATCAAGTTTTACATTCTTTTGCCCAGTTTTGTAGCAATTATTGATGGTATTACCTGGTATTACCGATAGTTGTCTACCCATACGCCATCTTGTTACTAAAATGGAAACTGTTTGACAATCAAATTAAAAAATTAGAAAATGCCCCATTGCTCTAGTAGTTCGTGAGATAAGCCCTTTCAAATAGTTTCCCCCGTTTTTTCCACATTTTCTTCCATTTCTTCGCTCTTATTAGTCTTAGCGTGATAAAATATAGCATATAGCCTTTTCAGCACTGAAAGAATTTTTCAAATCGGACCTGTAGTTCCTGAGATTAGCGCGTTCAAACAAACAAACAAACAAACTAACAAACTGAACCCAAATTACTGCCTTGGTTTACTCCCGACCACGTATAGTTATAGCAATCAGACTTAATATAACCACCATACTCCACGAATTATTGTATCATGAATTAATTATATTTTAGGTGTTTTATGAATTAACATTAAACTATTATACTTATCCGAATACTTTTCTGTTCCTAACTTCTTTGGTCCTTCGAGCCAGCAGACCGAATCATCAATCTCAAGAATCGAATTTAAAATGAATGCTAATTTAGCGTTAAAATTATAAAGTAGTAGGTGTTAAATTGGTTTGTATATAAACAATATATGTTGCGAAATTAAAGAATGCAGCGTCCGATAAACAATATTTTTTGTTTAATTTTCTAGTTTTTGACTGCACAAATATCTAAAAAAAAATGTGACATTTGACAAATGACGTTTTTCACGAGTTACGTCACTTGAAAATGACAGAAAAGTAAATCTCGAGCTTCGCGTTTTTAGAATTCTTTTGCGATTTAAGTTTATTGGCAATTTGCATTTACTATATAAAACATTAGTAATCAATATGCCTCGGTACCATACGGTGGAAATAAACAAAACAGAATGGATTGTGCCGGAGAGGTACCAAAATCTTACACCTGTAGGATCCGGAGCTTACGGCCAAGTTTGGTACGTATTTTATTGAGTAACTAATAAATATTAGTGGCAATGTTTATTTTTAAAATGAATTACTATACATACACTACTATATTTAAGAGAACTATCTTGAAGATTTTGAAATAAAGTATGATACGTATACTATATTTGAAAACGTGTAGGCGGAAGTCGTTTCCATAGTATTATGTTATTAATGTCTTCACTAACAAAGCACTACATTCACACTCTAAATTATATTCCGCATTTCAACTAGAAACATTTGTTTTTTGATAGATTAACTTTGTGTATTTATAGTTCGTCTTGCAATATATTATGTTCCATTAAAATAAAATAACAAAATTCTTTATCTTTTTAATGATAAACATTTCAGCTCTGCTATAGATACTCTGCATGATATAAAAGTAGCTATCAAGAAGCTGGCTAGACCTTTTCAATCAGCAGTACATGCCAAGAGAACATATCGTGAATTGAGAATGTTGAAGCATATGAATCATGAAAATGTTATTGGTATGTGCACATAGTAAAAAATAATAATAGTTTAATAATTTGTATTTGCTATGTAGGTTCTTGTTTATTAGGTGACAGCAATAATTTAATTTATTTTACTAGTGACACTTAATATAATATTTTTTTTTTACTAAATTTTTAGGTCTCCTGGATGTTTTCAGTCCAGAAAAGAGCTTAGAAGAGTTCCAGCAAGTGTATTTAGTGACACACTTGATGGGTGCGGACTTGAGCAATATTGTGAGGACTCAGAAGTTATCAGATGATCATGTTCAGTTTCTTGTGTATCAGATACTGAGAGGCTTAAAATATATCCACTCAGCGGGGATCATACACAGGGTGTGTTAATTTGAAATATTTTATCTATTGTGTGACAAATAAAAATATTAATTGATTCTTAAATCTTATCATGAAAATGAGGACAATATTTTGTTTGTATATTCTCTGAAAATAATTACAATATGGAGGTGATTTGAATTTAGGTAAAAATCAAAATGAATAAAATAATCTGGAATTGTATAAAATAGAAGACATCATATTTTGATACTACCAATTTGTTCTAGGACCTTAAACCTTCAAATATTGCTGTGAATGAAGACTGTGAGTTGAAGATTTTAGATTTTGGTCTTGCCAGACCCACAGAGACAGAGATGACGGGATATGTAGCGACTAGGTAAAGTGTTTATATCCTTTAAATTATATTTCGAATTACTATTGTTTATTTTATGACAACAAAATTTGAAGTTCAGCGATCAGCACCATAATATTATGAACTTCAACCAGATGCTAGTAAAGACATTGTTTTGTCAAAAATTAAAATCATAAAACAATGCATCATATACATAAAGAGAGCATTTTGTAGCCACAAGATTTCCTGAGTTGTGACTCAATGTTGACTACTAAAATAAAATTTATTTATTTGCTCAGTTTTTAAAACTGTGCTTACACTGTTTTGCTGATCTAAATTCTAAACAACAATTTGAACAGGTGGTACAGAGCACCTGAGATCATGCTAAACTGGATGCACTACAATCAGACCGTAGACATCTGGTCGGTGGGCTGCATCATGGCTGAACTGCTCACCGGCAGAACTCTGTTCCCCGGCACAGACCGTATCCTTTTGACAGTTTTTTTTTTCAGAGCCTTTCTAATGATGTTAATGCGTGTATATTTCACAATATGACTGGCTAAATTGTAAAATATTAGCCTGAAAATATAACTCAAATTGTTTACTGAAAATTTAACTCATAAAATGTATCTAATATTATGTTATAATATATCTGTCGAAACTTGATATTAAGTATGTAAGAAATATTTTATTATTGTGATTAAGTTGTAACTTGTAAATAATGCAAATATATTTCAAAAGTTCATTACTCATTAGATACATATAGCTTTTGCTTAAGGGGGCGACTAACCCAAAATTGTTGATTTTATAATTCATTTTTATACTTGAAAATAAGCCCCGAATTGTTTCATTTTCTAAACAGATACTACATAATATTTCCAAGAATTCGATCTGAGCGCAAACACGATCTTAAAATTTTGTGGATAGAAAAAAATCACAAAGATGCATCTAATTTTCACGAGTTTTTCATTTATTGCCATAACCGTGCATTAAACTAAGTTAATATTTTAACACATTGCATAAAATTCTATCATTGAGACACTGACCTGGCGGATTTTTAAAATCTATATCTATACTAATATTATAAAGCGGAAGAGTTTGTTAGTTTGTTTGTTTGTTTGTTTGTTTGAACGCGCTAATCTCAGGAACTACTGGTCCGATTTGAAAAATTCTTTCAGTGTTAGATAGTCCGTTTATCGAGGAAGGCTATAGGCTATATTTTATCACGCTAAGACTAATAGGAGCGAAGAAATAGAGGAAAATGTGGAAAAAACGGGGGGAAATTATTTGAAAGGGGTTATTTGAACGCGCTAATCTCAGGAACTACTGGTCCGATTTGAAAAATTATTTCAGTGTTAGATAGCCCATTTATCGAGGAAGGCTATATTTTATCACGCTAAGACTAATAGGAGCGAAGAAATAGAAGAAAATGTGGAAAAACGGGGGAAATTATTTGAAAGGGCTTATCTCACGAACTACTAGAGTTATTGTCTGTTATTTCGGTCAGATAAGAAGTAGACCACGGGAAGGATCATAGGCTATTTTTTGTAGACTGATTTGTCTGTGAAATATCTAATTTACGCGGGCGAAGCCGCGCGGAACGTCTAGTGTTGTATATTTATCGAGTTATTAAGAAAAAACTAACTTGGTGATGATTCCGCGTCGTCCTTTTTCACCTGGCATATTATGAAAGACGGGCGTGAGTGTGAAGAGAGAAGGACGATGTTTGATTTTTTGCGTTAGTCGCCCTCTTAAGGAATGAAATAGTTTAGTTCAATTCGGACCCCAAATTAGGTCACCAAAAAAATAATATATTAATTCAAAGAGGTCAGTTTATTGAAAAAGTTATGAAATTATATTAAAGAAAGCATGCTTATCTGCTCTATTCAAATAAAGCCTTTAAACTCCTGGTGAAAAATATTGGAAATAACAATAACTAATGCTTGTTAACAAGAAACTGAGTTGGTTTTTCAACCTTAATTTATGAGACAGATATTCACCAGTTAAATTTGATCATGGAGGTACTGGGCACGCCAGCACAGGAGTTTATGCAGAAAATATCATCAGAGTCAGTAAGTAACACGGGAGAAAACTGTTAACTGGGTCAAAAAAATGTGATTGTCCAATTTCCGTCCAATTTTCCCTTTGTCTATAAAGTTTGTTAGTTTAAGGATGTAAGTTGTTTTGTCCGTCTTCAAAAAATATCATGTCTTATTGTAATGTCAAGGTAATTTTTGGGGTTTAAAATAATATTTTTCTATAATGTTTTTGTAAGGAGCTTTGTAACATGTCGCTTGTGTAAGTTTTGCTTACCTTAACATTTGCGCAAACAGATATTGACCAATTCACAAGAATTTTGTTCTTATGCGGGAAGCCAGATCAGGAGACAATTGATAAATTACTAAGCGAAGAGGTAAGCTTACTAACAATTTACTTACAAAGGCTATCCCAAAATGCAGCATGAGGTTGAAACATAACGCGCTTGATAAAAAATAATAATTCTAATTCTTCTAAAACATCTTGGTGAGAAGATACTCCGAGATATTGACTTTTCTTCGCCCGCCAGTCTTCTCGAAATGGCTGTACTCTTTTGAACATGGCCTACAAGCCTTCAAGAAAAGAGTGAACTTCTTAAATGACTCTTAGCGCGCTTGTAGCTCTTTTAATTGCTAGGGGCAACTATAAACCCTTACCGTCAGCCATCAGGTGATCTAATTGCTCTTTTACCCCCACAAACAAGAAATAAAGAAATGCCATTATTTCAAATTTAATATTTCAATTTACAAACCTTATATTATACACATCGCCTAAATCCATACCAATTGGCACATGCAGGTACGACGTGGCAAGTATGTAGAGGGCTGTGTTAACGCTCACTCGCGTTGTTACTGCCGAATAATTTAGCAAAAATCTCCCCCATTGGCTTCATTTGGCCTTCTCATATACTAAAAAGCCTCTACTTCCCAGGCTCGCAACTACATCCAGTCGCTGCCGACGCTGCACCGGCGCGACTTCCGCGAGGTGTTCCGCGGCGCCAACCCGCTCGCCGTCAACCTGCTGGAGCTCATGCTGGAGTTGGACGCTGATAAGTGAGTCTAAAGAAAAACGTACTAATTTCAATATTATCCATACTTTAATATTATTATATAAATGCGAAAGTGTGCCTGTCTGTTACCTCCTCGCGCTCAAACCGCTGAACCGATTTTGCAGAAAGGTATGGACATACTTCGAGTACCAGGAAATGACATAGGATACTTTTTATCCCAGAAAAATGTACGGTTCCCGCGCGATTTTGGCGCAACGAAGTTGCGGGCGTCATCAGTTATAAATATTCGTTACGCAGGGTTCGTCGTTCGTTAAGAAGGGGCTATAGACGATAGTTCATATCTCGATACTCTACCTCGCGCGTGATACAGGCCAGACGCACGACTCACGAGTAATCACGAGTTAAAGCTGTCTGCGACCTATCCAGGCTGTTCCGACTTTTTTTACCTCTGACGCCGACGATATTGAAGGTTATTGAAGGTATTATGTTACGCTCAAAGACTGAAAACGCTCAGTGAGCGAAAAAATAGGTCACAACGCGTTGTGGTACCTGCAGTGAAACAGCCATGACGCGAAATTCGCGTTGTGGCTCTAATGAAAACGGCCACGACGCGTTCTGGCAATCACAGAAAGACCATAACGCGTTCTGAATATTTATTCTTACCATATCGTCGCTTGCTAACAATACCAACGTAAGTCAAATTTGAAAAGTTTTCAAGAGAGACAAAAAACTTCGTATTCCATAAGAAATAATTTTAAATTAAATATTTTAAATAATTGTTTTAAGTGATTTTCAAATTATTAATATTATTTTGTGTTCAGTAATTTTTTACTCCATATTATGTTGTTTTTTTTTTTTTTAATATAAAATAATCTGATCTCAATAAATAATAAAAATATAGTTTTATTTTAATTTATATAATTTAAATATCTACTAGTTGATGCCCGCAACGACGTTGTGCCAGACAGACAGACAGACAGTAATAATATTAGTACGGATATTATGGAACTGGATATTTTATAAATAATACCTAATGAAAAACAGGTTATGCAGTGATTTAGTAAAAGAAAAAATATTTTGTAGTACGCGTGGTAATTCAAATATAATCTTCCATACCTATGGACGATTAATCAATCAAGAAAAATCAGCCAAGTGCGAGTCGGACTCGCGCACGAAGGGTTCCGTACCCACTACTAGGAACTTGAAATACTCACAATTAATACGTAGGGTATTAATTGTGAGTATTTCAAGTGCCTAGCTGCTACCATTATTGATTACGAAAAAAAGGCAAAAAAAATCACGTTTGTTGTATGGGAGCCCCCCTTAAATATTTATTTTATTTGAATTTTATTATTAATTATTAAAGTACAAATATAATTATTAATATTGTGAGTATTTCAAGTGCCTAGCTGCTACCATTATTGATTACAAACAAAAAAGGCAAAAAAATCACGTTTGTTGTATGGGAGACCCCCTTAAATATTTATTTTGTTTTGTTTTTAGTATTTGTTGTTATAGCGGCAACAGAAATACACAATCTGTGAAAATTTCAGAAGTCTAGCTATAGCGGTTCTTGAGTTACAGCCTGGAGACAGACGGACAGACATCGAAGTCTCAGTAATAGAGTCCCGTTTTTACCCTTTGGGTACGGAAGCCTAAAAAAACGAATAGCATATCAGCCACGAAACGAATTTCGCTTTTTGGTATTTTTGTGATTGCCAGAACGCGCGTGTCTGTTTCACTGTGACCACAACGCGTTGTTAGCTATTTTTCCGCTCATTGAGCGTTTTCGGTCTTTGAGCGTAACATATATGTATGGAATATAAACGCTCGGCTAAACGTCCTTCGTCCTTGTGTTGATGAAACACTCTTCGCTTAACGCGAACTCACTATTTTAATGACTTTTTACACGTGAAAAGTCCTGCGGAAACCGTACATTTTACTGTACGCAACTCTAATTATCTCATAACATTGCGCAGGCGCATAACGGCGGAGCAGGCGCTGGCGCACGCGTACCTGGCGCAGTACGCGGATCCCACGGACGAGCCCACCTCCGCGCCCTACGACCAGAGCTTCGAGGACATGGACCTGCCCGTCGACAAGTGGAAAGGTGAGGAAATCATACAATGTTACTACCAAGAAACGAGCAACCTCATTTTAGTCACCTCTCTATGGCCAAACTGTCTTACAAGTTATTATGGCCTAAAACCATTAGCAACATGGTTTTACTATATACTATTGCTACTTTTTAGGGTTCCGTACCCAAAGGCCAAAAACGGGACCCTGTTACTAATGAGTTCTCGATGTCTGTCCGTCTGTCGATCCGTCTGTCCTTCTGCCTGTCTCCAGGCTGTAACTCGAGGTCCGCGATAGCTAGACAGCTGAAATTTTTACAGGTTACGTATTTATGTTGCCGCTATAACAACAAATACTTACTAAAAATAAAATTAAATATTAATATTTAATCGGCGCTCCGATACAAAAAACCTCTTTTTTTTTGTTCTATATCAATAATGGCAACAGGTAGGCCCTTGAAATATTCACAAAATATTTAATTGTATTTCAACTTTAATAAAATTTGAAGGGTCCCATTAAAAACCACATTTTTTTGCCTATTTTTGATTAATGGTTGTACGGAACCCTTCGTGCGCGAGTCCGACTCGCACTTGGCCTATTATTTAGTGAATGCAAACGTACCATATCACAGGCTGCATTAAGTTAAAACCGTATATCTAACTCTCTAACTAACCGTATATCTACCTAAATCCGTATGAATAACCGCATTTATACCATTGTTAAAAATAATGTTTTCGCTTTTCAGAGCTGGTGTGGAAGGAGGTTGTGGAGTTCAAGCCACATCCGCAGCACATGAACACCGTGGTCGAGGTGAACCCCTCGTAACCGTACATTATACAACGGCAATAACGATGTCAATTCGCGTACAAATATTTGTATAACCGTGCATTAGATAAGGCCGATACAGTAATTAAGATAATGGCTTTTATCCGGAACATTAAAAGTAATAAAAGTGTGTTGAGTGCGAATTTTTGTCACATTATAATCGAAATAACGAGGCACATAAATTCATACAGATTTTGACCTTCTATGTGAAGTTTTGTGCCTTGCCCATTAAACTTTAGAGGTTGTTTTGACGCCATACAAATCGAAGCTTTGTTAACTTTACGAAGTAAACGTGACTTTCTCATCTTTGCCGCAAGCGACTGCGTCCGACAAAAATTCAAATAAAATGACACTTTATTACATAGGCTATAATAGGTTTCATTTTCTACCGACATTGGTCTAGCGATCCATGCCGCCGCTGCTTTATAGTGGCGTAGAGCAAAATGAAACCTATAGCCTATGTAATAAAGTTGCGTTTTATTTGACCTCTTGTCTTTGTTTTGTTTATCGGAACGGTACCTTTAACGTCACGGCAAGTAATTAGAGACAGAAATTCAAATCAGGCACTTAGAATACGAATTTATAACAATAATCTCAGTCAGTACACAACGTCGTCATTATATTATGAGTGGTTCCCCCTTATCGTGAATTATGGATGACCAATAATAATCCATCCACTATCATTTTGTAAAGATTTTGTTTTGCTTGTATATTACAGACTGAGATAAAAATTAAAGTTTCAGATTATTTATTTGTCATTAACTATGTCCTTGTTTGGCAACACCAGGCAATGAGACGTAATAAACTGTATCCATAGTCACGAATAAATTAAAAAAAAAAAGACGTAATAAAGTTAAAATATTGAGTTCTAGAACCTACATAGGTCATAGAGTTCGACAAGGCTGTTTATGAACGTGGCGAGAAAAGGAACTTACCCTTCTATCATACAAAAACGTCATTTTTGACAGTTCTCCTTACCAGCAGCAGCGCCCATTGACAGTTTGATACATTCATATAAAGCCTTGTCGGACTGTACCTAGGTTTGTATCCTATTTGTGTGAATTTTACGTGATTTTTTGCAACATCATGTACAGGGTAGACTCTGTTATCTTACACTTATGTATTGTAAGATATTTTTCCACGCTGTTTCGTTTTTAAAACGCAGTGTAAGAAACAAAATTAATATTATTGTCATATTTATACTTTTTAAGATACATGCTATTTTTAAACATTTTAAAATTTTATTATCAAAAATGTAATGATAGGTGTACTAAGTTACATCAATATATTATTACACCAAGTTTTAAAACGTAATTTTTTACGAAGTTAGACTTCTGAATAAAATTTGTTTATAATTTCACCACTGTGCTTTAGGCGAAGAAAAATGCTACCAGTCAACCAGTAATAAAACCGATTATTGTGTGAAGCGTGTATTAAGTTCTCGGGCATTACATTTCATGGAGTAATAAAATGTACCTTGCAGTTTAAGAATACGGTTTTTTGCAATGAGGAGGAGCATGCTTAAAACAAGCATGCTGTTTGAACTCGATACATTTGCTTCTATTAAGCATGCTTATTATAAGAGAAAATCTGATCGATACTAATACCACAAACCTGTCCACACGTGCTTAAACCACGCCCCCCGCTACCCGTGCCGCAGGTAGCATGCTCAAAAATCGCACGCCTGTCGATTTTTGAGCATGCTCGCAATAAGCATGCCTATTTTGAGCAATGCTTGGACACACATGCTCGAAAGCAGCAACTGCTTGGTTGAAGCATGCTTTCGTGCTTGAAATAAGCATGTGTAACTAAACCTTAACTGTGCCGTGCCCGTGCCATGCTGTGGCAAATAATGAAAGCTACCATTCAAACTTTTCTCTTGAAATTATATAGGTCTACCAGAATCTGATGGCAATTTTTGCCAGCAGATTTTCAAAAAATATCCTTGATCATTGGATAAATTTTTATATTTGCATGTTTAACACACAGAATCAGCCGCCATAAGAAAAAAAAAGGATCAAAATAATTTATTCCAATTACCCTGGTATTGGCTAGAGTCAATTTATTTTCTCACTTTTTGCCATCAGATTCTGGTAGACCTATAATTATCAGAAATTCTCATAGTATTTTGCCGGAGTTTCTGTAGGAGTGAATAGTGATATTTAACTTTATGATTGCATTGATATAAAGGCCAGCAGATGTATAATTAATTATACACAATTTATAACAAAAGAAACGGCAGGCCATGGCTGCTTCAACTTTCATTTCACTCTTTCATCTTCTCTTGCTCATGTAATAAATAATATCAGTACTACAAGGGCCAAAGCAATGCGAATCATATTTTATCGTACCTAAGCAATATAACGCAGTTTCCGAGAAAGGAATTAATTAAAATCCTTACACACTACAGTATTTTTTAATTCTTTACAAATAGTAGATTTCCGTCCACTTTCACTCGTCGCCACCCACCAAACAGAAAATGTCTATGGCGATAAAAGAGAAGATGAGCTTTCTGAATGAAATAATGTTTGTAATATTTAGGATGAATTAGAATTAAGGGCGTTTGTTGGTAACTAACTGTGTACTTTAGGTAAAATAAAAAGGTTATTCATTTATTTTGTTGTTTCATTGCTTGCAAATATACAACTATATACAGTAAAGTACTTTGCGTTAGCACAAATTGTTGGAGTCAGGCGACAGGTCACTAGTGCTTATTTTATTGAGAAAACCACTTCAATTTTTTCTCGTATAAAGTTTGGAAAATTATTTTTAACCAGATGACACCCGCAACTTCGTTGCGGCAAAACTCGTTTATCGCGCGAGAACCCTACATTTTTCCGGCATTAAAAGTATCCTAATTCCTTTCCCGGGACTCAAAGTATCTTCATACCAAATTTCAGCAAAATTGGTTCAGAGGTTTGGGCGTGAAGAGGTAACAGACTGACAGACACACTTTCACATTTATAATATTATCATGGATTTTAGCTACATTGAGCATTGACATTGGAGATACAATTAATATACTTCTTTGAAAGCTTTTTAGTTCTAAAATGGCTCTGAAATTAGATCATCTGTAAACAACTTTTCGGTACAAGAAAATGGTTTGTAACGAAGGTTATAACATATAACGGATTTTTTGGTTGCTCTCTAAAAATAGACCCAGTGTATAGCGCAAAATCTAGCAAAAGTACCGCCGAAGCCGTGATATGAAAAAAATATCCATCCGTAAAATAATATCATCCTCGTCCACCTTCGCTTTACTTAACCAAGCCGTCATGGCCGTAGCCGTCTGCCGTGTCCCGGGGCGTAAAAAAAAAAAGTCATTTTCAAATGACAGTGTCACTGTCAAAATGTAATTAAAATTAAAAAATACCTATGTACGAAAATTGCGATTTCGATTTATTTACCTACTTCCGTTTATCTGAAATAGTGGTGTGGAGTTAATTACTAAAAATGTCGCAATTAGCAGGCACCAAGCCTATGACCATCTGTGGTCGTGTGGCATTAGAACGCGAAAGATGCATTGGAATGACTGATGCTGAAAGAGCTTTTCGCAAGCAGTGGCTGAAGGATCAGATCTTAGCCCCGAACGAACCCGTACACGTTGAGGCATATTGGAAAGAACGCATCAATCCTATCCGCCGCTTCTATCGCAAACCCCTGGACGTTCTTTATGATCGCTTAACTCCAATGCTGGTAAAGTTACATAATAGTAATAACCTAAACAATGCATACAAAACATTATCGTTACACCTATTATGCTTTGCTTAAGCTATATGCACATAACTAATTACCATGTTTACCTCTTTTTTAGGGTGCACAAAGAGCTGCAGACTACAGATACATCACAGGAAAACTTGGATTTATAGCTCTCGGAATTTTGGGAGTTCATTACTATTTCAAATATCAAGGAAATGTTAGTATACAACTGTATTCTTTTTGCCTTTTTTATCAAGTCTAAGATTTATCTAAAATAGATCTCGATATTCAAATAATTTTGGGATCTCAGTTTAACTTTAACATTTTATGTAAACCTAAAAGAGTACTAAAGTCATTAAATTGTGACCTGAATGCTTAGAATTAAAAAGAAATTAAAATCTTTCTTTCCTACATAGATTATTTAGTCATACATCTATTGCAACACTATATTTATCATTTGACTTATTTTGCAGGATTGGACTAAGAAAGGTGGCTGGAAAGTATTGAGGACAAAGCCAATGGTATTACCTGGACAACCAGGTTTTCCGTTTAAGTCCGAACGTACAACTGACTCTGATTATGCTGATAGAGGTTTCAAGAAATCTGTGTTGAACTAAAAGTGAATATAATCTGATAGATCAAAGTTAGAATAAAATTAAATACAATATTGTTATGCAAAGTGTATTCCTTCCGCATTAAAAGCATGTAGTAGCTTCATGAAATCATCACAGTCCATTGTCCGGGCGCGCATTTGATCTGCTTCGGCCTTTGTTAGAATTTCTTGAACTTTTTGCTTAATGTCAAAATCTTCAGGTATATCCTGTAACATAAAAATACTTTATTGAAAAACTATAGTAATTGAAGAAGACAACAATTATATTTTGTCTTGAGGTTTAACTTTTATTCTACATTACATCTGCTGTTGTGACATGTCATCTACTAAGTCTAGAACTAGATTATACAACTATGATAATAACTTTGTGAAGTAAAGCACATAAACATTAATAAAATAAATTTTTAATTAAGTTTACCTTATTATGTAGTGAGCAATGAACTCTGTAATTCTTTTCAAGGACTGCCATGGTTGTGCTGTGTTTGAAAGCTGCTGATAGAGTTTTGTTTTTTCTGACAAATGCTATTCTGGTCAGGCCATCCCACTCAACAAAATTGATAGGTGGTGGGGGGTTTCTTGGTTCTATTCTTACAACACTGGATTCAACTTTTGGTGGAGGTCGGAAATTGTTTTTGCCAACCTGAAAAAGAATGTCAAGTTTTCTATACAAATGCAATACAAGTTGTCTTTTAATAGCAAAGTTGCTTAAGCCATGTCAATAATGAACATTAAAATGCCCATTATTGACATGGCAGCCACTCTTCTCACCTTCATTAACATGTCAACTCTAGCTAGCAGCTGTGTATTTATGGACAATCTACAATACAGTTTATCACCCGGCTTTGCTACTAGTCTTTGGGCAAATTCCTGTTGGAACATTAATACTGCACATCTGAAGAATGGCCTATGTAGCAGCAATTTGAATACCAGAGGTGAACTGATCTGGTAAGGTATATTTGCTACACAAATGTCAAAAAACGGTAACTCGGTTTTCAATACATCCCCAACTAGAATCTGTAGCTTTGCTTGGTAGGGTGTTCCTTGAACTCTCTTTTGCAGCTCGGCAACTAACCTGTTTGACAAGTAAAAACATTGCAATCAAGCAACTTTACACAGAATATTGGATCAAGACAGACACAATTTTATCATAAGCAAATTTTAAATTCAACTAGTTTGGATTGAAATTAAACAGTGTTTTAACTTATATGTACCTAGTATCAATTTCACAGGCTACAACTTTCTTGACTCTGTCTAACATCTTTACAGTCATATTACCAGTACCGGGACCAATTTCAAGGGCTACATCTGTAGGTCTTAAGCCAGCCTTATCTAACATCGATGTGATAATAAGAGGATTTTTTAGAATATGTTGGCCAAAATCCTTGTTGAATTGAATTCCTAAAAAAAAGGTTAATAAAAAACATTAAATTTTATTGTTATGTATAAAATATGAATAGGTATATTCGTTTAATACGGAGTAATAGGCTAAGGTTTACAAACCTACCCCAATTTTTTTTTTGGTGGTAACATGGGTTGAAGTATGTTTTGGGTGAGATAAACCTCCCTGTACCACTTCCACCCCCGGAAAACCCATTTAGGAAATTCGCATATGAAATTTTCGAAATCTTGAGATAAGGTCTTATGTTTTCTGGTGTTGTGTTACAGTGTTTTCAAGGCATCGTAAGGCTGTGGTGAGTGGGGGACAGTAATTTATCATTCCAAAAGTATTGTATAAGAACAGTATATTATAATTCTTAGATAATTAATAGCAATGATGGCCCAATACGACTTGATTGGGTTAGGTTAGATGCGCTACGCTCCCACCGTAAGCGCTTATTCCATTTCACTAAATTTAGAAGTCCTAGCTAGATCCTAAAAAGAAGACTAATTAGAAGCTTCTTATTCCACTTGTCCTAATTTAGTGACTAAATCAGTTGTGACCACGCGGCGATTTTGGCCAGACGTCTTCTTAATGGCTCCAGTTCTGTCAAAGCAACAAAAAATTGGTCTTCTCATAGGCTTAGCTGTTGGCTCAATGAAAATCAAAATAAATAAAAGGCGAAAAAGATGATTGAAAGAATTTTTGCTCCACGAAAAATTATGAATTACGAACTTTCTGAACTACTTGGAACCAGCAGACTTTAGAAATTACATACGAATGCTATGAATGCTATAATCTAGATTCTATAGATTGATGAGCAGCTGCTGTCAAAATTTAACAAAAAAATTACAAATGAAAATAATACACATATTTCTATCTTATTGCCATGTTTTTATTTTATTTTATTATGATATGGGCCTGTTTTACCACTTCCTGATAAGTGCCGGATATTGTATCCACAACTTTTTTGACAGATTCTCCATACTTTATCAGCTGTCAAATTGTGGATAGCCTGTCTGGCACTTTATCAGGAAGTAGTGAAACAGTCCCTTAGTGTGTTCAATTTTTTTTATTAGATTTTATTATGTATTTTTACTTAAAATAAATATAATTTAAGTATATTTTTATTTATTATACGATTATCACCTTAACAAGGCAATACATATTCCTTTTTTCATAAAAAAGCGTAGATAATGATTAAAAAGTTATTCTTTTGTTGACTTTAATACAGATTTAGCAGTTCCCACTACAGATAAAAGGTTGAAACCATCTGGCAACACTGATTAACGGCCGTTCCCAATATTTGATCTATCTCTGGTTTTGCCCTACTAGAGATAGGGGAATAGCTCTCATTAGACATTAGAGACATATATTTTATGTCAATTCAATGTTAGCTGCGATTGGTTGTATGTCAAACCCACAGACTACTAACGGCCATTCCCAATATTTGATCTATCTCTGGTTTTGCCCTACTACTTACTAGAGATAGGAATAGCTCTCATTAGACATTAGAGACATATATTTTATGTCAATTCAATGTTAGCTGCGATCGGTCGTATGTCAAACCAGAGATAGATTGAATATTGGGAACGGCCGTTAGGGGATACTACGTATGTCAAACCAGAGATAGATTGAATATTGGGAACGGCCGTTAGTCAGTTAGAAGCCACACTTTTTCCGATTTAGTACACTAATTAGGATCCTAGCTTTCTAAATGTTATTTCACTTGACTAAATTTAGTCACTAAATCATTGAGAACTTCTAAATTTAGTGAAATGGAATAAGCGCTTTAGCCATCGTGGTTATTTTTTTGTAATATTATAACCAAATACATAACCTAATGGCTTACCTTGTTTTGCGATTTCATTATGAACTCTACATTTCTTTTCTGCTTTGATTTTCGGCATTTTAATTTAATTAGTATTAGAATTAACTACGAATAACAATTCAAAAACAAAATACACGTGAGAACATCATGAAAATTTGGAAAAAATCTGACAGATGACATACATTTTTGACATTTTTTTTTTTGGCTTTTGGCACTGACACCGGGGGTGTACTTTGCCCACTGACCTCCATTATACGCGTATAATGGAGGTCAGTGACTTTCGAGTAGTCCGTCGAGTAGTAGCCATTCGCGAAAATCACCTTGCCATACTTTACCGACAGACGACAGTTCCCAATGGCCGCCATACCACTGCAAAAAGACTGCAAAGGAGTATATTTTTTTTCGCCAAACGATTTGTAATTGTACCACCCTGAAACTTTTTTTAACAGTTCCCAGTTTTGATCATAAATAGGAGTCTGATAATGCCATACCTGTGGGAGGTGGCGAATGTAAACAATATTTTTTCAAAATCCTAAGATTTTATTCGTAATTTGAACGATTTGTACCAGTATGGTACTAATTTTTCCTGTAAGTTAGAGGTTTAACGAATATAAATACAAAGTATCAAACACCTAGGTGGCGGCAATATTGCCTTATAAGCAGATGTTATGTTGTATAATATTCTGCGGCTCCCACCGCTCGAAAGTTTTCTCAAGAGGTCTTCCGCCCCATCGTTATAGTATGGGATAGTTTTTTTTAGGTTGAATTTTATCCAAATGAACTGAATACAATGATGCCATACTGTAACCAATGATTTCATGTCTTGTACCTCGAAATCAGGTTTTTCATGTATGGCGCCACTTTTTCCCTCTACTAGAAGTATGGCAAATATAATAATGGTCACATCGTATCGTATAATTTCCAAAAATCCAAATGCCATACTGGTACAAATCGTCATTTTTTTTTTCACCTTTTAGTACAAGTCTGACAGTCATCCGCCCCATGGTTACAATCTGTAATATTTTTTTTTAGGTACAATTGCATCCAAATGACGAGAATACAATGATGCCATGATGTAAAAAAAATGATTTTACGTATTTTACAGTCGTATTTTTAAAACATGTCAAATAAATAAGTATTTCAAGTATGGCAGCACTTTTTCCCCCTACTAGAAGTATGGGAAAAATAATAACAGTCACATTTTTTCAAATACTTTCCAAAAATTCAAATGCGATACTGGTACAAATCGTTTGGCAAAAAAAAAATACTCCTTTGCAGTGGTATGGCCAAAGAGGATATAAACTACGTAACAGGTATGGCGGCCGTTGGGAACTGTCGGTAAAGTATAGCAAGGTGATTTTCGTGAATGGCTACTTGACGATGATTAGCTATGCAAAAATTAGCCTGGTACAAATGGTTGGATTGTTTTATTTAAATTAATGCATTCGCGTCGATATGGCGGGCTGTAGCCTGTAAGTCATACCCGAGAAGTATGGCATTACTTGGGCTTTACGCTACCGCCTACTTCTTTTTTTTTCGACTATCTGAAAATACAAGCATTTTTGTAGAACAAATCGTTCGACACTCGTTATTTATCCCACGCGTTCGATTAACGCCCACGCGATTGGGCCGCCGGTGCGAGCGCTATGCCTATGAGCATAATTTTCCTTTTTGCCTTTACGTAAAATTTAGACCCCTGAAAAACCGCCATACTTGATACTGGTACAAATGACCTAGTATTTTGTGTCACCCACTCACCATCTCCCGGTCTAAGAAGAACAACAAGAAAATACACATATACTTAAATATATTATTTTATAATGGCTTTTTTACGGCACAGCCGTGCAAACTATAAATAAAATATGGTTTCGATTATATTAAAACTATGATTTCATTCATTTCTTTCATTCAATGAACGCCTTCGCGCTCCGGGTCCCGGCCGGCGGCCCCCGCCGAGCCATAGCCCATAGGGCTTTATTAGTCTATGGTATTATTTTCTATGGTGCTAACTGCTATCTGTGAGTTGGTTTCGATTATATTAAAACTATGATTTCATTCATTTCTTTCATTCAATGAACGCCTTCGCGCCCCGGGTCCCGGCCGGCGCGGGCGGCCCCCGCCGAGCCATAGCCCATAGGGCTTTATTAGTCTATGGTATTATTTTCCTATGGTGCTAACTGCTATCTGTGAGTTGTACTCTGTCGTCTATGGACGACCTGCGATATTCGTCAATTTTTGGCATGGTTGAACTTATCAAGTCCAAACGAAATAAAACCGTTTATCACTAAAATTATTATGAAAATGGAGTGGAAACCTGAGCAAGAAGGGCTGATGCAAATATTAACACTTTTAAAAGAGTCTCAATCACCAGATACTGCAACTCAAAGAGCAGTCCAACAAGTATCCTTTTTAAAGTTTTCACGTCAATGAATTTTATCGGCGTGGTTTTTTCAAAGATATAATGCAATGTTTAACCAAACAATTTGGTTGTATACTTTCATTATTTCAAATTTTAAGTAGGGCAGGGTATTTTTTATCGTAATTTTTGGAGCCCTTCGTTCAACGCTTTTATTGATATCGATTTTTCCGACATGACAGTCATTGACAGATTTTGATTTCCATAACAATGTAATCACAGAAATTGGAAGAACTAAACAAATACCCGGACTTTAACAACTACTTGATCTTCGTCCTCACAAAGTTGGTGTCGGAGGAGGAGCCGACTCGGTCTTTGAGTGGACTTATATTAAAAAATAATGTAAAAGCAAGGTACAACAGCTTCCTACCGGAGGTTGCCGAGTTTATCAAAAGAGAATGTCTGTCAGCTGTAGGAGACCCCTCTCCGCTGATAAGAGCTACTGTCGGAATAATCATCACAACTATTGCTAGCAAGGGCGAGTTAACATCATGGCCAGAGCTGCTGCCAGCACTGTGTCAGATGCTCGATTCACAAGACTACAATGTTTGTGAGGTAAATAAAACTTATACTTCTTTGCTAGTGCTACTCCAGGGTTTTAAATTTATGTAATGGAAGTGTTAACTTAAAACATTATTCAAATTTTATATTGTACTATTTTGTATTCACCTTATGTTACTTGTTTTAGGGAGCATTTGGAGCATTACAGAAGATTTGCGAAGATACAGCAGAGTTACTTGACAGTGATGCATTAAATAGACCATTGAATGTTTTAATACCCAAGTTTCTACAGTTTTTCAGACATTCATCACCTAAAATAAGATGTCATGCCATAGCATGTGTCAACTACTTCATCATGGGCAGATCTCAGGCACTTATGATGCACATAGACTCCTTTATTGAGGTAATTTGTTGTAAAATATACATCTAGTGGATTTTTTTCATGTCCACTTCACACACACATCCACTTGTACCAGCTTGGGTTAATGTTAATTACATACAAAGGCTAAGGTTTATAAACCTACCCCAACTTTTTGGTGGTGACATGGGTTGAGGAGGGATGTTTTGGGTGAGAAAAATCCCCCCGTACCGCTCCCACCCTGAGAAGACCCCCCCATTTAGGAGAAATTTGCATTTGAAATTTTACTAACTTGTCATGTTAATTTATCTTAAATATATTTGAACTAGCAACCCAGACTGGTACATTTGAGCATTCTTTAACTTCAAAGATTTACTGCAACCATAATTTTTGTACAATAGTACCCTGTTACAAATAAGTACAAATTTTTCCATTATTTACAATGGTTTTCATTCATAGAGTCAATATAACATAATATTTACTCTGAATGCCAGCTTTCTATGAAAGCCAGAAATTATATACTTGCTGTGTTGAACCTATAGATTCCATAAAATATTATTTTTAAATTATTTAGTTTGAGCAAACTTGTAAGTATAGTAATTGTTTTCAGAACCTATTTCACCTGGCAGCTGACGAAGACCCTGATGTGAGGAAAAATGTTTGTCATGCACTTGTTCTTCTGTTGGAAGTGAGATTAGACAGACTAATACCATACCTACCAAATATTATAGAGGTCAGTATCTTAACGTTGTAATCTATGTTACTTATCTACTGAATAAGGTTTCCAGCAGCCCTACTGACACTTGGTAGATGTCGCGCTCTCACGAAAAAAATAAGTGGTCACATTATTCATACCCCCAAAAGAAAAGAGTCGCTCCACTGGGGCAGAACTTGGCAAACAGGTGTTATATTTCAAAAAATTTTTTTTTATTGTAGGATAAGTATTTAAGCTCTTTAAGCTAATATCGTTATTATTTAGGTATTGCAGAGTTGTATCTTCTGTACTTGTATCTGTATTTCAGATACTTGTATCTTAGATAAGTCACATCTCTGATTTCCAGTGATGGTAGTTTTAAGTTTTTGTAGTAAATATATCTGTGCTCAACACTTGAGTTCTTAAGTTTTTTCATTTCTTAAAACATGTGAGATATCATAGAATTTAAACCTAATTTTTTAAGAAGTCATTGTTTCTTTTTAAACATTAGTTTATAAGAAGTCATTGTTTCTTTTTTCAATTTTATTTTTCTTTGTCTCCTACTATATTTAAACATAATATTGTTAATTAATAATAATTATTTCATTCACAATATTTCATTTCATCCCATTGTCGCAAAGCATGTTGTATTTCACCTTTCATTGGAACACATTTCATGCATAAAAAAAAATGTGCTGTATTATTTTGGATTTTGTTAAATGTGATTCTGTTGGTGAATCAATAAATAAATAAAATAATTTAACATCCTTGATTACATTAAAATGAAACAATATTGATGAGTATTAAACTATTATTCAATGTTAACACAAATTATAAGATTAAATTAATGGATTATGCATTTTTCAGTACATGTTAATGCGCACTCAAGATTCTGAAGAGGGTGTCGCTTTGGAAGCTTGTGAATTCTGGCTGTCGTTAGCAGAACAAAATGTGTGCAGAGATGTGAGTATATTGTTATGTCAATATTCTTAGCTGTTTTTCTAAGGATTTTAAGCATGATCTCATATTAAACATTTTAATTATAACAGATAATTATTATCTCAAATTATAAACTTTGTATACTATAATACACAACATATTTAGCATTTATGATAAAACACTACTTATCTTATTTGTTATCTATACAGTTTACACTTCTAATATGTTGGGCTTTGCAATAAACATAAACAATAATTTTATTCCTCTTCTTAATAATAAAATTTACAATTTTCAAAGTATAGAAGTTCTGTAAAGGTAAATTTTTGTACTATAATCAACAAATAGTATCAACTAATATAATCATAGGCGGCGTAAGGCGTGGGCGGTGTGGGCGAACGCCCACGGCCCACAGTGGTCCGAAATCGCTAAATAGTGGACATTCGCAAAAAAGTTGGATTTTGGTGTGGAAAAAAATATCATTCGATAGATTTATAAAAAAGTAACAATAAATCCTCAATAAGTTTTTTGCAAAAATGTATTTTTTAAGGTGAAAAAAAATAATTACAAAAATTTTGCGTGGGAAAGAATCTATAAATAGATTTTTTGAAAAAACTACTATGGCATACTGGTTCATTTTTGTAAAGAATAAAGTTCTAGTGGTATATAAGGCTTAGAAAAAAAAGTGCGCAAATTTACGTGCAGCCTTTTGCAGTAGGGGGGTTCAAAATATTGAAATGTGTGTACTAACATTTTAACAATTTTTTGCTATTTCTCTAATGGCTTTTAATTTAATTATTTAATTTAAATTTAATTGTTTAGGTTTTTAATAATTTACTTATATCATTTTTGTACAGATTTACAAACCATCTTCTGGGTCTTGGGTCAACCCGGATATTCTTCAGGCTATCATGAACACATTGGGGAATAGGCAGATCCCTACAACCCCTAATTGAAATCCCATAGGGAAATAGCAGAGCTGTATTTATTTTATTATTATGTATGTAAAGCTTTATCCATGGTACTACATGCCTGCAAGTGTTCACAAACTGTACACTTCCTAGTCCTCCTATCTTCTTCTGATTAAATTCGTTGCGTGTCCCGAGACAGCTTTAGCATGTCCCTCGGGCTCCCTGAGATCATATCAAAGGGTTTTCGTGGTTGGATACCGCTGTCGATCCTGGTGACACAGGAGATACAGTGGTGGGAATGTGTGGTGAGCCAAAGCCCGATTAAAAAAGTGTTCACAAACTCCTTATACATGTGCTGATATTTGTAAGCATTTTGGCTTTATTCCAATTGGCTATTTAAGTGAAGAAGTTTCAGAGGTAAGGAATAAAGAATTTAGAAATACTAGTGATACTAGGAATATTAGTCGAGTAGAAACTAATGAAGATTTGTTGCAAAACATTTTAATAAGCTTTGATCCATATTTGTCTTACATTCGACCAAAGTTGTCTAAAAATAAACACCAAGAATTTCATCCAGCACAGTCGACCTGTTGCTTGAAATACTTTTAAGGACGCGTTTTATATATTATACCCAACGGTTCTATGAATGCATTCTATAGCGGTACACAAAAGAGGTAAATATAATATAATATTTGGTTTTTCTGTTTACTTTTCAATTAGGGGTTATAGGGATCTCTGCCTATTCACCAATGTATTCATGATAGCCTGAAAAATATCTGGGTTGACCCAAGACCCAGAAGTTGGTTTGTAAATCAGTACAAAAATGGTACAAGTAAAAAAAATAATGCAATAGCCATTAGAGAAATAGAAAAAAATCGTTAAAATGTTAGTACAAACATTTCAATATTTTGAACCTACCTACTGCAAAAGGCTGCACGTAAATTTGCGCACTTTTTTTTCTAAGCCTACCATACCACTAGAACTTTACTCGTTTCAAAAATGATCCAGTATGGTCCAGTAGTTTTTATAAAAAATCTATTTATGGATTCTTTCCCACGCAAAATTGTCGTAATTTTTTTTTCTTTAAAAAATACATTTTTGCAAAAAACTTATTGAGGATTTACTGTTACTTTTTTATAAATCTATCAAATGATATTTTCTTTTCCACACCTAAAAAGTTAGTACAATTATTTCAAAATTTTGAAAAAAATTCAAAATACTGCAAAAGGCTGCACGTAAATTTGCGTATTTTTTTTTCTAAACCTTATACACTACTAGAACTTCACTTGTTTAAAAAATGATCCAGTATGGCTCAGTAGTTTTTGCAAAAAATCGATTTGTAGATTCTTTCCCATACAGAATTTTTCGTAATAATTTTTTTTTTCACCTTAAATATATATTTTTGTAAAAAAATTATTAAAGATTTATTGTTACTATTTAAGAAATCTATCGAATGGTATTTTTTCCACACCTAAAAAGTTAGTAAAATTATTTCAAAATTTTGAACCCCTCTACTGCAAAAGGCTGCACGTAAATTTGCGTTTTTTTTTTTCCTCAACCTTGAATACCACTAGAACTTTACTTGTTTAAAAAATGAACCAGTATGCCCTAGTAGTTTTTGCAAAAAATCTATTTATAGATTCTTTCCCATACAACATTTTCGTAATGATTTTTTTTCACCTTAAAAAATACATTTTTGTAAAAACTTATTTAGGGTTTATTGTTACTCTTCTTAAAATCTATCTAATGGTATTTTTTTCCACACCAAAATCCAACTTTTTTGCGAATGTCCACTATTTAGCGATTTCGGACCACTGTGCGGCCTCGCGGTCTAAGGGGCCTCGCGTCTCGATTTACGAGACTCAAATATTCATAAATAAAAAGTTATATAAATAAAAGTTTGAGTATCAATAAATTCTTTCTCTCAACAAATCCGTCTGTTCTTGTGTCATCCATCAGGGGGCCTCGCAAGATATATCTCGCCCACATCAAATTTAGGTCTTGTTCCGCCACTGAATATAATAATAATCAACTTATTAATAAAAACATTTACATTTTGCACTTTGTGTATAAAGTAACTTTATAACTACTCAATCTTTTGTCCTTTCATATTTTAAAGAAAATCTCATTGCAGACACCAACAAAACATAGTATAACTATAACAATTAACATCTGTTTAATCAGTGTGGTCCTTTTTTAGTGAGAGGGTAAAATTATAAAGTATTTGCTGATGCTAGGTCTCATTGCCAAATCTGCGGAACATTGGTGCAGAATATTGTATTTAATTTTCAGCTTCTGTGTTCTAACTTGTAATAAAATAATATGACAAAAAATTAAGGAGCACTGCAAACATTTTGAACTGAATATTCACCATGAATATTTTGCAGGTATCCCTAGCCTTAGTTTTGATCGGGTTTATAGTATAGTAATTGTAAGAAAACCATAAAGGTATAATGAGATATTAACCCTTATACTTTGCAAAGGTACTGGGGCCGAGGTTACCAGCTCTGCTGCCAGTCCTTGTCCGGGGTATGCGGTACTCAGAGATGGATGTTATCCTGCTGCGGGGTGACCGGGACGATGATGCTGATGATGCGGAACCGGACCGCGAGTCCGACATTCGGCCAAGGTTCCACAAGCCGCGCTCGCACACCATCAAACACAACGGTAACCTTTATAATTGAGTCATAACTCATAAGAAATATCTAGAATAAGTTGTAGGCTATCTATTGCAGGGGTTCCCATCTTATTCCCTATGCGCCTCCCTAAAGTATACGCTAAAATACTATGCCTCCGGTATCCCAACTGAACTACAATGGACAAAAAAACAAATGATAAAAACTTTAATGGACCATTAGTTAGATCATTTTGCCTGCACTTTATTAATCTTAATAATGAATCTTTTTTAAGCTTCTTGTCGCACTTCCCTTTTAGATCACCCTACGCCCCCCAAATTGGCAAAGGATTTAGTGAAAATTTCAAGTGCCTACCTGGTGCCTTTATTGACTACGAGCAAAAAAGGGCAAAAAATCACGTTTGTTGTATGGGAGCCCCCCTCAAATATTAATTTTAGTTTTGTTTTTAGTTTAGTTATAGCGGCAACCGATATACACAATCTGTGAAAATTTCAGAAGTCTAGCTGTAGCGGTTCTTGAGATACAGCCTGGAGACAGATAGACAGATGGACAGACAACGAAGTCTCAGTAATAGGGTCCCGTTTTTATCCTTTGGGTACGGATCCCTAAAAAATATTTAAGAGGGGCTCCCATACAAAAAACACAATTTTTTGCCTACTTTCGCTCTATAGCGGTACGGAATCCTTCGTGCGCGAGTCCGACTCGCACTTGGCCGATTATTTTTCCAAATGCAGACATAAAGTTGAATAGAAGTCTCAAATCTTGATATTAAAAAAAAGACTACTGATTAAAGAAATAAATATGAACATTCCTCTAAATTCTAAATGATGTGCTGCTATGAATATTTTGCATATATTCTTGTATACTACTATTAGTATACTAAGGTGTACTTCAAGTTGTATACTTGGGCATTTATAAATCAGCACTGGCATCAGTGTCGTAGACAACTTATCAAACATTATTGCATGGCGTGCATTTCAACAATTATGAGAACTATGTGGCTCAGAGTATCATTTCGCATGACCCAAATGACGACCTCTGTGGCTTGGGACCTGTAACACAAGTCCTTTAGGTACTTAACACGCGGCCAGACTGACGTGGTGTGAAGCGTCCATAGTTATTAAATGTCCTAACGAGCTACAGACCGACTTATAAACCAACGTTTCAGTTCACGGCGGCGACAGCGCCATGTCAGGCGGCGGGGACTCAGATTCGGACGAGGACGGCGGCGAGGCGGACGACGGCTCGCTGTCCGACTGGAACCTGCGCAAGTGCAGCGCGGCGGCGCTCGACATGCTCGCCAACGTGTTCGGCGCCGACCTGCTGCCCGTACTCTTCCCCATACTAAAGGAGACGCTGTTCCACGATAATTGGGTCATCAAGGTACCTATATCATCTTTCTTTCAATATATTTATTATTTTCTGTAAATATAATGCAACATTTTGCCAATCAATATCAGAATACCCATGCTTTGAAGTTTCTGTAAGATGTAACCATAATTCTAATATTAGTCGTTGGCATTAATGGTTTCGGTAGAGGTATTTTAAAAAGTAAGAATCTATGGGACAGTTTTATAACATAACAGAAAAATGCGTAACGATTTTATGCTCTGCAGAATTTGGTAATAGTAGACATATTATAAAATCTTTTAAATTTTAGATAGTTTTATGTCAAACATAAAGAACTGGACCAAACTAAAATGGGTAATTAGCGCATGTCTACATTATGTACAATAACATCCTGTTCGCTCACTCCTGAAAATCGAAAGCCGAAAACCTCATCTAACACGCTGCCGAGCGATCTTAAAAAGCGCGGCCTACATTACTTTATTATTATTATATCTCACTGCTGGACAAAGGCCTCACCCAAATTATAAACCTTTTATTTTATATTTTAGGAGAGCGGCATCCTAGCCCTCGGCGCGGTGGCGGACGGGTGTATGGGCGGTATGGTGCCACACCTACCCGATCTCGTCCCGTACCTCGTGTGCTGTCTCGGCGAGCGCAAGGCCCTGGTGCGCGCCATCACATGCTGGACGCTGTCACGATACTCGCACTGGATAGTCTCGCAGTCGCACGATCTGTATCTACGACCTGTTATGACTGAGGTGAGTAAAAATGCTACCAAAGATAAATTTAATCCTAAACAACTAAAGATATTTTATAAGCTGGATACATTAAGAGATTTAGGAGTCACATTGCTATGTTGTGTCGCCGCTCCCAAAGTTTTACATATTGTGAGATACATTTTATAATGAGCTACATTGAGGCTTTACGTCGTCAGAGCGGTGTTTTGGCGTAACGACGGATAGGATGAAGAAAAAGGCTTAATAAGCTTTGCGTGTCACCGTGTCGTGTTGCATACAATACGTTATTTCTTTTCGACGAATCAACGCACTTCATCTCAAGCAGAGTGGCCTCATTCAAATAGTCCAATAAACTATAATGCTCCGTAAGGACTATAGAGTTTAAGTAGAACACGATTACTTAACTGCAAATCTAAAATAAGAAAAGTTTCTTCTGTTATTTCAAGCAGCAATTGGAACGTATTAGGTAAACTATAACAAAAGTTTATTATTTCAGCTACTAAAACGAGTGCTGGACAACAATAAGCGCGTACAGGAGGCAGCTTGTTCAGCGTTCGCTACTCTCGAGGAGGAGGCGTGTACCGAACTCGTACCATATCTCGGTCATATACTACAGACTCTGGTATATGCCTTCAATAGATACCAGCACAAAAACCTGCTGATCTTGTATGACGCTATTGGCACGCTGGCAGACAGTGTGGGACACCATCTCAACAAGCCGGAGTACATCAACCTACTGATGCCTCCCCTTATAACTAAGTGGAATATCCTGAAGGATGAGGATAAAGATCTATTTCCACTCTTAGAGGTAAGTTTGTAATGTTTTATATGTAAATTTATAGGTTCAAATTGATTAGCCCCACTTGAACTATTCTAGGTTAAATCTGAAATTAAGCATTACGTTATCTCGCTCACTCTTTATATAACACGAAAGAGGTGGCATGATCAGCATATCAGCATAAAATATATCACAAATTGGTGCAAGTACCAGCCTAGTTACTTGTTGTATTAAAAAAATATTTAATAAAGTCTTACCACCCTAATAGATATCATCTTTGTTTTAGTGCTTGTCATCAGTCGCCACAGCGCTGCAGTCTGGCTTCCTACCCTACTGTGAACCAGTGTTCAGAAGATGTGTCTCACTCATAGAACAGACACTTAATCAGAACATCGTAAGTTCCATATTATTTGATTTTCGTCCATTACGGCATACTTATTCTGCTAGTAGCTTACCTCTTTATCATTACAAGGATGCTTTAGTGGGTCTTTAATAGTTAAGAGCAGCGGTCGGCAACACGCGGCCCGCGAACGTTTAACTTGCGGCCCGTGAATGTTTTGTGAATAAGTTATAAGCATCAAAAATAATGTTTTCTAATATTGCCAGTAGTTATCGCAACTTAAAAACGTAGCTGTTTGTGCCATTCTGTAATAAAAACTTTGTTTATTTTTCTAAATCCTATTATAATACTCTCTCTTACTGCCAGCACACTTTTTACTAATGCGGATGGCAGATGATCAGAGAGGTTGAAACTTTTTTTTTAATTGTGGTCTAGAAAAGCCCTGATTATGCGTAGGTATATTGGGCTTCTAGGGTTAATACTAGTATAAGGTCTGTGGCCCGCCTTTAGTTTGTTTTGCCACCTTGTGGCCCTTGCCTGCCAAAAGGTTGCCGACCGCTGGTTTAGAGAGATAACGCCTCCGTGGTCCAGTGGTCTAGAGCGTCGCTCTTAACTCGGAGGTCGTGGGTTCGACACCCGCGTTGGAAACATGTTATTTCCAAGGCTGAACACCTGATTGTCTAACAAGTAAGATGATCCATGCGTCGGATGGGCATGTAAAAAGTCGGTCCTGCGCCTGATCTCTCGCCACTTCGCCAGTCGTGTCGGTCTTCCGTCCCACTGGGTTATGAGAGTAAAGGAATAGAGAGTGCTCTTGTGTACTGCGCACACACCTGGGCACTATAAAATTACTCCTGCGTACCTGGCCTGGTTTCAATGAAACCGGCCACCGTCACAGAAACCGGTGTGGGGAGTATTATTATGATAGTTTTCAATATGGCGGTATTGGTTCCGATTTCGGCAACGCGCTACAATAGACTTGTATCGTAAGCCTGTAAGTCTTTTATGTTTAAAGTGTCATTAAATATATTTCATACTATCTTCCTAACAGGCAAACAGTCAAAGTCCTGAGCAGTTTGAGGCGCCGGACAAGGACTTTATGATAGTGGCGCTGGACTTGCTGAGCGGACTGGCGGAGGGATTGGACGGACACATCAACCACTTGGTGCTCAATTCTAATTTGATGCAGCTACTCTATCAGTGTATGCAGGATCCTATGCCAGAGGTAAGTTAAGCTAATGATTTATTTCTTTCTTTTATTATCTGAGGCAATAAAATTTCATTAAGGTTTGATTCTGCATTTTCTTTGTCTGTTAGCTGTAGATATCATGTTTTGCAGACAATTTTTTAACATTTTACTTTGTATGTTACTTTAATCGTAAACTAAATAGAATTTGTAAGGCTGCCTTCACATTATGTCGCGGGTACCGCCGCGCGGCTGCGGCGGTACCCGCGACATAATGTGAAGGCAGTCTAACACACACTTATGCAGGCAAGACACATTTGAATGTAATAGGCTATTTGCCAGTAAGAAATTTTTTGTGATTATTTGCTTTAAATGCATAAAATGATTGTTCTCTATGTGATTTACATAAGTTTTAATAAAAATAATAGCAATTAATATATCCAAAATCACAAAAATATGTTTGGCTTTTTGTTTCTCGCGCCACTTATTCGAAAACGATCCGGATTGGCTAATGTCATCATGACGTCATAATCGCGTAATAGTCGTATTCGTTTCGTTTTTCAACGCATTGCGCATGCACTAAGTTGAAAATTAGTGTCAGTGTCAGTATCATGTGCCAAAATCTGACAGACATTGATGATAATTTCTATTATTGCGCATGCGTGAAAGCTGCACATGTGCAGTTGAAAAATTAAACTTATACGACTAATGTCGTTTACACAACAGATTAAAATATATTATATTGGTTTACACGATAGTGACGTCACTTACAAAGCGCGACGCCATATTGCTTAATAAAGCGTTTCGGCGGCTTATTTGAATTTTGAATTTTTATTAACATGTTTCTTACGAAATACGTATTTTTAAAATAAAAAAAAAATACTTTCTATGACCTTCTTAACCGCAACCAAGTAATTATTCAAGAAATTAAAAATCTGTCAAATACCCTATTGCAGGGGTTCCCAATCTTTTCAGCCTGCGGCACAGTTACACGTAAAATATTTTTGTCACGGCGCGGCGCCCTACTCTACCTAGCTGTTAGAAAAAGATACATCAATAAATACCTTTAAGAGCGGCCAACCCGTCCATCTTTCCATACAAACGCTCGTACGTGATTATGGCGATGTAAAGGATCTTTCTTTGAAACTTGTGAACTAATAGGTATCTTCTGCACTATATCTAGGTTTATAAAAAAACGCGAACTCAAAATTTGGAGAAACAAATTCCAAAAATCTGCTTTTTTGCACAAATTTTATCTGAAATTTAGGCATTTATAATGTACTTATTAATTGTACCAGTAAAGGAAATATTTGTTTATAAACCTTGCAAATGTAATGAAGATTCTAAATCTCAAACATTTTTTTTTACAAACTTGTAAGGCCTACTAATAAACACGTATTTCTTGAAACAAGTTTTATGAAATATCCGCACACTATTTATCGTTCAATGTTATTGCGCACTCACTTGCGCGCCTCTTAACTCACATTGCGCTGGATGAAACACCAAGTTTTTCGATCACGCCCGCGTTGACGATAGTGGGACTGGGAAGGGGCCTCTCAATGATTATAGTTGGGTTAAGCTGGTAAACAAATATTTAATCATGTACCTGCTTTACATAAATAATATTATAATTTAATTTTATAATATTTGTGGTTTCGGATAATGATGGAGGATCGACTCACGGCGCCCCTCTTGTCTTTCCACGGCGCACCAGGGCGCCGCGGCGCACAGTTTGGGAACCCCTGCCCTATTGTAATTTCTATACAAGCAACTCGACGTTTTCAGGTTCGGCAATCATCATTTGCGTTACTAGGAGACTTGACGAAGGCGTGTTTCCAACATGTGCTACCGTATATCCCTGAGTTCCTACCCATACTCGGCATGAACCTCAACCCGGAATTGATATCTGTGTGCAACAACGCCACGTGGGCAATCGGCGAGATTAGCATAAAACTAGGTAAGTATACTTTTAAAAGTAACCCTTATATCTGTTACCATGCCAACACTGCGACCAAGAAAGAGTTTTACGAATACTCAAATACTGTCTTGCAAGTCAAACGGTAATGCATTATGTTGTCTCTGCTCTATTCTATAACGTAAGAATAGACTACGTATAACTGACGGGACGCGTCTCGGCCTAATTGTCTTTTTTTTTTTGTATAAGATATAATAAATTATCAGCCAAAATCTTTTAAGACTATGCTACTGTTTTTTACTATTTAAATTCTTTAATATAAGCATAATGTCTTCTAAGGGCCTGTTTCATCACTTCCTGATAAGTGCCACATAGTCTATCCACAACTTAACTTGATAGATAAAGTATGGTGAATCTGTCAATAAGTTGTGGATAGCCTATCCGGCACTTTATCAGAAAGTGGTGAAACAGGCCCTAAATGTTCTTATCTTGTAGGAGCCGACACATCAAAATATGTACCTCTAGTGCTGAACCATCTCGTAGACATAATCAACAGGCACAACACACCCAAAACACTACTCGAAAACACAGGTAAGTGACCGAAGCGAACACATAGACCTAAGTTAAAACTAAAAGTTGCTAGAATATTCTGTGAACTACTTTTGGTGGCAGTCATGTTGTTACAGAGACGTATGATACTTCTTTCACCGCTTTATATTGATTTATCATAAATGTTCATCATTTATTTTATATTATAATGTTTACATATATTAACTGAACATACGTATCACCTGAATGTTTACTAATTTCTAATGTCGTTAAATGTATCCAGATGTTTTTTTGTAGAGATATTATATTAATACCTAAAAAATTTCAGCTTAAATTTAATTTTTGAGATGCTAGCAATGGGATAGTGAAGTGCATATTTTAATTTATTTTATCTGAGGTGTAAATATGAGTAGTACCCATAGCGAGTGTGTGCCGACCGCAGGCGGCCCGGAGTTACTACGCCCGAGCTACCGCTGACTGCATTTGTCAATATCCTTGTACCAACATACTAAAGTATGCCAGTAGAGAAAAAAATTAGAGCCCCCTAGCTTAAATTCAACACTAAAGTGTATCGTGGAGAAACTAGAAACTAGTTCATTGACCCATTACAACCTGTCTCTTTCACTCGCCCACGAATATATATAATCCACGGGTGCGCGATAGAAATATTTTCGCGTGCGGAGGAATGAGACAAGTAGATATAATATAAGTCAATTGACGGTTTTCTATCTTTTCCAAGACCGGATTTTAGTGTATAAAATAATAGTGTCTTCAAACTTTGATTGGAATAAAACGAATTTAACAGAAAACTAGCGTTTATAAACCGATAAATTTTTATAGGGGTTTAAATTTATACATTAAAAATTAAATAATCGGCCAAGTGCGAGTCGGACTCGCGCACGAAGGGTTCCGTGCCGTTATAGAGCGAAAAAATAGTGTTTTTGTAAGCCCCCTTGAATTATTTATTTTATTTTAATTTTATTATTAAATATTAAAGTACGAATATAAATAAAGATTTCGTGAATATTTCAAGTGCCTACCTGTTGCTATTATGGATTACGAGCAAAAAAAGCCAAAAAAATCACGTTTGTTGTATGGGAGCCCTTAAATATTAATTTTATTTTGTTTTTAGTATTTGTTGTTATAGCGGCAACAGATATACACAATCTGTGAAAATTTCAGAAGTCTAGCTATAGCGGTTCTTGAGATACAGCCTGGAGACAGACAGACGGACAGACATCGAAGTCTCAGTAATAGGGTTCCGTTTTTACCCTTTGGGTACGGAACCCTAAAAAACAATAATTTAGATCTTTAAAAAGTTTGAATTGTCTGATTGTTGAAAGAAATAGCATGTCCCGCTTTTTTGTAGCGGTAGTAAAATAAAACCCTATGAAACAGGGAAAATATTTTTTACTAACCAACTAGAAGTGTATTAAGTCTGTAGTTATCTATACTTTTATGAGCAACATTTATTGTTGCTTTTCAACACAAATTTTACACATTCACATTACCAATTGTTTGGTAACTTTCCATGATATATTTTAATAGTATATTTTACCTTACTAAAAATACGCAAGATCACGCCCATCATGTCACTTAAATCGTTTTATAGTATATAATATCTATTGTCTATTCATTACTTAATATATTTCGCTGATCGCGAAACTGGTTGCGCGAGGTATTTTTCTAACAGTAAAACAATGATATTGGCATATGTAGTTCAGCTTTATAAAATCTACATCATTCTAACCGAGACAAATAGATACATCGGCTTTAGGAAAGATATGGTTATTATAGTATGGGCCCGATTATACCTACCGAGTAAAAAGGTGAGACAGTGCCCTCGGCCGAGCACACCCATAATAAACATGTCGAGTGCTTGGCTGAGAGCACTGTCTTGCCACTTTACTCGGTAGGTGTAATCAGGCCCATCTTTGTAGAGCTCCATCTTTCATCACGTTTGTAACAGATAGCGCTCTACAAATCCGATACGAACGAAATATCTCTCTTTAAAGATCGATGTATACTTCGGTCAGAGGCTCAATTTTTGTAACTAAATATCGATTTTAAGACTGTCCTGAGAGTTGAGACCCATAATCGTACCTTAGATTCTATTGTAAGCCTGTCTCGTTCGCACTCGCTCGATATCCAGCGGGCGCGAGCGCGACAGCCTTACAATACCTAATCCGAGGTATGAGAGTTGGGCCCCAGCTCATAATCGAACCGAGATTTGAGATACGAGAATAAGGCCTTTAGATAATTCCGGGTGCGAGTAGGTCTGCCGGGCAGCGCGCGGTCGCTAGCGCGTAGGAGTTCACTTCTCTCTTGGTGACACTATTCGCCGCTGTTGATTATGTATTAAGTATGTTTTGGATGGTTTGTTGATTTGTTTTCTTGGTTTTGTTCTCGGTATGTCGTGGCGTAGCGATTACTATCGGTCGGCTAGGTTATGTGTGCCCCCACGACGTCGCACCCGTTTTACATCAATTTGTACGGCAGTGGTCTGTAGTCAATTTTTTTTATTATTAATTTATATTATTACTATTAATTTTTGATAAATAATTTGTCGGTATTATTTCGATCGTGGATGGTGTTTGTTAAAGCTTGATATGTTTTATTCGATGAGTTGTTTTGTTTTATATTTGTTTTGTTACGCCGACGTGGGTCGCGGGGTCGCGCTCGCCGCAGCCAGTGCCGTGTCCAGCCAGTGTGTGAACACCATCCGCTTTCCGAATATATATACAAGCTAATTATTATTTATTATATCTCACCCGAACTAACGAACAAATATTATATATTACTACAGTACTGCATAATATAAAACGTACAGGCAAACATTAAATACTAGTATTGAAATATGTGATAAATAAAAATATTTGTCCCCAGTTCGGAGTCCGATATCTGTGTTCATATACGATACTATGTGTCCCCGTATGTCCTAATACGTTCACTCTAACCATACATTTTACCTTAAATTATTTGGTAATTATTATTTGCTTCCTTATCTATGAGACGAATTTAATAGCATCCTATCGCATAGCTTGTAGAGTGTTCAGCTACTAGACCATTTCGTGCTACGTCCGATCCGCGCCCGAAATGTGATCCGACTTTCTTCATCCGATTTATATATATCGTGTCGGGATCGTATCGGACGCGGTGCGGGAGCTCACCCTAGCGGGGAAGTGTCATGTGGTACATTGTTGTGGTACGCAGGTGTATATCGCTGCGCAACATTCGCGATAACGACGAGAAGGACTCGGCGTTCCGCGGCATGTGCCAGATGATCCAGGTGAACCCGGGCGGCGTAGTGCCGGACTTTATGTTCTTCTGCGACGCGGTCGCATCGTGGTCGCACCCTAAGGACGACCTGAAGGAGATGTTCACTAAGGTAACTGAATTTTTGACTTTGAACTTTTAACCTCTCGAATACCGGGTTATCAAAATTCTATTTAGCCGTCAATGCCAGAGTTCTATGGCGCCATTTAAATTTTTCTAAAAATTTTTTTCGAGTTTTCCAAAATTGCGCCAATCAGCAACGAAGTTGGTGCATACTTTTTGTAGCCAACTTCATACTTTTAAAAATAACGCATCTTACAAACGAAATTAAATCTTTTATGTATTAAAATAAGTTAAAAAATTGCGTGAGGTCGAGTGCATCAGGTGGCTCAATATCGAGCCGGTGGTACACAGAGGTATTTTTACGGGTGGCTCGTTATGGTGTCAGTGGGGTCAAGAGGTTAAAGCAATTTAAAACGTCAATTTTGACAATATAACTTTTTTGTGTTGTAAAAGGTTTAGATATTGATGAGTGATGATCATGGTCATAAAAGTTATTTATCAGACGGCATTGTAAAATAACCAGCGTGCCTCAGAAAAAAACCTCCCAATAAGCGTAGACTACACGTGGGAGTTTTAGTTTGCATAACAAGCAACACCTATCAGTAGATAGTGAGATAGAAGAGTGTGCATGAGTTCCTGTAGTCCCAAAAATCGTAGCACATGAATTTTTGCTCCTTTCGCACATTTGATATATATTTGATAACGAACTGAAATCATGAGGACCTTTATTTGAATCTCATTCTTCTTTTGACATCAAAGCAGCGATCAACTTGTTAGTTGTCGCTGCTATAAATCCTGGCTCATAAGATTTTCAGAAAGTATACATCGGAAAGACATCTTTGAACTTTTTCACAATTTTCAGATCCTGCACGGTTTCAAGAATCAGGTGGGCGAGGAGAACTGGCGGCGGTTCACGGAGCAGTTCCCCGAGCAGCTCAGCGCGCGCCTCGCCGCCATGTGCGGGATATAGGCTGTCACGCTAAATATTACCTGGTGAGCATTTATATTGGTTTTGGTAGTATTACTAGATGATGCCCGCAACTCCGTTGCGCCAAAATTCGTTTGTCGCGCGGGAATCGTACATTTTTCCGGGATAGAAAGTATCCTATGTCCTTTCCCGGGACTCAAGGAATCCAAATCGGTTTAGCGGTTTGTGCGTGAAGAGGTAACAGACAGACAGACACACTTTCACATTTATAATATTAGTATGATTTTATTGGCATCGGCAAATGCCTGGCTACAAATATCTGTAAATATTTAGGCCCTAAGGCCAGTGTTACAACTCAGTGTAGTTCCGAATAGTATAGCTGATCCTAAGGGTCAGCTACACTATTCGGAACTACACTGAGGCGGAGCGACGCAAGACGGCCAAATATTCTTTGTATGAAATTGTATGACCTAAATGTCAATACGCGGCTGCGATACTACGCAACAAATTACTCCAAAATGAAAATTAAATATATTTATTTTTCTAAATCGGTTAAAAATTCACACTTTTATGGTCAGTACTCACTACTACACTCACTACTTTTACTCCAAATCGAGTAAAAATTACCGTGTGGACCGCAAAACTCACAGCTCGAAGGCTCGCATCGAGCCGGCTAGGTGGAATTAAATTAATCTAATTTTCTTCGAACTTACTCGACGCGAGCCGTCGACCTTTAAGGCCGGCATTCACGAGCGATCCATCGATCTATTTGGCACGCTGTCGATCCAAAATTCGTCCATGAATGTGAAAACACTGGCGGTCCAAAATCCAAATGGAACGGCTCGACGCGATGGAATTCCAACTGCGCCGAGCCAATTGGCGCGGCGCGCTCGTGAATGCAGAAAACCAACGGTCCGGTCGGTCTGAGCCGTCATGCCATACGGCTCGCTCGTTCGTGAATGGTGTTACTCGCCAGCCAAAGACGCCATTTTGATTTTAGTTTGCGTTTAGAACACGTCCGGTGCTGTCGACGCCTACATCCGAAATGATCAAATGGAACGGCTCGCTGGCGTGTTCGTGAATGCCATGAATTTGGCTCGGCGCGACATCGAGTATCGAGACAATGGCGCGAGAGCCATATGGATCGCTCGTGAATGCCTACCTTTACTCAAGCGTGTGAGTTTTGCGGTCCACGGGAAACCGGAACCAACCCAAAGTTTTAGAAAGTGAAGTGTTGCGTGGCTCCGGCTGTAATGTAGTTATGCTTACTCCGGTTTCACTTTAAGTAGATAAGTGACAAACGGAACGAGAAGACGTACGCACCGGTGTGACCGCGCTCTTACTAGCCGTGGATGTTTTCAGGGGAACCAATGTCAGCACGGGTCGGGGAGACATTGTGCCGGAGCCGCTCCGAGATGTGCCAACTGCTGCAGTCCACTGGCCTCACCACAGACTGCAGCTACCGAACACTGGCCTCACCATAGACAAGAACTGGCCTTACTATAGACAAGAACTGGCCTCACCATAGACAACTCTAAAACAACCCGTAACAGTATCGTACCTGAAAGTTTCACTAGTGTAAAGCGGCTATTTCACTTAACTTCATCGAGTGTAGTAGGTTGTGAACCTAGTTAGGGTAGACGCACACCGTATCCTCGCACGTAGGATCTAAACGGGGACTGTAAATTTTTTGATGATTTTATCGCAACGGTTCACTTTTAACGTGGAGAAAACGCTTGAAAAGCTTTGTGTTGTCGGGTAAGTATAGAAGTTTGGTGGTCACTTAATAAGTGACCGCATGGGGCTCTCGAATCTTGAAATTATGTAAAACAAAATATATATTATGATATATATATATATATATATATATATATCATAACTGTGGCGTTTTCATGTAGTTTTCGGCAAAATTTTATGTTTAAAAACCTGTTTCCGTTCGAGAGCCCGCGGCAATTGTCGCAGTTCCACATTGCATGAACTAGTGATAGAGTTAGTGTATAATATGAGTATGTTTTATATTTTTTCGAGTACATTTTGACTGGATATTTGTACCCTCTGTTTATCGGTGTCAGGTGTTCTATGTAGAAGCGTTTTGCCTACTTCAAAATTTATTAACCTCCTTACTAATAAAAAAGTTACTAAATCTATACAATGTTAAGTCCTTATCTAGAATGTTGGAAGAGATGAATGAAAGAGGACAATACATTGTATAGCGTATCTAATGTGTAAAAATTTTAATAGAAATACAAAATATTTACTCAATTGATACGCTGTAGAATGTTTCTTTTTTTTCTTGTCTAGGACGTTAAGACGCCTAATAGATATGGACAAAATGCTGTATAGCGTATTGGGTAACTTTTTTTATTAGTAAGGAGGTATGTGTTTTGTGCACCTCGTCAAACGAATGTGGCCCTCTAACCTGTTGCATGTTATATTTAGGACGTAGCTCGTATTGACATAATGTTGCTTTCGCGGTCGCCTCTGTGTCGACTGAAAACATTAAAATTGCGCTTCGTTTATTTCAAATGCAAACGTGACTGACTCGTGAGTTTCGATAAAGTGCAAATAATAAACTGCCTTGCATTTATGTCTCCACTAGTGTCTCCATTCGTATGTGTCGAGTGTGAAAATGTGCTAACTTTTTTATATAAATGTAAAAAGACTTGTGAAATCGAGAATTTATGTCAACTGTGATTTGTGACTGGTTTACTTTGACTATATTATACGATTATATGCCGTTGTAGATATATCGCTTGTATTTGTGTCAGCTAGATTTCTATATATACCAAATAGTATTTTACGTTGTATGTATTTTGTATGATTGAGTTGCTGGCGTGGACCGACTCTTGTGGTGTAAACTTACCCATACTTTTATACTCATCATCGACGTTTATGCAATTGTTATTCTTATGATGGTATTCCTCAGTAATTAACAACCAGACAAATTAGTTTGAAATGATTTTTCTCGTCATTAGAATGAGATCCGCAATCCGCGTACGTGTACGTTGACGCCACGACAGTTGCGTCCTCGTACGCAACTTGTATGATTGATATGAAGTATTATTTATGTGTATAAATAAAATATTAAATATATGTAAATACATATGAGTTGTATATTATATTATAATTATATAGAAATTAAAAATGTTATTTTTTTGTTTTGTGAAAGCTAAAAGTCTGACTTTAAACACTTGTTATATTATTTAGGGTTTTCAGATTCTGTCTTGGACGCATTTTATTAGTAAGAGATTTTCGATACGCCTACTTTACGTTCTGTTGCAGTAGTGCGACATTAACTATTAACAGGAATTGATAGTAACCAATAAGTTGTATTAAATAATATTATACACAGGAAACAAAAGTGATAGTACTTACCTTAATATGAACATTCATTACAGGTTGAAAGTTTAATATCTAATCCTTTAAATATTAATTTGACGTAAAAATATTTTAAGATTTTTGAATACATACCAAAAACAATATACATAGTTATAACTTTTGAAAAAAAAATATTTATGATAAAATGGAGTCCAAGATGGTTTCTGAAATTTTGTAGTTCGAATGAACATTAGACTATTGCAATCGTAACGTTAGGGTTAAGTGCATCGGAATGTAATAGGGTTATTCGGGGATACATCAAATTCTACATTCCTTGGGATAAAATTATTTTTTGGCAAAACAAAATATATTATTTTTTACGATATGTATGTTTATCGTATGCGACCCAAATTATGATATTCGTATGTATACTCCCAGTTATCCCTCCGAGACCCAAAAGGGAACTTTCAAGTATTATGTGACGCAATTTTTTATAAATTTAAGACTCCCTAGTTCAGTGATCCCCAACCTTTTTTTTCAAACGGGCCACAAACATGTTTTGGTCTTGATGTCGCGGGCCGCAACAAAGGGTTTTTTAGGGTTAAGTAAAAAATAACATTCTTCAAAATCAATGATTTAAAAGTGGAACAAATTTCACGACTTTCACGACTACTTTACATTATTTTGTCGGTGGGCGTGAATTTCAAAATGGTTTAACATCACGCGGGCCACAGATAAGTCCCGGCGGGCAGTGGGTTGGGGATAGCTGCCCTAGTTTAACACTACCGTAATTTTTTTCTCAACCGGGCCGTTACCTTATTTGAAACGAGGCGTAACATTTTTGAAGTTTTTCATTTTGGAGTATTATAAAAAAGACGTTACGGGACGAACACTGTTCGTTTTATACATATAAACTTAACTGCGTTGCGTAATACCGGAACGCTCCCAAAGTCCCGTCCCCAATCCCGTCTAGTCCCATTCCTCGTCATGTGCCAACGATGCCCGGTGTCTGAGCGCTCACTGTCGTAATCGTAAGTTTGCCTACTGTCTAGCATTATACTGTGTAGACAGCACTACTTTTGTACCTTATACTGTAGCGTTGGTATGCACTAGATGTCACTCTTATTTTGGGTTTTTGCGATTTTTTACACATACCGCGTTATTATATCAAATATCTTAGGTTTCGGTCGGATCATATAATTTTTAAATACTTGTAGCCTAATACTTTTTTTTAATTCAAAATGAATTCAGTTTCGATTCAATCTGGATCCTCTATGAATAGTATTCTCATAATATCTAATCTGGACTAGAAATTCAGAACTCGTTTGATATTGGTTTTATATTTGATAAATAATTAAATAATTAGTCGAATAAAAATAAATAAAAATCGGCCAAGTGCGAGTCGGACTCGCGCACGAAGGGTTCCGTACCGTTATAAAGCGAAAAATAGTGTTTTTTGTATGAGAGCCCCCCTTAATTATTTAATTTATTTTAATTTTATTATTAAATATTAAATTACAAATATAATTTAGGATTTTGTGAATATTTCAAGTGCCTACCTGTTGCCATTATGGATTACGAGCAAAAAAAAGCAAAAAAATCATGTTGTATGGGAGTCCCCCTTAAATAATAACTGTATTTGTTGTTATAGCGGCAACATATACACACAATCTGTGAAAATTTCAACTCTAGCTATTACCATTCTTAAGTTACAGCCTGAAGACAGACAGACAGACGGACAGACATCGAAGTCTCAGTAATAGGGTCCCGTTTTTACCCTTTGGGTACGGAACCCTAAAAAGCGCATGTGTAAAAAATTGCAAAGATCTTCCAATTTAAAAAAGTTCAAAAGTAACATTTTCTCACTTTAATATTTTAGTTACGAAGGAAAATTATTGTAATACACATTGTACTTACGCTCTGCTCGTGCCCTCTTTAATTTTAAGGTTAGTAGATTTTATGAAATGTTTTTATTTAGAATTGTTTTCCTAAAAACCGTGATAATAGCTGTTTAAGTGTTGTGTGTGTGTGTGTGTGTGAGCGCGGCGTTCGTAATGGCACTTCCCTTCCTAGTTAGGTATTCCATATTAATTTTAATGACTTGTATATTCTAGTGAATTTTGATCTATAAGCGTTTCTTTACGTATTTACTATCCCATTGAAACTCAACAAATGAAGGTATAAAAAATATTTACTAGAATATGGAAGTTATGCTATTATTTTATGTAGTTTAGTGTTGACCACAGATCAATGATCTAAGGTATGTCACGACATGGATACGATGAAGCACCTAAATGCAAATAATAGTAATTACTCGCGTTTTTCAAATTGAGAGCAATAATTAATATTTTTTACTTATTTATGAAAAACAAAAGTAAGATGATATTTTAATTATCGTATCGGACGATATGAAATCTGCAAACGACATGTCGTATAGAAACTACTGGTTTATATTAGGCTGGTCGCATACACACGTTTTCCGTATTCGATTTCGAAAACGAATTGTTTTCCGTATTCGGAAAATGGAAATTCGAATACATGGAATCAGTAGAAAATACATTAACTGACGCACACCTTCGCTTTTTCCGAACGGAACCAATTCCGCACATGCGTTTCGAACAAAAATACAGAAAACGTGTGTATGCGGTCAGTCTTAATTTATAAAAAATTCCGAACGCTACAAAGCGAGGGAATTTTATACAAATTCATAGAAACGAATAATGTCGATGCGACATCGTTCGCTACCAACTTTTCCCATTAAAAACTTAGTGTCATGTCTGCTGGTTTCTAAGATCTGTGGTTTTGTCGAACATTCATTGTTATTATACATTCATTAAAACACGCATTATAATATATTTGCTTTAAGATACATTTATTAGGTCTGGCGAATTAAATGATTAAGAAAAATAAAATGTATTATGTTGGTAATATTTCGATGCAATAAGTAAATAAAAATAATAATTGTGCAATTTTTTTATTTGTAGCAGTATAAAATAATTATGTGATTGTAATATTTTAATGAATTTGTCAAAATTATTAACTAATTATTACGAACCAATTATTATAAGTTTTTTCGATAGCCCTTTATTATTTAATTCGTCTTACCAAAAAAATTGACACAGACATTGAATCAAAAAATTATGAAGTTGTATGTTGTAATTTGTAAATTCTGGTTCACGTACTACAATATTACATGACGCATATAAATCACATTTTTATTAATCGTAGAAATTAATTTTTCTGTAATAAAAAAATTTAGAAATGTATGTACAAATGGAAATAAAACAAACCTTTTGTATACATATTTTCAAATAAACATATTTTGTATAAAAAATAAGCAAAACTTAATACGCAGTTTAAAAAACTGAAGAACAATGTTCCTATGCGATGGTATAATAATGTGTTGAGAATGTGTCATGTAATAGCGAACCATTTGTGATTGGAATCAGATTGTATTTTTCATAACAAATATTTGGCACTCAAGTGAAACAAGCAGTCTATTTGAATTGAAGACACAAGTGGATGTAGTGGCTAACTAACAATTTGAAAAAATTAGTTTTTTTCATAAATTAGAGGCTCATTTTGAAAAAAGAAACGAAAGACCGGGACCAGGAAAATGATTTGAAATTAATTATATTATAATAAAGTAGATAAGTTTCAAGGTTTGTTCAAATAAGAATGTTCATATAAAAATGTAATTTCCCTGTTATAAAATGTTAGTTATCCACTTCATTACATCTTTAATTATTATTCAAACTCCACATATTCGTAAATTGTAGTTAAATGAAAAAGTTGAAGGTTCATGTAAAGCCATGTATGCGACAGCCCTTACTAGCTATTACACTAGCGGTGACTTAATGCACTAATACCTTATCGCTGAAGTGAATTTATCGGTATTTTATCTATTCGATAACGCCTTTTATTGGTTAAAACGCAGCTCGGTAGCGCCAGTGTTCTAGTAAGTTCGGGCTTGAAACACATGTACACAAATCATAGTCCATTCAGAGTTATTTTTCCTTTGGAGTGTTCATTTTGTCAGCGGAAAAGTATCACTATTAGGCCGCGTTTCCATTGACGCGGAGCGGAGCGGAGAGGAGCTTAGCGGTGCCGAATTGACCAATCACCATGCTCGAAATCTTCGCTCCGCTTCGCTGTCATTCCGCTGGAATAGCACGATTGGTCAATTCGGGTACCGCTAACTGCTAAGCTCCTCTCCGCCCCGCTCCGCGTCAGTGGAAACGCACCCTTAACTTTGGAAGAAGCTCTGAAGTGAAATAAACTCAAAAAGATTTAGCCATTACCACGAACGCCGAATAAAGGGCAAGCAGAATGTATTATTATGTTGCATCAAAACTCAATGCCTACTCGTACAGCTATGTATCTATATATCATATTTAAATTATATAAATCGTACTTATCTATTTTGATATTTGTATTGTATAGAACATTTTTAAGTATTTTATGTACTTGATTCGTTATTCAAACACATTTATCGTTTCGAATAATCGTCTTCAGTTGATATGAATTCAATTCCTTTTCAGTGGAACATTGTAAGTCATTATGGTCAACGGCGAGTACAGTGAAGATATTTTTGTACGTCGTTTCGTCTACCTCCTATCTGAGGCCTAACTACAGGCGTAGAACGACGGTTGTAATTTTGTAAAAGTATTTTGTATTCTGCAATAATTTCTGTACTCACCGTTCGAAAGTTTCGTTTCGATACAAAGTAATATTTTGTGTAAACATAAATGTACATAATGTATTGTGGTTGTAATTGGGAACCTCACCATAGACATTCTTTTACCATACATTTCGTTAATAAAGCACTAATTGTTCGATAAATACGCATTTTATTATTCTTTTAAAACTAATTTTGGTAGACATAAGTACTACTGTTTATATTTGTCAGAAATTTATCCATGATAATTTAATTATAGTCACGAAGCACGAAGAAACTTATCTCTATTGAATCGCTAGACGCTATTGTCTCTCTCGTTTTCTTACGAATATAGCCATAATTTTACTATAAACACGCGATAGGAGCGCCATTGCGTGCGCGAAGTACAAGGAGAAATAATTAAATTTACGAATTTCTGCGTGTTCCGAAACTGGACTATAGAATCTTTTAAATATTTAAAAACCTAAAAGGCAACTAAAAATTTGTGTTTTTAAGTTTACCTTTATAGTTTTTTTTTTCTGACTATACTATGCTATATAATAGTTTCTTCTACTTAACGCCGATTATAGACTCAATGGAGAAGGAGATCTTTGGATTCTTTGGCGGGGGCGGTGGAGGTGGTATGTAGTTGGTGAGTAGTGCGGCCAACAGGTGTCGGCATAGCGCCGCGGGCTCGCCCAGCGCCGCGTCCGCAAACGCACGACGACGCCGTAACCGCTCACTCCAAGACGGATCTACGCGTAGGTTGCCTGAAATTTATTGAAGTTTAAAGTAGCCAGTACACAATGGCCCACTGCAGGCCACGCCATTGCGCGCCACGCCTGGAAATAGTCCGCCATTATACACCATAACCCCGTCTACACAATGGCGATGGCTTGTAGTGGGCCAGCATGGTGCATTGTGAAGGCACCTTTAGAATAGCTGCCTGTGGCTATTCAGAAGCTAGTGGCACCGTAGTGGGGATTTTGAGATGGTATAATTAACCAACAATTTTGTAATTACTAAAGATGCACTAGGCGTAACAAGACTGCAGCGAAGCGACGGCCAAGTATTGTATGAAATAGTACGAACTACAAACTTAGCCGCACTAGGGTCAATTTATACCGCCGCGGATGCGACTTTTTGCAACGAAACTACGCGACACGAAACGTCAGACTTTGTCATAAAGTTAATTACCTAGCGGAATAGAGCAACAATCTCGAGCTGTCAAACGAAACCGAAATTGGTTTACATCTGTGTGTAAAAATATGTGTACGTATACACTTACACAAGCATGATTGAACATGAATTCTATGAGATTAAATTGTCAACGTGCCGATAAGTGCCGACTGGACGTCAAAAAAAGAGTTCTGCTGTCATGTATCACACGTCTCTTTTTACCACGCAGTGTTACTGATAGTGACATCTCGCTTGCTCAGGCCTTTGTTTCTCTATTCCGCTAGGTATATTAACTTTATGGACTTCGTATAAACTTAAAGTGTCGCGTCGCTCTGCTGCAGCTGTAGTGTCGCCTAGTTCGGTCTCGCGTATTAGATATCTACGTACCTTATATTCAAACGGCCGGCATTATAAAAAAAGTCAAAAGTTACAAATATCGATATAAAGTTTAAGCGAAATTGTGCGAGAGGAAATGTAACAACGTGACATAAATATAAACAACCCTCGTAAAACGGTGGGATAAAAAGAATTTTGGCGCGGGCGGCGGGCTATCATCCAGCGGAAGACATGTTTACAGACAACTGTTGTAACGCGATACCGCGACAAAGTGCCGCCTCAGAGTTTTTTTGTAATACACACTCGAGCTCATAAAAATAGTTAAAAGATATTTAGTTTTTTTTAATAGACAGTGAAATGTTACTGAGCGTTAGATGTCATCTTTTGTTCTGTGATGAAACGACAAGTTTGCCTCGTTTGAGTTTTATTGCTGCGGTGATCTATTTTTATCCCCCGAAAATGTTATTTAGTTGATGTAAAATAGTTTCGGCTTTTTACTTTGTAGCATTTTACATGACGAATATCAAACGCCTACGCAAAAAAATAAACAGGAAAATACAAAAAATGTAAGTATATTTTACTTTAGAATGTTTAAACGGGAACATCAATCTTTTTATAATACCAACCAAATTTTTTTTTGTTTGTAATTTTAGACTTTAGAACATAACACTGTGGTTTTACAAGATCAACGCAACAAGTTATTATTTTCCAACAATATTAGAGAAACATTTCAAAGAGTTGAAGCTGACACCTCACAAAACAAAGTTAACGGAATACGATTGTTCCAAAACTAATATTTGTTCAGCTAATTCGCGAGTGTTGTTAGTGGCGGAGTAGTGGGCTCGCTTACAACAATAACAACATGTGGGGAATGAATTAGTCGGGAGCAAAGGGTAAGCTATTAATGCTCTACACCTGACAACGTAGAAAGAAAATCTTTTGTGGGTGGTTATTTACCTTCTCGAAAATAAGCCGAAAGTAAAGGTGTTTTATACAACTGTAACTTCTTGATTAAAATTTACATTACAAAAAATAAAATTTGCAATTTTGTTATAAAACTATTTAAAATAAAGTATCCGTTGTTTTGGATTTCAGCTATGAATGTGGTTCATAAACAGATGACAATCCCGGAGATCTCAAAGATGCGCAAAGACACAATAATTGATTACTTTTCACTTTAACACCTCCATCGTGGGCTGCGATACCCACTTTTTTTTCACACTTTTCAATTTTTATGCGGCAGCCGGCTGCCGCTTGGGGAATGGGGACTGATGGGTTAAAATTAAAAAGGTGATTACTTACCATAATATGAAACATACTTACATAGAGCTGGAGTGGTGTGATAGCGCAATGGTTATACCCATGGTACAACCACTGCGCAAGAGACTTAGTTGTATTATTATCAGTCCGCGTTGGTAGAGCTTGTCTTACTTGAAATGACGCATCCCGTTACTTTAGTAGTTGATAAAAAAATAGGAAATTTCATAGTGTAAATATGAGACAGGGTCGCGTTATTTTAAATTGAACAAGCTCTATCAGGCTACTTGGCAGGTAAAAGGTATAAATACGTACCATAAGCGGGCTGCAGGGGGTATGTCCTGGACATCTGCATGCACCGCAGGCGGGCGCGGTACGCTCGCTTGCGTGCAGCCAGCGCCGCTGCTTCGCCATCCCGCGCCGCGCCGCCCGCGCTCTGCTGCCGTCGGAGCGCCACCTGAGGTGGTGATATATTAGAAAGCTGAAAGGTAAACCATCGGGTACTAAGATGACCACATAACACTATTAGAGTACGAGCCAGGGCAGCCGGACCTTCGTCGTTTTAAAAAGTTTAAAGTGTTTCTATAATGTTCCCAATAGAGATAAGACTTTGGAGTTTGAGTTGCGGTTACTTTAGGAGCTAGGTTTAAAGTAGTAGAGGTGTAGCTAATACGTAATTTTTATAATATTTTTTTGCTTCCTATTGTCAAACACCCCTAAATCATTATAAACTTTAAGGGTCCTTAATCACTACGTAGCTACTGGTTAAGCGTTGACTGTGTTAGTACCTGCGCGGCCATGACCCGCTGTCTCTCCAGCACGAGCAGGCAGGAGGGGCAGCGGCAGTCGCGCCACCGGCACAGCCGCTTGTGCCCCTTGAGGCACGAGATCACGCCGTGGTTGCGACATCGCGCGCATTTGGGCGTGCGCAGCGGCTTTCGCGGACCCTTGTCGTCTTCCATCTTCTCACATTCTTAGACGATTCACAGATATAAAATTAATTTTCAGTTTCAATTCACAAATACTTTGAGTTTACGTTTAAAAAACAAATAAGCTATCAGTATCAGACTTAAATATTTTAAGAATATGGATAACGTTTTTTTTAACTCAATATTTTAATTATTAACGGTAGGTCGGTAACGGATAACCCCGATCGAATACTTTCAGCGATTGAGAGCTGAAAAGTTACCGAAGTAAACGCCAGCTGAGATCGGCCCCGCCCACTCGCTCGCGATTGGTCGAGCGCCGGTGGGCGGGTACTAACAGTCTGGTGTTAGAAAATTTTATTTTGTTATTCGATACGTTTCATGAACAAACATTTATATTTTTTACTTGTCACAGATGATTAACGATTCATATTTTGTGCTACACATAATTTATTAGTAAATTGTGTTCTATTACATAAGTATTTTCAAAAATATATTACATTATTTCTTATGTTCGTTTTGCGTAAGTTTATGCAACATACATTTTTAGATTACTTACAAAAAATAATGAAAAAGGACAAAAGAGCACAATTGAATAAATATAAGACATTGACTACAAATGCGAAGGGCTTAACTAGACATAACACACATAAAATTAGGTACTTTTTTTTTAAACGGGCAAAAGGTCCACCACACATTCCCACCACTATTTAAGTACCTACTTACTACTAGTCTACTATTACGATTTACGACTTAAACTTTATCAAATACCAAAATACCTGTGCAAATACAGATACATATTGTACCGTATAGACATTATATCGTCCATAGACAATATCATCTCAGGCTGTGACCCGATATCCCCGCCGGTCAGCGATTGCCAATTACCGCTCATATTACATCTTGACCTCCCCTACTGTTTCACTTTTAATTTGCTTCTGTGAGTTCTATATTTATAGGGAAAGATCAAATTTTCTGCTTTTGTGTTAACACACTTAAAAAGTGCTAGGAATTTCATCCGTAATGTAGTGCAGGCGAGCGTTTCCTATCTTTTAAGCTTATCTCGATAAAACGTTACTGCGTTACAATTTACAAATAAAAATATTAGTATACACAACATCGAAAAACTATACCAACAAAGGCAGCAAACCTTGAACAGTTATAGCTTTTAGGCTGTGTCTTATAAATTACTAGCTGATCCGGCAAACGTTGATTTGCCATAATTATATACAGTAGACCGTATAAGAATTTGCTCAAACATTTTTTTAATGTAAAATAAGGTGGCAAACGAGAAAACCTGATGGAAAGCAACTACCGTCGCCCATGGACACTCGCAACATTAGACGCTGCAGGTGCGTTGCCGGCCTTAAAAACATAACGTAACATATTAACTGTTATCATTTCAGACGTTGTTAATTATTAAGTAATTTTTCCTTGCAGCCGCCAAGTTATAGTCTTATTATGTAGGCTCTACACTAATTTCGTTTAGTATAATTATAATTTCAATATCCACTGAGCAGTTTGTCTGACACAAGAGAGTATTGTGTGCCCGCTTCGCACAATTGTGCTTTATTTGACGGCTGGATGCGTTTGATCTTGTGCTCAATTAATACAGCTGATACTTATTGCACAGTTACAATCAACTACAACGTAGTTTGTGTGTTTGTAATTAAAGTTAGGGTTAGTAACATTTTTACTGTTGCTAAACTTAGTTTATTTAAACTGTGTCTGCTTATAAAATTTTTATAACCATAGACCCTTAATTGGCAAACAAGTCACAAACCCCAACAGAAAAAGTTTAAGGCTGATTTTAATCTAATGTGAGACCGCACTACGCGACACTATGCGACACGACACGACACGACGCGACGCGGCACTTTACGTTCCATGGAACGGACGTTTTACAAACGTCAGTGCTATGAAATGTGAAGTGTCGTGTCGCATAAGAGTGGCCTCGCTTTATGTTTTTGGATAACCGGCGTAATTTCGGTATCGGCGCCGACGGTCAGGGACAATAAAATCTGTCTTTTAAGATTAATATCAATAAGGATAAGATAATATATTCCATATAATTACAACACTGGTAGATTTCATCGTTTATTTCGATCTTCTGTTAGTAAAAAATCTGCTTCGTCCACCATTTTGTTATTTTCAAAGCACGATTCTAGCCAGTCTTCGGTCACTATTTTTGAGTTTTCCTGTCTCATATTTTCGATTTCCTTGATATCAATTCCTTTAGGTACAACTATGTGAGTAGCATATTGTATGTTATCGGTTATTGTAGCTTGTCTTAGTTTCGCTAGGAGCCCGTATAAAGGATTCTTGGAGTAAATAATGCAGGGGCGCAGATATGAAAATGGATTTGGGCCTTCCTCAAACAACTCGGAGTCAAGTTGTAGTTTCTCTTTGGTCGTCAAGTAGATTGGTGGCTGAAAATATGACAATAATTTGATACACACAATAAATATATAAATACAGACGAAATACGAACAATAAAACCACTGTTTCCAATGGTATTTTGCAGTAAGTAGTATATTTTTTTTATGAGATGGAAGAATAAAACAACTATCGTCAAAAGATAGGAATACAATTCAAGGTTGTGATAGCTTTTATCGCGGGCTTTGTGCGCGGCGTCCGAATCAAGAAATTCTGTAACGAAAATAAACCTAACACCCAGCGACGCATGCAAATTATAATTGCATAACTTGATAAAAATTGCTATGCAATAATAGCTTTACCCCGGCAGTCCCCGAGTGCCACACGTATTTTTTTTTATTGTAGGAGAGTAAGAACATTTTAAGTAAAATAAAATTATTGGAGTTGGGTACTTAATATCTCACTATATTTGAATGCGATATGTATAAGATTTAACTATCATGTCAAAGCATAGCTCTTCCACGCTGCGTTCCATAGTTCTATGACATTTTTCAATTATTAAAATGTTCCTATACTACGCCATCTACAAACGCTTTCTGAAGTCAGTTATTAAAGCAAGAGCCAACATACCTCCTTATCCATCCTCTGGAAACATTTCCTAAGCGTAGCTTCGTCGGTGAACTCCGTGTAACTATCTCCGTACTCGTCGTACATATGGCACAGCTGTAGCTCCGTCCCTCTCTTTATCGAGAGCATGTCTAGGGGTGCTATGGTGCAGGGTGAATCCGATTTGGGCAAAGACCTGCGCACAAAACTATAGTTATACTAATGTTATACTAGTTATACTAATATTATAAAGTGTTCAGTTAGACAGCGAAGTTAGAAATAAAAAATGTATGGGATTAGAATTAACGCATCGCTAAGTGACATATTGTTTGATATGCCTCAATTTTTTTTTATTTTATTAAGACAACTACAACCTTAAAACTTAATTATTATAAATACAAAGTATAGTTAACTAAAAGGTCATTTACAGTTATCTACTTAAATACAGCTTAAATGGACTTAATATGTAGATAGATTTATTATAAACATTATAAGTTAAAGCTAAGTTTAAATTCTTAATATTAGCTTAAGCCAAAAAATAAAAAGAACAAGGTTGACAGAAAAAAAAGGAAATGTCGGAAAGGAAAAGGAAAAAAAAACGAAACGCCTCAACAAAAATTATGTCGAAAACGTTTGTTGAGGCGTTTCGTACATTTTTCTATTTAGTAAGATCTTACTACCTAAGCCATGAGGTTGGCGCTATGTCGTACTGGCCGGAGGCGATCAGCTTCCGAACACGAAACGACGTCTGTCCGGCCACGCTGCACCATGTGTCTGAACCTACAGTAAAATAAAATTTGTTAGTTAAATTATGTATAGGGTATAAGATTTTTACGTTAGATGTGGGATTTTTTTATTTCTCTGTTTATTCTCGTACACATAGATTAATTATTATTATAGGCGGACTTGATGCCATATGGCACGATCTAGCAGTCTTTAAAATATATTCTTTTAACGGGTCTACTTACACAGAAACGATACGAGACAATATTATGCGACACCACTATTTATTGTAATTTGTGACATTAAAATCCTAAGCGGCGTCATGCCTGCGATATTTGATTATGTACTTCGCCAAGCCGCGCCTCATTACGTATCGTTTTGGTGTGAACTGATGAATCCTATTGTCAAATTAGAAAAAACATCAAATTCAGAAGCAAAAACACCATAGGCTGCGTTTCCGCCGGAGCTGAGCTAAGCTGCCTTGCGAGGAATGTGTTTTTAAGAACCAATAGAAACGCTTCATTTGCCTGACCACGTTCAGGCTTCAGCCCAACGATTCTATTGGTCCTTGTAAAACACATTTCTCGCAACGCAGCATAGCTCAGCTCCGGTGGAAACGCAGCCTAACTCACCAATATTCTCCACATGTTTTCCACCATGTGACTCTATAATATTAATCAGCTCAATCTTCTTGCAGTCCTCGTCATCAGAGAGCACGCAAATCTTGCGTCCGCGTAGCGCCTGTGACGTCACTTCTACGTTTCTCTTCGGCACCGCTCGGAATTGTTCAGGAACTTGTATGACCTTGGCCGCTCGCGTCCGCCGAATTTTGACACCAAACTGCTCGATTTCGGACTCGTTTATGCGTTTCGTGCATAACTTTTCAACTGGGTTACTGTTCTGTAACAGAGTAATAGTAATTGTATCAAAGATCGTTCGTTATGGACGTCAGGGTAACACATTGCAAGTTGCAAAGTCGCGAGGCGTCACGACTTACGATGCATTTTAAATGAGCCAATTAAATTTGAAACAGAGAGCCTAGCACCGGGAGCAGCAAGTCTGTCAATTCAATGTGTGTATCTACTTGTGCATATGTGTTGCAATATAATCTGACCCTTTTATAGCTGACCATTAAGAAATTGACATAATAATCATCATCTTAAGATTATATTAAGATAAAGTCCAAGCAAAACTTACAGCGACAAGTCGATTGAAGTCGTCCAACGTGATGACGTCACGTACGGGTTTGTCATCGCGCACGGCGGTGACGCGCAGGAACCGCAGCGTGTACGCAGTTAGTCGGTTAAAGACACACTCTGACCCTTATGTCAAGGACATTAGTATCACAATTAACTCACAGCAACAAGTCGATTAAAGTCGTCTAACGTGATGACGTCACGTACGGGCTTGTCGTCGCGCACGGCGGTAATGCGCGGGAAACGCAGCGTGTACGCCGCACCACAGTACGTACTGCGGATCAGCTCTGACGCCTTGATCTGGTAGTTAAAATGGTATTAAAAATTGGCATTTTTATAAGCGAGAGGAATCTCAGTTAAGTGGATTATGATACAAATTCGTATATTAACCTATCGCTATCTGTTTCTTTCACCTATTATATTTGATTATTATTGAGTTAAATTATATTTGATTGTCTTTCTACACACACGTGATAGCAATATTGCGCGTATATACGAGTGACGGAAACACGTAGCGTTTAACTTTTATCAAACTTTCTCACTATTTGTCTCAGGATACAGAGAAAGAAGTCGAACTCTATCAATACCTGGAGTACAATAGAATGTTCGGGCGATATCCACAGGTCGGGCTTGAGTCTGTTGAAGTGTATACTCGATGGCGGGGGTTTCTTCTTGCTGGTATTCCAGTTCGGCTCCAGGAACGAGCAGACTCGCTCCTTCTCGTCGAAGGTCAGACCTGACGCGACTCCACCCACGCACACCCATCGTTCCGATCCTGAAATGGGATTTTACCTAAGTTCAAGTAATTAATGAGCGCTTAATAGGGGATTTCATCGTTTACAATAAACGTTTTTTAAAACTTAGTTCTTAAGAAACATATAAACATGTTTCGTACCTCATTTTCCGTCAATAAGTTGGTAAAATCGCACCTAAAATGCAATGGAAAATTTACAGCGGTCTAAGCGTGAAAAGGGCGACATAACATACAAACAAAAAGAAGGATAACACTTTCGCACTTGGATGTTTTCCAATTGCAGTACTAGAGCGCTTTATGCGGCATAATACTGCATAATGAATTGAACCTTTTATAATATTACTTTCAACGCTTTGCACAATCGAGCACTCTCAAACTTATTCACGTTCCAATTAAGCTACACCCTTCTACATTGTGGGCCACTGAGTTGCATTATGCTCTGCAATGGGAAAACACACTAATATTAGTATGGATTATATTACCAACAACCAGGGCCGGATTTATATTTTTATGAGTAAAGACCACTTTAATTTTGCCGCCCCTATGTACGAACTCTGCCGCCATCCTAGGACGCTGCCGCCCATAGGCCATGGCCTTTACTGCCTATACATAAATCCAGAGCTGCCAACAACAGCTTACCCTGTGCGTGGTCGAGGCAGGCGACGTAGAAGCTCTTAGCGCGGCCCTGCCTCTTGTTCTCCGCCTCGTCCGCGCCCACTATCACCAGGTCCAAGTCCGTCACCGCGCCCTCCGTGTACTAGACATACATACATACATATGAAACACTCGACAGACGTTGTCCTGTGCACACGTCACAAGTCAGCGACAACTTAGAGCGCTTACAGACGAACGGCACTTGTCGACGACACGCACAAGTGTCAAAAAAAATCAATGAAAAAAATTCAGCGACTGCCGTCGACAAGTGCCGTCCGTCTGTAAGAAGCCTTATTTGAATTTTTAATGCCATTCAAAAACAATAATAAGTTATTCAGGAACAGCAGGCCAACACCGCGAATGGTAAGTTCGTCAATTCAATGTGTATCTTTTTGTGTAGTTAAGAAAGTTACATTTTAAATGACTATTTTAAAATTCATCCATTGCACCAACGCGTCGTGTTGCAATGTAGTGACAATGTCTTGGTCGTGTGACTGACATTGGGTGCAATACAGTCAGTTTTTTTTTAAAGGTAGAAGGACAAGAAGGACAGTTTTACCTCCGGTTTTATCTTATACCAGCCGGCGTTGCGTTTGTTAGCGATGTAGTAGGAGTCCAAGTCTTTGACCACGATACCCTCGCCTTGGTTCTCAATAGCCGCGTTGAGACCTTCTAGCACTTCGGAGCTGTTAACAATAATATGATATCGAATTTAAGATGGCTACTGCCAGCAGTTTCTTCACATCAAAGGAATGAAAAAAAAAAAGATATATATAGAGGTAAACAATAAAGTCGCTATTCCAACATAGTAAAATTGGACTCCAAGCTTATAATACCTAGGACCGATTGTTTTAGATCTTTCTATGTTATATTAAGAGTGGGTTGCATCAGAGGCGTGGTTATGGTCAAAGTTATGGTTACAGTTAAGGCTAACTTAACTTTAACCTTAACTTTGACTACAGAATTTGACAGATGTCTGTTGCGTTTATTTTTTTATTAAAGCTACAATTAATGGGATTAAGAGTATAAAAAATTGAATTATCCGTAAAAATCGACAGGAAAAATATTGTGTGAGCCATAGTAAATTTTCATGAAAAAAATTCGATATAAGTATGAGCGGTTATGGTTATCGTTAAATATGGCGTCCTTAACCAAATATTTGACATTTTGCACTGTAGTTATAGTTAAAGTTCTAGTTAAAGTTACAGTTATGGTTAAAGTAAGTTGGTGCAACCCACCCTAAGTGTCTCTAATTAAGGTAAGACCGCACTAGGCGTAATTATTTACACTGCAGCGAAATGTCACGAACGATGCAAACTACGCGACACTCCAATACTACGGAACAGCAGTTCCAAACTTTTATGTTGGCGGAACCCTTTTAAAAAGCAAAAAAAAAAAAAACTGAGAAAATACCCACCTATCCTTGACAATCTTCCGTTTACTGATCTGTATAACGCCGACTACATCGGTGAATATAGTGTCCAGTATTTTCAATCTGTCTCCGAGTGTAACTCCTCCTTTCTCGGGGGGTCCAATAAGACACCGGTCATTGTAGTAGAGCACGTCGAACACGCAGAAGCATGGTCGATACGAAGAATTCTCTGTTACTTTCTTGATGTCGTACGCGTAACCTGCGATTGACATCCTTTAGTAACTACGATTAGGTACTAATTTAGTAACTGTTACCCGCTATTTAGCTTGCTGCAAAAAATATTTTATGGCAAAAGAACCATATATTTTTCCATGATAAATATTAAATAGGTATATTTTTTTCTTTTGAGAGACTCGAAAGTCGAAGTCTTTCTATATCAAATTATATATGAACTACCTTTGGATCCGAAATATTGCTTCTCCTTATGCCATCCCATCATTTCTCCATCGAGTATGACACTTTTTACGTCGCTGTTGAAACAATCCTTCAGGTACGACGTGAGTAAGCCCGACTCGTATGTCTGCCCGTAGTTGTCGGCGTACGAGAAACCCTTGCGTGAGAAATAATTGAAGACTCCGTTTTCCATGTGCATCTGAAAATAATTCAGGACCGCGGAAGTACTTTACGACCTATAGGGTGCCTTAGTTTGTTCCTAAAACAGCAGAATTACAACGCAACACTAATTCCGCGACACCGTTTTGTTAAAAAGCAATATTTCCAGGTGCGGGAAGAAGGGGGCGCAGCCCCTAAGTAGGGGGCTAAGCCCCCCGCATAATAATTAAATTACACTCAAAAAGTGTATGTTTAGTTTAGGTTAGAATAATTTCACAGCGCAGTGCAGCCCCCCCAAATAGTGTCCGGGGGCAAAGCCCCCCGCATAATAATCAAACGACACTCGAAATCTGTATGTTTAGTTTAGGTTAGAATAATTTCGTTATGATATTCACTTTTAATTAATAACTTAGTCTGTTCCTAAAAAAGGAGAATTAAAACTCAACACTAACTACGCGACACCACTTTGTTATAAGCAACATTTCCAAGAGGAAAGGGAGGGGGTTGGGGGTTGTTAAGTTGGAAAACACAGTAAATAATATGAATTAAGTCCAATAAAGAAAAAAGTTTGATACAAAATCTGACCCCCTCTTTGGTCCCCTTAGAGGGGTCGGGGGAAATTTTTTTATGCACCAGATCGGAATCGGAGAGCGTAGTTATCTTTGTTTCAATCGGCGACGAACGTACTGCTACAAGTTTAATACAAAATCTGACCCCCTCTTTTGTCCCCTTAGAGGGGTGGGGGGGAAAAATTTTATACACCAGATGTTAAGTTGGAAGAAGACAAATATATCTGCGAAAACCGTATACAAATCGGATCAGTAGTTTACGTGTTACAGAAATAAGTTTGATACAAAATCTGACCCCCTCTTTTGTCCCCTTAGAGGGGTGGGGGGAATTTTTTTTATACACCAGATGTTAAGTTAGAAGAAGACAAATATATCTACGAAAACCGCATTCAAATCGGATCAGTAATTTTCGTGTGATGTGGGAACAAACATACATACAGACAGACAGACAGACAGACCAAAAAGTAACCACATTTTTGGCTTCCATAGCGATGTAATATCGACGTAAAGGACATTAAAATAACATTTATATCAGCGCGCCTTGTACAGTGGCGGTTACGACGCTCGCCGCGTCCTTGATAGGGCGAAATAGGAGAAAAAACCTTTTGTTTTTAGTATTACACAAATCAAATATATCAAATTGTTTAGGTTATGTTATAACAAATGTACTACATTTTTTGTTTTTCTAGAAAGTGTGTAATTTAGCCATAAAATGAGTTAATTATGAAAAACAGCGTTAATAAGAGATTTTGAGATTTTTTTCTATCGAGCAGAATTTTTCAAATTGTGTACTGATATATCTATTCGTATACTTAGTAAATTTTCTCAATTTTAAAACGGTACTTTTTTCATACTTAAATAATGACATTTCCTTTAGAAAAAACATTATTTAAAAAACCCATTTTACGTAGTTGCAACAACCATTGCACCTTAAAGTAGCAGCCGTTATTTAGTTTTTATAGATCTTACGTTTTGTAGCTCATTATAATATAATTGTTGCTAATATATTTAAACGCTACCAAAGTATTTTTTTGTAACCAAGTAGCTAGTCGCCCAATAAGTTTTTAGTCGCCTCAAAAATAATTTGCCCTTTCGCATTTATAATATTAGTATGGAAGTATGGATTACTAGGCGAAATTTTTCTACACCAAGAATGCATTGGCGCAGGCGTGGTATCAAGTAACTTACTTGAAATCTTTCTCCGTCAAATTTATCTTCAATCTGATAAGTTTTGTCTGGCGACAGTTGATGTACGTCCGTGACATCCATTCTCTCGGACAGCATGGGACAGATCGCGTAGCCGATTTGGACACCCAGTTCCAAAGGTCTGATGTCACCGTCCTCAAACTCTTCGCACACCTGACAAAAATCATGATGATGATGAATTAAATCTAAAGCTAAAATAGTCTAACACCGGTTAATAGCCCGGTAGATGGTGACACAAAATTCTTGGTCATTTGTACCAGTATGGCGGTTCTTCAGGGGTCTAATTACGTAAAGGCAAAAAGGAAAATGATGGTCATAGCGCTCGCACGATTTGTTCCACAAAAATGCTTGTATTTTCAGATAGTCGAAAAAAAGAAGTAGGCGGTAGCGTAATGCCATACGCGACGCGAATACTTTAATTTAAATAAAACAATTCAACCATTTGTACCAGGCTAATTTTTGCATAGCTAATCATCGTCGAGTAGCCATTCACGAAAATCACCTTGCCATACTTTTCCGACAATTCCCAATGGCCGCCATACCACTGCAAAGGAGTAAATTTTTTTTTCGCCAAACGATTTGTACCTCCCTGAAACTTTTTTAACAGTTCCCTGTATGATCATAAATAGAAGTCTGATAATGCCATACAAATCGTTGATGACCAATGACCAAGAATTTTGTGTCACCATCTCCCGGTCTATAAGCTCAAGGTGGATCATCAATGACGTATAGCTTGGCAAAGAAGAGTGTGACGCGGTGACAGCTGGAACTAAGAGTTTTTATTTATGACAACACTACATCACTTGTCAACTCTAGTATATATAGTGTCAAAAGCGAAGCGTAGGGTTGCCTGTATTTAAAGAAAAGCGCCCTCATTTAATCCACACTCTTCTTTGCCAAGCTGTATCTTGTTATTTGAGGTTTTCTTCACGAATTAGATATTATTAGTTGGAGAATATAAGCGACAATATTCGTAATATTACATTGAAATTTAAAATAAGTCAACAAAAATGTTTAAATTAATGGCCAGTGGCATTCGCTCAACACGTCTTATAATTAATTAATCGCACCTAACTTATATTTCTTGGTAAAACAAATTAAATATACCTTCTGAATATTATTACAGTTTTGGAAGAGCTCTGGTGCGTCCGGATGGAAAGCGGCCAAAATGCGCTGTGTGCTCATACTCAGTTTCAAATCCTTCAGTATTATCCTCAGTATCCATTTGAACTCCGCTGCGTTTAACTTTTTCATCAGATAACTGAACGACTCGTCGAGAACAGCTGTAGAATAAGATAAAACTAAATGTTACTCGCGAATATTAGTGGATTAAGGCCCGTATAAATATTCAGTACTTAAGATGCGACCCGGTCTCAAGACGCGGTTCGGCTCTGTGATTGGTCCAAATTTTGACAGCCAACCAATCAAAGAGCCTGAACCGTGTCTTGAGACCGAGATGCATCTTGAGTACTGACTATTTATACGGGCCTTAGTACCGATGCTGTTTCGAAGTTTAATGCTTCTCATACCGATTTAGATAATTTTTGAATGTGAACTATTTTACTTTTAGTTAGGTACTAAACTAAAAGGAGCACTTCATTATCCTTTACACTCGTACGGTGGGACGGATAAACCTACATGACAGACAAGAGTCAATGTGAACTTTCTATTCCTTTACCTACCTATTTATTAGGAGCCACTCATACTATTATGTAGGCCTACTATGAAACCATTTTGAGGCTCATTACGAGCCACTCATACTATTATGTAGGCCTACTACGAAACCATTTTGAGGCTTAAACAATCGAACGCGGAACGAGAATGCCGCGTCCTACTCTAACAACGTCATTTAACGTTTGTTAGAGTAGGACGGAGCATTCTCGTACGATTAATGTTTGAGTCTCAAAACGGTTTCGTGGTACGGCCCCTGAAACAAATTCAACTTACGTCCTTTATTGCCCGTTTCGGCTGAAGCAATAGTGTCTAGCACTTCATTTACCACACCAACGCTCACGGTCGACGCATCTTGGCCAATTCTAGACTTTAGAACAAAGTATGCGACGCTCGCGAAATCACTATCATTTGAACCACTGTTTACAGCTCGAAAGTTCAACAGTTTCTGAGCTACGTCCGACTGTTTGTTGAGTCCAAGGACGTTCACCAATAGCCTTCCTAGCTTCGTCTCTTTTAGGTTGTAAGGGTTTCTCTCGCGCTCACAGTGTGGAAGTAGCAGTCTTAGTATAGGATAGAAGGTTGAATCCTGAAACAAATTGCAAGCTATGAAGTAATAATTGGCAGTAGATAGGATGTATCATGTAGGACAGTACCTACTTAAACGTGGTTTGATTTAGGACCTACCTACTCCTGCTACCTAGGGTACCGTAGGGCTTAAATAGACAACCAACTGACCAAATCTATGGCTGTGGTATCGCAAACCATAACAACGACGTAAGCTTTAATTTGCACGGGATCGAAACAGCGCCCCTAGTGGCATTAATTAAAAACTTACTGCCACACTCAAAGACATTTAATTATGATTATCGTTTTTATTATTCGTAGTTATTTTATTATTATTAACCCATAATGAAGAGTCTGACAGATAATGTATGAGTCTTTAATGTCAAATTTTAAAATTAAATTCCCTAATTAATGTTCCACTCTGAGTACGGCAGTCAGTTAAAGTTCATACTCAGCACTCGGCCTATTTTAAGGCGATAGTAAATTCTTTGCATTTTAGATGTTCACGAATCACGGTTGATGTTATTTCTTACTCCACTACAGAAAACTAAATGCCGCACTCAGAGACATTTAATTATGATTAACCTTCAATTTAATGAAGAGTTTGACGGATAATGTATGAGGCAAAGTGCCTGCCCAGATGAGGCGTTTTACGCGTGAAGTGCATACGCGCGTTTCAATTTCTATTGCATGCAGATAGCGCGTTTTACGCGCGTTTTTATGCTACAAACATGGACTCGAATTTATCACGCTCCATTCAAATACGTCCATTCGCAACGGACTCGCGCGTAGTAGATACTGGACGCTGCAATGGCAACTCGACTCGCGCGTCGCTCGCGCGTTAAACGGGCGAGCGACGCGCGAGTCAAGAGTCCCGCTCATTGCACGCGTTTTACGCGCAAGTAAGGAAACGCGCGTAGGCAACGGGATATATATATATATGTATGTAGCTCTAGTATCTCGAGTACGCGCGTAAAACGCGCGAGTCGCGCACTCGCGCGTATATTCGCCTCATCTAGACAGGCTCTTATGTCAAAATTTTAAATTAATTACATTTAGAAGTAATTAATTTAAAATTTACAAGTAATTAATGTTCCACTCTGAGTACGGCGGTTAAACTACTACTTTAAACGCGCCATAAACGTTATTTAGTCATATCTGAGTCCTACGAATCTGGGTCACAAAACGAATGACAAAAATAGTTTTGTAGATAATTTATACTGGATTCAAAATCAGTAATTAAAATAACCACCGAATAATATTTACCTTTTTTCCAATAGTTTTCGCAACTTTCATTCTGAAGTCATTAACAAAGTTCATCAAAATTTTATTTTGTTCCTGTCTTTGTTTTTTTCTTTTATACAATTTTTCAAATAATAAACATACTTCATTAAATGTTATTTCATTCGCTGGTGTTATGTTTGCGTCAGCCATTCTTGTGAATCTAAAAGAAACACTAGTTTAAAACGACATTAAACGACACACTAGAGTAAAGGGCAGTAAGTGGAGAAGATTTAATAATTATGGCTTAAATATAGTAAATTTCATATAGGAAAAGATCACTAGTATGTTAAAAAATGTTTTTCAAACTGACTGTTTAAAGGTGAGATTCCTCTAAGCGAAATTATTAATTTTAATTAATTATTGCATCTTCATTCTTCCCTATTATTTATACAATTTTAGACTCTGTCTGTAGAGCTACTAGAGAAGTATTTCATAACTGTATAACTGCTAAAGGTGTTTGGCAAAAGAAAGACATCATATTAGGTACTGTAAAGTTTATTTATACAACCAAGTATTTTAAAATATATCTTCTAGCTATTTCTGGAGAATGGTCTTTGTATATAACATATAAGTTAAAAGCAGCCTCCTTTGTTAAGTCTATAACACCGTGCTGACTACACTGGGCTATAGGTCCACATTTAAGGGCCTTTTCATAGCACTCTATTGCTAGATTATTTATATTTAACATTTGGTATGCCCTTCCTAGGTTATAGTATGCTTCTTGGTCGCATTTTCGTAGTTTTTGATATGTCTGCATGTAAGAAATTCCTTGTAAAATTAAATTATGATGTTTGTCAACCGTCTTCTGAGCTGCAAGTGACAAAATACTGATGGCAATAAGAAGAGCCGAAATTGGCTCTCTGCAATGATCATGGTATTCCAAGTAATATTTTAAAGCTATCAAGTATCTTCCAGATATAAAAAAGTTGTTCCCATAGAACAACAATCTGACTACATTACAATCTTTCTGAAAGAGCCTAGTAATATAACGATTTTGTACACATTCCTCATAATAATTGAAAACATATCCTAGTAAGTTAAATATCCTTGTGCCATAGTATTTATTGGCTAAATCTCTTAAAAACCTCAATGTATTTTTAAAATCTCGATTCAACATACAAGATTGTGCACAATAGTATTCCAATTGTTGCCTGTAATTTGAAAATCCTTTAACAAGAAAAGCTGTGAATGTTAATCTTTCCATAATTGGATACAATTTGTTTTGGAAAGCAATGTTATAGAGTTCAAGAAAAAATTCCCACTCCTCTTCTACTGGTATTTTAAATGATTCATCAGCAAACTGTATATCATCCTCACTATGTATACTTTCTCCTCTGAGTGTCCGAAAATTATGCAAAAGCTCCAGTGCCCCTTTCACTCGACTTGCCATGATCAATTCCTCCTGATGTCTAAGTTTTGTTCCATGTCTAGATAAAAATATTTCACCAACTTCTAAATATTTCAGTAACATGCTGTACTTTTTTAAAACTTTACACTGCTCATAGAGAAGAGAGGGACTAACAACAAATTTAGGATCTTGTTGCAGGATGTTCAAAGCTTCATCGATGCACCCCTTGGACTCAAGAATGGTAAACAGTTTTCTACGGGCATCCGGATGTTGTGGAACATGTTTCAGAACCTTGTGATATGATTCCACTGCATCATCAATTCTACCCAAGTTGAATAAACATTCAGCATGCTTGAGCCAGACAGCCCCTAAATCAAAATTTGTGTTCCTAACTAGAGGTTCTAAAAGCTTTATAGCCATTTCGTGGTGACCCACAGCTGAAAATGCTTCTTCTATGTCCATGTAAAGATCCCCAGCTTTTTCCACATCATTCGTTAGAAAATCACTTAATAGTGTTTGAACTAGGTTGAATGCACCCAAATGTATGAAGCACACTAAAAGTTTGCTTTTTAGATCAATAGCCAAATTATCTGGGATCGTGCAATTCATATAGTTTGTCTGCTCTTCGATTTCACCAGTTGCAGTTTTGAAAGTTTGTATTTCGGCTTCAATGTCAATACCCACTCCTGATACAAAAACTTCTATACAGGTTTGATACTGTTTTTGTGCTATCAACATTTCCAAGTAAATATTCATATCTTGCGGTGTAAACAATGTTGGGCATTTCTTAAATGCTGCTGATAACACTTCAACAGTTCTCTCTACTTCTGTACTAGTGTCATACAGAGATGCAGCCATCCTAGCATACTTCATGATAATTTCACCTTTGTGAGGTGACATAGAAGTCACAATTTTATGGTAACACTTTACTCGAGATATATTCAATGAATTTAGTGGAAATTTAATTTCTTCCAAATACTCTATAAATTCTAACCGCCTGAGGTGCGTTTCCATATTTTGAGGTTCTGCTTTTGTTGCTTGAGTGTAGCAAATCATTGCCTGCTTAATGTCATTTCGTTGCTTAGATATTCCGGCTAGTCTCCACCATTCATCAGCATCGGCGCGGCCCAAATGAGCTGCGAGTAGAGAAAATTGAAGTGATTTGTCAGAATCATTCTCATATATTTGTGCGAGTGTCTGGTAAGGTTCGGCGGCTGTTGGCAATTGCTTAATAATTTCATGACACATCCTTTCCGCCATTTCTACGTCACCACGAGCGAAACGTAAGTTGGCTTCTCCCATCAAGCCCAGAAGTGCTGTTGAAAGGCGAGTATATCTGCGCTTTTTTTTCAAGATTTTACTTAGCTGTCTAGACTGCTGGGGTTCCTCCTCGAATCTTTTGTCCGCCTCGTCTAAATCTTCTTCTTCGTCACCTTCATACCACTCACTTGAATATTCAGCAAAAGACATTTGACCGCTCAAAAACTTGTTTGTTAACTCTTTTTCGATATCCATTTTTTCAGGACCGCCTTCTTGTGGTAGTTCCGAGTCCATTTTGGACAACTTAGTTGAGTTATTAAAAAATATAAAAATAAAAATTTTACGTACAACAAAGTGTAATTATTTATAAAAAGAAAAAGCAAAGTTACATACTCACAATGCTTACAACAAGGATTTATCTAAAGTGAATCCCAATATTTACAAAATTATACTTTACGGAAAACTGAAATCTAAAGACTTTTTAAGACAGTCAATCAATGGATAATTTGTAGTGTAATATTTCCGAAAATAATAACACCGCATGCGATGTTGCAAAACATTTTGTTTTGACATTTTCTATTTTTTTTTTTTGTTATTATGGCACTTCGGCTATTTAACCATGGCCATTGGCCAGTGTCGAGTATAAAATATAAATATGACGGGAAAAGTTTATGGCTGTATATGGCTTTGTTGCTTTAATATAACCCTAGCATTGACATAACAATAACAAACTATATAAAGGTAGTCATGTTGGGCTCTGGCCACCCAAACCTTAGAATAATAACATGAATATTAACAGATAAGCACTTTAAGGATCCCAGAGGTATCCATTACCAGGGATCGCTAGAGAAAACCTGTGAGGTCTCCAGCGACTCCGGGGCATTCGTTCAGAGCATCCAACTCTGCTCAGACGTGTCATAATTAAGTTTAATTGTAATTAATTTTAAGTTTAACTTTAATAAATTTTATTAGTTTTTAAAAAAGCATTTTCCGCTCCCCAAAGTTTGACTGGCGCAGCCGGTAGGATTTTTCCGTAAAAAGCACGACCTTCAAAATTAGGACGGCATAGGGAAAATCCGGAACCATCAAATAAATTTTGTCAAAGTGCGGGAACCAAAAGCGATGATTGCAGCAGCGGCGGGTTGGTGAGTACAACTTTTCACCTTCCTTTCCCTTCGTTATTTTCGGAATCAAACCTTGTCCGTATAACGTTATCTGGTTTTAAGAATTTTAGATTTTAAGTGATACAAAAAGTAATTAAATAAATAAAATCAAATGAATTAATGTGCAGTAATAAATAATATAAAATTGTGTTAAAATATATTGAGAAAGAAATTCTAATTTAAATAATTATAATTAACATTGAATTCAAAATCATTCTTTGTTAAAAATTAGTGTTAAGAATAGTAAGTTAGTGAATTGAATTTTATTTTTAATCGAGCCACTACGATATATCATCAAGTTTTATAAATAAGTTTTATGAATTTTATATTTTAATATTGTGTGAATTTTCGTGAATTTTGTGTGTGTTTTAACCGTAATCGTATTTTCTTTTAAGTTTTATTACTTTAAATTCTTTTATTAAAAATGGAGCAAATAACGTTAATTCCCGGTGAATTTCTAAAATTAATTCCTCTTTTTAATGGTGATAAACGTCACCTTAACCTTTATTTAAGAAAATGCGAGTACGTTATAGATAAGTTTAAGGGCGGCGAGGCTCAGAATCTCTACATAATGCAATGTATTATGAGTCGCCTGATAGATAGTGCAGCTGCACTGATTAGCGAGCGCGAGGATATAGTTACATGGTCTCAATTTAAAGAAATCTTAATACAACATTTTGGTGATCCTAGGAACGAAGAGTGCATTGCTATAGAATTAGAAAATTTAAAAATTAAACAAGGGGAAAGTTTTCTTGATTTTTGCAATAGGATTCAAGCCGTGCGTTCAGTATTAATATCCAAGGTAAATCATATTACGAATGCCGAAATTAAGCAGAGTAAAATCATTATATACAACCACACCGCATTAAATGTATTTCTTTATAATTTACCCGAGTATATGGTGCGAATAGTTCGTTTAAAGTGTCCAGATACTTTAGAAAAGGCATTAAGCATAGTTTTAGAAGAAGTTAATTTTAATGAGCAGTACAGTGCGAAAAATAAATACGCCAGTACTAAACCACAGTTGCAAAATTCAAATTTTAAAAATTATAATGCAGGTAATTTTCCTTTCAGTCAAAATAAGTTGCAACAGCAGATTCCTAAATTTAATTTTGGTTTACCTCAGAATAATTTTAATAAGCAACAATTTAATAGTTTTGGGGCTCAGCCTGGCCCATCCCAATTTGGATATAGGCCTAGTTTTAATAATATGAATAACCAATTTGGATATAAACCGAATTTAAGCAACTTTAATAAGGGCGGTTCGTTCCCTACGCCCAAAATAACACCACAGCAGTTTGGTCAAAGACCACCACAACCGTTTGGCTTTAGACCACAGCAGCAATTTGGTTTTAGACCACAACAGCCATTTGGCTATAGACCCCAAATGAATTATGGATTTAAATCTGCAACAAATCCTCAGGATACAGATGTGTCAATGAGAACAGCACCTTTTAATAAGCCTCAATTAAATGAAATTCATTTTAGCGAAGAACAGAATATTGATCCTTATTTTAATAGTGAAATAAATAATTATGATCCTAATATATACAATGAAAATTATGACTTAAATTACGATCAGAATTTTACAGATTATGTTAGTGAGGAAATTTCAGAATCGAATCAGGAAAATTTTAATGAAATACAAAACACTAATGATAGTGTAGAAAATTTTCACATAATAGCCTCAAGTTGCACACAGAAAAAATAGAACTAAATTGTGACCCAAATTTAAAATTACCGCATATTTTTATCCCGGAAATTAATGGAAAATTTATGATAGACACAGGAAGCACAAAATCTTTCATCAAACCAGAACTAGCATATCACTATTTTCAACCGTATTTACTTAATGAACCATTTGAAGTAGTTAGCACACATGCATCTAGTAAGCATAATGAAGTTATAGAAATACCACCGTTACCCACACTAAAATCTAATATATTTCAAAAATTTTACGTTTATAATGTTGATTCTAGATATGACGGGTTAATAGGCAATGACCTGTTAAAACAATTAGAAGCAGTTATAGATCTAAGAAATAAAATACTTAAAATTAAAAATGCACAAATTCCCATTATATATAATGACTCACAATATAAAATACAGTTACCACCACGTTCAGAACTAAGAGTATCCTTACCTACCACTCAATATTCAGGAGATGCCATTATTAATTTTACAGAATTTTGTGAAGGTGTACGCATGCCAAGTGCAATAGTTAAATGTGTAAATGGTTACGCTAAAACAGTTATTCAAAATTTATGCGATGAAGAAATGACTTTAACAATAAAATCTCCTTTTGTAGTAACTAAATATGAAAGCACTAATTGTGAGGTTAATAAAATAAATAGCACAGATGAATTAAATAGTAATATAGAAATAGATAAGCTATTAGAACAAAATTTAAATAAATTAAGATTAAATCATATGAATAAAGAGGAAAAAGAGAAAATTTATGAGCTGTGTAAGGAATATAAAGATATATTTTATTGCGATAGTTTACCACTTACCTTTACTAACGATATTAAGCATTTTATAAGAACCAAAAACGAGGACCCCATATATGTTAAGCCTTATAGGCATGGTTTTGTGCAATCTCAAGAAATAGAAAGGCAGGTACAAAAACTTTTACATGACAATGTTATTCAAGAATCTTTTTCTCCATGGAGCGCGCCTGTTCACCTGGTCCCAAAAAAAATGGACGCTTCAGGCGAGCCTAAATATAGAATGGTTATCGACTATAGACGCCTCAATGAAATTACCATAGACGACAAATACCCTCTACCACATATAACAGATTTATTCGATAAGTTAGGCAAAAGTATTTATTTCTCAACCATAGATTTAGCAAGTGGTTATCATCAAATTGAGATTAACGAAAGCGACCGTCAGAAAACTGCATTTAGCACCCAGTCAGGACATTACGAATTTAGTAGGATGCCGTTTGGCCTTAAAACTGCCCCAGCAACTTTTCAACGCACTATGAATAACGTCCTGAGAGGACTTCAAGGCATTCACTGCTTGGCATATATTGATGACATTATAATTTATTCAAAAAGTTTAGCAGAACATATCGATAGTTTAAAAAAGGTTTTTGACAGGTTGCGAGCCACAAATTTTAAAGTTCAATTAGATAAATCCGAGTTTTTAAGGAAGGAAGTTCTCTACTTAGGGCACACCATCACACAGGATGGGCTTATGCCAAACAATGATAAAATTAAAGCTGTATTAAATTACCCTATTCCTAAGACAATTACCGAAATCAAAAGTTTCCTTGGCTTGATCGGTTATTATAGGAGGTTCATCAAAGACTTTTCAAAGGTTACAGAACCACTAACGTCATGCCTAAAAAAACGTAATAAAATCGTAATAAATGAAAATTATATACAAGCGTTTCAAAAATGTAAAGAACTTTTAGTTAATGCACCTATTTTACAATATCCGGATTTAGAAAAGCCTTTCATATTAACAACTGACGCATCTGGCGTTGCTTTAGGAGCAGTGCTGTCACAAGGCCCTCTTGGCAGCGACCATCCAGTTGCATATGCTAGCAGAACCCTCAGCGATACAGAAAAAAGATACAGTACTATAGAACGCGAGTTGTTAGCCATTGTGTGGGCTGTCAAACATTTTAGGCCTTATCTTTTCGGAAGGAAATTTACAATATTTACCGATCATCGTCCATTGGCATGGTTATACTCCATAAAAGAACCCAATAGTAAACTAACTAGATGGCGGCTTAAACTACAAGAATATGATTTTCAGGTAATATACAAAAAGGGAAAACAAAATACTAATGCGGATGCATTGTCACGAATTCAATTAAATGCTTTAGGCTCTGATTCAGATGATAGTGACGTCTCAATGAAAGTTAATGTTAATGATAAAAATACAAAAAATTCTAAATTGCAAAAATATATTGATGAAGTTACGGGCGATATAGCAAAATTAGCTAGGAAAAAGGATAGTGAAAACGATGAAATTATATCAATTGGTTCCGATAGCGATAGCAAAACCTTAACTATATCTGATACATCTAAAACTATTTCAGTTAGTCCTAGGGAATTAGATCAAGTAGAACAGTACCCCATACCTTCCATTTCCAGTCATACAGATACTATACATTCTGACATAGAGACGGATAGTGCCGGAATACCAATTTTAAAAGAAGCAATAGATACAAAACCAAACCAAATTTTAGTCTTCTCGTGGTTCAAAAATGAATTATGTGTTAAAAACTTATCCACCCCTAAACGTAAAATATTGGAAGTATTTTTACCCCTCAAAAATACCGAATTAGTTAAAGATTTTCTAAAAGAATATATCCGTCCGAAAATTAAATATTTTATATACTTTGAGAATATTGAACATAGGGCAGACTTTGCCAATACTGTAATTAAATTATTTAAAAAGGATACAGTTAATTTAATAGAGTGCACAGAAAGAGTAATTTTTATAGATGATGAAAACGAGCAGAAAGCTATAATAAAAAAATATCACGAAGGCAAGACATGTCATCGTGGTATCAAAGAAACTACAGTTAGGATAAAGCGCAACTATTTTTGGGATAATTTACAAGAAACCGTAACAGCTATAATAAATGCTTGTGAACTTTGTAAAAAGATGAAGTACGATAGGAAACCACTTAAACCCTTAATACAGTTAACTCAAACACAAGAGGCACCCTTTCAAGAAATTTTCATAGATTTATTCAGTATTGAAGGAAAATATTACTTAACCATTATAGATGCTTTTAGTAAACTTGGACAAGCAATTCAAATTAGTAATCGCTCAACACCTGAGGTAGTGCGTGCTTTAATTAAATATTTTTCATTTTACGGTATACCGAAGAAAATTTCAAGTGACCCAGGTACCGAATTTAACAATACATTAATGCGAGAATTAACCGACATGTACAAAATAGAGCTTCACATTTCTACACCAAACAATCCAAACTCTACAGGAGTTATAGAAAGGTTTCATTCAACTTTAATAGAAATATATAGATTAGCTAAGTATGAGCAAAAATTTACAGATGCTGCTTCTGTCATGACTTACGCTATAATGGCTTATAACAATACAATCCATAGTGTCACTAAGCATACACCTTTCGAAGTAGTTTTTGGGCACACCGATGCTAATAGTACATTTGACGTAGATTTTAATAAATACTATATGCAACAATTACTCAAAGATCATGCAAAAAGAACAAAACATTTATATCAATACATTTCAAGTAAATTATTAGACTCTAAGGAGAAAGAAAGATCAAAAAAAGGTGGTGAAAAAGAAATTGAATTTGAAACAGGAGATTCTATTTACGCAAAGGCAGTTAATACTAGGAAGAGTAAAGATAAACCATTATATCAGAAAGCAAAAGTTAGCGGTACAATAGAAAGAAATGTAGTGCCAATACAAGTAGGAAATAGAAATACAAAAGTTCCCATTAAAAACATAAAACGGCCTCCACAGGTGGTGCGTCGTAGTCCTGGCAATGATGCAGGAAAACCAGGCCCTTCAAGTTACGAAAATTGAAGAAAATTCGGGGCTCCTACCACTTAAAATAGGGAATGCATACATGCAAACAGATAAGTGGGTTATTGTTAAGATATTAGATTTAGAAAGAATAGCAGATAATTTAGTATATTATATAAATAGTTATAATGAATTTAGTATGTTAATAAATACAAGTAAGCCGTATCCTAATGAATTTAGTAATTTAAGAGATCAAGTAGAATATATTCGTGATTCGACGATAAATAAGATTAAGCAAATTTTCCCTTTACAAAAATTCAAACGCGGACTTTTAAATCCCCTTGGATCCGTCATTAAATCGATTACTGGCAATTTAGACCATGAAGATGCACTGCGTTATGACAATCTTATTGAAAATTTATATAAAAAGCAAAGTTCTATTCAAAATAAGATCACCTTCATTACCAAAATTATTGATCATCATATTAATAGCACTGAGGTACTGTATAATAATTCTTTAATTTTCGATGAGCGTCTTAAAAGGATAGAAAGAATGTTAAAAGAAATTAATACCAAAGAAAATAATTCAATTTATTCCACTTATGTTTTAGGTATGTATACCACTTTTATTAACAGTTTTCGCATTTTATATGTTACTATTAATGAAATAGAAACAGCTTTAGCATTAAGTAAGGTTGATGTATTACATCAGTGTATAATTAATTCCACAGAATTATTTGAAATATTGTCACAAGTTGAAAAAGTTCATAATTTAGTTTACCCTGTATCTATGAATAATTTAGTTAAAATAGAAAGAACTATTACTGTTAAAGCTTTTATTAAGGGAAACCAGATCACGTTCATATTAGAGGTTCCGCTCATTAGTAATGATACTTACGATATTTATAAAATGTTTTCTTTACCGATGTATGATGAGCAAAAAAATAAAACATATATAATTATTCCTGAATACCCTTTCCTCATGGTGAAAAGTTCAATGTACATATCACTAGTATCGCCTTGCCAGCAAATCTCGGAGAATGATCAGTACCTGTGCACCGAAAAGGAAATAGTTCCCTATGTCTCTACAACGTGTGCGGAGCAGATGATGGAGTATAGTAAAGATACGTCTCTTTGTATACCAAGGGCCGTACAAATAGAAGAATTAAAGTTGCAAAAACTTCCCTCATCCAGATATATTATGTATTCCAGAAACAAAATTGTTATTTCCGAAAAGTGTGGAAATGAAATGAGCAAGACGCCTGTAATTGGTACTTATATTATAAGATTGGAAACTGGATGCGAAATCATAATTGGGAAAATTCATCTGCGCAGCGAGCAACACGCCTTAAGAGAAATAAATTATCAGATAATGCCACAACTACATTTCCCTAAACCGAAGAATGAAATTTCTGAGGACCTGCCATTGGATATAAAAGGAGTTAACCTGGATGACCTGAAACACCTGTCGACGATAATCAAATCGCAAAAGTTCAGTGATAGTGATGAAGTGCAAATAATAAAAGTCAATAGTGTCAGTGTCGCAACCCTCATATTGTATGTCATAATTTTATGTCTCGGTGTATCCCTAGCATTATATAAATTTAGAAATAAGTTAATTTTACTAAAAAATCGAAACCCTCAGAACTCTGGAAATTCGTCTGATGGTTTCGAACTTAAGGGGGGAGGAGTCATGTTGGGCTCTGGCCACCCAAACCTTAGAATAATAACATGAATATTAACAGATAAGCACTTTAAGGATCCCAGAGGTATCCATTACCAGGGATCGCTAGAGAAAACCTGTGAGGTCTCCAGCGACTCCGGGGCATTCGTTCAGAGCATCCAACTCTGCTCAGACGTGTCATAATTAAGTTTAATTGTAATTAATTTTAAGTTTAACTTTAATAAATTTTATTAGTTTTTAAAAAAGCATTTTCCGCTCCCCAAAGTTTGACTAGGTCTTTGACTAGTCTTTGACCCATAATAATTTATAATGAGCGCACTCGGTCCTAGACTACTCGTATAGTAGTCGTGTACGATTAGCACAGAAAAGTGAAAACCTGCCTTAAGAAAAAAATAAAAAGAAGAAGAAGTAGAACTCAAGTCACAGCTGTTTTGCTATCAAAATAACAAAAATCTAGCAAAATATTTCTGTTTTGCAAGTACTGACCAAAGTTTACTTTCAAACAATCGTGCAATGTGAAAGGGAAATATTTATAGAGTGCTCCATAGTATTGTTGAATTAGTTTTATGCATTTGTGTTTCACTATTACATACGAACGTAAATTTAATCCCTAAGCACAAAAGGTAAGGTCTTTGTTTAATGGAATCGAGCACTGTATAAAAATAGCATTGTTTCGAGACTATCCTATCTAGGCCACATTTTATTGAACTGCTTCTAATCTTCTAAAACTCTTACCGACTTATGCAATATCTTCCAACGCAACAAATTATTTTTTAATTTATTTAGGATCCCATGGAAAACGAGATTTGTCTTTGTCCATATAGAGAATACTGGTTTGTTTTATGTCCTGTCATAAGCCTTAGTCATACACTGTATTGTTATCTTTTAATTTCACAGCTGTTATTTGTAGACTAAAATGTGTGAAGTTCTTGAAACAACAGAAAACTTTAATTGTGAAACCGAAACAGATTTAGCAGAAACAAATTATGGTGAAATTTATATGTCAGCTGAACCAACATTTGAAAATTTGCCACTAGAGGTACTAACACAATTTTAGACATATAATATTATAAAATTGAATCAAGTAAGAACAAACAAATATTGTCAGTCAGTGCTTAATTACAGACAGCTGAAATGCTTTTATAACAAATCATTTTAGAGATAATTAACTAATTTATATTTAACCCGTCAATCGTGGGAAAACGATACATAATAGATATTCTATTGTGTCTCGGATGCCGGTGACCGTTTGGGGCTTGATGAATTAAGTCAGATATTATATTGTTTCATTTTAGATTATACTTAAGATATGTTCATATTTGGAAGCAGACTTTTTGAGATGTACTCTAAGAAGAGTATGCAAAAGGTTTATGGATATTTTGGAAGATGAAAATCTGTGGAAACACTGGGTACACGAGAGGGTAAAAGGCTTTTTCCCTCCATTGTGCTACTTAGAAACTTACGATGAGACCCAAATTGATTGGCCTGAAGTATGTGTTGAAATGGATGTAGAGAAGAGTAAATGGTACAATGTGGAGAAAACTATGAAACACCTAATAATCAAAGATGTGCACTACGCTTCTGTGGATACAGTGCTGTTAATGAATGTAAGTATTATTTGCTATCAGTATAATAAATAGAAGTTGAATAAAACTCAATCAGTGTACGTACATTATTAAGCATTAACATTTTAAAGTTTGTTTTAGCAAGGAAAAACATGCATCTCTGGTGGTAGAGATAGATGCATAGCATTGTGGGATGTAAAAGACATAGAATCAAATGCATCAAGTGAATATGAAACTGTATTAACAGGTTTAAAACCAACCAAGCTAAAACATGACGGCCATGGCGGATGGGTCTGGGACTTAGCAACCGATGAGGATGTTCCAAATATTATATACTCTGCATCATGGGATAGTACTGTTAAGGCTTGGGACATTGAAACTGGTTTAGAGTGTCTAGAAACATTCCAGTAAGTGATAAATTAAGACAAACATAGTTATGCTCTAAGTAAGTTCACTTTGAACCTGAGCAGCAAATTAATATTGCACCAATAGATCTCGTATATTGTTACGTGCTAGGGTTCGAAGGATTTGGAGAAAAAGACCTGCTGACTCTTAAAAAGACTTTACTAGCTCACACAATTCACTAAGTCCAAACACTAAGCACTAAGTCCAAACACTAAGCACTAAGTCCAAACACTAAGCACTATTGATCACTTGTTTTCGCTCCGAAGTCGCCTCGAGGATTGCTCAGATAAAACTGAATTGCCGGGCCGTCTACCTGCGGCTATTTATATGGCGAGACGAATTCTAGAAAGTTCTTCCCCGATTAACGTAAACAAGTAAACAACTGTGGGATGTTTCTAGAAAATACGCGTAAGTAAACATACACCTAACGCCATCTAGTATAAAGTAGGGGATCTATGTTTTCTGTGTTTCCCTGATCAGTTTCGCTGGTTTGACGCTAGATGGCACCACGTGTCCGTATCCATAACACCACTCCCCTCTTAGAGGTGCTCGTCCCGAGCATCGTTGTTACTGCCATGGTAACGCGCCAGACGGTCTATGTGTACCACTTTGAATGTCCCTCTGGGTTGCTTTTGAATCCTGTAAGTCACATCATTCAATCGGGTAATCACTTTGTATGGGCCGTCCCACTTGGTCTGCAGCTTTGGAGATTTCCCTTTTCGGCGAGTTGGGTTATGCAGCCACACCAGTGACCCTTCTTCGAAGCCGCTCGTGTTCGATTTCCGGTCGTATCTGGTCTTCATGTTCTCACTTGACTGTAACCCATTTTCCCGAACCATGGCGTGTATATAGCGCATCTTTTCCCTTAAATCGCAGACATAGTCTTGTACGGTCTTTGGTTCCCCCGGTGACCCTCCTGTCAAGAGGTCTACTGGTACTCGTAGTTCCCTACCGTAATTGACATACGCCGGGGTAGCTTTTATGCTCTCATGCTCGGCGGTACGGTACGAGAGAAGGAAGAGTGGTATATACTTGTCCCAATCTTTTTGTCTGTCATCTACCAATTTCGCCAAATGCCTCTCAAGGGTCTGGTTAAATCTCTCAACCATTCCATCAGACTGTGGATGGTACGCGGTGGTCCTCGTCTTATGCATTCCCAAAATTCTGCACACTTCCTGGAAGACCTGCGATTCGAAATTCCTGCCTTGATCAGAATGGATTTCCAGAGGCACACCAAAGCGAGATATCACTTCTTCGACTAACTTAGTAGCGACTGTTGTAGCTTCTTGGTTTGGTATCGCGAACACTTCGGGCCATTTGGTGAAGTAGTCCATGACGACCATAAAATACTTGTTTCCCGATTCCGTTACGGGAAATGGCCCAGCTACGTCAACTGCAATTCGTTCCCACGGTGCGCCAACGTTATACAGCCGCAGGTTCCCACGGCTCCTGGTCTGTGGTCCCTTCACTGCAGCGCAAGTAGTGCATTTGCGGCACCAATCCTGTACATCATCTCGACAATGCAACCAGTAGAATCGTTCTCGCACTTTTGTTAACGTTCTCTTTACACCTAAATGACCTCCTGATACGCCATCGTGTATTTCACGGAGAACATCTGGTACTCTCTTTCTCGGGACAACTATCTGAAGGTGGAACTCTCTGCCGTTAGTCTTCTCCCATTTCCGGTAGAGTATTCCATTCTGAAGAATCAGACTGTCCCATTGCGCCCAGTACGCCTTAGTAACAGCGCCAGTGGGTGCAACCTCACTCCAGATTGGTTTCACGTCACCCCGTTTCTTCCATGTGATGATGTGCCGAAGGTCGTCATCTCTTTCTTGAGCCTCCCTCATAGCATCATTCTCCCATGGACCCAAAGGACTTGTTTTCGTTAACTTTAATGTTACTTCATTAGATTCCTGCTTAACACAGTGTTTGCAGTCTTCTGAACACGGCCTTCGTGAAAGTGCGTCGGCATTCCCATGCGCCTTTCCGCTGCGGTGTTCTGTCTTGAAGTCATACTCCTGAAGTTGTTCAATCCATCGAGCTACTTGGCCTTCTGGGTTCTTGAATTGCAGTAGCCACTTCAAGGCTGCGTGATCAGTTCGCAGTAAAAACTGTCTGCCGATGAGATATTTGCTGAAATGTTGTAGCGTCTTTACAACAGCCAAGAGTTCTCTTCTTGTCACACAGTAGTTTCTCTCTGGCTTAGATAAAGATTTGCTGAAATATGCAATTACAACTTCTCTTTCGCCCTGTTTTTGAGATAACACCCCGCTAATGGCCGTGTTGCTTGCGTCCGTGTCGACTATAAACTGACCTTCAGGTTGTGGATACCCCAGGATTGGTGTTTCACACAGATGTTTCTTCAGTTCCTGAAAAGAATCTTCAGAAGTCTCGTCCCAAATAAACTGTCGTTTATCTTCTGTCAGCCGGTGTAATGGCTTGGCTATCTCCGAGAATCCCTTAACAAAACGCCTGTAGTAGGAGCATAGGCCGAGAAATGCCCGCACTTCGGTTTTGTTCTTAGGGGTCGGCCAATTTTGAACTGCTTCCAGTTTCTCCGGGTCCGTCTGGATTCCATCACTGGAGATAACATGGCCGAGATAATTGACCTTACTCCTGAATAAACGACACTTTTTCGGATTCAACTTTAACTTGGCCCCCTCTATTTTGGCGAAAACTCGTTCTAAGTTTCGCAAATGGTCCTCGAAGTCGCGGCCAACAATGATGACGTCGTCCAAGTAGACTAAGCAAGCCTCTCCAACTAAGCCTGCCAGTACACACTCCATGAGTCGCTCAAATGTGGCAGGTGCGTTGCACAATCCAAAGGGCATGACGTTAAACTGCCATAAACCTTTACCGGTGGAGAAAGCTGTCTTCTCCTTGTCTTTTGGATGAATTTCCACCTGCCAGTATCCAGATTTCAGGTCCAGGGTCGAGAACCATTTCATACCACTCAAGGTATCCAGAGTGTCGTCGATTCGAGGTAACGGGTAACTGTCCTTCTTGGTGACATCATTGAGACGTCTGTAGTCCACACAAAATCTTGTGCTACCATCTTTCTTCTTCACTAACACAACAGGTGAGCACCACGGACTTGCAGACGGTTCAATAATCTTATGTCTTCTCATGTCCTCCAAAAGGCCTTCAACTTCTTTTTCCTTTGCAATGGGTATCCGTCTTGCTCGTTGACGAATTGGATTCTCGCTTCCGGTATCTATCCTGTGCTGAACCATCGACGTTCTTCCAAGGTCCCCTTCCTGACTGGAGAAGATATTCGCGTGGCGTTGTAAAAACTTCTTAGCTTTCATGCACTGCGAATAAGTCAGATTACTCTTGCAGTCATCGAGTAGCTCGGTCGCTATTCCGTAGTTGCTGCTGTCTGCTGAGTCTGAGCCTGTTATCGAACTACACTTTCTCATCCAGACAACTTCCTCGCACTTTCCAATGACGTCACCTTTGTTCAAGCAGATCTCGCGATCACCAAGATTCAAAACCCTGACCACAGCGTTACTGCTTCCACTAACAAGGGTTCTCGCCGTCATCAGTTTTTGCGCTGATGTCTTGGTAGGTGTGTCTTCGATCAACACGCATCTGTTTGATTTCTTCTTTCCAGCTGGCGGTAGTTTCACCAGCACTCTAGCTTCTGCTCGTCCAGGTATAATGACTTCCTTTACACATGCGACTTTCCCGCAGGCGCCTCCAAGGATGAAAATTTCTTCTTTGCCACACTTGAAAACTCCGTCAGCGACATTAATTTTGCAGTGGTGTTTCTTCATGAAATCCAAACCCAAGATGCAATCATCCATAATCTCAGCCACGATAACGTCATGAGGGTATGAGTAACCCCCTACATTAATCGTAACTGATATTTCTCCCAGGACGGGTATTGGCTGACCGGAGGCAGTAAGAAGCCGACAGTTAATTCTCCTCTTATGTCTCCTTGCGGCTTTCACTAGATTTGGGTTCACTATCGTTCTAGAGGCTCCTGTGTCTAGAGTCATTTTGCAATCCGTCCTGTTAATAGTCCCCTGAATCACAAGACCATTCCCGCTGCATGCTTGGGAGATAACAGTTATCGGGGCTTCCTCCGCGTCAGCCAGTACTCGCCCCTTAGTCCTGGCTTTTATTCGTTTCCCTGATCCCGGGCAGGGGACGAAGCTCCTTGCTTCTTCAGCTCCGCTACTTGTTCCTCGAGCCTTTTCATCCTTGCCATCTGGGTCTCCTTCTGCGGGCAGTTGAGCTGAAGATGGCCCCTCTCACCGCACTTGTAGCACATGGCTCCAAAACTTCTCTTCGTGGGAGCCTTGACCTCCTTAACTTCTTCAAAGACCTCGTGGATCTTATGGGTCTGTCGTATGTCACGGCGAACAGCCTCGACCTCCAAAGCATGCGCCAATGCTTCCTTTAGCGAGGTGTGGTGACGTAGCCTCACTGCAGCTCTGACTTCTAGGTCCCTGATTCCGTCGACAAATGCTTGCACAATATTCGTGTCGATCATCTTGGAATCGGCTCTTGGGTGTGCCTTCTTGACCAGTTTTTCAATTTCCAACGCCCATTGTTGTAGTCCCTCTCCTGAGCGTTGGACTCTGTCACGAAGTTGAGCACGGAACACGTGCTCCAGGTGTCGCTCCCCGTATCTGGATTCAAGGGCCTCCATCAGGTCTTGGAACCCATTTCCTGTATGTGCTTCTAGGACCGACAAAGCTTGCCCTCTGAGCGCAACAGTGAGAGCGGTCAGGCATTGTTCGTCAGTCCATCCGTTGGCAGAAGCAACCGTCTGGAATTGCTGACGATAAGCGTTCCAAGAAGTAGTACCGTCGTATGGTGGCACTTTAACTCTTGGTCCTTGTACCACTACTCCGGTAGTTCCACTAGACGTCGCGAGTCCTGTGGTTTCCAGGCGCACTTTCCACTTCTGTAGTTCTGTGAGGCCGGTTTTCACATTTTCCATATCCACTACTAGCCCGGTAACGCGTTCTTCCATTATGTCGACATCTTTTCGAAGCTTAGTCACCGTGTCACTAACATCCTTTATTGCCAATAGCGCTTTTTCTTGGAGGTCCTTTTGTTGCTCTTGAGACTCCTGTAAGGCGCCGAGCTTGCGGTCTTGTGACTCTTGCAAAGCGCCGAGCTTGCGGTCTTGTGACTCTTGCAAAGCGCCGAGCTTGCGGTCTTGTGACTCTTGCAAAGCGCCAAGCTTGCGGTCTTGTGACTCCATCATTGCCCTTTGCGAATTTTGCAAAGCCTGACTTTCAGCTCTTTGAGACTTCTGCAAAGCTTGAATTAACCCAATTATGCTTTCCAATTGAGGAGCCATTTGAGGGGCCGTAGAAACTACGGGCGTGGCAGGATGGATGGAGCTAGTCGACGGAGCCCAGTGGGCGGGGCCTGTGGGCGTGGCCTGAGTGGGCGTGGCCATGTCCAGAGTGGGCGGGGCCTGAGGGGCGTGGTCAGTGGGCGGGTCCCGGTGGGCGGAGCCAGTGGGCGTGGCTTCACCCGAAGTGGGTGGAGCCTGATGGGCGTGGTCAGTGGGCGGAGCCTGGTGGGCGGGGCCAGAGGGTGGGGCCTGCCCCGCCGTGGGCGGAGCTTGGTCCCCAGTGGGTGTGGTCTCCGCAGCCCGTCGCGCTCTTGTCCTGATACTTCCCTCGAAGTCTTCTCTCGGAGTCGATGGCACTGCGCCCTTGTCCTCACACTCCCCTTGAATTCCTCTCTCGGAGTCAATGGCAGCAGCTCGCTGTGCCCTTGTCCTGACACTCCCCTTGAAGTCCTCTCTCGGAGTCAATGGCATCTCCAAATCCCACTTCTGACACCAGTTGTTACGTGCTAGGGTTCGAAGGATTTGGAGAAAAAGACCTGCTGACTCTTAAAAAGACTTTACTAGCTCACACAATTCACTAAGTCCAAACACTAAGCACTAAGTCCAAACACTAAGCACTAAGTCCAAACACTAAGCACTATTGATCACTTGTTTTCGCTCCGAAGTCGCCTCGAGGATTGCTCAGATAAAACTGAATTGCCGGGCCGTCTACCTGCGGCTATTTATATGGCGAGACGAATTCTAGAAAGTTCTTCCCCGATTAACGTAAACAAGTAAACAACTGTGGGATGTTTCTAGAAAATACGCGTAAGTAAACATACACCTAACGCCATCTAGTATAAAGTAGGGGATCTATGTTTTCTGTGTTTCCCTGATCAGTTTCGCTGGTTTGACGCTAGATGGCACCACGTGTCCGTATCCATAACAATATCTTATAAGTTTTATGACTGCTCTATAGCAGCAAATCACACTGTGAATAGTGAAGCTTTGTGATTTTCTAATGAAGCAAATATATTTAATATTAATGGAATAATATTATAATTATCATATCAAATTTTTAATTCTTACTTATTATTTGTATTATTAAGTATCAATTGAAGACCAATAACTTTTTTGTCTATTTCAGATGTGGCATGTCAGCTCTTTCAGTTGCAGCATGTGACAAGATAGTAATGGTTGGTTTATATTCCAAAAATATATTGACATTTGACATAAAAAGTGGACCAACTGAAATAAGTTCATACAAACCCCATAGAGGACCAATATTAGCTTTATCAGCTTTCAAAGATAAAATAGCATCAGTCAGCGAAGACAAAACACTAGCTATATACGACAGAGTAGCTGGAAAGATATTCAAGAATGATATAAAGATTCCTTCAGACAAAGCTTACCCAGTATCAATGAGTTGGAGTCCTAGTGCAATGTATATTGGTGACTCAAAAGGAGTATTGCATTTGTTCCGCCCTGATGACTTTACATATGTAACATCTCACACTCTGTGGCCTGAGTCGTCCCATACTGAACCGGCTAATAAGGTAGCTGGCTGTGCCCAGGGTCTGGGGACTATGATTGTTAGTTCTGACCGAGGGGAGATTAAGTTTTTATACAACTGCAACCCACCACAGGAATATAAGAGTATACAGACAAGCACAGTTGACATAACACAGGTTAGTTCTTAATAAGGTCAGCTTGTGGCAAATCATGATATTATGTGACATGACAATGCTTGAAGCAGTTGAGGGGTTTATCCATTGCTCAATGAGTTGCTTCCTTTTTTACTCTAATTTTAATTTTAAATAAACAAAACATAATGCAGTTAAGTACACATTGAGTAGTGAATGCACTCCAATAATGACTAAGTATGTAGCTCTTAGACTATAGAGATTAATTTTATTTTCATATATTATGACTTATACAGTATAACATTTAAACAGAAGTTCCTTTTTGTATGGCTATGTTATATTATTATAACAAAAATGATTAATTTAGAATTTTTCGAAATGGTGTCATTGAGGAAGAACTCACTAGCGCCATCTAACGACTACGACAAAATCTGATAAGCTACAGCTTGGCAAAGAAGAGTGTGGATTAAATGAGGGCGCTTTTCTTTAAATATTGGCAACCCTACACTTCGCTTTTGACACAATATATACTAGAGTTGACAAGTAATGTAGTGTTGTCATAAATAAAAACTCTTAGTTCCAGCTGTCATCGCGTCAGACTCTTCTTTGCCAAGCTGTACATATTGTTATTGGGAAGCAGTTTGTTCAAATCCTTGCAATAAAAGTATTCTCTGCATAAGAGCTCTAAAGAATAATTATAATATAAATACCCCACATAGCCCATTCCTCAGAGCTTATAGTCAGAGTATAGACTTAAAGAGGCCTTAACCTTATTCCACATTGCTTGTAACTTGTTTTATTTTTAACAAACGTTTCTTTTTTATTTCAGTTACGCTACATGAATGGAGTTTTAGTTGTTGGTACCTGTGACTCGGCGATAGAATTTTGGATAAATAATGAGAGTCTATAATTTTTTATAATTAATACATTTAAACACTAATGGGTATAATGTACCAGAGTCCAGAGCCTTGAAGTAACAAAGAAATCGAAAATTATAATAATTAATATTATGGACTAATAAATTTGCACCAAAACATTTTGTTAATGAAAAGTTGAGCAAACATAAAGTTTGTGTTGTATGCGAATGTTGAAGAATGGAAGACAATAAGTCTTTAAAATATCTTTGTTTTACCTGAATGCACTAAATGGGGTTAAGTTATCTTATGATCAAAAAGGGGCTCATTAAATATTTTGCTATGCTAACAGTGCTCTAAAATCTGTAATATGATATAGTAAATAATAGACCAGTCAAGTTAGGCCAAATACCCCTGTAACCTTGCATAAATTCGCACCAAGCTGAAAATCGGTAATATTGTCAAGAAAGTGATTACGAATAAAGTTTACAAGTTCTTCATAATTTCCATGTGCGCTAAATTTTTGATTCAAGGTCAAAGGTCCAAAAAATTAGTTTTTCACGATTTTTGGCGAAACGGAAAGTTTTTTCATAAAAATACCTCAGATACAATTTGTAGGCCATAAAATTGTCTACAAAAATGAATCTATACTTTTTTCATACAACTCACCGTTTTTGAAATACAACGACTCGAAAAGTTGTATTTCTCACAATATGAATTAAGTACGCTTCGTAGACAATGTATGCCTATACCATATACCAGTGTCAGATCCTTTAACGTTATGAAATATAATATTAATTATCTACGAATTGGCTCTTTCTCTCTCTCTCTCTCTCTCACGGTTTTAAAATGGCAGCCATTTTAATTTTTTATTGGACCCTATTTTTCATTTGACCAATGCTTCTCAACTAAGTATCCCAGAAAGATGAAAAAGGTCGCATTTAATAGACAAACTCATGGACTACAATAATAGGTACAGCTTGGCAAAGAAGAGTGTGGATTAAATGAGGGCACTTTTCTTTAAATACAGGCAACCCTACGCTTCGCTTTTGACACAATATATACTAGAGTTGACAAGTAATGTAGTGTTGTCATAAATAAAAACTCTTAGTTCCAGCTATCACCGCGTCAGACTCTTCTTTGCCAAGCTGTAGGTAGTTTATTAAAAATGTTTATTTAAAAAAAACATAGAAAAACAAAGATGAAAGGAAAAAGGGACAAATTTTATGTTTTTTTTTTAATTATTGGCTTTTTGTGGGAAATCTGGCTTATCAAACTGGTTCTTTTTTATATTTAATAATAGAAGAGGTATTTAGCTAGAATAAATTCTACAACTTCTTTGCTCTCAGTTAGATAGTTTAGAAGTTATAATAAGTTACTTATGACTACTCCGGTCAATTTAGACAATAAAGTTAATATACCTAATTTAGACATTCGAAGCTCTAATTCGAAGTTAAGATGAAATCCCACCAAGCTGAAAATCGGTGATATTGTTTAGAATATGATAAAAAATAAAATTTGAAAGCTCCCAATAATTCCCTTCTATGGAAAAAAATATCAAGGTCAATGTAAAAAAAAATATATATTTTCGTAATTTTCAGCCAAACTGTAAGTTTTTTCACAAAAGTACCTCCGACAAAAATTGTAGCTCATAAAATTATCTATAAAAAATGTATCAGTACCTACTTTTTTTTTCTACGAGCAACCGTTTTCAAGATATTACTATAGATTTAAAAAGTTGTAAAAAAGGAAAAAAAAAATTTTTTCCATAGAAGGGAATTATTGGGAGCTTTCAAATTTTATTTTTAATCATATTCTAAACACTATTACCGATTTTCAGCTTCGTGGGATTTCATCTTAACTTCGAATTAGAGCTTCGAATGTCTAAATTGGCCGGAGTAGTCATAACTCATAAGTAATTTATTATAACTTCTAAACTATCTAACTGAGAGCAAAGAAGTTGTAAAATTTATTCTAGCTATATAATTATCTCCTCTATTATTTAATATAAAAAAGAATCAGTTTGATAAGCCAGATTTTCCACAAAGAGCCAATAACTATAAACTGACCTTCAGTTTGTGGATACCCCAGGGTCGGTGTTTCACACAGATGTTTCTTCAGTTTCTGAAAATAATCTTCAGAAGTCTCATCCCAAATAAACTGTCGTTTATCTTCTGTCAGCCGATGTAATGGCTTGGCTATCTCTGAGAATCCCTTCACAAAACGTCTGTAGTAGGAGCATAGGCCGAGAAATGCCCGCACTTCGGTTTTGTTCTTAGGGGTTGGCCAATTTTGAACTGCTTCCAGTTTCTCCGGGTCCGTCTGGATTCCATCACCGGAGATAACATGGCCGAGATAATTGACCTTACTTCTGAATAAACGACATTTTTTCGGATTCAACTTTAACTTGGCCCCCTCTATTTTGGCGAAAACTCGTTCTAAGTTTCGCAAATGGTCCTCGAAGTCGCGGCCAACAATGATGACGTCGTCCAAGTAGACTAAGCAAGCCTCTCCAACTAGGCCTGCCAGTACACACTCCATGAGTCGCTCAAATGTGGCAGGTGCGTTGCACAATCCAAAGGGCATGACGTTAAACTGCCATAAACCTTTACCGGTGGAGAAAGCTGTCTTTTGGATGAATTTCCACCTGCCAGTATCCAGATTTTAGGTCCAGGGTCGAGAACCATTTCATGCCACTCAAGGTATCCAGAGTGTGGTCGATTCGAGGTAACGGGTAACTGTCCTTCTTGGTGACATCATTGAGACGTCTGTAGTCCACACAAAATCTTGTGCTACCATCTTTCTTCTTCACTAACACAACAGGTGAGCACCACGGACTTGCAGACGGTTCAATAATCTTATGCCTTCTCATGTCCTCCAAAAGTCCTTCAACTTCTTTTTCCTTTGCAATGGGTATCCGTCTTGCTCGTTGGCGAATTGGGTTCTCGCTTCCGGTATCTATCCTGTGCTGCACCATCGACGTTCTTCCAAGGTCGCCTTCCTGACTGGTGAAGATATTCGCGTGGCGTTGTAAAAACTTCTTAGCTTTCATGCTCTGCGAATAAGTCAGATTACTCTTGCAGTCATCGAGTAGCTCAGTCACTATTCCATAGTTGCTGCTGTTTGCTGAGTCTGAGCCTGTGATCGAACTACACTTTCTCATCCAGACAACTTCCTCGCACTTTCCAATGACGTCACCTTTGTTTAAGCAGATCTCGCGATCACCAAGATTCAAAACCCTGACCACAGCGTTACTGCTTCCACTAACAAGGGTTCTCGCTGTCATCAGTTTTTGCGCTGATGTCTTGGTAGGTGTGTCTTCGATCAACACGCATCTGTTTGACTTATTCTTTCCAGCTGGCGGTAGTTTTAACAGCACTCTAGCTTCCGCTCGTCCAGGTATAATAACTTCCTTTACACATGTGACTTTCCCGCAGGCGCCTCCAAGGATGAAAATTTCTTCTTCGCCACACTTGAAAACTCCGTCAGCGATATTAATTCTGCAGTTGTGCTTCTTCATGAAATCCAAACCCAAGATGCAATCATCCATAATCTCAGCCACGATAACGTCATGAGGGTATGAGTAACCCCCTACCATTAATCGTAACTGACATTTCTCCCAGGACGGGTATTGGCTGACCGGAGGCAGTAAGAAGCCGACAGTTAATTCTCCTCTTATGTCTCCTTGCGGCTCTTACTAGATTTGGGTTCACTATCGTTCTAGAGGCTCCTGTGTCTAGAGTCATTTTGCAATCCGTCCTGTTAATAGTCCCCTGAATCACAAGACTATTCCCGTTGCATGCTTGGGAGATAACAGTTATCGGGGCTTTCTCCGCGTCAGCCAGTACTCGCTCCTTAGTCCTGGCTTTTATTCGCTTCCCTGATCCCGGGCAGGGGACGAAGCTCCTTGCTTCTTCAGCTCCTCTACTTGTTCCTCGAGCCTTTTCATCCTTGCCATCTGGGTCTCCTGCGGGCAGTTGAGCTAAAGAGGGGACCCTCTTTAGCTCAACTCACCGCACTTGTAGCACATGGCTCCAAAACTTCTCTTCGTGGGAGCCTTGACCTCCTTAACTTCCTCAGAGACCTCGTGGATCTTATGGGTCTGTCGTATGTCACGGCGAACAGCCTCGACCTCCAAAGCATGCGCCAATGCTTCCTTTAGCGAGGTGTGGTGACGTAGTCTCACTGCAGCTCTGACCTCTAGGTCCCTGATTCCGTCGACAAATGCTTGCACAATATTCGTGTCGATCATCTTGGAATCGGCTTCCTGGGTGTGCCTTCTTGACCAGTTTTTCGATTTCCAACGCCCATTGTTGTAGTCCCTCTCCTGAGCGTTGGACTCTGTCACGAAGTTCAGCACGGAACACGTGCTCCAGGGGTCGCTCCCCGTATCTGGATTCCAGGGCCTCCATCAGGTCTTGCAACCCGTTTCCTGTATGTGCTTCTAGGACCGACAAAGCTTGCCCTCTGAGCGCAACAGTGAGAGCGGTCAGGCGTTGTTCGTCAGTCCATCCGTTGGCAGAAGCAACCGTCTGGAATTGCTGACGATAAGCGTTCCAAGAAGTAGTACCGTCGTATTGTGGCACTTTAACTCTCGGTCCTTGTACCACTACTCCGGTAGTTCCACTAGATGTCGCGACTCCTGTGGTTTCCAGGCGCACTTTCCACTTCTGTAGTTCTGTGAGGCCGGTTTTCACATTTTCCATATCCACTCCTAGCCCGGTAACTCGTTCTTCCATAACATCGACATCTTTCCGAAGCTTAGTCACCGTTTCACTAACATCCTTTATAGCCCCAAGCGCTTTTTCTTGGAGGTCTTTTTGTTGCTCTCGTGATTCTCGAATCGCTCTGATTTCAGCTTTTTGAAACTCTTGCAAAGTGCCGAGCTTGCGGTCTTGTGACTCCTGTGACTCTTTTAAAGCGCCGAGCTTGCGGTCTTTTGATTCTTGTAAAGCGCCAAGCTTGCGGTCTTGCGACTCTTGCAAAGCCTGAATTAACTCAATTAAACTTTCTAATTGAAGAGCCACTTGAGGGGCTGCAGAAGCTACGGGCGAGTCAAGGTGGGTAGAGCCAGTGGCCGGGGCTTGAGCAGGCGGGCCCCGGTGGGCGGGGCCAGTGGGCGTGGCCTGAGTGGTCGGGGCCAGAGTGGGCGTGGCCTGGTGGGCGGAGCCTGTGGACGTGGCCACGTCCAGAGTGGGCGGGGCCTGAGGGGTGTGGTCAGTGGGCGGGTCCCGTTGGCGGAGCCAGTAGGCGTGGCTTCACCCGAAGTGGGTGGAGCCTGGGGGCGTGGTCAGTGGGCGGAGCCTGGTGGGCGGGGCCAGCGGGTGGGGCCTGCCCCGAAGGGGGCGGAGCTTGGTCCCCAGTGGGTGTGGCCTCCGCAGTCCGTTGCGCCCTTGTCCTGACACTTCCCTCGAAGTCCTCTCTCGGAGTCAATGGCACTGCGCCCTTGTCCTCACACTCCCCTTGAATTCCTCTCTCGAAGTCAATGGCAGCAGCTCGCTGCGTCCTTGTCCTGACACTCCCCTTGAAGTCCTCTCTCGGAGTCAATGGCATCTCCAAATCTCACTTCCGACACCAGTTGTTGCGTGCTAGGGTTCGAGGATTTGGAGAGAAAGACCTGGTGACTCTCTTGAAGACTATTCACTAACACTAGCTCACACAAATCACTAAGTCCAAACAATAAGTACTAAGTCCAAACACTAAGCACTATCACTGTCCTAGGTCGTAGCCGAGTCGTAGGTTTCACTGGTTCACTCACTATTGATCACTTGTTTTCACTCCGAAGTCGCCTCGAAGATCGCTCGGATGAAACTGAATTGCCGGGCCGTCTACCTACGGGCTAAAATGGTAACGTTTTGCAATTCCTCCAGAAAATGAATTGTCAAAACTGTCAAACTGAAAAATGTCAAATTAGTACAAATTGTGCAAATTACTTGACATATGAATTGCAAGCAGAGTGATTTTTGAAAAACGAATCATAATTATGATTTATTTTTTTAAAATCACTCTGCTTGCAATTCATATGTCTAGTAATTAGCACAATTTGTACTAATTTGACATTTGTCAGGTTGACAGTTTTGACAATTCATTTTCTGGAGGAATTGCAAAACGTTACCATTTTAGCCCCGCAGCGGCTATTTATATGGGGAGACGAATTCCAGAAATTTCCCTCTCCCGATTCATGTAAACAAGTAAACAAGTGTGGGAACTTTCTAGAAAATACGCGTAAGTAAACACACCTAACGCCATCTAGTATTGAGTAGGGGATTTATGTTTTCTGTGTTTCCCTGATCAGTTTCGCTGGTTTGACGCTAGATGGCACTACGTGTCCGTATCCGTAATAATATAAATCTTTATCATTTGGAGTACGTTCCACAAAATTATCAATGACTTCATTATTTTTGCTTATGCAACTCTCAAAATGACCCATCTTAAAAGGTGGGTCGAAGTGGATTTTTTTACATATTATGCAAAATAATTAGTTCATTTGAATTTGAGCAATAATAATAATAATAAAACTTTATTTTCTCTAATAGGGTTGTAGACTATTTTTAGGAAATATATTTATTTTACAGATGTACATTTATTATACCTAAAAATATATATAAAAAATAAATACACTTTTATTTAAATTAAAAAAAAAAACATTAAAGTTTAAAAATTTCCCGTTAAAACGCTAAAGTTCATCATGGCGTCGCTATGACGTCGCGGTCCTCCAAACAACAAAAATCTTTGTATGGGTTTGACATCGAAATGCCACTGTCATACACAATGTTTTGGAGATCGTGACGTCACGATCTGTGATGGCTGTTTGCGATCACGTGATATTACGGATTAAATATTTACTTTTTATTAAATAAAATAAAAAATATTATAAAGTTAATGAATAAAAATATTATGTCATTTTCGGTAATTCTATAACACAAACTCTCAAAAAAACAATAATTTGTATTGTATTTGGTTTACTGTCTACACTCCTATTATTATAATAAAATATGATTCGGTTTAAGTGATATATAATAAAAGACTATGAAAAGTACCAATAACGGGTCAAAACGGGACGATACATGGTTCTATAATGGTTTATGGTAGTGATGATGATGATGATGAATGTAATTGGCATTGTAGCATATGATTTCCGTTCTTAAAACAACGTCGAAACTCCTAAACTTGTATCTATAAAGAGTCAGGAGTTCTCTCAGCACCTTCCGAACCATGGTATACCTTGGTGAAAAATCTTGCTTGTTGGTAGCATATGCTCAGAATACTGCTCACGAAACCGAAGTCACCACATGTTTCCATATAAATTTTGAGGAGTACCCTCGATTTCTTATGGATCCCTTCATCAGGTCACCACTTTTATGAATATGGTACCAAATTGGGATGATAACCTATACACCAAAAGAATTTTTTTAAAAAACGGTTCACAAACGGCGGAGTAATCGTTGAACATAAAAAAACAAACATAACACCTCCTCCATTTTGAAAGTTGGTTAAAATTGTAGCCTATGTGTTATTCTGATGTATAAGCTATATTATTGTAAAGTTTCATTAAAATCCGTTCAGTAGTCTTTGCGTGAAAGAGTAACAAACATCCATACACCCATACATACATACATACATACATACATCCAAACTTTCGCCTTTATAATATTAGTAGGATACCAATAAAAATGATAATAATAGTACTAAAAACGAAATAAATATATAATATTTAAGCTGCAAAAATTTTACTTCCAAAAATTTTAGCCATTAAAAACCCACAAAATTTATTTTTTCCCACTAAATTAAAAAAATAAATCGTACATCTGGCAACACCGCGTTATTGAGATATACAGTATACTTCCATTGCGGCGTTATTATCGCATGCAGCAGTGTGTACAGTGTAACTACATGACCGTCCTCATACAAAATGTACTGAAAACAGATATCGCGCGTTATTATCGACCGATAATATCGCGCCTGTCTGCGGGAGGCTTAAAGGACACTGGTATAGGCAGGTATACATAGTCTACGAAGCGTACTTATGCATATTGTGAGAAATACAACTTTTCGAGTCGTTATATTTAAAAAACGGTGACTTATATGAAAAAAGTATAGATTCATTTTTGTAGACAATTTGATGGCCTACAAATTTTATCTGAGGTATTTTTAACAAAAAACTTACCGTTTCGCCAAAAATCATGAACAACTAATATTTTGGACCTTTGACCTTGAATAAAAAATTTAGCACACATGGGAATTATGGGGAACTTTCAAATTTTATTCGTAATCACTTTTTACTTTTAACAATATTACCGATTTTCAGCTTGGTGCGAATTTATGCAAGGTTACAGGGGTATTTCGGTCTAACTTGACTGGAGTATAAATAAATTTAATATACAGTCAATAGTCATACACAACATTTTGCGCATAGTTTTTTATTTACATATAACGATTATTTATTGTTATTGTTATTAATAACTTAGATCTACTTACAAACATAACTATGTGATTTTTTACAAAAGATTAATAAACTTAATTATTTAAATAAAATTTTTGTAATCAGTACTTTAAACTTTTGTATCATTTAAATGTGTATTAATAAACTAGACGTTCCGCGCGACTTCGCCCGCGTAAATTAGATATTTCACACACAAATCAGTCTACAATCCTACTAATATTATAAATAGTTGCGTGTGTACGGTAAATTATACGGCTAAGATTTCCTTTGGTAGGATTGGACCTTATGGCCCAAGGATGGATAGCCACCGCGATTTTTGATGTTAGTTTTTTCAAATTTTAGCAGCTTCTGCTCTGGAGGAAAATAGAGTCTCAATCTGTATAGAGGCATTAATTATGGTACTATTCCAAGTTCGGTACCATATTCGGATGACTTAAGAATGCTTAATTCATTTTAGGACTCATATTTGCACCATAAAGATGTTAAACAACGTAAAAAGAAGAAGCATTATTTAAACGCGGCCGGTAATCTTAGTAGGTAATTACTGGGAGTCAGTAATTACTGGTCCGATTGGAAACATTCTTTCAGTGTTAGATAGCCCATTTATTGAGGAAGGCTATAGGCTATATTTTATTACGCTAAGACTAATGTAAGCGAATAAATAGAGGAAAATGTGAAAAAAAAAACGGAGGAAATTATATGAAAGAGCTTATTTCACGAACTACTGGAGCAATTTTTCTGTTATTTGGCACAGATAAAAAGTAGGCACGTGAAGGATCATAGGCTATTTATTGTGGACTAATTTGTCTGTGAAATATCTTATTTACGCGGGCGAAGCCGCGCGGAACGTCTAGTCTATACTAATATTATAAAGCGGAAGAGTTTGTTAGTTTGTTTGTTTGAACGCGCTAATCTCAAGAACTACTGGTCCGATTTGAAAAATTCTTTCAGTGTTAGATAGTCCATTTATCGAGGAAGGCTATAGGCTATATTTTATCACGCTAAGACTAATAGGAGCAAAGAAATAGAGGAAAATGTGGAAAAAACGGGGGAAAATTATTTGAAAGGGCTTATTTGAACGGGCTAATCTCAGGAACTACTGGTGCGATTTGAAAAATTCTTTCAGTGTTAGATAGCCACTGAACTCCATTATACAAGTACGCTGGACTAATGATACCCTTTGAAATGACAGCTATTTTTTGTGCCTATTTGAAGCGGAATCAGCTCCCCCAATGTGAGTGATAGGAACTAAATTTGACGTAAAAATGACGTTTGAACGTCGCCATATTGGCGCTGCTAGCAGTAGTGGGAGTATTTGGAACTAATACTAGTGATGACAAAGTGATGACAACCAATAACAATTAAGCGGCCATTTGCAAGTTACGTCAAATTTAGTTCTCTTCCCTCTCACCGGGGGCGCTGATTCCGCTTCAAATAGGCACAAAAAAAGTGGGTATCATAGGTCCAGCGTACTTGTATAATGGAGGTCAGTGTAGATAGACCATTTATCGAGGAAGGCTATAGACTATATTTTATCACGCTAATACTAATAGAAGCGAAGAAATAGAAGAAAATGTGGAAAAAACGGGGGAAATTATTTGAAAGGGCTTATCTCACGAACTACTAGAGCAATTTTTCTGTTATTTGGGTCAGAACTCAGATAAGAAGTAGACCACGTGAAGGATCATAGGCTATTTTTTGTAGACTGATTTGTCTGTGAAATATCTAATTTACGCGGGCGAAGCCGCCCGGAACGTCTAGTAATATTATAAAGCTAAGAATGTTTGTTTGTTTGAACGCGCTAATCAAAGGAACTACTCATCCGATTTGAAAGAATCTTTAAGTGTTTGTTAGCCTATTTATCGAGGAAGGCTATAGGCTATATTTTATCACGCTATGACCAATAGGAGCAAAGATACAGAGGAAAATGTAAAAAAACGGGGAAAATTATTTGAAGGGGCTAATATCTTACAGACTACTGGAGCAATTTTTATGTTATTTGACACGAATATAAAGCGATGTGGTATATACCCACATATTTAAAAAGAATTACGTATTTTTTGAAAATCATATAAAAAAAATATTTTATTTTTACTATCTATTATCTAAATATTATTCCAGAACTGGCATTTAAAAACATTCGATTCAACCGAAAATGATACCAAACTCGACTATATACCTAAATCGTACGCAGTTATTGACCTCAGACTTTGTTAAAGCTAAAAACCCTCCCCTCCTCCACCTGCATGAAATATTCAGGTGGCTCCACATCGTAAACCCATCTTAGGGATATAAAGATCAATCCTGCCAAAGGAAATCTTTGGTTCAGCAAAAGCCGTATTCCTAGTTTTTTTGTCGTGTACGTACACGACTAAAAGGCGAAAATTTGGATGTATGTATATACGGATGTATGGATGTTTGTTACTCTTTCACGCAAAAACTACTAAACGGATTTTAACGAAACTGTACAATAATATAGCTTATATATCAGAATAACACATAGCTACAATTTTATCCGACTTTCAAAATGGAGGAGGTGTTATGTTCGTTTTTTTATGTTCAACGATTACTCCGCCGTTTGTGAACCGATTTTCAAGATTTTTCTTTTGGTGTAGGTATAGGTCATCATCCCAATTTGGTACCATATTCATAAAAGTGGTGACCTGATGAAGGGATCCATAAGTAGTAAGGGAACTCCTCAAAATTTATGTGGAAACATGTGGTGACTTCGGTTTCGTGAGCAGTATTCTAAGCATATGCTACCAACAAGTAAGATTTTGCACCAAGGTATACCAAGGTGCTGAGAGAACGCGCGACTCGCGAGACTTAATAATCTATCAGTACTTGATACATTTATTAAAATAAAAATATAATATCAATTTACTCAGTTAAATTGGTGCTTACTAGTTTATTTACAAATCGCGCGACAAGCTTTTATTATCATGCAAATTGTATAATATATTAAGGATTATAACTTAATAGTTAAAAATTTTAAGGAGAATTTTTTTTTCTTCTTAGAGTATTTAAGCAAAATGTTTTTTTTTTTTAAATTTTGTTTATAATTTTTTTTTTCTTTTTTAGTTATCTCTGGCTAGATTTCTTAGTCTGTTTGATAGTAATTTGTTTTGTTTCAAGAATTTGTTAAAACTCGACTTTGACCATTGAAAAATCTATATTTAGCGAGTTTTTATATTCCGTTTATTTCTGCACGACTAAAAAGTTTAATTTCATTTAACAAAAGTGACCGGATTCAACCGGGCATTTTCTGAAACCCGGCTGGATTTGACTTGAAGTCACGTCACGTTATTTAACGTCACGTCACGTAACGTCACGTAAAGTCACGACACGACACGTAACGTCACGGCACGTCATACCATGTCACGTCACGTAACGTCACGTCACTTCACGACACGTCACTTCACGTCACGTCACTTCACGTCACGTCACGTCACGTAACGTCACGTCACGACACGACACATCACGTCACGTCACGATACGACACGACATGACACGACACGACACGACACGACTTGACTATTACTTTTCAATTTACTCTCAATGAGCCCTTTTATTTGATACCCATATTGCAAAAGTTCTTTAAAAAAACTATTCCCCTATCTTGGCTAAGCTCCCATATTGGATATAGAATGACATTACATTCGTTTCCGAGTTACTTTCAATAAGCCCTTTCATTTGATACCCATATTGCAGAAGTGCATTAATAATAACTATTTCCGTATCTTGGATGAGCCGCCATATTGGATGTAGAATGACATTACATTCGTTTTCGAGTTACTTTCAATGAGCCCTTATATTTGATATCCATATTTCAGAAGTGCATTAAAAACACTGACCTCCATTATACAAGTACTTGTACTTGTATAATGGAGGTGAGTGATTAAAAATAACTATTCCCATATCATGGATGAGCCGCCATGTTGGATGTAGAATGAAATTATAAGTCTACCAGAATCTGATGGCAAAAAGTGAGAAAATAAATTGACTCTAGCAATACCGGGGTAATTGGAATAAAACATTTTGATCCTTTTTTTTTCTCATAGCGGCTGATTCTGTGTGTTAAACATGCAAATATAAAAATTTATCCAATGATTAAGGATATTTTTTGAAAATCTGCTGTCAAAACTTTCCATCAGATTCTGGTAGACCTATACATTCGTTTTCGAGTTACTCTCAAAAAGCGAAGAAATAGAGGAAAATGTGGAAAAAACGGGGAGAAATTATTTGAAAGGGCTTATTTGAACGCGCTAATCTCAGGAACTACTGGTCCGATTTGAAAAATTCTTTCAGTGTTAGCCCATTTATCGAGGAAGGCTATAGGCTATATTTTATTACGCTAAGACTAATAGGAGCGAAGAAGTAGAAGAAAATGTGGAAAAAACGGGGGAAATTATTTGAAAGGGCTTATCTCACGAACTACTAGAGTAATTTTCCTGTTATTTGGGTCAGATAAGAAGTAGACCACGTGAAGGAGGCTATTTTTTGTAGACTGATTTGTCTGTGAAATATCTAATTTACGCGGGCGAAGCCACGCGGAACGTCTAGTTAGAGTATAAAGCGGAAGAGTTTATTTGTTTGTTTGAACGCGCTATCTCAGCAACTACTGATCCGATTTGAAAAAAATCTTTCAGTGTTAGATAGTCCATTTCTCGATGAAGGCTATAGGCTATATTTTATCACGCTAAGATTAATAGGTGTGAAGAAATAGAGGAAAATGTGGAAAAAACGGGGGGAAATGTCACGCGTCTTTTCATAAGGAAATTTGATTACCACACCTCCCTCTGTATATACTGTATTATCTATGACCCTATTACTCGGTATTCGCCATTCGGTAATAGGTAGCAGTTTTAAAAGCAGTAGCTCATTTTATCTACCTTTGACTGTAGGTAAATAAACTTGTTGCTGTAGAGGCACCGCTTGTAAATTGTAATAGGTAATCATTTTCAAGGTTCGATAAACTAAAATCTATCTTCAACTGTACAAATAACAAGGGAAGGAGATTGGACAAAGAATTGAATAATAGTCCTTGGAGCGTTATAACCGAGAAGATATAAAGATACGTCATACGGATTACGGAATGAGATTGTATTCCTTTGTTGTGTATTGTCTCATTTCCTTTGTTAATTTTTTTAAACAGCTGCCATAAAGGCTGTATAAATAATAGTCTTGTACTTTTGAGCCTTTCATATAAAAAAAAAATTAAAAATGGCTGAAATGTTATCGTAGAGTTTTTGTCGGGAATACGTAAGAGTGACGTTGTGTTTTTGTATTATTTTCCTAAAATTGTGTTGTTTCGGTTTTTAATGTGTAATGTTGGTAGAATATTAACCATTAAATATTCGATGTCGTGCACAAGTGTGGGCAAGTGATACAACTTCAAGAAACGTGCAATTTTGTGTTCCCTCCAAAACTCCATCGAATGTTTTAGTAAAGGGTCTACCACTTTACTAAAACAACTGACTTGACTCGTTGACTTTACTGACCACTTTTTTAGACTTTTACTAGACTTTCGACTTGACGATAATCTGGAAAAACGACTTTAAATTTTGTAAACTTTTTACGAATTTTTTTTTTTTCCCCGCCATATTTTACTTGACACTGGCCATGGTTAAAAAGCCGAGCGCCATAATAAGAAAAAAAAAAAAAAAAAAATGTTATCGTAGCTGGTAGCTGTCAAATAGTATAGAGATTTCTTTTATTTTCGCAATGAATTGTAATTTACCTATTGTGAATTTATAAAAATAATGGTTGCAATTTTTATCAATGATCTTGTGTAAGTTGCCAATATGAACGGGTTAAGTTTCAGTGAACTTTGTTGTCTGTTTTGTTGTCCGCCATGCCCAGGAAAAATTGCGGCTAAGCTTGCATTCCTACCCCCTGAACCCACGTATTCGTTTACTCCAGACGAGACAGGATCTAAATTTTCATTGACATTCACTGACCGAGCCGAATGGCAATACTCCGAACGCGAGAAAGAGAATATTGAGGGATTTTACTCGAGAACCTCTCGAGGCAATAGAATCGCTTGCCTCTTTGTTCGTTGCAGCCCCAATGCTCGGTTTACTATATTGTTTTCTCATGGAAATGCTGTAGATCTGGGACAGATGAGTAGCTTCTACTTAGGACTAGGTACTAGAATAAATTGTAATATATTCAGTTATGATTATTCTGGTTATGGGGTGAGTGGAGGAAAGCCATCAGAGAAGAACTTGTACGCTGACATAGACGCTGCCTGGCAAGCTTTGCGGACAAGATACGGAATAAGTCCAGAGAATATAATACTGTATGGTCAGAGTATTGGTACTGTGCCCACAGTAGACTTAGCTGCCAGATACGAGGTGGGAGCTGTGGTGCTCCATTCGCCGTTGATGTCTGGGATGCGTGTCGCGTTTCCAAATACCAAAAGGACATGGTTCTTTGATGCATTCCCCAGGTAATACAGATTCTTTAAATGATAATTGATGATTTACCTTAAGTGCAGTTATCAAAAGTGATAAACAAAGTTTGCAAAACAAAATTTTATTGTTTATAAATCTAATGAAATCAAGTTAACATGTACTGTTGTCCTAGTTGCCCTTGTAAATATACAATCATAATTGTTGTCATCAGTATAACTTATATTATAGCTATATTAAATCTTGCCATGCGAAAAAGCCATGTACATTTTTGTTATAAAAGCATCTTTGTTTGCAATATTTTATTGATCAAAGTTATCTGTTTTGTGTTGTGTTTATTAACTTAAGGTATCATGTTGTTTTCAGCATTGACAAAATTCCCAAAGTTACTTCACCAGTTCTAGTGATACATGGAACTGAAGATGAGGTGATAGACTTCTCTCATGGACTAGCTATCTATGAGCGGTGCCCCAGAGCTGTGGAGCCCCTATGGGTTGAGGTACAAATGATTTATTTATGTTAAGGTGTTTTATAAGATTGCAATAAGCAAAAATATGTCAAAATTTACCAATGATGCATAGGACATATTCAACCAATTATATTAAGTCAACGGATTATATTATGTGTAACAATATAGGACAGGGGTTCCCAAACTGCACCGCGGTGCTCTGGTGCGCCATGGAAAGGCAAGAGGCGCCGCGGAGTCAATCCTCCATCATTATCCGAAACCACAAATCTTATGATATGATAAAATTATAATATGAATTATACAAAGCAGGCAGATGATTAACCGATTCATTGCGGAGCACATTTTTTAAAACTTTCAGTAGTGGTGGCATACAATTTTCTCGTGACATGTTAGCTGTGTCATGCGCCATAGAAGTTGTATATATGTCTCACCATAGATGTTGCAAACCTTTTGTAGGTTTCAAAGTTAGAAAAATCACAGCCCCTACTTCTTTTCAATTCACAGAATATTCAGAAACGAAGCCTATAGGCTTGTTTTACGTGGAAAATTAAGATGGTTATCTTATCGAGTTTCAGAGTAGAACCTTCTAAAGTGTAATTCGAGGGAGATACAATCGTTTTCTAAATGACACGGCTCTTGTGTCATACGCCACACGTTAAAAAAATATATGACACGGTTGCCATGTCATCCACACTGAATTGGTTAAATATTTGTTTATTATTATTAACCTGCTTCAACCTAACTATAATAATCATTTAAGGTGTTTCTATATATATTTTTTTGTAATAGCTAGGTAAAGAAGGGCGTCGTGACAAAATATTGAACGTGTAATTGCGCCGCAGGCTGAAAAAGTTTGGGAACCCCTGATATAGGATATGTTTTGTAACACAAAATGCTTATGTTGATCCCTTGTTCATTGCACATAGTTGAGTCATCATAAGCCTTGTATAACTACATTAGCATAGGTATGTGTGTAACTCATTCAATGTTATACAAATTGGAAATTGAATTGAATGTGTGTATCAAGATTAAATAGGGACACCGGACAATGCATACTAATATTACGATTTACGAGTAAAAATGTCTGTCTGCCAGTCTATTATCTCTTTACTTGGCTAAACGCTCAAAAGTAATCAGTAATCAGTTCTTTATTTGCAGTAAAAGTGGTGGTTATAAAAGATGTTTACAACATGAATGGTTCTGACACTTTTAGCTATACAATAGCATGCAAATATTATTTCTAGTTAATTAAAATATGTCACATACCTAGTCTATAATTATTATAATAGAATAAAATATTAAGAAAAGCTAGTTCATTATTACATTAATCACATCATTAAGAATTATTATAACAAACAATATACGAATATAATATGCATAATCTTATTTAAGTATATGTATTTTTTAATAATTAGTCAAGTAAAACATAGGGGTATATTATATCATGTCAATTTCTTAGTCAACACTGTTTCAATACATAATATAAAATTTATCCTACTTTCTACTAATATTATAAAGGCGATGTTTGTTACTTTTTTCACGCAAAAACTACTGAACGGATTTTGATGAAACTTTACAATAATATTAATAATAAAGCTTATACATCAGAATAACACAGGCTACAATTTTAACCGACTTTCAAAATGGAGGAGGTGTTATGTTCGTTTTTTATGTTCAACGATTACTCCGCCGTTTGTGAACCGATTTTCAAAATTTTTCTTTTGGTGTATAGGTTATCATCCCAATTTGGTACCATATTCATAAAAGTGGTGACCTGCGTGCTTAGCACGGGGATTTCCGATCTAGAAGAAATAGATATAGAGAAGAAATAACTATAGTTTCTTGAATAAAAGTTCCTGCTTCAATGTAAATAAGGTCGTAGATTCATCAACAACCGAAATTATTTTCAATGCAAGTTTTTCGAGCATTTTTTACGACCTATTGTTTAGCGAGCTCGGATTTATGAACATTTTATGCAATTTTAATACATTTTGTCTAGCACTTTGGCGATGTAGATTCATCGAGATTCGAAGGTGGAATTATCAATTTTCCCACGCTAAACAATGGGTAATAAAAACGGTTCACAAAATGCACTTAAAAATAAAATAACACTAACGATTAATTTACGACCTTATTTACTAAGGAGCAGGATCTTTTATTAAAAAAACTATAATTATGTTTTCTCTACGAAGATCGGAAACAAATATAAATCCCCGTGCTAGCCCAGCAGATGAAGGGAATCGAGGGAACTCCTCAAAATTTATGTGGAATCATGTGGTGACTTCGGTTTCGTGAGCAGTATTCTAAGCATATGCTACCAACAAGTAAGATTTTACACCAAGGTATACCATGGTTCGGAAGGTGCTGAGAGAACTCCTGACTCTTTAAAGATACAAGTTTGGGAGTTTCGACGTCGTTTTAAGAACGGAAAGCATATGCTACTATGCAAATTACATTCATCATCGTCATCATCACTACCATAAACCATTATAGAGCCATGTATCGTCCCGTTTTGACCCAATTATTGGTACTTTTCATAGTCTTTTATTATATATCACTTAAACCGCGGGTAACAAACACCGCGGGGCACAGCTAGTATTTAATAATTTCTTATTAATTATTTCATAACTTCAGGTTTGTAGAAGTTCATTTGTAGAATAAAATGTTTTAGATTTAAGCCACTTTATTAGTTATTTTTAGGGTTCCGTAGCCAAATGGCAAAAAACGGAACACTTATAGATTCGTCATGTCTGTCTGTCTGTCCGTATGTCACAGCCACTTTTCTCCGAAACTATAAGAGCTATACTATTGAAATTTGGTAAGTAGTTATTATTAAGATTCATGATTACGGATATATGTCATCAATGAATAGTGTGAAATTATTGTCCGTCACGACAGGAAGATCATTAATAAAGATTAAAAATAGTAATGGACCTAAAACACTCCCCTGGGGTACCCCACATTTGATTACTCTAGATTTGGACTTATGCACCGACTAGATGTCCCGCGCGGCTTCGCCCGCGTCAATTAGGAATTTTACGAAAACCGTACATTTTCCCGCAAAAAAAATTGCTTATGTCCCTTCACGTGGTCTACTCTATATATGTGCCAAATGACATAAAAATTGCACCAGTAGTTCGTGAGATAAACCCTTTTTTCTATTAATTTTCCCCGTCTTTTCCACATTTTCCTGTTTCTTTGGTCCTTTTTCTTTGGCATATTATCACGCCAAGACTAATAAGTCTTGGCGTGATAATATGCCTTCCTCAATAAATGAGCTATCTAATACTGAAAGATTTTTTTAAATTGGCCCAGTAGTTCCTGAGATTAGCGCGTATAATCTAACAAACAAACTCTTCAGACTTCAGGTTTATAGTCACAGACATAGATCAGATAGATACCGCATGTCCCTCTATTTGTATGAAAACGAGCCTGCCACTTTTTTTCTACCTACTGTGACGTACCGATGATAAGAAACGTGTCCATTATCTAGGCCAACGTTTCTATTCGAATTTCTACAGCTCAGTACGGCACAATTAGGTATTTTTAAAATTCCGATTGACGTCCGATTCCGATAGCAGACTAAAGAACAGACTTCCGAAAGACGATCATTGCTCGTCGAATGCTCGTCGTTGGGAACGCGATATGGCACGCGAAGTACATACACATGCGGTATCTATCTTGATCTATGTCTATGCCTATAATATTAGTAGGATAATTTTTTTAAATCGCTTGACAAATTTGAGTCTCGATCTAAAAGACTATGAAAAGTACCAATAATAGGGCCATAATCGGGACGATGCATGGTACAATATAGTAGTGATGATGATGATGAATGTAATTTGCATAGTAGCATATGCTTTCCGTTCTTAAAACAACGCCGAACTTGTATCTATAAAGAGTTCTCTCAGCACCTTCCGAACCATGGTAGGTATATCTCGGTGCAAAATCTTACTTGTTGGTAGGTAGCATATGCTTAGAATACCTCTCACGAAACCGAAGTCACTACATGCTTCCATATAAATTTTGAGGTCACCACTTTTGTGAATATAGTACCTAATTGGGATGATACCCTATACACCAAAAGAAAAGTATTGAAAATCGATTCACAAACGGCGGAGTAATCGTTGAATATAATATAAAAACGAACATAACACCTCCCCCATTTTGAAAGTTTGTTAAAATTGTAGCCTATGTGTTATTCTGATGTACTTATAAGCTATGTTATTGCAAAGTTTCATTAAAATGCATTCAGTAGTTTTTGCGTGAAAGAGTAACAAACATCTATACATACATACATACATCCATCCATACATACAAACCTTCGCCTTTATAATATTAATAGGATTGTACATTGAAGTCATTTCAACGAATTGCGTTCTCTGATAGAGGTAGGATCTAATCCAATCTAGAGCAGGGCCCCAGGGTTTGATTCCCAAATTTTTCAAGTTTTTGCAGCAATAGCTTGTGTGAAACAAAATCAAACATATAAAAAAATATGCCAAATGTAGGTTTTTTTCATTTAATTTTTTAGCTACGGTATGAATAAGATTAGAAGCTGCTAAAATAGTGTTTTTATTTGTCTGATACCCATATTGTTCTATTTTCAGTATTTTGTATTTGTTTATAAAATTAGTGATTCTTTTGTGCATACATTTTTCGAAAACTTTTGATATGACAGGTATAAGTGTTATAGGTCTGTAATTTTCTATTAATTTTTTATTCCCTTTTTTAAAAATCGGTTTTACTAATGATATTTTAAATACTTATACCTATTTGGATATTGTCCTGTTTCAAAAGATATGTTTAGTAGTTTCTGAAAAAAAATTACTGCATAACAAATTTTTAACTATGAATGTCTAGTACCTATTTTAAAACACACATGCCACATTGTTTAGTAAAATCATTAAGCTCCATAATAAAAAAAAATGTAACACAATACTTTTTCATTGCAGGGAGCTGGTCACAATGATGTGGAATTATTTAACCAATATTTGGAAAGACTGAAACGTTTTGTTTCGGTTGAGTTGCTCAACTGACAAAGACTGCCGGCCACAGGCCAAACTACTCAAGGTAATTATGACAAAACTCAAGTACAATTTGTTTATATTACTACATTCTAATTGGATTTAATACTGTATAATATGTATATTGTGTGTGTCAGAAATTAAAAATCTTGTTTTACTAACAAGTTTTTTATTTTGCCAAATACTGGTTTATGTAGGCTACATAGTTTTTACTTATTTTGCTTTAAACAAAATCCCTTAGGCTGCCTTCACATTAAGTCGTGAGTAGTGCGGCAGCCGCGCGAATGTGAAGGCAGTCAGTCTTAACTTCTTACGGTCACAATATGTACGTCCTCCATTTGGAACAACTTCACTCAAATTAAAACAGATTTCATGATTATTATTTTTTTTTATATAAAAAAGACAATGTTTTTATCACTCTCAAAATAAGTTGGGACTGCAAAAACCCTATTTGAATGACAGCTGGTGTGATGTAGGGATGGCCAGCTCTAAGAAACATTGATAAATATCTTAAAACACATGATCAAAACAAGGACAAAAAACTTATATTACCATATCTACTGTGCGAGTGTGATAGCAATTCGAAAGAAGTTTAAGAGTTATAACTGAAAATTTTTGGAATACTTAAAGCTTTTTGTATCAGGTTTATGTTGTTTAATATTTTTGCATACAAAAATAATACACAAAACTTTTGCAAAGACTAAAGTAGAGTGAAAGTATGATATTATAAGACTCAATGAAAGAAGTTATAAGACATTAACATTCAATACATTTAAACCAACAATTAAGTAATATCTTTTATTATCGAGCAGTTGTGACGATGTTGCCTGTATATGATTGTTAATTTAACAGCGACTTTTCATATATCTGTCAAGTCTGTTTTTGAACTGGTTAACATTTTGGGCTGCAATAACATCCTCTGGCAAGCTATTCCACACACTCACAACTTGGTTGCACAAAAAATGTTTATGTGGATTGTTTTTAGAGGAACTAGCAGAGAACTTCATGTTATGGCCTCTTAAATGTGTATTATCATTCAATAAAATATTTTTTGTATATTTTGTAAGAGTAAGTTTACGAAAAAGTGCTGAGAAAGTGACACTTCACAATTTATTTGTAACATTTACAGGTGATGACCAAAATCCTGCGTCAACTCTGAGCTCCGGCACTTCGAGCTCGGCGACCGAGAGACTCCTCTAGCTAGCGGGGGCCGGGCCCAGCCGGGCCGGCCCCGAAAAACCTATCGTCAAGATCGACGGCTCCGCGAGCCCCCACACTCTAGAAAGAAACTCCGAAAGCAAGGGACCGGACTCCGACACCGTTCGGAGTCCGCGGCCCCTCGTGCACAACATCAGCATCAGCGTGACCGACGCAGACTCGCCCGGGGGCGTGCGGCGTCGCATCCACCTGCGGTCGCTCAGTGACGTCACGCCGGCCGCCCGCTCGCCCGTCGCCCGCGCGCGCTCGCACTCGGAGCGCCCGCGGCCCACCCTACTGCCATCGCCGGCACCCTCGCCCGCGCCCTCGCCGCGCCGCCCGCCCGCTTCGCCCTCGGCCCTCGCGGCGCCGACTCCCCGCGTCGTCCGCAGCGAGCGCTCGTCGCCCGACGCGTCGTCGCACACCCTGGCGGAGCTCGACCGGCCGCGGGCGGAACGCGACCCCTGGCGCAAGATGAGCGAGGCGGACCTGGCGGGGTCTGGGCGGAGGGCGCGCGGCGGGGCGGACCCGTGGGTGCGCGAGGTGCGGCGCGGGCGGCTGGAGCGTGCGGCGGCGGTATGCGAGGCGTGCGGCGCGGCGGGCTGCGAGTGCCGGCGCTGCACGTGCTCGCCGGCGCCGCGCCGGCCGCCGCGCGCGCTTTCGGACGACGAGGAGCGGCCGCGACGGCTATACAAGTCGTCGTCGCAGCGCGCGGTGTGCGTGCCGGAGCCCCGCGTCGACCCGCTGCTCGAGACTACCTGCTAGACTCCTCCGGCGCCGCCCGCCGAGTATTATTAGTGCGAGTTTTCGTTTTCCCTAGATACTAAGATTTTTCAAATTATAAAATATGTGAATTGTACCATATTCGATTTGTTGTCCAGAAGATTGATGTATGCGTGTGAACGTTTTTTTTTGTACTGTAATTATTTTAAATTCATGAGGTTGCGCGGGTACAGATTGTTCATCTATGATTGCATTTTAAATAATCATTCTAGATTACTATATTTACTTGCTAGGATTAAAATACATACTTAAATTGACCCCTATACCGATTTCGATTGAGAGCTATCTCGCTAGTTCCTATATTGTTTATACCGTAATTATAATATATTAATTTTCTTATTTAGTTTGAACATATTACATTCATATAGTATTTATACAGTTATATTTCATTTTACTGAGTACATACTCATAGTCATACCGTCTTATCCCAGACAGTGTAGATGTAATTAATGTATTAGCCATAAATTGATGTTGACTTGAGTTCTAAATAATTTCACAATTTTTTTTTTTTCTAATAAACCACAAAAAGTTAGTTTTGATGAAATTGTATATTATAATGATTACTAGGTAAGTACTTTGTTATGGACTTTTCGTTATTCAATGGCTAGTATGGACGAGTGTGAATGTGAACATTTTAAATATTTAAATTATTATATTAAAGAGGCTTAGGGTGAAAATATAATATTTAATATATTTTATGAATTTCTTTTTTTATTTAAAGTGCTGTAATACACTTTGTGTGTTATTTCTGCATTTAATTTTGTTTCATTTAGAATTACTTTTATGTCGTAAGATCTGAATTTGAACATGCTAAAATATACATATAGTCAAACTGGGAAACTCAAAATATCATAAATGTTTAACTACGCTAAACGGGCTTCCAAGGTTCTCTTGTATGCGTATTGACTGAGGTATGTTTGTGTACGAGTTTTGGTGCACACACCAATTTTGGTTAAATGCTTTATAAATGTACTTTTTTTATACACGGTCGCCGATATCAGGTTCAACGATTGGCCAATATTCGATCGAGATCTAATCGACATTACTGCAATATGGTCTAAAAGTTGTACACCCGATCTGTCGGGGACTCGGGGACCATACCTTTGTCATGTGTATGTACTTCTTATTTCAGGGATGCATAATTTTTTTAAACATGTCTTTACATTCTTAAAACTGCCAGAAGCAAAATGAGATAATAATAAGCGCATAAAAATTTAGTTTTTGATAGAAATAAAGTTGATAAAAAATGTAATAGTCCTACTGTGAAATACTATTTAGATTAATTATCACTGTTCGTAACATTGTCGTACCATTTGCAAACAAACCAAAAAAACTTTTCACGCCTTTTCTTATCAAGATAAGCTGCAGTAAAAAATTCAGCATTATCAATGAATATCTAAAGTAATCCAAATAAGTCACCCAAATCTAATCAGGTTAATTAATTGAGCGAGTATTAGATAGCAAATAATTTAGTTGAAAAATTAGAACGTCATTTTCTTTTATTAATGTTTTAAACTTTTTGAACAATATTACATTATAATGTGTATGCTATACAATATAATTGTAGTAATTTTAATTTGTAGTCCAAAGTCTTGGTCAGCGCAGAATTACTATTTAATTTTCGTTTGTATGATCCTCATCTTAAATAGGATTCTAAGTTGTAACATGTAGTGACTTGGCTTGTTCCTGATAATGTTGGTAATTTGTCACATACAACTATCACCTAACTGATAATATATAAAGCAAAATATAATGAATATAACTCTGCAACTGGCTTGTTTATTGTCTGGCACACAAAAGTTGCATGGCATAGAGAGACATCGGACCATGAGTAGTTATATGCTGCTTTAATGTATTTATTAGTATGGAGGTCTACGAATAATAAAAACTAAGGAATCGTAACTCCCATACTATTACCGTTTGAAATTTGGTTCCTTTCGATGTGTCATGTAACGTCAGTCTAGTACCGCTCAAGGCCACCTAAATATCGCAAATGTATTGAAATGTGTACTTAAGGTACACTTTTTTGACAAGTATTGTGGAGCATGTTTTTTGACGGAGTTACTTTTCCTTAGTTTTTATTATTCGTAAATGGAGGTATTTAATTAACACTATAAATTGTTTTAAATTTGAATTTACAAGTACACGCTATGAATCATTTCTACGTCTAAAACAAATTACGATAGGTGTTAGGAATAAGCCTAAGATTTTGACCACCTCATTAAATATGCATAGTGTATGTTTTGTTCATTATAAAAATTATTATTCATATTTACAAATGCATATTTACATATCATTTATATAAACAAATTTTATACTTACTTCTGGTTTACACAACCAAAAGAAAATGTAAGAAACTGTATATTGCCTCTATTGCTATAATGCTAAATAGAAACTATAAGGCTGGTAACATTTCATACCAAACACGTAAAATACACTGCACGTAGGTATGTAATAGTTTTAAAAAATAAGTCATTTTAAAAGTGTGCAAGTATATTGAACCTACCTAGAACTACCTAATATGTACTCACAATACCTGTATGTTTTGAACTTTCAGAGTTAAAGAAATCTCTTAAATTTCCAGTATATACAAAAACTTCATTATAACGTTAGATGTAAATGAATTTATTTATTGTACACTTTGTTAACTGTAGTGTATCTGTTTTACAATAATTATTATATTATACTCAATTGTCAAATATATTATGGTCCGAGTAATACACTCCCTAGAAGACTTACTCCAAGACTCCATAAGTACTAATGCTACATTTTACTAGTAAAGCAGTTTTAAATGAGAGCTGTTATATGGATTCAATAGAAGCATGTCCACTGTATCGAAATTGGGTTCGGATAACCCCCGTACGTGCTCTCAGTATTTTTGAAAAGCAGATGGGATTAGATTTTACAATGTTTGTGTTACCTATGGACAAGTGATCTCCGGTCAAATTATTATGTCAGACTACAGAAAGACTGTCGTGCTCTGCCTCTGTTTTTTGACGATGCAATGCACGCAATACAATTCAGTAAATGCTGACGTTTCGTAGGCCCGATTTCGATGTTGGTCATGCATCGCATATGGATTGATGGTGAAAAAATAAACTTGCATTGTACACATATTTTAAATCCTGTCACATACATTGTATAAATTAATTCATCACATGTTATTTAGTACTTAAACGACTAATAACTATTAAGAGCTCCAACATCGAGTCACTTTTAGGGTTACTGTATTAGTGGCAACAAATAACAAAGTGTCACTACTGGATATTGCTCAGTCAGTAATTCTAAAAGTGTCTTCATGCGTTTGAGGCGATTAAAATGTTTAAATAAATTATACTTTCTAGCCTTGTAATAAAATATTAATCAAACAAAATTTGGCTTTTTTATAACTACCACCTTGTATTTTTAGCAGTTAACCATCATTTTCATCTCTGTACATGCAAACAAATATGAACTGTAGTTTAGCTATAGTTAAAGGATGAGTTCAAAGCACATCTTTATTACTAAAATTAAAGTACTAAAATAAAAATAATAAAATATAATGGAATGCATTGAAGTACATTTTATTAGCTACTGTTAGTTGTTAAAGTTTAAACATAGTTTATATACTATTTCTTATTAACTATCATTCCTACCCCCTTTATAAGAGGGATCTAATTGACTATAAATGCACATTCCTGTTCCTTATTGTCTCACCATTATTTTAAAAGCAACAGAAGCTTAGGCCTTACATGTCAAATAAATTATTTACTGCCTTTTCTGTCCTTAATGAAATCTGATACCATAGTAGCAACAGCTTCAGATGATTTTAAAACAAAAGCATGATCAATATCAACAACCTTCACTTGGAGCTCCGGTTTGAATTTCTCTAACTCATCTAAATACTCAACTGGTGCCCAGTTATCTTTGCTACCATAGATAACATTGGAGAAGTGTTTCAATTTCTCCATACCAATATTATTTAATTCTTTAACTGTATCCATTTCCTCAAAAGCAAGAGATAAAACTTTTTCTAGGACAGAAGGATTTAGAAGCTGTGATATGCTACTACAATGAGTCCAAGGTAATGAATTTAATGTGAGATATGCACTGATAAGCAAATTCTTAAATGTGTTAGGTAACCACTGTAGTAAAGTACACAAGAATAATATTATTTTAAAAAAATTCTTAACATAATTGTTCATAAACCTGCCATTTTTTGTTTGAGCCAGTTTTTGTATTGTTGGAAACAGAAGATTTGCTGATGCTATCCTTTCATGTAATTCACCATGTCTATCTAACAGTTCTACAAGCATCCAGGCTCCTATGGAGTGACCGACCAAGTGTATTTTGCTGTTTTTATCAATGTGGTTAGTTATAAAGTCAAATTTTTGGTGCAACTGTCCCTCAAGGTTAAATATATTTTTATTACTTTCAAGTTTGTATAACTCATTATTCTCATTTTCTTCATGGCCTATGTGATCTGTGGAGACAAATATTCATTAGAAAGATATAAGAAGGAACAAAGTCTAAGAAAGTTTATTAGGATATTAACTTACTAATAACGCAAATAGGCAATGATGTTTGTTTATGAACTTCTGTTGCAAAGTCTGTGTAAAATTCACATAGCCCTGGATTTCCGGTAAAACAAACTACTACATCTTTATAATTTAAATGCGATAGATCACCAGAGGCCAGTAAGGAATAATTTCTTTCACTTACACTCTTACAAACTTTTTTTAATGCTTTTTTTGTATCCATTTTTCTGCAAATTTTCTTCAACTACAACCCAATTGCACCGTTTTCTTTTTAATTAATTTAAAGATATTATAATACTTTAGTTCGTTTTATAAACAAATAAACAAATATGAAATAAAATAAAATAATAATTTATAGCTGCTTTTTGTGATTTTTTTTAATTTTGACATCTATAAAAATGACAAGTATTTTGACATTTACTTATTCCATTCCATTAACTTCTGAAAAAGTAAGTTTTTTGCCAATATATTTAGTTACAGTCGCTAGATGGCAGGGCTTCATAACGTTACTGATTACCAAAAAAAAAATAACGCTATAATACGTACCGTACCGTGTTTTTCATTATAATGCTAGATATCGTTATTTTTTTAACGATGTCTAGTAACTTAACATTTAAATATAGTTATAAAATAACGTTATTATTACCGATAAGTATAGTCTGTCAAAAAAGTGAAGAAATTAAAAAGTGGCAACATCGTAGTGTCATCCCTTTTTTAGGTTGATTTGAAAGGGATGACACTACGATGTTGCCACTTTTTAATTTCTTCACTTTTTTGACAGACTTTAATAACGATAAATGTTATAACGGTAAATAGGATTTAAAACGGTAAATATAATATGTGACGTTATCTGGGAAAAGGGACCTTGTTGTCGGTTCTAGTTTCTGAGATAATCGCCTTTAAAGTAAAACGTCAAAAAAAATTTTTTTCTTTTTTTGCTCCATATTAATAAACAGACTCTAAATTTTGATATATCAAAGGATTTGTCGTCTCTTTCTGATTCGTGACGTCGGTTCTGCCCACTCGCTCACTCGCTGCGTACCCGCCTGTTAATTCGTTTTTTTTGTTACTCGTCAGTGCGTCAGTTGATGCTCGAGCTGTTTGTTTAGATAATGAGCATAGTGAGTATCTACATACTAACTAGTTTAAATTTTATCTAAGAGACTCTAGAAGCCTATACTAAATAGTAAATACCTGTACCATAGAAGTTTGCACGCTATTTGCGATCCTTTACATTTTTTTTCTGTTTATTGCTCATGTGGCAAAGCTATGTTGAAAAGGCTAATGCGGGGTTTACACGGGTGACTATAGTCGCACGATTTACGCCGCACGGCGAAAATCGACTGTCTAAATGGCAATTCGGCGATAATGGCAAATCGGTCATAATTGTCTTAACTGGACACATAATATTATGTGGCCAGTTACGACAATTTACCCTAATTGGCTTATTAAGAGGTTGACCGCCCGTTGATTTATCATTAAATATTGTATAAATAGAGAGACAAATTATAATTCGTTGTTACAACTACGAAATTAGTAGTATTTTTGTATCTTCTTTTAACTTAATTACTAAAAATGTAACGACCGACATTAAGGTCCCTTTTAATATATTTTATGATAACTAAGACAAATTGCATGTTTTGCTACACGTTTTGTTACTAAAGGATAATTAAAGTTATTTTAAAAATAAGAACCTCAATGTTAATCAAAATTTATATTCATTTTTATGTGATATCACTAAATTTTTAATCACCGACAATAAGGTCCCTTTTATAAAATGTTTAGTGTTTGTACCAGCTTTTTACTAAACTTTAACTTGAATTTTAAGACTGAAAAAAGTTACTTTTTTAATAGAACTTTATATATTTGATCTCATTTGACTATTTTTAAGCATAGTAAATATATATTTTTGTTGATTTTGACTGATTAATAAGATTAGTGAAGCACAATGTTTCATTTGTTCAAATATTTTTTTATATAATAAACAATGTTTTTTTATAAATTTAATATTGAAGTCGTTTTTATTTAGTAAAAACTTACCCGTTTTATATTATTCTTTCATAAAATACTATAGAAAACATACTATAAATGAAATATTTAGTAAAAACCATCTTGGGCATTTTCATTACATGATGCACTTTGGCGTGGTAAAAAACACGAATAAGGCTATAAAATTATATAATTGAAGTTAAAATCTAAAAGACCATATAATGTACTTCTCAAAAAACATAATATCTATGTAACTTCCCAAAATAACATACTTTTTTTGGGTTTCGAAGTTTGAATGCGATTTTCTCAATAACACCTTTTACGACTTTCGAGTTTCAACATTTTTTAAAAAAATATTTGCCAGGCCTACACGCATGTTATTTACATGATTCGATAGCTTATTAAATGTAGATTATGGGGATGCTAATAACTCAATACCGACAATAAGGTCCCTTCACGCTGATAACGTCACATATGTTCTTTGTTAACGTTACAACAACCACCTATTGCGAATTAAATCGAAGTATCTCATAACAGTATTTCAACAACAACATATAATATAATAATTATAATTACAATTTACAACATATACAATTCAACGGTACGGTTATAATTTTAACATTAAACGTTATTTTTAGTATCGGGTTTTCATACCGTTATCAATGCCCTAGAAGCAGTAAAATTACGAAAAAATAACGATATTTGAAGCCCTTCAATAGGTCTACCAGAAAAAATATCCTTGATCATAGGATAAATTTTTATATTTGCATGTTAAACACACAAAATCAGCCGCCATAAGAAAAAAAACGGATCAAAATGTTTTATTCCAATTGCTAGAGTCATTTTATTTTCTCACTTTTTGCCATCAGATTCTGGTAGACCTTATAGATGGTGATTGGCGATTGGTAAAATTGTAATGGCCCGTCCGCACGTTTGCCAAACCTCAACAAATCGTCACAAATAGTCACAAATGCAAACGTGTGGATAGGGAGTTTGGCTTGGTTTGTTTAAGTTTGCAAAGACTTGTAGCCGATCCGACCCAGTGTCGGTTTTTGAACACAAATCAAAGAGAATTTGCCGCAAGCGTTTGCCACTCGTCCACACGTTTGTGCGCGTTTATTCTCATCGATGCTCTGTAAGCGAACAGACGTGCTATACGTAGTATGCCGTCTGTGTGTGCTTTCGATAAAAATGAATGACTGGTGGTCTAATGAACACGTTTTAAATTTTATACGTGGGAGAGCCATGCTTCGGCACGAATGGGCCGGCTCGACTGGAGAAATACCACGTTCTCACAGAAAACCGGCGTGAAACAGCGCTTGCGCTGTGTTTCGCCGAGTGAGTGAGTTTACCGGAGGACCCCTACCCTATTCCCTTCCTTTCCCTCCCCTATTCCCTTCTCTTCCCATCCCTATCCTCCCTTATTCCCTCTTAAAAGGCCGGCAACGCACCTGCAGCTCTTCTGATGCTGCGAGTGTCCATGGGTGATGGAAGTTGCTTTCCATCAGGTGACCCATTTGCTCGTTTGCCCCCTTATTTCATAAAAAAAATATCCTGGAATGTTACCAGGGGGGGGGAGCCTTTTATTTGGTATCCTATAGGTCTACCAGAATCTGATGGCAATTTTTGACAGCAGATTTTCAAAAAATATCCTTGATCATTGGATAAATTTTTATATTTGCATGTTTAACACACAGAATCAGCCGCTATAAGAAAAAATAAGGCCCAAAATGTTTTATTCCAATTACCCCGCGGTATTGCTACAGTCAATTTATTTTCTCACTTTTTGTCATCAGATTCTGGTAGACCTATAGCAATGAGGCATTTTCTTATTTTTTTAATTTGATTGTCAAACAGTTTTCATTTTAGTAACTAGATGGCGTATGGGTAGACAACTATCGGTAATACCATCATTAATTACTACAAAACTGGGCAAAATAATGTAAAACTTGATACATTTCAATTTGAAAAAGACGCAATAATATTCCAACGAATAGGATAATAAAGTTATTATAACGATGTTTTAGTTAAAACTCACGGAAGAAATAGCCCTATTTACCGTTATCCATACCAAATGTAACAGGAATTATACATTTTGGTTTTGACAACATCTTAACTGCACTTCTGCAAGATAACGGATATTTAATGGCTAATATTTTACCAATAATGAACATCAAAAACCCAAATAACACTAAAAAAAGTAGCCGATGCATGGAGTCGCCTTAGTAAGTTATTAAATAAATCAGTAAAGGAACTGAAAACCAAGAAAGATATTCTGATGGTCATGTTTTTTTTTACAATCGTTTTCTTATATTTATAATAAAAATAACTTAAGCCTAATGTTATAGCCGATACAGCAACTTCGACGTCCGTCATGCTTGCCGCGTCAGAACAAACTAACTCACTCGCAAGCGTGTGGATGGATTTCAAAATCAAGCCAAACTTTTGTGTTCATTTGTGGCGATTTGGAGTTTGTAGCGAACGTAGCATAAGGTTTCAGTCATTTTCGCTAGTCGTTTCACAGAAAAATTTAGTATCGGAAATGGGAATGGGTGCCTCTCTAGTCTTTACTTTCTGCATTACGTAATGCATAATATTATTTATACAGCGCAGTAAAAAAATGTTATTATATAAAATATGGCAACAGAACAATATACCTTTTGCATATTTTATAGTAATTAAAAAAATTATAGTGTCAAACTTTTGTGCTGTCGCCTGTCTACTGTCCTCACCACTGACCTCCATTATACAAGTACGCTGGATTAATGATACCCTTTGAAATGACAGCTATTTTTTGTGCCTATTTGAAGCGGAATCAGCTTCCCCAATGGGAGTGATAGGAACTAAATTTGACCATTGACCAAATATATTTGTCTATGATTTGACGTAAAAATGACGTTTGAAAGTCGCCATATTGGCGCTGATAGCAGTAGTGGGAGTATTTGGAACTAATACTAGTGATGACAATTGACAACCAATAACGATTAAGCGGCCATTTGCAAGTTACGTCAAATTTAGTTCTCTTCCCGTTCACTGGGGCGCTGACTCCGCTTCAAATAGGCACAAAAAAGTGGGTATCATATGTCCAGCGTACTTGTATAATGGAGGTCAGTGACTGTCCTGCTTTTCATCTCGTTTTTCATAGTTTTAGTAATAAAATGTACATTACTCAGTATATATACTGTATTATCTATGTACATAATTTTAATTGTTTAATAACAGACTTTTTAGGCATCTGTCAAGAGTCAAGACCACGTCAAGACAATGAAGACGAAGACCAATGACGACAATATGTCAAATTGAAGAAGGGACAGTAAAATACTATCAAAACATGAGAAATGGCTTCGGCCTGATGAAAAAACTTATTTTATATTATTGATATCAAAGAGTTGGCTTCGGCCTGATGAAAACTTTATTTCAGATGGTTAATATAAAAGAATTGGCTTCGGCCTTCACTATCATTCATTAAATAGAGAAAACATAGAAATGGCTGTATGGGCAACGCTCCCTTTGCCTGTCCCGACCGGGACGAATTAACAAAAAAAAAATGTCTACTGTCCTGGGCTGTCCTACTGTCAATAAAGAAGATTTTTATTTCAAGATACAAATTTCTGCAACACTTTTGTAGTTTCTCCTTAAAATATTTATCAATATCGTCTATTACTCTAATAAGAATGTAGGAATAAGTGTATTGTGTTTTGCGAGAGTTATCTTACTAAGTTTTTGGCAAGAACATAATATTTTCGCGCCTATAAATATTGTGCATTTTTGACATCAGAATTTAGACGACAATAGGTTGTATTGGAACCAGTTTTGATGTTTACCTCTAAATAATTATGAATTTTATCCGGTCTGCATGGCTACACTTTCGAAGGGTCTGTATTCTTTAACCGAAATAATAAATACCCAAACTCTTGTTCAATGTTTAGAAGAATAAAAAATGTTTGTCTCTCACGATTTCATAAGCCCAAAGAAAAAAATTCAAAAGCCAAATATTCTGAGGCGCAAAACTAAGGCGACTAATCTTTCATACTTAGCATGTGAAACCCTAAGTTCTGGGAAAACTGTTTTGTCTCAAGAATTGAGTGTTGAAGATCCTCCAAAAAAATTAAAGCCCATACAAGTATTAAAATTGAATACTACAATGAAAAGTCATGAGGTATTTGAGGATGCAGCCCATGATACTGATGAGACTGATCTAAGTAAGTCATTTTATTAGAGCGGTTTTGAAGTGATAAGCTGGAGGTAAACATCTAATAAATTCTTAAAAATTTCAGATCCACAAGAGTTCTATGTTAACAATTTTTATTCCTTGAAAGATTATAATGAAGTAAGTATTATCATGTATGTGGAAAGAATTATTTATTACTACAGAGAAATTTATCATATTATATATATTATAATTTTTAGGATATATCAAAATTAGACAATGTAGTGATCAAGAAAGACTTGGAGACCAGCGAGAAACCAAAGTGGATGGAATTTATTAATAACAAGACAGTGGTCAAACCATGTAAGTACTTTTTGCTTGAGTTTGTACATATATCACAATGGCTTGTACTCACTAGACTGTGTACCATCGAGGAAATTGATTCCTAGGCAGATGACGGACCTACGTCATATGGTCGGCTTTTGTCAATTCAATGTTAGCTGTGATCAGTCTGAGGGGTTTGACTTAACGCAACCAAATTACTTAGGTCCACAATCTGCATAGGAATCAATTTCCCTGATAGTACATACAAATTATTTGTGCTATTTCTATGTTTGTGTATCAGCATGCTGTAAAATATACCCTCAATTGATTTCAGGTGATGTAGAAAGTATTTATATAGAGACAGCACCAGAAACTAGTACTAAAGTGGTTCCCATATCAAGTATTACAATATTGAATACATCAAAATATGTTAACTCCGAGGATATGGACAGCAGCAGCACAAATAAGTTAAAGGTATATTTTGCTTATTAAAATTGTACTCATACCCCTTACTAAGACAGAAGAGACATACTTTGAATTTTATTAAGGTCTTTGTCACTCATATTACATTTCAATTATGCCAGAGAAAGACAAACAGGCATTGTATAAATCACACTACTATTATAAAGAGAAAAGATTTGTGTGTATGTTTGTAATGACTCAAAAACTACTGTGCCGATTTCAAAAATTCTTTCACCATTGGAAACCTACTTTCACCCTGAGTAACATAGTTAGGCTATATTTATTGCTATTAAAGATAAGGGATCCTTACTAAAACTATCATAATCCAACTTATGTCCATCCGTGCGAAGCCGGGATGGGCCCGTAGTATTATATACTCGCATATTAAATATTATATTTAATAGTAAGGGGGATAACACATATTGTTGCACGCAAACAACGAGTAATTTTTCCTACTATTATATAATATTTCAGTGTGATATAGATGGATGTGATAAGGAGTTTCCGAGTGAACAAAAATTGAAAAAGCATAAAAGCTTACACAACAAAGATGGCACTATTAGACCGCAAAGACAAATAACAATTGAGTGTCCTGTGAAGGAAATCAGAGAGGATGGATCAGAAAAGTCCTGCGGAAGAATATTTAAAGTCAGGGAAGACTTATCAAAACATTTAAATGAAGAGCATACACCAGATGAAGCCGCTTATAAGTAAGTTTCATAAAGTATTCTATATTTACTCATTTGGTATGATCTGATCGTGATAATATGTGGTTACTATACACAAATGTAAAAAACACTTACAGAACGTAATATCTTCATTAAATTAAAGGTCAAAATCTTAACTAAATTAAAGTTTAGTAATTATCAAATTAATCTGAGTGCAGCCTTGTAAATAAATATATAAATTAAAATGCTAACACCTTCAGATGTACGGAGTGCTCGCGCTCGTTCTTCTGGGCGACGGGTCTGCGCGCGCACAGCCGCTCGCACGTGCGGCGGCCGGCACTGGCGTGCGCGTACGCTGGCTGCGGGCGCGTGTTTCGCCAGCCCTGCCGCCTGCGGGAACACCAGCGTGCCCACACGGGAGACAAACCGTACCCGTGCCAGTACCCAGTATGATTTGACTTATTTTTTAAAGTTATCCTATACTTAGTACTTTGGCGGTACCCACAATTAGCGCCACATTCCTGCATTGAGTTATCGAAGTCAACTAAGTGCATTAGCATCTATACGACAGCTAAATCAATCACATGGGCTTCGGTCTGACCGAGCATCCTATCTCGCTCGGTGGGAAGATCTTCCTTTGGGGTAGCCCTACGAATACTAAGGAAACGTAAATCCCGTACTTCAGCCATTATGAATTTGGTTCCTTTAAGTCAACTCGCGTTAAGTCAACTCATCTGACCGATCACAGCTAACATTGAATTGACATTTAAAGCCGACTAAACGACTAAACGTCAACTGCCTAGTAATAAATTTCCTCGGATATACATTCGTTAGGCCTGAGAATAGGTTTTTTTCTACTTTTTATATTGATACTAGAAATAATTTATATGGAAAAACAACGTTTGCCGGGTCAGCTAGTATTATTATAAAATAAAAAAACTAGGGCTGCGGCTGGTCGTTCCGTACGGCGAGCAAGCTGCTGCGTCACGCGCGTCGTCACACGGGCGAGAGGCGGCACCCGTGCGCGGAGTGCGGAACCGCCTTCTTGCGGCGCGAGCACCTGCGAGACCACGTAGCTCGATACCACGCCCCGCGCCCGCCCCGCCGCGCCTGCACCGCGCCCGGTGAGCTCACATGTATACGCACGCAGTCACACACACATATACAAGCACGCTACCACGCCCCGCGCCGCCCCGCCGCGCCTGCGCACCACGCCCGGTGAGCTCACACACATGAACGCACGTACGCACACATGCAAACACGATATCACGCAGACACGTACGCACACGTACACTCAAGTACACATACGTAAATATGCTTGGGCTGTGCCCGATGACCTTACACACACACATAGCGTCTGATACTATTCACGCACGCACGCACACGTGAACATTTGCACAAGCGTACACCCGGCGCTCCAAGTGGCCTTACACGTATACACATCTACTCAAATCGCGTTTGATACCAGTCAAATCCTCAAACGCGCGCACAGATACAATTAATACTTCATTTTATTAATGTATTAAGCAAGTGAGACATAAGACTGCCTTCACATTATGTCGCGGGTACCGCCGCAGCCGCGCGGCAGCCGCGCGACTTCCATACTAAAGCGAGTCGCGCGGCTGCGGCGCGACTCTGTTTAGTATGGAAGTCGCGTGGCTGCCGCGCGGCTGCGGCGGTACCCGCGACATAATGTGAAGGCAGCCTAATAGTTACACTATTGTGCAACTATGCAATGTTTTAAAATAACCTATACAATGTTTTGTTCTTACCTATTAGGGCCAACCCACACGAACCACAACCACACCACGTCGCAACGACAAAATGCCGTCAAGCAGTGGTTACGTGTGAATAGTGTCGCTGCAGCTTTTTGTAGTTGCGTTGTGGTAACGACAAAATGTCGACGTGGTTGCATTGTCGCCAGTAGTTGCGATGTGATTACGTCGTGTGCAGACATAGTTCGACTCCGGCTTTTATAGCGGAAACACGTGTTGATTAAACTCATGAAATTCGAAGAGGAAACTTTATTATTGCTATCCTTGCGAGAGCGCGGGCTTTTTATTTATTAGTAAAGCGTCTCCCAGACAGACGCGGCCTGCGGTGGCGGTGGCGGTTGCGGTCAGTTGAATGGCTTGGCCGCGTGGCCGCGTGTGTCTGTGTCGTTCCTAGAACTCTCAAGTCATCCAACTGACCGCCACGCCACCGCTACCGCCACCGCAGGCCGCGTCTGTCTGGGACACGCTTGAGGAAAGTAAAAGGGTATGTCTTTATAATTTTAATAATTTCAGATTGTCAGCGGACTTTTACAAACATGAGTTCACTCTACAAGCACATGAAGAGAGTCCACAGGCAAGAACAAAATTTGTCATCTACAGATGAAACATATGAAGTATTGGAGGAGAAAGTATGTTTACCTGCTGGAGAGAGCAAAAACATGTTTATGGTAATACCTGTATTTATGATCCATTTATGATTCATGTCTGCAATACTTTTTCTGCACTAAGCAATGATAAAACTAGATTTCGATTACTTAAAGTTGCGTCTCCAAATGTTGAAATCACCACAGGTAATTTCTTATATCACAAAGCGACTAGGCTTTAGTATTTTTTTATAAATAAATGTTATTTATTATGCAGATAAGCCTATACCCAGAGTGCGAGTTAGTTACGCCAGCGGAAGTGGAGCAGAGTGTTGTAGAGCAGAGTGTTGATGAGGAGCACGCCGCACGCACTCACTGTACGTGGCCGCTCGAACGCACAGTGTACACACACACAGAAGAGCAAGCAGTGGATGCAAATGCAATGGACGCACACGTAATGGACGTGAACGCAATAGACGCGCACGTAATAGATGCGCACGCAATGGACGCAAATGCAATGAATGCGCACGAAATGGACGTACACGCAATAGATGCGCACGCAATGGATGCACACGTAATTGACGAGGACGCAATGGATGCGGATGCGCACGCAATAGACGCGCACGCGCTCGACGAACACGAAGAAATTGTGCAGGACGTACACGCAGAAATCGCGCACGACGCGTTCGTTTTGGGCGAGGATGTTCACGTAAGTAATGTTATTTAAATAATGTAGCTAGGACTTAACACTATTTATTCATTCAGTATGCTAAAGGGGCGAATTGTATATTGTAAATTGTAAATAAAATTGGCTATTTTCATTTATCCAAATTATTTTCTTTCTATGGCATTCGCGTCGTCACGAAAAATCAAAAGAATACATCGTTTTATTTGTCGTGATATTCATTTTATCAAAATCAGGGACCGTACCACGAAACCGTTTTGAGAGTCAAAGAATCGTACGAGAATGCCGCGTCCTACTAAACGAAAAATGACGTTGTTTGGAGCAGGACGCGGCATTCTCATTCGATTGTTTGAGTCTCAAAACGGTTTCGTAGTAGGCCTACTGCTTATTGGTACGTTTGACGTGGCGATCAAAGAGTGAAGGATCTGTCAACGGCTCATTTATTAATCGTAATTATTATAATGGGAGTGGGACGTTTACATTCAGCCACTGCCGCTGTTCCTCGCGCTGCCGACAATATTGCCCTGAATACTTCTGCGGTAGTAACTTACACATAGCACAGTAAGTTAACAGTTTACACTCAGCCTTTATACTTGCCGCGTCGGGCAGCGCGAGTGACTATTTACATTCTCGCGCTGCCCACCTCCGTACTCACTTCCCTGCCCACTTCCCTGTCCAACAGGGTTGAAAATAAACGACGCTTAACTATTTGTAGGTGGAACAGTGTGAAGGGGCGGAGAGCAACAGCTACACGATTCGAAGTGACCTGTTCTTGCACGGCAACGTCATACACAACGAAGACAGCGAGTGAGTTCATTACTATATTTTCTAAGGTTTTTGACAGGTTTTCTTACAGGCGTTATTGATGGGTTATGTTTGACGTTAGCCAATCAAAAGCTGAAGAAGAACTGGGCATTATTAAGTTATGTGAACAGCAAATTCCAGTTACAAATTGGATATTTGACTCGACAATAAGATTGTTATTTCAGTTAATTCATCAAGCCCCATACGGTCACCGGCGTCCAAGACCCAATAGAATATCTATTGTGTCTCGTTTTTCCACGATCGACGGGATAACTTTACTCACATAGCATAGCAATTTCTACTGTGAGACGTCATAGTTTTGTAATTATTGTGAAACATAACTTTGTACAATATGTTTTAGGCAACGATGTCAATACTTGGATATGGCATACGCCATCAAAACTGTAGCAATGTTTTTGCATGCAAAATGTGTATCGAGAAAATATTGTCGTCCTTTTTTGTCTTACAGTAATAGCATATACTACTTTCTCTTTCACTCATTTTACGCTTTCAATGCATATTTTACGTAATCAATACATTAAACACGTCCGACTGTCACCGCGTCCTAAGGCACACTGCTCTCAGATGAGTGAGCTCACTCATTTCGAGGGTGACACATTTTCGCGCTGACGATTGTATGGAATGCCTCTTCTAAAGGTTATAATTCTATGTTTTTAGGCATATGTCCCGCGCGCCGTCACTCGATGCTGACCTGCTAGACGCACCTTCAGTCGACATCGCGCAGGTAACATACCTTCATCTATTGACGCTTCAGACAACGTCAGTCTGGCCCCGTGCTAACGAACACTTGTGTTACGGGTACCAAATGCAATTGTATTGAATCATTAATTTTAATAATAAGTGACTTTTGACTGTGCATATTTCGGCTATTTTTCGTGCATATTTGCATGCTTATTTCGGTTTGATCGTGCATATAATCCGATGTCTACTTGTATGTAAATTTCAGGAGGAGTTGTACAGCGACGCGGTGGACGAGAGCTCGTTCCGCGTGTTCCTGCTCAGCGCCGAGGAGCTAGCCGTCGCCGAGTAACACACACACACACACACACACACATCTACACTCTATCCTTGAATATACATCTGCGATAGGCGCTACGTTCGTCAACAGGTGAAAAAAAAGTTTTTGTTTTGGCTACATAATCTCTAACGTCTAAGCGCTTTGGCGCGTTATTTTCAGTTCAGCAGTTCACTGCTCTTGAACCATTATATTTTGTTGAAATACGGCAAGGCTTTATTGTATTTATGTAACTTTTTTCACAAAAAAGTCCAATGCACTTTATGTACGGTAACGATTAGTTTCCTTAAAATCGATTTTTAAAGAAAGTTGCGAGTAACAGTAATAAATAAATATAATTTTTATATGTAAGCTAATAAATAACATGAATATGTTTGTCGTCATTGCAACGTACAAATGTTGCCATAATTTTATATTTATCCATAAATGAGAGCTAAGTCTGTCGTCAAATAAATATTACATTCTTATAGTTTCCAAGTCAGGCAAATAATTGGGACAGCAAAATCGCTCTGTCTCATTCTCACTTATGCTATTAATGCTCGTCAGACAAGGATCGATATACTACAAGTCTACAATATGCTCATGTGAAAGCATAATATCGATGTGTACAATTTTTATTTCCGATTAATTTTAAAATAATAATAATAAACAAAACTAAGTATGGCCGACTATAACACTACCCATTTGTAAATTGTTTTCAGTAGTAAAGAAATACAAATCAGATTGGTCGAGCATCTTCTTTTGTTAATAATACATGAGGATGTGTAATAATATGTCCATTGTATGTATACAGTGAAAGTAGCAGTATTATCGTGTGAGCAAATGTTGGGATATTTCTCAAAGAAATATAAAAGTCGAAAGTCACTTTTGACTTTTATCAAAAGTGACTTTTCACAAGCACAGCGGTGCTACTTTAACAGGTAACTTCTAAACCAGGGACATATACACATCCTAAACTTCACTCATTTATGTATAGTACCCTGTATAGGATGTAACAAGAAGAGAGCTTATTCTCTCTTTATAGGCCGGCAATACACTTGCAACTCTTCTCATGTTGCGAGTGTCTATGGGCAACGGTAGTTTCCATCAGGTGATCCGTTTGCTCGTTTGCTATTATAATAAAAAAAACTCAAATGTGCTGGGAACTTACTCCTATGATCTAGTCAACTCTTTCGAAAAACAAATCGAAGATCTTCCAAGTGACTTTTTTGGTCTCAAAATTTCTTGTAGCATTTTCGTCTGTGAAAATATAGGTCGAATCCCCGGTGCATAATTCGCTCATATTAGTGGCTAGTAACAATAGTTTGCAGTGAGACGTCAGAGCTAATGAAAAGCTTAAAATTTGTCAATTTGGCGGCTTAGGGTCAATTCAGACCGCAACGCGACGCGTAGATGCATTTCTAAATTTGTATGGATTTGACAGATTTCAATTGCGTGAGACGTCATGCAAGACTGTCAATCAATTAAATACATAAATGCATCTACGCGTCACGTTGCGGTCTGAATTGACCTTTAGGGTCAGTTCACATTGCACGTGACGTGGCTATGCGATGCATTTTTAAATGAGCCATTCAAAACCGAAAAAGCTGCCCAACGCCGCAAGCGCAAATCTGCCGACTCAAATTGTATCTTCTTGTGTAGTAAATAAAGTTTAAAGAGCATGGTACATTTTAGTATGAAGCCTTTGTATTTTGCCTTTGTATTTTGATGTACTATCGATTGACACATGTTTCATCTCTTGCCGCCAAAATGAGTTTTTTTCCAAAATTTCCAACTTTAGGTATACCAATTAGGTTCCTTGCTCTTTGAATGACTCATTTAAAAACGTATCGTACTGACTCCTACACGTAATTTTGTTGTTTGTATTGATGGGTCACTGGAAACTTAACGCGACTGTACTGTACTGATAAGTGTATAGATTCTAACCAAATTATATTGACGAAAGTATATAATACTGATGATCTCTAGCTGCCTTCTTAGTGTTAATGTAGCTTAATATTATTGTGATAATATGCACATTTTATGTAAACGCCGTTCCAATTCATTATGACGTAAATGTAAACAAAGTATGGGCGGCTATTAACGCTACCAAATTATAAGAAATATTACGTAAAGGTCGGAGCAAAGGCCTAGCACATACAGTAAATAATTCGACCAAAATCCTGCATGTTGCACACGTCTTATCAGGATATTGTCAGAAACGTCGAACAAAACTTTTTTCTCACCTCCGGGCGGAAAACGTCAACTTTCTTCCCGCTGCGCTTACCGATGTTGCCGTTTTCCGCCTCTGTCGATGAGAAAATCAGTATACGCACCATGGGCAGTAAATAAGAAGCCTCAGATCACATGTTTGTTGACCTCGGCATTACATGTGATCTGAGACATTTCTTATTTTCCTGCCCTAGGTGCGTAATGTACTATTGTTTACCGTCAGTGCTGGTGCTGCCCCTACCGTGAAAACTTTGCACTAATAAATTCTATTTATATGTACGTCCTTACTAAAAAAGGTATTTACGCAGACTACAACTATTTAAGGTCCACTGTCCATGTCTGTCATATGAGTTTTTCAATGTGCTAGACATAGACAAGCAAATCATGTAATAGCAGAGTAGACAGACCTAAGGAGTACCTCGACTTCAAACAAACGGGCGAATATACGCGAGTTGGGCGCGACTGTCACTTTCAACATGTTTCACAATGCTGAGTAACGCATTAGTATGGCGCGCGCCGGCCGATATCACATACTACGTCAAACGTATAAAGCGTCTCCCAGACAGACGCGGCCTGCGGCGGCGGTGGCGGTGGCGGTCAGTTGAATGGCTTGGCCGCGTGGCCGCGTGTGTCTGTGTCGTTCCTAGAACTCTCAAGTCATCCAACTGACCGCCACCGCTACCGCCACCGCAGTCCGCGTCTGTCTGGGACACGCTTAAATTTCGAGATCTCTTCTGAGTCGGCCTACTCGTTAGTTCTGTTTACTCTGGTAATAGTTATTCGCTGCGTAAATATTTTTTTAAAGTATTACCCACGCAATCAAAAAATACAATAGCACATTAATTTGGTTGAGTTTTGTTTACATTTTGTTCAAAATGAGTTAAATCGGCTATGTATATTAAGGTATGTACGCTAGTTTTAGTGTGCTCCTAATAATTTGAATGTTCTTATGTGACAAGTGTTTTGCATACAGTAGCTTCATAATTCATATCTCTCTTATAATAATAATATCTCAACAAATCGTCTCTGAGTGCGGCAGTTCTTGCTAATAAAAATATTTACGCAGCGTATAACTAACTATTCATGATCCATGTCTTTGTCTATCATACGACGGTTCCAATATGCGAGACAGAGACAAGCAGAACTTGCATATTTGCTGCTTAAACATTTTTATTAGTAAAAAATATTTTATTGGATTCTTTTTTAACTTCCACGCATAATCCCTTACTGATATTTTTTAGTTGACGCATTTTTATTGGAAATAAAATAAGAAAGATATAAAAGGGTTTTTATGTTTCATATTAAAGTGATTTAATAATAAAATATACACAATTGTAACACACTAAAAACATTCAAATAAGCCCAGTAACATAGTTAAATTTGTATCACTATAGTATATTTTGTAAATAAGAAAACATATTTTTGGAAGAATGAAGCTATGTAACATTATTTTTAGACTGTTATTTGAAATGTATTTGTTGATAATATCAATATGGTCTCCCTAAAGCTACAGACAATATTACGGTGTGCAAAATTTTTATAACCTTAGTTGATTTGCAATAAAGCTAACATTACTTGTGGCCGGTTTCTTAGAGCCAGGCCACAACAGTGCGTTGCGGCGTCGTATCGCAAAAACAAATCGCACTAAGGCTTCTTACAGACGCACGGCATTTATCGACGGTAGTCGCTAGAATTTTTTTTTCATTGATTTTTTTTGACACTTGCCGTAGACGCGTGCCGTCGACAAGTGCCGTCGACAAGTGCCGTTCGTCTGTAAGCGCTCTTAAGCGACACGATCACACGACACGATTCGACACTTCGCATTCCATAGAACTGACATTTTTAAAATGTACGATTCAAAAACGTCAGTTCTATAAAACGTCGAAGTTTCGCGTCGCGTAGTGCGGTCTCACGTTATTAGACGCTAGTTAAGATTGAACCACATATAAAATTTTTATTCAATATATTTTACCGCTCAGCTATCGATTTCAAGCAAAGCATGGGAGGCAGAAATGAAATTCAAAATTATATTTATACATAGTTTTATTGTAGTTATACTTGTTTGTGTAGTTTTGATGGTATTTTTATGTTAATCACAAGATACAGGCTAAGTCAATCTTAATAATCACATATCATATTTAGTTTTGTTATTAATTGTAATATTATAATTGGTTGCTTTGTGTTTATTACGAGTTTTGCTATATAAAATAAATGTTTTTTCATCATTCTGTGTGTTATTTTTAGACGAATTCACTGGTTTACCAATATTCTTTTATATTTCTCTTTCTATAAGACAATGACATTATTATTGTTTAAGAATGTCTTTGCGCACTACTAAACCAATATTCTATTCTTTTCGATCTAAATGTTAAGAATTCACTTATTAAGTGCAAAATAAAAATTAAAAATGCACAAATTTAAGTCCTTTGTTTCTTATTAAAGGTATTTATAAATTTATTTAAGTAAATTTATCATGTTTAGGGGGGGAGGGGCCTTAGTTTTTGTGACGAAGCCGGCCCCTAAGCAGTGTTGTCGAGATGTGGCATTCTTCAATCACATAAATATAGTAAGAATGTGACCGAATGCCGTAATAAATTTAAAATTTAAATCAGTTTTTATTTTTAAATAACTTGAGTGACAACATAAAGTTAATTGAAATGCAACATATATACGAGATATATACATCGATTTCGTACAATATTAACCCAATACCTGTAAGTACAAAAAACCCGTTAAAGTTTATACCTGGGTACTTCGGCAACTTGCATACGACAATTCCGATAGCGAAGTTAGAATTGAAAATATAGTATTCGTCATTCGACACTTAACATAAACTTGCCATGGCTATTGCCAAATTATTTTTGATTTCTAAATCCGCTGTCGGAATTATCGAATGCAAGTTGTGTCAGTGCCCAGGTGATATTCTCGCTATTTCCTCAAAATTCTTCCTAATACCCGAGGATTATTATATCAACCAGAAACTTATAAACTATTTTATCTGTTAGTGCTAATCCTGCTGACTAGGGCAAGATAATGTCACAATACAAATATATACAGTAGCGTAACTCCAGACATGTTCTTGAAATCAAAGTGCCTACAGCCTAGCCTTGCACTCAGAAGTTTACTTAAAATAACTGTAATTAAATAGACAATTATTTGTGATAAGCCGTGGGGCTTACGTCAAAATCTTGAACTTACCTTATCTGTCAAACTCTTCATTTAATTACAGTTAGGAGTTTAGGACCGATTTTTCAATCGTCAGATAACTTTTACCTAAAGAATAAATATGACACTGACATTTTTTCCATATAAAATCTGTCAAAACGCCAAATTTATTCCATTGGTAAAATCAGCCCTTAAGTAATTAATTAATGTTCGCCTTTGAGTGTGGCAGTGAGACAGGTTTTAAAGGGCGACGCGACGTGATACTGCTTTGTTCTCTAAAGTCACGTAAAATCACGCTGATGCTGATTTTCTACTGCATATTATTTATATTGTGACATTATGATAAGTTGCTGCTAAAATAATAACTATGTAAGTACCTAAGTAATGTTATATGATTTTTGTTATTATCGAAATTTATTGCCGCGTTTTATGACCGACCATATAAGTTAGTAAGATATGAAATATCTTTCGTTATTATAATAATTCCTAAAGTGGTATTAGATATGCTTATCAAATATTTTGATACAATAAGTAACTTACTAAAAAACTTGGCAATGTAAAAAAAAGACGACTTGAGCAAAATCTTCATCGATGGAAAAATATAGATACTGTTATGATATTATTTCATAAGTATATAATATTGAAAGTTATAATACTAATACCACCACAAAAAATCAAGATTAACTGCTTTTTAACAGACTGTCAAAAAGCAGCTTCTTAGTTGTTGAATTACTCTATATTGCTTAAATAAATTAGTATTACATGACTATTCTTAAACCACATATCCACTTAAATCAATAATATTTGAACACTCTTGCTATCACCACAGTATTTAAATAACAATACAACACAATATCAATGTACCATCAGAGAAACTGATCAAAGGCAGATGGCGGACCTACGTTATTTGCTTGGGTTATTTCAAATCAATGTTAGTTTTGCTCTGTCGGCTGAGCATGACATTATTCGGCCAAATTACGTCTGCCATCTGCTGATGAATCGATTTCTTTTTTATAGTACCTTCCTACTTTACTTAAAGCATTGTCTCTGCCTAATCCTTTTTATTCATACATCCTTGCCTTTACTACCTTCTGTTCTAGTTCTGCGATGGTAACATTTTTATCACACTAAATTAGTCTAGTTAGACTTTAGAGCAAACTTATTTTTATTGGCACTTTAAAAGTGAATACTTTAAGGCTTTCATTGGCATTCCTTTTTTTTCTATCTCTTTAGCCGAGACAATACGCGCCGGAATTCCAGAGTTGTGGGAAATTCACAGTGTTGAAATGAGAATTCTAGGCTAATATAAAAGAGCTGAAAATCGTAAACCTTAGAATTGAATTATTAACACTGAAATAATGCTCTACATCCAATTTCCAACTCTATTATTTTAGCGCAGAACTCTGACTTTCCCAATTCTGACTATAATACCTACCTATGCCCTAAGGTACCAATGGAGTACCAACTAAGTACATATTAATTTTGCATTAATTATTACCTAGTTCTAGGGCGTATATCGTTTATTGTTATACTTAGGCCAGTACCTACTCAAGATGCATCTCGGTCTCAAGACACGGTTCAGGCTCTGTGATTGGTTGGCTGTCAAAATTTGGACCAATTACTGACTATTTATACGGGCCTAAGGCCCGTATATACAGCGTGTAACAAAAATAAGTGATAATACTTTAGGGTGTGTACGTGTTCCTTGTAGAGAGTTCACTGTGAAAGTAGCAGCGCTGAAAGACGATTTTTTTTTTCACTTTTGTATGGGCAAGGGCCCGAGCGTCACGAGTTTCCCCATACAAAAGTGAAAAAAAAATCGTCTTTCAGCGCTGCTACTTTCACAGTGAACTCTCTACAAGGAACACGTACACAGCCTAAAGTATTATCACTTATTTTTGTTACACCCTGTATAGTCAGTACTTAAGATGCGACCCGGTCTCAAGACGCGGTACGGCTCTGTGATTGGTCCAAATTTTGACAGCCAACCAATCACAGAGCCTGAACCGTGTCTTGATCTACCGAGATGCATTTTGAGTACTGACTATTTATACGGGCCTAAGAGTTCTAATTTCCGCAACTCAAGAGTTCCTGCGCGTATAACCTAAGGTGCCAATAGAGTATCATTATTACAACTTAAACATTACTTCAAACAGCACTAAAACTTATACCTCACATTACTTATCAAACGGCATTAGGCGTATGTCGATCCGGCGGCGTCAGCGGCAGATCCAAGCTGGTGGTGCGCACGAGGCGGCGCGACGCGTGGTCCCGGCAGACGGTCACCGCCCATAACACCACGTACACGATGATCAGGCTGGCGATGGCGGCCGCCACCAGCGCCGCCGAAGACCCGCCGTCTCGCCAGTCCAGCACCGGGTAGATGAATGGCTCGTCCTTGCTGGATAAATATAAGGTTTTATTGTAATGTTTTCCTATATTATCCTAAGAGTGTCCATAGCCTAGTGGAAAGACCTTTGGTTCGCTCTCTAGAGGGTGCAGAGGCCGTAGACAAAGTCAAGTACATTTTGATAACGAATTTCGTCATCGTTTTTAACGAAAGGGTCGTTAAAAACGATGACGAAATTCGTTATCAAAATGTATGGGATTTGACATTAGTCTTCGTAAGCGAAATGTCATTTAGCGATGAGTTATGTCAAACCGCATACATTTTGATAACGAATTTCGTCATCGTTTTTAACGAAAGATACTTTGTCTAGGGCCTCAGGTTCGATCCCGGGTGGAGGCGTGTATCAAGGAGACATTTTCAGATCTCAAGTACATATTACGGACGCTCGTACGGTGAAGGTAAACATCGTGAGGAAATCCGCACATGGTTAGACCCAGACGTATTGACCTGTTCATTCCTCTGGACTATGTTGCGAGAATGCCGTATGTGTTTGGGCAACCGTACGGGCATTTAAAATCTTGTCCCAGGCACTACAGTATTTAGAGAGTGGTTACTTCGCTGTTAGGCCTTGTTTTTTCCTTCCTTCCTTGCTGTAGGTAAGCGCAGATAAGTCGTTAAGGAGCCATCCTTAATAAGGTAAAGTATAAGGTGTTTATATAGGGTGGGTTGCACCAGAGGCGTGGTTATTGTTACAGTTATTGTCAAAGTTATGGTTATAGTTAAGGCTAACTTTAACTTTAACCTTAACTTTGACCACAGAATTTGACAGATGTCTGTTGCTGGTCCGACCACGACAAGGCTTTAAATGAACGTGGGCGGGGGCGCTGCTGGTAAAGGAGAACTGTCAAAAATGGCGTTTTTGTATGATGACAGCGTTAGTTCCTTTTTTCGCCACGTTCATTTTAAGCCTTGTCGAGCTCTATGGTTATGGTTAATTAAGGCATCCATTTTTGACTTTAACTAAAGATTTGACATTTTGCATTGTAGTTATAGTTAAAGTTATAGTTACAGTTATAGTTAAAGTAAGTTGGTGCAACCCACCCTTAATGGTTTTCTGTATTTCCTGTTGTAATGTGGAATTGGTGTGGGTGTGCGATGGCGTGAAATTACTACCTACAGCCAAAGCTACCTACAGAAACTTAATAAGTAGGTATTAGCAGCAGTGCAGGGCTGTCTTTGACCCGGGGGCATTATGTCAGAACAAGGAGCCCCTATGAGTTTCGACTTGCGGCACAGAATACATATTAGTACAACTTGCGGCTTGCAAGTTTTTAAACACGCAGCTATTTTTTTTTAATTATGAGATGATATAAGGGGCCTTAATAGGAGCTGCTACTGTTTTTTTCTATAATAAAAAATTGAAATAATTTCTTGCAAGTTATACTAGGTACCACTGGTGCCTACAATCTTTCCTTTTCGTTGGGGACAGGTAAAAATATTTAGTTCAGTGGTGTTTTTGAATACCTACTCATTGTAATTTGTACTACTCGACTATTTGGGAATGGAAATGCACACTTTCGGCCAACATTGACTGAGTTCTTAAGTGTCAACCGTTAAAATATACCGGGTGTAACAAAACTACGTGATAATACTTAAGGGTTTGTATGTGTTCCTTAATTTACTGTGAAAGTAGCAGTGCTGAAAGCGCATTTTTTTATTTGTATGGGCAAGCGTCCGAGCGTCATGAATTTCCCCATACAAAAGTTAAATAAAAGTTCTTCTTTCACAGTAAACTCTATACGTGGGACCCATACACACCCTAAAGTATTATAACTTAGTTTTGTGACAGCCCGTATATTCCAGATGATTCGTCATACGTACCCGTTAACACCACCAGCGGCGTAGTATATGCCGGTGAAGGCGGCATACCAGATACCAACTGCCAGCGGCTGGTAGACGTGCAGCAGCCGCACCGGCACCCGCGACGCCACCAGCTCCACGAACACAATGCACGAGTTGAACCCGTGCGTCGTCAGGTCCAGCCAGAAGTTCACGTCCTCCTCTGAAAAGGAAGGTAAATGGTAATGTTGCACGATGTAAACAAGGATAAAATTAATTAGTTTGGCAGATGATCTACATCTTCGAATAAAGCCTGAAAAGCCTGAAAAGGAGGGTAATGTTGCACGATATAAACAAGGGTAAAACTAGTTAGTTTGGTCACAGATGACACAGAAGGTTCTTCAGTCGAATGATGATTTTAGACAGATCGGGCCACGTTTTCATAAGCGTTGTTTTACATAAATCATGAGTACATTTTCTAGGTTTTCTGTGACCGAGCGGTGCAGTTTTATAGTTGAATATTATGTGCACCTATAGCCAGGTCTGGCTTCTTCAACCGATCGCTACTTGTTTATAAATTAACTCGCGTTCCAATATTTAAGTATCTTGTTTACACAATATGGAGTTAGACTTTAGAGCTATATATCAAAAGAGACAAGGTCAATGGCAGAATTTCTACATTTTTGGTGACCGGACTACAACACCTGTGTAGCAGAAAATAGGTGTCAGGTTTGAGTGCTTCAAGGTAGCAGTGTAAAGTGGAAATTAATTCCTAAAATTAATTCCATTAATAGGGTTTTTTTGAGAGCGTCCGTGGCCTAGTGGGTATACCTTTAGTTCGCACTCGTAGAGGGTGCAGGTTCGATCCCGGGCGGAGGCGTGTACCGATGAGACATTTTCAGATGTCAAGTAATTAGGTACATAATACGGACGCTTATACGGTGAACTCAAGAAAGTTTAATCATTGCAGTTTTCTAATTTTTGTTAATTTTCCTGTTCCTTCCTATTTAAAATTTTAATGTAAACTGCCAGACAAAATAAAATTTCCATGAATTAAAACAATATGTTCTTGCTCTTTAGAACCGCAGAAAGTACATTGTAAAAAGTTTTTATGAGTGGGGTTGATCCTCCGAACACGCATAATAAACGACAAAATATCACGTACTACGACTATAGACTTCCAAGATTCTGAATACCCCTTGTCGTCATTATTTACGTCAAAATATGTTTTTTGTTTAGCGCAAAAATGCCTTTACTTTGCCTTGGACAACATCGTTGAAGAAGTAGATATAGGTCTTGTTCACGTCTTGTGCTAAAAAATCGTTGGAATATAATATAATAATATATAATATAATATCTATGTACGCTTCACACCACGTCAGTCTGGCCCCGTGGTAAGTACCTGAAGGACTTGTGTTACAGGTACCAGACAACGGAAATATATTTAATACTTTTATACCATACATATATTTAAGATTTTTATTATATCATAAACATATTTAATACACATCCAGACCCGGGAACATTGAAAAACTTTTTTGTTCCGTCGGCGGGATTCGAACCCGCGACCCCCGGCTTGAGCTGCCACACACTCAACCAATTGAGCCACAGAGGTCGTCAAATCGTGGAATCTTAACATGTTCTTATGTATTGATATTTATTTAATAATCTCACCATATACCATAAGATATTATTGTATTTTGACCGTTTTTCAATGTATTTTGACCATAAGATATTACATAAATTAAATTATAGATGGTCTTTGTAGTATACGATAATCATTAATAAGGCCGGTAAATAAGGCTGAAAAACAAACCTTCAAGAAGAGAGCGTATTCCCTCTTAAAAGGCCGGAAACGCACCTGCAACTCTTCTGATGTCGCGAGTGTCCATGGGCGGCGGTAGTTGCATTCCATCAGGTGATTTGCTCATTTTCCTCGTAGTTTTCCCCCTAATTTTATAAAAAGAAACTACCTAACTCACCTGTAGCATACAGTAAGGTCCAGTAGAGGCCAGTTATGACGATGGCCATCGAAGCACCAATGTTGAAGAACAACCAGTACAAGCTTATGTACCACGGCAGTTGCGCTGACTCTGGAAGGGCGGATACAGAACATTCTAGAAAATGCAGTTTCTTTAAAATCTCGTCAAGCTTGAACTTCATAAGTTGAAACTTAAAGCAAGTTTTATAACTTCATTTTATAGCGGTGAAGTAACTTTGAGTTCCGTAAAATTAGAAGGGATGGTATTATCTGGAAAAAGGTACGGTTCCCGCTTGATAAACGAATTGCTGCAAAACAAAAGCCAACATCTAGTATCTGTATGTATGTATGCAGTAAGCACTTAAATAATATTTACATTGGCAAATTACACACTGCTACTTTGAAATAATATGACATACCTGTAATATACGAGCATAGCATCGACATAATGAAATACGTACATAATACATACTAATATTATAAATGCGTGTGTCTGTCTGTCTGTTGCCTCATCACGCTTAAACCACAGAACCGATTTTGATGAAATATGGTACGGAGATACTTACCCGGGAAAGGACAAAGGATACTTTTCATCCCGAAAAAATGTACCGTACTTTTTTTCCCACGCAATAAACGAAGTTTGGGGCACGGAGTTGCGGGCGTCACCTAGTACGTATGCATATCGTAAGGATCAATTCAGACCGCAACGCGACGCGTAGAGGTACTGAATTGACAGATTTCAATTGCGTGAGACGTCTGTCAAATCCATACAAATTTATAAATGCATCTACGCGTCGCGTTGCGGTCTGAATTGACCCTAAAGTGCATACGTGCATACTTCTGAATAAATCGTAGATGGATTTGTTTTGAAAGGAAACAAAAGGGTGTTTGCACAAGAACGAGTCATCACGCAGCTCGTCAGGTTCAGATTGAAGTTTGTGTGTACTCGTGCAGTGTAAACACGGCTTTATACTGGCGGCACAATTTCCGTGCGTGTCGTCCTTGCCCTCATCCCTCCGGCTTGAGTCCTGAGGGTATAGTTCAGTTATAAGGGACTAGGGAGGCGTAAGGAAAATGTTCGTTAATCTTTGGTACGTGAATTTTGCCTTCAATGACAAAAAGAAGTGGCTATTCTGAAAGCAAGCCTCAGCTGAAGCTGTGGTACCCAAAAAAAATATTTTTTAGCAATATAGTGTTAGTTTCGTTAAAATTCGTTTGTCGCGCGAGAACTGTACATTTTTCTGGGATGAAAAGTAGCCTATGTCGTTTCCCGGAACTCAAAGTATCACCAATTTCTCCACAAACAGCACAATCGGTTCTGCGGTTTAGGCGTGAAGAGGTAACAGACAGACAGACACGCTTTCACATTAATGATATTAAGTACGGATTTAGTGTGGCTTATAGATAGCTGCTCTGGACTGTGGTGTTTGGTATAGCTTCCCGAATTGCCCCTTTCCTTTAAAATTTAAATTATTTATTTTAAAAGTAGTTTTAAAACTACAATTTTATACGATGAAGTTATTCGCTTAAGTTAAAAGCACACTTTTATACTAATTACCTACTTATAATATTATGCAGAATGAATAATAATAAATGAAAAATTATTTATTATTGTAGGTTTTATTTATAGAACACTTTGATTGGCTTGTTTTGTTGCGAGAAAGAGAAAGACTTGCTGCTTGCTGATAAGGCAATATCTAGCAAGCAATAACTTATAATCTAACCCAGTGTTTCCCAACCTTTTCCAGCCACGGACCCCTAGGTCAGTTTTCATGGACCCCCTTAATAAAATGAACAACAAAAAAATCAGATTATGTATGGTCCAGAGATGACACCGCGGACCCCCCATAAATATACTCGCGGACCACAGGTTGGGAAACACTGATCTAACCTAATCACAAAGACGGGTTTGGAGGTTGCGAAAGTTAAATTGTTATTGTATATGGGTCTTAAATGGCCTTAATTAGAAACCTTATCGTTTCTACAAAAATATATTTAAACGTTGGGAATAACCTCTACGCGTTATATTATTTTTATTGTCCAATTTTAACTTATATTAACACCTGTCGATCATGGCGCTTCAGGAGATATTATATATGAAGAGAGAGAGAGAGAAAGAGAGAGAGAGAGATGTGGGAATATATGCCAAATACCCGTTAAAATAAGCTGCTAAAACATGAAGGATTCTTATGACCTTTATAAATTAATAATGGCAATTCTCTCTAAGAATGTATCGGAGAGCCTTGCACAGTGTTGCTGATTCATAGAAGGTTTTCCCTTCACGGACATGTTGAAATAATTGTCTGTTATTAGCTCTCCGCCCGGCGACTGTGTATATTGTATACGCATTTTTGTCACAATATAAGGAAAAATCTTAACGTATACTGAAACTTAAAACTACATTGATCATTTATTTTAAAAATCGTTGTCTGTCAAAACTCAAATGCAGAAAGCGTTGCTGAAATTCAGTATCAGGGAAATGTGGATCGTAATGGGCTTTGTAGGTTGTGAATCTTTTTATTGTTAAAGGGATGTTTTAATTGCGTTTAATTGTTTTAGTTCCTTCATTATATTAGCTAAGTTTGTTGAAACCTACCTACCTACTTCACACTCAAAACAGCAACAGTTTGAACGATTTCTAATTGCTTTAGACTTCAGAGGTTTCTTATCAACCACTAATAATAACTTAACGACTTTTAATTTACCAAAGAATATTAAAAACTATTTAAATATTTTTATCAAAATAACTTGACTGTAGCTAAGAATTGAGATGTTAAACTTTGTTTCATTGAATACGTGGTATTTACTTTCCAGGCTAATCAAGACCATTGTAATGATTATATGCGTCCTCTCATTAGGTAGAGCCTGTGGTTATTTTGCCTCAATAATGTTTGTGATCGCAGCACATCCGTTCAGGTAGTTTAACAACATAATGTCATTAAAACATCATCATAGAACAGAGATAACGTCGTTTTATTTTTTAGAGGAGCCAACATTTTTTAAATTTTAAAAAGCTGCATTTTAACCCTCTCCTTGAGTTTTTTTATTTGATTTTTAAATATTTACGTAAAAAGTTGAAACTCCGGCCTGAAAAAAACCGCATTCGGCTCGTTAACAGCCGTGCCTCATTGGAGAAAATGTTCGATTTTCCGGAATTTAACACACATACGAAGTCCCAAGGAAGGATTTAGTGGTTAATTAACCTATTTTTGTCGTGTACCACGTAAAGGAGGCGATAAAAAGGCCATAATAATTTTATCGAATGCTGCAATAAATTGTGTTACTGTGATATTAATACGCCACGTGTTGTTAGGTTCTTATTAACGGCCGCACTCCGATACATTTAATGATGATTAAACTTCAATTTAATGAAGAGTTTGACAGATCATGTATGGGGCTTATGTCAATTCAGACCGCAACGCGACGCGTAGATGCATTTCTAAATTTGTATGGATTTGACAGATTTGCAAGACGTCTCACGCAATTGAAATCTGTCAAATCCATACAAATTTAGAAATGCATCTACGCGTCGCGTTGCGATCTGAATTGACCCTAAAGTCTGTAGAGAAAATAAGTGCCAATTTCACTTAAGGCGAGCACTTACCTCAATTCCAAAACGATAACCTTGCGAACGCGAATGCCAAGCGTGTACGCATCGCAATCAGATTCATTTTAGCTTAGCATAAAATTGTAAGATACGACGGGCGGATCTTCTCTATTTTATTTTTCGTGTGTTTTTCTTAAATATCTTTCGAAATAAATATTAAGAAAAAAGATTATTCGTTTCAGACCTTTTTAAAATAGATTAATTGACAATTTATTAAAATAAAATGTAAGTTATTCTTGTTAATACTTATATTTCGATGACAAAGAGTTTTGTCGGAGGTGAGTTTGTAAATTAATTACAGTGAAAGTATTATTCTTTATTAAAATGTTTTTGATTTAAACCCTTTTAAATATTGTGCTCTATATCTCATATTTTTTTACATTTCGATATTATATTGGAACTAGGTAAATCGGGTATCAAGAAATAACAAAATGGGGTTTCAGCCCGCCTTAAACCTGTTATAGTTAGTCCATTAAATATTTTGCTATCTCTACGCTCTTTGTATCTTCACAAGACAAAATATTTTTGCAACATTGGGTCTTTAAATGATCTTCTAATAACGATTCAAACTTTATGGTTTATATTGGCGGAGAGGTAGAGTTTAATATTATTATTATTGTTCTAATATATTTGATAATAATAAAAGTTAGTATTTACGTTGTTTTAGTCATGATGTTCATATTAAATGCTTACAATAATTTGTCTTCGCATTTTAACATTGATTCATTATTTTCTTAAAATATAGAGCTCTGAAATTATTTCACGGTTTTGAAGTATAGCTTGTAGACTCTATAATTATGATTATTATTGATCGGTATTTAATACATTCTGAGTATATATTGACGATCTGCCAGTTCTTCCGCGACGACCATTGGAAATCAGTTTAGAATCTTCTGGAACTCTACATTGCGTGTGGCGCTACACACGAACTATCCTTACATAATGTAAACAATGTTAATGTAAGTAGGTGTAGTTCTTTAAATTATCTAGGTTTGTGTATCTGCGACTTTGACCGCAATTTATTTAATTGCTTCTTTGTACTATTAACTACGTCTGCATATCATTTCTTCGTATTCTTTGTGGTTGACTTGTAAGGTAAGTTAAGTTTTATACACAGTTTGGTATATTAAATAGATATAGAACTACAGTCTTACTACGTATGCATTTTTAGTTAGTAGAATCTGTGGTTTACTTTAACTTTAAGTTGTGCTATAAAGTTCTCTACATAGAGCTAAATAAACATAAGTATGGAATATAGTTTAACTACGTATGTATATCATTAATTCTTTGTAGAGTATACGTAGTTTAGTACGTAAAGGATATGGACAATGGTTTTAAAGAAACCCCCTTAGCAATAAAATATTTACACTATGTATAAAATACAGACGTAATAGTTTTTTGTCCTGTATGTTAAGTAGTTGTTACTTGTAAGTATGGACTATGGTTAAAAAGACTTTGTTTACTTTATTCTAGGAAGTCGGAAGTCACGAGACAGATCAATTTTCAGTGCATGGCTGTAATGATATTATTATTACAATACATTGCTATTTCCGATGTACCTAGATCATGTAGTCATAGATTGGTCCTTATTTTTTTTTATTTATAAAAGGCTTTAACAAACAAACTCTTACCTTTATTTGGTGAGTATTCATTTGGTACAATTACAAGGGTTTTGTGATTGAACCATCCTACAATAATTAACCCACGCATATAATGAACATTTTTTGCCCAATTACTTTACTACTACACAATTACTTGTGTCCAAATCCCTATAGGTACTCGATCATGTACCAAAAATATCTGTAGTTGATTTTAAAACACCTTATTATGTAGAGAGGAACCCAATAACACCAACTTATACGATTAAATAATATTCATGTGCTATAAATAAGATAATAATACGAATTAAAATGAGAAAAGATAATTTAAGCGGGATTTTTTGCTCGCGGTAAGTGTATAATTACATTAAATTATATTCACCGGTTATTTTTGTACATATCGCGATACACGAGACCAGAAGTCCGCTAAGGGTGATAACTGTGATGAAGAGCAGGCCCCAGTTGGTGAGGTAGATCATCCAGAACTGGCTGGCCCCGAAGTACAGGGAGTATACGAGGATGGCCACCGAAGCTGATGCCAGGATCAGCCGCACCACGAACATAGGGATCGGGGATTCCCCCCGTTGCCATGACGACAGGTAAAAGTCCCCGGCTCGTTCGTGGTAGGAAATCCACAGATCGGAGAACGAAAATGTTTTCTTGGAGCACTTCACCATTTTCACAACACTATCTGTGACGGTTTCACAAGCTAAGATGTCTGGCAGATTCGTTATCGATCGAGTGCCACTATCACAGAGGAATTTACGAAATGTTTATTCTATTGCACCTTGTGATCAAACATCCCATAAAATACAACAACTGGTGGTTACAAAAAACTTTATTATTTTCTACTAAATTAATATCTGCTTATTTTTAATTCAACCAGTCGGTGATGGATAATTATTATCTTAATAATATTCAGCGAGGTTTTATTTATTTGTTTAATTCATAGACTTTTCCGGCTCATGCCTTCGCGGCGGCGAGCCCGCGGACGTCGGTGCTGACTGCCGGCGCTCGACTGGTCTTGCGTAAATAAAGTTTTATGTAATCATCTGTTTTGCACACAAACCGGCTATGGTGGCTCAATGTCAGACGTGGGGTAACGTCCATAATGGTCACTGGCCCAGTTAGGGACCGGGTGACCTGTATACAGTCTTAAGGTTATGTGCCCCGAATGTTCTAGAAACACCGAATTGTGAAGACCTTTACCTTACTTTAATATTATAAATGCGAAAGTGTGTCTGTCTGTTACCTCTTCGCGGCTGAAACGATTTGAACGAGTGATGGAGATACTTTGAGAGATGAGAAATGACACAAGATAGGTTATGTTACGGAAAAATGTACGGTTAGGGTCGACAAACTATTTTCGGCAGAACGGAGTTGCGACTTCCATCTAGTGAGCAATATTTATGAAGGTTGTTGAACCTTCTAGAATTTTACTAATTTTTCATTATGTATTGTAAATTGTATATTATGTGCATGCAATTCGCCGCACTTAATCTGTATGGACTTTATGTCATAACTTAGACTGACTTAGTTAGTCCTTAAGTCCTTAAGGCCCTTCCCCTACGGAGATTCCGTAATTTACCGTATTTAGAGCCTTATAAACTCATAATTTGAAAGCTACAAAGTTATAATAAAATACAGCAATAATCTACGGTATATCAACATTCCTTTCCCCGTTTTAAATTTTCTATTTTTGTTTGTTATACTCATGATAATAGCTTCCAAAGTAATACCAATTTATTAAAATTGAAGCATACTTTCAGCATCTCCCTAGTTTTTACAAATTACGTTTATTTGAAACACACGACAATAGATAGATAATTTCATTAACTACATATTCCCCGTTTTAAATTTTTTTAGATCAATTTTGAACTAATATAAGTAAAAAAAAAATTGGATTTTTGTGCGATCGCGGCAACGCGTCAAATGTATGGTCAAGGTCGTTTGCTCGGAGGATGGCCTTAAGTAATCTTTAGATGTGTCTGAGTACGGCGTAACTCGTAAGTTACTCATTGATATGTTACGACATACGACAAGTTAATTGTGCCATAATCGGTATACACAATTGTAGTATTCCTGTCATAAGAGGTTAGTACTAGTGTTTTATTAAGTCGATTTTAAATTGTAACCATTTAAGTATAATATACTGACGTACCTCTACTATTCATAATAATAGATCAATGATTTCAATCTGAGTAGGTTTTCCCATAAACATTAATTACTGTCAGGGTAACTTAATGGGAAAAAAACTTCCCTAATAAGTTTTATCGACGAGGAAAATATATAGATTATCCTGCAGACTTCGGTCCGCCAGCTTCATTGTGATGCTAACTACGATGTCTAGACTTATTTCAGACCTAACTAGGTCTTGAAATGACTCATTCGTGTCATATCAATGAAAGTATATTGAATAAATTCGGGCTTTCCGAGTCTGGGATTTCCGAATCTTGTGTTTTACCTGTTTTGTGTTACCTATATCTTATACAGCTGTAGGTATAACTCGTTATTCGAGTTCTACAACATTATCATATAGTCTAGACTCTGTTAATAAATCTAGAATATGTTCAGGACGTTTTTTGGGATATCTACATAAGTTAGCGCAATTATTTAATAATTTTTTAGAACGTTATAATAATATTTTGCTATTTTAACCTATTTATATAGTAGTTGTCACAAAAATATATTATTACTTATTATTCAAGGAGTTAATATATCTTCGAGTTTAATTATTTTTTGAGAATAACATAGTTAACCCAACAAAAATATTATTTGATATTTTGGTTACATACTCTATGAGTATTACTCTACACATTTTACTGCATATTTACTGCATAATGAATAATGTACAGAATAGAGCATATCGGGTATAGGGTTACCAGATACAAATTTCAAAAGTCCTGACTAAATTCCTGATTTTCGCCCAAAATTCCCGAGAGCAAACACGAGCTATTTATTTGTTGATTTTTTAAATTTTTAATTTGTTAACGTTGATTGATTTATGTTTATATCGTAAAAAGATAATTACGATTATTTATAAGTTACAATATTTATGAAACTCCAAAGTACTTGTGCCTTAACCTTTTTTGTTATTGTGATTGATAAAAGTTTAGTGTATAAAATTTTATTGTTTCAATTATTTGCCGAAAATTCCTGACATTTCCCTTTTCCGGCCGCATTCCTGACATAATAATTAATATGTCTAAAATTCCTGACATGTCAGGAAAATTCCTGACATCTGGTCACCCTAATCGGGTAGCTTAGGACTTGATTTACACCTACTGAGTAAAGTAGCGAGTCGCTGGCGAGACAATGCTTCTCGGCCAATCAAATTGTCTGTCTGCACTGTCTCACCACTGACTTGCCACTGTACTCGGTAGGTGTAACAAAACCCTTAGATAAATGTAGTTGACTCTATCAATAAGTTTTCATTAGCTATGCAATCTGCGCAGATGAGTTTGCGGTATGTTTGTGGTGAGGGTATAGGATAACAACAACTTTAGTTACTATTTCCTGCCTAGTGTCTACTACAACTTAAGTTACAACTGGATCGTGGATACGTCGTTCTGTGCTTGGGTTTTATTATTTTTATTTTTTTTTATGAAATAAGGGGGCAAACGAGCAAACGGCTCATCTGATGGAAAGCAACTTCCGTCGCCCATGGACACTCGCAGCATCAGAAGAGCTGCAAGTGCGTTCCCGGTCTTTTAAGAGGGAATAGGGTAATAGGGGAGGGTAGGGATGGGAAGGGAAGGGAATAGGGGAGGGTAGGGAAGGGAATAGGGTAGGGGATTGGGCCTCCGGTAAACTCACTCACTCGGCGAAACACAGCGCAAGCGCTGTTTCACGCCGGTTTTCTGTGAGAACGTAGTATTTCTCCGGTCAAGCCGGACCATTCGTGCCGAAGCATGACTCTCCCACGATTTTAGATTTACGATGGTGGGATTAGTAGTATTATACCTATAAGTAACTAACTACGATCATGGAAAAAACATGTAGTTAAGTGTCCCCTATAGCCATAGTGCAAACACTAAAGACCATTAATTCTAAAATATGAAAATCAAACATACGAAGAGCTGAGCTGAGCTGAGCCTCTGTGCACCCACTTTTTTATACCACTTTTTTTCTCGGAAAACACATTTAGCAATGAGCGCAACCAGCACAATACCATTATTATAATATGTCTGCATTTGGTACCCTATGGTGAAACCCAAAACCTCCGTGACCCCTTGCATTGAAAAAGTTTTATGCACTGAATAATGACGAGGATTGTAAAATGATACCCTTTATTCACTTTATAATACTTTATTATTGCGATTTGGTGGTATACAGGACTAGGTTCCTAGGCTAAGCCATAAATTCATCAAAATAAAACATTTCATGTTTCGATCAAACACGATTCTAGTAATGTTAAATTTTGGCTTGACAACACTAATAACAATAACAAAACTATTAAATAACCTTACTTCTAACTGGCACTGAGCATTCGCGATACGTAAAACATTATTGTCTTAAGTCTGTCTTTACACTTTAAGGAAGTGTTTATTTTAATTACCTAATTTAAAGTGAGAACTTCTTTAGGCGCGTTGAGCACTTTGGTAACGTGAACCTACACCTATGTCCTAACAAGCCTAATATAGTGCCTCACCGCACTACATGAGCATAATATTAAAGTCATAACTCATAAGTCTCTCTTCAAGTCTTCACATTTTAAGACAGTGTTTACAGTAAACCATTTAAAAAATAAAAACTTCTTTAGGCGCGTTAAACGGGGTTAAACACTTTATAACGAACCAATCTGTTACTGAAATCGGTAGATCACTCCAAGTTTGCCTGTTTTCACTTCTGTTGCCATTCTCAGTACATTTACACATTGTCCGTTGACCTTCTCAGAGCTAATCGTTCGTCCACATGGACCGTGACGGACGGCCTTATGAGACGGTTGGCGATGGCGTCCCGGGCTGCGGCCAGACCGATGGTGGCAAAGTGGAGGAATATCAGCAGAAGACCAGATATGACCACCACCAGAAAAGCTTTGCCCGCCGATCCCCAGTACAGTACCGGGTACACGTAGCGGTTGCCGGCGCTGTAAGACAAATAATGCAAATTTTTAAGTTTTGTTTAAATCTATACTTTTTCTTTACTAATATTATAAAGCGGAAGAGTTTGTTAGTTAGTTAGTTAGTTTGTTTGTTTGTTTGAACGCGCTAATCTCAGGAACTACTGGTCCGATTTAAAAAATTCTTTCAGTGTTAGATAGCCCATTTATCCAGCCTAGCATAGCCCAGTTATCGAGAAAGGCTATTGGCTATATTTTATCACCCTAAGACTAATAGGAGCGAAGAAATAGAGGAAAATGTGGAAAAAACGGGGGAAATTATTTGAAAGGGCTTATTTGAACGCGCTAATCTCAGGAACTACTGGTCCGATTTGAAAAATTCTTTCGGTGTTAGATAGCCCAGTTATCGAGAAAGGCTATATGCTATATTTTATCACGCTAAGACTAATAGGAGCGAAGAAATAGAGGAAAATGTGGAAAAAACGGGGGAAATTATTTGAAAGGGCTTATCTCACGAACTACTAGAGCATTTTTTCTGTTATTTGGATCAGATAAGAAGTAGACCACGTTTGTGGACTCATTTTTCTGTGAAATATCTAATTTACGTGGGCGAAGCCGCGCGGAACGTCTAGTAGCTTATATTCTTTGAAAAGCTAGTTTCATAAGTTACATTTATTTGATGATGATGTTTTTTGTTCGCCTGACAATATTATTGCAAAAAAAAACATGCAATAGGTAAATAACAATGAATTTAGGGATAGAAGTTCATTTTAAATAACAAACTTCACTGTTGAATTTATGAAATGCAATTGAACTAAAGGTTTTGTCCTAGGTCAAATTCTTGTAACTACTTGTTTAAACTTCTAGAACATCACTTACGGATCAACACCTCCAGCGAGATAATGTATGAGGCTGAAGGCGACGTATGTGAGCGCGAAGAGTACGGGGTGCAGCACGTGGACCAGCCGCGAGGGGTGGGACGAGCTGGACAGCAGCAGGAACATCACCACGGAGTTGATGCCGTGGATCGACACGTCCAGACCCAGGTTCATCTCCTCCGACACGCCCGCTGGAAATTAAAAATATTTTTTTTCAAAATCGATTCACCCGTCCATCCTATATACTACGATACCTCGGCCAGACACACACATACAGAAGACAGACAGACACGTCAAACTTATAATACCTTCTATTTGATTAGTAAAGAGGAAAAGTCTGTTTTGTTTGCACTAAATTGGTTCCGAAACTATACTACTGGGCCAATTTTGGCATAGGCTAGGCATAGACAGTGTAGACCAAGGGAAGGACATCAAGATATTCTTTTCATCGATGAAAAAAATATAATTACATCGAGATATTGTTTTTTTATGTGGGCAAAGCTGCATGGTTGTAAATTTTAGTCCTCACTCCTCAGATATCGTTAAAAAGTAAACTTACATCCTTAGTAGGGTCATCAGTAAAAGCAAATGGATTTAATGCGAATGTAACTATTAACTTAATCCTCAATAATGAACTCATTAAGTTTACCCCATAAATTTTACGCCCGGGCGTTGTGTTTGGGATTACATTTTCCTGGTTCAAAGCAGTAGGCTCTACATTTTCCGGATTATTTCTTATATTTTGCATTAGAAGAGTTTAGAATAAAATAATAGCTTTATTTTACTTATTTCGTTTACAGATCGCAAAGCATTTCGACTCTTTCTATTCCTATCTTGGACCCCCAAGATCTTGCCACTGACAACTTTGATATCTTTAAAAAAGTAGACTGAACAGATTTATGTAGGTTTCAACTCACCCTCGTAGAGTATCGTCCAATAGAACAAGGTGATGAGGAAGGCGACTGGCACCGACATGTTGTGCAGAACCCAAAAAGTCTTCACGTACCACGGCAAACTATAATCAGCGCCTAAAACAGTGAGATGGTAAATTGTTAGCGCTTCAGTGCGAAATAGAGTTAGCTGGTAAAATGTTAGCGTTGATGTGTTTCAGGCAGGGAAATTATATTTAATATTGCCGTATCAATGTAAGTAGAAGTGTTATAACGTCTATGCCTCGATGTTTTTGGTCGATCTTTGAAAAATATTATGATCTATTATAGTACTTAATTCTTGATTATCACATTTTTAAGGATTCTAACAAGTATTTAAGATATTGCATATTTTGCAAACATCCGGCTTAGCATGGCCACAGTAGAAACGGGAAAACATAGAAACACTGCCAGATTTATGGGACAATATATATTTGTCAATCATTCACTTTGTCAATTCTATCGTTGAAAGAAACCCATTCCATGGTGTTCATGCTGAGCGAGATTTTATTCAAAGTTAACACTATCCAAAGCAAAAATTGGCACTCACTCAAAGGTCCAGAGATGTAGGTGCGCAAGGAGACGGCAAAGCCGAATCCCGTCGACAGTATCATCAAGGTCAGGCCCCAGTGGGTGAGGTAGATGAACCAGTAGCCAAGGGACACCGAGCTTATTGCATAGAACGTGACCGAAGCGATCACTATGCCGATAGACGTCAGAAAGAGCAACGCCCGCCAGATCAAAAGCGGCACGGGCGACCGCGTCGCTTGCCAAACGCTGATGTAGAAATCCGACGGTTTGGGATGCTCCAGGGCGAGCATCAGCAGTTTACACTCCTGTTTGAAATATAATTTTATGGCGTCCATTGCGTGTTCGAGTACACACCTGAGTGGCGTTATCGCACTCGATCGGTGGTCGCTTATCAACTGATTCACTGTTATCACTGCCAAATTCTTATCTTCGTGTAGGGCATGTTTTCTTCGAATTTTTTATTCGAAACATTTCATGAAACTGCAAAATTTCTTAATTTTAATCGATAATATCATTATTTTCTACTGTCATAATAATTAATAATATATAATAATATATATAATTAAAGTAGAAATTAGGTTTTCACGACTACTTATTAAAAAAGATTGTATTACAGAAGATTATTTTCATAAACTTTGATCAATTATTAGTAAAGGATGGAAATGATACACATTTTGATTTTGAACATAAAATGTATTGTATAAAATATTTACAATAAAAACTGTAAGTACTATACGCTCATCAGACTTACACTATCATCACACGGAACCACTCTGCACTTGTTCCAGTCCGTCTTTGATACCATTGCAACTGATTTTGGAATTTTGGATTGGATGCCGCTCAGTTTAGTAGTGTTCCGAGCAAAGAAAATTTAATAATAAAATACTTGTGGTTAAAGGGTCTGTGGTCACCTTAGTTTGTAATATTTACAAGGAACTTTAAGAATTATATACTTCAAGAGACCTTGTTTATTTCTACAATCATTTTTGGTTTGGCTCTTCTCGTTAGAGGAAACTAACGTTTGCTGATTGTAGTAGAAAACATCTGATAATTTTTATGGTAACGTAACTTTTAAGCATCAGGGTCTGAAAGGTAGCAGCTTGTATCAAAATTCAAACATCATTGTTCGGAGCATCTGGAACAGGCAGAATATTATAGCTTAGGCTTAAATTTCAGCGTCACTTCAAAAAAAAAAAGCGCAATTATAGTCGTAGGTATAATTTGCGGCGCTAGCTCAGGGAGAAGGTCTGAAGGTCATTTCTGTACAACCTGGAGAGGGCGTTTCGGGCAGCGGCGATGCCGACCACGACCAAGTGGACGACCACGATGCCGATGGCCGTGACCACGACCATGATGACCGTGGGACCGGGGCTCGCCCAGTCTATCATCGGGTAGATCCAGGGATTTCCGAGTCTGGAAAACAGTCATGTTAAATTTAAAAACAACCACCGATTTAAAAAATGTATAAATTCACGAATCACAATGCAATTTCCAGCACTTCGCGAGCTGATCATGTAAGCTATTGCTAAGAACACGTACTTCAGAGTCTAGATCATGTCAGCTTTTAACGACAAAAACTAGATTAATCAGTGCATCGTAGCATCCAATGGGGTGACCATTGGATGCTACGATGTTACGGCAAGACACACACATATAGACAAACAGACATGTCAACCTTATAACACCTCATTTTTGTCGTGGGTTCAAAAGTTTATATTGTGGCATCAGCAGAAAATAAGTAAGTGGTCCTTTTTAGCATTGAGTTTACGTGGGCTACAGATATAGTCGTCGCGTCTTTCGTAAATTTTCCGCAACATCTCTCTGTCCAAGTTTTCCACAATACTGGCAGTTTTTTGCCTATTAGATAAAGCTCCAGAATGATCAGGGTAGTTTGTTAATGCTAATGTGTATTAGTCGAGTTCAAGATAGTGGAGAAGGAAAGGAATTTCAAGCTTGTAACTCACAAGTCAGTGCCGCCAGCGAAGTGGTATATAACAGTGAACAGCGTGTAGATCAGCCCCAACATGATGGGCATGTAGAAGTGCAGTATGTTGACTGGTTGCCGTGACGTCACCAGCAGGCAGAACATCACTATGCTGTTCACGCCGTGGATGAATATGTCCAGCACTGGGTCTACAGCAAACTCGCCTTCCACGTCTGAAATATATCCAATTGATGATGCTAAATCAAAGAAGTTTTAAAATTGAGCTTTAAGTAACAGGATCCGAGGACCAAGGAGGTACTTTTAGTTTAATGATTTTCATGAACTAAAGTTCATTAATTAAACTGTGGGAAGGTAACTCTTTGAGATTTTAATGATTTCCCTTAATGGGGTCGGTTTGGTCTCAATTCAGATTATTGATACATATATTAGTTACTCGTGTATTATCTGGCAGTAAAAATATGTGATGGACGTATTCTGTGCTTATCCTGTGCGATATATAATGTAGGAGACAAAAGCTAGGTAACCGAGCATAATGTAACCTATGAGAGGTCAGAACATCTAATACAATGTCAAGCTTAAAATTATGTATAAACCACCACCAGTGAGGAGTGTCCAGTAGAAGACGGAGATGAAGAAGGCGATGGTGATGGTGACCTCGTACAGCACCCAGTACACCTTCACGTACCACGGCAGCCCGAATGTCCCATCTGAAACACAATCATATTATTAATCTTCCGATTATATCTTAGTATCTTTTAAATGGGACGAATAAATTCCATAGGTCCCTTTTTCGGCTTAAAAGTAGCCTGTGGATCCAGAACTCCACTTCAGAGAGATTTAAAGATTTTGTAAGTAAGTGGTACAAAATATACCTACAGGGTGTTACAAAACTAAGGGTCAATTCAGACCGCAAGTCGCAACGCGACCCGTGCCTGCTATACACGCTACGGTCTACCGGAGAGGTCCAAACCAACCAAACTATCGGCCGATAGAAAGTCTGCAGTCTGCGGGGGCTGCATTCCGGTCTACCTGCGCAGGCATACATGAACAGGTGGACCTCTCCGGTAGACCGTAGCGTGTATGGCTTACATGCATTTCTTTTGTATGGATTTGACAGACTTCAATTGTGTGAGACGTCATGCAAGTCTGTCAAATTTAGAAATGCATCTACGCGACGCGTTGCGGTCTGAATTTACCCTGAGCCTCCGCAGACTGCAGACTTTCTATCGGCCGATAGTTTGGTTTGGTTCTTGATTAGTATGAAGCTGTATGGAAGCGCGCATATTATAACAACGATACCGAGTCGGCCGATAATTAAGTTTGATGGCCTATACCAGCGTCGTCACACTTTACTGGCCAAGGGCCACACATGACAAAGTGAGTGTCAGCACCGGGCCGTTGAGTATGTGAGGGGCGCTTCAAGAGCAGTTCTACACTAATGTCTTTTTTACACCAACCGAGTAAAGTGGTGAGACAGTACTCTCGGCAATTTTTTTTGGTCGAGAACACTGTCTCGCCACTCTACTCGATAGGTGTAATCTGCAGGCCCTATGAGCTTCACACCATAAAACAACTAGATTAGGTTATTGTTTTGTCATTTGTTAACTAAACATTAACGATAACCGGCCAGAATTAGCCAGTTACGTTTATCATTAAAATATAATATGGCGTAATTTTAACCATTGTGTAGTATAGTTGAACATTCAAATAATTTATTTTGTCGCGGGCCGCACAGATAACGGCCACGGGCCGCAATTTGACGACCACGGGGCTATACGATTGCCTTCAAACTTTACCATCGGCAAACTGTCGGCCGATGCTAAATCAGTACGACGTTCTTCCACGCGCGCACACGACGCCGACTCGGCAGAAATCCGAATCGTGTAAAATTTTCCATTCAAAAATCTTTGAATGGAATCGCGCGAGAACAATCGGCTAACTGTTTCTAGTCTGCGACCTCACTACCAACCCAACTGTTTAGTTGGCGTAGTGTGCGCGCTAACGGCCAAAAAATCGGCCGATTAAAAGTCTGCAGTCTGCGGGGGCTCTAGTGATAATACTTTAGACTACTTTAGAGTTTAGGGTATATATACGAGTCTCCTGTATAAAGTTCACTGTGGAGGTCGTAACGTAGGTATTTTTTAAATTTTTTTATGGACAAATGGATTACTCACCTCATCAAATCTACAACATACAAATCACAAAAAATTTACCCTTTCAGCGCTGCAACTTACATAGTGAACTCTATAAGGGACACGTCATACACACCCTAAAGTATTATAACTTTATTTTACACTCCGTATACTGTAAGACCTCTTGAAGGTGTTGCAAATTTGGAAAGGATCCTAATTCCTATCATCGATTACCCTTTCTGATATCGCTGTTTTGTTTCAATTCGGATAACAATAGAATAGGTAGCAATTTTTTGGAACTTGGAAGCACTAATGGCACTTATAAATATTGAAGCCGTGTTAACACAAGCCCAGTATGGGCTTTTTAACACTTATTTGTTAACTGTATATTCATTTTTGTGTATCAATAAATAAATAAATAAAAATAAATAAATAAAAAAGAGCTAGTTATAATTGCGTTTATTGTGTTTTATGTTTAAAGTTTTTCTTCTAAGTTGTAACCTAGTGTTATATTTATGTTGTCTATTTATTTTATTACTACGTCATTAATCGTTAGCACGATTCAATACTCATTAAATTTTTAGAGAGTTAGAAGCACAGTAAGTTAAACATTTTACGATGTCATTAAGAAGCCTATAAGGATCTTAGAATGATTATTTCCTTGCACAAAACAATCCTTGTCTCATGTAAACAGTAGTCAGTAGAGTTCCTGTACAATAAGGTACTTAATTTAGATTTAGATAGACGTATTAAAGAATTATTCTTTTGTGATTTTTTAAAACCTGTCAATTCCTTTTGAGTTTTTACAAGTGTCTAGTAGATACTGGTAACGAGTAGGTAGTAGGATTATTGAGGCGATTTCAGTTTAGGCTCAGGAAACAGATTAAACTGATAATATGAATACGCGGATGACTAATTATTTTATAATCAATAAACGATTATATTTAAAACGTAAGCCTTTTTTATCAGCAATTTACTTGAATCTTTGACTAGTTTGATAACAACATTGCTGGCTCTAGGTTACGGAAGAGATGAGTGTAGTGACATAATAATTATTATTATGAGGTTGATTACACCTGTAGAGTTTATTTATGAAGTCAACTTTTTAAGAACAGATTTTGAAAATAGAAATTGCTATATTACTAGAATAGCAAAGTGCAAACATACTGATATCTGATGATAATCTAGAGGTATTTCTAGTAATCAGGTCTGGAATTCTTCTGGATTTGGTTGCGGCTTCACTATGAATCAAATCAAGTATAATTCAAATTTTATGATCCTACGTGAATATACATAGTTAGAATTGTAGAAAATGTTAAGTTTTACTCCTAAATGTGAACATCAAATAAAGATAAAGATAACCAATTATGTATTCTGGCAATATACAGTGAAAGTTGAAACGCTTTAGGAGAGTAACGTTCTTATCTTCTGCGTAATTGAATAAAAAATAACGATGAGCTGAGTCAGCTTGCGGTACTTTAATTGCGCTTTAATTGATTAAAAAAAAAACATGTGTTATTTCTTAAATATTATTTTAATAATTTGTGACTGTGCCAGGGAAAAGGGACCACTTAAGCGGTATGGAGTTATTGATATCTTCTAAAACTAGATAAAATTACCTATCGAGTAAAAAAAGAATCATTTTCTTAGATGCAACCATTATTTTTTAATATTTTTTTAAACTTGTAGTAGGCAAAATGTACAAGTTGAGAAAAATGACTTTGAAGTTTAAGCTCGTGAAAAATACACTTCTACTAGGAAGTTATGGAATGATTGGTACCAAGTTAATCTACTATCATCAAAGATTGAAAAAAGATATCAATGGTCTCAATAACTGTAATGGTTTGAAAGGTTTACAAAGAAGAAACATGCAAGAGTGGAAAAAATGAAGTATCTTAATTACTGAATAATTTTAAGAAAATACGCTATACTCAATGGATTATTAATTATGGTTATATATTTGAAGTAGTAAAGGAACGGAAAAAATAAAAATACTATGTATCTTTTATGTTTTTTTAATCAAAAGTATTAAAATTATCATAAATTAGTTTTACACATTGTCATAACATAAAACAACTAAATTTTATGATTTTTTAAAGTAACATCACAAAATCAGCTAAAATATACATAAGCACAGAGATCCAAAGATAGTAATGATGCTATGTACTATGTTTTGTAGTAATTATCGTGTTTTAAAGTTTAGTGGTTTGATAGTGTTTTTCCTACGGAAATATAATTAGGGTACCACTTTGAGGACCTAGTAAAGTTTAGTGTCACAAGTAAAATAACTACTATTTAACATGATTAATATTACAGAAATCGTGTTATCACTATGTTAAATAGTAAAGTAAATGTATTTCGATAGTAAAATAAATGTTTTTCTGCGAATATTCGTTTGTAAGGAAATTATTCATTAATATTCTAAGTCAGGTACCACTTCACTAAACTTTACACTGGCTTACTTACAAAAAACTTTAAGTATATTTTGCTTACAAAAAAAACGGCTTGACAAACTAAAATAATTTAAGCAAAAAGAAATCATTTTTTTTTATTTCTTAAACTATTAACCAGATTCAGAGCGCTCATCAAGTTCCCTTTGTTTGCAAAAATAAACGTTATTTCTTTTTTGATTTCTGTGGCCCAGTTGGCCACAGTAGCCGCATTTGGGTGTTTTACGTCTTTGGCTTTCTATCGTGAGTACCGACGTCGATGGGGTTGCTGAGTTAGTACTTATGAGCGGCATTACCACGTCATGTAATGGATTTTCCGTAGCACTTGTTGTAATGGTTTTTATAGGTTCTGGACACAACACATCTTGAGCGTCAGGGGAAACATACTGACGAATTTTTTGGAACAAATATTGTTGTCGCTCATACGATAACCTTACAGGCGGTATTGTAGTCGGACTAGCATTTCGAGTGAAATCACAAGTTGGATTAAAAACTGCGGCTGTGTTTGAATTGGAAAGACGGAACTTTTTTTTAAATAGTCCGAAGTACAAGTCCGGGGCGAATTTAGTATGTCCAACGGGCAAAAAAGAAAGCTGAAATGATCGATGCTTCCCCGTAAATGTACGCCAATATCGAGCCAAATGAAAAATACTTCACTTGTCAAATATTACCTCAAAGTGGTACCCTTGGTACTAAACTTCGTGACCTATTATGATACTGAAATATTATGATTATATTTGTATTATTATATACATAATGTTATTTAAGGTATTAATAACCGATTAGTAAAAAAAACTCAATCTGCATAGTTTTCGACAAATTTTAGAAAATCGCTTATAACTCGATAACTAAAATCCTCAAAGTGGTCCCTTTTACTAGACACAGTCACATTTGGTGTTTATATCTACTTAATAAAAGCAACTATGGTCCAATTTATTATACTATCCGGTAGTACTACTTTCGTTGCTTTGACCTTAGTCAACAATTCCAAGTTTGACAGGTATTTAAACATAAATATAAACGTAAACATAAACGTTTCCAATTCCAAGTTGTTCGACTATAATATTATATTTTCGAGCCACAAGTAGCGAGTTACAGTTTGCGGCCTTCGCGGTCAGTCGGTCAGGCAAAGGTTGAGTAACTCACCGATGGGGCCTTTGAAGTACGCTCGGAAAGACACCGCGAAGGCGAGTGCGCTGGTCGCCGTGATGAGGAGGAGGCCCCAGTGCGTTAGGTAGATGAACCACTTGCCCGCAGGCGAGTTCGCGACGGTCAGGATGAACGACGACACCACGATGGCGATGCAACCCAGCAGCAGCAGCCCTCGAACAAGCAGGAGCGGAATCGACGAGCGGTTCCTCATAAAGCTGCACAAATAGAAGTCCGACACCGCCTCGTGCTCCAGAAGAAGCATATCCTTGCGAAACTCTCGCGCGAAATATTTTTTTATGGCGCGCATTTTGTAACGCGGAAATGAAAGGCTGCTGTCGCGGCGGCCACACGACGCACACTGCTCGCGGGGACATTATCGTGTGATAAGATTCGCAATCGCCCCGTAATCCCATCCGCCATCCGCGGTGGGCATGCGAGCTGGTGGCCTTCACTTGGTGTTGAATTAAATATGGAGCATTTGGTGTTGAGGAACAGGCTATGTAGAGTCTCTAAATTGATGCAAGTGGGAATAATGCGGCAAGAAGAAGCGATGTTGCTTCTTTTTGCCACATTATTGAACGGGTCACGCGCCCATGGACACTCGCAACATTAGAAGAGTTGCAAGTGTGTTGCCGGCCTTTTCAAAAGGAATACGCTGTCTTGTTGAAGGTTTGCAGGTCTTAATGGTCCGGAAATACTGCTGGCGACAGTTGATTCCAAATTTAAACAAGCTGTATTTTTTTTCAGATATAAAGTGTTAGGTACCATAGCAAGGGATATTCTTCTTCGTAGATTACTTCAACAGGACACACTTCAGTACACATTTCACCGATCTGTGACCGATCGTCTGTGACACTGTGACCCATAATATGACAATACTATAAACCTCAACCGTTACCTGTGTTATTTGACATACTTTTTGGTATATTACTCATTGTGTTTTGTATCTGATGATAACATAACAATACGTGATACAATTTGGTTCCCGATAAATATTATCGCTATCTTACATGATAAATTTAACACTTGCTGCTCTGCTCACGCCTCACCTGTTGTTACTCACTGCTAATAAATAATACAGCGCCTAAAATGTTTATTCGTGCAGTCTTAGTTGCGAACTGTGAATATTTTAAAATGATAGGAGTCATTCTCGATACAATTATGTATATACAACAGACAGTCGCTTAGTACCCAATCATTGAGTAGGCGATAGCCTGTCAGCCCCGGATCTTCAATTTTTTTAGGCGGGGCAAAAACTGAAAAATGCCGCCCCGTCTACCTACGCGCGCGCTCAGGTTATCGGTCAAGTTGATATGGCCATGAAATTGCTGTACTGTATTTGTGCTATCATTTATTCCGTGGTCAAAGTTAAATAAATGATGAGTTGTCCATTGGTCCGTGAAGAGTGAATTTGGCCGCCCCCTGAATTTGCTGCCCCCCCCCCCCCTAAATCCGGTAAAAAGTGTGTAACCTGTGTAAAAAGTCTGGCAATCAACTCGCGAGTAGCATCTAGTATAAAAATAATATTATATTTACGGCACCAGGAGACCAAGAAGTTTTTTTGTAAAAGTGATTTTAAACTGATTATTGACTTTTGAATAATAAAAAACAATACATAACTAATTGTACAAAAAATCAGGCAATAAAAGAACGTTTGAGATGGTAACATTTATATGAAAAATCACAGTAATTCAGGGTAGAGCTTGTCTAATTTAATAAAATGACGCGCCCCACCACTTTACTAGTTGATATAAATGAAAAATTTTGTACTTACTGAGAATACGAGGGAGGGGCGCGTTATTTTAAGTTAGACAAGCCCTACAAGAATTTACAAGATGTAGGTACATACTTGGAGGAAGAAATAATTGATATAAAATCTTATCCTACATGACACAATTCTTTAAGGTATACTTATTTCATTATTTAAATAGGTAATACAAAAAACAATAATTGCTCATAATTGAAGACGTGAGTGGAAGAATCGAACAAGTAACATTTCATAACATACGGACAATAACTCATTTTTTCCCTTATTATTTTCATAAAACTTGTAACTTATCTACTTCAGAACCTAGCTAATATATCTGGCTACGCATATAATCCACAGTTTTTCTATTTCAAATAATTTTTTCGGCCCTAAAGCCTCCATTTAAGCAAAAAAACGGGAAGTTTTTTCATGTTACTTACCTTATTCTTCCACTCACGTCTTGAATTATTACACATAATATGTAGATTAATTGCACGAAAACTCATCAAAAATGAGTTTATACTAATTAGGATAAAATAGAGTGATATAAACTTATTTAGGGCCTTTTTAACGTAGGTATATCTTTATTTTTTTTATGTTGAAAATAACTAACGAAATACGATACTTATGGTAAAAGGAGAGATTATAAAACAGTTACAATCAAACATTTGTAAGAGAAACTAAAGTATTATCTACCACGTATATTTTCTAGCAGAATATCTTATTTTACCCACTCTCTTTACGTTAAAATATATATTAATAATACTTTATATAGTTTCTACTTTTTAAATATTGAGCAACTATAATCTAGAATCTAGATACCTAAGGTGTACTCGGGGAATCGAGACAGTAGCGGTCATTGACTCCCCGTCAAAAACTTGTCATTTTCTATATAAACCGCGATTGACAATGAAGTGTCAGATGTTCCTAGTCTAAGGGCGACATCGTATTTTGCATACTCGATGTGAACTGAAAATAATAATAAAACATAATAATAATAATATCTATGGACGCTTCACACCACGTCAGTCTGGGCCCGTGGTAAGTACCTGAAGGACTTGTGTTACGGTGGTACCCGTAACACAAGACAACGGAAATATATTTAATACTTTTATACTATACATATATTTAAGATTTTTATTATATGATACACATATTTAATACACATCCAAGACCCAGGAACATAGAAAAATTTTGTTTCGTCGGCGGGATTCCAACCTGCGACCCCCGGCTTGAGCGATGACAACACGCTCAACCACTGAGCCACAGAGGTCGTCGAATATGAAGCATATCACTTCGAACTCATAAAAAGTTAGTGATTATCATTCTAAGAGTTACGAAGAGGTTTTCAGATGAATCTGTAATAATCTGTGTCTTTATAAGAAGTCAATTTTATTCTTAAATATTCTAAACTGAAAAATGCTCGCACTGTGAGCATTTTTCATTTAGCACCTAGACTAAAATTAAGGTATTGACCTTTTGACCGCTATCGCCTCGTTTCGCCGAGTACAGTATAGCACAATTTTTGCCCAAGCCCCTATAGGATACAACCTTAGATTTAATATTAGCCATACACCAACCATGCTGCATTGCCCATACATTTTTTCTTAAAAAATAGGTTAGATTCCAGAATATTAATAGAAGTCTTAAATATTTTACACATTGTTTTGAAAATTAAATATCGAATTGAACATTTCCTTTTTTATATTAAACAACACAAATTAATTTTGAAAATCTGTCCACAAACGTTGTTGGACGTACAAAAAAAAAACCAAGCATAGAACCTCCTATTTAGGTATATATATTTTTGGAAGTCCTATGAATTTTGTGTAGGCCTTTAGTTTTATATCAGGTTCTTCCTAAAGTAAGTTGTAAAGGCACATAATAACGACACTATATCATAATATAACCCATGATCCCAACAAAACAAACATACAACCTCCTCCTTTTTGGAAGTCGGTTAAAAAGGTACTATCAGTGAAATTGATTCATAGAAAGATGGCGGTCCCGTGTGATTTGTTCAGTTTTTGTCGACAGATCACCACGAACAATTAACTTGATCAAATAACGTAGGTCATTCATCAATACTGTATAGCATACATCAGGAAAATTTACAAAACCTGCAGTCTCTCATCACTCATGCTGCATTTATTTTGCATCTTTTGTTCCAGAGCTATTTAACCTCGGAGTTTCTGCGATAATAGCTCTTACATCTTGGTCCTATCAAAGGTAAAACAATTCCGAACGTATTAACAGCACATTTCATAATCACATTACTGACATAATTAGTTTAAGTATGGCGTGACAAAGACAACAGTTGAACATGGCAATCGATTGTTTTTATAGTATGGTATTTTAATATTATTTGATCGAAGTAGACTCCATTTATTTTCTGTCAAACTCCTCATTAAATTTAAGTTTAAGAAATGTCAAAAGACTACATTAAATTAAAGTTAATTGTGTGTGTTTTGTGTGTTGTTAATGTCTCTGAGTGCGGCCGACAGTGTGATTCGAAGATTAATTCGAAAGTCTAGACTTGCAACACTTAAAGCGCTAAAGAGAATTACAAAACATAATCCGAGACCTTCCACACAGTATCTGATGTCATCTCGAAGCATTGACATGTCATCTTAATTGTTTATTTTTTTAATTAGAATCGCCTTGTATATTAACGTTGTATATGGCATTTAATTAATGCACTGTGCACTCCAAGCAATGTCACTGCATGAATTTACCGCAAGGTTTTTGCCAAATTAACTCTTCATTATGGTAACTATTGTTTTGGTTAAAGATAAACTTTTATTATGTACAACGTGAATTAAACTACCTTTTGTACTATCAGAGAATCTAATTCATATTCGAAGTAGAGTTTCGATATTCATAGTATATTTTTTATAAAAAAATGTAATAGCAAACTGACATTTTGAAATTGGCACAGATGATAAAAACACTTGTCTACTACCCCACAAATCAGACTCCTGATAGTACACTTAAATTAATTACAACTAATTCACATCACAGTCTATTTTGGTACGTCAACTTAGTCTACGCGTCGAATCCGTCGTTGTATTTGCCGAGTTTGTCACCGAGGTATTTCTTGAGGAGGTAATCTCTCAGGGCTGCCACCAGCACGGTGAGGATGTGCATCAGGCCCAGGAATAGCGCAGTCAGGGTCACCACCACCAGCGCAGCCACCGGCTTCGACCAGTCAATGACCGGGTATATGAATTCGTTGCCCCACCTGCAATGACATAACTATACGTAACGCATTTGTATGCACGAGATTCGATCGCCTTGACTGGATGCCTTTTGGATATCAAGGCTCTTGTCTCGAGTCTCGAGTCTCCACACGTGCTAAACGGAATATTTACTTTAACCTTTACGATAATTTACGATGGATAAGAATGCGAGATGATAATAAGCAGATTGCGAAATCTAGCATTCAGGTCAGACTAATCTGTCAATGCTAACACTGGTTCTACATGTCTGACAACCCTGCGTTTATAGAATGTGTGAGACAACTAAATACAACTGTTATGTTCAGATTTAGCTCTAAACGCTCGTTTTGATAACGCGCTTTTACCACAAACATTTTATTCGTACAACTACTGTGTACGGTTTGAATAAAACGTATCATGTACTTACCTACAAAGTTGTAAACGCGCATAATCAAAACGCGCGTTGAGGGCTTGTCATCTGAATATACCCTAATGCGAATTCGGCGATACCTTGCATTAGAAATATTATGAAAATTTGCCATTTAATGCGAAATATAGCTATATATTATGTAATTGATTATAGTGTCGGTTCTTGGTGGAAATTCACGTGTTTCATTTGTGTTTGAAATATAGCTGCTCATAATTCATAATTTTCATCCTTTCCTCGTAAGATTGTATTGTCTTGCTGCTTAGATGCTATATTAAAATTTTAAATAACAATATTTTGATAACTAAGGAAAATAAGAAGCAACAACAAAAACATGGAAAATCAAGAAGAATCTTTGTCAGTGCTCTATGACCTTTTAAGAATAAGAAAATAAGTTTTTCTATCATTCGAGTTCTATTGTTGTATGAAAATTAACCATATTCAGGTTTTTTTTAAATATTAGTATCTCAACAAAAACATTCAAAGTAAAGAGAAGACAAATCTCTGTAATCAATCTTTCTATCGTAAATAGTTTTAGATCTCATAGAAGCCAAGTTTAATATTTTATAATGATATTTTTATTCAATTATAGTAAATTTTATGATTATAGTAACTTTTATATGCCGTAGGTTTGAATATTGAAGTAGTTTAGGTGTTACGAGTCGTCGCAAACACGGACAAGGTTTGCTATTTACAGCCAAAAGTACATATTGAATGCGCAAACAACGTGTACATTAAATTTAATGGGTCCTAACTCTCAGGTCCTACTCTACAACTTAGTTTACGATCACTCAAAGAGTCTGAAAGTATATAATATATGTAGGAACTTCGTTTGGAACTTAAGATTTGCATCTAACAAACAGATTTGCTGAAGGCTATGGCTGAAGGTCTAAATTATTTGACGTTTAAACAAAATCCTACAATGGTTTTGTGTTTTCTACTTGATGTCACTTAAAAAATATATGTCAACCAAGCAGGAAAGCGACCAAATCGTCGTTGGGACTCACAAAAGTGCTCCGCGACAAAATCCGGTGTATTAAAAGACAAAATAATTAATCCGTGGTCGACAATATTGAATAATATCATGATTGAGAATGTGATCATTCCTGTCAAATCAGATTTAAACATTGTTGATTAGAACGACATCTAGACAAAACAATAGTTTTTCTTAAGCCTCCAGTACACATTAATGGCCAACGATGGCCTACTGCAGGCCATCGTCAACTGTAGACCACGATCACTTGGTGTTTACATCGTCTGCCATCACATCATACACCATTACCCCGTCTACACAATGGCGACGGCCTGTAGTGGGCCAGCATGGACCACTCTGAACAGGCGCCTTCACATAATAATAAGAATGAAACTGAACAAACACCAGAATTAGTGTGTATAATGTAACACGGTAGTTCGAAATTTGAATATACACCAGTTCAGGGTAGGTCGAGTGAGCACTAATTCGACCATCCTTCATCGTTGAGCGCACGATCGGGCTCGGAAATGTTTTCTATATTGCACAAAACGATCATTTCAATAACAATATGTCCGCAGTTGCTGCAGCTGGTAGTTGCGAAAACACGCACATTACGTGTATGGCTTGTGATTTTGTGACTATGGAGTATAAGTATTAAGTACCAAAGTAGGTACTGTTTTAAGTATCTACAAAAAAATTGGAGCTCGTTGACGCCCACAACTCCATTGCGCAGAAATTTGCTTATCGCGCGGGAACTGTACATTTTACCGGCATAAAAAGTAGCCTATGTCCTTTCCCGGGACTGAAAGTATATCAATACAAAATTTAATTAAAATCGGTTCAGTGGTTTAAGCGTGAAGACGTAACAGACACGCATTCGCATTTATATCGAATATTAGTATGGATTCCCGCATTGAAAAAGTCTTGGAGAGAATTCTTATGCCTCGTAATTTCGGTTCGATCTATTTCGTTCGATATCTTTTGCTGTGTATTTGAAAATTTCAACCTACGCTATTCAAAAAGAAGGTTGTCTGCTGCATTGTAACTACTTCCTAAATGTATACTCGGATTTTGATGCCGCTTTTATAATTAAAAGGCGAAAGCCGTTGTGATCCAGATAGTTTATATCTAAGGGTGGGTTGCACCAACTTAATGTAACTATAACTGTAACTTTAACTATAACTACAACGCAAAATGTCAAATCTTTGGTTAAAGTCAATAATGAACACCATATTTAACGATAGCCTTATATCGAAATTTTTTCGTGAAAATTTACTATGGCTCACAGTGTTGTAACAAATATTTTTTCTGACGATTTTTACGGATAATTCATTTTTGATACTCTCAACCCCATTAACTGTAGATTTAACAAAAAAATAAACGCAACAGACATCTGTCAAATTCTGTGGTCAAATTCAAGGTTAAAGTTAAGTTAGCCTTAACTATAACCATAACTGTAACTATAACCACAACTCTGGTGCAACCCACCCTTAGAAGTAGCTTTATAGTAGTTGTAGTGTTATATAATAATTATTACCTATTTGTTATTTACGATTAAATCATAATATTTTTAAAGTAAAGTATACTGTGAAGTGTGTTTTGACCGTCACTGACCACTTAGAGTTTATGTTTGACCGAAAACAAATATTGACCGCGAAAAACGAACCTATCAAGTAGGTGAGCAAACATCGTACATGCATGTTAAGCTGTGTTGTTAACGTACAGAGGAGGTAAGGTATATAACCTTACGTTAAAAAATTCCAACCAATTACTAAATAACGCCAACCAACCAATTACTAAAAAATTGAACCCACCAAAAACATACCTGTTAAAATGGGGCCAAGTTCCTATCGGCTAATTTTTGGCCTAAAAAAAAAGAGTTGAAATCCAATGCCAAGTTAATATTACTAACTCACACTTAAACTAAGTTATTATACCATTTAATAAGTCTAGGCAGTACGTGAATTAATTTGTCTTTACTACGAGGTAAAATTCATTCATTTATGTATTAGGAAATTGTGATTGGTCTTCAAAAGTGGTAGTCCTTAGTCCCTAAACCTCCTTCCTTGGGCCGTGTGCTAATATTTTAATTGAACGTATTGCCAATAATTATCTTGCTGGTTCTGTTCTCTATGACTTTATTAAGGTTTAAGGTTTAATTTTTTTTTTTGCTTAAAAGGGAACCATGATTAGGCGATAGACGATAGCTTATTGCTTCTACAAAGCAATGGGCTTACTGGATGAAATAAAATGTTTGGGACTTGATTCGATACATTTCCTTTTCAATGAGAAGATATTGATATTATTTTTGTAGTGTACTCAGATTGTTTACCTCTACATAATACCACAGAATAGATATGATAATACGCAGTGACTATGGTCTAAACTAATAGGCGATTCACAAAACTCCATCTTTACTTGAGTTTGCTTTCTATTCTATGTGTACTAACTAGCCTTAACTAAATGTTAAACAAACGACCTTCGCTTGGTAAAATTAATCCTGCCAGATCGAAATAAAAAAAGTGAACTGGAGCAAAAAACCTCATCCTCTGCGTCAGCGTGGAAAGGTATGGGCATGAATGAAACGTGTTAGCCTTGTCACAGAATTGGCACAGACCACTAGCGACTTTTCGACAGGTCGTGAGAGTAAGACCTGAACGGATGTTCACGTCCCCTCTCACGCCTGGCTAGATAAAGCCGCTTCGAACTACTAATTCGGAGTTACTATAGCTATGACAGGTCCGGCCGTCTGCATGGGTGCTCATTTGATGCTCAAAAAAGTCACAAGGTCATAAATGCACAAATAAATTAAATTTGTTTTACTCTGACATTTACTGGACACTTAAGGCGAGGCCAGTTCGAAAAGACTGATTTTTAAGCTTTTAGTCTGAAGAAATTATGTGGAATTAATTCTCTTACACCAAAATTGATGTAGACTCAAAAAGGAACAAAGTAACAAAATAACCGAACAGAATATTGAAAAATGGCATGGTAATTCTGTAAAAAAATCTTGAATATCACCATAAAAATAGATTTCAAATTCGAACATCTCGTAATTTTCAATGACAATTATATGATTTTTTTTACAAAAAGGATAGCTTTTCCATAGTTCTAACAAAATAACCGAATAGTTTTTTAATAAATAATTCGGTCATTACAATAATAAAATAAAATAATAATATATGATTTTCTCCTATTTCGCCCTATCAAGAACGCGGCGAGCGTCGTAACCGCCACTGTACAAGGCGCGCTGATATGAATGTTATTTTAATGTGCTTTACGTCGATATTCGTACTGACAGACATCAACCTGCTAATTTTAGGAACATCCTTGCCTTAATGATTACACAATAATTATAATAATAATAATATCTATGGACGCTTCACACCACGTCAGTCTGGCCCCGTGCTAAGTACCTGAAGGACTTGTGTTACAGGTACCAGACAACGGAAATCATTCTCATTTTAAATTGGATAGAAATGTAAAATGAAACGCCTATTTCCAAAAGGTGATTAACTTATCTATTTCTTGATATCACTGTTTATTTCTCACCCATGGGTGTTCCTATTGTAGACCGACCTACCTTTACTACACAAGCAACAAGGATTAACATAATATAGTTATAGTGATTGACAAAGCGGAATGGGTATTCAATTATCGAGCAACTGGTTTATCGAGTAACAGTTAATGCGGGCAAAAAATACGTTTGGTCGTAGTTTGTGAAACACCAAACGAGTTGCATCGGCCGTTCATCGAAGACCCGAAATAAAATATCCAACCTAATTAAAAAGGCACTGAATCAATCAGGCTTGCATAGTTGGTTCATCAAATGAATGAATAGGAATGAATAAAGAAAAATGCTGATAATGTCTTAGGGAAAGGGAAAGGGCAGTGTCTAATGGCAAAGGGAACAAAGCAAGCTAGCAAATTTCAATGCTTTATGGGCCGGGATCCGCGTCCAAGGTCATCGAACAAATTCACGATATTGATGATGATGAAGAATAGAATTAAATCCATACTAATATTATAAATGCGAATGTGTGTCTGTCTGTCCGCCTGTTAATACCTCTTCACGCACATTTGTGCGTGAAGAGGTATCGAATTCAAAATCGGTTCAACGATTTCGTTGAACCGATTTTGCTAAAATTTGGCATGGAGATACTTTGAGTCCCGAGAAAGATCATAGGATACTTTTTGTCCCGGAAAAATGTACGATTCCCGCGCGATAAACGAATTTTGGCGCAATGGAGTTGCGGGCGTCATTTAGTATAAAATATATAAGTATGTAAAACAAAGAATTCAATTTAAAAGGAACTTTTGGGATACTTACGGATCCAATCCTCCACTTAAATAGTAAGTGACGGAGAAGAGCAGGTAGACGCCGGCGAAGTAGAGTGGCTGCATGACGTGCAGCAGGCGGCTTGGCGCCTTGGACAGCACCAGCTCGAGCAGCATCAGCCCCGAGTTCACGCCGTGCAGCATCACGTCCAGGATAGGGTTTGGCGCGAAATTCATCTTCTTGCCGGCTGGAAGTTAGGTCGTGAAATGCTTAGGGGTTTCTCGATTTTATTGGGAGATAAAAATATATAATAATAATCTTTATTACCATCGAGACATTTTTACACAATTCTATGAAGACTCTGACTCCCAAAATAGGCATGTATCTTAAGAGTCAGTGGTTTCTCCCAATATGTGTTTGAAAGATGGTGAAACAAGAGTACAATAAAATAAAATAAAGATTAACTTTAAATGCGTTGTTAGACGATCAGAATAAAAGTCTTTAGTATAATGATAGATGAATTTCGAAGCAAAATGTAAAAAATAAATTAATAAAATGTTTTGAATTGCATATTTCAACCATACCTTGCAGATTCGATTGCATATACCCACATAATATATATTTGACATTGAGATTAAAGCATTTGGTAAGAACCAGCTTCAGATTTAAGATCTGAATGTGCGATGCTAAATTCGTGATTGATAGTAAGAAGCTTAAGGTTATCGGAGATAATAGCAAAACATTAGGTCATTGGTATATTATCGCGTGTGCTAAATTTTGGACATGCTTAGAGGACTTAGGGCCGAAAAACATAACCGCGTTGCGGCGCCGCGCCGCTGAAATCAGCAGTTTGCGTTGCGGCGTTGCGGCGTCGCGAAAAACAGCGTTTTGGTAGGGTAACCAGTTCCTCGTGATTTTTTATTGTGAATGGATGTGTCTCTGGCATGGATCGTCGAAAGAAACTTATTGCTTATTTGTTATTAAGAAGACATTACTCGTTTTTAAATATACGACACAGAAGATACATGGATACATCCATTTAATAAGGCTTTGAATGGCGAGTACTTATCTCGAAAATACGAAGCATTAAAGGTAGACGAAAAAAAAAAAATTCGCCTACTTTAGAATGAGTATCATTTGAAGAGCTATTACGCGGATTATCAAAGTATATACAGGAAAATAATGTAAAAGGAAGGAAACCCGTTACTGCTTTGAAAATGCTGGGCTTGACTATAAGGTCAAATAAAACAAATACTTTTTATTGATATTTATTACACTAGGAATCCCAGAAACAAACTGAATCGTTGTCAATAAGTGTGACGTCATAACGCTGGAATTAGCGGCGCCGCGCCGCGCGCCGCTAAAATCAGCAGTGGCGCCACTGCCGATTTCAGCGGCGCGGCGCCGCAACGCGGTTATGTGTTTCGGCCCTTATATGGTCAAGTTAAGATTTAATGGACAAATCGAATGCGCAAGGCTTATAATAACTCGATGCTTATGGCATTTTCTTCGAGTGAATTTTCAGGTTAAGCAATCGTTGATCTTGACCGAAGGGCCTTGTGTCTTCGTCGCCAAAGGACAAAGGCTGTTATTATGTACAAGTTAAATGATTAAACCTGTACATATCCTCTTTTTGCTTTCGCAGCTTGAAAATAAATTTAAACAAAACTGTGTTACGACAATCTAGAAGTAGTTGACCTGACGATGCAGTCGACGTTTAAACGCGTTTTAAAATTGATATTTACTAATGTACGATTATTTTTTGGACATTAGAGGTTAGTCCATATTATTTTCCTTCATCATACAGTATGGTTTAAAGAAATATCTTTATTAGTTCTGGGTTTTCAGGGTATAAAGTATGAATTTCCTAAAACTCGTGATCAGCCTAGGCATGAATTGGTAGGTGGATAATTCAACTAGACAGCTTTACCATACTTTTCACTGTACCATAATTATACACCGTGTACCGTAAAGGAACTAGTCAGCAGATCCTTTGCGGTGCGGTGTGGCACTAGATTCTACTGCTTAGGCTGCCTTCACATTATGTCGCGGGTACTGCGGCAGCCGCGCGACTCGCTTTAGTATGGAAGTCGCGCAGCTGCCGCAGTACTCGCGACGTAATATGAAGGCAGCCTTAAAGAGAAGCCAGAAATGGTCTTACGCAGTCTCAGCACCGCCCAGTAGAAGAGCGTGATGAGGAAGGCGACGGGCACCGCGATGTTGTAGAGCACCCAGTACGCACGCACGTGCCACGACAGACCACCATCTGTAATTGCAGGAGGATTTAGTTGGAATGTTGTTGGTGCATACTGTGCATAATATAGGTGTAAGCAGAATAGGCATGACGAAATTTTTTTTTCTTGTTGGTAAGTGAAGGACCATTCAAATATAGAAATATCAGTGAAAAAATGACTCTGATAGCATAAAAACTCTCCAAGATATCACAATTCAAAACTCACATAAAATAGACCTTCCCAAAACGCTCCATACAAAATGTCAGCTAACTGTGACGTCACGCCTAGCTAGTTTGTTCGATAGCTATGTCAAATATTGAGTTTATGAAAGTGGTTTCGTAATAAAAAATGTTAAAAATTGCATAACTTATCGAATGGTACACAAAAATTAAGGAATTTTATAAAAAAAATATTCGACTTGACTTAACTTGACGAAAAAACTTTGAAGGCTCAAAACAAAAAAAAAATATAATAAGTTATGAGGCTGAAATTTTGGGAATACCTATTTTTCATCGCTATGTCTTTATTTTATTTAAAAAATCAGCTAATCTTTGACCTTGTCGTCATCCCTATTAGGCAATATTTCTAGTAATTAGATATTATTTTTTTTACGAGCCTATACTATCCCACTGCTGGGCAAAGGCCTCCCCCAAGGTCTTCCATCTGTCTCGCTCTAACGCCACCGCGGGCCAGCCTGGCTTGTAGACATCCAGTTCATCTCGCCATCTTTTTCGAGGCCGTCCACGGTGGCGTCGTCCGTCCTCTGGTACCCACTCTGTGGTGACCTTTGCCCAACGGTCAAGATGCATGCGGCTGGTATGACCCGCCCAGTCCCACTTTAATTTTGCAGCTATTAGATATTTACGGTGGTAATTTTATATTTGTGGTTTGATTCGAACTTCGACCTCTAGATGACATAAGAAGGAAGAGGGTTGAAAATCTATTATTTAAACGTATATTATTTTTACGTTTTCGCGAGCCGTTTTTTCGCAAATACTTTGTAAACAAGTTCATTCCGAGTTTTTGTTACATTGATTTTATAAAAAATATTATTGTAGCATCCAAGGGTTATCAATTATGATATTGTTTTCAAATATTAATTTTAACATATGACACGTATTACGTATATTTATATTTTTCATAACTCTGAACTTTTCGGATATTCTTGTATAATTTCAACTATAGCCTACACATACGATTGCATACATTACAAATTCACCCCGAGTACGCGGAACTCAGAAGGTTCCTAAACTCATGACACCAATACCGATGAGGCATGAGCTCACCAATTCGGGGACACTTTGACCTGAGGTGAGAACCTTTTTCCTTTTAGATTATATAACAATGGAAATGCTATTGAAAAAACATGGAGGTCAGATTAGAGATTTAAGTAACAAAGTTTAAGCAACTCTTAAATAGAGCATGCCAAAAATCAATATGGGGATAAGATTGGTGTTGGTGTAATATCTTGCAACAAATCACGCTGTATCGAGTCTACGTGAATTTGTTTAGTCATTGGACAGGTAGCGCCGTATAAAAAGATCCACGCTACGTATAGAGACGTTTTACTTATAAACTCGTGATGATCTCGTGATATTATAATTTTTTAAATCATTGACCTCACGTTTTACTTGGCAGTCGGCAGAGTAAAGCTACATTTCCACGTTGACCAACGATGGACTTATAGAAGCGAACATGACGTAGAGGGGCATGTTCGTCTATGATTGACCATGGTCGACATCGATCGTACACGCTATAAACCATTTTACAATCATGGTAGTCCATCTTGGTCTAAGGTGGTCTTATCGCTTTTTTTTTTATGAAATAAGGGGGCAAACGAGCAAACGGGTCACCTGATGGAAAGCAACTTCCGTCGCCCATGGACACTCGCAGCATCAGAAGAGCTGCAAGTGCGTTGCCGGCCTTTTAAGAGGGAATAGGGTAATAGGGAAGGGTAGGGATGGGAAGGGAAGGGAATAGGGGAGGGTAGGGAAGGGAATAGGTTAGGGGATTGGGCCTCCGGTAAACTCACTCACTCGGCGAAACACAGCGCAAGCGCTGTTTCACGCCGGTTTTCTGTGAGAACGTGGTATTTCTCCGGTCGAGCCGGCCCATTCGTGCCGAAGCATGGCTCTCCCACGTATAACGTATAACGTAAAGTTGACAGACCAAAACAAACGATTAAGTATAGAGTGGCTTCGTCTATGAAATTTTGGTTGCGGCTCGCGACACTCAGACTAAAACGTTTTTGTGGCCCGTATAAAAAAAGGTTACCACGGATCTAGGTCTAACGTCGTGGCCTTAACTTAAAGTGTTGTTGTTGTCGCTTGTTGCGTTAGAATGTGTCGTCTGTGTGTTGTTGTTGCACGTCAACGAGTAACGACACATCAACAAGATCCATTTCACGGTCAGACGGCGCGCGGCTCAATGTTACGCCGATGAGAATGATTATGTCAGTAAAGTCAACGATCGATGTGTGATACAACCTGAGTTTATTTCTTTTCCGTCCCCATTTTTCAGTCTGTCGACGTATCCATACTAATATTATAAAGTCGAAAGTGTGTTTGTCTATCTGTCTTTTTATTATCTGTTCACGCTTAAACCATTGAACTGATTCAGATGAATTTTGGTATGGAGATACGTTGAGTCCCAGAAAAGGAATATTATAGTTTTTACCCCGAAAAAAAATATGCGGTTAATGTCCGCAATTTAATGTTTGCTTACAACAAACTTTTCTTACTTTCCAAAATAATCAGTTATCAAAATCGATCCCTTGCAGATAAGTAGCAAAGGAGAATAATTATTGTTTAACATAATATTTCACATGTGACGTAGCATGTAACATACAAATTACAAATGTACTCTCAGTTAACTCAGTTAACGTCAGGCGAGTTTAGACTTTCGATCAAAGCCCTAAGAGGCTGTGGCCTGTGACGGGTCCTTGTACTCTACACACAGCAAGTTCACTTTTGTTTACGCCAGTGTTTTTCAACCTGTGGGCCGCAACCCGCGGGGGGATCGCAAAGCAAGAGGTCGAGATAATTATTTCAGTAAAAATAACAATAAAGATTTAAAAGATTGAAATATTATTATTATATAAGTAGGACAATAATATTTTAACAAAAACATATGTTCATAAACAGTACTTCTGTAAACCGTACTCTAAATATACTTGATAAAAAGCAAATGGGGGGGTCGCGAAATATTTTTTCATGACACGGGGTTGCATCATCAAAAAGGTTGAAAAACACTGGTTTACGCGATTAGTACAGCCTATTGACATAAAGCTGGGTATCCACTAGAGGCAGCCTCATAAGTCACAACCAGGAAATCCCATAATATAAAATATACTTTAGACCCAATCTAGAAACTAATACTTATTAAAATCAGCTGTATGTGCCTGTTACCAAGGCACACCAAAATCGCGATACCGATTTGAATGGAAAGATATTTGTACTCCTAAAAAGGTCTGAGGATAGTAAATAATGGACGCTGTTAAGCATTCGTGTACTAACCCACAAAAAAATTACGTATTGAGTTGTGAATGCAGTTATGTTCTTTAGATGATTTAGAACAAGACTGCATTCAAAATTTAACAACAAAGAAAAATGTGGGTTAGGGCACTAATGCTTAACAGCGACCTGCAGTTATTAATGTCATAAAATTTACGGTTACTACAGTAAATGATAAACGAATTTATGTGCTAGCTAAGTTTGATATAAAATAACTACATCCAAGCTTATCTTAAAAACAAGTTAGTAAAAATATGGAAAATATTTCATTCCTAAAACAAAAATGCCTAAAACAATAAAAGCAATAATTTTAAACTTCGACAAAGAAAACGGTCTTAACCCGTTCCGAAAGAGTCCACTTGTATGTCCACAAAAACATTGGAAGAATATTAGAAGGGCATTCATACTACATACATACTAGTACAGCAGCGTACTGCAATAAATCTTTTGGCATCTTCGTATTGCGAAACTCCGACCTTGTGAGATGTGCCTCTATAATAGAAGTACACACTTAACTCAAATTCGAATGCAATAACCACAACGAAGATTTAATAATAATTGCTGTAACTGACCAAAAATAATATATTGGATTATTTCGTAAAGACTGAGCAATAATTTGATCGTAAGTGTAATGTTAGGTCACAGACTGTGAGAAATAATTTGGATTTACAGAGTGTGCGCGTCTTATCAACAAATACTGGAATACTTATTTTGTCCTTGTTTACTTTAATAAAACATGTGACAGCCTGCTTTAAAAAAACCTTTAAGATGTTTTAGTTTGTTATTTTCAAGAGCAAGATAAACATAGAGTTTTGATAGACACAAAAAGTTTATTAACTAACCAAAATGCGATATGATTGTATAGTTTTTAAAGATAAAAATCGAAAAAAGAAGATAGCATAAAATAAAGGGGATTGGCGTTAATAACCTCTAATATCTATAATAATAAGGGGAAATGAAAAACCCGTGAAAAGCTTTGGGAAAATATAGTTGTGGGTACTTTAAAACTTTGCTTCTGTTATGCTCTACATTCTAGGTTTAGATATTTATTCATCATATTATGATGTGATCGTTGTTCTATATTTAGCGAATGGAAAACATACATAATTATTATTACAATTTATTAATTAGCACTGAAGTAGGTATATTGGATACGATCCAAGTTCCTCTTGTTTTCCACTGCGGTAGTTCGTAATTCAACGCGCTTACATACTAAAGTAAAATAATTATCAATCTATTATACAAGTATATTATGAATATAATATACTAACTAGCGTTGTGCGCGGCTCCGCCTGTGTAAATCAGTATTCCGCGGTAATCGTACATTTTCCCGCGATAAGAAGTATACTATATCCTTCCCCGTGGTGTAGTACTCTATGACCTATGTTTATGCCAAATTTAATCAAAATCAGCCCAGTAGTTTTAGAGCCAATTCTATGAAAACAAAAAAATTGAGAGGTGTCAAGGGACACCCGGATGGAACGAAGTTATAAAAAACGCCATCTATTGACGCCCAGGAATACTAACAACGACACTTTTGTGGAATTGTAATAAAATTTATTTAAACGTCCGGCAGATGTTGCTGTTTATTCTCAAAAACGCCATCTAGTTGACGCTCAAGAATTCTATCAACGCCCTCTGCCCCTACAGCGCAGGAACTAATAAAAATGTGTCGTTACAATTTTTTCCGTCTAGCCTCCTTTCGCAACGCGCGATATGGAACTTCGTTCCAAAAGGATTTCTACTCTTTTGAATTAGTATGGATATCAATCGATGTATCTGACTTTTGTTGATAGGATGAATGTAGGACTGCACAAATACTAACTTACGTAGTAGTTCTATTTAGTAATCAACATGTCAGTTAAAATCCCTTGTCGCGCTAAATAAATTGATATCCATAATCTTCTTTCTAGTGACGAAAGGTGGTTACAATTGAAACAAGAAGTTGGCTGGCACTCGCGATGTCAGTAGGAAGCACAAAGAGCAGGCCACCTGCAACAATCTTGCTCTGCCGAAATAGCGAGCGGTTACTCACGCAGTTTATTCTCGTAGGCCTGTGCTCATTTCGTTGAATGTTTTAGTCGTTTTCAACCCCCAGGAAAGTTGAATATTCTAGTGCACATGCATTCTGAAATTATTCAATTTTCCGGGAAGCTTACTTCTCCTTACTCCTCAGTCCTCACAGATGAGACAGAATATGCGTACCGTCTGTGTGGTACAGTAAAGGCAATAACTAACACGGAATGCAGTGTATAAGTATGTATGAAAATATAATAAACAAAGCAAATAATTATTGTGTCAACTGTCCAGCTCCCCTTAGCTTAAAAGTCATCCCTATGACTTGTTTAATTTCTGGCTTGTTAAGTTATTGCATAGTTTTTATCACGGGCTGTGAGTGCGGCGACGGAATCATGAAATTCCGTAACGAAAAAACCTAAAACCCACTCCAACCGGCACAGCGTGCGGCGTTGCACAAACGTTTGTGTGTTCAAACACCGTGCCGAAGTCTGGCAATGTGCGACTAGACGTATGCGAATCAAATTTGCATAATTTGATAAAAAATGCTATGCAATAGCTCTACCGCGGCATTCCCCGAGTGCCACATGTATTTTTTCATATTATATTATTATACTTTTAGATGACATAATATTTAATAATAACCTCTATGCACTTAACACTTACCCTTTGATTGCGTTCGGCTTTTCACACACACTAAGATCCCGAAGAGCGACTCCAAGAATATCAGCACCAGGCCCCAATGCGTCATATACAGAAGGAACTTCTCTCGGGGTCCCCAGAAGAATGTCACCGACAGGGTAATGATGATTATCGACCAGATAAAGATCGGGACCCTCCAGACCAAGGGACTGATGCTCTTAGCCCAGGAGCTGGTGAACATATCGCTAGTTTCATTCCTCTCCCGGAGCTGCGCCGTGCAGCACACAACGAAGTTTTCCGGCGCATCCTCCTTCCAACTGCTTAGCTTCTTCATCTTGATTGTGGCAAATGTGTCTGTTTATTGCATCTGTTGTGGTTGTGTACCTGAAAAAAAAATGTTTCATAGATTAATAGAGTGTTCTCAAAGATACGTCAGTTGTTTCGCGTGCATCTATGACTTTATCCTAGAGTGCGCGCATGATAACTCTGCGCGCGACAGGTGGCGTGCCAGCGTAGGGATTCATTAAAAAAATGGGTAATCCCAATGATATTTTTTTAAATAACATTGGTAGTTTTACTTTAATATCTTTATTTACTTATTTAAATTATGTATAGGAATAGGCGTATCGATTATCATGTAAACGTGGCGGCCCGACAATTAGTTCCGATTTCAGCCGCGCGCAAAGTTATCGTGCGCGCACTTTATCAACCCCCATTAGGACACCGGCGACCGCGACAACAATAGAATAACAATAGATATATATATATATATATATATATATATATATATATATATATATATATATATATATATATATATATATATATATATATATATATATATATATATATATATATATATATATATATAATGTTGTATGTTATATATATATATATATATATATATATATATATATATATATATAACATATAACATACAACATTAGAAGTATTTAGAAGCTATAATGATTATTACCTACCAATTTAAATGTGACGCTCAACAACAAAGGACAATGGTACATTGTTGGTCAAGTTTTAATTTTAGGTTTTCAATCAGCTCAAAATAAATTAACCTGAGTTTAATTTATGTTTAAGTACAATAAGTAGGTATGATAAATAACTTATATCAGATTGGACTTATTAAATGTCGTGTATGTGTACAGTGTAGTCTATTGTTAAGGTTTACATTTTAACACTGTTGCAACCTCTATTGTCATACACAAAAATCGGTTGCACAACGTTTAACTAAAACGTACCGTGGCGTGGGACAGTATGCGAGCACAGAGAGCAGCCTTCATCTAGATCACACAGACTTACAAGGCTGTTTTGGTGTGTGGACTAACTCAGAAGTAACACCTCCCTATTGTTAAATGTCACTTGACACTTGTTTAAAACTCTATGTAGACACATGAAGAGGTATAAAAGGAAACTCCTGTCAATTTTATCCAATATATCCAAGAAGAATTTTGCATGTAACCGAAATAAAAGTTATTATTTTGATTGGCGCTTTTTTGATTGATATACCTTCTTCGCATTCAGCATCAGCCCTCTGTGACAATGTCAACGTGCCAAAACATCTTTGCAGGTATATTCTGCCGTAGCAAATTACCAATTACATGCCTATAATAATTAAAAATAATTGCGAAAAAATTGTATTATCTGTAGCATGACATCTACCAAGGTCGATTTCCTAACGTTGTTAATGAACAAGGTAAAACAGTAGGTGCCAGGCTTCAGGATTTCTTCATAGTTACATTTTTGTTCGTTGCAACTTGCAGGCTCCTTTTATTAGGGTTCCGTAGTCAACAAGGAACCCATATAGTTTCGGTCTGTCCGTACTCCGTCCGTCTGTCCGTCTGTCTGTCTGTCTCTCCATCTGTCCGTCTGTCCGTCTGTCTGTCCGCGGTTTTGTTCAGAAACTATAGGACCTACAAAGCTGTAATTTGGCATGAATGCACATATTATTAATGATGCCGACAAAATGGTACATAAAATCTTTAAATAATATTTTTTTATGGTACCTCTCCTACACATCAAGCGGGGATGATTTTTTTCGCGTCCACCCCATCGTGTGGGGTGTCGATGGATAGGTTTTTTAAAAATATTATGAGTGAATTCAAAGATCATTTTCCGATTTAGGGATCCATTTGTGAAATATGAAGTTTTAAAGTGGAAAAAATCGTTAGAGTCCAGTGTCCCCCCCTTCTACTAGCTAAACGGTTGCTTCTGGAAATGTGAAAAAATTCACGGAAGTAGGAAATATGCTGAATTTAAAAGGAAAACTATCACGACTTCAAAAGTTATTGAGTATAATAGTCGATCAACTAAAAAAAATGTATTTGGCGAAGTATATAAGGAACTTTTCGTTCAAATTCCTTTGAACGGAACTGAGACTGTACATTCATTGACCATACAAAAATTATCAAAAACTAGCGGTACTACAGAACCCTATATTGCGCGTGGCCCGACAGGCACTTGACCGGTTTTTATATTAATAAATTTTAGAAGAAGTTGTTTTAACTACCTTTCCTTTATTTGGAAAAGATAAAAGATATTTCTAAGCCCTTACTAATAAAAACATTTACAGTCTATCTTCAAGCAAAAACCTAAAAATTTATGTAACAACTAGCTGTCCCGGCAAATGTTGTTTTGCCATTTAAAGTATTTCTACTTCATCAGTTGATACAAAATCTTACCCCCTCTTTTGTCCCCTAAGAGGGGTGGGGGGAAAAATTGTATACACTCTGGTGTAATATTATGAAGTAAATAAAAACACAGTTAATAATATTATGAAGTCCATTAAAGAAAAAAGTTTGATACAAAATCTGACCCCCTCTTTGGTCCCCTTAGAGGGAGGGGTGGGGGGGAGGATTTTTATACACCAGATGTTGAGTAGGAAGAAGACAAATATATCTGCGAAAACTGTATGCAAATCGGATCAGTAGTTTTCGTGTTAAAGAAAAAAGTTTGATACAAAATCTGACCCCCTCTTTTGTCCACTTAGAGGGGTGGGGGGAATTTTTTTTATACACCAGATGTTAAGTTGGAAGAAGACAAATATATATGCGAAAACCGTATTCAAATCGGATCAGTAGTTTTCGTGTGATAGTGATAACAAACATATAGACAGACAGACAGACAGACAGACAGACAAAAAACTAACCACATTTTTGGCTTCTATAGCGATGTAGTAACACCCCCCGCTTATAATTTTTTGAATATCTTTAATGTACAGAATTTTCATTTCTACAGTTTTATTATATGTATAGATGTTTATTCTTATAAGTACATTGGAAAAGTTGACACACGATCACAAAACAATGCATAATTATTCTAATATTTGTATATGTGTAGTGTTTTGTTATTAACGTTGTTAATAACGATGTCTAGTATTATTGCAAAACAATTTAATTGTTTTAAATTATAATTATTTTAGTCAATGACAGAGTTAACTTGATGTGTCGAAATTAATTTTAAGTTAACTAATAAATGTCACGGTTGACTCTCATGTTTTGGTCACGTATGCTATAACCTCTTATCAATGCTAATGACGCTGTAACTATTATTCATTCACAATTTACAAGGTGAATTTTCGTGAATGAGCGGTATAAAGAAATTATTTTAATGATGTTATTTTAAAGTTATGTTTGAAGGTGAGATGTGGTCTCTTTATAGAGGTACTTGTTACAATGTGCTAAGGGGGCGTCCACAAATTACGTGAGGTGTTTTTTGAAATTTTCTGACCCTCCCTCCCCCCTGGTGAGATTTCGTTAGATTTTATTCAACCCCCTCCCCCACCCCCCAATCTCACGTGGGATTTTTCAAAATGTGGGTTTCTTACGTAAACGCGTTGGATTGTTTGCAGTTTGACAGTCAGTAGATGTGTAACGTCAAAGTATGAATGAAATTCTTTTCTTTCGAAGGAATTAGTGAATGATCTTAATCGTATTACGATTACGTTTACGATTAAATTTTAAGTATAATTACAATCTGGATGAAATGGACCAAAATAGTATATATTTTTTAGTAACAATAAAAAAAAATACGTGAGATTTGCTGAGACCCCCCCCCTCTCCCCAACGTAAGATTAGATGAGATTTGACTCGACCCCCTCCCCCCCTTAAACACCTCACGTAATTTGTGGACGCCCCCTAAGAATACAGGATCATCAGATGAAGAAAACGTTGTTTAACCTTAAAAATATCTTAGACAATTTTTGGATAATATTTTTTATTCTATTAGATGAGGTCAAGGTTTATATAAATTTTGAATACGTATACTTTGATTTAAGCGACTTATCTTAGAATTATATACTTTAAAGTTAAAACGAGAAAAACTTGAGTTGAACATGGCTCGGGTCAATATGACCCGGCGTCATTGTCGCCGGGTTAATAATAGGTAAAATCGGTTTCTCGACAACGAGTTTTTTTTTTCAGAAAATTTGGTATATAGGTAATATGTAGGAAATTTTTAAGGAGAAAAAAAAACGATAAATTTTGTCTCATCGTCTTGAGCTCCGAGTAATCTCGGTCTCACAGATATTTATTATTTAAATAAATTATTTCAATGAGTTGTTTTGTAATAAATGTTAAATGGTACCCTGCAACTAATTAAAAGGTTATTCGAGTCGTGTTTTGTAATGTGTTAAGACATTAACGCTACAGTATAATATGCGCCGAAGATCGTACAGCTATCGCTGCCTTCAAAAGGTAAGGTATTCAAAAATCGGGTCTAATAAGTGGTTGTGATTTTTGATAAAGTGTTCGGTATCGAAAATATCACTGAAAGACAGAACGGCATAGATATTAGATCATCTAGGCTTATCCTTTCATAAGCAAAATTAAAAAAAAATGTGAAGCGCTTTTATTTCCCGGTAGTAAGTGAGAAAGAAAGTAAAACAAAATTAGCTCATCTGTTTAGAAGCTCCTATTCAAAGACACAGACATGCACATTAAACGCTCCTTTTGAGCTTTCGTGAAAATTTAGTGAACTGAACATAATATTTCTGTTTCTAAATACAATACTTTTTCCTCCAAAACCGCCCAATGTATTTCAAAGTGGTTTCTAGCTAAACCTGTGTTATGATTTTTTGTTCGGATGACGCTAGTTGTCAATTAACATTGGCTATCGCCGCACGTATTAGCGCAAACATTGTAACAAAGTAGGTATAAACTGAAACTGTTAACTAGTTATATTATGTTGTAAATTTTATTACATAATATTTAACTAGTTAACGGTTTCAGTTATAACTTATTTGCGGGTAGTCGGGTACCATACTCACTAGTTTCATGGCAGTGCGGCTGTTTTTACTGACAAGACGGTTAAATTCCTTGATTTTCCAACGGGGTTGGAAGTAGCTATAACGATTTATGAGTTTTCTGAGGAACTAGTCAATAAACTAGTTAAGGAACGTAGTGTCTAAAGCTCTTCATTTAGGTTAGAATAAGGTAGGTAAGTACGTAAATTTATATTCGTACATATTATTTCTGTAACACAAATTACTTTATAGGTCTACCAGAATCTGATGGCAAAAAGTGAGAAAATAAATCGACTCTAGCAATACCGGGGTAATTGGAATAAAACATTTTGATCCTTTCTTTTCTTATAGCGGCACATGCATATATAAAAAATTATCCAATGATCAAGGATATTTCTTGAAAATCTGCTGTCAAAAATTGCCATCAGATTCTGGTAGACCTATACTTGTGCTGTTTAAAAATGTTTTTACTTTAGAAAATTGCAACGATATTATTTTATACTTCACTTTGCAAGTAAAAACATGTTCTTAACACTCGCTCTCAAAGTAATAATTATTAAATTAATACAATTTAATCACATACCTATCACGTCAACGTGTTTATAATAATGAGCGGTTACAACTTTAAGTGCGACGTTTTTATTGAAAGTGAATTCCATTCGAACCTTCAAAATGAACCTAAATAAAAAAAATAATCCCGAACATGTTTTGGTTGTTTCCTAGTTTAAATGACGCAAAATCGATTGTGATCATAAAATAAATAATTAATTACGCAAACAAAGCAAATGATTTGTAAATTGTAAATAACAATAGTCAATAATTAACCCGGTAGTCTGTCATACAATAAATAAAACATTACTGCTACGGCCTAGGGCTAGGTTAGGTAGGGTAGGTTAGGATATATTACTGCAACGTTTTCACGTTAGACGGCAGCACCGGCACAGAAAGTAAAAAATAATAATATTGTTAGACGTTCGTTGTTCGTTTTTATAAAATAAGATGGCAAACGAGCAAACGGGTAACCTGATGGAAAGCAACTACCGTCGCCTCCGTCGTTGGACACTCGCAACTTTAGATGAGCTGCAGGTGGGTGAGGCCTCCAATTTTTGCTGATTTGGTAATATTTTTTCTCCGCCCTCGGGTATTTTAAAAATTATTGTGTTTATCTTATATTCGAAAACTAATTCTAACGAAGAAAATAAAGCACTCAAGAATGCATTAGAATTATTTCGGTTCAAATCGTAGTCTAAAAATATATTTACAATTAAACATAAAAAAAGGTAAGAAAATAGCATAAAATATGCCATCCGCCGTGGAAGAGGTGCACTTCAACTGTCGCTGTAGCAGTAAGTATGACAGATTTGAAGATAAATCGGATATGTTATGAATACTTATATAAATGACTATTACCTCACCTAATTTTTATAGTATTATAACTTTCTTCATAAACTTTTTAAAATCAAATGAAACATCAATTCTACCCCACTTTTTAAACGTCACCAACCCATTTATTATTATCGTTAAGTGTTAGGGAAGGTAAAATAGGGAGGTGGAAATGCTGAGTTTTACGTACTTTATGAAAAATCTCGTAATATCCGCCATTTTTCGACAGTTCACATTTGAACCTCAGACGGGCTGTGTACACAGTTTTTTCAAAGGAAGTGTTTTTGTGACACAAATGTAAGTATTATTACTGTTTCATATAAAACTATCAATCGTTTCAAATAAATATCAATACGCTCTCTTCTTGAAGGTTTGCAGGTCGTATTGGTCGTATCCTGATATGACGAGTGCAGCATGTCGGATTTTGGTCCGGTTATTTACTGTATATGCTAGTAGCGCCCTCTGCTCAGACCTTTGCGTAATGTCTGAGCAGAGGGCGCTATTATTATATTGAATCTACTCACTACAGTTTCACTAAAGGTTCTGATCTGTTATTTCAGCAAGCCACAAAAATTCCTATTACAATTTAATCAACAAACGAGAAACGCTACCAGTGAAACTTGATAGAGTTAATGAAGAACCCGTACATAATCACTAGTATCATAACAATTAGCATGTACTACAGACTGAAGCTAATACGCGTTTATTAAGTTTCACCTGACGCTCGCGTGACGATGATGAAGACCAGAGCCCCTAGCCAAGACTTATTCTTTATCGCTTCTTTATAGAACCGCCGATCAAAATGTAGGGAATTGACATTAGACGAGTCGAACGTCAACTTCATATTAACGAACGCTTATGTCAATTCCATACATTTTGATCGGATCGGTAATATAAAGTAGCGATAAAGAAAACGTCTTGGCTACAGGCCCTGAGCTATTTTATACTACTGACCTCTTCTACAGATAAGTAAATGTTGCCGGTAAGTTCGTTGCTCCGAAATTCTTTAAGCGATTTTTTCGATGTTTTCGAAACGTAATATTATGTCCTTTACCACGGCTCAACTAATCTTCACACCGAATTTCTTTAAACCGAAACAAATAATATTCAAACCGACTCAAATAATCTTCAAACCGAAAAAGAGCCAAAAGGGCCAAAAAAATCACATTTGTTGGTATTTATTGTTATAGCGGCAACCAAAATGCACAATATGTGAAAATTACAGAAGTCTAGCTATAGCGGTTCTTGAGATACAGCCTGGAGACAGACAGTAAGACAGACAGACGGACAGGCGGACAGACCCTAAAAAACTACGGCCATAAAAACTGTAAGGCGAAATACCTTCAAACGCTCTGTAGGATTATGAATAGTGTGAAGTGCTCACGGCCATAGAAATCGAGGAACATGCGTTCCCAATGCCCATTGCTCAGAGGAAATTGTTTATAGTATTTCACTCCGATATCTCCGCATCTAATGCGGCCAAGCACGAACTAACAAAGTAGCATTATCGAATGAAAACTGTATGGGTAAAGTTCACATTGCAGTATGTGACGCGTCGAAGCAAGGAGGCACACTCGCGGTGTCGTGCTACCCTTTGCAAATTTTAGTGGCTATCAAAATGCAAACACCTTGCGGCTTTTCAATGTGAATTGATACTGAAGGTGCTATCGCGCTATTTTTATACGATTTTCAATAATCCAGCGAATTCGTTGTCCCTAAATGTTTGTTCTTGGGCCAATGGCAATTCTTGGCCAAGGTCAAGATTTTCATAAAAACGCACACGTTTATCACAATAAAGTCGTACAGCTGACGCACGTCGTGTCAAACAAAAGGTGAAACAAATAATTTTATTGCTATTGCAATGAAGCGAGTACTTTATAAATTACTACTCACATACAATTGCAGGGACAGGAAACAAGACTTTATTTCATTTAGGCTCTAGGGGTTTCTTTCAATTTTCTGCCAGCCCTGAACAAAACAAGTTTCAAAAGTTAATGCGAATGTTACATATTGTTTGCTGTTGGTAGATTTGCTGGTTTTTGCCTAAATTAAGAGAATATGGGACTTTTGTATCCATGCATGATTTCCGCATTCTTTACTAGCTCGTAAAACAAACTAAAAACTGGTTACCATAACGCAAGGAAAAAAAATTAAATTATAACATTGAAGGTCTGTGTCCCCTCATAACTAAGCTTTACAGTTTACGCTGAGACTGTTAATCAAATAGCCCGGATGCAATTTGAAATAAAACTGTTGCGATTGTTATTACCCCGTCTACGTATAATTACTGACGCGAGCAAAAAATAAATTGTTGTTTACCATTTTAATTATCCACTTGATAGCTGCTGCACAATACATATTACTCGCTAAGTAACTAGTAACTAGTAGGAACAGTCAGGGTACGCTCTACAGTAGTAAAGGGATAAAATATCAAATATGTTTACTGAAGCTGGATAGCAGAATGTAGAGACTTAGAGCTTAGACTGGACTAACTACGCTTTAGTACGTAGTTTACGTAAACTACAATTTTAGTACAAAAGTTACAATGGCCCTACACAATATTTAAGAAACTTGCATAGCGCATATTTTAATCTGTTACATGCTCTATCAGTCTCTACCTTTATCACTTCTGCCAAAGAAAGTTTTGCCAGCCGTGTGTTTAAAATTTAATAGTACGTGTTATGCTGACTCGTAGCGTGTGATATTGTATTTAATAATTAACTTTAATATTTTAAAAGGTAATTACATTTACAATGAATGTAGAACGCGTTTTCTGTTCCGAACAATTTTTCTCTGGTGCAACTTACGAAGTCTATTTTGTCCCTTTTTAAACTTATAACTGCAGTCAATAAATAGGTCCATAATATTTTATTTATTAAAACGTTAAATGTGTTTTCAACGAAGGTAAGTTCTATTTTCTGATCTGACTGTTTAATGCTTTATTTTATATTTAGAATTATGGAAATTATTACGCGAAGCTCTAGTCCATATTTTTTCGATAATTAGGGTTGTTATGTATGAGTGTATAAGATGAATAGTGATGAAAATAATCTAAAGCTCATAAAATTTATGGATTAAAATGATTTATCTATTTATAATAATTGATATTAAAATTATAACATACCAGGAATAACGTCAATACGAGCTAGTAAATTCACAAACTCAATTTTCCCACATGTATTTTATTTAATTTATTTTAAAATTAATAAAACACATCGAACTGTCAGCGAGCGTTGCCTAGGTACTGAAATAGCGGTGCGCGCTCGCGTCGTGCGCACGATTTAGCGCGCGACCGACTGAACCATGCGCGCGCGCATATAGCACGCGCACGCGCATCGCCCTGCCTGGTGAAGCGTGCGCTCCAGGGTTACGATCTCGCTGCACGTTAATCGCTAGCCTTAGATTATGCTCTGAGGAAAATTATAGTCGTCTTATTGTAGTAGGTAACTACTGGCATAATAATATTGTGGTTTACTAGTTATTACTTACTCATACTGTTAAGATTAAATAAAAACGACATTTAGTCAAGACGCATTCGTTAATTTCACAGTCGAAATACGAGACTGAAAATTAACCAAAAAAAGCATCGAAAATGACATACTTATTATTATATCGGCACTAACGAAGCCTTACCGGTCTATGTTTTAAAAAGCCATACATTTTGAAATTCGAACTTTAACAGTGAAATTAAAGAAACCGTCTTGGGCTTTTTGGTTTAGGTGGTCTACGTAGCAGCCTGCAGCGTAGAACTTTACATATATTATAATGGAGGAAAATTAATGCTTGGCAAGTTACAAAGAGTCAGCGGAAGATGTGGTCCCACTGGCCACTGAAAGTCTACGGGGGTAGCCTAAAACCTGTAGGTTTAGGCTGTAGAGAACTTTTCTAGGATTAAACCACGACGATCAAGCACGCTACTTTAATAACGCGAGTTAAAAAAAAAAACCGCCGAACACTGCTTTTTTGTCATTCACTGAATATTTTCTCGTCCTACGTGTCGGCTCAAGGCGAACATAACTCCAGAACATATAAGCCTGACCTTACATCTCGAGCCCTACGACGAGTACAATGGTACTGCGAGTCAAGGCTGCCAAAGAAAACACCTTCACGCGCTGTCAATCATTCTGATCCCATCTAAAAATTGGGCAACGTTGTGCCATACTGTCATTATGCTTCCATTACTATGTGTTTTACGTCCGTAATTACAATAATTTCGGCCCAATTCTGATCTCTCGGATCGATCTGGCAAAGGAAGATCGCAGATACGAGAATTGGGGCCCATGTCAATTTCATTCGACAGTTTCGTCAGAGAAATAACTGATATCAAATAAGCAAATCAAATACCCTTGCTATGGTTGTTTAATGTTTTAATAGCCCATTTCAAGATGCTCAATAATTATGACAATCATGGCTTTCCATCATGAGCCAACGTGAAGAGGGGCTTTTCCTCCTTTAATAAATTAAAAATAACACCAGGTCAATAAAAATTCACAAATATAAAATGTTAAGCATTTATTCTATATTTAATTATTGCGTAACTCGACCAAACATAACATGCATTTAATGCAAGTGATTATAATTTTGATATTAAGCTTCAAACACAACACGAGTTGATATAAAATATTGCTCACCGGGAGTGCACTACACAATAACTTAAACCACAGTATAAAATATGTCATACAGTAGAGTGGCCAGACCTCGAAATCAAACCAGCCCAACACAGACAAGTTTTAGGGTCAATTCAGACCGCAACGCGACACGTAGATGCATTTCTAAATTTGTATGGATTTCACAGACTTCAATTGCGTGAGAATTGCGTTCATAAAAATCTGTCAATTCAATACAAATTTAGAAATGAATCTACGCGTCGCGTTGCGGTCTGAATTGATCCTTAGGCGTGTCGCAGTAAGAGACGTGTATCTGCATGTTTTGCTACTCCAAGTTATTTGAAATCACGCTCGTGTGTTTGTGCTGTAAATGAGGGTTTTTAATTTCGTGACATCCGACAGCTGTTTGACATTAAAGACGACTATATAAAAGACTATAGACGGCTATATAGACGGCTATATAGACGGCTATATAAAAGACGGCTATATAGCTCCACCAGTGGCAAGTAGGAAAATGTTTGTCAGGAGTGGGTCCTAGCGGCAAATTAAATATCGAAGGCCCTCAATCCTCATTGTGGCGGTCTGGTATGAAGATACTTTACTGCATGACATTTATACTGTGTCTAAATATAACTAAGTGATAACAAATCACAGCTCTAGGCTTAATAAGGATAGGAACAATTATTTTGTCTATTACTAAAATCACAAACCCTCATAAGAGTATAATACTAGCATTTGGCTCCACCCGTAAAATATTGCTACGGATACAAGAGGTACTTATAAATATTATTTACATTTACAAGAGGTACTTTAAATTATTATGAAAACGTGTGCGATTTTTTAACCTTAAAATTGGACACAACACTCAAAATATATAGTTCATTCAAATGAAACGGCCGCACTCCAAGAGATTTTATGATTAATGGCTGGTTTACATGTATTAAGTAGATAAGTAGTCAACTAAATTTTAACTTAATTTTAAGTTATTAATTGCATGTAAACACAAAATTTAGTATTAAGTAGCAAGTTCAATTTATTTAAGTAAGTATAAAGTCATAAGTTAAAATTTAGTTACTACTTATCTACTTAATACGTGTAAACCAGCCATGAGCTCCATACATTTTCTGTCGAACTCTTTATATTTTATTTAAATTTAAGTAATAATTATTAAATTATTAAATCTCTGAGTACGACCATCAGAAGCCCATTCTTGCTTCTGTCTGGATAGAAACTATTAGCCGAAACATGATCAATAATTATAAAATATTATTATTAATATCTTTTCACTATAATATTATTATGTTAAAATAATAATTAATAACGAGAGGCTTCTGAATACAAAATAGCACACATAACTGAGCACACAAACTTGGCTACATTTTTTTTTACTCTTTACAAACTTTTTATCTACTATTTTACAGTTATGTGGAACACCACATAACTGTAAAATAGTAGATTATTGAAAATTAGCAAAATATATCATCCCACTTACATTATAAATAATAATTTGATTAAATATCGAGCATTTCTTTTAATACATTGTATTGTAAAAAGCTCGTTAAATGCGATACAACGTGCATTTGGAATGTTAAATAAACAAATAACATGTTTAAATAAGTAGCTTAATTAAGATTACTGTAATTAAGAAGGCGACTAACCCAAAATTGTCGATTTTATTAATCATTTTTGGACTTGATAATAAGCCCCGAATTGTTTAATTTTCTAAACCTAGATTCCAAGAGTCTGATCTGAGCGAAAACACGATATCGTAAAATTTTCTCGATAGAAAAAAAAACACAAAGATGCATCTAACTTTGATGATTTTTTTCCTATATTGCCAAAACCATGCATTAAACTGAGTTAATATTTTTACACATCATATAAAATTCTATCACCGAGGGTTCGACCTAGCGGATTTTTAATATTCTCTATATTTTTTAAGATATTTAAGAAAAACCACATTCGCGCTTCACCGCTAGATTTGTCCCACCGCTCAGTCGCCAACAGTCGCGTTCGCGCGCGCCTGAGGAGAGGACTACTTCCTTTGCCTTTACTCCGGATTGAGAAAATATTTAATCGAAACCATGGGAAACAAACAAAAATTCAATAAACACACTAAAAGCAACCTTTGCAGGAGAAAACGGGAGCCGATGAACAATTGTAGAAGGCTTTTTAATTTAAAATAAAATATGTATATTTGTTTACAAATATGATAATATTATCATGACAAATAATTTGTCAAACCCATATGTTGCGGCCGCACATGCGTGCTTCGTGCTTCGTGCTTGAGACGATATCATTGGACGACCTGCGTGTATCGTCCAATGGTATCTCATAGCACGAAGCTTCGTGACGATAGACGAATCAGCGGCCGCGGCAATAGAGATTGAAAAAATAAAGCGGCTTTAAATCGATATACTTTTGACAAAAACTAGTGTATGACAGCGATTTGAAAATCGATTTGGTTTCAATGAATGTCGTACTCGATACTATGGAAATATCGAATAAATGTCTTCGGAACAACGCTACGGTCTAGAAATGATAAGATTAAATTGTCAAACAGTGATAACATTATAATATTATATGCAAAATTAATCACTACTTCGACTATTCGCTTGATAATGAATAATAATTAGAGTATGAACAAAGGTGATGGCACATTTATGAAAGGATTTAGAAGAGTAGATAATATACTACATAATATATTATAAGGTCTTTTATACCTATGATATTGCCGTTTTGTTTAAAAATTGTTCTTTTAAGGGTTCCGTACCCAAAGGGTAAAAACGGGACCCAATTACCAAGACTTCAATGTCTGTCCGTCCGTCTGTCTGTCTCCAGGCTGTATCTCAAGAACGGCTATAGCTAGACTTCTGAAATTTTCACAGAATGTGTATATCTGTTGCCGCTATAACAACAAATATTGAAAACAAAATAAAATAATATTTAAGGGGGCTCCCATATAAAAATTACAATTTTTGGGCTATTTTTAGCTCTACAACGGTACGGTACCCTTCGTGCGCGAGTCCGACTCACACTTGGCTGATTATTTCGAACTTACTTATTTCTGTTATTCAAAGTAATCACCCCTGCAATCAATGCACGTTCACCAACGCAGTGGCAGTGTATAGATGCCATTATTGAAAATGTCAGCCGGACGGCAGACTACACTTCTAAGGCATTTTGAGAGGCTGTCTCTCGCGAATTGAATTTTCTTCCCGGTAAAAGTTTTCCCAATTTCGGAAAAGGTAATATTCAAGTTTTGGATGCATTTTTTTTTCAATAGAGATAAAATATTAGAGATGGTTTTACTCTCTTTCAACTCTTTGCTAAAAATTCTATGAGTTTTGGCGGTAGCATTAAATATCTTTTATGGCAACATTTTTGTACACCTAAATCTAATCACAATTTGTGTTATCTACAGACTCGTAATATTTACTGATACGGCGCATCAAACTAGACAGGATCAATCCGGCATAACAGACTCTTAAGTTTTAACAATACATTAAATACAGTCAGTAGTGACAATAAAATATTAATCTAAAATATTTTACCACACCACTCATCACAAAAATATTACTTATGACATAATATTATTGACATAATATAAATTATTGTTGTATTCTTTTTATTTATTTAAATGCTTTATATTTAACACAAAACATGCACATATAGTAGCGAGCAGTTTCATGCTATATTTTCACGTTAGTCTGGGGCCTGGGCCTAGTAATCATTTTGATTTTCGTATTCTCGTGAGCTTTTCCCTGTGTGTGCAGGCACCATAAGTAAGTTAGTGGCTTGCGGGTGTTAAGATAAGATGTCATAGCTAAAGACGTGCGACGAAAAAAAAGTGAGACGCCAAATATCATACAAATGAACTGCTGTTAGACTTATCGTCGTGATCGAAAATATCGTCTTGGCTAAGGGCTCAGTTTAACTATTACAATAATAACGGTGCGGTTAACAATATTTAAGGTAGACTACCTACGCTTATGAAAAGCTACTTAAAGTTACACTATTTGTCCAGTCTCATGAACTACCACTATTTGACCCTCTTTCATATGCGAGTTCTGTTTTTGCCGTATCTGACGCACCGTTTTCTTAACCCTCAGTGCGTGGGTAGGGCGATGCGGTCGGGCTGCGCACGCGCAAGCAGCCGCGCCGCAAGACGCGCGCGCGCGCACGTTATCAGCGACGCCGCGCCGTGCGCTAGTATCATCACTACTGCGCACAGCGCCACGAAACCGAACGCTGATCCTACAATTAGAAAAATAAATATTAGCGAGAGAAAAAAGTGAATAAGATTGGTGATAGCTTAATCTTAAATACTATGCATACCTACTATATTCTCAATGACAGTTTAATATTTTAATTAAATCATTTTGCGAAATCTGAACCTAATTGAAAGAAGGGCTTTAACCGCCGTGGCTTTTTTATCGGCCATTTTTATTAAAATATGTATAGGATATGTAATTTGCAACTGTCACGCATAGGCGTATTTACCGGGACCGTGGTACCCAATGATCCTGAGGTCTGGTTCAATCTTGGATTGACCTATACAAGATTGGAAGATTGGACCAGAAACCTCAGGATTATTGGGCTTCAAGACAAGACTCTACTGGCCTTAGCAGCTAGAAAGCCTGACCCACGAGTTCAAGCTTCCCCTTCGTCTGTTATCAAGGTCAATAATTCTAACCTGGTTTATTCCAGTCCAGCGCGGGGTATATAGCAGGCGAGCCGAGGCGGTCTGTCCCACCAGCAGCCCAGTATAACGCGCTGAAGACTCCGTACGCTAGGCCAGCACTGGCCCCGTACAGCGCATGCGCGGCCCGCACGGGATGCGCCGTGACGCACAGCTCCACAAGCATCACTAGCGAGTTGCCGCCGTGTACTAGCACGTTGAGGGTGTTTACTTCGTGGATCTCTGTAAGGTGGTGCAGTTTAATATAAAAAAGATGGTTGATGCTGCGAGAGATGCGAGAGAGATTTAAGAATATTTTTACTGGTAAAGGACCCACCGTACACATCCTCGAATATTGAAGAAGTAGGATAGAAAAAGTCATGTCACAAAATATTTTGTCATTTAATCCACGCTATTGCATTTGGCAATGTAGGCTATAGATTAACTCGATGGTAGAATAATCGTCTCTCCCATAGTCGTCCATACTTCATAGTCCAAGCACCCTTTTGGACCGCAAGAAACTGCGGTCCAAAGGGACGTGTAAACATTTGCTAGTCACACCTCTTTTGTATAATGTATTAAACAGTGGAAGCTACTTCAAAGCTACTAACTTGGATCGTGCACTAGCGTCCAGTAGATGAGTGTGATGACGAAGGCGAGGTCTGTGGCGACGATCTGGCACAGCCAGTAGACCCGGCACAGCAGCGGCGTCCGGCGTCGCCGCGGCAGACCTATCTCCTCCTCGTCGCATGCTGAATCAGGATAGACAAATCCATACTATTATTATAAATGCTAAAGTCTGTCTGTTATCTCTTCACGCCCAAACCGCTAAACCGATAGGATATACTTTTTATCCCGAAAAAATGGTACGGTTCCCGCGCGATAAACGAATGTTGGCGCAACGGAGTTGCGGGCGTCATCTAGTTTGCAATAATCATGAGCTGATATGCTGTTGACTCCAGGACTGGATTAATTACAAACAACCAGTAGATTCTGAACACGTTAACATTAATAAAGTTATGTACTAACTACTGTAATTCTAACCCCAGAATCCAGTGGTAGATACTGCAGCTGGTAATTGTTACTGATGTATGTATTAAAACATAACCTTTAAGTTAGTTGCTTTTAAAAAGTATCTGCCGCTTTAGAGAAAATGAGATTCTAGTGATTGCTAAGTAGACTTTTGGAGGCGCTTGTAATATGGCAAATATTTCAGAATAACATAATTCGCTTGGCTCGCCTTGGCGGGGCACTACCGTGCACCCAGATATAAACAAAATTAAAATGTTTAGTTTACCTAAATAAATTTGCTTTGGCATGAAATATTTAAACAGCCAACTTTCGTTGAGCAATATACTACTACAATATGTCTAAATATAAATGACAGGATGGAAGGTAATGGACAGCAAATAGCCTCAATACGCGGTTCGCATTGCGTCAATTGTTATTGAATATCGGCCGGGAGCGGTGGCACTCGGAATGAGGAACCAATAAGGATAATTGTGGCGGCCAGCATCCGACTTGTCGCTTTAATTGACGCAAAATTGTATCAATCAAGCACTGACGTCTGATGTGCCGTCCGCAACAGGCCCCCGTGGGCGGTGTGTGCTGACACCCGTTTAGTTACACGGTAAAATATGTTGTTGAACTTTTTTTATGTTATAAAATAAGGGGGCAAACGAGAAAACGGGTCACCTGATGGAAATCAAGTACCGTCGCCATTCGCAACATCGGAATTCAGAAGAGATTCAGAAGAGACAGGTAGGTACGTTGCCGGCCTTTTAAGAGAGAATACGCTCACTTCTTGATGGTTTGCAGGTCGTATTGGAATTTGGAACGTTAGGAACTCCATTTCTATGCCCCTCCAGCTGTTGCCATGTCTGATGACTAGCTCAGATTTAAGAATGATACCATTAATGCGTTTTTTAATTGGCTTCATTGAAAATTACTGATAAGGATTAAGGCTAGGTAATAAACCAGTGTCTGAAGCATTTTCTTTTTGAAGAAGTACCTTGATACTTTCCGAAGGATAAAACTAAGATAAAGGTAATATAATATAATAATAATAATATCTATGGACGCTTCACACCACGTCAGTCCGGCCCCGTGGTAAGTACCTGAAGGACTTGTGTTACGGGTACCAGGCAACGGAAATATATTTAATACTTTTACACTATACATATATTTAAGATTTTTTTATATTATACATATATTTAATACACATCCAAGACCCAGGAATATTGAAAACTGTTTGTTCCGTCGGCGGGATTCGAACACGCGACCCCCGGCTTGAGCTACCAACTCGCTCACCAACTGAGCCACAGAGGTCGTCAAATCAGTTTTCTAATCAGTTACGATTACGTAGAACTCATGCTTACCCTAAGCATGAGTTGTACGAAGTCGTAAAGTATCCAATACACAATGGCCCACTACAGGCCACGCCATTGCTCGTCACGCCTGGAAATCGTCCGCCATCGTACACCATTACCCCGTCTACACAATGGCGATGGCCTTTAGTGGGCCAGCATGGGCCACCGTGAAGAGAGAACCTATATGTTATCGAAAACAGATGTCAATTTGAAAAATTTGATAACTTTGGCAAAAACTTCTTGACATGCTCATGCTGATCCCACAGACGAGCTAAACAACGAGATGACGCGAATAATTCCCGTCCACAGTGCCACGTGCGCCGTCGCACAAGTGATCTTATGTTGATTGCCGTGGCCACGCGACTCGTGCCCCGACTCCGTACACTCAGTACACTCAGTACCATCGAAGAAATGGACTCATAGATAGATGGCGGACCCACGTCATTTGGTTGGGCAATGGGCTATGTCAATTCAATGTAAAGGTGCCGGTTGGCAGCGGGCAACATGAAGCAACCGCAGACGACGTGTCGCAGCGACACTACTGGTTTGTATGTATTTCTATGGAATACCCTCCGCAGCTAGCGACACGAAGCTAGCGACACTTATTCATAGAAATACATAGAAACCAGTAGTGTCGCGACGACACGTCGCGTCGTCACTCGTCTGCTGCAACTTCATGTAGCCGGCTTCCAACTTGTACCTTTAGTCGTGATTTGTAGGCTGAAGTTGACATAACGCGAGCAAATAACGTAGGTCCGCCATCTACCTATGAATCAATTTCTTCGATGGTACATAGAACCAACACTAACGGAAAAAATCACGCGAGCCATTACAATTTCGGATACTCGGGACGTGTCAAGGCTAGATTCATTATACTACGATATTATAGTATGCTGTTCATTGATATATTGACTCCTCTACAATTTTTCTTTATTTAAATAAATAGATCTCTGTCAAAAGGCCCGATTGAACTCAATAGCGCGAATTTTTTGCCTATTAGGATGGCCGCAGAAGGCATTCTTAGGCCGTTGGCTTTGTGGTATGGTGATTCGTTGACTGAAATTCTTTAAACTTGAATCTATACTAATATTATAAAGCGGAAGAGTTTGTTAGTTTGTTTGTTTGTTTGTTTGAACGCGCTAATCTCAGGAACTACTGGTCCGATTTGAAAAATTATTTTAGTGTTAGATAGTAGTTTATCGAGGAAGGCTATAGGCTATATTTTATCACGCTAAGACTAATAGGAGCGAAGAAATAGAAGAAAATGGGGAAAAAAAACGGGGGAAATTATTTAAAAGGGCTTATCTCACGAACTACTAGAGCAATTTTTCTGTTATTTGGGTCAGATAAGAAGTAGACCACGTGAAGGATCATAGGCTATTTTTTGTAGACTGATTTGTCTGTGAAATATCTAATTTACGCGGGCGAAGCCGCGCGGAACGTCTAGTTCGTTATAATAGACAAACTACTTGGTGGCAACTGGCAAGTTTGTATCATTGCCTGGAGCCCAGACGCAAAATCTGAGACGACCAGTGGAGCATACTACAAGAATTGTATTACACCTCCTCTAATAAGGATTAGGTACTTAAGAGGCCCCTTCCCAGTCCCACTATCGTCAACGCGGGAGTCATTAAAAAGCTTCTTGTTTCGATTAAAAGTAATTATTATTAATTAGTAATTATTATTTATTAATTATTATTAGTAATTAATATAAATTATTAATAATTAGTAATAAGTAGTATTCACGATAAATAGTGTGTGGAAATTTCATAAAACTTGTTTCAAGAAATACGTGTTTATTAGTAGGCCTTACAAGTTTGTAAAAAAATGTTTGACATTTAGAATCTCCATTACATTTGCAAGGTTTATAAAAAAATATTTCCTTTACTGGTACAATTAGTAAGTTCATTATAAACGTCTAAATTTCAGATAAAATTTGTGCAAAAAGCAGTTTTTGGAGGCTTATACTGAATTTGTTTCTCCAAATTTTGAGTTCGCGTTTTTTTATAAACCTAGATATAGTGCAGAAGATACCTATTAGTTCACAAGTTTCAAAGAAAGATCCTTTACAACGCCATAATCACGTACGAGCGTTTGTATGGAAAGATGGTCGGGTTGGCCGCTCTTAACTTTAATTTAATAAAAAGTTAAAAAAAAGCGACTGAAAATATTAATATCAAAATCATAATTAAATAAAAGCTAAGCAGTTATTGGATCCTTCTGAATGCGGCCGTTAGTCACAATTAAATCACTACTATCTATCTCGGCCTCTGGACTTACATATACTAAACGTGTTGACGTTCCTGTATCTCTGCACAACAGCGAGCGCGAGCGCGGCCTGCAGGATGATCAGTATGTAGCCCCAGTTGGTGAAGTAGATGAACCACTTGAAGTAATTTAGCTCTATCTCCGGCCCCTCGTACAGCCGCGGAAGACGCTGGCAGGCGAAACTTGAGATACCAATCGATAACAGTGTGAGGAAGAGTAGCCACCTGGAATGTAAAAGTGATGGATGTAATTTATCATACATCATTATGTGAGAAATTATCTTATTCAATCTTATTTGTCTAATATTATTTTTGCAACTTTTTATTTTCAATTATTTCAACTAGCATAAAATTATCGTTTCACAGTGGCTTCCAACCCTCAAAGATTAAGCGTGATAGTAATATTGCCGAAGAGCGGTGAGTGCCCAGCTACGACGGCAGCTGAAAACGACGCGACGGTAGTCTATTACGGGATCGGATCTTTATGCCAATCTGTAAATGTTTACGAGAAAAAAATATTCAAGAATGTCCCGTACCTATATACTAAGTAAGCCCTAGCTGGCGCGGTGCCGGTCTGCCACTGGCAGCAGGCGAACTGGTGGTGCGGGGAGTGCTCCAGCTCCAGCGACCGCCGCCCCGCGTGCCAGATGCGGCCCAGCATCGCCGGCTTGTAACTCTTCTTCATTGCTGCAAAACCAATACATCAATGGATGAACATTTTCATTAATGGCCTACGATAGTAAAAAAAAAAAAAAAAACAAATTTCACTCCTAAGGCCGTGTAGTCCGATTGCGAATATAGCATACCTACTACACTTTCAGTATCAGGGTTTCAACATTCAGAATTATTCATTCAGGATACTTAGGCATGTTTAGTGTCGAAAATTTTTATTCATAAGTTTTATCTAATTTAACAGTGTTTCGGTAAACGCTTTGTCGTTAGCCAATCAAAAGTGCTAGAGGACTGGAAAGTTGTTATTTCGTATATCGTATCCTATACCTTAAAGGAGTTACGGCTGGTAATGAGGTAAGCTCGGCTAATAGTGCGAGCATGTGATGGCGGCAGCACGCGATCAATAAAGATGTTCTGAGTTCTAATTAAGATTAGTTCCGCTCCGGTCGGGGCCTGGCGATTAAACGCACAATGTCATCCCAGCTCGTAATTTATGTCTCGCAATTTTATGGCACTTTTATCAGATTTCGCGAACCCATGTGCCTAAAAAATCTTAGCAGAGCCGTACTTAGGCGAGGGCACCGGGGCAGCTGTCCATGGCCTCCACAGAAAAGTAGTTAGTTTGTAGTAAGAACTAAGAAGGCAGTTTCAAAGTGCGCACACATATTTAAACGTCGAAACCAATCCTATGATTTTACGGCATTTTACCTTTAGGTAGGTAAATGAACCGATTTCGCCAATCTTTTAATTGTTATTGCTCCTTATACCTATGTTCACAAGTAATCACATCGCAACGGAGCTTTTAAGATATATATTTTTTTAGAGCCTATGCTGTCCCACTGCTGGGCAAAGGCCTCCCCCAAAGTCTTCCAATCCTCTCGATCCAACGCAGCCGTAGGCCAACTTCGTATTTGTCTAGCTCATCGCGCCATCTTTTTCGAGGCCGGCCACGACGGCGCGGCGGCGTCGTCTATCATCTGCAGGTACCCATTTGAGTATAATATTACTTCATATTAAATATTTCAACACCCTTGGATATAATCGCATTTCGCAATTACGGAACTAAATTTTTTACCATTTTATTAAGAAAATAATTCTGGCAAAATTCTGGAGGCCCCGGGGCCTGGCAAAAAAGTGCAGGGTGCACTTTTTTGCCAGGCCCCGGGGCCTCCGCACTTTACGACTCTGCAACTATAAAATATTTAGTTTTATTGCAGTGCGATTGTACCGCAATATTTATATCCTAGGCCATTTCAATTTTATCATTCGCTTCCATGGCAATGGTAGCTCATTCTGTCATTATTATACGGGAATTGATATTAAATTGTTTGGAATTTTTGTTTTTAGAGTTCCGTACCCAAAGGGTAAAAACGGGACTGAGACTTCGATGTCTATCTGTCTGTTTGTCTGTTTGTCTGTCTGTCTCCAGGCTGTAACTCAATAACCGCTATAGCTAGGCTTCTGAAATTTTCACAGATTGTGTATTTCTGTTGCCGCTATAACAACAAATACTAAAAACAAAATAAAATTTATATTTAAGGGGGGCTCCCATACAACAAACGTTATTTTTTTGTTAAGCAAACCTTTTTTGCTCGAAATCAATAATGGCAACAGCTAGGCACTAGAAATTTTTATAAATACCTTAGTTATATGCCTACTTTAATAATTAATAATAATCTACACTAATATTAAAAAGAGGAAAACTTTGTTTGTTTGTTTGTTTGTTTAATTGTAATGAATAGGTTCAAAAACTACTGGACCGATTTTAAAAATTCTTTCACCATTCGAAAGCTACCTTATCCACGAGTAACATAGGCTAAATTTTATTTTGGAAAAAATAGGGTTCCATAAGATATTTGGGTTTTTCGGACACAAGGTGTAAAAATCAACCAGAAAAGTTACTTATTTTGAGTACGCTGCCTAAACTATAAAAGATAAAACCATAAAATGTTCTAATTAATTGTAGATCTTATAAATATCTACAAAAAAGTCCGCGACACACTATACCTATCTATGTCGAGTGAGGCACAACAACCATTTTTTTATTAAAAAATCTTGAATTTTTTCGGACTTCATTTAAACGCGTTTATTTTACTCATGCTATTAATCCTTATCAAAATTTTTTTGATTTTGAAGTTATGGCGAAATTAAAATATTACGATTTCTGCTGCACGGCCCGTTGCGAAGTGGGCGTCACCAAGGCGGGGGTGCGCGTGCGGGAGGGAGTTTAGATCTATTAGTAAATGATGATTTAAATAATACTTAATTATTCACTAAATCTAAATAATATATAAAACTCAAAGGTGACTGATTGACATAGTGATCTATCAACGCACAGCCCAAACCACTGGACGGATAGGGCTGAAATTTGGCATGCAGGTAGATGTTATGATTTAGGCATCCGCTAAGAAAGGATTTTGATCAATTCTACCCCCAAGGGATAAAATAGAGGATATACCGATCGGGCTGAGACTTTGATACCTAAATAATAATAATACTTCTTAACGCGAGCGAAGCCGCGGGCAAAAGCTAGTATTTAAATAAAATAAAAAATTAAGGGAGGCTCCCATACAAAAACATAATTTTTGGCCTATTTTTCCTTTATAACAGTACGGAACCCTTCGTGCGCGAGTCCGACTCGCACTTGGCCGATTATTAATGATCGCCGGTTATATAAATCAGTACTGAACACATCTGTAAAACCAGCATTGTGATGATTTTAATTACTTGCTATTATTTTATTTTTTGGATATTTTATATTATTTGTACAGCAATGCAGGAAATGTAAATACAAAAATAGTTTCTCGAATGGCTTAAAAATTTATTACACAGTAGAAAGATCGGTAAATCTACAACAACGCTTAATATTTTGATGAACATTTCAACCATATTACCTGACAGTGGTGTTACTGCACATTTAGAATTAAGAACCCATGTTCACTGTAAAAAAAACTTTTGGCCTACACAAGTAATGACATTACTGACAGGGCCAAAATAATAGATATGCATTAGCAATACTTATGTTATACTAGATGTCCCGCACGGCTTCGCCCGCGTCAATTAGGAATTTTACGGAAACCGTACATTTTCCCCCAAAAAAAATAAATTATGTCTCTTCAAGTGGTCTACTCTATAGAATTATAACCTTATATTGACATCGTTGGTCTACTCTATACCTATCTGAGCCAAATAACATAAAAATTGCTCCAGTAGTTCATGATATAAACCCTTTCTTTTTTCCCCGTTTTTTCCACATTTTCCTCTGTTTCTTCGGTCCTATTAGTCTCAGCGTGATAATATATAGCCTATAGCCTTCCTCGATAAATGAACTATCTAACACTGAAAGATTTTTTTAAATCGGAGTTCGGACCAGTAGTTCCTGAGATAAGCGCGTTCAATCAAACAAACTAACAAACTCTTTCAACTCAAACGGTTTATAATATTAAGTGTATATTTTTTTAAATCGCTTGACAAACTCGAGTCTCGATCTAAAAGATTATGAAAAGTATACCAATAATATGGTCATAATAGGTTCATAATCATGGGACGATGCATGGTATAATATGGTAGTGATGATGATGATGATGATGATGATAATGATGATGATAATGATGAATGTAATTTGCATAGTAGCATAATATGCTTTCCGTTCTTGAAGCAACGCCGGAACTCCCAAACTTTTATCTATAAAGAATCAGGAGTTCTCTCAGCACCTTCCGAACCAGGGTACACCAGCGGGCCTACCATGAGCTCTTATAGCAGTATTACTTTAATATTACTTTTGGATTTCGTATAAGCAAACATGATCTCTATTTATATAAACAAAACTATGTTTTTTGTTTGTGCCAAATCTGAAAGTAATATTAAAGTAATACAGAATACTGCTATAAGAGCTCATGGTAGGGGGGCAGGTATACTTCGGTGCAAAATCTTACTTCTTGGTAGCATATTATGCTTACAATACTTCTCACGAAACCGAAGTCACCACATGTTTCCATATAAATTTTGAGGAGTTCCCTCGATTACTTATGGATCCCTTCATCAGGTCACCACTTTTGTGAATATAGTACCAAATAAGGATGATACTCTATACACCAAAAGAAAAATTTTGAAAATCGGTTCACAAACGGCGGAGTAATCGTTGAACATAAAAAAACGAACATAACACCTCCTCCATTTTGAAAGTCGGTCAAAATTGTAGCCTATGTGTTATTCTGATATATAAGCTATATTATTGTAAAGTTTCATTAAAATCCATTCAGTAGTTTCTGCGTGAAAGAGTAACAAACATCCATACATCCAAATAAACTTTCGCCTTTATAATATTAATAGGATGGTGTCAATATGGTTGTCACACCAAGCAGAATGCAGTTATTTTCAAACGTCGGATTGAAAATGATTATTATAATATTTTCCGCTTTTCCACTGCGGAACCGTGGGTGTATTAGCCCAATAGTCTGAGAGTCTCGTATCCTACTAACATTTAGTGACTTCGATTTCGTGAGAAGTATTGTAAGCATATGCTACCAACAAATAAGATTTTGCACCGAGGTATACCTGGTGTACCCTGGTTCGGAAGGTGCTGAGAGAACTCCTGATTCTTTATAGATACAAGTTTGGGAGTTTCGGCGTTGCTTCAAGAACGGAAAGCATATTATGCTACTATATAAATTACATTCATCATCATCATCATCATCATCACTACCATATTAAGTATACCATGCATCGTTCCATGATTATGAGCCTGTTATGACCCTATTATTGGTACTTTTTATAATCTTTTAGATCGAGACTCGAGTTTGTCAAGGGATTTAATAAAATCTACACTTAATAATATTATAAAATTCAAGAATTTGTTTGTTTGTTTGATTGAACGCGCTAATCTCAGGAACTACTGGTCCGATTTATAAAAAATCTGTCAGTGTTAGATATCTCATTAATCGAGGAAGCCTATAGGCTATATCTTGTCACGCTATGACTAATAGGACCGAAGAAACTGATAAAAATGTGGAAAAAACGGGGAAAATTATTAGAAAGGGTTTATATGAAGAACTACTGGAGCAATTTTTATGTTATTTGGCTCAGATACAGAGTAGACGTGTGAAGGGACATAAGCTATTTTTTGAGGGAAAATGTGCGGTTTCCGTAAAATTCCTAATTTACGCGGGCGAAGCCGCGCGGGACATCTAGTTTACGATAAACGGAATATAATAGTATACAATACCGTCCAGCGATGCACAATGGTTAATTGAATAATCCTCGCCGACTATTGAATGGGCTGACAATGTGTCGGTGTCAATAGATTCAGCATCAACGGATGCTCTCGCGTTGTAAATCGCCGCAGACATCACAATAATAATATGTAGACCGCGATATTATCGAGATAAGCTGTCATTACTCATTTGAAATCACTATGATCGACACCAGGGCCGTGTACTCAGCAGAAGAGGCCCTGGTGTAAAAAAGAGTGGAATAATAAATGTAAAAATAGAGTGGGGGGCACCCCAAAAAATATTTTGGGCCAGGGCCATCCCTGGCAACTGCCTCGTTTGAACTCTATTAAAATATACGACTCTGATTGCCAAATGCCATCGCCAGGACGAGACAGGTTGCTGCCAATCTCATAATGACATAAATCATTAATCTATACACTCAAAAACTAATTTTTCGTCGGTATCTGGATGCCTTGAATCTTGATGTACTTAGTTCGCACAACGCAGACAACTAAGGACTTCTTCGCAAATTGAAGCTTAATTTAAAAACTTTCGACTTCAAACTCTCTTCAATTTCTCAACAATTACATCTCCGGCTGCATCAACTATTCTGTTTATTTTGAGATTCGTGCACCCGTCGTTTGATTGGGGGACGCGACAGTTGACCGCATGTCAATGTTTAAATTGCGATTAATTTAACTTTAACTGTTGCTAAGCGATTGCTTATGGAACGATTTCTATCAATTGGTGCCCCCGTCACCTGCGCATCGATCGTATATTAATTGCTAATTGTCTAGCGGACATCTGGTACTAATGAACTCAATCCCATATAAACACCAATTAGCGTACTATATTGTTGCTTCCATGACCAGTTCAATTAGATGTTGAATACTATAAAATATAACATATTATGATATAAAAACAACTACATATATTTTGTCTGTGATGTGACTATCTATATTTATGTAAAGACAGAAAAATTAATAATTGCACTCAAAGTAAAAATATCACATCTCATGAATGGGCGACTATATAATACTATCGTCTATTCTCTGAATGCATACTTTTCAAGTGTTGTGAGTTGTGACCAGTGTCGCCAGACGGCCATCTCGGTTTCTCCCCAAGTGTTCCCCGAAAGGCGAAATTCCCCCAAAATTCGGGATATAGTCATAAAAGAAAATAATCGGGCAAGTGCGAGTTGGACTCGCGTATGAAGGGTTCCGTACCACTATAGAGCAAAAATAGGAAAAAATGTGTTTTTTGTATGGCAGCCCCATTAATTATTAATTTTATTTAAATTTTATTATTAATTATTAAAGTATAAATAAAACTGAGTATTTTGTGCATATTTCAGGTGGCTACATGTTGTCATTATTGATACCGAGCAAAAAATTAAAAAAAAATCACGTTTAATGTATGGGAGCCCCTCTTAAATATAAAATTTATTATATTTTTAGTATTTGTTGTTATATCGGCAACAGAAATAAATAATCTGTGAAAATTTCAATTCTCTAGCTATTACCGTTCTAGAGTTACAGCCTGGAGACAGACAGACGGAGAGACGGACAGACATTGAAGTCTTAGTAATAGGGTCCCGTTTTTACCCTTTGGATACGGAACCCTAAAAAAATTAAACTTGGGAGGTGTCAATCAACGCCCTCTACCCCTACAGCGCAGGAACTAATAAAAATGTGTCGTTACAACTTTTCCGTCTAGCCTTCTTTCGCAACGCGCGATAAGGAACTTCGTTCCAAAAAATTATTTATTATTAATGGGAAATTAGCAAATGGATAATATATAAATATAAATATATATATATATATATATATATATATATATATATATATATATATATATATATATATATATATATATATATATATATATATATATATATATATATATATATATATATATATAAATGTACACTATTTCTGCAATAGCGTCGATATTTACAGAATCAGCATCTTCGCGAGCTTCTTGATAATTTTTATGGTTCCGTAAGTCGTAACCAAAGGGTAAAAACGGGACCCTAATACTAAGATTTCGCTGTATATTCCTAGATTTCTTCCTCCAACAATCCCCCCAAAAATTGTTGCCCCCAATTATTGTCTCCCCATCACCTAACCCCCCCAATCTGGCAACTTTTGGTAGTTATTGTATCTCATAATAATGAAGACGTCATGAGTGTATGAAGTGGGCATCTATCATTTTATAACATATAAGAGCAATTACTCATTTTTTCCCATAAAACTTGAACAAACCTTGTAACTTACCTACTTCATTATCTAGCTATACATAGAATCCATATTTTTTTTATTTCAAATAATTTTTCCGGTCCTAAAGCCTCAATTTATGCAAAAAACGACAGCTTTCTAAATGTTAGTTACCCACTTCATCCGAGTAGTTGAGTCTTTCGTCCCATAAATTTTCGTCGCAATGGGACGAATGACTAGAATTGAATTCGAAATCGCGCTTTTCAGGAATGTCATAAGCGCCAGGCAAATAAATATTCGTAAAACGGAGAATATATATATATATATATATATATATATATATATAATAAATAATATACTAATATCCCGTCAGTTTACCGAGCGGCCAAAACGCGTGCCTTCATCTGCTGTTTCATTTTCACTTCTGCCGGCACTCGGACTGCAAGCTCTTGTTTTTTTAAAACGTTAATTGACATAATCCGGCATAAAACCTGCATTTTTCACAATAAGTTCAGAAAGTGAAAAAGATATTTAGATTTAAAAGCGACCAATCAGTTTGCTTTAGGTATATTCAAATCTACCACTATTTGCTAACCATACTAATTTTTACTTGAAAGTCATTAAAAACTTATTACTCGGGACGAAACGCTGGATGAAAATTAATAAAAATTCAATTCTTGTCATGAAAATTTATGAGACGAAAGACTCAACTACTCCTTCATCCACTCATGTTTTCTATTATAAAATTGAGCAATTAGTTATGCGCGACTCATACAACTTTAAAAAATATGAATGCCTAACATACGTACTAACAAAATTGATAAGATAAAGATATAAATTGGTAGCCTTGCACATAAATAACATGTTTATTTTAACAAATGTACTTTTAATGATTTATGCCATGGAAATATCTACTTTTAAATCTCATCAATATCAGATCTATAAAAATTTTCTTTTTTTATGAAATAAACTTGAAAATGAGCAGACGGATCTGATGGTAAACGAAAGCCCTCGGTTTTCTGTTGTCGAGCAAACCTAGTCGTGCTGAAGCATGGCTCTCCCACAGGCCACATGTAAGCTATAATAATTGTTTTCTTTAAAATTCGATTGCTTGAATACAACATAACGGGACGTCGTCGTTAAAGTTAATCCAGGGGTCCCGAATCAGGACTCCTGATGCTATGTCTCTCATTCTTCATACTTAGCATACCAAATCAGAAATCTGTGCAATTGCGCATTACATCTGGCTAATTTTAAAATATTAGATGTTGCCCTTAATTTCGTATATAAACAAACAAAATATACGCTTCGAATTAGTAGTAAAATATTCCGAGACTAGTTTCAAAACTGCATTTAAAATATCGAAATTGGTATGATAATTTGTGACTCCTCTCGTGTTTCTAGTTTCTAGCCATAGTGTGATGCACATTAATTATTACCGGCGTCCCATAGCCGAGTAGCAAAATAAAACAACTGAACAACATCAGTACATAGTATAGCACAAAAGTCAACTCGCTGGCCGTCCCTTTGCTTAAATCTTTAAAACTACGCAACCAATTTTGATGAAATTTTTCATTGTTATAGAGTGGAGCATGGGGAAGGACATAGGCTACTTTCTATTGCAGAAAAATGTACGGTTCCTGTACAGTTTTATTCTGCGTGTACGAAGTCGCGGGTATCAACTAGCACATAAAGCAGCTTGCATATTAAAGGTAATGTGAGCATGCACAATGAGTTATTGCATCGGAATGCCTACACAGAAAACTTACAGATATCGAGTTTCGGCAGCTTCATATTATATGTTCACTTATATGGCCACATAGCATAGCACAAACAACGGGGACTCGTATTTCTTCGCGAATCGCGATGTTGTGTAGATTAATGATTTGTAGTGCGCCTGCGCGCGCCGGCAACTCACTGCAGTGCCGCGCACCATTCTGTCAATATTTCTAACAACCCGCCTATGTTACAAGTACAACTAATTCCCTTATGTCACAACTCACAGCTGATATAAGAACCCTTTTTACCCGGTAACGACGGGTTAGGTTAGGTTGTGGACTTGTGGTTATGGGGGAAATTGATAAATAAGTCATAAAAAATTTAGCATATTTGCACCCAACTTTAAACGTTAACCGTGAAAAAATAAGTAATTATTATAATGTGAATAAATGATAAGGTTTCGTTACTAAAAGTAATTCTTTAAGCCATACTACATGGCGTAATTAAATAGGATTTTTGCACTTATTTTTTTAATTTTTGGTACTTAATTAGTTTTTTTTTTAAGTTTGTAATATGTGGCTGACGAGAAAACTTATTATTTATTATTCTACCAGAAGTCTGCTAACTATGTGTTGAAGATAAATAGTGTAAAATAAAAAATCTTGCCACATAGGTTTTTTCTTCATAGATAATTTTTCATAGATAATTTAGATTCCACTGTAAACACGTAAATTACTAACCTAAGATCATCTGTGCTATGAGTGTTAGTTCATCTAGCACAAACACATTTTCTAGCACAGTTTGAATTCAAAATTAGAATACTTTTTAAAATAGAAACTAAACGGTGGTGCGTAGTACAGTAATTATTTTTTTAGAAGACACAATATGTAGATCGAACGATCGTTTTAAATTAGGACCAACACGTTGCTAATTCGGACCAATTGCCTAAAATCTAATTGGTCACGGACGCACACGGTAGATAGACCCAAGTGCTCAATTGATGACTGCTGATGTATTCCAAGAATTCACACGCTAGTCTTAATGATCTGCTAATTGCTTCATGGTATCAATCAATCAAATTTTCATCAATCCAAAATTGATATGGTACGCATTTTATTGTTCAAAAACTTTTATAATAATAGTGTTTTTATTTTTTACCAATTGTATTTTTTGTATGGGAGCCCCCCTTAAATATATTTACTTTATTTTAATTTTATTATTAATTATTAAAGTACAAATATAATTAAGGATTTTGTGAAAATTTCAAGTGCCTAACTGTTACCATTATTGATTACGAGCAAAAAAGGCCAAAAAAATTACGTTTCTTGTATGGGAGCCCCCTTAAATATTAACTTTATTTTATTTTTAGTATTTGTTGTTATAGCGGCAACAGATATACACAATCTGTGAAAATTTCAGAAGTCTAGCTATAGCGGTCTTGAGATACAGCCTGATGACATACAGACGGACAGACGGACAGACATCGAAGTCTTAGTAATAGGGTTCTGTTTTTACCCTTTGGGTACGGAACCCTAAAAAGAATTACTTAAATCGGACTTGTAGTTCCAGCGATATGCGAACACAAACATAAAAACATACACACATACATATATACACTTTTGAAATTAGGCACATTTGCTTAGATGCTCATAATATAGACTAACTTGTACGAAAACTGGGAAATTCTGGGAATATTACATACATACGCGTCAAATTGATAAACTCCTTTTTTTGAAGTCGGTTAAAAAATGTAAATAATGGATGTTAACACGTCTAGTGCATCCGACGTAATATTATACGGTCAGCTCCACCGAAACGCAATTATAATTTAGCCCTTAAAATTAAACTTTATTTGATAAGTAACATTCATAGATAAATAATACCTATGGTAGGTATTTGAATTAATATTTGCACTATAAAACTGCGAAAAAGTTTTGAACAAGGCAAAACTGGAAAAAATTTAAACAATGTTTAATTTTGGATCGCTGTTTAACGATAGGGTTTACTTAACGATTAAGGATTTCGCGATAGTGCATATAATATCAGAACTCTAAAAAAGTTCTGTTTTCTAAACCTAAATCTGTTTAAATAAAATATGTACTTACTTAAATAATAATTCTTGACAAAATTATTCCTCCAATTGCTGGAGAAGTACAGTCAAAGTACACATTAAAAGTTATACCTAAACGCTTTTTTAGGGTTCCGTACCCAAAGGGTAAAAACGGGACCCTATTACTGAGACTTCGTTGTCTGTCCGTCTGTTTGTCTGTCTCTAGGTTCTATCTCAAGAACGGCTATAGCTAGATTTCTGAATTTTTTACAGCTTGTGTATTTCTATTGCCTCTATAACAACAAATACTAAAAATAAAATAAAATAAATATTTAAGGGGGGCTTCCATACAATGAACGTGATTTTTTTGGCCTTTTTTGCTCGATATCAATAATGGCTTCAGGTAGGCTCTTGAATTTTGCATAAAATCCTGAATTATATGTGTACTTTAATAATAAATAATGCAATGAAAATAAAATAAATATTTAATTAGGGCTCCCATACAAAACACACAATTTTTGGCCCATTTTTGATCTATAACGGTACGGAACCATTCGTGCGCAAGTCCAACTCGCACTTGGCCGATTATTTATTTTTTGTATGATCATATTTATCATAAAAAATATTACATTATTAATGAAAAAAAGTACATGTCTATTTTATTGCTTACATGTTGAATAATGCTATAGTATTATTAGCAAATAACTTACCACTGTCTCGCTTCTCCATAGGAACTAGGACCACATGTTTGCACATTTTTTTTCTATAAAATCTATAAAAATCGTCTATAAAATTTATACCAAATTTACTTTTTTACAATCTTTTATTAGTAATTTAATATTCTTTAAATTATTTGATTGCTTTTTAAATCAATAAATTTTAAAATTAATATAAATTAAAATGTCATGACATCGTAATTCGTAATTTTTAACTCCCGGCAAGCACAGTGCACTCGACCACCGCCGCCGGTGACTACGACGATGTGTATACTGTATAGGACAGTGGCTCCCAAGTCCCAACTTGCAATATTTATATACCAGCTAGCTGTAGCCACCCTTGTATTATTATTGTGACGTAAGCTTACGCGAACTTTTTTTTTTTTTATGAAATAAGGGGGCAAACGAGCAAACGGGTCACCTGATGGAAAGCAACTTCCGTCGCCCATAGACACTCGCAGCATCAGAAGAGCTGCAGGTGCGTTGCCGGCCTTTTAAGAGGGAATAGGGTAATAGGGGAGGGTAGGGATGGAAAGAGAAGGGAATAGGGGAGGGAAGGGAAGGGAATAGGGTAGGGGATTGGGCCTCCGGTAAACTCACTCACTCGGCGAAACACAGCGCAAGCGCTGTTTCACGCCGGTTTTCTGTGAGAACGTGGTATTTCTCCGAACTGTCATAATGCGAGCTACACTGAACACGATATCAACAATCGTAGAGTCATGTGGGTCAAGTGTGCGCATTTAAACTTTGATGTTTTAAAAACTCAAATATTATTAGTAGAATGAAACAAAACTGTGTTTATTTGTAAGACTGTTTATTCGTTACCAACTTAGACACAACAATAGTATTATCAGTAGCTTATATTTTAAGAAACTTTAGAAAACAATAACCCTCCCATTTGCGCACTTTTACCCCAGTATCGGGGTATATTACGCAGCCCTTTGGGTAAGTGTAAGCAACAATAATATATATATATATATATATATATATATATATATATATATATATATATATATATATATATATATATATATATATATATATATATATATATATATATATATATATAAAATTACTTATCAACCTCTTGCTCGTTGGTGAATATCAAAGAGAGTCGTCCCAAGCTAGTTGCAGTCTTCCCAGCTTTCAAATGTTTTCGCAGAGTACTTTCCTTTAGTCCGACCTCAAGGTGCAGCTTTTCTTTTACTGGCACCCTTTGAAATCAAAGATTTGGCGGTTTCCAGCTGTTCATCTGTGACGATACATCTATCCGGAGCTTTCCTCAGATAATCTCGAGGCATTTTGATTTATATTTGTACGCTAAAACAAAACAGATCAACATAAATTATGTACAAAGAAATGCAATCGGGGCAAGTGTGCGCATGCGCATACTTACACGACAGGCTTCTGCGAACACTTAACCCAAAGAATAGAAACAGGGTTATATGAATATCGTTAATTCCTGCATCATCATAATATCCTAAACACTGGCAAATAACATACTTGATATTATGTTGCACTCGATAGCAAATAGCTTATTTAGAAAAAAAAATACATGACTCCAAAAGATTACGCGTCAAATATGACAAAATATCGTAAATATTTGAGCGAAAATCTTCATTTACCTGTCAATCCAAAATAGCGCGCGAGCAGCACTGTTGCCGATGCTTAGCGTCATAATATATTTTTCGAGATATTTACAATGCGCAGACGCTGTGAACACTTGACCCACATGACCATAAGATATGCATGCGTATTACAGTTTTGATTTACAAAAATAATACTGTCCTTAGACTGTCTTACGGATTTATTTATGCAGTTAGTTTAAGTTCTGATGCAGTTATTATAAAAACTTTGAGCACAAATTAGAGCTTTGTGTTTAAAGTTAAATATATTATAGAGACTTTTGAATAATTTTTTTTCGGTAACTTTTCAGAGGTTGTTTCAGAACCTAATTTTTAGTGTTTAGATGATGTTTATTTGGCGAGTCAAAAAATTTAATTAGAAATAAAATATCTTAATCTGTTTCTAAACTAAGTAAACGTAAGCAGTAAGTTTTATGTTAATTAAAATAATGTGTGTCAAAAAATCAATTTGGTCAAATTTGTCATTCAAACTGTAATATTATAGGACGAGGTTTTTATAATATGTATAAAATAATCAATGATGAAAAACTCAAAGCAGATATGTTACTACCGCGCGCGTTGTGAAGATTCAAATGCGGCCCAATTGGGTCGTCTGTTATTTAGTCTGCATCGAGCCTAGTCACGAACGTGCCGCGTCTTGTCTTACCTAAATAAATTGAAAATGAAGTCGTGCGTGTTTCGAAAATGTACCAATTATGACTCAAAAGAAAACAAAACACATGGAATCTCTTACCACATGTCTTGATTGCAATAAATACCTCGATTATTTACATTTTCAATTATTTTTTAACAATCTGGAAAAAAACGAATTTTCGTCATAGCTCAGGCGAAGAAAGAGAGCGATACGATTAGACGTTTAAAAATAGAACTGTCTCTTTTCTGTAAATGGTTTTTCGTATCTTTTGTTTCACTTATCTGTCAAATTTGTCAATGCTTGCAATTTTGAATTTGAAAATTGTTCGGAAGGGATTTAAGCCGGAAAATAGTATGGACGTAACAGATCTGTATAAGTAGAATATCATTGATAAATAATAATTTTTATTTTTGGTATAAAGAATTTCATTTTTCACATGTTATAAATTTTAAGCATTTGACCAGTACATAAAGTAATGTTTCCACAGTGTACCTACTAAAAGTAGCTCAAAACAAGTGCGAATGCAGGTTTTTAGTTTCAACTAATTAGTAATTTGTTCACAGTCAGGCCTTACATGAGTAAAATATTTTATCGCAAAAGTTGAAAAGTTTGGCAAGCAGTGGCATAACATGTAGTAACGAGTACCCCTGTAATGACACATCTCATCCGCTGTGCGCTGTCGGTCTGTTTGTTTATTTATGATGCTTGGTATTTATACGTCATGTCTATTGCAAAAATTATGAATGAATTAAGAATGATAACAAATTGGGATGTCGTATTATTGTCATTTGCCCTTCTGTGATCGAAGCATTTGCCTTAATTTGATATTATTGTTTTGGCGATTTAATAAACAATATTCATAAGGATACTGATACTTACTAATATTATACATTGAAAAGTGGGTCTGTCTGTCTTTCTGTTTCCTCTTCACGCTTTGGTTGGCGGTAACATCTAGTATGATTATATTTTTTCTCGATAAGTTCTAAGCGGGAAAATATACAAAGAATTATACTTTATAAACGTATAATATTACATTTATATTATGTAGATACTTTAAGTGGATTCGACGTAGATTGTCTGTAATCTGAAAATCCGCTTTGGCATTAAGCGTCACGGCGCGGCGTCGCGTCGCGGCGGTAGTACTTAGAGCAGGTAGATGAGATAATTCAATTAAATCTTTGTTGCATTTTTTTTAATAATAATAAAGGCCTTTATTGAAAGTTTTCAAACAAAACTTAAACTAGTAGCCCACCAAACCACATAGCGGTCTGTCGGCGGGCTTCACGCTCTTTACTTTCACAATACTAATTACTATATAACTATAACTACTTTATATTATTATAATGAGCTTAAAACAGCTAAGTACCCTAGGAACACAGCCCAACAGACAAATTTTTGAAAGTACTTACACTGTACTGAACAAGTTTTACATGATAAGTAAATCAACATATATGAAAGCCCACTAACAACCTCTGAGTATATAATCATTAATCATAACTTGTTACATTATATTCAGGTACTATCAGAGAAGTTGATTCGTAGGCAGATGGCAGACCTACGTATTTTGGTCGCGTTTTGTCAAACCCAGTCGACAGATGACGACTTACATAAAATGACATAATCCAACCAAATGTCGTAGGTCCGTCAACTGCCTATGAATCAATTTCTTCGATGGTACATATAACAATTAATATAGGTTTTTAGAACTAGTTTTATGTACCCGTAAATATTAAAATAAATTACGACTCACTAAACGGAAAATTGATTTGATCCTCACATGCGTCAGAAAAAAATTAATAAAGGCAATCTACATTTAAAATCATACGTCACTACAAACACGTCATGCATTATAGATTGAACGCATCCAAAGATTGAAACATTAAAATTGATGGAAATTCTATTAGACATACAATTAGACTTTGCTATAAATATATTATAATATGGTGATATATTTTGTAAGTCACATGAGGTCTGAGGTCATAGTCATAAAAAAAAACTTCCCAAATAAAAAAATTGCCAACAGAGTCGGGGTCAGTCCCTAGTATGTCCAGGTGCGCCATGGCCACACCCCTGGCTCACGCCACTACCTGGCGACGGCCGGGCTAACACCCGTGCCACATTTCATTCATATTTTCTCAGAATCGAGGCCGCCACTCGTTTGATAAAATAATCGATATACCTAGCTGCTTCACGCTTGTCGGAATAACGAACCTTTTATTTTAATGAGTGGGTCACTTCTAAGAATAATCATGGGTATATTAATTCTAAAGGTGACTTCCCAATCTTTTCCATAAGCGACCGCACCCGACAAAAATTCAAACTAAATGCTGCTTTATGACCTGGCTATAGGTTTCAGTTTCTCCCGACATTGGTCTAGCGACCTATGCCGCCGCTGCTTTGTGGTGGTGTAGAGCAAAATGAATTCTATTAGTACGTCATCAAGTGGCATTTTGTTTGAATTTTTGTCGGTCGCGGTCGCTGGCCGCGTCGATCGAACGGTACCTTAAGTTATTCGGGTTTTGGTTGCCAGAGTATCACGAATACACGGACAGAGTATGGTTAAGAAATTATCATGTAGACTCTTGACGAAAAGTTAAAAGTAAAAACAAACAAAGTCATACAAACAAACCTATTTTAACCCTTGTATCCTTGTTTAACCCGTCACAATTTCTATTGTTATTAAGTCACAGTTACAAAATAGAGTACAGTTGCGAACATTTATATTTGATATGTTGAATACAGCTGTGTATTTTGCAACAAAATTCTTTCGAGCTATCAAAAATTTAACCTACACCATACTACATAATAATTATCTATTCTGTGCCCACACGGCACATCGTGTCAATTGTCATCGGCAGCTGTTGACGGGTTAACTCTGTTGTTTCCAGTATCACCTGTCACTTTTGAGTTGTAACCATAAAGTTAATATAACCTAGCGGAATAGAGCAACAATCTCGAGCTGTCAAACGAAACCGAAATTGGTTTACATCTGTGTGTAAAAATATGTGTACGTATACACTTACACAAGCATGATTGAACATGATTTCTATGAGATTTAATTGTCAACGTTGCGGCACGTGCCGACTGGACGTCAAAAAAAGAGTGTTGCTGTCATGTATCACACGTCTCTTTTTACCACGCAGTGTTACTGATAGTGACATCTCTCTTTCTCAGGCCTTTGTTTCTCTATTCCGCTAGGTATATTAACTTTATGGTTGTAACATATTGTGACATGCGATGAGAGTGGCGAATTTTATTTTCAATACAGGGTGTAACAAAAGTGATTGTGATAGCACATGTACATAGGTATAGGGTTCACTGTGAAATTAGAAGCGCTGAAAGATGGCTGAATGAGTATTTTTCTAACTATTGTAGTGGCAAATTTATGACGCCGCCGCCGAGGCGCTTATTTGCTTGCAATGAATAATCTACATCTACATCTACACTATTATATAAAGAGGAAAAGTTTATTTGTTTGTATGTATTAAATAGTCTCAATAACTACTGGACTGATTTAAAAAATTCTTTCATCTACGGAAAGCTACATCCTTTGCGATGAACATAGGCTATGTTTTATAATGAAAAATATTAGAGATCCTTCCGAAAATTGCAAAAATGTAACTCAAAGTGGGAAAAATTTGCCATCAAATTACATTATTTCGCTTGCGCTGCGAAAAGTATTGATGATACATAAATATAATGTTCTACATATTTATAGTATTCATTATTATGTAAGTACAAAAAAGTCCGCGACGGCATAAATTATGTCTATCTTTTATGGGTAACAAAGAATAACCATTCCTTTCGTTAAAAATTTAATTTTAAATCATCTTCTACTTGCGAGGCTTTTTGCTTATTAATTAATTATTAATCCTTACCTAACTAAATGTCAAATATTAATTGGCATTATGTGAAGAATATAATTGTCTTTTACAGTATTACAATCGGACAAATATTATTTTAGAAGTTAGGGCAGTTTGATTGAAATTCAAAGCAACGCGCCGACGCGACGGTGATAATATTCCCAAATCGAGCCGGCTACCGATCTCATCGAGATCTTCCAAATACGTTGGAGGGATAAAAGTGCCCAAATATGTGCGCAATACACAGGGTTCACTCTCTATTCCATCACACTCTCTCATCAGGTTAGACGGCTGACCGACACGACCGGTGAGGGAAGTGGCGATGGACTGACTGCTTTGTATTTTCGGTCTACGCATGTATCGACTCTCTTATAAAAGCGAAACGAAGTTCGCGGGGTCAGTTAGTTAGCAGAATAGGAACTACGATCCGATTTTAACACTTTGAATGTCGTTTCCATTGCAGGCTGTCTCACTCGCGCACACAAGCTCACTTGCGAGTGAGCAAGCCTCAGATCGAAACGTCATTCGTCATTCGAGGTATGAAAATCGACCCCCATAGCACTATCTCAGTCTCTCTGCTATTGCTGAATATTTTATGAAACTGACGTTACTGTTCGAAACAAATATATAATTAATGTATGTCTGAGGTCGAATCAATTTTAATCACGAGGTTCCCGGGGTCACGTGGGTTATATTTTATTTATATCCTATACCTACATTATTATGTTACAATAATATCATGTAACGTAACAAAAACAAGCGTGATGCTTGTTTTTGTTTAACCTCATATAGACCAAGCACAACCTTTAGAACGCTCGGCAAAAATAGAAGGGAAATTTTTTGGGTCATACTATAATAACATGCTATTCAATAATGCGTCGTAGACCAGCGGGATTCAAACCTTTTTTGTGGCGGAACCCTTTTGTGGAGCAAAATTTCTGACGGAACCCCACAATAAAAGAAAAATTTTGAGGCATAGTGGCAAGAAGTGGATATTCATAGGATTTTTAGTATATGTAGGTGCTGGTGTCTGATGACTGAGTTAAAAAAAGCTTCATAATATTATAATTATCGCCCGCGGAGCCCCTATAAATGCTTTGCCCCAGGGCTCCGCGGAGCACACTTTAGAAATGATCTATGGTCTACTTGTAGTAAAAAGTAATTCAGTGTAGTTGTACTTTACAACCAATCAACTTAAAAGTTTTTTTTTATTGTCAGACTTTATAGGCCTTTATCAGACAATTTATAGGATTCCGTATCCAAAGGTTTACCCTCCCATTTTACCCTTTGGATACGGAATCCTAGTATTACTAAGACTTTTCTGTCGGTTTGCCCATGTCTTTAGGCTGTATTCCAAGAACCGCGCTAGCATTTTCACAGATTATGAATTAATATTTTGCCGCTATAACAACAAATACTAAAACAAAATAAAATAATTATTGACATACAACAAACGTGATTATTTTGGAATATTTTGCATGATATCAATAATGGCAACAGGTAGGCACTTGAAATGTTCACAAATAATCAATTATATTTATACTTTTTTAAATAATAATAATATTAAAATAAAATATGATAATATAATATTACTCGGGGGCTGACATAAGTGCAAAAAGCCAAATTTTATGTCTTTTTTTGCTCTACAATAATATGGAACGATTCGTGCGCAAGTCCACCTCGTATTTGGCCATTTTTTTATCATCAGACAACATTTGTTTTGCTTCTTGAATTTTTTTCTAATTGAATTGCGCCTTACATATTATAAACAAAGTAATATTATTTAATAGAATACTAGTAACATTCTTGTTCTCACCCGAACTAATTGTTATCAATTGAATAACATGAGAAAAAACTCATCGTAAAATTTTATTAGGCGCAAACAAGTGAAGAGCAAGAATGTCAGTTTCGATGTTTTTGCGATAATGGTGTGATGTAACTGTCGTATAATAATATGTATAATGTTACGGAAAAATAAGCTAGGACTTTCCATGCTAAGAGAATCTTCTGGAGATTGTAGTGATGTGAACGTCGAAGCTATGAAGTGTAGAAGGAGCTTCTAGGATAGAATAGTGTGTAGAGTTGCGATAGGTTCTACCGTACCCGCAACCCTGCCAGCGGGAAGTGGAGTACTATGAGGTTTTGGTGTAGAAACTATTAGGGAGTCTCACATACCCCGGCCGATATCCCCAATCCGCCGGGGATGCGTAAAGCATTTCCCCATGTAAAATAAGGGTAGAAAAGTGTCCGCTTAAGGGGGCGAATAAATCAAAATAATTACTTATAATTCATTACAACATTGTAGGACCATGAACCATGTAAGGCCACTCTAACGTGAAAATGCTTTTTATTCGTATATTAACTAAATAAATTAAGAAAACAAATTATCAAGTAGTGCTCTGTTTTATAAGGTATCATATTATAAATCTATTTTTAACCTAGCTTAAATAGCCATTTAATAAACTTAAGTTTTGTTAAGCTCTTCCAAATGGCCTTGCAAGGAACACAGATCCAAACAAGGCCAATATTATATATCAGTCGTTAAACTTGAAAATAGAGTTACAAGTATTTATTTATCTGCTATTACTAAAACGACATTATAATTTCTTTCAATTAAGCAACACATTAAATGCTCAATATATTTATATCATCTAAAATAACTATACTTAACGAACATTGCTTGAACATCATCTTATAACTAAGAATATATTAATGGAAATTCTTTAAAAATAGTAATGAGTATCACATTGATACCTTATAACTAATTGCCAATGCATTTTATAATGCAATCAAATTTTTTTTAAATCTAAAATGGCCTTCTTATGGGCCCGTTCTTTATAAGGCTAAAATGTTCAATATGCGTGTATAATCTTAATAATCCTAATAAGTAAAGATGTCATAAAAAACAACATTATTTTAATTGTTACGGTACGCAATTATAAGTAAAAAATAAATGTTAATATGTTAATGATTTTTAGATGTTCCATGTAAAGTTCATGTTCCCTAGCAAGGCCAATTATCAAATCTTTGGTTGGGCCTTTTAAGGAACCACCGGCCTTCCTAGGAACATTACCAATATTTTAACTTAAATCGAGGCATAAGTAGATTTTCTTTTATTAGTACCATACACATATCCCTATACGACAATGACCTGTAATAAAATGTGAGATAGATATAGGTTATGTAACTAAAAACTAAAGTTTTTCAGGGTGCGGAAATTAAAATTGTAGCCTCGACAACCAAAGTCTACAAACAGTGAGATCGCACTGCCATAATTGCGGCGCGATCGACTCGCCGCCGCGTTTGTGGCCTTAAGTTTGATGGATCTAAGTGTATAGTAGAAGGAATATGTCTTACCATGACGATAACTACGACTTTTTAATCGTTGGCCTTCAAAGAAACGTGGCCTTCTATGGTGCATATGTTCGTTAGGTATTTGCGAGGGTCTGTTGCCGCTACTGTCAAAACCGTTATCAGTAGGAAGCTTTAGTTAACTCACTTCACTCTGTCTTGTGCTGCTAAAAACCTATCGAGTAGAGTGGCAAGACAGTGCCCTCGGCCGAGCACTCGGTGTATTGTATCCATACTAATAGATATTACAAATACGAAAGTGTGTCTGTCTGTCTGTTACCTCTTCACGCCCAAGCCGCTGAACAGATTTTGTTGAACGCTGGTAAAGAGGTACTTTGAGTCCTGGGAAAGGACATAGGAAATTTTTTAATCCCGAAAAACGCACTGTTATCGCGCAATAAACGATTTTCGGCGCAACCGAGTTGCGGGCGTCAGCTAGTAATAATAATATAAATTTTAAATACCAGCTGTCCCGGCAAACGTTGTTTTGCCGTATAAAGTATTTCGATTTTCGCCCATATTATTTTATTGAAGCGACTAAATAAGTATGTCACCATGGCAACGTCCATCGCTATCCCGTCACACAAACAATGGTCGCCGTCAGTCTCGAGTTGTAATAATTTACTAATAATTATTCAACAAATGCACTTTATATCAATATAAAAAGTAGATGTTGTCCGATTCTCAACCCTAGCCGATATGCTCGCTAAGATTCACGAAAATCGGTCGAGCTGTTTCAGAGGAGTTCAACCACGCACCCCGTGACACGAGAATCTATATATATAAAACTCAAAGGTGACTGACTGACATGTTGATCTATCAACGCACAGCCCAAATCACTGGACCGATCGGACTGAAATTTGGCATGCAGGTAGATGTTATGACGTAGGCATCCGCTAAGAAATGATTTTGATCAATTCTACCCCCAAGGGGGTAAAATAGGGGATGAAAGTTTGTATGAAACTTTGTCAATTTTAAACCGATCGGGCTGAGACTTTGCACGCATAAAGCTACTACGACGTAGGCATCTCCAGAGAAAGGATTTAAATAAATTCAACCCCTAAAGGGGGTAAAATAGGGGACGAAATTTTGTATGAAATTTTCTCAATTTTAAACCGATCGGGCTGAGACTTTGCATGCATAAAGCTACTATGACGTAAGCATCCCCTAAGAAAGGATTTTAAAAAATTCCACCCCTAATTCTACCCCCAAGGGAATAAAATGAGGTATGAAACTTTGTATGAAACTTTGTCAATTTTAAACCGATCGGGCTGAGACTTTGCAAGCATAAAGCTACTATGACGTGAGCATCCTCTAAGAAAGGATTTTAAGAAAAATTACGGGGGTAAAATAGGGGTGAAATTTTATATGAAATTCTCAATTTTAAACCGATCGGGCTGAGACTTTGTATGCATAAAGCTACTATGACGTTAACATCCCCTAAGAAAGGATTTTAAAAAATTCTATCCCTAAGGGGGTTAAATAGGGGATGAAAGTTTGTATGAAACTTTGTCAATTTTAAACCGATCGGGCTGAGACTTTGCAAGCATAAAGCTACTATGACGTGAGCATCCTCTAAGAAAGGATTTTAAGAAAAATTACGGGGGTAAAATAGGGGATGAAATTTTATATTAAATTCTCAATTTTAAACCGATCGGGCTGAGACTTTGTATGCATAAAGCTACTATGACGTTAACATCCCCTAAGAAAGGATTTTAAAAAATTCTATCCCTAAGGGGGTTAAATAGGGGATGAAAGTTTGTATGAAACTTTGTCAATTTTAAACCGATCGGGCTGAGATTTTGTATGCATAAAGCGACTATGACGTAGGCATCCCCTAAGAAAGGAATTTAATAAATTCTACCCCTAAGGGGATGAAATAGGGGATGAAAGTTTTTATGAATTTTCTTAGACTTTCGACTGATTGAACTGAAATTATTAAAGATTTGAGCCTCTATGATGAAAACGTTCGCTTAAATAGGATTTTGATGAATTCAACCCCCATGGGGATAAAATAAGGGATGATGGAGGTTGTAAATATATTATTTTAAACCTATCAGTATCTAATCTATACATATAATAAAACTGTAGAAATGAAAATTCTGTACGTTAAAGATATTCAAAAAATAATAAGCGGGGGGTGTTACTACATCGCTATGGAAGCCAAAAATGTGGTTACTTTTTTGTCTGTCTGTCTGTCTGTCTGTCTGTCTGTCTGTATGTTTGTTCCCGCATCACACGAAAACTACTGATCCGATTTGAATGCGGTTTTCGCAGATATATTTCTCCTCTTCCAACTTAACATCTGGTGTATAAATTTTTTTCCCCCCACCCCACTAAGAGGACAAAAGAGGGGGTCAGATTTTGTATCAAACTTTTTTCTTTAACACGTTAACTACTGATCCGATTTGCATACGGTCTTCGCAGATAAATTTGTCTTTTTCCAACGTAACATCTGGTGCATAAAAAAATTCCCCCCACCCCCTCTTTAGTCCTAAGGGGACCAAAGAGGGGGTCAGATTTTGTATCAAACTTTTTTCTTCAATGGACTTACTTTATATTATTTACTGTGTTTTCCAACTTAACAACCCCCCAACTAAACATCCACTATTTGAGTGTAATTTAATTACTAGGCTTCGCCCCCCCAGCCCCCCTACTTAGTGGCTGCGCCCTCTTCCTCCCTGAAAATGATGGTTATAACAAAACGGTGTCGCGGCGTTAGTGTTGAGTTTCAATCCTCCTCTTTAGGAACAAACTAAGTTAATAATTAAAACTGAATTTATTATAACCTAAACTAAACATACACTTTCTTCTTTTTTAAGAACAAACAGAGGTATTAATTAAAAGTAAATATCATAACGAAATTATTCTAACCTAAACTAAACATACAGATTTCGAGTGTCGTTTGATTATTATGCGGGGGGCTTTGCCCCCGGACACTACTTGGGGGGGCTGCCCCCCCCCCCCCAACCCCCCGCCCCTCCTGGAATTGTAGCTTTTATCAAAATGGTGCTGCGTCGTCAGTGTTGAGTTTTAATCCTCCTCTTTAGGAACAAACTAAGTTAAAATTAAATGTGCAATTATTCTAACCTAAACTATACATACACTTTTTGAGTGTAATTTAATTACTATGAGGGGGACTTCGCCCCCCGAGCCCCCCTACTTACTGCGCCTCCTTCCTCCCGCACCTGGAAATGTTGCTTATAACAAAACGGTGTCGCGGCGTTAGTGTTGCGTTGTAATTCTCCTTTTTAGGAACAAACTAAGGTATTAATTATTGAAAGTAAATATCATAACGAAATTATTTTAACCTAAACTAAACATACAGATTTCGAGTGTCGTTTGATTAGTATGCGGGGGGCTTTACCCCTGGACACTACTTGGGGGGGGGGGGGGGGGGCTTTGCCCCTGGACACTACCTGGAATTGTAGCTTAATATATCAAAATGGTGTCGCGACGTTAGTGTTGAGTTTCAATCCTCCTCTTTAGGAACAAACTAAGTTAATAATTAAAACTGAATTTATTATAACCTAAACTAAACATACACTTTTTCATCGTTTGATTAGTATACTGTATTAGTATAATACTTCCTGTATATCTACCGTCCACTGCTGGTTATAAGCTTTTCATGACTATCCATACTAATATTATAAATGCGAAAGTGTGTTTGTTTGTTTGTCCTTCCTTCACGGCCGGCTAACGAAGCAACAAATCGACTTGATTTTTGGCATATACTTAGTTGAAAGGATGTAGAATAACATAGTCTACTTTGGTCTTGGAAAAACATCATGTTTCCAAAGGAGGTTTACAAGAATATTCGTATTTTACGCGATTTTTGAATTCCACGCGAGCGAAGCCGCGGGCAAAAGCTAGTTTTATATATTAGATATGTATAATGCTCTTATTGCTCGGCCAGGGGACTGTCTCGCCACTCTACTCGGTAAGGGTGAAGCCAAACGAGCGTAATTTGTGAGTTGTGAGTCGCAGAATTTCGGTCGCGTAAATATCTTTTCATACAAATCATGACTCAAAATTACGCTCGTGTGAATCAAACACGACTTTTGTATGAAACTGAATGCAGCAGAATTTCTGCCAGCCGAAATTCTGCGACTCACAACTCACAAATTACGCTCGTTTGGCTTCACCTTTAGTGTAATCAGGTCTTAAGTTCATAATATAGAGGTAATACTCTCTTCAAGTTCTTGTAGCGCCACTTCGTCTCTCGCTGTTATTTAATTATGTTTGTTGGACACTTTTAACTTACCACCTCTTGGAGACGGTTCACGGTACTCTCTTCTACCCTCCTTAGTCGGAGTATTTAATATTTTATTATCACTACCGGAACATAATCGGTACAAATATGTGCCTTTAGTTCCGTTTCGTTTTCGCAGGATTTTGGCTTTAAGTTATGATGTGACCAACCGAAGTTTATTACACTACTTTTAAATATAAAAATAAGTAAATAAGGAGCGTGTAAGGACCTAGGACATAGCTCGTAAAAGGATCTTGCAGTAATAGCCAGTTTTTTACTGAAAAGTTTGTAGGCCAGTTTTTAGTAGCTCCAAAGATTAGTACGCTCTCGCTAAAACATTTTTTCTTAAGAATTTTTATCCTAACTTTTAAGTGTCTCTCTTATTATGTACCGAAAAAGCTGATCGATTTTTTCTTATTCTTTAGGAATATTACCTAGACCGTAGGTAGTAGCCAGTAGGTATGTATAGGTCAGCTATTTTTATTTTTGTTCAAGGGTACAAGGGGTGAAAACTCATCCCATTTCTTGTCCACCCCGATTTAGCATCACTAAATACAATCCATACTTTTATCTAATATACTTATATTAGTCCTAACTTAACTTAGTCTAAACACTCTAGGCCTAAAAAACGCGGCCGAATTTCGGCATGATTACGCTTGCAATGTATTTTAAATTACCGATGACACACCATGCCGAAATTACGTCGCGTTATATTGTATGCGTTTGACATTGCTGACGTAATCATGCCCAACTTCGGCCGCGTATTTTCGGCCTACTGTGTTTCTAAAGACACCAAATGCAGAACTGTGTCTGTCTGTCTGTAACCTTTTCATTCCAAACTTTCGTATGACGTAATTTGGTATGGGGATACTTTGAGTCCCGGGAAAAAACATAAGATACTTTTTATTCCGGAAAAAATGTACGGTTCCCGAGCGAATAACGAATTTTGGCGCAACGGAGTAGCAAGCTCATCTAGTAGAACTATATAAATTACTAACATTTAAATGATTACTCTCCTGACAAGAAAATGCATATGATGGTAACGTTATTAGCAAGCAAACAGCATTGCTAAGATAAAAATTGCAGGCCCCGTAAAAAGATGGAAAATTTTACCAAAAGTTGATGCTTAAACAAGTTGTATAGGTTGCAACAAAACTTTGTGATAATACTTTAGGGTGTGTATGGGTCCTTTATGTAGAGAACTTTATGTGTAGAAACTGTGAAAGTAGCAGCGCTGAAAGTTAATTTTTTTTTGTGATTGGTATGGGCAAGCGACCCAGCGTCATGAATTTTCTAATACAAAAGTTAAAAAAATATCTTTCAGCGCTGCTACTTTCACAGTGAACTCTATACAATGGGCTTATATACACCCTAAGGTATTATTACTAAGTTTTATTGTAGAGTTTCGTGAAATAAGGGCCTATGATCTGTCTGTGAGTTATAAATTTGATCCACATCACTATAACTCATAACTTTTTGTCACTGCTATACCTATGCTTTGCAGCATCTAACATAAAAATGTTTTGGTGGAGTAATACTAAATTATTACTATAAGTACTATATAGGAATTTAACTAAATAGTAGTCAATATTTTTATTTAAAGTTGGCAAGTATTATAACATAGATACACTTTTGTGACGTCGAGTCTACGATGATAGTTATATTCCACAAGAAAAAAAAAGATAATTATAGCTCGTCTTGCTAATTTTAATCATCATCTTGATATTATAATCGTAGCTGTAAAATATAGGCGTAATCAGCTAAAATCATAGGAACGATGATGTGACATAACTACCACAATCCCGCTGTCCCATATATCTATAGACTATCACATTTGCATGCAAAAATCATTAACAGTTCATTATACTTTTCATAGCTCATGCACGGTTTAATAAGAAATGTTCCTCCCCTGAGGGTGGGCGACACGGCGGCGCCAGCCCCCTGTCCCCACGCCGACTTGCTGTCGACTGACCTTGCCGATACACTTAGCTTTATTATTTCTTTACTAAAGGATTGCTTGAGTAGTACTTCATTGTAAGATTAAAGTCTGGTGAGTACTGAATACTGATTGTTTGGAAATACCTACAAGAGAAGTCTGAAGATGAAGTCCAACTCTCAAGGCAAAGACAAATCCCATACAGGTAGCACACCTTTATAGAATTGTTTCAAGTTACAACTTACATTATGTAAGTACATGACCTCAGAAAGTCCATGCCATATTATGTGCTTGAATCGGCAGTTTTGTTAACTAGACTCTAGCTAACAAAACTCTAGTTACTAGAGCGTCTCAATGCCTAGTGAGTCAAAATTTTAAATTGGAGCAAACTTTTCCATTAGCTGGAAAACTTATTTGAATTTTCTAGTTTAAACAAGTTAATGAAAACCTTATTGAAAAATGAAGTAACTAGTTTAAAAACTCAAAAGCGATATAAGAGCTTTTTACTATTACGGAACCCCGTTGATTGATAGTCTGACTCGCGCTTGGCTAGTCTATTGTTTAGTTCAAATTGCTCGCGATTGTTTATGAAGAGCGCGCTCAGACGATCTCCTGACATCGAGGGGGAGGCGGAGTGGGGGAGGGGAGGAAATTCTTACACGTTTCAGCGTTAGTCCGTAATTGAGGGCCCCTAGAGATGCCATCGATGCCATAACATGCCATAACATGCTTAATCCAACGATTTTAAGCTGTAAATTGTTGGGGTTTTATACTTCAGAACCGAAGAAGTTTTAAAACTATGTGTCATGCAAAGTTTTTTTTTTAAATACGTGTAATCTATCTATCCAACGTGTAAGGATCTAGGAGTAGGAGTAGTATTCGCTACTGCATTGTTGGGGAAAACCTTAAACTAACTTCATAATTCTGTAAACTAATCTCTACACATTAAACAAGTAAATATCAGATTCAGTATTATACGCAAAAGTTTTATCCACATTAGTTTATCACACACTTAACAAATCATGAAAAGGAACAACTGCTAAACGATCACATTCCCAGACTACCATTAACTGCAATTACAAAAACGTGAGACCTACTTTTTAAGGCATTTTAAGCGACATTAACTGTATTTAGAAATAACCGAGACCTTCTAAAGCATGCATCGTAACTAGCATATTTCGGTAATCCTCGCTAAGCCGGTCGAGCTGCGTGCGGTATGGCTGAGCGGCGTCGGGACGACCTATTTCGTGGCGCTCGATGCGCCGCCCGCCCAGAATAGACGCAGCACGTGCGTGCGAGCGGACGAACGCTCGCAGCCCGCGCCCCGCGGCTCCGCGATTTTAACTTTCCTCAATCGTTGAACTTTCCTTATTCACGTAACTTTCCTTTAAACATGTTGACTATTGTGTACGCTTAAATTAGTCGTAGTGAAAAGTAAATAGCACGTAGTGGCCTTGTCCGACTCACCGGTGAAGCTTTCGTGTATTTATAACTTTTGTAGGAACTTTTTGCACTTGTTATACGCCTGTTTCGTGTTTCGCCTTACGTGGAGATGTAACGATGTGCCTTATCGAGTAATATGATTGAGCTTCGTGAGATAGTTGTGATGTGTGTGAGTCAGCCCTAAAAATGACCTATTTCAAGTGTCTGTTGTTTTTAACGTTGATCGTGCTTCCTGAGCCTGCACCTGCCTTTCAAGCCGATACGTGAGTTTTACCTGTATAATACGAGATACATCTGATTTTTTTCGTATTTATCTAGTTTCTGAAATGTTTTTGTGTAGATTATACGTTCTGTAAGTAGCGAGTAGTGTACGCTGAATTAAAAAATAAGCTTCGTAATGCATATTTTAGTGTGAAAGAAACCGTTATTACTTTAACGTTTACTTATTTAAAACACGAGCCATGTACCGCCGCCGAAGGTTTCAGTATTTATAATCTAATCTGAAATGTACATTTGATATTATCTCTCCGTAGAGTAGTACGTAGTTATGATAGTAAACTTTTTCTCATTGAAATACCTTTTAAGGGAATAAACTATTCATTTGTTATTGGATTAGAATACCCAAAGTACCGATCGGATAGTGGTAGAGGGATTTATGTAAAGGGATTATATCAAAAGTTATCAAAAGCCTTGTCAACCCACGTTGTAGAGGGTTAACAACGCATGTAATTTATTTTATTCATTAAAAACTTTAAATAAAAATACAATAATTATAAACTTAATCTAATAAAGCGTTGGTGTATTGGGTGTAAGGATCGTAAAATGTCAATGCTAGCAATATCTTACTCTTGCACCTGTTTTTAATAGTTTTATTATTTCAAAATCCATATTTATTCTAATATATTGGATCGAGGATCAATACAATAAGTTTTAATTTTCCGTATGTTTTTTAGGACCCTTTTACTAAGACTTCGATGTCTGTCCGTCTGTCTGTCACCAGGCTGTAACTCAAGAACCGCTATAGCTAGACTTCTGAAATTTTCACAGATTATGTATATGTGTTGATGCTATAAAACAACAAATACTAAAAATAAAATAAATTAAATATTTAAGGGGGGCTCCCATACAACAAACGTGTTTTTTTTTTGCTATTTTTTGATCTTAATCAATAACGGCAACACATAAGCAATTGAAATGTTCTCAAAATACTTAATTGTGTTTGTAATTTAATATTTAATTATAAAATTTAAATAAATTAAATAATTGAGGGGGGCTCCCATACAAAAAATTCAATTTTTAGCCTATTTTTGCTCTGTAGTGGTACGGAACCCTTCGTGCGCGAGTAAACTCGCACTTGGCCGATTTTTTATCGTTTTATTTCTGAATAGATTTGAAACAAATATTTTCAGAACGACCTATACTGTGTTGCCTACCATCGGTTCGGGAGCTAACCCGCCGAGAAGAAAGAGCGTTAGAAACCCACGGGGCCACTTTATACCAAAAAAAAGTGGGAAAGTCATCTTTTGAAAATAAATTACAATGTTATAACTTAATCTATACATTGTCAACATGAATACATAATAAATACACCGTTGTGAGTCATATAATAATGTAGAAGTAGCCTTGCAAGCAGCCATCATACTCCTAAATCAACAAAATATAATGAGAAATTTATACACGGTTGATTACTTATAATTTTAATCCTCTTTTAAAATGAATATATAATACCGTTACATTATATCGTCAAGGGATATGTATTGAACCCGGGACCCCGGGTCCTCAGGCGTGAAATTGAAATATTAACACACCTTTGTCATAGGTATGGACTTGCTCAGAAAAACAGAAACATAGATTTTAATAATTAAAGACGTAAGTGGATGAAGTGGACATAACTTGGTACTACTAATATATATTCTGTGGCATAACTAACATTTTATAACATGAGGACAATTACTAATTTTTCCCCGTATTAATGGAAAGAACCTTGTAACTTACCTACTTCATCATCTGGCTACTACATAAAATCCACATTTTTAAAAGCTTTTATTTAACTTGCTCTGTATGTATATTACAAGTATGTATGTTCGGGTGGAATTTTGGAACTCAATTTTGAAGTAGATATATTTAACCGATTGAGCTGAAATTTTGCATACACGTTTAGTTTGGATGACAATGCACGATATGGTATGTGACATCATTTTAAATCCAATATGGCGGCTCATCCAAGATAGAGGAATAGTTATTTTTAATGCACTTCTGCAATATTATAACTTAATAGTTAAAATATTTAAGGAGAAATTTATTTTCTTCTTTTTAAAGTATTTAAATAAAATATTTTTTTCAAAAAGTTTTCGATTATAATTTATTTGATTTCAAATCTATTCCCGGCCTCCCTTTATGCGAAAAACCTAAATAATCAAATTATTAGTTACCCACTACATCCACCTATGTCTTTAATAATAAGTTTAGGAAAGCTAAGCCTATTAAGTTTAGGGAAAAAACCCATATCTAGTTATTCTTAGTAGTTAGTAACGACAAATAAAATTAAAGTTGATAAAAGTGACCAATTATTACAATTATTATTTATGAGTATATATATTCAAGACACAAAGACTATAATAACAAAACTAACTACTAACATATAAAAAGAATAATACTCTTTTATTTATAACTATATAATTAACGAAGCTCTACGCTCGCAAGAGCAATTCCACAACACTGAAAATTGACACTGTGATTAACACTCTTTGGTTTATTTTCTTCCATGTTTTTCTACTACCTTTTATACAATACGCATATACATACGTTACACGTATACCAATTACTTCAATTTAACTATAAAATTAACAGAACCTCATTTACAGCCCGCTTGGCGGTGGACCTGACTTAGCGTAAGTATTAACCATACTTTACTGTGTAAACATTAACACTATGACTTGTCTGGAATGTCCCGAGACAATAGGCTACTTGACCTATATTCAATTTCATTGAACAAATGCATATTTCTAGTAGAACTTGATCTAGGAAACCGTATTTCACCCTTATCATCAAATAAAAGCTTATGATTGATAAATAAAGTCGATTTGAAAATATGATTTTATATTTTTTAATTTGTACTGACGAAAACGCTTTTGCAGTACTTCTGATTTGGATGTGACGTCATCACACTAGTAATTTAATATATTTTATTTAACGCGCTCGTTATATGTAAATTTATTTGTACATAAATAATAAGAATAAGCCTAGAAAGATTTGTAAAATATTTTTTTTTAATAATTCAAATAAAACATCAGTTTTATATAATATCTCCATTTATTGTAGTTGGGAAATGAAATGGCTAAAACTTTTCTCCAAAAGTTTTCAACATTATAAATGATTTCTAATTTCTTATTTATTTATTTTTTCTAATTTTTTGGCACTTTTAAACTCGTACGTTTAGCATATAAAAATGTTTCAATAAAGAAAGTATAAAATACAAAACATATGACGTCACACTATGGCGGACAGTGTTTTCGGCGCCATTTAAAAGACATATTTTTTAATCAACATTTTTATGGGTTTCTACTGTTTAAAATATTAAAATATTAGTTTTTTAATGAAGAAAAAAAGTCGGTCAAGTAGCCTATTATAGTACACACATTATTTTGTCGCACTTAAAATTTCACCGCACTACAAGGTGTAACAAAACTAAGTGATAATACTTTAGGGTGTGTATGTGTTCCTTATAATATATAGAGTTCACTGTGAAAGCAGCAGCGCTTAAAGAACAAATTATTGTGATTTGTATGGGCAGGCGCCCGCGCGTTATAAATTTTGCCATACAAAGATGAAAAAAAAAGTTACTCTTTCAGCGCTGCTACTTTGCACAGCTGTGAACTCTATACGGGCGACCCATACACTCCCTAAAGTGTTATCACTTAGTTGTGTTACACTCTGTATATCTACGCAATGAAAATAAATCCCTGCATGATACTATTACTTTAAAGGCCGCACTCAGAAACATTTAATGATTTGAATAAAGGGTTTGACACAAAAAGTAGAGTTTTTATTACAAAATTCATTTAATTAAAGTTAAGAATTCATTAAATTGAATTAATTCTCTACATGCGGCCGTAATCTATGTATCTATATATCTATCCAATAAATAAATCAAATATACGGGTGGTTCTCCAAAATTTATTTATGTTTCTTTCCCCCAATATTTGGTAATATTAAACGGTATTATTAAGTCTGTTTAACATGATCACTTATTTTGATATATATCATAATATTCTTTATCGTCGAAAATTGCCACTTCTTACTCTAAATATCAGTCCCTAGTCGTGTAAGATCTCCTAAATTTTGTAATGTTTTCACTACAATTATAATGCAATAATAACAATTTGATTTAACTCTATTCTAAATTGTTTACATTACTAAAATTTTCATTACGATTAAATTTACAATAACAATATGTTACATAAAATTATTTCATGTCGAAAAGTGTAAGACATAAAAACTATCAGGCCCTAGTCATTTATAAAATTTAAAAATACGCGGCATCCAAACACCATTATATTTTAAAAACTACTCAATATCATAGCATCGGTGTGAAGTTAGTCGTAAACAAGACCTAAGCCACGGCAGCGATTTTGTTATAAGTACGGTCCCCGACTTTGCTGTGGAAACGCGAGCTGTGCCAGTCAAACTCTCAGGTAAGTTGTTTTATTGATAGTTAATTAATAGTTATTATCAAGACAAGGATGTTCCTAAAATTAGCAGATCGATGTCTGTCGGTACGAATATAAACATTAAAATAACATTCATATCAGCGCGCCTGTACAGTGGCGGTTACGACGCTCGCCGCGTTCTTGATAGGGCGAAATAGGAGAAAATTATACATTTTTTTTATGACCGAATCATTTATTAAAAAACTACTTGGTTATTTTGTTAGAACTATAAAAAAGCTATCCTTTTTGTAAAAAAAAAAAACATATCATTGTCATTGAAAATTATGAGATGTTCGAATTTGAAGTGTATTTTTATGGTGATATTCAATATTTTTTTACTGAATTACCATGCCATTTTTTAATATTCAGTTCGGTTTTATTTGTTACTTTGTTCCTTTTTGAGTCTACATCAATTTTGGTGTAAGATAATTCCACATAATTTCTTCAGACTGGAAGCTTAAAAATCAGTCTTTTCGAACTGGCCTCGCCTTAATTATTGTAAATGCGAATTTGGTCTGTCTTCTTATTATGACCACCTATTGGTTTTTATATTTAAAATAATACTTTACATTTGATTTTGTTTCGTTTCGTTAGTCCCTAGGCCGCCAGGCCCTAGTCGTGGTCGTGACCAGGGCCTGATGCAACATCTAGGGACTGATGGTCATACTTGTTTGATACATGATTTGAAACATAATACCAGTTGATTTGTTGTAGAATATGGCGCCTAGAAATAAAACGACATTGTCGAAGAAGGAAATTGCAAAAAAGAAGTCTGAACAGGCAAAGAGGCGATTGCAAAAAATTTAAAATGAGAGTCGGACTCGCGCACGAAGGGTTCCGTATCGCTATAGAGCGAGAATTAGAAAAAAAAAAATGTGTTTTTAGAGACCCTCAAAGTCTAATACTTTAAGAAAGTTTAAGGGTGTCTGGCAATGGGAAGCGACTGTCAAAAATGTCCGGCACTAGAAGACGACATTCCTCCACTTACCGCGAAGAATATAAGCTATGAAATTGAGCTTTACTCTTTCGCGAAGGTCAGGTACACCTTCAGAACTGGATACCTCCTAAAGTAACCGCGACCGAAACTCCATAGTTGCTGGTCGTTCTTACCTGGTCGGTCGTAGTCACAAACAGGTAAACTTTAAGCTTTCCTAAACTAAGGAAAGTATGGCCGTCGCAGGCTCTTACTCTATTTATAAATTTGCAATAAAAATGTGATTAGACATAAAAACCGTGTTTGGTGTCAGTCCCTATCATGTATTTTCAGTCCCTAGAATAATAATTTTAAATAGTTAATAGAATCAGGCGTTACTTTGCGGAAATCCATAGCTTAAAATTTAATATGTTATTATTTTTAGCAATATTCTGCAAAATAAACCTCAACCTGTAAGCAGGTTCTTAATGTAAGCAGCTGTTTGCAGGTTCTTGCATGCGAGTGTACACATAGGCAGTGTGAGAGAGGAGGAAGGTGCTGTATGCATGTCTATGTGTACACTCACTCATTTACTTATAGGTTGAGGTTGATTTCGCGGAATATTGCTAAAAATAATAACATACTATTTTTTTTCTACCAAATTTAAAAAAACGCCTCCGTGGTCCAGTGGTTTAGAGCGTGGCTCTTGAATCGGAGGTCGTGGGTTCGAATCCCGCATTGGAAACTTGTTATTTCCAAGTTTGGTTAGGACAATGCAGGCTGACCACCTGATTGTCTGACAAGTAAGATGGTCCATGCGTCGGATGGGCATGTAAAGGTCGGTCTTGCGCCTGATCTCTCGACAGTCGTATCGGTCTTCCGTCCCAGTGGGTTATGAGCGTAAAGGAATAGAGAGTGCTCTTGTGTACAGCGCACACACTTGGGCACTATAAAAATTACTCCTACGTAACTGGCTGTTTCAATGAAACCGGCCACCGGTATAATAGTAATGAAACCGGTGTGGGAGTTATTATTATTAATTTAAAAAAACATTAATTTCTCCTAAAATATTAAGTTAAGTGACTGGCCCTTTTAGTTGTAGCAAATTAAATTTTATACCCACAGAATAGGATAAAAACTTTATTGATTTTTATCTAAAAATAGCATTTTCAAAAATATGTCAGAAGTTAACCAAATTTTGGAGAACCACTCATATAAGCGATAATATAATATAATCAATCAATAAATAAGCGAGGCAATAAAATTGCAATCCAATCTTATGTTTAATTTATAAATTACAATCTATTTTTATATGCATTTTAATTTAACCTCTCATTAAAATACCCAAATGAAGGGAACTTTTCAGCACTATAGAGTAACACTTAACTTGACGAAAATTAAAACTTTGACATTTAACACTTGCTTTTGTTCATCTGAAAATCGAAAATTGTTCCATCTGAAAACGATTCTGTATTAAATTGAACCAACTCCTCTTTTTACAATATTTTTTTATTGTTATATTGAAAAAGGAAAAATTGCAAAAAGAAAAAAAATTGAGGAAAAAAACAAGATTTCAAGCCTTAATAAACTAACAACTTAACAAACTAAACTAGAAATGACTACGTTCTAACCACTTTTTAAATCATCCAAATTCCAGGATTATTTAGATTATTACTAGATATTATAGGACTATAATTATATTATGTGACAATTAAATATTTTTTTAGGGTAAAAATATGGGCGAGAACATTAGGAGAAGAATTATGGAGATTAAGTGAATCCTTAACGAAATCTGATCAAATCAGAATAGTAAGTATTTATTGTTATTATTTAATTTTTTTAAATAAAAATAAATACAGTTTAAAATTATTTAAGTACAAAGACGCAGGCAGAAGCTGTAATAAATAAACTTAGGTAAACTCCAAACCACGAGGCATAAAACTTACCATATTTTGGTACTTAATATTATAAAGTTTTGTGACTCGTCTCGTTACTTGGGCCATAGAATATAGATATAGACCGGCAATCAGTAACACAATAATCCCTTCTGGTGAAGTATCTACGTATTTCAAACTGAATACGATTGACAGTTCGCTCCGGGCATGAAATTCACTGAAGTGTATAATTGAGGTCACAATTTCCAAAGGAATTTGTGTCCTCAATATTACATTACATTTTTAATATAAACGATAATATGGGAATAATATATAAAAAATATTTTCATAACACATTCTGAATGGCGAATATCCTAAAACACAAATCGATACTTAACGGCCACACATAATAGGGTGTTCAAATAATTCATATTCACCCCCGGATCTCTCTGATTGATGTCGTTTTGAACACCCTGTATAGTAAGGATATTGACCATCGGTTATCGAGTATTAATAATAATATTTTTAACGTGTTAAATACTAGATGTTGCCTGCATTTTCGTTTGCAAAGAAAGTACCTTTTATCCGAATCAGTTCAGCGGTTACATATAAAGAGGTAACAGACGGACACATTTTCGCATTTAACAAAATTAGTATTCATTTCGACAAACTACTTACCGAACTTGACCACAGAGGCAACTCGTCGGCTTGCAAGTAACTTTTTATTTAAACAATTAATCAAAGCGTCTTTCTTCTTTCAAGAAATACAAACAAATGAACGCTAGCGTGAAGAAAAAAGACGGGAAACAAATTTTGGAATCGTCTCTGCGGTCTGTTAGCACCATGTTGACGCGGAAAATTAACGCCGTTAAGGTAAATAGTACTCTTAATTAAATCTTTCAGCTCATGAATAAGGTGAAACGTGTTAATTAAGGACGCATAATGTTCAAATAAATTCTTGCTTCTGACGTAATAATTTTTTAACGAAAATAATTTTTAGAGGCCGTAAGTAAAAGGTCATGTACGATGGGGCTATTATATATACTATAAGCGCTTTAATTGTGTGTGCATTTTTCCGAAACATGTTACATTCTCAGTACTTTAAACCTAAAATTAGTCATTTGTTAATGGCGTGTTTATTTCACATTTTCATGAAATGTTGAAAATGTATTTTAAATATCTCGAAATTATTTAAAATTTAAATAAATAACAGCTTTGTAATAATAATTTAAAAAACACGTGTCAGGCTTATTAATATGCTAGAACAGAATATTAATATTGTTACGTAGTGTTATGCTATCTAAATTAAATGAAATTTAAATGATAAACTATATTATTTAGACACGTGTAACGAGGACATTACAAATTAAGAGGGCGTTAAACGCTAGAGAAAGAAAATCAAAGAACGAAAATATTGCTTTACACGCGCTCTTAAGAATAAACGTTTATTTTTTTAGTGCATTCATGCCACGGCAGAGCGTTTGGCAGCAGAATTCAACTACTCTATGATCGAAGACGAGACGTACGAGTTTGAGTACTGTTCCGCGAAGTATTCTGCGTTCTTCAATGAGACCGGGGCCGAAATTAAGAGGCCGTCGGAACCGCCGACTTTCGCCAAAAACAACCCGAACTATATGAACGTGTCCCTGGAAAAGGACTCCCATTTTTACGACATAAACGTGAACACAAACACAAGCTGTGTACAAGTACCAACAAACATATTTTATAGAGGTAAATTTTAAGCCATTATTTTCTCTTCACGCGAATACTGTAATTTATTTCACTTTCAGCTGACCTGTTTATTTGGACCATTGCCATTTATTTGTAAAACAAGTAAATTGCCGATTCAATTCCATTTAAACTGCATGTAATGTAATTGGTTCGAAAGGAAAACGAGTCCCTTTTTTTCTGTTTCCTTTAAATACAGAATCCATCACTCCCAAATCAGAGTTTGTTTTATAACAAGTTACTAAACTTGAACGCAAAAAAAAAGACATAGTAGAGTATAGACGGTCTAGAACATGCCATTAATATTTTTAATAAATTACCAGATAATTTTATATCATTAAATGCAAGTAACTTTAAAAGACTAAATACTAAATGGCTATTAAACAATTGTTTTTATACATTAAACGAATATATGACTTTTAAAGAAAAATAATGCAATGTATATGTAATAAAATTAATTAAATTTGACATTTAAAGAAAAATAATGCAATATACATGTAATAAAATTAATTAACATTTATATATAATTATTATTTTATGAAGCTTAAATTATATTTCTTTAATTGACAAATTATATATCATTTTTTTTGTTATGATAATTATGTATTAATAAATAATTTTATATAAACTTACTAATTTAATTGCACGCCATTGTTATGGCAGAATGTTAGAACTATAAGTAGTTAATAAAAGACCTTTATATCAACAACATTCTGGCAATAAAGACATTTGATTTGATTTGAACATGTTGAAGATATTTATATGTTATTTTGTAACATATTTTAAAATTATACCCTCCAGTACTCATTTTTCAGTCTATACTCTATGTGTTCTTTAGGGAAGATACAAGAAAGGTGATATATTTTTATGTTTCAGAGGCACCAGCGCTAAACGCTATACTGTGGTCGAAGGAGCTTAACGAAGTGTTCATAAAAAACTACAACTCAGATCCGTCACTCGTGTGGCAGTACTTCGGCAGCTCGCACGGGATCCTGAGATTCTACCCCGGGATGCCCTGGAACATGAAGGAAGTCGACACGTACGACTGCCGCGTCAAATCCTGGTATATAGAAGCCGCTACGTGTTCCAAGGACGTTATTATACTCTTCGACGTATCCGGATCGATGACCGGCTTCAAAAACTACGTGGCACGAAGGACGCTAGGCTCCCTTTTGGCGACGCTATCGAACAACGACTATGTAAATGTGTACACGTTCAAAGGGAATACCTCGGAGGTCGTGACGTGTTTCAAGGGCCTCGTACAAGCGACTCCGGAGAATTTGCTAACAATAAGCAACACGCTCGAGCCGACCGACGGCGGGAAGAAACATAAAGTGCCCTTGGACGGGAACGCCAACTTGACGAAAGCGTATATAGCCGCTTTTACAACGTTGAAAGAGGTGCTTCATTTTAATTATACTAGACTAGGTGTCCCGCACGGCTTCGCCCGCGTAAATTAGGAATTTTACAAAAACCGAACATTTTCCCGCAAAAAAATTTAGCTTAAATATCCCTTCACGTGGTCTACTCTATATCTGTGCCAAACAACATAAAAATTGCTCCAGTAGTTCGTGAAACCCTTTCTAATAATTTTCCCTGTTTTATCCACATTTTCCTCTATTTCTTCGGTCCTATTTGTTTAAGCGTGATAATTTATAGCCTTCCTCGATAAATGAGCTATCTTACACCGAAAGAATTTATTAAATCGAACCAGTAGTTCCTGAGATTAGCGCGTTCAAGCAAACAAAGAAACAAACTCTTCAGCTTTATAATATTATTATAATATTAGTGTAGATTTTTCAAATCGCTCGACGACATCATCGACAAACTCGAGTCTCAATCTAAAAGACTATGAAAAGTACCAATAATAGGGTAATAATAGGCTCTACATAATCATGGGACGATGCATGGTATAATATGGTAGTGATGATGAGGATGATGAGGATGATGAGGAATGTAATTTGCGTAGTAGCGTATGCTTGCCGTTCTTAAAACAACGTCGAAACTCCCAAATTTGTATCTATAAAGAATCAGGAGTTCTCTCAGCACCTTCCGAACCATGGTGTACCTTGCTGCAAAATCTTACTTGTTGGTAGCATATGCTTAGAATACTTCTCACGAAACCGAAGTCACCAGATGTTTCCATATAAATTTTAAGGAGTTCCCTCGTTTACTTATGGATGCCTTCATCAGGTCACCACTTTTGTGTATATAGTACCAAATTGGGATGATACCCTATATACTAAAAGAAAAATTTTGAAAGTCCGTTTACAAACGGCGGAGTAATCGTTTAACATAAAAAAAAGAACATAACATCTCCCCCATTTTGAAAGTCGGTTAAATTGTAGCCTATGTAGTATGTGTTATGTATAACCTATGTTATTGTAAAGTTTCATTAGTTCAGTAGTTTTTGCGTGAAAGAGTAACAAACATCCAAACATCCATACATACAAACTTTCGCCTTTATAATATTAGTAGGAAGTGGGATGACGCTCGCAACTCCGTTGTACATTTTTCTTCAATAAAAACCTATTCTCCTTACCCGTCTTTCAAAATATTTTAATAGTAAAATTCATGTAAGTAAGTCGTTTGAGCCGTTGAGCGTGAAGTAGTAACAGACAGACAGGCACACAGTCATAAGTCATAACTAGAGACCGAATTATATGCAACATAAAAAGCTTGTTATATGCATGCAAATATGCATGAAGAATGCTTGAAATATGCACGAAAATTGGCAGAATATGCAAAATTAAATGACAATATGCAAATTCAAAATCTGCATACAATTAGTAAATTATTTTTTGTTAAGCGATAATAGGTACAGTAACATTATAATAAGACACTAAAATTATTTAAAAAAAATTGTAAACTATTTTTTTTTAATAATTTTTATGTCTGTGATTAAATTTCTGTAAATAGAAAAGGTTCGCTCCACATTCACTGAGGAAACTGGGCAGAATTTGAACTTGGGTGCTTTGTTAAAAAAAAATAATTAAAAAAAATGCAAATATGCAAATGCATATAATTCGGTCTCTAGTCATAACATAATTATAGTAAGTACATTTTTTTAATTAATGAAATCAGTAAAGATATTTAAATTAAAATGATAATGATGTAAATTACTACTCTTTCAAATAACTGCTTACTAGAATAGCATAAAACCATTTTTTCATATAATTAAGATAATTTAATTTTAAAATGATGACGTGTATTTATATATTTTGTAGAAAAGGCGTCACTGCAACGTCAGCAGCACACAGGGTTGTAATCAACTCGTCATGGTGATCACGGACTACGTGCCAGGGAACTTGACTGAAGTCTTCGAAGAGTACAATAGAGAGGTCATAGGAGGAAAAACGTATATCCCCGTGCGAGTATTCACTTATCTTATTGGAAAAGAAGTCACGAATGTGAGAGAAATCCAGTGGATGGCTTGTCTCAATAGAGGTATGTGTGTCAAGTAGATCTGTGTATGTGTGCTTCAAATGGAAAAGAATGTATTATGCATTTTTTTTTTCTTATTATGGCACTTCGGCTATTTAACCATGGCCAGTGTCGAGTATAAATATGGCGGGAAAACGATATTCTATAATACAATTTTCAGCTTCGTTTTTCTATATTGTCAGGTCGAAAGTCTAGTCAAAGTCTAAGTAAAAGTCAATACAGTCAAAAAGTCAAGTCGGTCGATTCAATAAAGTGGTAGACGCTTTACTGAAACTTTCGATGGAGTTTTGGACCTGGGAACACAAAATAGCACGTTTCTGGATATTGCATCACTTTCCTACACTTGTGCACGATAACGAATATATAATGGTTAATATCCCACCAATATTACACATTAAAAACCCAATTAACACAATTTTAGGAAAATAATACAAAAACACAACATCACTCTTTCACATTCCCAGCAAAACTCCTATTATGCACTTGGCTATAGTAGAGCATGTTTGAATGCATTTGAATGTTTTCGTATTTACATGATACAGATGAAATACAAGTAGCTGATTTGTATTGTTATCAGATATATGTCCGGTTCTAGAGGTTTTTGATGAAAGGTTATCTATTCAACAAAGCCGTTAATTGGTTTAAGTTTTGACATAATCAAAAACTCTAATGAGTAGATGACACTCCCGTCAAAAAAGCTCAGAAACCGGGCATTACTTTGTATATAATCCAAGACATGTATGAATGTAGAACTGTATATTCACTTCAAACGGCTTGAATATTCCAAATTCACGTAATAGCATGTATAATTCATCAAATTATGAGCAGTAGGCAGGCGCTTTAATAAACACAAACTGAAATTATGACTCGTTACTCAATTATATGTAAGGCCGTTTGTCCACCGCCGCCGTCAACGGGACGTCACCGACAAAAATTTAAATAAAATGCCACTTTATGACCTAGGCTATAGGTTTCATTTTCTACCGATATTGGTCTAGCGACTCAGACTACCGCTGCTTTGTAGTGGCGTAGAGCAAAATGAAAGCCTGTAGCATATTATGTCATAAAGTGGCATTTTATATAAATTTTTGCCGGGAATGTGAATGAGTGATGTTGTGTTTTTGTATTATTTTCCTAAAATTGTGTTAACTGGGTTTTTAATGTGTAATATTGGTAGGATATCAACCATTAGATATTCGTTATCATGCACAAGTGTAGGAAAATGATGAAATATCTAGAAACGTGCTATTTTGTACTCCCAGCTCCAAAACTCCATCGAAAGTTTCAGTAAAGCGTCTACCACTTTACTGAATCGACCGACTTGACTCTTTGACTGTATTGGCTTTTACTTAGACTTTGGACCTGACGATATAGAAAAACGATGCTGAAAATTGTATACTAGAATATTGTTTTTCCGCCATTTACTCGACACTGACCATGGTTATATAGCCGAAGTGCCATACTAAGAAAAAAATGTTGTCGGTGACGTTTCGTTGATGGCGGCGGTGGACAAACGGCCTTAGGGTCGGAAATGGTAATTCGTTGTAAAAGACTGACGGGCGAATCAACACGCGAGGCGCGGTGGACGGGCGACAATGTGTATTTCAGGCGACACTTTACCGAAATGGCTATATTTAGACGTTTTAGCTCTGTCCACTGCTTTTGATGCCCACTAAATATTTTAACATACACGTTATTACTTTGTTTTTTGGAACGAAGTTCCTTATCGCGCGTTGCGAAAGAAGGCTAGACGGAAAAAGTTGTAACGACACTTTTTTATTAGTACCTGCATAGTAGGGGCACAGGGCGTTGATAGTATTCCTGGGTGTCAACTAGATGGCGTTTTTTTATAACTTCGTTCCATCCGGGTGTCCCTTGACACCTCTCAAGTTTTTTTGTGTATGTTTTTCAGAAAAGCATAGAGGTTTTTGAATTTGTTACTTTTTATTAGGGTTCCGTACCCAAAGGGTAAAAACAGGACCCTATTACTGAGACTTCGATGTCTGTCCGTCTGTCCGTCTGTCTCCAGGCTGTAACTCAAGAACGGTAATAGCTAGAGAGTTTAAATTTTCACAGATTATGTATTTCTGTTGCCGCTACAACAAAAAATACTAAAAACAAAATTAATTTAATATTTAAAGGGGGTCCCATACAACAAACGTGTTTTTTTTTAAATTTTTTGCTCGTTATTAATGATGACTACAGGTACCCACCTGAAATGTTCATAAATTACTCAGTTTTATTTGTACTTTAATAATTAATAATAAAATTTAAATAAAATTGATAATTAAGGGGGGCTCCCATACAAAAACACTCATATTTTTCTTATTTTTGCTCTATAGTGGTACGGAACCCTTCGTGCGCGAGTCCAACTCGCACTTGGCCGATTTTTGTATTATCGTTATTGGTGTAACGATGTTAGTAATAGCTTCAAAATAGTCATATCAAGTTTTATCTTATCGTTGTAACATAAGCATAATACAATATATTTTGTCCTTCGTAGCTACCACATGAAGGTCAAGCATTATATTCAAACAAACAAACAAACAAACAAACAAATCTTTATTTCCCTCAAAAACAATTTTACACTTATACTAAACAAACACTGCTCCCCACACTAGGATTCCCTGTGTCGTGGAGAGCAGTCTCTTCCATCATGCACATAAACACAAAATACACACAATTAATTTTAACCAGCTAATGACATATTTGTGATAACTAACATAAAGTATGTTCTAAGTCTTATTAACAGAACACATATTATATGCTTATTGAATGTTTGCCCTTCATGAAGTAACTGAATAATAAAGTTTTTTTCTTTATCGAGAGAGTAGATTATGGCTTGAACATTAAGTACGATACCTTAGAAAAAACTTTAAAGTTCACCTTTTTCATCATTTAATCGGACGTAAACTAACTTTGTTCTCTGTAGTCTATATTAATACTAGTAATATTATGTTCAATACTATATTTTATCAAAACTATTAAACGAGATTCTTAACTACATATTGTCTCACTATTAAGGCCCAATTTCACCAACGTCTGTTAGTGGTCATGCAAGAGACTTTCATTCATATGGAAAACGGAAGAGGTAACGTGATACTAATTCGAGCATTACCTTAAACAGTCGTTGGTGAAATTGGGCATAAGTCCCTTAACACAAGTAACTACAGAAGACTGGTCGCTAGTTTAACATTAGCTCATAACAGCAATGTCTGCCCCCAGGGTACTTCGTGTACATCCATTTTTTTTTATGAAATAAAGGGGGCAAACGAGCAAACGGGTCACCTGATGGAAAGCATCTTCCGTCGCCCATGGACACTCGCAGCATCAGAAGAGCTCGTTGCCGGCCTTTTTAAGAGGGAATAGGGTAATAGGGGTAGGTAGGGATGGGAAGAGAAGGGAATAGGGGAGGGTAGGGAAGGGAATAGGGTAGGGGATTGGGCCTCCGGTAAACTCACTCACTCGGCGAAACACAGCGCAAGCGCTGTTTCACGCCGGTTTTCTGTGAGAACGTGGTATTTCTCCGCTCGAGCCGGCCCATTCGTGCCGAAGCATGGCTCTCCCACGTTTAAGTGTTTAACACGATTCCCATTCAGTGTTTAACACGATTGTAACTATACAAGACTAGTCGCTAGTATAACATTAGCTCATATAACACCGACTTCTGTCTCCAGGGTACTTCGTGCACATCCACTCAGTGGAGGAGGTGCAGCAGCAGGTGCTCAAGTACATTAACGTGATAGCCCGGCCCATGATCATCGCCGGCGACGACCCCCCGCCCACGTGGACGCACGCCAACATCGACTATACGGTACTATACTGTGCATTATGAAATAAGTTTGCGTTATATTTTAACCTGTGAAATGACTGCAGACACCGGAGAGACAGAGCGAAGCTGCGTTGCGAATTTGTTCCAATAGAATCGCCGCGCTGAGCGAGATCAGTCAAATGAAGTAATTATATTGGTTCTTAAAAACAAATTCCGTGAAACCTGCGTTCCAGGGAATTTGTTTTTAAGAACCAATCAACTCCTGTAGAACAAACAACAAACAACTCCTGTAGAAATGGGCCTTAGAATGTACAGTAGAAACGTGTTTTGTATTTTTCAGATTGAATACAAAGGTTGGTTAGGACAAAATGACAGATCTTTATCGAACTCATTTTCTCGATACTTCCGTAGAAAGAATGTATTTCTATAATAGTCATACTAATCCTGCCGTAAAATTATTATTTTCCTGGTGACTATTACCTCCACAATGGAGTCAACGACCCAAGATGGCATAAAAGGGATAAATAAGATAAGCGATTATTTAAAGCATTTCTTGAAAAAATAACCTCTATTTATACATTTACAAATACGAGTAATGTAAAGATAACATAACGCTATTTTCAAGATCAGCTATTTTTGTTTACAAAACACGGACGTTTGAGAATTTTTACATATGCAGCTGTAAAAAGTTTGTTTGGGAAAAGTTGATTGCGCGGGCGGATTTATGCATCGCCAACGTTTTACGAGCTTCCAAATATTTTTAGTATAAAAATAAACATCATTTTAAAACTGCAGTATAATTTTTCGCAATGTTCGTTCAAGAGGAAGGAACATCATGTTTTGCACGTATCCCTATTATCACGTAGGCATTTGCTTAGAAAGGATTTTTGAAAATTCAATCTGTTATCTATACTAATATTATAAATTCGAAAGCGTATCTGCCTGCTACCTCTTCACGTCCACTGTTGATTCGATTTTGCTGAAATTTAGTATAGATATACTTTGAGTCCCGGGAAAGGACATAGTATACTTTTTAGCCCGGAAAAATGTACGGTTTCCGCGCGATAAACGAATTTTGGTGCAGCGGTGTTCCCGGTGTCATCTAGTCTCATGTAAATAAAGCCTTCAACTAAATACACAATTCCCGGAGGAATTAATACCACGTATAACGCGATATCATGAAGAGTGATGGGATTAAACCGCCGTCTAATGGGCCGAGGTACGGCCATCCAAAATGGCGGCGATTTATCATGACCGATGATTTATTATCCTTATTCTTCTCCAAAATAATGTCTACCTTGCTATGAAATTCCCCAAGTGTCTTGAGAAAAATAATAATGGATACATTTCCTTTGCAATATATTTCTCAACTAGATGCCGCCCGCAATTCCGTTGCGCCAAAACTCGTTTATCGCGCGGGAACCGTACATTTTTCCGGGATAAAAAGTATCCTATGTCCTTTCCCGGGACTCAAAGTATCTCCATGCCAAATTTCAGCAAAATCGGTCCAGCGGTTCAGTCGTGAAGAGGTAACAGACAGACAGACAGACAGACAGACACACTTTCACATTTATAATATTAGTAAGGATTAAATTTCACTGATCACAAGATTTAAGCAAAATTTATATTAAAAGCAATAACTAAAAAATTTGTTTCTTTCAAGGAAAATAATTGTTTCTTTGAATCGCTTCGCAACTACGGGGTCAATTTTGATGAAATTTGACCAGAAGGAAGGGCATTGATTACTTTTCATTTTGGGAAAAATGAACGATTTCCGCATGATACTGTTATTAGGCGGACGGAGCCGCACTCAACTCCTAGTAAATAACAGAAGATACGTAGACCTGAAACATTTTCTATTTAAAGTTATAATAGTGACAAATATTCTACCGCTGCAGAGTAACCTGCAATATTCGGAGTTATATTAATTCAAAAACAATTTACTTCGTCCAATATAAGACTATAGAGACTTATCTATAAGCCGCGTTAACCCAAATTTATTTAAACTTTTTCAATTATATTTGAAAGTGGCGAGCCGGCTTCGATCACATAATATATACGGTGCCGGAGATTCTCCAATAGTCGAGCACAGAGTATAAAACATAGATATTACATACAGTTCAGTCAAAGTATCTGTGAACTGTGTTACAGATGTTCTATTACATTTTTATATTTAACTAGCTTTTGCCCGCGGCTTCGCTCTCGTTAAGAAGTATTATTATTATTTAAGTCTCAGCCCGATCGGACACAACATCTACCTGCATGCCAAATTTCAGCCCGATCCGTCCAGTGGTTTGGGCTGTGCTTTGACCTTTGACTTTTATATATTATTTAGATTTAGTGAATAATTAAGTATTATTTAAATCATCATTTACTAATAGATCTAAACTCCCTCCCGCACCCGCACCCCCGCGCCACCTTGGTGACGCCCACTTCGCAACGGGCCGTGCAGCAGAAATCGTAATATTTTAATTTCGCCATAACTTCAAAACCAAACGTCCAATTTTTATCATTTAAAGACCAAATATTATCTACATAAACTGTGCTTAGTGATGAAATAATTTATTTTGATAAGGATTAATAGCACGTTTAAATGAAGTCCAAAAAAAATTCAAGATTTTTAAATAAAAAAATCGTTGTGCCTCACTCGACATAGATAGGTATAGTATGTCGCGGACTTTTTTGTAGATATTTATAAGATCTACAATTAATTAGAACATTTTATGGTTCTATCTTTTATAGTTTAGGCAGCGTACGCAAAATAAGTAACTTTTCTGGTTGATTTTTACACCTTGTGTCCGAAAAACCCAAATATCTTACGGAACCCTATTTTTTCCAAAATAAAATTTAGCCTATGTTAGTCGTGGATAATGTAGCTTTCGAATGGTGAAAGAATTTTTAAAATCGGTCCAGTAGTTTTGGAGCCTATTCATTACAATTAAACAAACAAACAAACAAAGTTTTCCTCTTTATAATATTAGTGTAGATTTATTACACACTACATACACTTATAACATAAAAACATACTGACAGACATTACAGAAATCACTTAATAAAATGCGTAAGTAAATAAAGTAAAAAACACTTTTACGTACTTATTAAAATGGAAATGAGAGGCTTCGACAGACATTACTTATTAAAATGTGCAGGCAAATACAGTAATAAACACTTTTGTTTTATTAAGTGTATATTATATTACATTAATAATATAATATAAGGGGGCGTCCATTAATTGCGTGAGACATTTTTTGACCCCCTCTCCGCCCTTGGTGAGATTTCGTAAGATTCTCCCCAATTAAAAAAAAATACGTGATATTTGTTACAACCCCCCCTCCCCCCTAAGTGAGATTTGGAAAGATTTAGCTTGACCCCATTTCCCCCTAGAACACCTCACGTAATTAATGAACGCCCCCTAATTAATAAATAATATTATAAGGCTACGTGTAGCTAAGTGCTACGCACTCGTAGCTCGTAGCGCGTAGCGGTGCTACGAGCTACGTAGCTCGGAATCCGGATGTAATATTTCACCGGTTGCCGGCTGTAGTGGAATTACTTTTCTGCCATTGCCAGGATATGTATGTACTGTACCGTATTTTTATAAAATTCGAATTTATTACCCAAATGGGCCTGAAGGATAGTAATGGGTTTATGGTTTTATAAGCAGTTTCTACTGTACCGTATTTTTATTAAATTCGAGTTTATTACCCAACTGGGCTTGTAGGATAGTCATGGGTTTATGGTTTTCAAGTGTATGAATTTCGAGTATCTTAATTTTTCATAGGCTAGGTAAGGGTATTAGGGCATTCCTGAAATTATTTTAAACCTATATTTATTTTTCAGAGGACATCAAAATGGGGTGTCAGCAAGGACATGACAAAGGTATGTATTAACAAGAACATTCTTCATAGTAGCTACGAGGAAAAAATTTTTTAGCAGCATTTAGTAGTTATAAAAACTTTAGTAAAACAAAAGAGAAAGTCATTTACAAGATTCATTTGCCCCGAGACTTTAAGTGACAGTAAGACAAGGGAAATCTTTACACGTGGTCACCGGGGAGTCCAATTATTTACTTCTTTTGACGCTAACAACGGGTGAGACGAGGGGGACCTTTTGTTTCGGAGCGACTAAACAAGTGCTCTCATTATATTTGATGAGAGTGCTCTGGTAAACGTAGTTTTGAGACAATATCTGGGAGAATTTGTGCCTCTTTGACGCCTTTTTGTTTAATTTTAATTTAAAGGTTAAATAAAATGAAAAGGAATCCTCCATTTTTATTTATTTTATATGTCCAGACTTTAAATAAATTCTGAAGATGTTTTTTGTAGCTTAAATTTTTTTTAATTATTTTTTTAAGTTACCTCTGTGAAAAATTTGTTTTCTTCAAGTAGTTGGAGTAGCAAATCGCTACATGATTTAGCATTTACTAGGCATCAAATTGATTGGAAATTTCAATTCTTCGACGTTTCACGTTTAAATTGAAGACCCAAGGGTGAAGGCGAAAAGCAAACATCGTTGTTAATAAGTAACGAGTTACAAAGTTCGTGACCGAACTGCTAAATCCCTCGGGGTCGAGTTTTATTCGCACCATGACATCCTCATTTGTGTTAAATTGTTTATTTACTTACTCGAATGTAAGTTGTTTGAAAACCTGTTTAAATACAAAGGCCCTTCAAACAAAATGAATGATCATTTCGTCGACGAATTTCACATTGCTACGTGACAATTGACTTCGCAAGCGCCATGTCGCATTTACCTTCGCTTTAAAACAAAATTAAAAACTTGAATAAAAGACTTATTGATTATACTGCATGACTGGTGAGACATGTGCAATACTTAAGGAGAGTACTCGGTACTCGATTCTCATTATAATTATGTAATAAAATTAGATACTTAATTTTTTACCTAATTTCCCTTTAAATAAACGAATCATGGATGTTGTATATAAAGGTGTTTTTCTGTCTTGCGGATTATCGCCTGCGCGCGGATCTGGTCTGCATGCGGATAATATGATCCTGTAAGGCGCGTCTTGTTCGCATGACAGGAAAAACACCTATGAAATGAAAGGATGCGGGCAACTTTCACGCGGACCTGAGCCTTCAGCCAAGACGTTTTCTTTATGGCTTCTTCATAGAATCGCCGATCAAAATGTATGGAATTGTCATTAGACGAATCGAACGTCAACTTCATAATATTATCGAACGCTTATGTCAATTCTATACATTTTGGTCGGCGATTCTATAAAGAAGCGATAAAGAAAACGTCTTAGCTGAAGGGCCAGATTCACGTGCGATCGACAATTTGCATGACAGGAAAAGCCTCCTAATACACTCAACCTCAACAAAACTCAAAATATTATATTTTTCTTTGATTTTTCTCCAGCCCGACGAAGACAAGTTGGTGACGTCAGTGGCGATACCAGCGTTCGACCGGAAGTACAACGAGGAGCACAACGACGCCATGCTGCTGGGAGTGGCGGGAACTGATGTGCCCATAGACAGCATTGCTAAACTGGCCCAGCCGCATCAGGTACTATACTATTAAATGTATGCAAAGCTCAGGAGACTTCCCTTAGTTTAAGAAGTAAAGAGAACTAGTTTTTGTTAGTTTGTTACCTAGAGGACTCCCTGAGATTATATCAAAGGGTTTTCGTGTTTGGATACCGCTGTTGATCTTGGTGGCACAGAAGATACATGGTGGGAATGTGGTGGGTCAAATCCCGTTAAAAAATATTTCGTTCTGTTCGATTCTTCAGCTGAAAAAGAGAACCGTATAAAACTAAAATTAATGGAACCAAAGTGCGAGAATTAATGGAACCCTGTGCCGTCTTTGTAACTTAATATCTAAGAAGTTTGAACATTATTCAACCTAAATTCGGAATACGTAAATTCGGCCCTATAAATCTTTGTAACTAAATATTTTAGACAATAATTGCGCTTATGTTTCAGTTGGGCGTTAATGGGTATTCCTTCATCGTGAGCAATAATGGATATTTGTTACTGCATCCGCTACTCATAACTACAGTAAGTATTATGAAGTCTTATTTCTAGAGTGTGTTACTCTAGGCTGAGCCTAATTAGTTTTAGTGCTCAGTTATTTCTAAATATAATACTCGGGTTTCCACGCTAGACGCTAGTGTAAAAGTTAGAGCAAAGTGAAGTAATATTTTGCTGTTATAAGCATCAAAAACAATAATTTTTAACTGGCTTGCTACACCTTACATAATATTACGAATTATCAACAAAATTTTGCACCCCATTGTAATGGTACAAGAAGTACAAACTAAATTTAAAATGACACCTCAGTAAACTGCTTTCTGTTATTAAAATAAAATCGGCCAAGTGCGAGTCGGACTCGCGCACGAAGGGTTTCGTACCATTAAAGTTTATTGTATTTTTTTGTATGACAGACATAGGTCAAGATAGATACCGCATGTCTCTCCATTTGTATGAAAACGAGCGTGCCACTTTTTTCCTACCTACTGTGACGTACCGATGATAAGAAACGTGTCCATTATCTAGGCCAATGTTTCTATTCGAATTTCTACAGCTCAATACGGCACAATTAGGCATTTAGGCATTTTTAAAATTCCGATTGACGTCCGATTCCGATAGCAAACTAAAGAACAGACTTTCGAAAGACGAGCATTGCTCGTCGTTTGGGAACGCGATAATATGGCATGCGAAGTACATACACATGACCGCATGTCCGTAGATACCGATCTATCTTGATCTATGTCTGTGGGAGCCCCCCATAAATATTTATTTTATTAAGAATTATTAAAGTTCAAATATAATTAAGGATTTTGCGAATATTTCAAGTGCCTACCTATTGCCATTATTGAATATGAGCAAAAAAGGCCAAAAAATCACGTTTGTTGTATGAGAGCCCCCCTTAAATCTTAATTTTATTCTATTTTTAATATTTGTTGTTATAGCGGCAACAGAAATAATCAATCTGTGATAATTTCAGAACTCTAGCTATAGCGGTTCTTGAGATACAGCCTGGAGACAGACAGACAGACAGACGGACGGACAGACATCGAAGTCTAAGTAATAGGGTCCCGTTTTCACCCTTTGGGTACGGAACCCTAATGATTGATTGATTGATCCAGATAAACGACAAACTCCAAGAGAACTACAACAGCGTGGACTTCGTGGAGGTGGAGCAGGTGGACGACGGCAAAGGTCCCAGGGAGCTGGGGCAGAAGATCAAGGACCTCAGGAGGAGTCTCGTCAACGGCGTCGAGGGGAACATGACCAGCGTTGAAGTGCTGTTCCATTACGACGGGATGAGGTACATCAAGTAACATGGCAAATTTCGTCAAGTATCATGGCTTTTTAGAGGTCTTCATCATCAGGATCAAGTAGAATGGCTTTATGGACTTTTTTTGGAGTGAACGCAGGCCAATCTGAGTGGACTTTTTGAATTTTATTAAACACTCTGAGTGTTTTATAAAATTAGACCCTCATCAATTTTTTGCTAATCATTATTCTTTACAGGAGAATCTCCAGAGTGAAACATGATTACTTCTTCAACAAATTAGAGGGCACACCATTTTCCATGGGTATTTCCTTACCTATGGGTTACGGAGACACGGAGCTGATGCTGAAAGACAACCCGGTGGAAGCCAAGCAGGGACAGGAGCTTGTTGGTATTAACGTGACAAGTTACTTCAATTTCACCTACAGAGTTCATCCCGATTGGTAAGTCAAATCGAATTTTGTGGTAACATAATATAACAATTCGATGTGTTCCGAAACTATAGCAATAATACCAAGCCTATGATTTCACGAGATTTAATAGGCTAATGAGACGTCAGATCGTATTGGCCATTATACTGGATTATGAACATAAAAACATGATAATATGGAACATTAAAATACAAAATAATAAGTTATACGAGTAGAACTGTACCAAAGCATTCTTTGAATCTTGTTTGTAATACAAGAATTTCTCGTTACAGGGTTTATTGCAAGTATCATTACTTAGAAGGACACGAATCTGAGAACAATGAGGTGGAAATATTTAAATTTTTAGTAAATATATCGAGGAATAAAATAGACATCACCAAAACACAATACAAAGAAGACAATACACAGAGCCTGCCGTTTACGATCGAGAGTAAGTATCGTCGCGAACTCTTTGTTTGAGTTTATTGGATCCAATACTGAATTGAATCTTTTTTTATATATGAGCGTTCATTCACTTGCGATCGATCATTTCGAGCCATCAGGCCTATCACAAATGAACTAATATGAACTATTTTATAATGTGATTTGCTTAAATTGGATTTTAATACACTAGTTCATACAATTTTTAAACGAATTTAAAAAAGGAAGAGGTTTCTCAATACGACCGTACCGAACATAAAAAATAACTAATATATTATTTTTTATGTTCGTTCGCGGATAGCTTCGCCGTTTGTGAACCGATTATAATGATTCTTTTTTCTTGGAAAGAGGATAGTTCACAGGTGGACCCATGTGGAAATACTGTTTGAAGTCGGTTTTTTGTTAAAGTAATTATATTTGCGATGAACGGATTGAACGGCTAAATTAACAAAATATCCTTTCAGCTCATTGCGGCACCACTCCTTTGGGCAAAGACGACTACTACTGCAACGAGGATCTAGTGAAGCAACTTGTGTTTGACGCGAAACTATCAGCGCCATATTTCCGGAGCTGGTCAGCCACGGAGGAGGAGAGGAACCTGGCGCGGAAGTACAACGTCAGCGTGAGGTTCATCGCTACATCCAGCGGCCTCACCAGGTGGCACTACATATTTGACGACTACAAAAACGAATGGGTGGACGAAATGGGTAACAGAGACAAGGAGTATACTGGAAAGTAAGTTTATGTTTTTTATTTTTATGGTATTATAAGAGAGAAATTGATTTATAGGTAGATGCCGGACCGACGTATTATGGTCGGGTTATGTTAGGACCAGGCAATACGAGTCACGACTAACACTGATTTGATATCCTATTTGCCACCTGCCTGTGATCAATTTCTCTAATGCTAAGTACTCACATACGTTTTTACTCCATCGAGCAATCACGTCGAACAAAACCCGCGGCTTGGCCTTTCGTCCACACATTCAGCATTACTCTATCGAGTGACTCTCGCCGTTTAGTATTCACCGAACCGTTCGAGCCAAAAGATGTCTGTTCCACTAAGGAGGTGGTAAATGGTTATATTTAACAAGTCTCGCAAATCTCGCCACTCGAAGTCACGTCCACACGCTTGAGTAAAGCTATATATAAATAATAGTACATAAGATGATGTGCTTGCGAGACCTAATGAATCCAGAATCAGATACACTCGATATGATAAGTCTATAAGGGTGTGCTCATCATACAATGAAACAAGCTAATGTGTTGAAAATTTGATTTATGATTCAGTAGACTCAATTACCTAATGTTAATACAGGGTGTTTGGAGATTACTACTACAACGCAATAGAGGAGACGTGGTACAAAGCAGCCGTGCTCCAGCACATGATAGACAAGGAGTCCCTAGTCATCGCAACGCCACTTCCTATACTAGACAAGACCATATCCTCCCGACCGGAAATCACCAATAAGAATGGCGACATAACCATCACCGCGAGCTACGCGATATTCTACAAGGACGGAAACTCGGAAACTCCTGCCGCCGTTGTTGGCTTCCAATACTTGTATTCCAACTTCTTCGAAATTTTTTCCAATGTTACAAAGAACAGTAGGGTAAGTAAACTTCGATATAATAGGAAAGTTCACAAAGAAAGATGTTAAATAATGTTATATTCAATGGGCAACAAATAAAAAATCATTAATGACTCTCCTAACTAATCTATGGGACGACAATATAATATTATATTATATTTGTAGCAAGCTACATTCTGATAAACCAAGAACTGTATAAGGATTAATAGATAAATTAGTTTAATGAATAACAAATTAGTTTAAGTCACGACTCACGAGACAGTTCCTTCAATGGTCCTTCATCTGTTCCAGGACCTGACCTGCGACGAGCACGGTTCGTACGACTGCTTCTTGATCGACAGCTCAGGGTACATCGTCGTGGGTGTCCAACAGCCTCAGGTCGGACAGTTCTTCGGAGTTTTCTATCCGGGAGTACTCCAATCCCTCATCGACAAGAAAATATTCGACCACGTGGAGGTCTTCAACTACCAGGCGTTATGCCCAGTGTCTATCCTCCCTGAACAGAACAGTGCCTTTACACTTGACACGGTAAATTTAGATTTTCTTTCTTTACAGAAGTATTATCATAAAATAACATGATTAGTATACGTTTTATTTCAAGTGCACATTTTGAATACATACTGTGTTTCAAAATAATACTCATCTCAGATTTTTTTGTTTTTAGCCCTTCAGAATTATTTGGGCGTTCATAAAATGGGTTATTACTGAGACCTTCTTCATGTCATGCAATTTCTTTCAATGGAACCAGTATAGCTACGCCGAGGAGTTCGATATGTATGCAATTGGTAAATATCGTGTTTTTTGTTCTTATGACTAAAATTACTGTTTTAAGTTTAAGGCTTCAGTCTCGAAATCAGCGGGCAGCGGGGCGGGAGCAGCGGCGCGGCGGCGCGTGACAATGTATATATTTATATGGATAAGCCGTCTAGTATGAGCGGCGCGCTGCATACTAGACGGCCGCTCCCACCCCGCTGCCCGCTGATTTTGAGACTGCAGCCTAACACGATTTTTTGTTAACGTATGATATAAGAAAAATGTATTGTTAGACAAGCCTATATATATTTAAAACCTAAATCTATTTTAGCTCATCCAAATATTATTACCACTTATATAACATTTGATAAAAATACTTTTGATAATTTTATTATCAAAAGTTAAAACTAAAGCATTCACTTTACAATAATTTATTTTTCAGTGTCCGATGACTACGACTCAGATGGCGGGGAGGGGAGCACCACACCCGCTCCTGAAATGAACGAAACAGTACAAGAACCACAGGAGGAGTTATTCTCGTGCGACCACCGAATAACATTGTACATTTTAAACCAATCCTACTTCCTCAACTCGATGGGCGTCTCTCCAGTTGTCTCAGAGGAGAAACCGGAAAAGTGTCACTCGCCGTACTGGGCAACGTTGGTCACGAAGACCAATCTGCTTTTGGTCGTCGTTGACAAAAATTACAAAGACCGGGAGTCTTCGTGCGATCCTCTCCCAAATTCTACGGAACCTGAACCGACTAAGAATTCCACGACGAGTCGAGAACCTTGCCACAAGTTGGACCTGGGTGGCCTGATGAGACGGAGACTGGAGGGATGTTTCACGTATCATGACAAAGTATGTACACTGTACAGTAAAATCACGTGGCTAGTTACCGTCGGCTAACGTAACATACGAAATAGCAATTTGTGTATTTTGTATCGTAACATTTGCCGACTTTGGTCTTGAACTTAAGATACAAAATTTGGTAAGATAAAGGCATTAAAAGTTAATTGAAATTAACAAGAATTATTTATCGGTCAACATTTTAAAATTGCCAGTTCATTTATAATCATGTTAAAATTTCCGCTCCCATACAGTTTGTTTAATTTATCAAATTAATAAAGTAACGACAAGTATCAGTACAATTTAATTATTACTTAAGGGCCACCGCACATTCGTAATCTATCAGGAAAAATTATTATTAGTCCATACTGACTACCGGTAGTCACTATGCAGTTCATAATAGTTTATATGAAAGTCGCGCATTAGGCGATTAACAATGGACTCCAACTCTATACCTACTTTGATTTAAATCAAAGACATTGTACACGTAAAGTAACAGGCTTTTAGCTCATAAATGTTGCACGTTGTTACAGGAAAACAACATCACAGCATGTGGAAGAGGAAGTCTTGCGACATCTAATGCGTTGACTTTTGTCGCGGCTACTGCATTTGCCTCGTTACTTAGTTTCTTAATTTCATAAGTTACTTACGTTACGTTTGTGTTAAAGTGTTATAGATTTATATTTACTATTTTGGCAATAAATTTATTATCCTTAATAATCGTTTCATTTATTAACAATAATAGGCATGTTTGATAACATGACCCCCCCCGAGCGATTGATAACATGACCGCCCCGAGCGATGGCATATTGACCTATTTCAATCGAATTTACGAATCGATGAGTTCTGTAGGTGCCTATCTATCAGAGCCACAAGTTGTCAAAACAAAATGTTGGTCAGTCGGTCCGCGCAAGGAACGCGGAGCGCATGCCCGCCCGGCGGCACCCACGCCTGCGCACGACGCGTTTCTACGTTATCAATTGTAGTCATACATTTTCTAATACATGTTCCTTTAAAATATTGTTTAAAGCCAACCGTAATTCCTCTAAAACCAACATGAAAGAAATTTAAAAGTCAGACCGAAGAAATTTATTGTGTGTCTGATGTGCAACCGCGTTGGTATAGTCTTATCGTTGCTTCTTTTTTTATCCCTCGAATCCAGGGATTGTTCCGCGAGTTCACAATATGATGCCGTCAATAAAATATCTCTCAATACGTAAGTAACTATTTCAGCTCGACTCTGATAAAAATATTGATGAGTAGTTTAATTTGCGATATCATATTTTTAGCGTTCAAGGATGGGCAGTTAAACTTGGAACGGAACTTTATCATTTTGGCGAATTTATCACCAGGAAAAAGGAAGTTCAAGACGTAAGTTTATAATTGAGTATACGATATTGTTGTTAATTATACGATCATAAAATAGTAAGATGCCGTTGCTAAGTAGTTTTATCTCCTATGCTGAGAACAGTTGAGGTTGACCCATATTTAGATTTTAAACGATTACTAATAATTGTGGTTAGATTTCTTTTAATATTCTGTCGTGTTGAGTCAGAAGAAGAAATCAGAAGAATGTTATACTTTTTGTTCATATTATATCAGACTATTTATTTGGTCTTTTCGTAAATTACTTTAAAGCTAGGCCGTGTCATTATAATGTCCACAATAATAATATATATTGAATACTTGTACTATAGAGTTTTAAATCAGCTCAAATCGAATCAAGAGATGGAGAAAAGCTGGTACAGAGTATGGCCGATGATATTCGAGGCATGATGGAACTTAAAATAAGTGCTGTAAAACGTATAGTAGAAGCCGCCGAAAACATGGCATTTGATAAACAAAATGAACCTGTACCTGAAGATTATCAATTCTATAATAGTAAAGAAATGGAAGATTTATACGAAGACCTATCAATGACTACGACGCCTGAACCAGAATTTAATATGGAGAATTGGATTATACGACCTCCATCGAAGAATGCACACTTACTTCAGAATCCACACTTTTCAAATATACCAGTCAACACAAATTTTAGTAGCGTTCACGTACCGACAAATGTTTATGCGTGGGGTAAGAAATACGTTCTAAATAACTTTTGATCGTAAAATAATCACTTTTGGTCGTAAATTACTGATGATTATAAATAGTTTATACATTTGCTCCTCTGTTTACATCGTAAATGAAAACCGAATGCTCATTGTTTTCATTGCAGCGACTGAAGTAATTAAAGGTATTCATTGGTCAGAGGGATTAGATACACATTTCATGAACAATTACCAGAGTGATCCGACATTGTCATGGCAGTATTTTGGTAGTTCAACTGGATTCATGAGGCACTATCCCGGTAAGCGTATTTTATCTTAAAATACGTCGCGAGAAACAAATAATTAAATGTGTTCTAATAATTATGAAAATATTTTAGCAATGAAGTGGCGCGCAGATCCAGTTGATATTTACGATTGTCGGACAAGAGCTTGGTATATGGAAGCGGCTGCTAGTCCCAAAGATGTAGTTATCTTAGTAGATAGAAGCGGATCTATGACTGGACAAAGAAGAGACATAGCTAAACATGTAGTAACAAATATTTTGGATACATTAGGGAATAATGATTTTGTCAGCGTCATGACATTTGCTGATACCGTAGAAGAAATTGTACCTTGTTTCGAAGATTCTTTAGTTCAAGTTAGTATTTTTGCCATTGTTATAAATTACTACGTTATTTTACGATTGAAAGTATGTACTTGTAACATTAGAGTAAATATGTTTCAGGCGACGTTAGCAAATCTGCGGGAACTTAAATTAGCTTTGGACAATTTCGAAACAAACGAAATAGCAAATTTCTCTGCAGCGTTAACAAGGGCCTTTGAACTTCTTGAAATTTACAGAAACAATAGCGGCGGCGCCAACTGCAATCAGGTACAAGTTTGATTATATTATGCAAAATGTAGGTAATGTTTAAAAACATCCAACTCTAGCAATCACTGTTCTTAAGATACAGCCTGACGGACGGACGGATGGATAGACAGACGGACAGACACCGAAGTCTATAGTGTAGTATAGTATTACTGATAATAGGGTCTCGTTTTTACCCTTTGGGTACGGAATCCTAAACATAACGGCAGAAATTTTTAACAACTGTTTTTTTTACTTTTTAATATTGAAATGTAATGCACATATTTCATCTTCCAGGCCATAATGCTTGTTACGGATGGCGTGCCCTACAACTATAAGGAACTATACGAGAAATATAATTGGAAATACGACACTCCAGTAAGGGTGTTCACGTACCTGATAGGTCGCGAGGTAAAGGTAGTACCACTCCAGGTATTACTGTTTGTCGTAGTCATTGTGCGACCTGCATAATGCCTTCCCCTTTGAACCTATTACCAGTAACCTTGAATGTGGTACTATGTCTTTCTAAAACTTACTTTTAAGTGCATGTGTCTTCATGTCTCTTCCATCCTTCCGACATTTTCATCGCTTTGCTTATAGATTATCTGTTTAGATGTAAGGGCTAAAACGTATGGCGCTCATTGTTTGTTTGTGTAGTGTTATGTCCTTCCTGTTTGTGTTTTTCTTATTAGTATACTTTTACATATTAACCCTTCGATCGCGGATTCTTGGAAATGCTATTGTATTCTATTGTTGTCGCGTCCACCGGTGCTCGTATGGGGCTTGATGAGTTAATATAACTACAAAAATATCGCACACGAGTAACAAAACAATATTAATGACCTCCTCTTTTCTTTTATTATGTTCCATGGCATCAACATTTAACAGATACCATTAATTACACAGCACATTCATTACAACGAAATTCAGACACATTACATATATGTAGCCATCATAGATCTGATAATAATCACAACTCGAGATAGTGAGTCATCTCATGAAATATTTGGAATGTATTTATAACTGAAAAGCAAATCACAGGTGGCTGACGTAAGAGAAGTGAAGTGGATGGCCTGTGCTAATAGAGGATACTACGTGCATCTAAGTACGTTAGCTGAAGTGCGGGAGAGAGTGCTGGAACACGTGAACGTGCTTGCTCGTCCTTTGGTATTGCAGAGGGAGAAGCATCCAGTAGTATGGACACCAGTTTACGCGAATGTGACGGTAAGATTCTTTGGGAATGTTATAATAAAACTATATCAATAAATCATAAATTATATTCTATACATGCGAATTAAATTATGGAAAACCTACGATAAAACTTAATGTAACATGTATGAGAAATTTAGAAAGATTAACTTTTAATTGCACCTTTGTCAGGATCCAAAAGTAGCAGATTACCTGTGGGAGCAGCGGGAAAGAGCAGAGCAGAAGGAACGTTTTATGAGCCAACGCCGGGATAAAGTGCTGTTCAACTCTGAAAAAGAACAAAATCGTAGATGGAAGATAACGCAGGTAATGAAACAATAATAATTTTACAATTGGATTAACAATATGAGGAAGAAAATTAGGTATGAATAGTTTTTTAGGGTTCCGTACCTCAAAAGGAAAAAACGGAACCCTTATAGGATCACTTTGTTGTCCGTCTGTCCGTCCGTCCGTCTGTCAAGACCCTTTTTCTCAGGAACGCGTGGAGGTATGAAGCTGAAATTTATATCAATTACTCAGGTCTACTGTCCCTTGAAGCTGTGAAAAAATCAAACTTCTAAGCCAACGCAATCAAAAGATACAGCCGTTTATGCCGCAAATTTTCGACACTTGCAAGGGAATCAAAACCTACAGGGTGCTTCCCGTGAACTCAGAATCTTGAAATTTGGTACGAAGCAACGTCTTATAGCATAGATAAAGGAAAAATTACGAAAACCATAAATTTTTAGTTACATCACATAATATATTTTTTTTTAATAATTTTAAACTTACTACCCATTTCCTCATAAACGCGTAGAGGTATTAAATTGAAATTCATACCAAATACTCAGGTCTATAATACCTTTAAGCTGTAACAAAATCAAACTTTGTAAACCTTGCAGGTTTGTACGGAACCCTCGGTGCGCGAGTCCGACTCGCACTTGGCCGGTTTTTTTTTTTCACTTAACTTGACGGTAAATTGTATTCTTACATTCATTTCCAGATGAAGCAGGGTCAGTATAGCGAACTTGGAAATTCACGCTACCAACTTATGACTTCAGTATCAATGCCGGTTTACGATTTGCGACACAACGAGGTAAGATCGCTTTTTATATGGTAGTTCTTTAGTTGAAATAATTTTATGGCCGTTAAAAGAGAGCAAAATAGGCAACATTTATAAATTACTGGTAATTTGTTTTGCTTAAACAAACGTTGACTCATTTTGTTCTCTTTTTTGTGCAAATAAACGGACCTGGCGAACAAGCGCCATTTTTCCAAATTTAAAATTTTCCCTTGCATGAACGATTTATAGCCCTATTTTTACAGATTGGTTGTTCTATATTCTACCTATTGGACGTAAGCTCTTTCTTCTTAATATTATCTTCATACTCTGAATTTTTAGATCTAATCTATATAATGTATTTTATTACCAATACCTTCTAATAATACTCAGTTTTGTTTGATGATTTCCCCTCAGAACATCACAGAGAATGTACTGATAAATGAAGCTTACTGGGTATCCGTTACGAAAGAGGTATTGAACTACACTTAGAAAATTTAAATGATTTTAATGTAAAGTATATATGCAAGATACGAGAGAATTTTTCATTTAGTTTTTGGATTTCAGTAACGGTAAAATGTTATTTGGCCCCGTTAGCGATGCAACTGTCCCCGATAGAGGTCGGCAGAGCGGTGTCTGTCGCTAGCCGGCTCATATTGTGTTGTTGGACCCTTTGGCTTACCGTAGAAGTAGTTTTCTACTAGATAGAGTAGACCACTAGGGTATTGACATATAATTTTCTATCAATTATTATAATCAAGTTAATTATTTCGTGCAAGAGTCATTTTCGCACACTTTGTAATAAATAACTTGTATTTTGCCTGATCTAGTGATGTCTTCGTAGAGACACGTTAACGGTTGACTCGTAACATGAAAAATAAATGTAAATATTTTTCATTAAAAATTTTCAGCCCGACATGAGAGACGTACGGGGCTTTTCTATATTGTGTATTTTATTGATTTCATTGTACTGCATTTGCAGAATGATACATTACTTATAATATTCTACAGCTACTAGTGTATATAAGTTACATGATAGAGGATACTGATTTTAGTGGAGGTTGTTTCAGTGCATTTATCTATATGTTGTTATATTTTATTGCATTCGTTCGTCCACAATCGCAGTCCGTAGAGGAGAACGGCCAGAGAGAGGTAGGCCCACGAACTCATAGACTCGAGTGAACGGTGAAGGATGACTGGTGATGCGAATAACAAAAACTTAATTCCATAACATAACAAAAACCTAAGACTATCTGCAGAATTCAACATAATTGGCAATGATTCACTCATGCATAAATTTATTATTTTTACTAAAGTTACTTATACTTTTAAATTAAAAATATCTAATTAAAATGTCAACAGATACCTACTAACTAATAAGGACTAAAGGATAAGGTTACGGTCCGATCTAGAAGTAGTGGGTGCTTAGAAATATCGGTAGAGTTTTTGGAATATATAACTCCTATTTACAGTAGAATTATTGCTAGTAATCATTATAATTAAAACTAGAACCTTAAAGGTATCGTAGTTTGTTTGGTAACTAACGGGGCGTAGATGCTAGTCGGAACTATTTGCTAGACTTACGAGAATACTTACGAGAGTAGATATATGATTTGAGATGAGACAATATGATTGAATAGTAGATAGTGACACAGTCTACTAACAAAGTCATTCGAAGTCATATGGACAGATATAGTGCAGGATACCACTAACTTACAGATCCTGCAGAATTATCTCGTCACGTGGCTTTTTTCTGTCTGCGTGTAGTGAGACTGTGATAGTATTAACTTATGTTTCCATTTTAATATATTTTGGATTCCTAATTGCTTTTATCATCTTAATTTTTTTAAAAGTAAGAGTATGAGCATCATGGATGTATATCAGTTAACTTTTAACCATATTTATCCAGGTCAATAATCACTCCTGACCTTGGACATTTTTATATTGATCAATATTCACTTTGATAACTTTATTGTAGTGTTGAGTGATAACATTTTAGTAGAATCAGAATAAGAAATTAAAGTATAAGAATAAAATATTGATAATGTATTTTCAGATGAGAATTGCTAGGTTATTAGGCGTCGCTGGGACCGATGTCCCTCTATCGGAAATACAAGCTTTGATGACACCCTACAAGGTAAATATTACGAAGACAAATTGTTATTAATTCTGGTTGGATCTGGTTAAATTTTGTAAATGTCCATGATCAAAGCTATCATCACGAGTAGTCTGGATGGAAGAAAAAATATCATTAGAATAAACCAGACATGAAACATCATACATTTAATGAATAGTTTGAGTAGATCTAAATTTACTGAGTAGAAATAAAAAAAGACCTGGGAAAGCCGAAGTTATAAAAAAAAATGTATGTATTGAAAAATTTAAATGTAAAAGAATAATTATTTTTCAGGTAGGAGTGAATGGATATGCTTTCATGGTTACAAATAACGGATACATATTAATACACCCGGACTTGAGACCAGTGGTAAGTATAAGACTTTTTTAACTTAAAATAACAAAATTATTGGTTAAAAATAGTTATGTTAAACACCTAGAAACTTTCAATAATACAATTTTGACTGTCATTATTAAACGAGTCGACGATTTTCAGTTTCAGCAAATCTTGAAACCAAGTTACAACAGCGTGGACATGATAGAGGTGGAATTATTCGATGACGATAGAAGTCCGAGAAATTTCAGCAAAGAACTTACTGCAGTGAGTTTTGCAATATTTATTTTTTCTTTTTAAAGACACGGGGGCTAATTATACTCATACCTAGAAATTTGAGGATGATAAAGAATATAAAATAATTTATTTTTATGTGTGATTCCAGCTCAGGAAAGAAATAATAGACCAAAAAACTGGAAATAAAGCGATGAATGTGAAATATCATATGGATGACATGGTGAGTAATAACGTTTCGCAAAAGTTATTGTTTTAATAAGAACCGACTATAAGACGTAGAAAGTTATCATGTACAACATATCAATTCAAATCGAATCACATAGTACCTAGAAGTAAAGTAATATAGAAAATGTTGTATCCGAAAAAATCGGCCAAGTGCGAGTTAGAGTCGCGCACGTAGGGTTCCGTACCACAATAGAGCAAAAATAGTAAAAAAAAAGTGTTTTGTATGCCCCTCTTAATTAATTATTTTATTTAAATGTTATTATTAATTATTAAATTATAAAAACAGCTGAGTATTTTGTGAACATTTCAGGTGCCTACCTGTTGTCATTATTGACGGACGGACAGACATCGAAGTCTCAGTAATAGGGTCTTGTTTTTACCCTTTGGATACGGAACCCTAAAAAATTAAAGGATATCTAATACTCATTAGCATAACATTATTTATACAAAAACAAAACATTACACTTGGGAGTGGGACGGCTGTGAGGTCACGGAATGGGCCAAGCGGAAGATCGGCATGCCAACACTGCCGAGCTTGGTCCAATTTGCGGCTGATTTAGTTAATAATTTTATTGTTATCATTATCTAATATATAAAATACCCGTGTTACGGTGTGCGTAATTGAACTCCTCTGAAACGGCTCGACCGATTTTCGTGAATCTTAGCGAGCATGTCGGCTAGGGTTGAGAATCGGACAACATCTACTTTTTATAATGATAAGTGTTGAATAAATAATAGTAAATTATTGCAACTCGAGACTGACGGCGATCATTGTTTGTGCGACGGGATAGCGATAGACGTTGCCATGGTGACATACTTATTTAGTCACTTCAATAAAATAATATGGGCGAAATATTTTATATGGCAAAACAACGTTAACCGGAACAGCTAGTAATAATGTAAAATTACTTAATTATCCTATTTTAATTTTTTGTATCTTTATAGTAGTAATAGCTGCAAATAAATATTAATTCTGTTCTATTTCCAGAAAAGAGTCGGTCGCGGTAAGAAGCACTACTACTGGACGGGCATCAGCGACTCACCGTTTACTCTCGTGGTGACCATCCCTGAGAACTACGGCCGGCACCGCATCACACCGCCACCCACTGACGACATACACAGACTGTCACTCACCTCCAAGAACATCTCGGCCCTGCAATACCTGTCTGACAACTGGAGCGTCCATCCTGATTGGTAGGTAGAGTAGGAAAGATACGTCAAAAACCATTTTTTGTTAGCCTATAGCCAACGGTGGCGCTGGAGCGAGACAAGTGGAATACCCTGGGGGAGGCCTTTGCCTTAGCAAAGACCTGCTGACAGTGGGATAGTATAGGCTAACAAAAACTAATAATTGAGATTAATATATTCATGCTTACAGAGGAAGCAAAGCTAAGCATAATGTTGAAAATTGATATAAGAACATAAGACAGTTAACCTATATCAATTTTCAGGATTCGGCCTCCGATCAATAATTCTTTTTAACAGCCGAAGCTAAATTAGGATGTGCCCTACCCTATGCCCACAGCGTATATACCTCTAATTTACCAATCTAGTCCAAATATATTCATAATTCTTTAGATCAGAAAAGATAAGAAAATTTAATTGCGAGCCAAAATTCAAGTTATCCCAGTAGTCATGAAACTATTTTGGCATTTTACTGAGATGTTCAAGGTTTAATCGAAGTAAAAGATGGCAAATTTGAAGAGGTATCAAAAATTGCAATAAGTTTACTTTCGCAGGCTTTACTGTCGTCACTACGAGCGGACGTTCTCAACACCAGAAGAGGAATTGCTGTATTTCCTAGAAAGAGTAGCAAAACCAGGGTGGAGATGGCCCGCAAAACCCAGACCTCCCGAGCATCACAAGAATAAAGGCCATGAACGGCACAACGAAGGTATTTTGTGAGAAAATAAAAATAAGAATGAAATTTTTAATATGGCGAAAGTGTGTCTAAAAAAAATTCAATTTTAGGAACCCTAGAAGCACGCGAGAGGAAGTCATCCAACCCACCTCCACGTAATGAATACTACTGTAAGTTTTTTTTTTAAATCTGAAAGCAAATAAGAATAATCTTACTAATATTATAAATGCGAAAGTCCGTTTGTTTGTTACCTTTTCACACCCAAACCGCTAAACTGATTTTGCTGAAATTTTGTATGGCGATACTTTTGAGTCCCGGGAAAGGACATAGACTTTTTATTACGGAAAAAAGTACGGTTTCCGCACGATAAACGAGTTTTAGCGCAACGGAGATGCGGGCGTCATCTAGTGGTGATATAATATTTTGTCATGCATTGTATTAGTAGTACGAGAATATTGAAAACACAATCTTTCATGCCTTTACTTAAGACCGGGCTCCCAAAATTATCTAAACACGCTAGCCCCGCCTACACACCCCGCTATCCTCCAATTGTGATACAATGATTCCATGAATCGTGCCCGCATGAATTGTATTTTGCGCTGCAAAGCGCTAGTGAACAATATCGCGTAACAACGGTCCGGCGCATTATAGCACGAAAGTAAAGTTCGCTAGACCCAAAAATGTTTTTGATGATTACTTAAAAATTAAATACAATACTAATATTTTCTTTAGCTATTATTTTATAAAGTGTGTTATTGTAGTAGTGCAAATTATTTAACGATAGTAACTCAATAAGTGTAACAGATATTTGTTGAAAAGCCCAGAAATATTCATAATTTCGAAAAATAAAACTATCGAGTCAAAATAAGTGAATCGTGTTTTTGGTTAGCCAAATATCAGATAAATATATATAATACAATGATTAAATAAATCTCAATTTCATTTAAGTCAATCGTCTTCCGGGATCTTAATACCTATTAGAAAACACAGCAAAATTTGACAGCCCGGTCTTAATTGTTTCAAACGAGTGTCGAAAAATTTCAGGTGACCACGGGCTCATGCAAGCTCTTGTGTACGACGCGAGGAACACAGCATGGTTTAACAAAAGCATTTCAGAGTCAGCTTCAGATGAGAAAGCGTAAGTATTTCAAACAATATTCCTTACTAATAGTGTTATTAAAACGTAAATTAACTTTACATTACTTAACGTCAATGATACGGTTCCATCCATTTTGGAGGATTCGCTGCCTCTTTATCATTTTGTCTACATTATTGAGTCAAATCGAAATATTTATTCTGCCAACATTTAAAGTTCCACATTTCAAAACTTATTAATTGATTGAGACGAAACATTTTATGTGCCAGCCCTTTGACAAAAGTGATTGGACTCCTACCAAGGTAACTAAATATTAGGTTTTCCGTTATTCCTTTTTCTATTGCTGCCGTGTAAGTATGTTTGGTAAGGATGTCCTTGATTTAAAACAAAGTACTTGATCCGAAGCTAATAATGTTCAATTTTCACCGTGGCTTTATGAAACTGTTAGCTCTTCAGCGTTGGGTCGAAACACAATTCAATAATAAAAATTATAGACGGATACGTGTGAAAGCTGCATTATAAAATGAAACTCCTGCATCCTGCATTCAGCATCCTCCTGGGAACAAACTCACATAGGACGAAGGCTAAACCTTTAAGCTGATGGAAATGCCTACCTAAGTAAAATGTTCCAAAATAAAAAAGTACTTAAAAGGAGATTCAACTAACTTCAAATGGACATGATACAAAAACAAAATATAGGTCCTCCTTAAATAAAGACTTACTTACTTACTTATAATAATAATTTAGCAAACCAGGATTGTAAGTATCTACTGTTTATTTTTAAAATTAACGTGTAGCAGCTTCAAGGACACCGTAAGTATATAAGTACATAAACTTAAGAACAAGTGGTGGGCTTGAAAATAACACAAACAACACATAAAATAGATACGAGGACGTGCAAAAACGGCACTATAAAAATACCCAAATCTACGAAATAGACACGTTCCATATAATATATAAAATCATATGTACTATCGAAAACACCTGCAAGGAAATTAAGAAAGTTTTCTTTTTCAGAGCGGAATTCATTCAGCGTTTCGGCTACATCGTGGCATTCCTAGCGACACACAGCGGCCTCACTCGCTGGCAAATGCACCCACCGAAGGAACACAATGACAAGTAAGACCAAGTTAAATTTCGCCTAACTAATCCTAAATCTTACTATTAAAACTATGCAGCTAGTACAAAATATGGATCAAAATTGCAAAAGTGCGATAAGCAAAACTGAGAAATTGCGCCTAGAATCCAGATTAGCGCGGCGTGGCTGGCTGTGACTGGACAGTGGACATATTATGGTCTCGACTCTCGAGATGCATTGTTCAGAAATTGTAAGTCGTCCACATCTGCGGACACACGCACATACACACTCTGAAATGGTTAACAGGCCACAGTTCGGGAAGCAGTGGCCACGGGCGATCGACGAGGTGTGGTACCGGCGTGCGGTGGAGCAACATGGCGTGGACCCTCTGAGCTACGTGTACAGCGTCGACATGAGCACCGACAGATCACCACTCAACGTGAGCACGGCGGTGGTGACGGCGGCGCACGCGGTATTCCACGGTGATGGCCACCGGAAGGCCCCCGCTGCTGTCGTCGGCTTCCAGTTCAAACACGAACGCCTCAGCGAGTGGTTCGAGAATATCACTTCGTCGGTATGGATTCACTTACACCAATTTTTTTGTTATTTTAAATACGCGAAATGTTCAAAATTTATGCAAATGTGCAAAGCAGCTTAATGAAAGAAGAAATTGAGAGATTTCAGTGCACACTAGATTAGAAATTACAAATTCGTTTATAACTCCAACATCAAAATCATAACCTTGAAACAACAAGTTTTGAATCCTAACGCTTACCCATGGAAAAGCAGTAAATACCATTCAGAAGAATGAAAAAGCTTACGTAGCTCATACATCATTTAAACTAAATTGACACTAGTTTCTCTTAAAGAAGCACGAAAGCCTATATGATTCCTTGTGTCTCCATTTCAGTGCGAACACAACAAGTGTGTCACTTGCATGAACAACAACTGGGAGTGCTACTTGGTGGATAACAATGGATGGGTGATCGTCAGCAAGGAAACCAAACACACCGGACAATTCTTTGGAAAGGTACGATACCTTATTCAGCATTTACTCATTACGTCATCTGTACCAAGGCCAAATTGCTTGATATAATTAGGGCTAAACCGATTTAGCAATCTATCTAGAATTTAGATATATTAAATTTATTTATTTATTTATTTACTATGCCAACGCCAAAATGCTTGATGCAACTGGGTTAGTCCCAGTTGCATCAAGCATTTTGCCACTTTAATAATCAATGTTCCTGTCAAAGCAAAATGTAATTAGGCTTAAACTATTCCAGATACGTCCTGACATCATGATGAAGTTAGTAGAAGACGAAGTTTTCAAAACGGTCCACATTGTCGACTATCAAGCGGTCTGCTTTAGGGAAAAGAAGACAACAAATCCAGCAACTATGCTACTGACGGTAACTATTTACCAATCAATTAGGTACCTACACCATGCAATATCAATTATCATCAGCCTATGACAGTTTAAAATTCACCAATAAAACATCACACCAATTTTAGCCGTTGGAAAATCTGCGTCTGATCATGGTATGGATACTAAGCACGACAATGTGGTTCTACAACTCTATCGCGGTAGGCCTCAGCCAGGCTTCGAGTTACCCGTTCGACTATGGTAAGCAACAACCTATTCTTTATTTGTGTCGTACCATCAGTGTCAGCATCTTTGTGGAGAAGTTAGACATAACTTGGAATTTAGTGAATGGTTCACTTGCGCCAGTCTGGGGGAGTCAAACCTTGGTTACATATCATGTCATCTCCCTCCTTCGTAGTGTGTTAAAATGTATAACCGACCAACTGAGTATACGCTCTACTGCTTATGTAAGGAGATTTAGGCAGAAAAATATTTTTTACTACTCGAGGAAAATACCTCTCATCACTCATATATTATTGGTAAATTTCCCCAAAATTCGGGTAGACATTTTTTTTGTCTGAGCGTGTTACGTAAGTAGATATAGTAAACCCAGAAGTCACTTATTGATTTTACCACATTTTATAGGAAAGAGAAGGCATGATGTCAACAAAAGATTCGCAATAATCCAGATTTGTGCTAGTGGGTCTGGCTGTTTGGAGCAATGGCAAATAAATGTTGCTCTTGAAGTTGTCAGCATGCCTCGTCTATTGCATGACAACGAGCACAGCTGCATAACGTTACAGAAATATAACCGTTTAGTTTGATGTCATTAGAGTGGACAATAGTAATAGTAGTACGAGAGTTAAGTTGTTAAAACATTGTTTATCACAGTGAAGTTAAACGGGTTGACGAAACGAATCTTTGATCACAATATATCTCTATCAGTTTTTGGTCTTCTTCGAATGGTATCTTACAATGCACACACAACACTGAAAATGTGCATGTCGGAACTGACACACAATAATAGTATGTAATAACTAAATTCTTCCATGGAGTCTTCATTGGATTGTAGTAAAATACGACAGTAGTAACGACTCCATTATGTTTTCAGAGTATGTTACACCCACTGGTGAGTTTATATACCGAGCACAGTAGACAGTGTGGCCAACTGCACTGAAACAACTTTTCAAACTCCGTTCCCTCTCAATTCTATTTATGTAGAACAAAATGTAGATTCAAATTTGGAATGCGCATGAAGTAGAAAGAAGATTTTAACCATAACAATTGAAACTTAGATATTACTGATTCGATTTCATTTAGCATAAAATATCTATTTTAGATCCGTACCCTAGTATTAATAATTTCTCTATATTATCGACTAGAAATCAAAAAGTTTATGATAACTAACGACATAATAATATGCATAAGTTTTGTTACCATTTAATTGTTTGAAACGACAATACCCTTTACGCTTATATGCTACTTTTAAAAAATAAATTATACTTATAAAATTGCATGTTTATATGATTATATTTCTCGCTTATAGGCCCCTTCCGCTGTAACATTTCACTTAAACCCATACAGCTTTTGATACCGATAGATTCGAATTCACTAGGAAGTCTTCACGTCCAAATTTTACATGTTTTATGGAATTAAAACTCTGCATGTTATTACAACACCGCCAATACCAGATATTAACGGTTTTCTTTATAACAGTTGCGTACCAGAACTACGAAAATGACGACGAAACGGATGACCCGAACGTATCGAAACCACCTCCGAGGATCGTAGAACGAGACTTCGAGAAGCTAGTCCTAATAAACAGAACGAGGCCGACACCTTGCGACCGCGAGATGTATCTCTACCAGTTGGACTACAAGAATTTGGACGAGAAGCTCAACAAACCGGCTAAGGAGTGCGAGAGGCCGTTCTACGCTCAGGTCGTGAACTACACCAATATGTTGCTGGTGGTCGTAGACGCGCTCTGTTCGGTGAAGGAGGGTGTAATGCTACCGTCAATAGACGCGACCGAAGTTCAGTACAATGAGTCGCTGCCCTGCTTGAAGCACATGCATCCGCTGTACAGAAAACAACCTACGTCGTGTATAAGAAACCATACGGAGGTAGGTATAAGTATTAAAGGCAAATCAAAATTGTAGTGTTTTGTTACGGCGATTATAAATATCCAGAATCAGGCCGCAACATCAGGGAAGTTATACTTGTACAACCCGCTAGGTGTATACCATAAAGTTAATATACCTAGTGGAAACGATTACGAAAACGACGACGAAACGGACGACCCGAACGTATCGAAACCACCTCCGAGAATCCTAGAACGAGACTTCGAGAAGCTGGTCCTAATAAACAGAACGAGGCCGAGACCTTCCGCTAGGTAATTAAGGGTGAAGCCAAACGAGCGCAATTTGTGAGTTGTGAGTTGCAGAATTTCTGCCGCGTAAATATCTTTTCCTACAAATCATGACTCACAAAATTACGCTCGTGTGAATCAAACAGGACTTTTGTATGAAACTAATGCAGCAGAATTCTGCCGAACCGAAATTCTGCGACTCACAACTCACAAATTACGCTCGTTTGGCTTCGCCCTAACTTTATGGTGTATACGTACGTATCTTGCGATAGGTAAGCATTCGGTGTTTGACAGCAGAATGCAGATATTTCGCAATATCTGTTTCTTGCTCACCTGTCGCAAGATACGTAATCATTTTGTGGGTCAAAATATCTGTAGACTAGATTTGAGATGGCTATGTTTTCGCATACAGGAGTAACCACAGACATAGATCAAGATAGATACCGCATGTGTATGTACAGCTTGGCAAAGAAGAGTGTGGATTAAATGAGGGCGCTTTTCTTTAAATATAGGCAACCCTACGCTTTGCTTTTGACACAATATATACTAGAGTTGACAAGTAATGTAGTGTTGTCATAAATAAAAACTCTTAGTTCCAGCTGTCACCGCGTCAGACTCTTCTTTGCCAAGCTGTACGTCAAGTGCCATATCGCGTTCCCAAACGACGCGACGAGCAATGCTCGTCTTTCGAAAGTCTGTTCTTTAGTCTGCAATCGGGATCGGACGTCAATCAGAATTTTAAAATTGCCTAAATGCCTAATTGTGCCGTATTGAGCTGTAGAAATTCGAATAGAAACGTTGGCCTAGATAATGGACACTTATCATCGGTACGTCACAGTAGGTAGGAAAAAAGTGGCACGCTCGTTTTCATACATATGGAGGGACATGCGATATCTATCTTGATCTATGTCTGTGGAAGTAACACTTAGTGCGGGCGCTGGATAGAGTTAGAGTATGCAAAATGAGAGGGACCGCATTCGGTGTATGGGGTTGAATTCGGAAAAGCGTGCAGATTATCTATGTTGCCAGGAGTCGTTTTGGTCCATTTTTTTACAACCCACCCAAGTGCCCGTTCTAACTCCGCTTTGTTACGCTTTTGCGTTTCCAATCTCGCCGGCGCATTCATCCCGAATTTCCCAACAGAATGTAATAATAGTAATCTTTAAACTTTTTTTAGGAAAGCAACGTTCAAATGTGCGGTCGTGGCTGCCTGATACAACAGAGTATAGTTTTAATTATTTCCTGTCTGATTTTAATACTCAATTTATTTACATAATTTTGACTGTTTATAAAATATTATAGTTGATAGATATATTTCAGATTTATTATGTAGTTAATTAAAAAAATAATATATCCAGCGGGGACCCCTGTTATCCTAGTCGATTATTTTAAAATGAAGTATGGCAAGATTAAATCTTAACTTCAAAACAAAATTGGCGTTGAGACTCTTTAAAACCTATCGAGGTTGCAGATTACCTTGACTTTCTAACGTTAATATGAATGTTCGTTAACGTTTCTAACGATTAACGTTTGCAAGTTGACTACACAATCTTGTCGCACTTCTATAATAAAACATGTCATGTTAGCATATCAAATTCCAAAAACTTATCAAATAAAATATTTTACTAATGTAATACATTTTTATACATCTTATTGTATAATTTTATTCTGAGGTGCCACAAAGCAAAACGCTATGTTCATATCAAATAAAATTAATCTTAAAATTTATTAGTAAGAATGTTAGCTTCTACTTTTGTTATATTTTGTAAATCAATAGATGTTTTAAACGTTAAGCTAGCCATACACACATGCTATACCTGACAAGTTACCCTGCATGAGTAGATCAAGTCAAGTAGGCTTCAGCCAAGTACGGATACCTTCTCAATTTTGCAAGATTATGTGCTCCAATTTACCAACTAAAACTGTATAGGTAAGCCTGTTAGGTAAACCCCCTTGTGTATGGCTAACATTATAATTTATGTTAAAGTAAATATTTCCGTCCTGGTAACATTGTTGTGCTTAGCTGGGATTGGAATCATTTATCTAAATTGCAAATTTTTTATTTAAAACAAATCAAAGTAATAAGTGTTATGTTACTTCAGTTACATAGTCTAAATGTTAGTTGATGTGATTTTAGTTTTTATCAGAAACTTGTTAAGTACAAATAAATACTCTATTGTGAACATTCACTTGTTTTATTTTTTTGGTATAGCAATTGTTTAAATCATTAATATTAGCTTAAAATAATGTAAGCTAAGCTTTATAATAGTTCTGTGGGTTTTATCAAAAATATAGTACTGCGGCTGGCTAAATGGTGTACCTTCATAAAATTAATGGCTTACCCACATCTCGATTATATTATGCCACATATTACTTGTAATCTACAATTATACATTTTTGCCTACAGTCCGACAAGGCTTTATATGAATGTGTCAAACTGTCAATGGGCGCTGCTGCTGGTAAGGAGAACTGTCAAAAAAGACATTTTTGTATGATAGAAGCGTTAGTTCCTTTTCTCGCCACATTCATAAACAGCCTTGTCGAACTGTACTATAAAACCTGTAAAGTTTTATTAGACTAATATTTAAATTAAAAATAAGCTTAAACTAAATAGTTACATTCAAACTACACCACTATATTTATTATCTAGATTTATTCAGTAACAACACTACAACAATAAAAATACTTTAAATACAATATTTAACACTGTATCATTCACTTACTGTTTCAGTTTTATGTCTATTTATGTAGTCGTTAATCTCCGCCATTATCATTTCATATTTCTGCTGCCTGAGTAGTGATTGTTGCAGTTCTTCCAACTGTGGTCCGCCCGCCATAAATGTTTTCAAACTGTGGACGGTACCTCCGCTCTTTCTGTGCTCTGTTACTCTATCCTGTGGATAGTTGTAGGTACGAATTTTTTCATTTCTATTACTGGAGCCAACCTAAAATAGCAAAAGACACATACTTTAGTTATTTAGAGCAGTAATAAAATAAATTCTGATAAATTGAATTATAATATATAATTCATGTCATATTTTAAATTTTGTAAAGTATTTTATAAATACCTGAGTTTTTCTCTCATTCCTAATTTTAGATGTTTGTTCCTCTTCTTGTTTTTGGAGCAAGAGTGTTCTCAGCTTCTGCATAGCAATTTCTTTATTTTTAATCTGTGACCTTCCCTCTTGACACTCTACAACAGTGCCAGTAGGTGTGTGAATAATGCGAACTGCACTGTCCGTAGTGTTCACATGCTGTCCGCCAGCTCCACTCGCCCGTTTTGTCTCTATCACTAGGTCCCTGTCTGCAATTTCTACTTCTACTTCAGTAGGCTGAGGCAGAACAGCAACTGAAACTGTGCTAGTATGTATACGACCACCTTTCTCTGTGACGGGAATTCGTTGAACACGATGGACGCCAGCTTCAATTCTCATTAACTCGGGTGCACCGTAACCAGAAATTAGCATTGAAGCTTTCCGAATCCCACCTATATCAGACTTTTCTATGGATGCAATGTCTACTTCCCATCCTTTATATTCTGAATACGATTGATATAGTTCAAACAGCTCTCGAGCAAATAACATGGCCTCTTGGCCGCCCGCCCCAGCAGAAACTTCCAGTAGAATGCCCCCATCGGACAAGTGAGGTTCTAATAATATTGATTGCAATTCACCATCAATTTCTTTCATTCGTTTTAGGTAGATCTCAGCTTCCTCTTTTATCATCTTCTTCATTTCATCGTCCTGCCCATCACGTTTATTTAGCTCTTTCAGAGAATCTATACTATCATACAATGCGATTCGTTGTTCTAGCACTGTAACAATCGGTCTTATTTCTTGAAAACGTTGGACTTCTTCAATAGTTCTACGTGACTTAACTAGCAGGTTTTCATGCTCTACCATCAAATATTTTAAATATGTTTGTACAGACGGGTCAGACAAATTGATGGAGTTTTGCGAATTGAGCCGCACGAATGTATCTCGAAGAACATATTTATCCAATGTATTCAAAGATCTTGCACAAATTAAACGTAACAGGGACATTTTTATACATTCACATTTCCCTCTGAACTATTCCAAATATTAATAATCTTTAAATTTAATACAACACAATTTCTAAAATAACCCAAATTATTATCCAATATTCTTCACCTTTTACTTGTGTTTTTGACAATGACTTATGACATTGACATAATCATTTTTTTCATAGGCTAAAACCATTGCCAGAGTCAAGTGTAAAAGTTTTTTCTCAATTATCAAGTCCAAAATCTTGGCAATATTATTGAAATTACAATATTATTGAAAGAACATTGCTGATAAACTCGAAGCTCTCTAGTTTAGAGGTTTTAGTTTAGATGATCGTTGTTAACTACTACCTATTATACCCGAAACTTTACCATTTGTATAAAGCGCCATCTTTTGTTGAGTAGTGAAATTAAAATATTATTTATACGTCGCACAGTGTGATAAAAACCTCGATTTTGTTTCACCGCGTTTTTATTTCAAAATACTATAGTTGATAGCTATATAAACATTAGAGTAAAACTCCTAGATCGATATTCTTTGTAGTTTTTATTTTAAAGAGTGTCAAAGTTGTCATTTTTCCGGGTCATAAATTTGCATAAAAAATTAATTAAAAAAAAACTAATCAAGTAACATTATTTTTTTTATACCAATTGAATAAGCACTTAATACTTTACTTTTTCTCCAAATATGGTTAACCTACTGTGATCAAGTAGGGAGATATTAATTAATTTATTAATTTTAGTTTTTCATTTTTAATTTCACGATTAGATCGAATTAGAAAAAGTTTTAAGCATGAAACGATAGTGTGAGTAATCCTTTAACAATATTATTAAAAATCACACTCTAATAACCTCTGTGTCAGAAGTTATATCCAATTCAATTGTTTTGTACCTAGGGTTGTCACTAAAGGTCTCTTGTTTGATTTTTTCGGTTGATACTTTATTGTCCCCGACTACATCAGAAGGTGATTACTGATTAGATATTGTTTCAGCGTATAAATTCATTAATATACGATATATTTTTTCACTTTTTAGATATTTTTTTATTAGACCTGCCTAAACGTGATCTTGATAATTTTCGTATAGGATATCGATTGCGAATTTGCGTATTAACCGGATAAATCAAACAACAGACCTTTAGTACAAAAAATCCGACTTTTTATAAAAAAAAAATTGAATCGGTTATAACTTCTGACACAGAGGTTATTAGAGTGTGATTTTTAATAATATTGATAAAGGATTACTCACACTATCGTTTCATGCTTAAAACTTTTTCTAATTCGATCTAATCCCAAAATTAAAAATGAAAAACTAAAATTAATAAATAAATTAATATCTCCCTACTTGATCACAGTAGGTTAACCATATTTGGAGAAAAAGTAAAGTATTAAGTGCTTATTCAATTGGTATAAAAAAATTAATGTTACATGATTAGTTTTTTTTTATTAATTTTTTATGCAAATTTATGACCCGGAAAAATAACAACTTTGACACTCTTTAAAATAAAAACTACAAAGAATATCGATCTCGGAGTTTTACTGTAATGTTTATATAGCTATCAACTATAGTATTTTGAAAGAAAAACGAGGTGAAACAAAATCGAGGTTTTTATCACACTGTGCGTCGGTTACCCGTCAATCGTGAAAAAACGAGACACAATAGCTTATCTATTGTTATCGCGGCCACATGTGGCCGCTTGGGGCTTGATGAATTAATTGTATATCGTAAAGTTTATCTTAATTTTATCGTAGGCAAAACGGTTCCCGTGAGATACTGGGATAATAGTCATTGTAATGGAAACCTACATACATAATATTATATGAGTTTGAACCTGAAAATATTCAGAAATTTTAAAAAGCTATGTAAACCGACTTCCAACGACCATACTCATGTTTTCAGACCACATAATTGAACGAGAGGTACCAAACTAACGCAGTATTACTTCTTGAAACCACAGTTTGGTCACGGTACCTATTAACTACCGTAGTTTGGTGAAGGTGTCTTAAATTACCAGGAGTTATCCGGTACCCCCTTTTAAATATCGGAGCTATTCAAAACTACTCCAATCACCCTAGTAATTTTCTGTCGATTATTATTGTTTGGTAAATAATTACAAACGTATGTTCTTATTTAAAAATTTGCCACATTAGCGCCATAACCGCATTACCGCAGCTCTCCTATTGATAGAATTATTAGCTGCTCCCTAAAGAATGGCCGACCACAAGGTCTTCTGCCCACATGTATGGAGTTATTAGCGCTAACGGACGGACAGACGGACATGCTATAAAATTATAACCGCATGTTTCTTTTTAATTCTGGACAAAGGATGATTATTCGCATGTAAACTTCAGGTGGCTACTGCTGGCTTGGAACAATAGTCAATAGATAGGTACTCGAAGGTTAGCGCATGTTATACCTAGGTACGTACACCCAACGATGCGTACACCTACCTACTATTAGTCTTTTACCTATATTAAATTGTTATTTTAATTTTTTAGTAGTTAAAGTAGGTACCTAAGTCTTTTTCTTTTTCTTCTTTTTTGGCAACTTGACACAAATGATGCGTATGTTGTGCCACAGACAAATTGAGATTATTTTTAGGGTTCCGTAGCCAAATGGCAAAAAACGGAACCCTTATAGATTCGTCAAGTCTGTCTGTCTGTCTGTCCGTATGTCACTGCCACTTTTCTCCGAAACTATAAGAGTTATATATACTATTGAAATTTTGTAAGTAGATGTAGTCTGTGAACCGCATTAAGATTTTGATGCAATAATGGAAAAAATATTAAAAATTTTAGGGGTCCCCATAGGTACAACTAAATAAATAACATTTTTTTTTCATCTAACCTATGCGTAGGGGTATCTATGGATAGGTCTTCAAAAATAATATTGAGGTTTCTAATATCATTTTTTTCTAACCTGAATAGTTCGCGAGAGAGACTCTTCCAAAGTGGTAAAATGTGTGTCCCCCCCCCCCCCCCCTCTAACTTCTAAAGTAGGGGCACGATAAGTCTAAAAAAAATATATGATGTACTTTACTATAAAAACTACCAACGAAAATTGGTTTGAACGAAATCTAGCAAGTAGTTTTTTTTTTAATATTATTATATTTAAAAAATAAATTTCTTTCATCTAACCTATGCTTGTGGGGTATCTATGGATAGGTCTTCAAAAATCATATTGAGGTTTTTAATATCATTTTTTTCTAACCTGAATAGTTTGCGAGAGAGACTCTTCCAAAGTGGTAAAATGTGTGTCCCCCCCTTTAACTTCTAAAGTAGGGGCATGATAAGTCTAAAAAAAATTTATGATGTACTATGAAAACTACCAACGAAAATTGGTTTGAACGAAATCTAGCAAGAAGTTTTTTTATACGTCATAAATGGTAAACTTAATTTAACTTTCATTAAATCAATTGAAATATAAAAATAAATCAAAAACCTTTTAATTTCATAAAAACAAACCTTATTGCTGCTGCGGAACCCTTCATGGGCGAGTCCAACTCGCACTTGGCCGGTTTTTCTTATTATGGCACTTCGGCTATGAAACCATAGCCAGTGTCGAGTAAATGGCGGGAAACAATGTTCTAGTATAGTCTATTATAGAACAATTTTTAGCATCGTTTTAATATATCGTCAGGTCTAAAGTCTAGTCAAACTACATCACTTTCTTACACTTGTGCATGAAAACGAATATCTAATTGTTAATATCCTACCAATATTACACATTGAAAACCCAGATAACACAATTTTAGGAAAATAATACAAAAACACAACATCACTCTTTCACATTCCCGGCAAAACTCCTAGGTAAGTCTATGACCTATGTTATTTAAGTCGTTTATCTACCTACCGAATATTGTTAAGAAATGCGAATAAAGCGCATCACAGACGGTGAAGATACTATAATATTTTATCTTAAGATGCCCAAATATAAAATATTATAGTATCTTAGGCTATCACACACGGCTAAGATACGATATTATTAAAAATCTGTTCATTTCCTTACGAGTCTGCGTTGGTGCCACACGTATTCCTTGTTAGAGTTCTATATACAGGGTGATTGACTATGAGTGATACTGCCTTACTTCTTGATTTGTTAGACAGCTCCTCAGACGATGATTCTGTTATAGAATGTGAAATGCAGTTTGTGTAATTACAGTGTGAAATTCCAAAAGGAGATAAAATTGGATAGAGCCTCACATAAAGAAGAGAAAAACCTGCGGTGAATTTAAACTTTATCAAGATCTGTCAACGAAGAAGTTATAAGAGTATTTTAGAAATTCAAGAGAAACATTCATTTCGATTCACGATTTGATTAGGGAAAAAGCAAAATACATACATGCGACAGAGCATTTCCACTGAAGAGCGTCTATCAGTTTGTTTTGGTTTTGTTTCCCCCTCTACCTTTTGGACGCGGCACGGAGCATCCCACTAGTACGTCCGATCACCGATGAGCCCGCGCGCTGCCCGACACAAAACACCCTGTATTCATAAAGATTTATATTTCGCATCTTAAGATAACATATTAAGATACGAAATATATATTTCCATATCGCTCGGTATCTTAAGATACAAAAGATAAAATATATATTAACTTCGTCGTGTGTGATGGTTCATAGGATTTCTATGGTGAGCGATATTCTAAAATATGCTCTAAGATAATATATATTTTATATTATCTTCACCGTCTGTGACGACCTTAATGCTTTTCTCGTTATCTTTTGTATATTATCAAGTAACTAGGTAGGTTAATTTGTACCTATAAGGTCAAGAATAGGAGTTAGGAAGTACACCACAAATACATATTTATATTGTTTTTAGCTGCACAATAAGCGTGGCTACTAGATACCTACAGTTTCTTTCTACGGTAGTAAAGACAAAGTGACTGACAAAGGAAATCTGTCAGTTTGTCCCTTAAATCGACAAGCCTCATAGTACCTACCTGTTATAAATTGTACATAAGGCATAATATAAATTAAATACACATAAACATTCCCATTAAACATGACATGACATAAGTACCTACAACCACAATAACGCAAAATATATAAAACCGCTAAATTAGTTCAAATTATGAAACATTAGGGGAGCCTGGTCAGCTGTTAGCGGTTGATTCGCCCTGTTTTAGCTTCCATTTTGTTACATTGTATTAAAATTAAATTACATCTTTAGTCGCAATTTGCTTCCGTATGTGTCTCTCAAAAACTGGCAGAATAATTTGATTCGGGCGCCACAAGTTAATACAATTTAAATTTCAGGGCAACAGTTAAGGCATCAGTCTCCTTGTTATTTTTGTGACAAATTTTAATTGTACTGAATTCTTTTGTAATGTGGGAGAAATTAATAAAGATTTTTGATTTTTATTTGTGATTTAATATCGGCACGAATACTTACTTGGGCTATTTATAGGTAGGTAGATATAACAATTGTAATTTGTCTCTACATAATGCTTATTATATCATTATTTTATTTCAAATGTGACAATTGAATGCGTGCGTTAATTGAATTACTGTGAATTAGGTACCTACACTTAATATTATGTAACATCGTGCGGTTATTTAAATAAGCAAATAAGTAGTCTCTACAAAAAAGGTAGAGCTCCTAAAATACTTGTAACAATGAGTGCATTTGCAAGCGAGACAGAATTAAACCTCATAATTAAACCTAGAATCATACTGCAAATCGAATATAAATAATTACGAGAATGAACCTTTTGAAATCGATAAATCTACAGTATTCTATTGGCCAGGTATTTCGAGAAATAACTTTCTTGGACAGCTGATATGAAGCTGCCTGTCAGTTCCCGCGCTCGCGCTGTACTTCAGTTATTAATTTACGTCGAATTTTCTACAACTATGTTTCTTATGTCATCGATATAAAGGTCTTAACATAGGTAAAAAAACTCCGAACGGCCTTTACATGCGCTATTTGGGGACACGGTAGTGTCCCCGCCGAGACGAGCCAAGCGAAGCGCAAGGGCACTACCTATCTTTTCTCGAAGTGTTTCGCCGTTTTTTTGAACCTTCATAGAATTGGTTTCCGTTGTAGCAGATAGTTCATATTTTCAGAATATTATATCATCAATAGACTTATTAAGCATACAAAGTCTCAATTGAACATCTCCAATACTTTAGATTTTATAGATATCTAAAATACGCCGATTTCGTCACTGACACACTGATGACCATCAAAATGTTTGGCTACTTTCTGAAGTGCTAGAAAGCTGAAATTTGGTATGTAATCTAAGTTTAGTATACAACCAACAAAAAAAATCATAAACTTACAATTTTCGCCCCCCATCCCCTAAAATGCCCCGGGTGGAAGTTGACCCTCATAAAGTTGGTTTCCGATATACCAGATAGTTTATATTCTCAGGAGATGATGTCAATAATAGACTTATTAAACATACAAAGTCTCAAATGAATAGGTCTAATACTTTAGATTTCTAAAAACTTCTTAATAATAATAAAAAAAAAACACTAAAAAGGCTGCCTAGCAAGTAGCAACTTACAAAAAGGACTAAAATCCCACCAAAAACATTTCATTTAAAACTTCTTTACTTTACTTACTTACTTCAGATCAGACACTAAATATTCGCGTTACCTCCACGAGGGTAGCGAAACAGCGAAGCCATAGATACTTTCTAATATGTAGAATTTGTTGGAGTTAGGGTCGATAGAGTTAGGCCGCGTAGATTCAGAAGCTTGGCTCTACATTAGATCTGATCTCTTTTTCACAGGGCAAACCTTTTGTGGTCGTCGAGGTAACATTTTACATGAAATGTTTTTGGTGGGATTTGAATATTCAGTAGACTATCTCAATACTTGACCGAATCGGTCCACGCACATTATGGCCAGGTAGTCCCTAATTTACATGACTTTGAGTCAATAATAAACAAACAAATAGTGACTTTTAAAAGCCAAAAAAATAGACATTGTTGTTTACTTAATGTACTTTGACAATTTGTGGTTCGAAATATAATATTGAAAACTTCACTCGATTAAAAATAACTCCGAAGAGGAGGCTAAATTCGAATATATTGTGATATTTTTCTTATTTTTCATGAAGCTTATGATAGTTTTACTTTCAAAAATCATATCTACGAAAAGCTCATAACTTAAAGAAGAATAATATGTGGTTACATTTTGAATTTTGGTCTTTATCTAAGTGATAAGTATAATTTTCTCCTATTTCGCCCTATCAAGGACGCGGCGAGCGTCGTAACCGCCACTGTACAAGGCGCGCTGATATGAATGTTATTTTAATTTGCATTACATCGATATCCGTACTGACAGACATCGACCTGCTAATTTTAGTGACTAACTGGCCTTAATAGCGTGATTTCAGACAACTTTAGGTAGAAAAACAATGTAGCATCATTTCGCAAACGCGTTAAACCAATTTTTTTTTATGAAATAAGGGGGCAAACGAGCAAACGGGTCACCTGATGGAAAGTAACTTCCGTCGCCCATGGACACTCGCAGAATCAGAAGAGCTGCAGGTGCGTTGCCGGCCTTTTAAGAGGGAATAAGGTAATAGGGGAGGGTAGGGATGGGAAGAGAAGGGAATAGGGGACTCCGGTAAACTCACTCACTCGGCGAAACACAGCGCAAGCGCTGTTTCACGCCGGTTTTCTGTGAGAACGTGGTATTTCTCCGGTCGAGCCGGCCCATTCGTACCGAAGCATGGCTCTCCCACGTATAACCTATGAAAAAACGAGCTCTAAACTTGCCGATAAATAATATAATCTGCCATGCTGTGTAGCTATGTTTTTATGTGTTTAAATTTGTTTTTTTTTTTTACTTTGAATTGACGAGTTTTATTTTCAAGACAATCATGAATTATTCTACCGTATGGCATTTAATTGCGGTGAGTGCAACGAATTAAATCGATTGAGGAATTGATTTCGTAACATAAGTTGCAAATGACACTGTCCGTCCGTCTTCTACAAACGGCTACTACTAATAGCGGGTTTGTATGCGATAATGCACTATAATTATCTGTCTATGTACAGTCGAAGACTGACAGACGAAAATGAACATCTATAAGTAAGTATACAGTAGACCTTAATATTTGTGAGTGGTCTTTAACGATGAAATATCTATATTTTTTCTATAAAAAAGCGAAAGGTTCTTTTTCAATCTAAAATAAGCCGAATCTAATAGTTGCATTTCAGAAAGAAATAACAATAATGAAATTTTCGCTTCCCTAATATCCATCGCGGAAAGAACTCAAAGTTTGATTTTCCTAAAACAATGATTGAACTATTCGCATTCGGCATAGGTAGTACCCTAACTTCTTCTTTCTCAGGGCTGCTAATGTGATTATTTAGAAATTTTCTGTGTATTAAATAGCAGAAAAGGAGACAGGAAAGAGATGAAAAACAGTAAAAAGTACAGAGCTAAAGACAGAAACATAACATTAATATTGTGTAACGCGCAGACCGTACATTTTGCTGCAATGAAGATAACCTGGTTGGTCCGGGTTCTAGAACATTTTTTTTAATTACTATCAAGCTAATTTTTTGTGAGTAGCTTCATTTTGATAAGATGAACAAAAATTTTATTTGCGAAAAATCTTGAAAGTGGTAGCTAACAGAGATATAAAGGATTTCATACTTTGATTTGATGGTCCTAAAATATGGATTGTTCTATTTGTAGGACAATGTTACTCTTAAATTATATAACCATTAACCTATCAATATACAAAAAATCTGATGGTTAGGGTTCCGTTTTATCAAAATGAAGCTACTCACAAAAAAATAGCTTGATAGTAATAAGAAAAGAATTGTTCTAGGGAATCCGGACTAATATAATAAAATATAATAAAATTATAATAAAATATCTTAACTAAAGGCTCAAATGCTATTATAGTTATCTAAATCAGTCGGGATATATCCACAGGTCACGACTAAATACTAATATTTAGGTAATATGCAATACTATTCAGTATCCGACCAAACCACCTTTTACACTGATCAATTTCTCTGAGATTTCGTTATTAGTTAGTCTAACATCTCAAAGTGGCAACCCTAGCCAGGGCGGGTGGCGCAGGCGGCGCGAGCGGCGCGGGCGGGGGCGGCATTAGTCTTGGGCCATTTGACCCGTGAGTGCACATTCACAACAATCTGTCCGCTCAAACCCACTTATCGTCTGTTAAATAAATACCGCACGTTCTCGCCGCTAAGAGCACTTCTCACTTACCCACATCTAATGTACTGTGGACGATTTATAGCGCTATTTATTAACGCCGCCTGTTTACTAAACCTGGAAACTCTATTGTGTGTTCTTTTACGAGAAAAGAAAAAATAACACGCGGCCTTATCAACACAAAACAGTAGTATTGAATGACACAAAATGACTGAAAAATGAAAATCACATCTTAGCCATGATATTATGCGTATCTCGATTACCGTTTATTTCGAAATAATCGAAAGCCACTTGACTAAAGGCTCGGGACGACATCCATGCTTTTACAACTCCTACACAGCTGGCTAGCTACCCTGCAAATCAGCCCAATAAAATCAGCCACCGTTATCGAGATCAGTGTACAAAGCAATATTATTATACTGTGTTCTAAGCACAAAATACTTAGTTAATGTAACATTGTTTTTTTTTTAATACCATAAACATCAATAAATAAACTTTATTGAAAAAATCAATCATCCACACGTAATTCCATTTATTTATGGCTTACCAAAACATTTGCCCTACGATTGTTGTTACGGCTGTATTAAAATGTCATAAAATTTATGACGCTTGCAAAAATATTATTATGGGACTTTGTGGTATATTAACAGGGGCTTAGAGGCTAGTTTGCTGTGAAGGTGTCACCAGGGGTGTGATGACAAAGAGCCTGGAGCTTCCCCCGCGATTACGGCGGTGAGAAGTCACCGTGACGTCGACTCAGCTAGACATATTGTTGGGGACAACCCGAAAGGGGTCCGCCTGAATGGCTGTTACGTATCAAATTAGGGTTTTCTATAATGGAATAAAAGGCGAATCGTGTTTTTGAATATTAAATCAGTTTTTAGGGGTGTGTCTGTGACAAAACGATTTTGAATGTGTCTGTGAAATTGTGTGTAAGTTAATTTAAAGTTGCATAAATAGACAATAGCAATTATTATAGTTGTATTATTTGTGCTTACTTATCTTTTTTGCAATTTTTGATGCGCCATAAATTTTCACATAACGCCATTTTTAAATGTAACTAATTTAAGATAAAGTTGCGGAACCTAAGAAATACAACAATGTACAATAACCTAATGCTATATATTTTGCTATATATATTTGCTATATATTTTTATGCTAAGCAATATAATATTTTTAACTAACAGCAATAAAATGTTAACTCTACATCGTTGAATTATAATGGAGTTGAAACTTTTTATGCTTTAACTATCGACCAACAGATGGCGCTCAGCGAACAGAACTCGATTTTAAAAATATGTATTTTTAAAATGCTAGTAGTTAAAAGAGTACATTTTTCCGACAAATATTTCACGCTTAGTCAGCCAAGCGTCCGTGGCCCAATGGGTAGACCTTTGGTTCGCACTCGTCGAGGGTGCAGGTTCGATCCCGGGTGGAGGCGTGTACCAATTTGCTGATCTCAAGTACATAATACGGACACTCATACGGTAAAGGAAAACATCGTGAGGAAACCCGCACATAGTTGGTCCCAGACGTATTGACTTTTGACTCTGACGTCTGACGTTCTTTCCTCTGGGCTAGGCCGACTATGTTGCGAGAATGCCGTATGTGCTTGGGCAACCATACGGACATTTAAAAATCTTGTCCCAGGCACTACAGTATTTGAGGAGTGGTTACTTCGCTCTGAAAATACTGTATAAATCATCCACAACGGATGTAAAGGCCTAGTTAGTCAGCCAATTAGAATAAAAAAATACATGACACTCTTACATTCGGAAATATATTAATTAAAAACCCTTGCGTGTTTATAACAAATCTCTCGTTTCAGAAAACGGCAAGACCGATTTTTGTTGATTAATAAATGTAACAGTTAAAAACATAATAAGTTTTCGACATTTTTTAAAGTTTTATAAGCGGGACAATATGAGGGTCAGGTCAGATAGTACCTATCGTTACGTACAGGTACGTACAAATGGATATACCTAGAGAATACTTTGTTTAAGTATACATTTGCCCATAAAAATAACAGTAGATATTATGTAGGTAATTTTATTAATCGTAGATGTAAACTTTTATTTAATTTTTAATTTAATTTAATGTTATTTAATTTAATTTAATGTAATTTGATTTAATGTAATTTAATTTAATTTTATAAAATTAAATTAAATAAAAACAATAAAAAAATTACTTAAATAAAATAAATTTTATTTAATTTGATTTAAAATTTTTTAACAATTTTACATTTAATTGAAAATCACTTCACAATACACACTTATCGCAAAAACTTAATAAATTATTATTATAACTAAATAGAATATCGTTAAGTACAGCTAATTAGTTACATGATAATATTGTACCTACAAAATTATAAAGTTGTTAATTATAATTACTATGAATATTACTAAAATATAAAACAAAGGGAAAATAAAAAAAGAAAGACTAGGTATATATTATAAAAAACTAAATCTAGGTCGGAGGCTGCGGGCAATGTACCCAAGAGGCTGGCAGCATTACCTCGCTGTATCGCAAGACTGACACGTTGGCCGAGGTATGCGCCAGCTCTGGGATCGTTGGTTTTGTCAACCAGTCTTTGGGATAACTCTTTGAACAGTAGCTTGGCACCAGGGCCCCACGGACCCAGGGTTTCAACGCCGAAAGGTACAAAAATGTAATCATTCCCCAGTGCTTCATGTTGATTTAATTTAATATTTAATTTGATTTTTATTTCTAGTTATCACTTTTTATATTTGTGTCTTATATTTTAATTTAATTAATTTGTTTCAATATTGTAATCTCAATGAGTAATCACATTGTACTTGTTTTTTTGTATTAACATAATGTTGTCAATTGTAAGTAATGCCCTAAAAGCTAGTACATCAGGCAGAGCTGTGACACAGTTAATTATTTACTATTACGGCTGCCAATGTTACTATAAAATGTACCTAATGAAATGTTTTATGTAATATGCTGAATTGTTGTTAAATGAATTGTAAATGTGATTTAAAAAAAAACACCACAATGTTTATTCTCTACTACCCTTACCCACCATACACACAGCCGCGGACCACCAAATTTTTGTCAGTTAAACTTCAATATCCTTGATTCATCGCCGAAAAAAAAATTAATAAAATTCCTAATACATCGTCACAAAATTAATAATCCATCGGACTTGGAGAATCAAAGCCGTTGATAACGACGGTCCATCATCGTGTCCATCACGTCAGGCTAATCCCGCAAGAAGCGCATTTGGGAACAAACACCCAAAACCCCGTTTATGGAGCGAGGTGGGTTAATTAATCTCCTTTTTATGTATGTTCGTCACTGATCTTTAAATAAATAGATGTGGTATAGTATAGATCAGCGGTTCTCAAATTTGGCGGAATCCTTTTAAGAAGTGATATTTTTGACGGACCACCAAAAAAAATGTTTTGTCTTTGAATGAATTGTCTCCATGCTGGTGTCTGATGACATTTCTACTAACAATTATGTATGTAAGGCTCGTAAGGCTCGCGCAGCACTATAAGGCCTTTGCCGGAGCACACTTTGGGAATGGCTGGTATAGATTAAGGCCTATGAGACAACAGTATAACGAAATTTAGCTTAATCTACATATAGGTACGATTCTTTAAAATAAATTGGGCAACTTATTAACAGAAACTAGATAATAAACTAAGCAACAACCAACCTAACTTGAACAATCAATCTGTTATTTTAGCAACGTTTCATCAAAACGAATTACTCTTGTTGATCCAATTTGTTAGGTGTTCTGTCTCGTTCTATCACATACGTCGGTCCCTCTCTGGCGGAGGCTGCGCCGGCACGTCTGGCGGACTATCGTTAAGACGCCGATCGCCATCAGTCAAAAACTAATTTTATTATCTCTAAATGCTCACGTATGTAATGACTTGTGCACAGACTTGTGTTTTCGTTTGAATTTCCATTCTTTTGATAATCTTTTACTACATGTAGGTAGTAGATACTGTATAGAAAGATAATTATAAACATATAGCCCAAGTTAGGTAAAGTAAGTTTGTTGTATTATCAAGTCTAAAATGAACTACAAGATTTTGCCCGCCGCCGATTTTAGTTTGTCCCTTAATTGTTCTATCGAGTTGGCACAATACTTTCTTCCTATCGAAAGAGTTTTTCGTACTAAAACATCAAATAAACTTTAAACTTGCTGACAACTGGGGGCTGAGCCAAGATCTTTTCTTTATCGCTTCTTTGTAGAAATGCCGATCAAATGTATGGAATTGACATAAGACGATTCGAGCGTCAGCATCATATTAACGAACGCATATGTCAATTCCATACATTTTGATCGGCGATTCTATAACGAAGCGATAACGAAAAAGTTTTGGCTAAATGGCCTGTTCTAAATAACTGCGATTTAAACCAATAATTGTGATGAATAAGCGTTAACATCGATTTTTAGTTGTATCAGCTGCCCCGTGTGCGCTCACAACACCTTTTAAATAAAACAGAAACGCTGGAGGGACGTGGTGTGTAATTTTTATAGGATACTTCAAAACAATTGGCTGATATACTTCCAGCCTGCGGCGTAGCGGCTGCCGGCAGCCTGCTAACGTTAGTGGTAAGACAATCCTTTTCGAAAACACCAGTTTACTCAGTAATGCGTCGTTTTAAAGATTTGCACGTTGACTAAAGGCGAACTATCATAAAGTTTCAAAAACCCTTTGCTTTTTCTCCGGTTTAAATATATGAACAAGTTAACTGAATTGCTTGTATCTAATAATTTGGTGAGATAAAGAAATTGGAAGTGGCGTTCTCTACCAAAATATCATCATTTGACATCTGCATGATCTCATTGCGTAGGTATACTTCGAGATTTGTACTTACTTGTTTCAATTTTCTATACAACGCACTTGCAGTACGATATAACTGATATAACTAAGTATATTTAAGCTTTGTCAGTTCCTTGCAGAATTAAGTACTATCAGAGAAGTTGATTTATAGGCAGTTGACCTACGACGTTTGGTCGGATATGTCAATTCAATGATAGCTGTGATCTGTCGGATGGGCTTGACACAACGCGACCAATTTAAGCGTGTCCCAGACAGACGCGGCCTGCGGTGGCGGTGGCGGTGGCGGTCAGTTGGATGACTTGAGAGTTCTAGGAACGACATAGACACACGCGGCCTGGACTCAAGTCATCCAACTGACCGCCACCGCCACCGCAGGCCGCGTCTGTCTGGGACACGCTTTACGTTGGTCCGCCATCTGCCTATGAATCAACTTCCCTCATAGTACATAGATGCAAACTTTAGTTGGCAAGAGCTGTGCGAAACAATTTCAGGTTCGAAATGATTTCTCTCGTTGCTAACGTGACCGGTGTGGGATGTTTATGATTGTACCGAAATGGCCGACAAATGGCGGTCAAATGAGAGGCTTCGGCGGTCGGCAACGGCCGCTTTATTCACTTGCTGTGTTTTTAATGTAAAACTGGGACGAAGAAAAGCATTCGCATATGCATCGCTGCGTTTGTTTGAACTCTCGGGCGTGGGGTGGAGTTCGCGCCGACGTGTATGCGGTGCGGTCGGTTTCGGTCGTCCCGCGGAGAATCGGCCCGAGGCACATTTGATTATACGTTGAGAGCGAGCTAATCGCGTCGGACGGCCGAACACCTCGAGATCAAACACGAGGCGCGCCGCCAGATATTTTTGTTTCTATTAAACAACACCCGTCGTAATAATGTTTAACAATCGTGGAGCGATAACTCGCACAGAGGAAGGAGTGGAGCCCCTCTTCTTATTTTTTATTTTATACTTTTGTCTACTTTGGTTGAGCTAAATACACAGTTAACATTAATAAATTGCTTGTGAGAATCCTTCGATTACAATAAAAACCCTATAGTGGAGTGCCTAGATCGTAAAAATCGTGCAAACCTCCGATTTTTGTAATAGTAGATAAAAATTGAAAAGAAAAAAAGGAATTTGTAGCTGATAACATAAGTAAAAAAGTTTACCTATTGAAAAATTGTGCTTTTGATTTTTAAGTTATTCTCTTCCACTTCAAGTAAACTCATAAACTGTAAAATTTTGAAGAAAACCTACATATTATTTTCTTTCAGTTATGTAGCAAAATAATATATATTTTTTTATTTATATCGTTGCTTATATTCCAAAAAAAAGAAAATAAGTTGAAAAAATGTATAATTTAGATTTGAAAACTAACATTTTTGTATCTAGGTGAGCATATCTCAAAATAAACTTGTTGTATGCCTCGGCAGTAAGTACCTGATAAATGGTGCTCCTTCTTTTTTTTGGTTTTAAATAGGAAGTTCAAAATTATTTCTTAGGCTTAACAAAGCCTTATATTAATTACATTTGAGTTGCAACTGATAGATTGTACTTATTGATCTTTTTCTCAGTTATTCAGTAGGCCAATAGTTATAGATAAGTCTACTACTAATTAAAATAATTATGGTTTTGTCAAAATGTTATGTTGGGCCTACTAACACAATGTATTTTATTTTGCCATAATATATTTAAGTTATTTTTAGCATAAGTAGTTTTATTCTAAGATAGAGAGAAACCTCTCAAATTTTCAATTATTATACTATGTTTTCACTGTATATTATACTAAAAAGTAAGTTTGTCAAAAGTTAAATGTGATGATAACACTTATTTTTATGAGACAGCTGTAAATTGTAAAATAGATTAACTACGCTAATTGAACTATCACTTATACTACTATATATACCCTAATCTGTGTCACATATTATTAGTTTTTATTAATCAATCGTAGCATATTAACCTGAATCTTAGTAATTAGATACTTTTCACTATAAAACACTGTTTATTATAAGATCTCGCTCACGAAAGTGTTTGTTAGCTCTCTTTGTACGTTAAATACCTAAACCTTTTGTAGTTATTTAAATCTAGCATATAAGTAATATTATTTTCGTAGATATTTTTGTAGCCATTGTTTTCATGTTTTCCATAGACTAAGAGATACTACGTAATGTTTTCATTGTTGCAAATTGCAAATGTCATGAGTGTAAACTGAAAATGTCACATTTGACACTGATATTTGATTCTCCTTCTTTTTTGGTTAACGATTCCATAGTTATTGGTATCGTGTTTTTCCAATTATTATTAATATTTTTTTTAATTTCAAGTAAGTCGAATAGGTTTCAGTCCTCTTGTTTTTGCTATCACTGTCTGGTTTTGTATGGTTAACTTGATATTAAGGCTATTTTTTATTTTATTATTTTGAGATTTTTGTATTTGTTAACTTTTTACTCAAATTCTATAAACGCCAACGAAGTCGATTGGTACGTTAGTTATTTTTGTTATATTACATTTGATTGTATATTTTATTAATTTTTATAATTTTATATATACATATATATATTTTATATACCTACATTTTATTATTTTTATTGCGAATTTTTTTTAATTTATATTTAAGCAGATAAATATAACTACACCAACTTTTTATGTCATCCTCTAATTTAAGTCTTGATGACAGTTTTTTTTCCTGCTCTGACTCAAATAGCGGCGATGAAAGCTTTCATAGCTGTTCTGCTTCGAACCCATTACTTTCCACACTTACCTTTCACTTTTCAACTAAACAGAAAAATTTCAATGTTATCCACATAAATGCCCAAAGTATACCTGCCCATTACGCCGACCTCCTTAATTGTTTTGATTCTCAATCCTGTATTCATGCTATCTTAGTTTCTGAAACCTGGTTCAAACCATGTCTGTCCTCTACGTCTTACTCCTTGCCTGGCTATCAACTGATCAGGAACGATCGAGTTGGCAGATCCGGTGGTGGGGTAGCTATTTACCTCCGTTCCAATATCAGCTATAAAATCGTAAAAACTTCTGCTCAACCACCACCGGCTGACGAGACCGAACATCTTCTAATAGAAATTACAAATGGCCAATCTAAATTACTGTTAGGTGTCTTTTATAGCCCCAATCTTACCGTAAACTACTTTCCCTCTTTTGACAAAATCTTAGACGAATTCACTCCTCAATACGACCATATTATCTTCATAGGAGACTTTAATACTTGTCTTCTAAAAGACGACTACCGTTCCAAAAAACTATCTTCCTTAATAAACTCCTTTAACTTAAGTTTACTTCCTCTCCAAGCTACGCATCACTATCCCCACTCCTCCCCCTCTCTCCTAGACCTGATGATGGTGTCGTCACCTCATCTTGTTGACACGCACGGCCAGCACCCAGCCGACGGATTCTCCTATCACGACTGTATTTATTTATCCTATAAATGGCGAACTTCTAAGACTAAACCAAAAGTGATTATGCAAAGAGCTTTTAAAGATATGAACATAGATAACCTTCGTGAGGACGCAAATAAGGTGGACTGGACCGAGCTTTTTCATGCTCCGACAATTGACGCCAAAGTAATTTTTTTTAACAACACTATCATTAATCTCTTTGACCGCCATGCCCCTTTGCGTCCTGTTAAAATAAAACACTTACCAGCACCCTGGTTAACAAACGAAATCAGAACCTTAATTAACAAGAAAAACCGAGCGAAAGCTAGATTTAAGAAATCTCACCTGGAATCAGACAAGTTAATCTACAACCAACTACGTAATAGATGTAACACCGCGTGCAGGGATGCGCAAAGGCGCCATATTCATTCATGTGTTGAAAATGCCGACCAGGCCAAAGTTTGGAAATTTTTAAAGTCATTGGGTGTAGGCAAAAAATCCAAAGCATCTGTTCCTTCCGACATAAACTTAGAACACTTGAATTCCCATTTCGCCAGACCGGCACAAGATTTTGACACACAAAGAAAAGCTCAAACTACCCATAATCTATCCAACTTACCTGCTTCTGCTCATGCTTCTTTTTCATTTAGGGAACTGTCTGTCACCGAGGTGAAAAATTCTATCGTGTCAATTTCGTCAAGGGCTGTGGGCAGTGACTGCATTGGTCGAAATATGATAGTTCCACTGTTAGATATTTTAGCTCCAATCATTGTCCACATCCTTAACTATTCTCTTACTACCGGGGTCTTTCCCTCTTCCTGGAAAGATGCAAATATAATACCGCTACCCAAAAAACCGATTCCCAATAGTTACTCTGATTATCGTCCGATTTCTATCCTCCCATTTCTTTCAAAAATATTAGAACGCTCTGTACATCATCAACTTCAATCTTTCCTCAACATACACAATCTATTAAATCCACTACAATCAGGATTTCGTTTCGGACATAGCACTTCCACAGCCCTGGTGAAAATTGCCGATGATATTCGTCTGGGGATGGATAATCATTACTTAACTATACTTACACTCCTAGATTTTAGTAACGCTTTCAATTCGGTAGATCATGATATTCTACTACTTCTTCTCAGCTCGCTCAATCTATCTCCTATCGTAGTTGAATGGTTTCGCAGTTTCCTTCAGGGACGCCGGCAGCGCATTAAAATTGACAACATATCGTCATCTTGGTGTGATATCTCTGCCGGTGTGCCTCAAGGCAGTGTGTTATCCCCTCTCCTGTTTTCCATCTTCATCAACTCTATTTCTCGTAAAATCTCCTCTTCCTATCATATGTATGCCGATGACTTTCAAATATATATTCAGGTCCTGCTTCCCTTACTATCCCACGGTATTGCCCAAATGAATGCTGATTTAGAGAAAATTTTGGAGTGGAGCAATGCCTATGGTTTGGTCCTCAACCCAATAAAAACTCAATGCATCATAATTGGCAGCAGACAGCTTATTGCGAAAGTAGACTGGAAGACCTTGCCTGACATTCTTCTTGATGGAAATGTTATTCCTTACAGCTCCTCTGTGCGTAATCTTGGAGTTTACTTTGACCGCACCCTCTCATGGGATTTCCAGGTCCAAGAACTACGCAAAAAGCTGAATGCTGCCACTGCATCTCTTAGGCGATTGAGCAATTTCCTGCCAGTTGCAACCAAAATAAAACTAGCCACAACTATACTTTTTCCAATTCTTGACTATGCTGACGTTTGCTACTGTAATCTAAACGAAAATCAACTTTCTTCCCTTCAACGTCTTCAAAATTTGTGCATCCGTTTTATATTTGGCCTTCGAAAATTTGATCATGTGTCTGAATACCGGTCTCAGCTCAACTGGCTTCCGATCAAGATGCGTCGAAATTCTCACGTGCTGCATTTACTTTACAATATCCTTTTTAATCCCTCAACTCCTGCCTACCTAAAATCAAATTTCAATTTTCTAGGTCATGGCAATCCTATTCTTCGCTCTGCAAAGAAACTTACGCTTGCTTTCCCTTCCCATAAAACTTCATTCTATGATTCTTCTTTCACCATCTCCGCTATTCGCCTCTGGAACTCTTTACCTGATTCTATACAAAACTCTGAATCCATAAATATCTTTAAGAAACGTGTCAAAAAACACTACTTAGACCTATTTCCTTCAATATGAAAATTTTGGTGTACTAATATTCATTATCCTAAAATTCTTATCTTCTGTCATTTTTTCATATTTTGCCTTATTATACCTATGTAAAGTTTATGTAGTTTATTTTATCTCACATTATTGTAAGTAACAGTTTTTTATACTATTGTTTTTTCAATTATTTTTAAATATTGATGGTTGCCTGGTAGAAACCGCTTACAGCGGTAAGGCCGCCAATTTGCACATTTTTATTAATTGTAAATTTTATTGTAATTGTATTTTCATTGTTTTGTGTCTCTTTTGTTGTGTTGTTCATTTTGTATGTTTATGTGCAAATAAAGGATTTATAAATAAATAAATAAATAAAGCCCTCTATTTTTTTTTTTCACAAAAATTTTATTGGTAAACTTTGCAATTCAAAGTGTAAAAAAGAAAATGACACCTCAAACACAGACATCCATTCACTATTACAATTTTCGGAAGTTAAAACCTCTGGGCGCTGCACTATTAGTAGAGTTTTCAGATTTACAATAACTACTTAGATACTTTATTGACGACCTCTGTGGCTCAGTTGGTGGGCTGTTGGTAGCTCAAGCCGGGGGTCGCGGGTTCGAATCCCGCCGACGGAACAAAAAAGTTTTCAAAGTTCCTGGGTCATGGATGTGTATTAAATGTGTATGATATAATAAAAATCTTAAATATATGTATAGTATAAAAGTATTACATATATTTCCCTTGTCTGGTACCTGTAGGCGGTAACACAAGTCCTTCAGGTACTTAGCACGGGGCCAGACGTGGTGTGAAGCGTCCAAATATATTAAAAAAAAACGTTTTTCCAACTCAGTCTTAATGTTGGTTTCTAATAGGAATTTTATAAGGTCTACGGTACGAAATATTTAATAAGAAATACATAACGTTATTTATTATTATTATAACATGGAATTATCATAAAGTTATTCAGAAGCTACAAACGATATAAAAAATATCAACGAACCTCAGCTGCATTCACGTGGCTGTAGTATAATTCACATAAGTAGTCGCCTCAAAGGATCTCAGATCGTTATTAAATATTTGTGTTGTAGTATTAGCGGCTCAGGGCTCCGGCTAATTTATCGTCCACGTTGGCTCAGCGGACAATTACTGATATAATAGGCTAAGGCTCATTGTTAGCCAATTAATTGCGGGATTTATCTAATCGTAGGTCGGTTCCGCCATTTTCTTGACTCGTAAACAATCAGAAATTGAAGTGCTGGACTCCCAATTGGTTCAATTGGAGTTGTTTGGACATGTGATTAATGTGAGCCAGAGCCCAGAACCGAGTTTCGAGTACGAGCTACGAGGAAATTGGTCCGTGAATAGTTGTAATGCGACAAAAGGCACGTACAGAAGTCTCTTTTAACCATAAGGCGAGGCCAGTTCGAAAAGACTGATTTTTAAGCTTCCAGTCTGAAGAAATTATGTGGAATTCTCTTACACCAAAATTGATGTAGACTCAAAAAGGAACAAAGTAACAAAATAACCGAACAGAATATTCAAAAATGGCATGGTAATTATGTAAAAAAATCTTGGTGATTATCACCATAAAAATACACTTCAAATTCGAACATCTCGTAATTTTCAATGACAATGATATGATTTTTTTTACAAAAAGGATAGCTTTTTTATAGTTCTAACAAAATAACCGAATAGTTTTTTAATAAATGATTCGGTCATTAAAAAAATTAAATAAAATGTATAATTTTCTCCTATTTCGCCCTATCAAGAACGCGGCGAGCGTCGTAACTGCCACTGTGCAAGGCGCGCTGATATAAATGTTATTTTAATGTCCTTTACGTCGATATTCGTACTGACAGACATCGACCTGCTAATTTTAGGGACATTCTTGCTAACGTCTTCGCCCGCGTAAATAAGGAATTTCACGGAAACCGTACATTTTTCCACAAAAAATAGTCTATGTCCCTTCACATGGCCCTCTTTATATCTATGCCTAATAACATAAAAATTGAATTTATATTAAAATATATTATAATAAAAATTATAATATATTTTAATAATATAATATATAATAATAAAAATTATTTAAAAGTGCTTATCTCACGAACTACTGGAGTTCGTGAGATAAGCACTTTTAAATAATTTTTCCTGATTTTTCCACATTTTCCTCTGTATCTTCGGTCCTATTTAATATCTTAGCATGATAATTTTATAGCCTTCCTCGATAAATGAGCTATCTAACACTGAAAGAATTTTTCAAATCGGACCAATAGCTCCTGTGATTAGCGCGTTCAAACTAACAAACAAACAAAAAACTCTTCATTATTAGTATAGATTATAAATGCAAAAGTACGTCTATCAGCTGTTTGTTACTTCACGCCCAAACCGCTGAACCGATTTTGCTGAAATTTTATATAGAGATACTTTGAGTTCTGGGAAAGGACATAATATGATAATTTTTATCTTGCAAAAATATACGGTTCTCGCGCGATAAACAAATTTTGGCGCAACGGAGTTGCCGGCGTCATGTAGTGTGCTTAGCATACCTTGTAGGCTTTAGCCCCCTGAAAGTGGTGACAAACTTAAAATTGCCTTTTCTTACAAAATTGTATTTTCTACACTGCTTGTTACGCCATTTAAAAAACTAAAGCCTCCGGTACATCGCCCATAAACGAGTACATCGTTAATCTATCCCATCGGTTAGCATTCATATATCACTGGGAGTGCTATCGCCGCATTGTCTATGACCGTTCACAATGGTCGGCATCACAAAGGGATCTCCAGACGGTCGGGCTCCGCCCCTCGAAACTCTAGGATGTTCTTTATTTAACGCCACATTAAAATCATAACAATTGAATTGATTATGTAATATTTTATGTTAGGGTTAGTTAAAAATGGAGCGCATCATGGTTTGGTAGTGAAAGTTTATTTCGAAAATGCTACGAAATAGCGCCGAAATTAGTTTATGACACAAAAAACACGATTTTGTCCGGAAAACTACACTATGTATTTAAAGTCTCTACAGAATATCGCAGATGGAACAGACGGACAGCCATACTTCTGCTTTTTAAGCTTGCTTAAGAAGTTTAAACTTACGGATGTCTATAAATCGGCCATTCTCCGGAGAGCAAAATTTAAGTGTCCCGGGCTTGTATACTCTGTAATATTATCTTATTCTAGTATGCAATATTTTTAAATGGTAGATAGCATCCGTAACTAGCTACAAACTTAAACACAGGCTTTTAATTTAAGTAATTCAGACTAAATTAATTTAAGTCGTGTTCAAAAACCGTGTTTTTTAATTACCGTAACGTGTCCCCTCGCCAACTTGATCTCGAAACTTGCTTTTAATTTTTATAACGTACATATTTACTTTAATCTATTCATCGTTTTAAATGCTAATAAACATTGGTTATCGCATTGGAAAATATCGACTCAATAGGCCCAGCCTATAAATAGTTATCATGAAATAATCGCTTGTCCTATCAAAAGTTCTAATTACCGGAACGCATGCTGTTTTCGGGTGCCCACCCAAAAATAACAGGATTTGGCACATTACAAGTGCACGGGTCTCCTTAGCGTGTGCCACGGCCCATCAGCGGTCCCACGTCGTTAATGTTAGTATGCCGCCGATGAAGCACGTGAGTATCTAATTACCGTAGCTTTGGTTATGAACTTTTCTAATTACCGTAATCTTATTTTGCTACTTGATTTTTAAATTAGATTGTATGTTGATCATGTCAATCTAGAAAGTAATTTGGCCTACGTACTTTGCCGTAAGCTAGTTTTTGCAAACTGTGTCGGTTTTCAAAATTTTCAAGAAAATCTAACTTTTTCTAATTACCGTATACTAATTACCATGTGTTTCCAATTACCGTTGTATGAAAAACTGATACGTATTTTTTATCAATTATTGAAGTTTTCTCGCGGTTTTCATAGATTATTATTATCATGAATGAGTCTTTAATAATACTAGCTTTTGCCCGCGCTTTGCTCGCGTTAAGAAGTTTTATTATATACAATCTTTCATCCCCTATTTTATCCCCTTAGAGGTAGAATTTATCAAAACCCTTTCTTAGGGGATGCCTACGTCATAGTAGCTTTATGCATGCAAAGTATCAGCCCAATCGGTTTAAAATTGACAAAGTTTCATAGCCCTTTGGAGGTAGAATTGATGAAAAAACTTTCTTAGCGGATGCCTACGTCATAACATCTACCTGCATGCCAAATTTCAGCCCGATCCGTCCAGTGGTTTAGGCTGTGCGTTGATAGATCACTATGTCAGTTAGTCCCTTTGTATTATATATAATACTACCTTTTATCCGCGGCTTCGCTCGCGTTAAGAAGTACTATTATTAATTAGGTATCAAAGTCACAGCCCGATCGGTTTAAAATTGATTTTAAACCGATTTTTGAAAGTTTCATACAAATTTTCATCCCCTATTTTATCCCCTTGGGGGTAGAATTGATCAAAATCTTTTCTTAGTGGATGCCTACGTCATAACATCTACCTATATGCCAAATTTCAGCCCGATCCATCCAGTGGTTTGGGCTGTGCATTGATAGATCACTATGTCAGTCAGTCAGTCACCTTTGAGTTATATATATTTAGATTTAGATTATTATATACTAAGCATTCATAAAATTATATCTTTTTTTAAGATTGGAAAGACCAAAGGAGAAATTAGAGAAAAGAAGGCTTGTTTCTTGGCAACGCCTAGTAAAAATTTAAATTACCCAGTTTTTTAACAGAGATCAAAGGAAAAAGTGAAAGAATGGTATAATAAGAAAAATACTGCTTATCAGCGAAATTCCAACAAAACGGCGGAAAAAAACTCAAAAAAGAAATGAGTTAAACTTAAGAACTTATTACAAAATACAAAAAGAAAAGAAAAAAAAATGGAAAAAATCGAGAAATAAGTGTTCATAAATAGAGATGAACTTGAAAAATTACGAGAAAACAAGAAGAAGTAAATTTTGAGCTGAGCTGTGAGCTACATTTGAGTTGCTATTCTATCCAAAGAGATTTAGAATATTATTATTTTTAGGTTCATCGTACTTGGCTCTTAATAAATATTTACCGATTAAAACAATGTTTGTTGTTATTTGCTCATTTTTCAGATTTTATTTGAAAGTGTCTATTTTTTACTATTGGCAGGTTATGGTTGTATAGAACATCGTTAATTCTACTCCTTTTGTTACAATTATACATGTGCAACTTATTAATCAGTGTTTTTGTATTATGTTTTAGATAGAATTATAATGCTTTCTAATTACCGTTACATAAAATATTACTTTTGTCTAATTACCGTACCCATACATTTTTTAAGTCTTATTATCTAAAAACCTATAATTAACTGTAACATGCCTCATTTATTATTGTATTCGTATCTTTCATTACTTTCATATTTTAATGAGTTTAAATCAAATCAATGAAGAAAAAAAAAGGTTACGGTAATTAGGCAAATAATGCCAAACCGGAGAATGGCCGAAATCTTGATTGTCTATCATTTGCAAAAAATATTTTTTATCATTTGTAAAGTAAGCAAACATTTCACTATTATTATAAGAACTAACGAACTACCTACCAGTAGTTTTTGTAACTTTTGACACCATCAAACACGAATTTTATAAGCACAGATTTTTTGCAGCCTTCAACTGATTTGTACTGGTTACTTATAAAACACCTGTGCGTCGGCGAACGGTGTTCCAAAAACAGTTTACAATTTTACTGTATCACACCTTTTGGTTTAAAATGACCGACCCGCCAGTTATTGCATCGTAAAATCAGCTAGTTAATTCAAAAAGTGGTAAAGTTTGGGTTCATAGTAAACTTTTTTAGTTTATCAATGAAATTAGTTTGCAACCCTTGCAACTCCTCTAGGGTTTGTGTTCCTTACCTATTCGCTTCCCATCAGGTGATTTACTCCTAGTTTGGCCACAATCCGTTCTAAATATTTCCTTATACTGTATAGTGTGTTCAGAAAAAGATTAGGTGTGTGGAAATCTTTTACCACTTTTGTCACTTTTCCTCTCTCAAGAAGTCAGTTAAAACCTTTCTTCGACTCCTCACTCAGACGCCGACAAATATCTCTCGATTTACAATGGTCAAGCAAAAATCTAATGCAATTGACGGCATAAAACTATTCAAATAGACTCAAAGGATGTTTGCTTTTGAAAAGCATAAATCAAATTTCATTCAGACAATCTCGAAAGCGTGAAAGAGAAGGACAATGGAGACAACCCGACTGAGGTAATCCGACCGACATTAATAACGTGGCTTCACACGTTTAGGCCGTTTGTCCACCGCCGCCGTTACCAGGACGTCACCGACTGTGCCGGTTTTAGCACTACCAGCCGCCCTGGGCGAGATTCTTCGGCACCCAGGGTGCTGGTAGGGCTTTTTATAGCGCCCTGGGCCTCGCACCCCCCCCCCCCCCAATGCCGCTAATGGTCACCGACAAAAAATAAAAAAAAATGCCCCTTTATGACATAGCCTATAGGTTTAATTTTCTACCGATGTCGGTCTAGCCAGTAGCGACTAGGGACCCATGCTACCGCTGCTTTGTAGAGGCGTAGAGCAAATGAAACCTTTAGGCTATAGCCTAGGTCATAAAGTGGCATTTTATAAAAATGTTTGTCGGTGACGTTCCACATGGACAAACGGCCTCACACGTTTAGTGTTAACATGACAAATGCCCACAGCGAGCGGCCGCGCGCCGCGGGTTGCTCTACGCACCCGCTTTATTTATGCCACACATATCGATATTATTGATCAATTGATGATATTAACTTTTAATGACACAAAAAGGATCCGATACAGGATATTAATTAATTGAAAACCTTTGCGGAATAGCAAGCTTTAATCAAAGTATTATTATATCTCAAGTTTTAGGTACTTACTTGAAAAACTTGTCGCTTAGGTAGTTACTGAAAATGGCAAGCACTGCATTTTAAAATATAAAAAACATATTTGGAGCCTACGAATAAGCTACCACCAGACACCAGTGAGAGTAATCAATAAAAATATTAATGAATACATGTTTATAATTTAACTACCTATTAACTATCTTTAATGAGCTCTATTCAACTTAAGACTTATTATACGTCATAATAATGAACTATTAAAATCTAACTACTAATTCAAACCTGGTTCAACTTTAAATGTCATCCAGCAGGTTTGTAATCAGACGTGCAAACAAAACTCGTTACTTTAAAGTTTAAATCATGAGTAATAAAGCCGTATACAAATATGTGTGACATGACCCGCCAGTGTCATGTCCTGCAGAGCAATTTGCTGCAAGTAGAAAATTAAATTAACACACACGCGAGCAACATAGGGGTGGGCTTCCTGACACGCAGAATCGAGTCGTAAAACGATGGGTTAGAGTTGGTTTCAGGTTGATCGCGTGTCGTTATGCAGTTCACGTTCATTGAGAATAAAATGAAATCGTAAACCGAGGGGCTAGAGTTCGTTTCTGGTTAATGGCACGTCGTTAAACAGTTGTCGTATAAGCAGCCATTTTGCTTGGTCGCTAATTGCAGGCCGCTGTCACTTCATCGCTCAACGAGCGTCTTCCCGATGATTGGTGTGGTTTTTTTCGAATTAGCACTTCCATTGCTTCCGGTGTACTCTATTGTTGGAACTGTTCGTGGCTTCGCCCAGCAATCGTTAAGCGCATGACACGAATCGTACAATGGTCACTTCACTTCAAAATTTTAACGATTATGATCATCTAAATTCTAATTTAACGTTTAATATTTTCTACTTTAACGAGTCATGTCATCCATGCCATCTAATTTACCCAATAATATCATCTTTCTTAAAACTGGAGAATAAAGAATAAAAATGGTGTGTAGTGTATAAATAACACATGCTTTTAAAACTATTTTACATAGTATTTTATTTCTGAAAATGAAATTAGGACTGCGAATTTTACATGTTGCATTACTTCTTTTACTATCTGCCTATTATTTTAATGAAACTTAATAATTGAGCCCGCTGATAAAGTTTTAAAACCGCAGCAAAACTCAAATGTTTGTATTATTCATTACTCTACTTGCACATTACACAGGCCGTTTGGAATTATTTTACCTTATATGGGGCCTCTATTACTAACATTATAAGGGTTATTTTCATACAAACTTAGAGGTATAATAGTCCATACTGCACAGCAGACACTTAATTCGCCTTAATAGCTGTAGTAAATTTAAAACCTTCCATGAAAGTTCAGGCGAATTCACTCATTAACACGCCGTGAAATGAGATAATTTCGTCAAGAAATTGCCTTATTATGATATTAACTACGCCGTATTTCACTTTTAATACACACTTTGACTTTAGTGAAGAGCACTAGCTTAAGGTAGATGCTAATAAATTACCGTATGTAACGTAGCTATGTAAAGAAATAAGTTGAATTTATTTAACAATTTCTTTACAAAGCTTAGCATAATATATTTGTCTGAAAATTCGCAAGTATTTGCATTATAATATATTGTTTACAAAGGAGAATGAACAGAAGTGGTCCAAATATCCACTAACAAGACCCATATAGACTTATTATCCATTAAATATAGAGTAACTTTCAGTATGAGACAAAATAAAAATAAGCTGTCAGAAAAAAGTTATGACCATATGAAAAATGGCTTTTTTGAGTGAAAATATTGATATTGATATTCATCTATTTCAGTGAAAACCTTATAGGAAATGTCAAGCGGCATGACATAACATAGATTAAGTAGTTAAAAAATGCAATGGATCATATCAACATTATTTTATGGAATCAAAAGGTAGAAAACTTTTTCATTCCATCACAACTTTTTATTGACAGGATATTTTGGTTTCGATCCAGTTATAATGATTCAGTATTTAGCAAGCCATTAGGTACATAAGTATCATTAGTGGTGGATATTTGCACCAAACTTAGTACATTTTTATTACATCAACAATATTTTTCATATGAAATGGTAAAAAAAATGAGTTTTCATTCAGCCATAACTTTTCACTGACAGGATATTTTTGATTGCGGTCTGGTTATAATGGTTCAGTATTTAGTAGACAATTTTACTATATAGGTCTCGTTAGTGGTGGAAATTTGGGCCATACGTGGGAGAGCCTTGCTTCGGCACGAATGGGCCGGCTCGACCGGAGAAATACCACGTTCTCACAGAAAACCGGCGTGAAACAGCGCTTGCGCTGTGTTTCGCCGAGTGAGTGAGTTTACCGGAGGCCCAATCCCCTACCCTATTCCCTTCCTTTCCCTCCCCTATTCCCTTCTCTTCCCATCCCTATCCTCCCCTATTACCCTATTCCCTCTTAAAAGGCCGGCAACGCACCTGCAGCTCTTCTGATGCTGCGAGTGTCCATGGGCGACGGAAGTTGCTTTCCATCAGGTGACCCGTTTGCTCGTTTGCCCCCTTATTTCATTAAAAAAAAAAAAAAAAAAAACAAACTCCATACATATTTTGTCATACTCCTTTGTGAAAACTAATCAAACTTTATTGTCAACTAGATGACGCCCGCAACTTCCGCAAAAATTTGTTTATCGCGTGGAAACCATATTTTTTTCCGGGATAAAAAGTATTCTATGTCCTTTCCCGAAACTCAATGTATCTCCATACCAAATTTCAGCAAAATCGGTTTATCCGTTTGGGCATGAAGAGGTAACAGTTAGACAGAGAAACTTGCGAATTTATAACATTAAGGTGCTCCCTCACCGGGAGCGCATTTGCTTGTAATGTAACGTTCCAAAGTCGAGCATTACATCAGTGAGGGAGGAGAGCCGAGCATTACAATGCGCACTTTGTAATGATACAGTGTGTAATATCTTGATACAACTTGTAACATCAACTAGCTATGGAATGCTCAAAATCGAATGTTACATTACACGCGAATGCTCGTCAGTCAGGGAGGTATTTTTGTAATGTAATGCTCAAAAACGAATCTATAATGTTACATTACACTAGAATGCTCGCGGTGAGGGAGCACCTTTAAGTATGGATAATATTTGTGATTACTGATAAAACTATATTTTCCATCGTAATATGTAATATTATGTGTAAGAATGTGTGTCGTCCCTAAGTTTAGTCTTGTTCGATCTATAACAGGACCCCGGTAACAAAAATGTTAACGTACCATGCAACGATTACCCCCGATCTACGAATAACTTCGAGGCTCGATTCGATCATAATAATTACGGTTTAATTTATTGCCGTCTCGTCCTGTTTTGGGTGCGACCTTCCTAAGGTCTCTGGAAGGTCCTAATCCCTCGTGACTAATCCGACCCACTGATTGGTAATACCAAATCGAATGCACTCAACATTTTTGATACATCTCTGATAGGTCACGCATTTTTTTGAAATTATAGTAATATTTTACTTTATTGGTACCATAAAATGTAAGTGATTTTGGGTAAATATAACGCGCACAATTTATAAAATTCAGAAACAGTATTTCTTGTAAAAGTTCGATTTCCAGATTGGACCATATAACATATTGGATAACTATGGTTACTATCATGGTTGCGAAGCTTTCTATAGCATGCACAATTGAACACGGACATTCATAGATGAATATCTCACGTCCGTAATTGTTAATCTATAATAAATTATTATCAATAATCTCTAAGTAAGTAGTAATTAAAGTTAACGAGTAAATATCATAAAACATGAATAAATTAAATTAACTTACTATAGTACTAAATAAGCAAATATGTGAATACTTGAATAGTAATGTGATGGAGAGCTATTCATTCTGAGCAGTATACATGGCCTCTATGGCTCAGTGGCTGACACGTTAACGTTTAAACAAGCCAGGGGTGGCGAAATCAAATCCCGCGAACTGCACATATCAACTTCCATGCTTTAATATTATAAATATGAATTTGTGTATGTATGTTGTGCTGAAAGTGTGTCTGTGTGCTGAAAGTGTCTTTCCACTCCAACCCGAATATGTTTGAGAGCCAAATGGGAATCCCATAACGTAACAACGTTTTGTCGTCAACTAGTATACTTAACATAAAATTACATGAGCATTATTAATTAACAGACGGACACAGAGCGAAGTCTTAGTAAATCCCGTTTTTACCCTTAGGGTACGAAACCCTAAAAAACTAAAATTCTGTGCTAACTACATGTTTGCTATTAATTGTCTAGTTGAGCTCGTCAGTCGCTGGAGACAGGTATAGCTGCGAGGCAGACGTCAATTGTAGCTAACTCGCCTGTCTACTTAGCGCTTGTCGCCTGTCTCGCGCTGAGACCTGAGTGACTAAGAAATAGCTCGCCTACTGCCAGTGCCAGACTCTAATTAACTAAATTAATGACTACGGAACTATTTTTGTCTTCATCTATGATTTTGTGGTATCGACAGTAAAAATAGAATCGTAGTACGGTAAAATAGTAACAAAACTTTTGATCATGTACTCAAAATCCTTGCTTGTGTAATTGTGAAAAATTATTTCTTAGTGGATGCTTCATCTTGAGAAGAACACGTGTTTACCAGCGTATACTATTAATTTAATTTTTACTACTAGTACTATATTATATTTATAATCGGTTTAGGTATACTAAATATAACTGAGAGTAAATTGTTCTAGCCGGGTAAACTAGACGTAGACTTTTGAGCTCTAGCCATAGCATACATATTTATGGATACATATTTAATGATCGTTTAACAGTCACACAATATATTATTCAAGAAAAAAATGTTACTTGGCAACCCTAGTGCGCCGGCCGCGGTGATGTGATAGAAATTATTTTAAAATGACCGGTTCCCCGCATCAAACTTGGACGCTTTTATTATAAAGCTGCAACTACACGTGCCGGATTCCAAATTTCTGGAATAATTCTACCACTGAAATTAAAACTCTGCGTTACATTATGATAGAGAAAGAACTCTAATATCAAGTCAAATTTCAAAGTCAAACAATAATTCAACGATCGAGTTTTCGACTTTGAAGTCATTGTATTAGCGAAGAGTTCTAAATTAGCTATGTCCACACTATGCAATTTCATCTTCAATTTTCGTTATCTTCTTTAATTTCAACTTTCGTTTGGCGCATTCAATAATTTAATGCGTCAACGAACGCAACGCCAACATTGTCATTTTTGTTCAGTTGCAGTGTCTGTCAGCTTATTGCATACTCCGCCATCTCGTTGTTGAACGCATTGTGGCACAGAAATCCACCCGCGTTGGAAAGAAGAGTGTCATAGCGCACGCTTCGCTTTCAACTGTCAGAGCGCATGCGTCGCGGATATGCCTCACGTGCGCTGTTGACTCCGCTATAAGTTATAACGCATGCCCTTGATGAACAAAAAAAGGCACAGTGTAGACATAGCTATTCAGTGCTATGATTTTTCCCGCAATTCTGGAATTTCGGCGTGTATACTGCTTTATAATCACCTACACTGTTATTTGGAAGGTTTTCAGTTTTACACCTGGCAAATATTTATCATTTCGCTCGCTACGCCTCTGGCGCTTGAATCATCGTTTATCTTTTACTTATATTTCATAAGCACAATTATTTTATTTAACTCTAAAATCGAAATTAATGATCGACTGATAATTATAATAATCAGAAGCTTCAACTACTTTTTGAATTGTTTTCAGTGTTTATGTGACAACAGAGACGGCTGCATAGAAGTCAATATTCAAATTCAAATACCAAAAGTCACAAGAGGTTGAGCTTTCCTGAGAGCCTTTATAGTTAAAGTAGTTTTCAAAGTTAATTAAGAAAATATATTTTTTTTTATATATGACGTGAATTCGCCAACAAATCAAAAGCATTTACGTTATTGAACGTTCACTAGAATTGCAAGATTATCAGAATTACTAAATAGTAATATACATATTACTATGTTAAGCTAAATAAAGGAAAATAATATGATATTTCCTATATACGTGGGAGAGCCATGCTTCGGCACGAATGGGCCGGCTCGACCGGAGAAATACCACGTTCTCACAGAAAACCGGCGTGAAACAGCGCTTGCGCTGTGTTTCGCCGAGTGAGTGAGTTTACCGGAGGCCCAATCCCCTACCCTATTCCCTTCCCTACCCTCCCCTATTCCCTTCCCTACCCTCCCCTATTCCCTTCTCTTCCCATCCCTACCCTCCCTTATTACCCTATTCCCTCTTAAAAGGCCGGCAACGCACTTGCAGCTCTTTTGATGCTGCGAGTGTCCATGGGCGACGGAAGTTGCTTTCCATCAGGTGACCCGTTTGCTCGTTTGCCCTCTTTATTTCATTAAAAAAAAATATTTACGTCTAGCGTGTACGCCTCGTAGCGTTGCTACGGCGTAGACTCTAATCATAGACAAAGTCATTATAGACAATCTTGTCTATTCATAATAATAATTTCATGTCATGATATCATCGCCCCGACCCCAGCGACAATAAACATGTACCCGTGGGGTAATATCATTACCCTGTCCCCGCCCATACGTTTTGTATCGTTTTCGGTCCCCATCCGGTCGTTTTCAAACTTTCGTAGGGAAATGCTCCATTATTAAATAATATGTAGTCATTCTGCTATTTATTAGATTATTTACTCCTAGTTTCTCCCAACTGCCTTTCGCTGAAATTCGTTTATAGAGCGGAAACCGTAAATTTTTTTCGGGATAAAATATATTATATCGTAATATTATGTTCTTTTCTGATACTCGAACTATCTTTGCTAAATTTTATCATTATTTGTTTAGCAATTGAAACGATATTTTTTTACCCCGTTAAACAGATACAGATTCGTGTTTATAATATTAGTTTGGAAACTATGCATTATCCACCACTTTGCTGTATCCGATTCTGACTTTAAGGAATCGAGAATTCTTATGAGGTTTTAATCGATTATTTTACGGCAATAAAATAATCGAATCTCCGTCGATGACGGTAACATACCGTCAAGTCCGTCATCGATGGAGATTCGATTAACGTACACGACAAATATGTGTGAAATATTTGAAATCAGTAACGCGTTATCATACCGTAAACAATTACGTAGAGATCAGGCGCGGGCGGAACCGCACGCGTCGCGAGACGTTCACAATCATTTTACCTTTGAAACAACCCTTGTTTTAACGTGATAAGGATCATTATATTGCACACAGGTTATCATAATCGATTTGAGAGGCCGCACGCACAGACACCATTACACTCGTGCTCGTCCCATTATTAAATAGAACGTTTTTGTTTAAATCCGGGACGAATGGTAAATTTGAATATTGTTATTGGAGATGGTAACGGCGCGCCATCATGCGACGGCAGCGATCGTTTCACGCTCGGCGATTTAATGGTTCCAATAATTACTATCGATTGAATTTTATTATGGACTAGAACTAGATGATCGAACTTCATAGGCGTAAAAGATCTTGCGAGTATTCCGCTATATTTCTTTGTCCTTTTTCTTGGTCTATTTCTACCAGATTTCATTAGTGAAATAGTTCTAAAGAGTATTTATTGCAAAAAATCATTTTTCTTTGTTTTCAATATTAGTATAGTTAAGTTTGGTATATTAAAAAATATTAGTAAAGATATTTTTAACTCGATGACGCCCGCAACCCCGTCGCAACTAAGGAATTTGTAACGAACCACCATGTATATAGAACTTAAGTTTTGTAAGCAAAGTTCTGTACATTAGTTACAATAATACCCTTTACATAAAAATTTATGTCGATTCAATTTTTCACAACACGCCATTATGAGAATCAAATGACTGGAGAGTAATGTCAAAAGTCGCGGGCAATTAGCGATGAAACATTACGCTTTGTGAATCTTCCTATTGAATACAATACCTTCACAAAACGCTGAACTTCACGCTGTGTTACAAAATCATAAAATAAAATAAATTAATGTCTGTTGTGACAGCTCCCCACATCACAAAACACGACAACAATGTAACTTAACAGCCATATCATAGCGGAATTACCCTTTAAACGCGTAATGTCCCCGTTTTATGTAGTTTGAGAACTTCGTAGTTCGTACAAAGTAACAACATTTCGTTGTTATATGGTAAGTTTGTATTGAATGTGAGTTAAAAAACAATAGTTAAATGGGCGTTACTAGAAGGTAAAAAGTTGTAGTTTATTGAGGCTTGTTTCGAGAAAGTTTTTTGTTTTCATATTATGTTTGTAATTTTCGGTTTTATATTTATTGACCAAAATTTTTTTGCTAGGAGTTTAGTAGTAGGTACATAATATCATTCTCCTAACTTAAAACCGCGCTGTTTACCAGGATTGAGCTATATAATTTTTTTCCCCGAAATGGAATAAAATGTCATTGGAGTAGGTGGTTGTAGCCGTTGCCGAAAAACAAATTATCTCATTAGAAGGTTAGATAATTCCTAAAATCTTACACATTATGATACACACAACGTACTACTGTTGTATGGAACCGTGAATCGTACTTTACATATTTTACCAATGTTTTCTACAGGTTACGCGACCGCATAAACTATAAACGTTTGTTTCGAGCCAAATTGAAGCGACCCGCATAAATAAAATCGCACCTAACCGTTCCGATTTCACGTACAAAAGTAAGTAATTTATTTGTCGGATGGTGTAACGATGCTATAAATCGGTCGGATGCGGTCGTCCGTCAGAGCCGCCGCCGTAACTCACGTCCAATGTGCCGCGAAATCAATAGAGCGTCCCGCCCCCGCCCCACGGTTACCACCCGACTTGCACGATCATCCGATTTTTCCAACTTCCCGACTTTGTCATTGATTCAAAGCCCGCTTAATTACTTTATCTATTGGACGTCGATAAGTTAAATTGTTTGAGATGAAATTAATAAATGCCACATGACTACTGATTTGAGATATCAAAATGATGTCGCATTACAAATCATTGTCTAACATTATGCCATAGGAATATGTTATCGTTTCTTATGATGTGGCATAACGGCATACGCTTTCTGTTCTTTAAGCAATGTACAAGGATATACTTTGGTACATTTTACTGCAATAAAGTGAAAATCTATCTATACTTTAATATTATAAAGCGGAAGAGTTTGTTTGAACTCTGTCTGTCTCAGGAACTACTGGTCCGATTTGAAAAATTCTTTTAGTGTTAGATAGCCCATTTATCGAGGAAGGCTATAGTTTATATTTTATTACGCTAAGGCTAAAAGGAGCGAAGAAATAGAGAAAAATGTGGAAAAAACGGGAGGAAATTATTTGAAAGGGCTTATTTGAACGCGCTAATCTCAGGAACTACTGGTCCGATTTGAAAAATTATTTCAGTGTTAGATAGCCCATTTATCAAGAAAGGCTATAAGCTATATTTTATCACGCTAAAACCAATAGGAGCGAAGAAATAGAGGAAAATGTCGAAGAAACGGGGGAAATTATTTGAAAGAGCTTATCTCACAAACTACTGGAGTAATTTTTCTGTTATAAATTTGGCACAAATAAGAAGTAGACCACGTGAAGGATCATAAGCTTTTTTTTGTGGACTAATTTGTCTTTGAATCTAATTAACGCGGGCGAAGCCGCGCGGAATGTCTAGTATATTAATACGCGAGTGAAAAACTTTGTATCCGTTTTGACGAAAAATGGGGTAACGTAGGTGACTGAAATTTTGCCCAGCTATAGTTTATATGGTGAAGGAGTGCATCGAGCTAATATTATTTTGAAATTATGCTTTTATCATACATTTTTTTACAAATAAAACATTACACACACTACAACACACACCCTAGGAAAGATGACAGATTTTTGAGTGACAAGCCTATGCATACGAATTATACTCTTTTATTTATGGTTGAAGTCTGTTGACAAGTTGACAAATTGAAAAAGGATTGTAGTTTTTTTTTTATTGAATCTTAGATGCCATTAGACAATGCTTACACGACCAGTCTGAGATCAGCTGAGTCCCAGAGACAAGAGTTGAAAAAAATATGATAAAGTCAATATTTTTTTACAAAATATATTAGGTAATATAGTCCTAATGTCGTTGAAACTAAGGTCGAATTTCGACCATTGGGCGATCTCTAGTATGCTTAATTTCCTCTTTTACAAACACACTGTTAACGCCTGCATACACTATCACACCTATACCACCTACAAATAATTTGACGCACGAGAACTAAGTACGAATGCCATATTGCGCAAATACGTGCGGGCCGAGTATGTCGAATGATATTAATGAACGTGGCGTGCAATCAAACGCAGGAACGAGCACAAATTTATTAACGACGCTAAAATATCACCGCGTAAATCGATATCGAGCCGTCGGTTTATCGACGATTATTCTTAATTGGATTATGAAAGCGGTGTGTCCCGGCCGAGTGGTACGCGGGACACGCTGGAGTGGTTTACCCGAGCAGAGCGCACAGCGTAGTAGAGCTATCTAAAATGGATGTAAAATTCGTGAATCATGCTATTATTCTTTTTTTTTATGAAATAATTGGGCAAACGAGCAAACGGGTCACCTGATGGAAAGCAACTTCCGTCGCCCATGGACACTCGCAGCATCAGAAGAGCTGAATTTCTTTGGTATTTGATAATTGAGTACTTAATAAACTATATATTAAAACTATATATTAAACTATGTATAACTAATTTAATTGTTTCTATTTTACAGACCTTAACTAACAAAACAAAGCATGCTGTATATTTTTAATTGAATTTTTACATTAATTTGTTTATTTAATAATTACATATGTTTAGCATTCATGTTTAATTAAAATCTACAGAATTTGTCTTATATAAAACGATTATGTATTATCTACCGCTCCACTGCGTCTTGAATATATAAAATAATACAATTATCACATTTTCTGGTCTTTAAATATGGGACTGTTAAGTCCTAGCATTAATAGCAATTTCTTTTTGAAAGGATCTATGGCGAGACACAATGATATTTATAAATATATTAATGAATGAATATTTCATACAGTGAGCTTAATCATTTTGTTTTCTAAAGTATACCTTTATAACATTAATAAGAAATTATAGACTAGGAATCAAGGATCGCTGTCAGCGTGTGCCTCAAGCACCCTAGCGCAATGAATGTCGTCGCCCATGCTGATCTCGGAGACAAGTGAGTCGCATATCCCATTGGCTCAGAGAAAGGGGCGGGCCGACGCCGCCTCTCGCGCATAGATTGCACTATACTGAAACCTTCAGATCGTTCACATTTAATTTACCTCTGATAATCATCCTTATGTTGTTACCATAAAGGTGTTGTCGGAGGTAAAACAAAACGTCGTTCGTACCAAAGCCACGACACGCAATTCTTTTCAATTATTCAAACGACTTGGAAATTGATATGAAAGCCCCGGCCTTGTCAGTCGATTACAATATTTATGTCATAAAAATCGAATCTCTCTTGATTAGCCGCTACTGGGTAGCGGTAGTTAAATTCCATAATATTATTGTACATAAAATACTATTGCTTCCATATTATGGTAGTTTAATAAATGCGCAATAAAACATAAATGAAAAATATTACGTAGTTTAAATTTATTGACTAAAAGTTCGTTTTTTTTTTTTTAACTATAACTTGGTATATTGTATTTAATATGAATTTATATCAATGTATATTATGTAAAAGATAAATTTTGTGTCTATAAAGAATTTTTGGAAGGACCAAAAGTTTTCGAAAATTATATTTATGGGATATACTAACTGTCGCAAAGTTTAATTTTATTGATTAAAATTTACAAAATATGAATTGGTGAAGTCGTCACTAATTCGAGGACTATAATGGTACCTATGCATTGACTTGGAATAAAATAAGTACCATCGAAGAAATTGATTCATAGGCAGATGACGGACCTACGATATTTGGTCGAGTAATGTCAATTTAATAACGTAGGTCCGCAATCTGCCTATCTATGTCTATGGATAATGGACGCTTCACACCACGTCAGTCTGGCCCCGTGGTAAGTACCTGAAGGACTTGTGTTTCGGGTACCAGACAACGGAAATATATTTAATACTAAAATACTATACATATATTTAAGATTAATACACATCCATGACCCAGGAATTTTTTGAAAACTTTTTGTTCCGTCGCGTCGGCGGGATTCGAACCCGCGACCCCCGGCATGAGCTACCAACAGCCCACCAACTGAGCCACAGAGGTCGTCGAATCAGCCTATGAATCAGCTTCTCTGATAGTACCATCGAAGAAATTGATTCATAGGCAGTTGATGGACCTACGTCATTTGGTCGAATTATGTCAATTCAATTTTAATCATGATCGGTCAGCTGGTTTTGTCACAAAACGACCAAATTACGTAGGTCCGCCATCTGCCTATGAATTAGTTCTATGATAATACATACGGTTTTTTAACTCTGGACCGGCCATAAGGTTGAATAGAAATTCCGTCAATGCACAACCACAACCTTATCATTAAATTTTTGTCACTACCGTACATTTTTACTTGCGCTTTTGGGGTGTTGACCGACCATTTGGTTGAATGGACGTACGGTCAAATCCCACCGTTATACTCATAATAGTTTAAGTTGCTACGGAACCCTTTAAATGCACATAAATGCACCCACTCAATGCAGTAGCTATAAACAAACAAAGCTTAGGCTTTTATTGGTTATCCACATAAGGTAGAGCGAGCTTTAACAGAGAGCTTTAACAAAGCACACGGAATTTTTACGACTTCTCATATTTATTGTTGTGAGAGTAGTCTATCCGGCATTAAGGGCTTGTTTACATCTACCGAATAGAGTGGCGAGACCGTGCCCTCGGCCGAGCATATCCATAACAAACATGCCGAGTGCTTGGCCGAGAACACTGTCTCGCCACTCTACTCGGTAGGTGTAATCAGGTCCTCACGCTTTATAGGCAGCCAAAGGAGCCGCAACGACTAATCCAAATTATGGGCTACGATTATGATATTTACTGGGTTAGAGTGCCGCATCGCAGCGACATAGGTAATATTGTTTAAAGGAATATAAGCAAAGACAACCGGCCGTAGTAAACCGGCCACTATCACTTGGCAACATTTCTACCTGATAGAGTTATGTATTAAGTAGTAGGTATCTTATATTAATTTTATAATATGTGTAGCATTTTCTAAATGACAAGTTATGTTGTTATAATTGTGTGTATAGCATATTATGACGTTATTTGGCTATTTCTTTGTTCTTCATAATACCCCGTATTCACGCACAGGAACGGGCTCAGGGCAGGGCAGGGCCTTATTCAAATGAGGCGGCTCGACCAAAGCGTTGCCTAAATATTAGTTTAATATTTAGAAGATTATATCGCGCCCTGACTACCACAACGTTGTAACTCGCTCACTTTGTAGCGTGTGGGTTCACTGTGGATTTTTTAAACGTTTTAAGTGAACTATTTAATTCAAAACGTTAATCTTTGCAAATAAAAACATACTCTACTATAATCATAGATATATATTTAGCAATAATATGAAACACATTTTATCTGTGCGTGAATAAGTTCTGGATAACTTAAAAAAATCAATTTCTTAAGAAAATAAAATGAAGAGCACTTGACAGATTATAAAAATTAATAAAATATTCTATGTTTGCTGGATATTGTTTAATAGGCATTGTGTAAATTCACCTGTACCCATACTCCTTAGTACCCACTATGAAACGTACTTAAAGTCTACCAGTAGCCCTAGCACGGCGACCAGTAAAAATGCGAAAGTATAGACAAACTGTGGACATAAACTTAAGGTGCCGTTCCGATCTTTACCGCGGCTAGTCGCGACCGACAAAAATTCAATTAAAATGCCACTTTATGATAGACTATAGTATATGTCATAAAGTAGGATATTATTTGAATTTTTAGGACTATCTGTCATAAAGTGGCATTTTAATTGAATTTTTCGGAACGAAAAAAGATCGGAACGGCACCTTAAGGTTATCTCCACAGTTTGTCTATACTTTCACATTTCCAATGGTCGCCGTGCTAGGGCTACAGTTAGTGCTGCGTTGCGCCATAAAAAGTATTCTCCATACTAACAAATTTCAGCAAAATCGGTTCAGCGGTTTGAAGGTGAAGAGGTAACAGACAGACAGACACTTTCGCATTCATAATATTAGTATGGATGACTCTTTTTTATCTACTAACTGATAAGTTTATAATGACGTTTATAAAACGATACGTTTTGTAGAGAAACTAATATTATGATGTAAAAGAAAATCGAGCTCTGTATTGAAGTGAATATAAAGATTACAGTCCACTTGGTGCTTTCTTTACCCGCAACCCACTGTTCTGTGGTGAATTTCCAAGTTACAACCGTAGGGGTGTGCGTTGAATAAATTATGTAAATAGTACAGCCAGGTTCTCGCTTTCACGTAAATGATTTGGCGTTTGGTGTAATGGCGTCCACTGCTATTAGTTATTCCAAATATTTAATTGCTATTTATAGCGTGTTTGCATGTACATTATAGGGCCACGCCACAGAAGTCGTGTTTAATTTTACTTTGTTCTTTTTTCATATTAATCAAATAATATGGCGAAAGCAGTTGCACAGTCTTAAAAGTTTTTAATTATGAAAAGTCGTCAAACTATTATACTTTAGAATATCTACTCGCTCCCTATACTGACTTGATAATGATTTATTAAAAGGTGAGCTGAGAACCTAAAGAGATGGGAAAGAGGAGAAAAATGAGTTTTTGTAGAAAAGTGTATGTCAAATGTATGAGAGCTGTAAAAAATTCATAGAGAGCATTTTAGCTAAGGTTATTACACGGGGAGTTATTCCTACCTCTTTGCAATCAATTCAATTTTTTAATGTTTTGGATATAATTAAAAAACTTTAATTATAAAATCGGCCAACAAACCTATAGGCTTATTGTACAACTTGTAATTAAAAAGTAACTACATATTATTAACACTAAATGAATATTTACTTAAATATTCACGATAAGAATTCCCCTCGTGGATAGTTTTTTTGATCCGAAGTCGAGTGATTGGCCACGGTTCCAAAAGAACGCATTAAATTCGCATTTCACCTCGTGATGGTGAAAAAGTGAGCTCCATCAACATGACATAGGGTTGTCAATTCATTTTTATTTACTTTAATTTTATAGTTTAATTTTAAGCGGCGTTAATTTTATATTTACAACATCAAGGAGTTTAATAAAAATACGACATAAAATGTTGCCATTATAACACATATTTTTAAAACCTGCTGTCTAAAGTCTATTGTAAGAAAAAGTGTATCAAGCTCATTGAAACCAGATTTCTTGTATTATTTTCTGAAAAAATATTGTTGTAACATTTACTCAGATGATTTTAATTTTTTTGTAGTTTGTAGAGCTAGAAACATTTTATTTAGAAATATTTAACGAAATGTTTGGCTACCTCCTGAAGTGCTAGAAAGCTGAAATTTGGTATGTAATCTAAGTTTAGTATACAACTAACAAAAAAAATTATAAACTTATAACTTTTCATAATTGTCATTCAGTGAAAAGATTCTAATTATGATTTGTGTCTAAAGGTAGGTGTGTACCTGAATTACAACAATTAAACCAGCAACAAAAAGGAAATGTAACTCGAAAGTTTCATGTTAAAAGTTATCCATATTCGTACTAATTTATTTTATTATTTTATATATACCTGCAGAACACATATTCTGCTACTTCGGTGAAACAAAAGGGCAATATGGTGTAGGTTTCTTTATAAAAAAGCACCTTAAAAAATATATAGAGAGCTTTGAGGCAGTATCAGAAAGAATTTGTATCTTACACATGAAGTTGGAAACAGTAAATTTGTCTTTATTACAAGTTTATGCCCCCACTGTTGATGCAAATTTAAATGAAATCCAAGAATTTTATAATCAACTACAAAAATCCTTAATAGTGTGTAGTAAAAATCTAATTATAATGGGAGACTTCAATGCGAGAGTTGGCTGTAAAACAAAAGGAGAAGATAGAATTCTTGGAGACTCCTGTTTTGGAAAAAGAGATGACCGAGGAGAAGCATTACTACAGTTCTGCTGGGAAAATAATTTGTTTGTAATAAACAGCTTATTCCGCAAGAATACAAAGAATGGACATGGCTTTCTCCTAAGAACAATAAAAGTCAAATAGATTACATCTTGTCCAATGTTAAAGAAAAATTCATGAACATCGAAGTGCTACACAACTTCACATTCCCAAGCGATCATAAATTCTTGAGAAGCACTTTTATGCTGGGAACGCTCAAAAAATCTAGAGCCAAATATAAAAATAAAAACTACACCCTGTCAACAGCTGAGCATTACCAACAGTTTAACGAAGCACTAAAATTACATTGTTCCTATATACATCCAGATGAAATAGACGATGTAGAGCTATATTATGAAAAAATCAAGATGGCAATAGAGTACAGTTTAAAACCGATACTGAAGAACCATATAAATAAAAAAAGAAAACCAATTATTTCAGACCAGACAAAATTGCTTATAAAAAGAAGAAACGATTTGACAAATAAAAAACATTTAACAATTGATGAAAAAAGAGAGAAATCATACTTGTACAAAAACATTTATAGAATTATTAAGAAAGAATACCAAGACTTCAGAATATCGACCATTGAGAGTCATTTAAAAGCATCGGGAAGCTTGAAAAAAGCTCAAGAAGAATTAAGAACCACAAAAAAATGGATTCCTTGCCTACAGTCAAACATAAATAATAAAAACACCTATTCCAGGTTAGAAATAATAAAAATTGCAACGGAGTTCTATAAAGATTTGTACTCATTCAAGCCACCGTCTCAAACAGATACTCGACCACTAGAAGATAACAGCTCCACTCTACAAAGATTTACATACCAGGAAATCGCTACAAAAATAAAATCATTGAAGAGCGGCAAGAGCAGCGGCCCAGACGGCATACCCAACGAGATAATAAAAGCAGGTAAACACGAGCTTATACCACTGCTGACTGAACTTTTCAACAAGATACTAGACAGTAAAACCATACCAGAAGAGTGGGCGAAATCGAATATTATCCTCCTGTACAAGAAAGGAAACCCTGCTGATATAAGTAACTATAGACCGATTAGTTTACAATCTAATATGTATAAATTATTTGCGTCCTGCTTGGAAGAGCGTCTCGCCGCATATATTGAACTAGACCAGCCGGTAGAGCAAGCGGGTTTTAGAAGAAATTACTCAACCATAGACCACATCCATACTCTTGATCTGGCAATAGAGAAATATGTCGAAATGAACCGCCCGCTCTACCTGGCGTTTATAGACTATGCCAAAGCATTTGATTCCATCTCGCACGATAGCATATGGAGAGCCTTAAAAGACTGTAGAGTGCCTTCAGAAACTATCAAACTAATTCAAGACATATATAAGAAAAGCAAAAGTAAAGTCGTATTAGAAAAACCAGGTCCTGAGATACGTATATGTAGAGGCGCTCGGCAGGGCGACCCTCTATCTCCTAGAATTTTCATAGCCGTCTTGCAAAATATAATGAAGAATCTGAATTGGAATAATAAAGGCATATATATAAATGGAAAATATTTAAACAACCTTAGATTCGCTGACGACATTGTTCTCTTTGCAGAAACTGCATCACAACTGGAGTCAATGATAAGAGAATTACACAAAGTCAGCTGTGAAATTGGTCTACAGCTAAATACAAGCAAAACAAAAATTATGACGAATAGTAGAACAATCCCAATATTTGTTGACGATGTTCCAATTGATTATGTAAATGAATATGTTTATCTCGGAAAACAAATATCATTTAAAAATCTAGATATAGAGATGAACTAAAAAGAAGAATAAATATGGCCTGGAACAAATTCTGGTCCCTAAAAAAGGTTTTTAAATCAAACCTTCCAGTGAGGCTAAAGAAACAAGTCCTTGACTCCTGTGTACTGCCAACTCTATCATATGCATCACAAACATGGATATTTAACAAATTCACTAAAAACAAGATATTAACAACGCAAAGAGCCATGGAACGAAGTACTCTAAAAATAAAACTTAAACATAGAAGAACAAATAAAGATATTAGAAATATAACAAAAGTCATAGACGCTCTACAGCACTGCAAAAGAATGAAATGGAAATGGGCAGGCCATGTTTCTCGTATGAGTGATGATAGATGGACAAAAAAGGTTACCACCTGGAAGGGCCCACTGGGTAAACGGAGCAGAGGTAGACCAATGGAAACATGGTTAGATGAAATTTTAAAAATAGCTGGAAACAACTGGAAAGAAAAGGCGACAGATAGAGATATGTGGAGATCAATGGAGGAGGCCTTTACTCTGTAGAGAGGTCCTTAAAAATAATATAAATCTTAAATATGAAAATTGCATGCATGCATTATAAAAGTACTAAATGTAATAGAAGTATGTTTTGATAACCTTATAATATCTTAATTCTTAACATGCTAATTATTATTAGCATGTTAAGATATAAGATATAAATGCAAAATTAATTGAAAAAAAAATATTATCAATTTGCTTTAATTTATTACTTAATATGTTTCCAAAAATTATAATTTTAAATTATTAAATAAGAAGTTTAATGAAATTTATTCAAATTATGAAAAATGTAACTATTAATTGTAAAAATTGCATGCATTTAATTATGTGATTATGTAACAGGAGTATGCTATAACAAAATGGTTTATTGAAATTTGATTTGACATGTTAATTATTGTTATGATGTAATATTACCTATATAATTTAATTCTAAATATAGTGTTATCAATTTATTTTAAATTGTTTCTTTAAAAATTATAATTGCTCAATTATTAAATAAAAAGTTAAATTAAATTGACAAATAATATACTTATATATAATATGAAAAATGAAATTGTTAGAATTAAAAGGTAAATCAAGGAATTAAATTAGCATGCTATGATGTAAATGTGATGCATATATATATATAAATTAATATTAAAACATGTAAGCAATAATGTTAAAAGTGTAGACGTTAATATTGTAAATTGTTAAGGAATAAATGAGGCTTTATTATTATTATTATTAAATGCGAAAGTATCTCTGTCCGTCTGTCTCGCTTTCACGCCAAAACTAATGAACCGATTGTAATAAAATTTTGTACACAGTTAGTCTAGAGCCTGAGAAAGGAAGGAAGGCTACATTTTGATGAGGCAAAAATATATTAAGTATCTAATTTCCATGGAAATATCGATGAAAATGAATTCACATTTTATTTCTTATATGTAACAATTTACAATAGATGGCGTTTTTATTTATTTTAGCTTAGCACACATGTTGGTCTATTTCCATGGAAACATCGATGAAATAAACTCTCATGACTCATTGTAGTTCCAACATGTGACAACAGATGGCGTTTTTTTTATTTCTTCATAACCGAACGTAATTATACTAATACTTTAGAAAACATAGTTTTTAATTTATATCAAAACTAATATTATAATTTATGCAAAAATATCTCTTTTTGTCCGTTTGTCGGTCTATTTTGCTTTAACGCCAAAAATACTGAACCGATACCGTTGCATACCCAGTGTCAAAATCCTGTGCACGCCGCTGAAGTTAGATAGTAGCCTTGCGCTTCGCTTGGCTCATCTCGGCCGGTGCACTGCCGTGCACCCAGATTGGCAGCCCTACGGCGAAGGTGCAAACAGGGCGGGCCAGTACTTACCGCACCACCTTGTTCCGAAACTAGTGACAAATGGTGGCGGCATCTTTCATCTCCTCAATACATTTAATCCACGCCAAAATATACCTAAACATATGATACATAAGATTTATATTGCCATCGTCATGTGTTTTTTTAATGAAAAGTTAGTAATGAAATTCGTAAATAATCGCAAATGACTTTTAAAATTTTAGCGCAGTGTGTGGGTAATTGAAACGCCGTTAAAAGGGGTTTCGCCATCACGATGCGGACTTTGTAGGTTAGTTTATTTAACCGACTTTCAAAAAGGCGAGGAATATATTCGAAGAGTGGATTTTTTTGCGCTTTAAAGGTTTGTGCTTCAAAAATTTCTGATTTCTTGTGATAACTTTCGCGTGAGGAATTTTGGTAAATTGACAAGGTTGTAACTTGTATGTAAAAATGTTATACTGTGCCAAATGTATCTTAGAAAAAGTCGTCTCACTTATTGAAAAATCAGCTTAACTCCAGGCTAGCAAAATATTTCCGTTAGACTCAACACAAAATCCATACTAATATTATAAATGCGAAAGTGTGTCTGTCTGTCTGTTACCTCTTCACGCCTAAACCGCTGAACCGATTTGGCTGAAATTTGGTATGGGGATACTTTGAGTCCCGGGAAAGGACATAGGATACTTTTTATCTCGGAAAAATGTACGGTTCCCGCGCGATAAACGAATTTTGGCGCAACGAAGTTGCGGGCGTCATCTAGTTATAAATAAGTGATTTACGGCCGTTCCCAATATTTGATCTATCTCTGGTTTTGCCCTACTAGAGATAGGAATAGCTCTCATTAGACATTAGAGACATATATTTTATGTCAATTCAATGTTAGCTGCGATCGGTCGTATGTCAAACTAGAGATAGATTGAATATTGGGAACGGCCGTTACTGGGTAACCATTCCCACTGATTATGCAAAGTTCCCATGTCACAATTCCGTCACGTAATGACAGTGACAGAATGCATGTCACAGTTCCGTCAATATAATGACAGCTCGGCGGATCACGCACACATAATTAATTCAACAACCATCGACAAGTGAACCTTCCAATTATTATCGCTAACTACACAGTACACGATAATGTCCCGGTCGTAATTTTTCTGATTATAGTTACATTAATAACATAACTCTCAGCTCTGAATTAAAAATCTACAGGAGGCATCATCATCACTAGTGTAACAAATTTTTGTCATATCATTGCAACACAAAACACTTTTTGACAGGTTTACTCATTCTCTTTCTTACGTTTCGGATGTCTTTGAAAGGAGTTTATGTATTCAATAGTGTTACCCAAATGCCAATTAAAGGCGCTAGTGAATATATAAAGTCACAAAACTTTAAGCCAGGCATTAGCTGGTAGAGTACTTATAACGTGTCCAAGAGTTTAAGGCCCGTATTTTTGATCAGATGCGACCCGGTCTCAAGACGCGGTTCGGCTATGTGATTGGTCCAAATTTTGACAGCCAACCAATCACAGAGCCTGAACCGTGTCATGAGACCGAGATACATCTTGAGTACTGACCAAAAATACGGGCCTTAGTCGTAAAGTCAGCGGCAGTGGCGACCGGTCTCGACGCTTTGAAATATTATGATTTTTTAATCAACTTTCATAATTCTTCATCGTCATTAATGTTTTAATAAAAACATAATTATAGCGATATAATTATGTTTTTATTAAAGCCGTGAATAAATTAAACGGAGGAATACTACGAGTGAAACTTAAGGTCAATTATTGTTCAATATTTTTGTATTTTTTTACAAAAATCATTATAATTATAAGCATCATTACTATGATAATTATAATTGATGTTAAGGGCAAGGCAACCAATTAGGTAACGTCTAATTATAATAATTTATCTCATAATTAATCATGAGGTACTATCAGCCGCGTGAAATTATGCTCAGTCTCTATCAACTTTTATTTAATCGAATGCAACTTGAATTCCAAAGGAATTAAATATCTTTCAGTTTGCAAATTGAATTATTGTATTATAAGTTCGATTTATAGGTACAATTAGACGACAATTAGACAGTAATTATTACAATATTTTTATTCCATCCATCCAGGTCTGTCTTTGTTACCTTTACAAGCCCAAACCACTGAGCCAATCCTCATGTAATTTGATATGGGGATATTTTGAACACCGGGATATGTCGTGAGATAATTTTTATCTCGGGAAAATATACGATTCTTAAGCGATACACCAATTTCGACGAAGATGCGGGCAAAATCGAATTTGGAAAACATGAAACCATAATCTGAAAAAAAGGTCTGAAATAATATAATTTCATAAACAGGTTTAATTACAGTACATAATGTATCGATTATAAAACCTTGATTTTCTTGACGACCTCTGTGGCTCAGTTGGTGGGCTGTTGGTAGCTCAAGCCGGGGGTCGCGGGTTCGAATCCCGCCGACGGAACAAAAAAAGTTTTCAAAGTTCCTGGGTCATGGGTGTGTATTAAATATGTGTATAATATAATAAAAATCTTAAATATATGTATAGTATAAAAGTATTAAATATATTTCCGTTGTCTGGTACCTGTAACACAAGTACATTAGGTACTTACCACGGGGCCAGACTGACGTGGTGTGAAGCGTCCATAGATATTATTATTATTATTATTATAAAACACTAGATGACGCCCGCAACTCCGTTGCACCAAAATTCGTTTATTGCGCGGGAATCGTACATTTTTCCGGGATGAAAAGTATCCTTTGTCCTTTCCCGAGACTCAAAGTATCTCCATACTAAATTTCAGCAAAATCAGTTTAGCGGTTTGGGCGTGGAGAGTAACAGACAGACAGACACACTTTCGCATTAATAATATTAGTATAAGTATGGATTAATAAAGTGTTTAATCATGTATTATCAAACTATATCTGAAGGACGCGATATGCAAATGACTATTTAGCATAATTCATCGCTACCGATTGATTGCACGATTACTCTGTGATTGTGCCAACCAATCGTGCCGACGATCAATTATGCACACACATCGTTCTGCACTTTTATTGAAGTATAAAACCGTCGGTTGTAAATGAAACACTTTCATGTTTAAAGCTTTAAACTACAACTTACAAGTCATTTAATTTAACACAAGCTGTGGCCCGCAATTTCTTTTGCTTGGAAATGGACGAATAAATTTATAATATAATTATTTTGGTTGTGGCCTTAAATTAGATGTACCATAAGTTACACTTCAGAAAAATTGGCCAAATATCAATATCAAAACTGGTCAAGCTTAGATTAGCCGAAACAAACAGGAAAAGTTACAAATTACAATTATTATTTTCCTACGCGGATACGAATCTTGTCGAACATTTACCTATAACATGCTTGAGGGTCATCAAAACTGAAAAATGCTATAACTGTAACCGTTCCATTTTGTTACAAGTAATTAATACAAGTGTAACGAATACATGAGCGTAACAGACGCGTGCCGATCGTACAGACCTCAGAGTGAGGGTCAATTCACATCGCAACGACGCAATGCGTTACTCGTACGATGCAGTTTAATACCTCTATCGTGGGGATCGCAGACACAATAGATTTTCAATTGTTATGCGACAGCCGGGTGCCGCTTGAGGATTGATGGGTTAAAATGAGACTAGAGAATAGTGTTGCCAACCACATCACAGAGCTAAGCTGTAGATATGCGTCCTAATTAGGATCCTAAAAAGAAGACGATTGCACCAATCAAAAGCCATATAGCAATAGTACGCTATCTGCAACTAACGCCATCTATTAAATGGATTGATGACCATTACCTCTGTTTAGATTATATACCTCGATCGTGGGAATAGCAGACACAATAGATTTTCAATTGTTATGCGACAGCCGGGTGCCACTTGGGGATTGATAGGTTAAGTTTAATATAATAAAATAGATGACGCTAGCTAGTTCATAAAAACTGTAAATTTCGAGGCCTAAACTGAAAACTGAGAAGATTTCCGAAAAACTGTAGATCTACAGCTAAAACTGAGGGGTTGGCTACGTTGCAGTAGAGATGTGCCGACTAGTCAGTAAAGCCGACTATCCGGCCACTTTCGTAGTCAGCGACTAGTCGGCGAATAGTCGGCAAAAAGCGCCGACTATCCGGCTTTTTATTATTTTACTATTATTGATATCACATTTAAGAAAAACCTTGATTATTTTGAATTAACTAGATTCGGTCGCTGCGCTCAAAGCCCACGATAAAAGCTAAGCAATAGCGTAAAATTTATTCTTATTAAAAAAATACTCGGATTTTGTATTAACAAATTAGGTAATTATGTTACACATGATGTACACTAACAAATATATCCTGAAAACCATCAACGTATCATGTATCATGACGTTAACATAACCAAAACACGAACCGATAAGTTCGCAGGCGGCGTATGCGATTTATCCGTGAATCTTGAGTAAACGAAGCATTACGAAAACTACCGAAACCATGATCGGCTTGGCCGACTAGTCGGCCGATTAGTCGGCTTCTTTGCAACCGACTAATCGGCTAGTCAGCTAGTCGGCCAAAGTCATGATCGGAACATCTCTAAATGGGACGTTAAAATTTGAAACATGCAGCCCAGTACCTACTGCAGAGGGCATCAAGCATTTTTTACAGTGTGTCCATCTCTTCTGTAGTAAATAAAGTTCCGTTTTAAAAGGTCCGTTTTAACGACACATTCAAATCGCATTATATCTATGCGTCATGTTGTCATGTGAACTGACCCTAGAGGTGATCGCACATTTATCGGCACGCACACGCCGAACGCGCCGCATTTTAAAATTCGTTATATGAAATGATGTGAAACCTCGCACATTCGTCCGCACCGTACGCGCCGCATTTCTTGTACTATGAGGTGCGTTAGACGGGTACGGCGCGTACGATGATGACAAATGTGCAATCAGCTTAAAACACCATAAAGAGATAAAGTCCAAGCTTTCAAAATTTTGTAAAATAACTGCACGGTCTAGAATTATTGTTATTGATTATAGCCAATAACAATGTAACTAAATAACACTGACCAATCTGTATACTGAAGATACTGCGCATTATCTGGAATCACGAAACGCCGCCAATTTGCTTTCAATCAATAAATATTTTCCATAACAGCATTTGAAACATGGGAATTGATGGCATGGCCCTAAAATGTAAGAAATAGACACAGAATTCGCTGGTGTGAAATAATAATACTGTGATACAATTTTTTTTTTTAAGAAATAAGGGGGCAAACGAGCAAACGGGTCACCTGATGGAAAGCAACTTCCGTCGCCCATGGACACTCGCAGCATCAGAAGAGCTGCAGGTGCGTTGCCGGCCTTTTAAGAGGGAATAGGGTAATAGGGGAGGGTAAGGATGGGAAGAGAAGGGAATAGGGGAGGGAAGGGAAGGGAATAGGGTAGAGGATTGGGCCTCCGGTAAACTCACTCACTCGGCGAAACACAGCGCAAGCGCTGTTTCACGCCGGTTATCTGTGAGAACGTGGTATTTCTCCGGTCGAGCCGTAGCCAGGTAAGCATGTCTCTCCCACGTATGAATTGATGAAATGAAATTATTATTATCAATTTAACGATTGTGCCTCTAATAATAATTGTAGATAAGATTTTAAAAACCTTAGGACCGGGAATATATAAATAAATATTAATTTTACGTTTACTTTAGCCACATAACGTCCTAAAACCTCCAACTATGCAAAAAAGAAACATTTGAAAATGTGAGTTAGCCACTTCATTTACTTACGTCTTCAATTAAGCGGAACACTTATAGATTTTTATAAATATAAGCATTGAGATTTGTGAGTTTATCTACTAGTAAATTAGTTTTGCATAATATACTCAGTACCTACTTAGTAGGTAGTAATTGCAAGAATCCAGGGTAGTGATGGCAATAAAGTGTAGAAAATCCATGGACGTGTCTAGTTACTTGTAGAAAGCGCTTATTTATGCACTTTCAATTCCGCGAGCCTCCGGGCCCTATCGGAATCGCCTGAATAATTACAACTAAATGAATATGAAGCACGGCATCCGTGAGCAGGGTTGCCAACTAAAATACTATGCTAATACCCCGAAAATCCGGATCGAAATTCCCATTGTGAGAAAAATTGTCTGATTGATTGAAATGCCCGTTTTGAGGAAAAGTTATCTGATTGATCGAAATCCCCATTTTAGGGAAAAGTTGTCTGATTGACCGAAATCCCCATTTTGAGGAAAAGTTGTCTGATTTCTCACAATTTCCCGGCAAAAGTTTTATGACAAATGAATTATTTAGATAGTATATTACGATATTTTAATATTTACTCAAATTTAAAAACCCTCGCCTTTTCCCACACATAATTCCAATCCCCAAAAATCCTCAATTGACTTAAAAATCCCAGCAATTTGCTAATTTTTAATGCTAGAAATTCTTCAGAACTCCTCACAAATTGGCAACCCTGTCCGAAAGTAACCCTCTTGGCCTTCCCATCTTCCCCTCCCATCCCGCGCCCACACGACACAAGTTTACGCCGAACGGCTCTTGTACTAAATACTTGTAACAAAAGCGATCGTTTCCATTCTTAATTATTATGATTAATGACGCGCAGCGGCTCGTTTTGAAGTCGCTTAACTGTTGTAATCGAGAAATAAATTAATTTTATTAGTAGTCCTTTCTAATAGAATAAGCGTCGAGTGTCGAAAACGCCTCCGAAGCGCGGGACGTACCTCTTTAAAATTAGAACTTTAAATTGCCCGATCGATATTTAAATATACTATATTAAATACTTCGGTAATGATGTAAGGAAATCGGCCGTTTATGGTGATTCTACTAACGAGGCCGACACAACTGTCGGCGTATTTTTATTATTACATTAAATATTAAATTTATATACAATATCCACTTCGACTACCGTATTTGAATTCCGTCGTACTCGAAATTGCCAGCCGCGATGAATGATAATAGTCACTTACATCTTATTGTAAAACAAATAGATTTCGCACTAACGCGTTAGTTTAAATATTATTCTGAAATATTTTTTCCGAGAGCCGCGAGCGTTTCGAATCATTTGGAACTCACAGTGGCGGAGTTAGGGCCCGTTTTGGCGGATCGAGACAGAGGCCGCCGCGCCTCGGGCCGCGATCGTGGCCGAGATAATTAGAGGCCGCGGCGCGGTGGGAGCCATAAAAACGGCAAATTGACCGGCGGGATAACCAGAAAGGCACAATGTGTTAGATAATAATTTCCAAATTACAGGTTGTATTAGTTCGCGAGCGAGGCTGGACGTTCTTTTTTCTCGCGCACCGACCGAGGTGCTAAGGGCAGACTAATTATTATTTGGGTATCGAGCGATGTTTTTAATGCAGCTGCTACCTGTATAAATATTTATTATTAAAAGTTCAAACGCCAATTTTGGTGGAATCCAATTAAAGTGGTTATAAAGTTTCATCAATACCGTAATAATGGCCCCGCGAGATACACCTTCGCAGGCAAATTAAATGTCTTATAAACCAGTATAACGGATGAACTGAATCATGTTTTTGGAACTAAGGTGATTATTTACTTATTGCATTTAATAATTAGATTAGATACAAGAAGATAATTACTTTATATTCACGACTTGTACAACTATATTACAAATCTGTAATCAAGTAACCTATCAAGGTGATCAATTAAAAAACTTTAAGAAAGAGATAGTTGTATATTAATTAGGTATGTGACATTCGTTAGCGTTAGGGGCGCACCATATTGGCGCGAGGGCGGCCGCTGCGGTGAGCACGCCTCTTGCAGGACATGCGACATTGTCCTTATTAGTCTATCCATCATTGTCTAGTCACCGATGGAACCCTCTTTTGCCATTTTGATTTAGTGCGTTGATGATTTTTTTTTAAATTATTTATTTCATTCTAGAGTTAATATTATATTGACTTATGCGTTAAAGCGTTTGGTATATAGATAAATATGATGTGTATATATAGAAGCATGACATGAACATCATTATTATCGTTTACGACTTCAAATGAAAAAAAAAATTATACTCCCAAAAGAACTCAAAACTAATTTAATCTTTACAAAAGATTAACGGGATTAAAAATAATCCTTCCACCGTAGCCCATAATTTCGGTTTATTAAAGTCATAAAACTACAACAGGTAGGGTTTGATAAGTTAAACCCGGTATTGTTTGTCCACCGATCTTTGACCGTGTCTCGATACAATTGTGTTTGTCAATGATAAATGGTGGCGCGGCGCTTTTCATCTCCCGCTCACAAAGGCGCCGCTCGGACTTTCTATTACTCCATTTCAAACCTTAAATCTACAGCTCAAAGTTCATTTTGAAATGCTGCTCTATAATTACTATACAGGACTAAATGATACGGTACTAATCAAGGTTTGGAATAAACGTGGATAATGTTTAATATAGTTCTGTAAGAGGGCTTTCGGCGAGCAGTCGCATTCATTTATAATGAGTTTATTCAGGACTCTAATGGAGTGAATCGCGGTGAGTAAATAAAGGTCCAGCTTAAATGGAATCGGACTTTTAATTATTATTTTTTGTTTGATATTTCGTTAAAGGGATATTCAACACGTTATTATCAAAAGCATTGTACTCAAAAAGGTTCTTCTCTACACATGACTTTACTAAATATATTTCGTGTTTATACTTGGGTAAAATTTAAACAAAAATATTTGTTATGTACTGTTGTTTGTCTGCAATATTTTGCATTTTCCTCGTGCGGTAGAAAGGGGGGGATATTATGTCCTCTCTTTTTTACTCTTTGCTTTCCCCCCTTCTTATCAATTTTCCATCATCTATCCTGCAAGCGAGTTTAAAATTTTTACGCATTAAAAAAAAAGTCAACGATACTGCTAAAAAACTTTTCACTTCAAATAATCAAATAGAAATTAAAACTCATGTATTGTATTCCATCAAAAGTTTTGAAGACCTCACAACGGTAATGGCAGTTCGCATTACAAAACCATTTGACAGGTACAATATGAGGTGTGGTGACGATTCGCCACGCGACAGACAAAGACCACCAGACGAGCCGGCTTCAACTGTCATATCCTATGGTTACTTACAGGTAAAAGATCATTTGCCTTTAGTTATATCAATGAACTTGAAAGTTAAGAAATCGTACAGTTTATTTCATTGAAGAATTGTTAATATGTGATGTCTACCACGTACTTGGGTCCTTACTCATAAAATATTACACAGTGAATAACAAGCAAAGTCTGCTTGTTTTTGTCTATCATATTTTAAACGTCATAAGACGGACAAAGCCTGACATTGAATAGTTAATAGCTGCATAAATGGTTTTGTTGGTAAGGAAAGAAATATTTGCGTTATAGGTACGTGTGTTTGCTTAAATCATCAAAGTTTATCTTGTCATCAAACAATAGAGAAACAGTTTTCTTCAGAACAAAACCAATATTAGACAAAAAGGTAGACAAAAAGTGTCATAGAAATCATATTAGATGCTCATTAGATGCTACGCCGTAGACAGTTCGTAGAGGCATTGTTTCTCGTAGCAAGAGTTACGAGTTGCTACGACACATTATGATTGCGCAAAATCCATACTAATATTATAATTTATGCAAAAGTATGTTTGTCTGTCTGTCTGTTACCTCTTCAAGCCTAAACCGCTGAACCGATTTTGAAATTTGCTATGGAGATACTTTAAGTCTCAGGAAAGGACATACAATACTTTTTTCTAGAAAAATGTACGGTGCCCGTGCTATGAACGAAATTCTGTACAAAAGAGTTGCGGGAATCGACTAGTCATTAATAAAACTAACTTTTGACCTAATTAATATAAATATCCTACGGGAAAGTGCTTTTTAGGATAAATATTATCAAAATCATCTTACGCATTTTATGAACTTTTCCAAATACCTGTGTGTAATATCTTCGGTTCTCGATAAACTTAACTAAGAGCTTCTTTTTAAGTTGATCACAAACAAAAGATTTATTTATTGTCTGACCACTAACGGTAGCGTACCAGCATAAGTGTAAACGCGAAAACTAGGGCACATTAAACTCCAGAACGATACTAAAAGTATGAGTTATGTTTCAACAAATAAAATTGACCGCGGAGTCTAGTAAACACTAAACAGATATGCAAATTCGGTGCGAGTAAAATTTATTAGGGTCGTAAAGTGGACAGTGGGCGCGGGTAGTGGAGCGGGTGGCGGAGCGGATAGCGGGCTGCGGTCGGCCACTGCGGCCGCATGCGGGTGACACGACATCAATTGCTCCTTAACTTCTCATTGCTATCGTATTTATCAAACATTGTTTCTGTACAATATATAAAAATATATACACAGCCGAATACCCTCCTTTTTTTGGAAGTCCGTTAAATTTAACATACAGCAGACCATATCAAGCCGAATTGGGCTCACGCATATAAGCGTTATATTCCGCCGGCGTAGGACGGGAGTGCGGAGGCGACGCTATGCGAACCTCCTAAGTCTCGTCTAACGGGGCCCCGGGAGAGGATGGGAACCTCCCCGGCTTAGCGAGTCCCGGCGCCGAGGGGAACGCTTCAGTTTGCCGAAGCGTTCCCTAACTTTGGTGAAGTCCGGTCCCTTCTGAGGTAGACCGGCCGGTCGTGGAGGGAGTCCTGTGTTTGTTAGATCCGGGACATCCCTCCTTTATACGGCTGAAGGCGAACCGCAGGTGGTTTTAGTGGGATATAAGCGTTATATCAGATAACTTAAGAGCGCAGAACAATACAGTTTAATGGCGGAACTTACTGTAAGTATAGATTTTGATATCAATATCCAATATCCATATTAATACTATAAATAAAAAAGTGTGTCTGTCTGTCTGTTACTTCTTCAGCCCAAACCACTGAATTGATTTTCCCGGAAAAATGTACGGTTTTCGCACGATAAACTTATTTCGACGCAAAGGCGTTGCGGGCGTCATTTCGTCTATTTATAAAATGTGAATTTTGAACTTATTAATACGAGGGAGAGCTGCAGCTCACGCTTCGTATGGTAATAATTCAAACGCAAAAACAATATAACCACTGTAATTTGGGATTTCAATCGCCCCACCGAACCGACAAAAGTCTGACAGTAATCAATTAAAACAATATTTGAAATGGTATAAAAAGTACATCGTCTGTACCTTGAGTGTATCCAAAAAAGTGTACATCCGTCCTTGTCTGTCGTATAGCGTCGTCTCTGTCGCCCGCGCCGAACCGTCTACGCGCATTTTGGGGGAGGTACCGGGCACGTTTGAATTATTAAGGCAGTTGCCGCTAAAGCCTTGTTTAAGGGAACTGATTAACTTCAATGGGGCCGAGAATTGGACTCATTTGGAGAAATACGAGTGTTGAAGGCGAATAATGATGCTAACAATATGTAATGTACTATCAGAGAAGTTAATTCCTAGGCAGATGGAGGACCTACGTAGTTTGGTCGCGTTACGTCAAACCCAGCCGACAGAACATAATTAACATTGACATGATTCAGCCAAATGGCGTTGGTCTGTCAACTGCCTAGGAATCAATTTCCTCGATGGTACCATCAGAGAAATGGGTTTATTGGCAGATGGCGGATCTACGTTATTTCGTCGAGTTATGACAAAACAATATTAGTCCGTCTGCCTATTAAAGACGATAATAATATTTCTATGTAGAATAGTCATGGATAATTCCTTGTATTACTAGTTACAATATTTATAGTTTTGAAACAGATATTGTAGCTTAACTTCAGATTGTATGTCATGTGTGATGATGTATGTAAATTGTAAGCTTATTAATTTTGGGTAACTAACACTAGAAACTAAAGATGACGAAATCTCAATTTCTTACAAAGCAGAAAGTTAAAATAATACTTGCTAGAAAATGCATAAAATATAATAGTGAAAATGAAATAAATTTTATCTTCTTTCTTTACATTAAAACCTCTTTTATAATGCCGCTAAATAATGACGCGGAACCTAAACAATTAACCTCTAAATTTGCATTTAAATACAAACACTTAAAACGTATTATTATTTAACTAAGGATATTGTTTAGATTCAACTCACAGTATCGATAAAAGCCAAAGGGAACGAAGCTGGTGGTCCAAGTCATAAAATGAATAATTGTCCTATTCAATTATTCAAAATACGCATCTTAATAAACTTTTCATAAGCATTTTAAGATATAGGAAAAATAAAATAATTTTTATTTTCACTTCATTCACAGGTAACAACACATATTTGTAAATAATTAATTGATTATATACATACATACATACATCATCTGTATTCTGTACAAATCTTGAAACAATTACAAACATTAGGGATGAGCGATTTTTATAATTTATAGTTGTTCATAGTTAGTTCATTTTAGTTGACATTGATAACTTGATAATTAATTTGTTTTTATCAAACATACACTGTACATACGAATGCCACGAAATTCTGGACAGTACAATAATATAATTTACCACAATATTTAATCGCTTCTACAACAAAAAAATTTTATAGCCAGCCCGCCCGCTCCAATGACTCGGGCGCTGGTAATGGAACCACTCGGCCGCTAATCGAGTTTGTCGGCCGATGTTATCTCTAAACCGCGCGTTAATAGCCCCGCCGCCCCCGCGCCCGCCCCCGCCGCCGCCTGTGCCTCACGCCCATCGCTCTCGTCCTTCACAATGAAAACATGTTTAATTCATTGGAAAATCTCCATCTCCGGATCTTTGTTGCTCATGTTAATCATTTTACGAGTCCGATCTAATCGCGTCTATGAAATACGGCCGCCTCGTTTGCGTTTTGTTCTGTGAGTGTATCTGTGTTGTTCATGTTGTTAAATACTAGTTTTTTGTGCAGTTTAGTCCGAATGATTATGGGAGGACCAGAAGTATAATATTATGATATGTTATAAATACTATTTTTTTGACAAACCTTTATGAGTTTATGTCATAAATACAATTTTTTTTGCGTGACAAAGGTTTTGATCCTCTTTGTATCGCGTATATATGCCGGATTTTGGGAGTGCATTTTTTAAATGCCTGTTGTTCTGACTTCTGAGTGCATTCATAATCGAAACAAGTGTGCTATTTCTAATTTTCTAGATTCTAACTCTAAGCGTTTGAGTTTACACCTTTTGAAGGTCTGCTACCGATGAACAAAACGTACGAAGGCCTAATAGAAAATTAATTTTAATAAATGTAAAATTAATAGTTTTTTAATAATAAGCTACGCCATACGCGGTCCAGCAGTGGAAGTCTCTTCTCACAATTACTCTGAACATAATGGCCATTGTCTTATGATTAATTACAGCAAATTAATTTTTTCAAACTTTCATCAACTATTAGAAATCAAGGATGTGGTAATATGCAAATTGATACAGCCATTACAGAGCTGGGCAGTTAGTCAAGTTACATTCGATTATTTCGACGGCAAATATAGTTGACTAAGCACCCAGGACTGCCACTTAGAATTTAGACGCAATGGTTTTTAAGCCTCTAACAATAATAAAATAATTTATTATCATAATTAAATCTTAATAAAACTTCCGGTACGAACAAAATAAATCCGAATATAATATTCAAATGTACTAAATCAACTACTAGAATCAAACGCAACAAAAACTAATTGACAACAATCAACATTGCAACAAAAAACAATATTTTCTAATGTCATTAATAATGGTTAGAAAAAAGTCATTCACACCTTTGATTGTCTAACATGACAAATGTACGATCCGTTAATTATTATCTTACCTCGTATGTAACCTCTACAGCAACGGCATAAGGATTATTATCGTGGTAACTTATTGCGGTAAACCAGCTATGAAGTATAGAGCCGGCGCTTTACAAAGCGTTGAAGAGCGCGACGCCGCGGGGCGCCGGCAGACCTAAATATTAATTATCTACAACACAACGAACACCTTTTAGGAGATTATCGGCCAAAGCACGAGATATGGGCTATAGGATTGTACTACCGGCCACTACCGGCAGCGTTTTGTACAAAATAAATGATGGTTTTGTACCAAATGAAGGAATTGTACGGACCGTTTTGTACTAAGAAAGTAAATTTTTCAGACCGTTTTGTACCAAATGAAGGAATTATACGGACGGTTTTGTACCAAATGAAGGAATTTTACGGACGGTTTTGTACCAAATGAAGGAATTATACGGACAGTTTTGTACCAAATGAAGGAATTTTACGGACGGTTTTGTGCCAAATAAAGGAACTGTTCACATCGTTTTGTACCAAATGAATGGAATGTACAGACTGTTTTTACCAAATAAATGAATTGTGCAGATGGTTTTGTATCAAATCAATGAATTGTACAGATTTTTGTGTACCATATAGATGAATACAGACCATTTAGCACCACATAAAATAATTTTGTAGGTACAGAGCTACAGACCTACAAGAATCCTGTGTCATGAAAGCGACACCATAGTTAGTATTTAATTTCAGCAACGTGATATTCGGAGGATATTTGCAGGTGAGCGTAAGCTTACAACATCTGTTTTACTATTCTAATTCATCTCTTTAAGTGACTTAACAAGATGGTACCATCAGTTATGATTTTGGCCTCATGAAAAAAGAAGCTTATAGAGTCATGATATAGAAAGATATTGCGTTAGCTTTAACACAAAGTACAATATTTTATTTTTCATAGGAATTAACTCGTCTCTTTCTATGGATTATATTTTGTGCTGTACCCAGTTATAAATAATTATGATAATATTATCTTTAACTCTACAAAAGACATAAATTATTACATAATTTATGGCCTGAATAATTTGTTTCCTACTTCCTAGACGTCTGCAAAATATTGACAAATAGTTTCTAAAGGCCATATATGTACCTACCATCGAGAAAATTGATTCTTAGGCAGTTGACAGACCAACGTCATTTGGTCGGATCATGTCAATTTGATATTAAGGGTCAATTCAGACCGCAATGCGACGAGGCGAGACGAGGCGCGGTGCGGCATTTTGTATGGATTTGACAAATTTCGATTGTGTGAGACGTCTTGCGAATCATATCTACGCGTCGCGTTGCGGTCTGAATCAACCCTTATTGTGATCTTTCGACTGGCTTTGACGTAACGCGACCAAAATTCGTAGGTCATTCATTAAATGGCAATGCGAGTAAACGACTTAAATGTCTTTAATCCATATCCAAATTAGCATCTAAAAAACCAGTATTACCTAATGTGTGTTAAATACAAGGCTGTCAAACCATTTTCTGTTGTGTTCAATTACAATAAACTCCTATTTCGCGTGAATTGAATTTAGATATAAAATTTTATGATACATAACATTAAACTTAAGTGGTAAAGGAACAGATGGTCGCGCGGTCTCAAACTCAATTATTTACACTCTATAAAAAGGACATTATGGGAGTATTAGAAAACGGCGATGCCTGGCGGGGATTACATGCGAATGTTCTTCACCGTTACGAAATTTAAATGTTTTCGTAAACGTTTCTAGGACACTCCAAACAAGTTAAAAATTAGCACACATAATATGTTTAAAAATGTTTTTGGTGTTAGGTATTGCTTTATGCCATTAATACTTTTGCATATTTCCCTTAGTGTTTCTGACAGTATTTTCTTTTCTTTGCTTTATTCTATGAGTCCTCTCTATTTACTTATTTCTCATTAAATACATAGAGTTTAAGAATTGGTCAATTTGTCACTGAAAACCCCAAGATTTTGATCATGAAATTGTGTATATATGCACATACGTCTATGATTCTAGATTAGTTCAAAAAATAAAATTTTTTCATTTACAAAAAAAGTAGAATTGAAGCACTTTACTTTGTATTAATGGAGACAAGTGACAACATCCTGAATTCATGTTACCAACTTACCTACTACTTTACATATGTGAAGTTTTGTGGTTTGGGCCGTTTGCACCTCCATCTAGAGTCTCGATGCCTGATGAACGTGTTCAAATTAACGAGTGCTTACCCAAACAGGTTTGAGAGCATCGTATCCTCAAATCCATCATAAACTATATTTATTGCTCTAACATTTCCCACTGTAAATCCATTAGAGTACCGCCGTAATGTGGCGGACCGAATCGGCCAACGTTTACCCCGGCCTTGATTTGGCAAATATTGCCGCTTGAAAAAACACAGGTAGAGGCAAATATTTGTGAACAATTTGTAGAATTCACACTTAATAACGAGGTACGTAGATCGTTCGGCGGGCGGCGCTCTCAAAGGAATCATTAGTGGATGGAGGTGCTATGATTGCTTCTATGAGATACTGCCGCGGCCATATTTTGTGGAAATGATATCTATTTGGAACGTTTATTACGAGCTGTACGTTGTTTAATTGCACTCCGGTTAGTTTAATTCGTTTAGTGCGGCTTGTTTGTACGGGTCGGCCGACATCTTTATTGGTAATCATGCATGTTTTTTAGAATAAATTATTTAGCTATATCCCAGCAGCTGTCCCATATTATTTTCGACCATCGAATAAGAATTCTGTAGACTGTACCTCAGAAGTGCTCGTATACAAATTACAATAGTATATGTCACAATTTTTTTGTAAAAGAGGTTTTTTAGTCCATTAAAATCACAAAAATTGATTCTAATAAATGGTGCTTGAGATGAAGTCTATAAAGAGAAATAGCTAATCGCATTTACGATATTTAATACATCCACAACTTTGTACCGGGTACATATACTGTGACCACTTTAATTAACTCCTATAAAATTTGTATTTTGTCATAAAATGTTTGATATCTGTAAAGAACTAAATTATATTTATAAAATAGAATTATTATTTTTTTAAAGTTGGATTTTGAAAGGGTTCATTGAAATTAGTGTTAATTGTTCTTTTTTCAAAAATTAAATTTGAAAGTAAACGTTCTATAATTTTTCTCATTTTTTACTCGGTGATATAACTGACAACCGTTACCCCGCGAATTTGTCTCACAACACAAAATGCTTTAAATTTCCAGTTACAATTTAAAACGCAGTTTGATATGCGTGTCATTGTGTCCCCGAAAATAATTGGCACAATGTAACTACATAATTGTGTGACAGTGGAAACCAACATTTTTGTCTTGTCACTGCAGTAAAATGAACTTTATGATAGAAGAAATTCGAATCAATATAAACACTCAATCATAAAGTAGTAGAAAATTTATTGTATTTAGAGGGAATCGTGAACCCATACGAAACTATATTTATTTGTATCTAAATCACAACATTGTAGAGTTTGTAATTGATGATAGAGTTTGAAGAATTATATTGTTCTTAATCCAAAAAAAAACTACTCTAGAAATGATATATAATAATTATTAAAGTCTACTATATTTTAAACAAGTGATTTTTTTTACTAGTTTCAAATAGTTTTAATATAGCCTATAGGTAATAAAACGACTGTCACATTTATTGCACAAAACAAACTGAATAGGGCAAAGTAGGTGTTTCCTTATCGCTTGTCTAGTGAAAAATAAAACTGAATAAAAAAAAGCCTTGTACCAATGCCTGAGAAAAGGCTATATATAAAAGGTACGATTATTTTAAGTTAAACTTTCAAATGTAAATAATTATGATAATAAAAGTAATGCAAATATATACTTATATGTGTTATAGGTAGAGGCAACAAACGATTAATTCTTTTGTCCCAGTTTCAATATAATAATGCAAAAGTAAGAGAAAGTACAATTTTGAATTATTCATCTGATCCTGATAAATTTAACAACACCAAAATGTGCTCTATTAATCACATCCAATCGCGGCGACTTTCTCCCACATCAATAAGCACTCGGTTCTTTAATCATTACAATTTCGAAACAAGCTCAAGTATAGGTGTCGAATAAGTTCTGTATAATGTAAACGTGATAACAATTTAAATTCTTCAGTAACGGGCCCGGAGCCGACAAAAACAACAAACAAACATAAGTGTAGTCGATTGGTGCGCGCCGGCAAGGGCGGCGCCTCGCGGCTGCACCGCCCGCCCCGCCCGTCGCGCGCACGCTGCCTCGCTCGCTCGCCCAGTGCTTATCTCATAGTACCTAGCGCGAGACGTGTTCGCCTGAAAAATTTCCTGCCGGCGAGCTCGATACGAATATCGAACGTTGGAGCGACGAAATGCCTCGACCGACGCGCGAGTCCTACGGCGACCAGAAACCGCCGTTCTCGTACATCGCGCTCACCGCCATGGCCATATGGAGCTCGCCGGAGCGCATGCTGCCGCTGGCGGAGATCTACCGGTTCATCACGGACCGCTTCCCGTACTACCGCCGCAACACGCAGCGCTGGCAGAACTCGCTGCGGCACAACCTCTCCTTCAACGACTGCTTCGTGAAGGTGCCCCGGCGGCCGGACCGGCCCGGCAAGGGCGCCTACTGGACGCTGCACCCGCAGGCCTTCGACATGTTCGAGAACGGCTCGCTGCTGCGCCGCCGCAAGCGGTTCAAGCTGCACAAGGGGGAGAAGGACAGCCTCAACGCCGAGCTGGCGGCGCTGGCGACCTTCAACCGGGCGTTTTTGGCTCGCCAGGCTAGCAGTAATCCATCCGCGAATATGTCTGGAAGTATGTACGGGTCGCCGGTGCCGCTATGCTCGAGGCTCAGTCCGGAGCCGGTGGAGGCGCCGGACACGGCAGCACTGTTGCCGACAGTGCCGAGACCGCGGCGGGCGTTCACGATAGATGCGCTGCTGGAGCCAGAGCCGGTGCGGTCCCCCTCACCGAGTCCTCAGCATCAGCAGCCGCAGCAGCCGCACTGCCCCATGCCGCTGCCGGCCTCCTACCTGCTGGCGGCGCAGCGCTACCACGCCGAGCTGCTGGCTGGCTTGCAGCAGTCCTGTCTACCTCCTCTGTGGACGTGGAGAGATTCGAGTCAGTTTTCACACTACACACTTAATTCATGAGTGGTAAGTTTGTATATTGGCTTATCGTAATTACTTACTTATAGTATAGGTACTTACTGAATAATCTCTATTTGTTTTACAATTTTTAGGCAAAGTTGCTCGTGTCTATCTTACTTAAAAATTCGTTATTCATATGATACCTACGCCAATACGAAACCATTGCAATATAAAAAACTATATGTGATAAAGCCGACATGGTCCGCATAATTGCCAATATTAATTTAAAACACTTCGAAACATTAACTCAGTTCAGTAGCAACTACGAAAGAAAAAAAACCCTTCGGAGGAATCAAACGGCCGCACTCAGAGTCTACATTTAATGATCACTTTAATTTAATGAAGATTTTGTCGTTATCTATGCATTTTCTATCAAGCTCTTTATCAAAACAAAATTGAAGTTTAAAACTTCCATCCAAATAATATGAGAAATTCAGAAATATGAATATTATGAATCATATTTTCCATATTAAAGTAAAGTTTCTTAATTTACCTACAAGGTTTTATTAAAGTAATAGAATTTTTTTTCCTCAAAATAACTCTACGTACATTTTATACACTTTTCATTTAATTAACCAATTGGATTCGAGGTATAAATCTAAAAGAAAAACCGTAATAGTTTCGTGCTAGGCCCTAAATACATCCCCAAATATTATATTACAGTTTAATAGCTCCGACCATCCTCATCACGGCTCATCTGACATGTGTCGGCAATTATTGCTAACGCCTCTAGCCTCACAGCCCCCAAAATCTACCGGAGACAGATGTTATATTTGATTTCATGGAGAATACACAATATAAATAAAATACGGTAGTATCTTCTAATTAGACCTCAAGCTAGCATTAGCGTGATTTCAGGTGTATTAAGTAACAGAACAATACAGAATCACACGCGTATACAACTTATCTCTATGTTGAGCTGAGTTACTCTACTATATGTCATTTATATTGTGGTAACATGCTATAGGACACAGGTTTTAGTTTTCAAACACTTTTTGAATCATGATGCCTACAACCGGCTTTGAAAGAAGTTCAAAGAAGTGCCTCAAAATTCTTATCAACATAATATTTAACTAAACTTCAACTACCCTCACACTTTAGAATTTAATTGTGTAAATTAAATTTTTAAAAACTTTAATATTCAAACTATTCTCATTGTTTTTACCAAAAAATCAGCCAAGTCCGAGTCGGACTTCCGCACGAAGGGTTCCGTATCATTTACTGACATCGAAGAATTCATCTCAATTTATCCATTATCTTACTTGAGAAATTAGAGGGGGCGGGGAGACACATTTGTCATTGTAGAAGTACTTATCTCTCGCGCAAACTATTTCGTTTAGAGAAAAATTATATAAGAAACTTCATTATCATTATTGAAGATCGCTATCTATGAATAGATAGCTCATACGTCTGTGTTTGATAAAAAAATGTGTTTTAGTTTTAAATGTGGGGATTGGGGACCCAAAAATTATTATTTTTCTCTAAATTATTACGTGGATACCTTAATGCAGTTCACCGAATACACCTACTTTTGAATTTTCAAAACTTTAGTCTTTCTTATAGTTTCGGAGACAAGTGGCTGTGACCGGACGTCAAGACAGACAGACAGACATGACGAATCTATATATATTTTTTGTTATTTGGCTACGGAACCCTAAAAACTAACCTAACAAATAAATTATTTGACTATATATTCGTAGAATTTGACTATCGCAATAAGACATTCAGAAGACTCATAGTCTACACTAAAAACTTTTGATATCGTTGCTAAAAACGAAATAATGAAGATTCTAAAATAATACTTATAACTTACCGTTAGTTAAAGTCTTTCGGAGTAGGCCTACTAGGCCGATAGAAATCGACACTAAAAAACCCTAAATTCGCAAAGCATGATGTAGAGAGCTGCGGTTAGGCTTAAATTGTTGCCAATTTAATTAGCTTCATTTATGTAGTGAATGTTACTTATCGGAAACGCATAGTTTATGACTTTTAGAGCAAAAAGTGAAAAAAGTCGAAAATTTTCGCAGTTTATCACGTGGTGCGCAGCGAGCACAACTTTTTCGAAGTTGCAAATTAGGATTTACATCACCCTAACTGATCCAAACAACATACTAAAAATGCAGCACTACATCATGCTTTGCGAATTTAATGTTAATTTCCACCGGCCTATACGACATAGTACTGAGTTAACAAAACCGCCTTGTATTATAATTGGCTTGGTTTATTAAAAATCTTCGCAATTTTAAATTAAAATTTTTATTCAAGTGAAACTTCATTATCAACGTATGAGAGAAATTTTATAGAAAATCGTCAAGTTTTTCATTTACGAATAAAGCGTCTCCCAGACAGACCGCCAACGCTACCGCCACCGCAGGCCGCGTCTGTCTGGGACACGCTTTACGCGTTCCATATCTAACTGTCTCGCTCTATTTTTATGCAAAATATCCCTATCTCTTTCACTCCTTCAAAAACCATGGCCTACGCGATTTCGTAACGTCATCCACAGGCTACAGCAAGCTCGATTCGTAGAATGAACGCGAAGAATATTCCATCTAGGCTTCATATTGGCTTCATATTATAAAAACTCATTTATTTTCCTTCTGCCTTATTTATCCAATTTCTGTGAAGTTGTAAATAATAGAAAAATGGAATGTCATTAAGGAGGTTTTACTTCTTACATGTGTACCCTCAACTCTGGGCTACTCACAATTTATTAATTTATATTAAAAACTAGCGACTTGCCCCGGCTTCGCACGGGGACACTTCGCAATCACTCACTGAAAAAATTGATTAAAATGGATTCAGTAGGTAGTTTAAATTTATGACTAGATGTCCCGCGCGGCTTCGCCCGCGTAAATTATGAATTTTACGGAAACCGTACATTTTTCCGCAAAAAAATAGCTTGTGTCCATTCATGTGGTCTACTCTATATCTGAGCCAAATAAAATAAAAATTGCTCCAGAAGTTCGTGATATAAACCCTTTCTAATAATTTTCCCCAATTTACGACATCACATTAGAAACCCCAAAAATAACAGTATTTCTCCACTATTTAATGAATGTTTTTAAACTTATAAACCTTCCTCTTTAATCACTCTATCTATTAAAGAAAACCGCATCAAAATCCGTTGCGTAGTTTTAAAGATTAAAGGGAACAAAGGGATATGAGGAAAAAAAATGCTTTGTTTTATAATATGCAGTGATGGCGTTTTTTTCAGTGGGACTCCCCTTATAATATATTTATTTTCATATTAATTAAATTGGCACCCGCTAATCCTAACCCGGTGGTGGACCTGCGTAATTTGCTCCGGTTATGTCAAGCCCAGCTACTAGTCACGAACTCACGACTAATTACCAAGACTCTTGAAATAGTATAACCAAGTAAAGTAGGTCCGTTGGCTACCTTATGGCATGTATTCACTTTGATTAGTGATAAGTGATTATTGCAGGTGATTAGTAATCAGGAGAAAGTAAGTGTGGACACCGACTGATTAGTGCAAGTCCTTTGTTTTCCTAATCACTAATCATCTGCACTAATCACCTGCACTCGCACTAATCACAGTAAATACATGTCCTTACTGCCGCACTCAGAGACGAACTTTAATTACTTAACTGTAATGAAATGACAAAAGCTTCATACATTATCGGTCGAATGCTTTATTGAATTGAAGTTTAATCATCATAAAAAGTCTCTGAGTGCGGCGGTAAGGATTAATTTTTCTAATTCTGAATCAGAGAAATTAATTCATAGGCAGATTGCGGTCAATATTGGTCATAATCTATCAGCTACGTAGGTCCGCTTTCTGCCTATGTATAAATTTTTCTAAAAATAAATAAACTGTACTGTACTTACATTTTTCATGTAATGCCTAAATAGACATAATATATATGACTAAAATTTAAATAAATGCACTCGTTATATTTAAATGTATTATGTTACCACCTTGTCATGTTGGCCCATGATGGACAAATATTGGCAACTACTATCCTGTAGTATAAACTTCTCATGATCGTGGATTGGTGCATACTGTAGACAGCTGAAGCAAACAAATGGCTCTACAACGCTCTTAAAGCAGTATCCAAAACTTTAGAGAGAAAAACGTATACTTATGAAATAAAACAACTCTTTTAAACTTTCCAACTAATTAAAAAGTCTGCTTTTTCATCCATACAAAAGTTATAAGAGGCTTATTTGTATAGAACAGGAGATTCAGAAATAGAAGCCTATTATGGCCGGTTTACATCATTCTAACCAGCATTGCAGTGCATTCCAGTGCTCATTTACATTATTCCAGCAGAAATCCAGCGCTGGATTGGAATAATGTAAGCCCGCTTTTATGTCTATTAAAACATCTTGTCTCATAATCTTGTTGTTTGTCTACAGGTACATAGTCATCACTGTACGAGGGTGTGAGCTGTAGTTGTAAGGAATAGTGTAGTGGCTATTCTCCTTTGCCAAAATAAATATTACTAGTGAGTAGTTCCTCGCGGCAATATCGCACAAAAGAGGATAAAGCAAAAGCTTTGGAGGTAAGTCACATATTTTTATGTAGTTTGTATGTTTTAATAGACAATATTCCATACTTCCATTATAAATGCGAAAGTGTGTCTGTCTGTCTGTTGCCTCTTCACGGCCAAACCGCTGAACCGATTTTGCTGAAATTTGGCATAGAGATAGGTACTTTAGGTCCCGGGAAAGCACAAAGGATACTTTTTATCCCGAAAAAATGCACGTTTCCCGCGCGATAAACGAATTTTGGCACAATGGGGCGTCATCTAGTTAATACATAAAAGGAACTGTTAAGTTTCTTGCGATGAGAGATAGCCTATGATCTTCCTTTCCCCGTAATCTATAAGGTGTAACAAAACAAAATGAGAATACTTGAGGATGCGTACTGTGTATGCGACCCCATAATATAGAGTTCAATGTATAAAGGTGGGTTGCACCAACTTACTTTAACTTTTTATTTATTTATTTATTTCCATGCTTATTTCTACCATTACAGGTTTACCCCAATGCGATAGAAACATACAAATAAAAACTGTAACTAAACAATATTCAAAATATGTGCCTTAATTAAACTAACAGTAACTTATTTTATATAAAGCAATCCTTGTGAGTTCACTCTGAGCACAGCAGAAAACGTCGGTTTCCGACGCAACTACATTAATGAAGCGCAGTGCCCGCGTCAGCGGCGCCTGCTGCAGGAGGTTGGTGCGGGCGCGGGGCTCTGCGAGCAGAGGAGGTCGTCTTCGCTGCCACACGTACTTGTCTGGCACGTTAAGATTGACCCGTGCTAGTATATCCGGGTTGTACAGAAGACCCCTCATAATCCGGACCACAAACAAGACCAGCGCCAGTTCTCTCCTGACCCGCAGCTGTGTATATCCTACCATGCCGAGCACGAACAACGTAGGGTAAGACAGGGGATAGAAAGGATATACACCGTACAGTCGTAGATACAGGAATCTAGCAAACTTGTTCTGTATTTTTTCCACCATCTTACAATATTTAATCTCGTGAGGCGACCATACCACAGAACAAGTTTCCAGGTGACTTCTCACTAGAGCATTATATAGTACCATTATTGCATAAACATTTTTAAAACCACGCGCCGTACGCAATATAAAGCCCAAATTCCTGTAAGCCTTTGTGCATACATCACTAATATGGTCCTTAAAATTTAACGCCGCGGTCAGTTTTACACCCAGGTCTTTTACGTCTGACACCCTGTTTATATCCTCCTGGCCGATCCGGTAATTATACACAACAGGAAATGTCGCCCTAGTAAAAGATAAAGCTACACACTTTTTAATATTAAATTCCAAGTGATTTTGCTTGCTCCAACTTAGCACTCTGTCTATATCTGCTTGGAGTCTAATGCAGTCTAAAATACTCCTAATCAATAAATACAATTTAAAATCATCTGCATATAATAAATGTTTCGCTACCCTTACGACATCTTTTAAATCGTTTATCTTTTAATTACTGCCTTGGCTTACTCCCGACCATGTATAGTAGCAATCAGACTTATAACCACCATACTCCACGAATTGTCGTCTATCTTTTAAATAGCTAGCGAAAAGCCAATAGTATGTCCTTAAATGAGAAACATAATATTAGAAGTCAAAAGTAACTCTTTCAGTTTCATGAATTTTCCCATACATGTTAAAAAAAGTTTAAAAAAGTAACTCTTTTAGCGCTGCTACTTTTACAGTAAACTACAAGGGACACATTACACACAAATACACCTCAAATTATTATCACTTTGCTTTGTTACACTTTATACCAGATGGTAATATATTATCAGCGTACTCTCAATATTCGTCGAATATTTTTGGAGTATCTCATCTCATCATCAAACAAACAAACATTGCCTCTTTATATAAGTGTAAATTATGTAAAACTGTGTGACTAAGCACCAGCTCAGCAATTATAGTTCTGACTTAGAAATTAAACCTTGTTTGCGTAATCAAACAATTTGGCCCTTTTGCATCAAACATAACTTTCTCTAGTAATATGCTCTATAAAACTTCATCATCAGTACCCGACAAGACAAGAACCTCATACAAAACTTAGCACGCATTTGTATTAATATTTACTTAATGTTTAATTAGCTGTTTCTTAATGATAATAATAACATGTTTACAAAGTTACGAAGTTGAACCAAATTAAATATTTGTGAGTAACAATTGAGTGATTTGAATTTACCTTGTTTCAAATAAGTATAATCACTATGTGAAAAAATATATAAGTAAACAGGGTGAACAGGGTAAAAAAACAAAGCGATAATAATAATTAAGTGTTTGTATGTTTCCCTCGTAAAGAGTTTTCTGTGACCCTAGCTGCGCCGAAAGCTTAACTGCTCAATTTTTAAAGAAAAACTATAACGGAATAAATAAAGTGTTTTATTATAGAGCGGGAACTTTAATTATATATTTTTTGGATATACTTTATATATATATTTATTTTATTTATTTATTTAATTATATACTTTTTTTTATTCACTTTTATTTTTCTAACATGATCAGTCTTGGCTAAGTACTACAGTGCCCCCGCTTTTTTTCCATGACGTGTAAAAATTAGCAACCAATATATTAATTTCTTGCCTTGAAAGCTCTTCAACCGTTTTTTTCTTTGTTTCAGGCTAAGCCGATTTCGCCGTGTAAATGAGCCTCAAGGTAAACTCTTATAGACTGTTAAACTGTTAGTCAGGGTTCCCTAGAACACATTTTTTTTTGATAACTATCAAGTAAATTTTTCGTGAGTAGCTTCATTTTGATAAGACGAACAACAAATTCCTCTGCGAAAATTCTCGAAGTGGTAGCTAACAGAGATAGAAAATCTTTAATATTTTGATTTGATGGTCCTAAAATATGGATTGTTCTATTTGGAGAACAATGTTACTCTTAAATTATATAGCTATTAACCTATTAATATACAAAAAATCTGCTGGTTAAGGTTCCGTTTTAGGTTTCCGTAGTCAATCAAGTTTTGTTGATTAACATTGTCCTACAAATAGAACAATCCCTTTAGGACCATCAAATCGAAATATTAAATCCTTTCTATCTCTGTTAGCTACCACTTTCGAGAATTTTTGCAGAGGGAATTGTTGTTCGTCTTATCAAAATGAAGCTACTCACGAAAAATTAGCATGATAGTATTAAAAAAAAATGTTCTAGGAAATCCTGATTATGTGGTTAAACTAAGAACTATTACACCAACGACTGTTAAAGTTAATCGTTGATTAAATACCATGTTTTGTCTTTAGTGACAGAGAAATCGAAGCATGATATTTTCAGAAAATTACGTTTTTAAAATTTTCTGAAAATAGCATCTGCAGTCATTGATGTAATTGGGGCTAAGTCTCGATTTTTATGCGTCCGCCGTAACGCGCGGTTTGGCGACTACACCGCGAGATCACAAGCAATTGTATGTTAATGTCACCGCGACCGCGCCACTATATCGTTACATACATTCTGTACGTGGGAGAGCCATGCTTCGGTACGAATGGGCCGGCTCGACCGGAGAAATACCACGTTCTCACAGAAAACCGGCGTGAAACAGCGCTTGCGCTGTGTTTCGCCCAGTGAATGAGTTTACCGGAGGCCCAATCCCCTACCCTATTCCCTTCCTTTCCCTCCCCTATTCCCTTCTCTTCCCATCCCTACCCTCCCCTATTACCCTATTCCCTCTTAAAAGGCCGGCAACGCACCTGCAGCTCTTCTGATGCTGCGAGTGTCCATGGGCGACGGAAGTTGCTTTCCATTAGGTGACTCGTTTGCTCGTTCGCCCCCTTATTTCATAAAAAAAAATACAGCTCGTGATCTCGCCGTGTAGCGGTCAAAATGCGGGTACGGGAGGACGCATATTAATCCAGTATAGCCTTCGATAGTATAGCATACACTTGACTCTTAGGTTTGATCGATTGGCGTACCTAGGCATACCTAGGCGTAAGATACTCGTATTAATTTTGATTGTGGCAATTGTTCCTCAATCTATTGAGATCGGAATTTAAAGTAAAAATTAGCCCCTGAGTCCTGCAATCCACTGCAGTCGGTAAATTAAGTTGGGTTTGTTTGAAATCGTTTGATTTTCACAATTTAATACTTATATTATTTTTTATTATAATTTAAACATGAATTAAAACTATTTAATTTTAATGTAGCAACAATTTAAATTCATACACTTTACCAGCAATCAATAGAGGTAGAGCTTTGGGCCTTATAGTTTTCTATTTGCCCTACCAGTTTCGCATTAAGCTGATCGCACATCTGTCAGCACCCTACGCGCCGTACGCATCGAACGCACCGCACAGTACACGAAGTGCGGCGCGTACGGTGCGGACGAATGTGCGAGGTCTCACATCATTTCATACAACGAAAACGCGCGTTCGGAGCGTGCGTGCTGATAAATGTGCGATTACTTTAACAAGTTTAAGTTGTTTTATAAAATAATGGCATTATTTTCCACTATTAACTTAATTAATATCTACGTGCTATTGACGCAAATCATTAAGGAAGCTACATTGTTTTGTCTAACGCTGATCATCATTGCTATGAGTAACGAGTGTTTTTGTAGTTTTTCTCGTAACATTAAAGCTGTGATATTTACGTTTAAATTCATTTGTAAAAATGTAAAGATATAATTAGAGATAATGATAATTTATTGTGTACTTAGCAAAGAAAATATACAATATGTATGATAATGTTTGTATGTGTTTCAATTTACAACGCTCCGCTGCTCGCAAACGTTCTACTGTTTGTAATTTTAGAAATAATTGAAGAAAAGAATGGATGGAGTGGGTAACTAACATTTTAAAACATAAGAGCAATTACTCATTTTTCCCTTTCCCTTTTAATTTGAACAAACCTTATGACTTATCTACTTCATCATTTGGCTAATGTATCTGGCTATACATAAAATCCACATTTTATTTTAAATCATTTTCCTGGTTCTAATGCCTGCATTTATGCAGAAAACGACAGTTTTCAAATTGTTACTTACCCATTTCTTCCACTCATGTCTTCAATTATGTTATGCAAACGGACATATCGTGATGGCCAATTTACAAACTAACAAACTTGTGGGCTAATTTTAATTTTCGAAACTTCATAATAATATCGGTATTTCGAATAAAACTTGGTGATAAACATGTAGCAAAACGACTATAGAAGCAGTAGCCCAATGTTTGTCATAGCTTTTTCAGGAGGATCGCCAGAGGTCGAGAGAGCTATTTCAGTAAAAAAAACAATAATAATCGGCCAAGTGCGAGTCGGACTCGCGCACGAAGGGTTCCGTACCGTAGAGCAAAAATAGGCCAAAAAATTGTGTTTTTTGTATGAGTTTAGTTTTTTGTATTATTTATTATTTGATTAATTATTAAAGTACACATAACTTTAAGGCCTTTGTGAAAATTTCAAGTGCCTACCAGTTGCCATTATTTATATCGAGGAAAAAAGGCTAAAAAATCATGTTTGTTGTATGGGAGCCTCCCTTAAATATTAATATTATTTTGTTTTTAGTATTTGTTGTTATAGCGGCAACACATATACACAATCTGTGAAAATTTCAGAACTCCAGCTATAGCGGTTCTTGAGATACAGCCTGGCGACAGACAGGCAGACAGACAGACGGACAGACAACGAAGTCTTAGTAATAGGGTCCCGTTCTTACCCTTTGGGTACGGAACCCTAAAAATCAGCCAAGTGCGAGTTGGAATCGCGCGCGAAGGGTTCCTTCCGTACCATTATAGAGCAAAAATAGGTAAAAAATATGTTTTTTGTATGGGAGCCCCCCTTAATTAATTATTTTATTTAAATATTATTATTAATTATGAAATTATAAATACAACTGAAGTATTTTGTGAACACTTTGAGTGCCTACCTATTGCCATTATTGATATCGAGCAAAAATAGCAAAAAAAATAGCAAAAAAATACGTTTGTTGTATGGGAGCCCTCCTTAAATATTTAATTTATTTTGTTTTTAGTATTTGTTGTTATAGCGGCAACAGATATACACAATTTGTGAAAATTTCAGAAATCTAGCTATAGCCGTTCTTGAGATACAGCCTGGTGACAGACAGACGGACAGACAGACATCGAAGTCTTAGTAATAGGGTCCCGTTTTTACCCTTTGGGTACGGAACCCTAAAAATGAAAAAGATTTACATATTAAGTAGGATAATTTCAACAAAACAAAAGAATATCCATGAACAAACATTTAACATGCACATAAACAACACAAAGGCTGGGATCATAAAAATACTGCAGTATCCAATAAATTTAAATCATAGCGAAGGCTTATATTTTACAACTTTCTGAAATCTTTTAAAGCCACAGTTTGTTCATGATGGGTGACCATGGTAGTCACTAATCTATGATAGCTAAGCTGTCTGTATGGCATGCAGAATCGTCTTCGATCATGGGCAAGAAATGATACGCTCTACACGTTCATAATAGGTTGAATTGGTTTATCATGGGCCAAAACAGACAGGCCGTATCCATACTAGTTAATATTATAAGGGACCTTTTTCTGTCTGTCTGTCTGTTACCTCTTCGCGCCCAAATCGCTGAACCGATTTCGCTGAAATTTGATATGGAGATACTTTGAGTCCCGGGAAAGGACAAAATATACTTTTTATCCCGGAAAAATGTACGGTTCGAAACGAATTTTGGTGCAACGGAGTTGCGGGCGTTATCTAGCATACTATACAGAGTGTAACAATACAAAGTGACAATATTTTAGGGGGCCCCTGTATAAATTTTGAATTTGACTCACCTGCTCAGCGAGTTTACCTAACTCAATGTCGGATGTCCGGCGACCAACTAATATTTTTATCCGAACCCATTATTACTTATTTCTAATTATAATATTATATTTCTATGTATAGTTCACTGTGGAAGTAGGAGCGCTGTAAGAGTGAGTTTTTAAAAGCATGGAAAATTTCATGACGCTGGGGCGATTGCCAATACTAATCACAAAAAATAATAATTTGCTGTTCCAGCACTGCTACTTTCACAGTGAACACTATATAAGGGACACAAATTGTACCCCCTAAAGCATTATTATTTAAGTAACAGCCGCCTACACACGTGGTGGCAGAAAGGAGACATTGCTAAATGTGTGTCACTAGAGTGAAGTCGACGTAGTGGGGTTGAGGACCTCAATATCCATCTTGGATGTGTAAAAATGTAGATAACAATGAAGTAGATAAGTTACAAAGTTTGTTCAAAATATAAGGAAAAATATATAATTATTGTCCTTATGTTAAAAAATGTTAGTACTGTTGTGTGGTTGTTCCACTCACGTCCTCAATGATTATGCCAACTACAGCTACGTCCTCGTGAATTTTAGTATTTTAACCTCTGACCTTTCGTTAAAAAAAGTTAAGCTCGTGTTTTAAAATCTATTGGAAACACTATTTATTTGAATTTTGAATGTTATTTAAGTGATTTCTTGAATGTTATTTTAAAACTTATTTTTTCTTTTTACAATCTGCTAGGGTACTTTGGAGGTACCTACTGTAAGCTTACTTCCTGCTTGCCTTTAATCATTACACCTATTGCCATAATTCATAGCACTATAATTCATACCGCTATTACTATGTATTTTATAAAAAATCATACTACTTTTAAACCAATATTAACTCTAGAGATGACGTAATAATATTTAACTTTAACCAATATCTGTGCAAGTGAGTCCAGACTCCAGCCCAGCAAAGTTGAATAAACATAAAATATAACAAATCGGTTTAGTTGAATATAAATAACAAATCAAAACGCAAATTATATCTGTTTACATTAACAAGTTGCCACATCACGACATCGACAACACTAAACCTAGGCTTTATATAGCCTGGACATAATATGGCGGCGGCTCAAACGATATGTCACAGCACGTACACAATACAAATAGTCGGCGTCTGTGTCGGCATGTGACACACCGTCACAGTGTCACAGTGTCACAACACTCGCCGGCGCCGCGACCAATCGCGACACAATGCACGCGCTGAAAGAGACCTGACAATGGCTTTGTGTGGTCGTAGAAAGTCGATGTAACATCACTAATGGCTCCTAATAGAAATAGCAACTGAATGCGTAGGAAGCTCAGATATAACAAATCCAGTGCGGAACCCGTCAGTAAAATATACAGATGAACATATAACCTCCTCCTTTTTGGAAGTCAGTTAATTAGTACTTTACAGTTTACACATTATGCAATTATGTTGATAGGATGGTAGCTGGTTTTGGTACATGAATTTGGGAAAATAGAAAATAAGAAAGTGGAAACTAGTGAAAAATAGTACCTCTTGGCTCATACTGCATACAATAAATATATTTTATTAGCCTTTTATCTCATCATCTTCGTCTCTCATCTACACTCATTCAAAATAGCGTTTCGTCGTTTATGTCTTTTATATGTAAAAATTGCAACTTGTACAGTCTCTCCTTTAGATTTAACTTTTCACTTTGTCCCATTAAAAACTAACAACTAGGACTTATCCTGAAGTCTGTTTCTGAATTTTGAACACAATATGTTCTTTGCTTCAAACTTTGTATTTACTTTGTAACCTTTATTAGGTTCTATGTAAGTAGATTTCTCGTTTTATAAACGAGTTAAATATTATCAATCTAATATACTCAGATAAAATCTACTGCTTATTAGATGGCCGCGTGTGATGTGCCGCACTCAATTGAAACAATATTTAATGGCGGCCGGGGATAAAATAAAACGGTAGAACTATAAACATTCCAGGTTATACTCGACCTCTGGCGGTCGATATCGCCGTCCCTGTCCCTCGCGTATCCCCGTCCCGCTCCAGCTGCGCCCGCGCCTCTTCGTCTGCGGGAACTTTTTAGATCTAAAAAGAGATAAAAATGTTATGGCTCATAACGTTTTAAGAGTCCCGGTCCCTCTGGACCCAATATGACGTCCAATTTATTTAGCTGCAGGCAATAATTAAGGCGATCCGTTGAATGTGGGAACCCTCGCCCGCACCGCGCCGGCTCGGGAGCTCCGATCATACTCGGTCCATTTATTGATTAGTTTATAGCTTTCGTATCTGTGTCTACGCCACTAGATTTACAACTTCGTCGTTATTCCGTGGGAACAATCAACAAATTATCAAAAACTTTCTAATATTTTGTAACTTCTTACTTTACATTTATTTTTCTTCGTGGAGTTTCCCATGTGCTTTTGGCTGCTACACCGCGGCGGTGTACTTATCTAGAAGGACGATGTTTGATTTTTTGCGTTAGTCGCCCTCTTAAGAGGCGTACCATGTACAATTTCCAAATTAAATAATATAATAAGAATATTTGATTTTGTATAGAACACAAGAAGGATAAAAATGAAAATCTTCAGCTTTTCAGACTAGGAACTCATGTATCCTGTATGCCGCAGGCCGCCCGCAGGCTGCACCGTCATGACAGAAGAGGCGTTCTTATTCTAAAGAAGCTACTTAATAAAAAGTAAGCACAATTATTAGGCAGTGGTATTAATTATTAGTTTTAGTAGTAAGTAATTAAGTTATTTTGTGTTGTCATCAGCATCTAATTATTTTAATACTAATTATAACGTACTAATAGGAATGTAAATAATAAATATGAAGTAGCACACGCGAACGCTAAAAATGGATGTAAAGTACCAACAGCTGACATTCGATACATAATATAGGTTAGTGGAACCCACACCAAAAACACGCAGACACGACGCCGACGTTTAAAATATGTAATTTTTGCGATAATATCTTACAAAAGATGATTGGTCACACTCAAAACAGCTCACGCCACGTCAGACAGGCAGCGGCGTGGCACAAAGCGGCAGCGAGCGGCCAGCACAAATAAATAATGTCAGAACAACAAATATTTTAATAAGCACCTCCAAAGAATTGTACAACGTTTACACGCGTAACGCTTCTCACCTACGACACCTGCATTCCGGGTTCTCGCACGATAAAACACACTCTACCACCCGGGTAGAAGCGTCATATTCGCATGGAACAACACACAAAGACACCATGACCAATGACTGTATGGACATTGCGGCGAATCTTTAGAAAGCATAAACTTTTATGAGGACATAAGGTATGTCCGACGAAAATTGGAAATGCAGGCGTGAAATGCAGCAGATGGACTGCTGGATGCTATTTGTGTCCACCGGCCGTTATAACAGTGAACTGCAATAAAAGGTGCACCCACGGATGGTAAGTACAAATGGTAGGTAAATCCATATAAATAAGATAGATTTTAAATTTTGTTAGTCTCGATAAAACTCGGTAACAGCTGAACCGATTTGGAAAAAGTCTTGATATATTCGTGAAAATCCAGGGAAGATTGTAGAAATATAGTAGATAATAACAATAGATGTTCAAAAGAAGTGTTGCCTCCATCTCATGTATGTTAGCAAAGAACTCTACATAATCTCTATATACCTAATAGCTTCTACACCGATTTCGATGTTGGTGGCTGGTTTCATCAAAACTATGCAACACACGAGTCATTCGCAATAGTTCCAAATTGTGTGCATAATACACAAGCACACTACCGTTTAATTTTTCTCTCGTAACCCGCTTTGTACGGATGAACAAACCAAGCAACTTCTATTTCTTTGACTCCGGCTCCAGGCCATTCCAACGCATGAATCATCTTTCTTTATCAACATCAGATGATAATAATTATTAGATCGACCTGCATTACTTTACCACTAGGAAACAACATTTTTCCAATGCACTATGAGTTCAGAGACATGCTCTAAGCCATTGACCATAAGGCATAAACTCTATATTCTTCCTTTTAGGCCAGTAAAAGCTGCTAATGCTCCTATACGAAATATTACATAACGAATTTTAATTTTTCAAATATACGGAACTCTCCGAAAGATATTCAGTCATCAAACGCTAAATCTCTTTGAAGTCTTTGATGAGCCGCTGTTTATCATAATAGATTGCTTTTAATTTTGGCCAACTAGTTAATTATGTAATTATGATAATTAGAAATATGAATGCTGTACTGTACACGAGTTGTGGTAATGCTTGCGGAATTGGCATATAAAATTTATCACAAAATTGTTGAAAGTTCAACTAATCCAATCTCTTTTTCAAACCTTCCGGTTTGTGTTTCATTTTAAATGTATATTTATTTAGGCCGGCAATGCATCTGCGACTCTTCTGATGTTGCGAGTGTCCATGGGCGATGGTAGTTGCTTTCCATCAGGTGACCCGTTTGCTCGTTTCCCCCCTTATTTTGTATATATAAAAAAATCGGCCAAGTGCGAGTTGGACTCGCGCACGAAGGGTTCCGTACTATTTTAGAACAAAAATAGGCATAAATTGTGTTTTTTTGTATGGGAGCCCCCCTTAATTATTTATTTTATTTAAATTTTATTATTAAAGTATAAATATAATTGAGTATTTTGTTAATATTTCAGGTGCCTATCATTGATATCGAGCAAAAAATTGCAAAAAAATCACGTTTATTGTATAGGAGCCCCCCTTAAATATTTAATTTATTTTGTTTTTAGTATTTGTTGTTATAGCGGCAACAGAAATACATAATCTGTAAAAATTTCATCTCTCTAGCTATTACCGTTTTTGAGTTACAGCCTGGAGACAGACAGACGGACAGACAGACGGGCAGATAGACATCGAAGTCTTAGTAATAGGGTCCCGTTTTTACCCTTTGGGTACGGAACCCTAAAAATCAGCCAAGTGTGAGTTGGACTCGCCCATAAAGGGTTCCGCAGCAGCAGTAAGGTTTATTTTTATGAAATTAAAAGGTTTTTGATTTATTTTTATATTTTAGTTGATTTAATGAAAGTTAAATTAAGGTTTACCATTTATGACGTATAAAAAAAAACTACTTGCTAGATCTCGTTCAAACCAATTTTCGTTGGTAGTTTTTATAGTAATGTATATATATTTTTTTTAGACTTATCATGCCCCTACTTTAGAAGTTAGAGTGGGAGACACACATTTTACCACTTTGGAACAGTCTCTCTCGCAAACTATTAGTTAGAAAAAAAAAAATGATATTAGAAACCTCAATATGATTTTTGAAGACCTATCCTTTTCTTATATTTTTTTCATCTAACCTATGCGTATTGGGTATCTATACCCAATACGCATAGGTTAGATGAAATTTTTTTTTGTTTCAGTTGTACCTAAATGGGGACCCTAAAATTTTTAATATTTTTTCCATTTTTGTATCAAAATCTTAATGCGGTTTACAGACTACATGTACTTACCAAGTTTCAATAGTATAACTCTTATAGTTTCGGAGAAAAGTGGCTGTGATATACGGACGGACAGACAGACAGACAGACATGACGAATCTATAAGGGCCAATTCCGTAGCCAAATATCATTTTTTGTCATTTAGCTACGGAACCCTAAAAAACATCTCGTATTTTATTATAATCCAAAGATTTATAAAGTTCGAATAGGCCTGTACGTCGTTAAAAAATAAGATACGTCATACGACCTTTTATAAAATAAAATAATATGTCGATTTCGCACCAGCAACACTTAATGGCCACAGATAACCCAAAAGTGGGTATTTGCCCTACACGCTATGTCTGTTATTTAAAACGTATTTGCCATGATACCCTACAAAAAGTTAATTACTTAATTTATATTAAATATTTTTCATTTTATAATAAAACTATAGTAACTCGTAATAGTCCATTGAAATGTTACAATTTAAGGACCGAATATTGTATTTATTAGAGGACGCAATTTTATTTTTCGGATATGTGAGGGAGGTCAATAGAAGCTTAACCTTAAGTTTGTGGGGTCGCCACTATTGTCCCCCGGCCGCCATCTGGAAAAAACGGGTGACAACACTATTTCCGCGACATTTCAGAAACTATACGTCTTAAAAAAATTAGTAAAATCATTATTTGTTGCAAATTATTTTGCCTACAAATATGTCTATATAACTTTTTACCCTAAATCAATAATTAAAAAAGTTATAAGTTATAAGCAAAAAAGTGAGACTTTTTTATAAATTTTCTTTTTGCTCTTTAGCTTTGCTTAATACATTTTACAAAAAAATTACCTCAAACCAATCTTGAAGATAAATTTTTGAGGAAAAGATCCCCCAATCCCCCCTCCGATGTCATGAAATTTATTTTCTGCAGATGCAAAGGAAACTGTGGAAGCATGTGTGGCTGCAGAAAAGCAGGCCTGAAATGCTCTACAGTATACCTACTATATATATATATATATATATATATATATATATATATATATATATATATATATATATATATATATGCATACTATAATATAGTACTACTATACTATTTTTTTTACACGGGCAAATGGCCCACCACACATTCCCACCACTGCAACTCCTGTGTCGCCAGGATCAACAGCGGTAACTAACCACGAAAACCCTTTGATATGATCTCAGGGATGCCCGAGGGACAAGCTAAATCTGTCTCGGGACCCGCAACGAAATTAATCAGAAGAAAGGTAGGAGTAGGGGAAATCCAATTTCCCTACCCAAGCAAAGCGGGAGACAGCCAAATTTTCGTGACATTAATGTCCGAACAAAGGGGGAAGCACCATGGGAAAATAATTAAATTGTATTAAGCCTACTTAATAAAAATGACCTTTACTTAAACTGACAAGCTTGTGTTGGATTGTTTCCAAGTATTTATGACAAAAACGTTTGAAAGCACGGAAGTTCTTTGCGCTGCCTACGAGATCATCGTAATATACGACTCTAGAAACACATTGGGGGTTGTTTAACATATCGGTTCTTTCCTCATGCCAGAGATCACATTCCCAGAGTATGTGATGAGCAGTTTGTTCTTGCGGGCTGCCTTCGGTCGAGCACTCGCAAAGAGGAGACGGAACTAACTTGAATCCATAAAGTTTAGCTTTAAAATTGTCGTGACCGGTTAGGAATTGTGCAACGCAGTGATCGATTTCTATCCAATGCATAGCGAGTCGTTTGCGTACCGAAGGAAAGAAATTGTACAGGTGCCGACATTTGATTGAGTTATCCCACCGATCCTGCCACTTAGATATAAAGATTTTATAGTGTTACATCTAGCGGTTCGAATAATCTATTTACTTTATTTCTGTCTTTCATGCTTAAGAAATCTGGGGTCGTAATTTTTTTATTTTTATAATATAAGGCAGCTCGGCGCTGTATTTCTAAGTCTACAGGCAAAACACTACTATACTAGTCTACAGTATGCCTACTATACTGTAGAGCAGGGGTCACCAAATGGCGGACCACGGTCCGCATCCGGACCGCCGCGCCGACCCATTGTGTGCGGACCAAACATTTTCGAAGCTGATGAACTTCGTTAAAAATAAATATCGGTCTCGACTTACTGATGACTATCTCCAGGATTTAATATCAATAGCTTGCACCAATTTCACTCCAAGCTTCGGACAGTTAAATAGCAACAAAAAATGTCACTTTTCTTATTGAAATGTAATTTATAAATACCTTTGTAATTTCCGTAATTACCTTTGTGAAATAAATATTTGTTTTACAAAATGTGTGGACCGAGAAGGTCATTTCATTTCTTAAAATGGACCCCGATCGAAACTAATTGGTGAACCCTGCTGTAGAGCATTTCAGGCCTGCTTTTCTGCAGCCGTGTATGCTTCCACAGTTTCCTTTGCATCTACAGAAAATTTATTACATGAGATCGGGGGGATCGGGGGATCTTTTCCTCAAAAGATCATCTTCAAGATTGGTCTGAGGTATTTTTTTGTAAAATGTATTAAACAAAGTTAAAGAGCAAAAAGAAAAAAAAATCGGCCAAGTGCGAGTTGTACTCGCGCACGAAGGGTTCCGTACCACTACAGAGCAAAAATAGGCTAAAAATTGAATTTTTTGTATGGGAGCCCCCCTCATTTATTTAATTTATTTAAATTTTATAATTCATTATTAAAGTACAAATACAACTAAGTATTTTTAGAACATTTCAATTGCCTATGTGTTGCCGTTATTGATTAAGAGCAAAAAATAGCAAAAAAATCACGTTTGTTGTATGGGAGCCCCCCTTAAATATTTAATTTATTTTATTTTTAGTATTTGTTGTTATAGCGGCAACACATATACACAATCTGTGAAAATTTCAGAAGTCTAGCTATAGCGGTTCTTGAGTTGCAGCCTGGTGACAGACAGACGGACAGACATCGAGTCTTAGTAATAGGGTCCCGTTTTTGCTCTTTGGGTACGGAACACTAATAAAAAAAATCTCACTTTTTTGCTTGTAACTTTTTTAATTTTTAATTTAGGGTAAAAAGTTATATAAACATATTTGTAGGCAAAACAATTTGCAACAAATTATGATTTGACGATTTTTTTCTAAGAAGTATAGTTTCCGAGATATGACGAAAATAATGTTGTCACCCCTATTTTCAAGATGGCGGCCGGGAGTGGCGACCCCACAAACTTGAGGTTAAGCTTCTATTGACCCTCCCTCCCCTACATGTCCCAAAAATAAAATTGCCTCCTCTAATAAATGCAAAGCTCATGTAACATTTCAATGGACTATAAATAAACAACATTTGGAGGGATTAAGGTTAACTGTCAAATTACACAAATATTAACATTAGCTATGAAATATTAACATCGTGTTTAACTTACATAATATATTTTGTTTTTGAGGTGACTTGAGATTAGAGCCAGAAGGCCGCCTATACCTAACAGTGATTGGCGCAGCTGTCTATAGCAAACATGATAAATTATAGACGAATATTATACATCTCCACATGTTCGTAACAGCTTATATTGTTTGATCTTGGGCCAACGTTGAGAGGCTGACGGAAGTTGCTTTCCATCAGGTGACCCGTTTGCTCGTTTGCCCCCTTATTTCATAAAAAAAAAGACACGCAGACACGCAACAGGCAGACACACGTAGCACAGATTATACTGTACTCGGCGAAACATGACGGTAGCGGTCATTGACTCCCTGTCAAAAACTTGTCATTTTCCATACAAAGCCGCGATTGACAACATCTGACACTTCACTGTCAATCGCGGTTTATATAGAAAATGACAAGTTTTTGACAGGGAGTCAATGACCGCTACCGCCATGTTTCGCCGATTACAGTATAGTATAAAGAGTAACAAATGGTCAGGTACATAATAAGATTGCATTTTATTGCACTGCTACAAGCATACGTGTCCATCATCTCCAAGCACATACGCGGCACATTTGTCGATTTGCACACTATAATAATATGCTTGTAGCAGTGCAATCAAAAATATATTTTATTTTACTGCTCTCAGTGCTACGTAGTATTTAAAAATCTTGTAATAAACAGTTGTCTTAACTGAAAGATTATTATGGAAAAGCGACAACAACCATTTTAATAATCATAGTAATATCCCGCTTTATTGAGTGTGTCGGGATGAATTTGTAAATTATATGACGGAAGTGTGAAACAGGAAACCATGAAACCTCTAATAAATACCCGTTCATTTTAATATCCTCCTGCAATATACGAGAAGTAATTAAAAGTAGCGAGACCGCCAATTTCCATGATTGAATACGATTAACGATTAGCACTTAAACTCTGCTCTTCCATGGCTTTGCACGACATGACGAAATGTTGACGATGAAAATTCGCAACGTGGAAAACTGAGGCGACTGGACTTCGATGATTTTGACATTGAAGTTAGATATCAAAATTGTATGGGACTGGATTCGTTAACACGTCTTACACGCGCTTGCTATGTCTAAAGTCGACAATTCAAAGGTTTGAACACAAAAAACTAAGTAGGTAATCATAAGCATTTAGAAAAGATTAAAAGAAAACATTTGATTTTTTTGATTTTGAACAGCACTTGATTTTCAAAAAGTCTTTTGAGCAGTAATTCGTTTACTTATTTGCAAGAAAGCACTCAGCAACGCACCTGCAGCTCATCTAATGTTGCGAGTGTCCATGGGCAAGGGTAGTTGCTTTCCATCAGGTCACCCGTTTAATCGTTTGCCCCTTTATTGTTATAAAAGAAAATAACTATCCTTGGCTTTTCCCGTGGCCCAAAGTATCTCCATATCACATTTCATCTAAATCGGTTCAACTTAAGCGTGACGAGGTAACAGACAAACAGACATACTTTCGCATTATAAAATAAGTATTTACAGCTACAACAAAATGATAACTAAACGATCACGAGACGAATTCATGTCGAATTAATCAGTAGCGAAGCGGCGAATTTTGATTAGAGACATCGATTCGAATCCAATTATCTAATATGCAAAATCTAATCGAATATTGACGCAATTATGATGTTTACCTAACATATAATTAGCGGTGGATAATTTATTGGTGAACGGCTACTAATGGCGGCTATGATCGAGTGCGACGCGGTAGCTACATGATTGCTTCGTAATCAACGCGCCCACTATAAAACTGATGTAAATTCAATTTTGGATTTTTTTCTGTTGTTTTTTTTTTCGTGTTACCTTTTTGTGGTTAGGTAGATTTCTTATGTGTCTTGCATTATAACAAGAAACAGAGAAGAGTCGATGATTTAACAAAGCTAAGAAGTTAAATCATTGTACCTGGCTAAAAACAAAAAGTTTTAAACTGACTTTTAATATACACAAAGAAGGAACGTAGATTTTAGATAAATTAAATGGTTAACTGTTTAACAGATTTTAGTAGTGTATAGTAAGTGGTGGTTTATCCAGAAAAACCGTTTTTTTTTTCACGTAAAGTTATAAAAATGCGACTTACATCACTTTGGCGTCTTCATTTGGCTAGTCATATGTAAATACTATAATATTTTTACTGGTCGCCTTGCCACATTTATTAATTCCAATATGTTAATTCGAATGAATGTGCGAGATTTTATGGCGCTCCACGAGAACGTTGTAGCTTGTAATATAAAAGTTATAAATCTTATAAACGGAACTAATTATGAGTTGAGGTTGAGCAAATGTCGAGAAGTTTAAGGAAAAAATTAAAACTAAATCATGAATTTAGTTCTATCTAGTTTGAGCTGGATAAATTATTGGATCATTCCTAGAACGGATTACTCCTAGAACGGTTAGAAACAGCCATAAAAATAATAATAATTTTACAGTATGGGCAACTACAGGAATTAAAATAAGCAGGCAAAGATTATATGAATTGTATGATGAAAAATGCATGAATACTAGTGATAAATTCAAAACATATATAAAAAACTATTCAAAGATTTTTAAAAAAGTTTGCAAAATTGCTAAGGCTATTCACATTAGGAATAAAATTAAAAATTCGAAAAATAAAATTAAAACTACTTGGAAAGTAGCTGGTGAGACTGGAAATGTCACCTGTCGTAGCACCGATTTTGAAATTTATTTTGAAATTAAAAAGATTACCAATGATCATGAGGTTGCGACGGTCTTCGAAAAATTTTTTGCTGACATTCCGGTCTCAACAACGAAAAATTTAAACTCCTCACTTGCAGCTGCTGAAAAACTACTCAGAGACAATGTAAAGGAATGTAATGTCAATTTTAGGTTAAGAGAGATTGTCCCCAAAGATATCATTGATACTTTTAAATTAATAAATATTAAAGATACTACTGATCTCTGGGGCATGTCTACTAAAATTATCAAATCGATAATTGACATCATAGCTCCTCATCTATCAATGATTTTTAATGACTGCATAAAGAGTGGTATTTTTCCTGACTTAATAAAGCACAGTAAGGTTGTACCTTTATTTAAAGCGGGACTTAAATCTGATCCCACAAATTATAGGCCTATATCGATTCTACCGACTCTAAGTAAAATATTTGAAAAAATAATTTTAAATCAGTCACTATTACATTTTAACTTCAATAATTTATTACTAAGGGTCGATCCACAACGGATGCTGGTATAGGTCTTCTTTATAGTATATTTGAAGCATGGGAGGACTTGCAGGATGCCCTAGGGGTTTTTTGCGACCTCTCCAAGGCTTTTGACTGTGTTGAGCATGCTACATTGATCAGGAAATTGCACCACTATGGCATTAGGGACTCAGCACACAACCTTTTGACATCTTACCTCAAAAATAGAACTCGAAGGGTTGACATTAATAGTAAAAGGTCCAATGGGGCCAAAATAGAATTAGGCGTCCCACAGGGATCCATTTTAGGTCCATTTCTTTTTCTCATCTACATAAACGACTTACCTTATTTTGTTAAGGATAGTGATAATGAGATAGTACTTTTTGCTGATGACACTTCACTTATTTTTAAAGTGAAGCGACAACAGTCAAATTACGACGAGGTAAATAGTGCTCTCTCAAAAATAGTACATTGGTTTAACGTTAATAACTTACTTCTAAATTCTAAGAAAACTAAATGTGAAAAATTTACTTTGCCCAACGTTAGGTAAGTCAAAACCAATATACTATTAAATGATGAGAAAATGGATTTGGTGGACACCACTGTATTCTTAGGCATTACACTAGATAGTAACAGTGGGGTCCTCATATTGCTAATCTTTCAGATAGGCTCAGTTTTGCAGCATACGCAGTCAGAAAAATACGGGAAATTTCTGACGAAGACACAGCAAGACTAGTTTATTTCAGTTATTTTCATAGTAGTATGTCGTATGGCATCCTCTTATGGGGAAACGCTGCCGACATTAATACGATTTTTGTGCTGCAGAAGCGAGCTATACGTTCAATTTATAAAATGTCAGCTTTTGAATCTCTGAGAGAAAAGTTTAAAGAAATTGGTATTCTAACTGTTGCTTCTCAATACATTTTGGATAATGTATTATATGTTAGAAAGAATCTTAGTAAATTTACAACCAAAAGTGACAGTCACGGAAGAAACACTAGAAATAAGTACAGACTAGAAATACCGGTGATCAGACTTAGTAAAGTTAGTAAATCTTTTAAAGGTCATTGTATACGCCTTTACAATAAAATCCCAGAAAACGTTCAAAATCTCTCTATTAATAAATTTAAAAAAGTAGTCAAAGAGCGTTTGTGTGCCAAAGCCTATTATAAGGTCAATGATTTCATAAACGATGGCACATCTTGGGAGTAGGATGGCTGCGTGCAAGGCTGCATCTACATTATTTTATGTATGTTGACATTGTATAATTTTAAGTTACAGCATTGTAAACTTTATTTTAAAAGATTTTTTTTTTCTCACTTTTTTTGGTAAATAAAGTGGGCCCCGTGCGAGTTTCTTACGCTTGTTCTTCTCGCCGGGTTAGTTCTCGAACCGGTGGTAGGCATCATGTAGACTTTCAGAAAATATTTGCAAAATTTTATTCTGAATAAAAAAAATTGAGTTTGAGTTTGAGTTTGAGATCCTTTTACTAAAATGTTCTTAGATGTTACATAATAAGTTAATTATTATTTCTGTCGAAAGCATAACTCAAAGAAACCGCGAATTTTTTGGTTATAAGGTTTTCCTCTTAAGGCCCTATAGACCCAATTTTATATGACTTTGAATCACTAATAAACAAACAAATATAGTGACTTTTAAAAGCCAAAAAAATACACATTGTTGTTTACTTAATGTACTTTGACAATTTGTGGTTCGAAACATAATATTAAAAACTTCACTCGATCAAAAATAACTCCGAAGAGGAGGCTAAACCCGAATATTTTGTGATATTTTCTTATTTTTCATGAAGCTTATGATAGTTTTACTTTCAAAAATCATAGCTACAAAAAGCTCATAACTTAAAGAAGAATAATTTGTGTTACATTTTGCATTTTGGTTTAATTATCTAAGTAAAAAGGTTTTTTTCTCCTATTTCGCCCTATCAAGGACGCGGCGAGCGTCGTAACCGCCACTGTACAAGGCGCGCTGATATGAATGTTATTTTAATGTGCTTTACGTCGATATTCGTACTGACAGACATCGACCTGCTAATTTTCGGGTCTATAGGGCCTTAATGAGCAAAGAAGATTTTTCGCCACATAAGTTTATTATCTCTCGTTACTTTGTTATAACTTATAACTATTTGCAACGGTTGTCTGTGCATAATTTTGGTATAATCCATCTTTTTGGTATAAGATGGCCTCGTGCGAGTTTCTTACGCAACGCCGGTTCTTCTCGCCGGGTTAGTTACCGAACCGGTAGGCACCATAGTTCCGACGTTCAGAAAGAATTTTGTAAAAAATTAACTTTGAATAAATTGTTTTTGATTCGGATAACATAGCCTGATTTGAGAGTCTCCTAGTTTGAGTAGGGAGCGTAAACAAGATTAGAGGCGAGGAGCCCCGCTGTCAGGGCGTCATTAACAATCATTATCATCTCATCAGCGCCCAGCGCGACGGCATCAACAGGATAATATAACGCCGTGAATCATCTTCGGTATTTATTCTTCTAATTATATCTCATTCTTGTTTGTTTGTTTCATTTGCAATTTATTTGATTCGATGAATTATTACGGATTTCTTGTGTGGGAAAATGTTTGCTTTGGTTGCCATTTCGCAACGCTCAACAGTAAAAAACATTAGATTTGAAACTTGAAACTTCTAAATAGTAAAATAGTACTATCAGAGAAGTTGATTCATAGGCAGATGGCGGACTTAAGTATTTTGGGCAAGTTTTGTCAAACCCAGCCTACAGATGACGACACATTAAGTTGACTTTTTTTTTTCAGATGGTAATATATTTTCAGGACAAAAGATAGCATTTAGTGAAAATCATCTCCTTAATAGCATCGCTTACATCTCGAAATGTTCTTTCATCTCCCGTCTCGTCGTTTTGGGTGCGAATTCATCAATTCCCGTGATGGATGGACTCGCGGATCGAAATTCAAATTCGCTAAATCTTCCCACCATCACCATCGACGGCAGGGCTGGCAACTGCACCGAATTTTCGGTAGTAAAACTCCAGTTTACGATCGCGAAATTGGCAGCCCTGGAAACTGGTCGTGTCGTTAACAAACGCGCCCGCGTCGAAGGTTGTGTTTTTTTCTGTCCGGGCGAGGTATTCGCCGGCGGGCGGACGCGGGGTGGGTGCGGGGCGGGCGGGGGGCGAGGGGCTCGGCGGTGCAGACGCTCGGGCAGCAGGGCCGTGATTACAGGCCTGCGCCCCGCTAATCACTCCTGGTACACGGCCCGGACGAGCCTAGAACAGGTACGGCTGCGAGAAAGTCTTGGTTTATATTTGGTCGCATTTGGTTTGATAAGGATGAATAGGTAAATATTATTAAAAAGAAATAAAAAGTATATATAAATACATCATTAACAATATTATAATCCAACATTAAATAGAGTTGAGTTTGTTGTACCTACTAACTCAACTCTACTGTTAATTATAGTAAAAATATTATTTTATATTATGTATCACAACTTCACTGCTCAGTGCTCAATTACTCTATATTACTAAATAGTGACTAGATGTAATATAATTTGTAAAATTTTGATGATTACAAGTAACAAAAACATCCATACTATGCTCTAATTTGTATAGGGGCAAGCATGAAAGATTTTAAAGCTGACAAAGATGAACAATCGAGGTCCTTAATGTTAAAAATAACTTTTAATTTCATTTCAAGAAATTGAAATGCAATTAAAAGATAGATAATAAATTAACAACTTGAATTGTACGTAACTTTCAGTGTCCGCGCAACGCTGGCCGGCTCATTGTTGTTAATAACAAACAAGACAAAAGTCTCGCCGCTAACTACACACGTTTCTACATTACGTTCACATTTATTTTACCTCTGACAGGTCATTAATGCTAACGACATAGGGAACATACTCGTGGTTATTTAGACGTAAAATAACACTGAACGGATACATCGCGGTAATGTATGGCAACACCGCCGCCTCTCCGTCTCAACGTTCGCTGGAAATATTCAAAAACAAAAGGTAACTTTGCCTCGGGCGCATCTCCGAAACTAAGGATCGGAGTTTAAACTTACTGAGAATCATTCTATGGGTTTTAGAAATATTATCCGCTCTACATTTTGGTTTATAAGACGGCCGAACTCAGAGACATTGGTTACCTAAACTTCAATTTAATGAATAGTTTGTCAGATATTGTATGGGTCAAAATCTTTATTTAATTACTATTAAGTAATTAATATTCGTCTCTGATTTCGGCAGTCAGGGCTTATTTTTGTGAAAAGTTGTATAAAGCTTATTTGTATGTTTGTCACAGTCGCTCTTAATAAAGTGATGTAGTTTAAAATAAGCATACCTACAGAACATTTAAACAAATGTTAAATGTTGCTAATTAAAACATTTTTTCAATTAGTATCCTAAACAAACTTGAATAAATACCAAATTCCCAGATAATCATAATATTATCAAATCCATAGACTCCATCTTATTTCTTGCGAATCGTAAAAGCAAATTTTAATACATTCCTAATTAGTGAGGACTATTACGATACAATAAAATCAACAACACATCGCCAGACCTGTTAATTGTAGCACTGAGACTGATATATGCACAGTAATTGAGTCTAGACATGTTCTCAGCCTGCCTTAATCAACAAATTAACTACAAGTAGTTACTTAGTACCTACACTTGTATAGGGCTGCCACGCGCCAGTTATCCATATTAATACTATAAATGTGACAGTATATCCTTCTGTCATTGCTCCGATTTTGCTAAAATTTGGTATGGAGATACTTTGAGTCCCGGGAAAAGACATAGAATACTGTTTATCCCGGAAAAAGGTACGGTTCCATAAACGAATTTTGTGGCAACGGAGTTGCGGGCGTCATCTAGTTTCAAAATATTATTCTTTTGCTCGAGGGAAATTAGCATGAATAGAAAGAGTTTCGTTTATATTTCGAGACAAGTATGTATGTACATGATAAAACAATATACATCTAATGTGTATTATCCCACAAAAATTACGTTTTGAGTTATGAATGCAGTTTTGTTCTTTTAATCAGTTAGAACAAGACCGCATTTCATAATTCAACAAAAAAATGTGGGTTAGTACACAAATGCTAAATGTTGGTGCACAATTGCTTAACAGCGGCCAATAATAAGTCACAAAAATGAAGTGTCCGTAGGTGAATTAATATAAGCGACGTATATTATATTTTAATATAATATTAGACTTGTCTTAAGTATTCCCTCTCTTTGTATTACTTATACTTACCACACAGTAAAAAATTGTGTATATGAACATATCGTACAAAAACTTTAAGATATATTGACGGCCATTTAACTAAACCTCGAATTTGTCAGCCCTGAGCTTACCTTACATAATTCGTAGTGTAGTTTAACACAGATGCTGCATTATGAACTATAAAAATTTTAATGATTGCCTGCCAAACCAGATTGTCTGATTGGTTTCTACTTTCTTGTTAAGTACCGTACGTGTAGGTACACGTTTTATTTATCTACCCCGAGAAAGACTCAGAGAAGCGTAATTCATGTATTGATTTTTGTTAAATAAAAACACATCATACAAAACTTTGAGTGAGTTTTATATGTCAGGAGCCAGGACTCAGGTCATAATTAAATTTATACTCATAAAAAAAAGAGTAACTAGTAAAAAGATCCCAGAGTGTTTCAATAGTTACACATAATTATACAATGTATAGACAGTTTAGATATTTTTAAACGTAACACACATATTATAAGTAATATCAAATATTATTTGATATTACTTAATATCTAATATGAAATTAAAAATTCTAAATGTACTGGTTGGCTGTATCCCAAATTACGTTTGTATAAAAGTGTAACAGTATATTAATGTATTGTATGGTATGAATTCAATGTGAATTGAATTAAATTAATAAAGTGCTTTGAAGTGAGCGATGTGGAGCGACGTAAAGAGCGTAACTTGTCAGCGTCGCTTGTCAAATGTCAACATTTTAAAGTCGTGGCATTTTATTAGGGTTCCGTCTTTGAAGTTAAATAAAATTATTGATTGTTTCCATTTTAAAGTTTTGTAAAGGCTCTGAAAAAACCGGGTTTTATTATAAAATCTTACTTTAGCTAAAACTTTATAACACATTCTAGAAGAAACTAGGATAACTTTTATTAATTATTTTAATCGTTTTAAAATTTTCGTTGAGAAGACTAAGGGCCTGTTTCACCACTTCCTGATAAGTGCCGAATAGGCTATCCACCACTTAACTTGACAGATGAAGTATGGAGAATCTGTCAGAAAAGCTGTGAATAGCCTATTCGGCACTTTATCAGAAAGTGTTGAAACAGGCCCTAAGTCGGAAGAATTTGCTAGATATTGCGTGTTAATAATGGTTGTAATATTTTTATTTTAATATTTTATAAATCATTAATGTTATCATTTATAAATACGTTCTTTAATCGGTCGATACTCGATCCTAATTCTTAAGTCCAGACATATAAGTATATTTTATCATTAATCACATAGCACACTGTACCTACCAAAAAAATTTGCAGAACCCGCTGCCGACAGCACTCAGGCTACGCGTGACGTGTCACTGACAAGTGATTTAATTCCGTACATTCTCCGAACAACTCCTACTCATTACGGCTTCATTTTGTTATAACAACAATAAAAACCGCGCATTTGCGTCTCGGCGTGGGTAGGGTCGGACCGAGAGTCTAGGGACCCCAGGGCTACCTACTAATTAGGGCCTGATTACACCGACCGAGTAGAGTGGCGAGACAGTGCTCTGGGTTTAAGTTAAGCACTCGGCATGTTTATTATAGATATAATCGGTAGGTGTAATCAGACCCTAAACTAGGCTGCGCTATGAGGAACTGGTAGCTCGATAGTACCCAGGTCACACGGCAGGAAAAAGGCCATGGGGGGTTTTAGGTCGGTAAACCTCCAACGCACCAAGTCGTTGATAGTCCGACATTCCCTCTGGCCTCTCCTCCCCTCCATAAAAAAGATTCACAGGGATGCTAACCACAGCATTTATTTAGTTAAAATTATGATCTTTGCACAATCGTCTATTTTTTTTATTTTGACTTCACTTAGCTGAGTTTAAGTTTACGGAGCCCTTGGCTTAAGTTATATGGTAGATCCGACCCTGGGCTCGGGCGCACCGGCGGCGGTTGACAGGCTTTGTGTGGGAATCAATCTCGCGCGAGTAATGATGCAAAATCCGTTCCACTACACAAAGAGCTTAATGTCTTTCTGATTTTTTTCTTGTTACATTAAAATGTGTTTATGCGGCGTGCATTTTTAATGTTACCTTTGTCCGCTTTTTCGTGATTTAATTGTCAATCACGTTTTATTTTGTAGTTTGTACTAGTAGCCCTCAACTCTGTTGCACCAAAAATCTTTTATCGCGCGGGAACCAGGGCCAGATTCATATTTTTTATGAGTATAGGCCACGTTAATTTTGCCGCCCCTATGTACGAACTCTGCCGCCATCCTAGGACGCTGCCGCCCCCCTAGGACTACACTGCCTATACTTAAATCCAGAGCTGGCGGGAACCGTGCATTTTTCCACAACAAAAACTATCCTATGTACTTTATCCGGGACTCAAAGTATCTGCATACCAAATTTCATCAAATTCGGTTCAGCGGAAGAGGTAACAGACAGACACATATAATAATATTATGGATAGGACTTCTGTCGCTGGTCATCATCATCTGGTACGAGGTAAATTGGTGTAAGCAATGAGTTAGTTTGTTTAAAAAAGCAATGGGCGTTCACAGAACAAGTAGTAACTATAATTACGATTTGATTGAGTACCTATCGAGTTCAACTAATGAGAAAATAAAAGCGGTGGTTAACATTATACCTGACAGATTTGCCTGCGCAGTTTTACTGGATATAATAATATATTTTATTTTAGATAATTTTAACAGCGAAGTTAGAAATCAAAAATGTATGTTACTTGCTACGAATATTGTTATCTATATAAAAAATTGGCCAAGTGCGATTCGGACTCGCGTACGAAGGGTTCCGTACCGTAACAGAGCAAAACTAGTAATTAATTTATTTTATTTTTAGTATTTGTTGTTATAGCGGCAACACAAAAACATAATCTGTGACAACCTTGGAGCTATCACAGTTCTTGATATACAGCCTGGAGACAGACAGACGGACATACAGCGAAGTCTTAGTAATAGGGTCCCCTTTATATCCTTTGGGTACGGAACTCTAATAAAAATTCATTTTCAATTTTGTTCGTCCCGCTAAAACTCTAGAATGGCTTAAAGTGACGCCACGTTAAAGTAAAAAACCGTATTGGATATGTTGTAGATTGCTTGTTTTCTAAGAGAGGCCGGCCCGGCCTCTCATAGAAAACAAGCAATGGAATAGCAAGAAATGGAAAGGGCGTAAGCGACAAAATGGTTTTTGTCGCGTAATTTAAAAACTATAAATATATGTCATATAAGCTATGTGCAAACTAAAGTGTATGCTTGAACCAATCTATGTACAAATTTTGGAAGCTTAAATCTCATCATCACTCCCCTCTGTTGGCAAAATTAGAATCCCTTTTTTTACAGAGGTCTTTTTGATTGATTATTCTGTGTTATAAAAGTTGACCAATCGTGTTATGCTATGGGTAATTCAAAGACAAAGACATGTTGAATACTGACAATGAACTTTAATTTCTTAGCTTTAGTCATTGCTGAGAAAAATCGATAACGCTACAGCCAAATTATCAAGGCGTCGCCTTAAGGCGCTCCCCCTACGGAGATGCCGTAATTTACCGCTTTTAAGAGCCTTATAACTCATTCACACTCATTTGAAAGCTACAAAATTATAATAAAAATACTCCAATAATCTTCAGTATACGAACGTTCCTTTCCACGTTATTAATTTCCTATTTTTGTTTATTATACTCATGATATCAGCTTCCAAAGTAATACCAATTTATTAAAATTCAAGCATACATTCAGCATCTCCCTAGTATTTACAAATTACTTTTATTTGAAACACACGCCAATAGATCGACTATATCATTACCTACATATTCCAAGTTTCAATTTTTTTAGGTCAATTTTGAAGTAAGATAAGTAAAAAAAATAGGATTTAGGTGCGATCTCGGCAACGCGGCAAATGTATGGTCAAGGTCGTTTGCTCGGAGGACGGCCTTAACCGATTTGGCTAATTTTAGTCTTGAAATATTCGTGGAAGTCCAGGGAAGGTTTATATGAGAAGGCAAGAGATACGAAGTTCACCGGGTCACTTCCCTCTTCATCCGCACCGTCATCTCGTTCTCGGTGACGTCCCGCCTCCCGGTGACGGCGGCGGTGGACAAACGGCAAACACTAATATCAACGGAAGCGCCCAATGATGCCATGTGTCAATTGGCCGGCGTCATCAGGTAAAGGGTTAGCTCGTTAGGATCAGATTAGCTGAATCAACCCGATAATTATTTTCGGATTTCAACCGATGTGTCATACGGCTAATGTCAGAATATTTTGTCCTATTTATCTCCATAACTATGTAGATAAATGCAAAGTCTAAATTGATGCATGTTGCAATATTTTTTAAACAAAAATAATTAAGGTACTTCATAGAATAATAATAATAATAATCATTTATTTTAGGCAATAAACCCATACAACAAAATAGGTATATAAATATGGTACATATGGTGTTAAATAACAGTTTATTTAAGCATATTATATTATAATTTCATTGCATATATATAGTGCATTACGCACAATTTATAAATCTATCCCATACTGATAAAAATTTTTAACTTAATATGTTTTTAAATAATAATTTATAACTTTATAAGTTATTACTTTTGTTTCAGTATAAACTAGCCACCAGATAAAGACAGCAATATTGAATGTTAAATTAGAAAAATTTAACTATGTTTTATTAGAAAGAAATAGAACAATTAAAAACACAATGTATTTTGTCAACCTCGTAGACATTGGTCTACGCCGTAGACTCTACGCCGTAGCATAGTGTAATTATTATGTCACATCAACTCATATTATTTTACCTTTCAAAAATCTGTTAAATAACATTATACTATATGTTTGAGGTTAACAATTTACTAAACTAATCTTATATTATATATCATTTGGAGAATCTTTATTTACTTAATCAGTGTCACTCTCCTCTTTAAGACTAATCCTTTAACACCTCAGAATCTTATATTTGACTAGTCGTATACTTTTTAAGGCCGGGCAAAAAGTAAAAAAAAATAACACTCAAAAATAATAACTCGACGTTAGGAGCTGCAGTCGGGCAATAAACTTCCTATTGTCAAATTACACAAACATAATTGCCTCAAGCACACTCGTTACAAAAAATTTGGGCTAACCAAACAGAAACACATTACATACAAATGTATAAGAAATTAACAATACTTACCAGTAGGGCTGCTACTCGAATAATTCATACCATATAGTAGATTCTTTATACAGTCTTTGGTTTATTTTAATATGAGCTACACAACTCAGTTTTGACCGCAGATATATTTAGAAGGGAAATAGTTAATTAGTGCTAATAACTATCGCTCAATCTAAATTGACTAAACATTAAGGTTTATTGTAAGAAATTGAATAGTTGTAAGTTGAGCCAAATAGTAATTTTATGTAAGGCAATATAAATTAGTATTTAACTTAACTTATTAGTTTCTAATGATAATGGTTTTAACTATAATAACAGCAATGCCAAATAAACTAAGAGCATTGATTTTAAGATTCGTAGTATTCAGATCCGTTAATTTTGATGCATTTTTTGATCTGACAACCCTAGTTACGTGTCAAATCCCACGCGCTCGGTATTACACAAAAAACACAACAAAAACATACCTCAAAACGGTATCGGCGAGCGGCGGCCACAAAGACCGCTCATTTCACACCATCACTGTGAACCTACGATTCTAATGACAACTATTACCGACTCACACACAACTTTTAACTCTATATACCCATAGATAAAGTTGAAAATTGATTCAGCAGAGACATCTGCTTAGAAATTGATATGAAAAATGCACGATGCGCAAAAAAGTTTCACTAATGATTCGCATAATAGAGTCAATAATTATAGGTAGCATTTGTTTTTCTCGGCTCATTGAACCGCTCTATATAAATTGTTACTTTGCGTATGTTTGTGTTTCATCGACTGTGTTAATTGACTAAGATAATATATTCTGCTCTTACACCATGAAAATGTTGAATTAGCTAGGCTAGAACACTATAATAGATACCAGTGTAGCAGTGGCGAGGGGCTTCTTTCACATAATTTATGAATTTTGAAGATAGTCATAGAAAACTTCACATTTTATACAATCAGTAGCCCGTTTTCAACAATTGTAGCTATAGCTTAAGTTATTACTAATGGTAACAGGCTTATGCATTGGTGAATAATTTTTGTCTGAAAATAATATACGCGACTGCAAAAGATTGGGATGGCATTTATGGAAGCAGATATCTCACTAAAAAGGGAAGTTGCCTTTGCAATTGATACTCCATTTTTAACTTACTTCCAAAAAGGAGGAGGTTATATGTTCGTCTGTTTATATATTTTTTTAAATACATTGACACTATAGACAAAGTCGCGGGGACCGGTCATATGCAGGCGGCACACATCACAGCAGATTGTGACACAGCAAACGAGTCGGATCCAACATGAGTCGACGTCCCGCCGAGCAGTTCCGGCGATTGTCCGCGCGGCACCGCCCTCAACACGCTATAAGGATATATAAATAATCCATAGAGAGTCCTCAAGCAAAAACTACTATTTCACAACAAATTCTTAAAAAACAGGAATCCATAATTAATTATTATATATATTATAAGTAAATGCTTAGATAAGTCATAAGTGTGTCTGGTATCTGTTATCTCTTCACGATACGAGTAAAACCGCTGAATTAAATTCGGTATTCGTAGATATACCGGGACTCAAAATATCTACATACGATAATAATTTTTATCCCGGAAAGTGTACGGAAACCGCGTGCGGTGTGATGAACAAATTTAGGCTCGATTAAATTGTGTGTCATAAATTTTAGATTAGGCCTTAAATATTATATAAATCAGTCTATCCACATAAAATAACCGAGATCCACATAAAAATACAAAGCGAGAAAATTAAAAACACATCCTGTTGAGCAACATGCCAATTGCCATGTCTGTTCATTCACACTCTATGAGCACATAATATTTAATTCTCAGTGAACAATGAATTGTCTCGATAGCGGCGGCTTCGGGCTTTCTGGCGACGATGTGTCTCAAAGCAACTGGTTATTACTACAGGGTAAAAATTTGTATATTGTTTATGTAATTTTAACTTACTAAAATTGTCAATAAACTTAAATATTAAGATATGTATAATGTAATGCAATTTATTAAAATCAATTATAATATCTCCCATATTCCGTCCAACAAGGAAATGCCATAATATGCCAATTGATTAATTTATATACACAGATCAGAGACAGTATCATGAAAAAGCTAAATAAGGACTTTTTTTATCTAGTTGTAAATCCACTTTGAAAAACCTAACCTCAAATTATCTTTATGTATACTCCTCACAAATATTTGCTTTCTGTGAGATTAGAAATGGCAGATGTTTGAGTGTTGTTACATAATGATCGGTTCTCTCGCCGTCACCTGTACGACCAACCTGTAATCTTCAAATTAATATCTAACACATTTTCCAAGTTTTTTCACACTTTTACATTGTAACGTATACTTATTTTGCAGTCAGGGTGTACAATCTTCGCCGGATTTTGTTAATCACATCCGAACAAAAAATGTTCAATAAATATTAGCTCGTAGAAATATCATTTAATTTGATGTTGTTAAAGTCCTTAAGTATAATAGACCGACAAGGTTATTTTTAATTTTAGAAACTTTTTGAACTAATGCTATCACCAGTGTCACTTGATAGACAACTGTTGTATTCAAAGTTGAGACTGGCGCTCCCCTGAATATGTCACCTGATTGCCACAAAATCCTTGTATTAAAATTAGCTGCTGTTTTTATATCACAACTTGCGAGCCTCAGTTGAAACAGCCTGTACTATTTTAAACGAATTTAATAGATCCATACTAAGTGTAGATAGTAAATAACAAATTATATAACAATATTACGCCTCACAAAACATACATTTTATTGGCAATAACACCTCAGAAAGGCTAACCGCCAAGGTTTACGTTTATAATCAAACTTGGCACGCATGGTAACTTTCGATTTCTCTATTAATAACTTTTACTATCAATTAATTTTAGTAGCACCTTGGTCTAATATTTTATAACTGAAATTTATATGCTATAGTAGTAACATTGCATATTTGTAGAAGTATCATTTGTTTAATATTAGTTGTGTACGAACCACCATCATCATACAAATAAAGAACCACTTTTCGCCAAGGATGTCTTTTATATAGTTTATCTAAATTTTTTTCGATAAATAATTTGTGTGTAGCTGGTGTTTCGGACGAGGTCAAAATTTACCAATGATTCGTATTAAATTGGTAGTAGAGTGAGAGATGTATTCAGATTCTAATTCTTGACGGGAATGTACTCCGTTGTTATATATATATTAATATTTCCCGGATCCGTCTTCCAAATTTTTCACCTCTCCATACGCACAATTCTAAGAAATTTAACTGTGTACGTAAATAAAATATAGTATATTATATATATATATATATATATATATATTTAGAGATGTGCCGACTAGTCGGTAAAGCCGACTATTCGGCCACTTTTGTAGTCGGCGAATAGTCGGCAAAAAGCGCCGACTATCCGGCTTTTTATTATTTTACTATGAATAAAATTACATATTTTAAGAAAAATCTTGATTATTATGAAATTAAATGAATTGTGTCCGAAATTACTTGCTGGTAAAAAAATATAGAGCCTATGACATATTTTATTAAATAAAAATATTACCAAAGTATTATAATACTTTGGCACAAACAACATAATATCTGCTTCAATAAACATTTATAACAAAAATTTATTCTTATTTAAAATATATAAAAGACTAGGATTTTGTATTAACAAATTAGGTAATTATAATTAAAGCAAGTTTGCATGTTACACTGATGTACAGTACAAAATATATCCTGAAAACCATCAACTGTATCATGATTCATGACGATCACTCAACCCGACACGTTCGCAGGCTGCGTATGCTGCGCAACCCGCGAATCAGTATTCATAAACGAAGCGTTACGGAAACATCCGAAACCATGATCGGTTTGGCCGACTAGTCGGCCGATTAGTCGGCTTCTTTGCAACCGACTAATCGGCTAGTCGGCTAGTCGGCCAAAGTCATGATCGGCACATCTCTAATTATATTATAATAGTCTTTGTCGTGACTGAAGACATTGACCATGCGTACATCACTGCCAGGTTTTTTAGGGTTCCGTACCCAAAGGGTAAAAACGGGACCCTATTACTAAGTCTGTCCGTCTAGTCTGTCTGTCTCCAGGCTGTATCTCAAGAACCGCTATAGCTAGACTTCTGAATTTTTCACAGATTGTGTATATCTACTGCCGCTATAACAACAAATACTAAAAATAAAAGAAAGTTAATATTAAGGGGGGCTCCCATACAAGAAACGTGATTTTTTTGGTCTTTTTTGCTCGTAATCAATAATGGTAACAGTTAAGCACTTGAAATTTTCACAAAATCCTTAAATATATTTGTAATTTAATTATTAATAATAAAATTAAAATAAAGTAAATATTTAAGAGGGGCTCCCATACAAAAAACATAATTTTTTGTCTACTTTCACTCTATACCGGTACGGAACCCTTCGTGCGCGAGTCCGACTCGCACTTGGCCGATTATTTAACATATGTTTAGGTAAGTCTCTAATATTCTAATAAAGTTTTCAGAAACTGTACTTTTTTTAAAGTTATGGCACAAAATATTTTTCACTCACTGAAATAAATCATCCTAAATAATGTGGACAAACCCAAGAATTATAAGTTATGATGGAGATTTCCTATGTTATTTATGAGTTAGTTGTGACTTGTGAAGATGTTTGCTGAAAGCATTATGTACGGTTGTAACAATACGCTAATATGTCATCGATAATAATAGTCTATTTGTTTAACAATATACTTTCAGTAATATGTGTAAAAAATTAAACGATAATAATATTATATACTTGTACAAAAAGAGATATGAGACATGATGCACCACCCCAAACAGCTAATCTTTGCAATTTGGCTAGCAGTTGACCTAACCTTATGTTTCTCACATTGACGAAATACTCAAGCTAGGTCAATAGCAGGTCCTAACCTAAGGTTACTCATATTGTTGAGAAGTTTAGCCTAGATTTGCAGCCACTAACCTGTCAGCGAGACTTAAAAATTTGTTAAGCCTTATTCATAGGCTTCATGCCACAATGTTTATATAAAACTAAAATATAGTTTCCCGTACAACATTTCAAACAATTATAGTAAAACAACAAAAGAATTGGTATATAAGGCTTTTGGTCCCTCGTCGCCCCTTTTGTAGGCCAATTGATATTTAAACCCAATTTGTTTATTAGCTTCACTTAACTGTATCGGTCGGAACCGAAAAGAATTCTAAAGATAAAATGCAATAAGTTAAGGGTGACGGCCAACCTTTTCAATATCTACATCGATTTTAACACGAAATTCTAACGGTTTTGTAATGTGATGGAATCTAAAAATTTAAGTATTCAATTGAATATTTTAAACTTTGTACATGTTTGCAGAAAAACCTCGAAAAATTTACTTGAAAAATATTTAGATGAAACATTCCACAGAAACTAAATTGGACCAAAACAGCAACCATGGGGTTCGATGACTTGGCAATTGTTAAACTGGACGCAATATCACGTCCTATTAGTGTACAAATGTGGGTCGTTACACCGCATTACACCGTGAAACAGACCACCTCCGCGACCATTTTTTACCACTTTAATAACCCCTTTAAAGTACCAGCCCTCCCAAGAAGAATTTAAGCAAGTAACCCCAAACTAATTCGCTGTAAAAAACCATGGTAACTCGATTAAATGATAGATACCACCCACGGACGCCGAGCGTACACCATGACATTGGGTAACTTGATATTGAAGATAGTAGCAAAATTGTTTTGAGGAAGAGTTATCCTGTAAAAGAACATATTAAGCATTACATAGTCATAATATTATATGGTCATGACGGAATGCAAAATATAAATAAGGAAATTTGATTTTAAGTAATTGACCTACTGCTAAATCTATTAATAATGTAAAACAATTAAACTAACTAAACTAAATCAGGTTAAAGACTTGTAAGTAATAGTTTCTTATAAAATTGTAGTTTACCTTATTATGACACAGAATATACATTAGTAGTACCAACTTATGATTAGATTAAATTGCGTAGGTAATATTTAGCTATTTAAAATGTGTATTTTAAACACATAGTTGATAGTTTTGCAGTTTCAAAATAGCAGCCTACCTATGTAAGCTACAATTTGCGACACAATGGTTTTTTGAACAACAGAACTCAAAATAGTCAATAAAACTAAGTTGTGAGTATTTTTACTTTTGTTTATTTTAATACATCCTACAACTATAACAATTAAAAACAATATTTACATTTATATTGACTAACTTTATACAAAAGCAACAAGAAATAAATAATTAACAGTTTTCATCAAAGGATGATAAGTGTTTACTGTTTGCCTACATTCACAGTTATTACACAGTTTTCGATATACACATTTAGTACATTAATAAATATAATAATAACATGTTCTACAAACACGAGCAGACATACACATGAGATCACTAAAATAAGTATTAATACGATTAGCTTGGCGAACAGTAGTAATTGTTCTAACATTTCACAGGTTCAAATTTGCCGTCGCTAAATGCGCGTACACTAGTCATGCTTTAGACTTCCCAATATCATGTTGAACACCGAATACTCGTTGAAACGGCTCGATAATTGAGGTTTAACACTTGTTATATAATTTTCTACTTCAAATATAATTTATTTTATTTACATTTATTCATAGTCTACAAAAGTCTTTGAATTATGTACTTACAGCCTAGCATTGCACGAGATATTGGAGCAGGTTCCAACGGAGCGGGGGTGTCACGCGACCGGCAGCGGCGGCGGCGGCAGGTAGCAGGGGCGAAGCGCGTGCGCCGCCGCCTGCAGCAGCTCCGCCTGGTAGCGCTGCGCCGCCAGCACGTACGGCGACGGCACGAACTCCAGCCGCGGCATCGCCTGCACCGCCGGCATCATCATCTGCGGCGGCGACGGTGACGCCCGCGGCGGCTCCGGCTCCAGGAGCGCCTCGATCGTAAAGGCCCGCCGCGGTCTCTCCCGGGGCAGCACCGTCGCCGTCGTCATCTCGGGTAATTCCGCCGGCTCCGGGCTCAGCTGCGGACACATCGTTGGCGTGTACAGCGTCGCGGTCGGCAGCGGCGGCGGAGGAGGTTGGGCGCCAGCTTGACGAGCAAGAAAGGCTCTGTTGAAGCTCGCGAGTGCCGCCAGTTCAGCATTCAAGTTGTCCTTCTCCCCTTTTTGCAGCTTAAATCTCTTTCTACGCCGCAGTAGCGACCCGTTCTCGAACATATCGAAGGCCTGCGGGTGCAGCGTCCAGTAGGCGCCCTTGCCGGGCCGGTCCGGCCGCCGGGGCACCTTCACGAAGCAGTCGTTGAAGGAGAGGTTGTGTCGCAGGGAGTTTTGCCAGCGCTGGGTATTTCGTCGGTAGTACGGAAACCGATCCATGATAAAGCGATATATTTCCGACAGCGGCAGCATGCGCTCGGGCGAGCTCCAAATCGCCATGGCGGTGAGGGAGATGTAGGAGTATGGTGGCTTCTGATCCCCGTACGACTCGCGCGACGGTCGCGGCATTTCCCCGACCGGTTTTCGATGCTACAGAATAATCAATACTCGACACACGTACGTTCACGTCACAACGGTTCGAGGTGTGAGAAGGTACTGCGGTGTCTAGCCGGCGAGTCCGGCCCGCCCGCCGCTCGGGGAACATGGCGCGGGGCGCGAGCTCCGAGCCCGCGATTGGCCGAGACCCCGACCAATGGGAGCGATCCAATTTCAGGTATGATGTCGGCTTTCGCTTCACTAACAAGGAATTTAAATTGATATTATGTTTATATTGCCTCCAAATATCTTTTGTGATGACACCGCTTTTTATTTAGCGTATGTAAATTACGATCATACAGAAAAAGAGATTTGAATTATACACCAATCCGTGCTTAAATTAATGTTATTAAAGGTGTTGCCATTATAAATAAGGCGGCTTAACTTTGTGGTTTTGCATTTCGTTATTTTCACACTTTACATTATTAACATAATATTACTGTACTTAACTTTTACCAGTATTTTTATGAAAAGTCCACTAATGCAAAACAACGTTTTTTTTTACAAGTTCAATAATAATATTTGTGACTTTATAGCCTTCCAATGAATAGTTCCAAAAACAGCTGACACTAGACTCAGTCTTTCGATGATCAAAGGCTCAATATTTTCCTAAATAGATAGTTAAATGTATAAATCGCTCGAGTGAAGACCAATCACAAATTATATATTAATTAATATGTAGACTTGAAGAGGTTGACAGTTAAAAGATCTCTCGACTATAAAAAATTAGAACTGCACAAAAACAAATCATTTTTAATGAAACAAGTAACAAAGTTTTTATATCAACAACATATTTTATAATTTCTGGTAGATATATAATTTTTTTAATTAAGTATATCCAAGCATGAAGTGTAATAATTTATTAGGATCAGACACATACCTAATATTATATATTATCAGTGCCGTAAATAGCCTTTTTTGCGCCCTGTGCGAGCTTCATAACTGCGCCCTTGTTTTTTTTAGGTTCCGTATCTAAAGGGTAAAAACGGGACCCTATTACTGAGACTTCGATGCCTGTCCGTCTAGTCTGTCTGTCTGTCTGTCTGTCTGTCTGTCTGTCTGTCTCCAGGCTGTATCTCAAAAACCGCTATAGCTAGACTTCTGAAATTTTCACAGATTGTGTATTAGTATTGCCGCTATAACAACGAATACTAAAATCAAAGTAAAATTAATATTTAAGGCGGGCTCCCATACAACAAACGTGATTTTGTTGGCCTTTTTTGCTCGTTATCTATAATGGCAACAGCTAGGCACTTGAAATCTTCACAACATTCGTACATATTATGTGAACTTTAATAAAATTAAAATAAAATAAATATTTGGGGGGCTCCCATACAAAAACACAATTTTTTGTCTACTTTCGCTCTATTACGGTACGGAATACGTCGTGCGCGAGTCCGACCGATTTTTTTTAGTTATTATAGGTGCAGAGCACTGCTATGTATAGGCCTGTTTTATTTCATTCAGGGTGATAAAATAAAACTTGGTGTAAGTAGACCAATTACAATAATAATAATAATAATATGATATTATACTAATATTTTGGAAAAAAAAATTTTTTTATGTTTTGTCTAATTTAATAGACGTTTTTGATGTTACTAGCATGTACCTATAACGTATTGTTGGAATCGAGCACTAGGGGCGCAGCGAAATCTTATCGGGACCAAACCGAAAAAATAATAGTCCTAACTGGTCTGGCCATTCTTGCGCCCCCCAGAGTCTACGCCCTGTGCCTGGGCACCGCGGTGGCACCGCCCTATATACGGCACTGCATATTATTGTTATACCTAAGTAGAGTCTGAGCGCTACGGGATCTCGGACTAAAGTACACTAGATACCTAACGTAGGTAACACGCAGTTTAGTATAAATAAGTCTATAATAAAGGAATAAGCAAACTTTGCCTACACCTCTATAGAAAATTATTATGCATTTACCCATACCACATTATTACCAGATGGCTTAAATCCTAAAAAATACAGAAATTATATAAAAAAGTTAAATTTCACTTGAAATAAGAATTGTCTCAGCAGTTCCACAATAGTACATCCGGAAAAATTGCCGGAAAAACATTGCTTTTTACTTCGTAAAGAATAAAACCAAAAGAAAAACTTGACAAAAACCGAACAGTTGTCGCGAAAGTTTAAATTCGGAACGATACTGTTGAATGAATTTGTGGATTTCTCAAAGGTGTTTAAACTTGGAAGCAAAAAATAGGTACTACAAACGGTAAATAGCTTTTTTCTCCTTCGGATAAGTTTTTTTAAACTAAATACTTAAAAGAAACCGGCCAAGTACGTGTCGGGCCACGCGCAATATAGAGTTCCGTAGTACCACTAGTTTTTGAAAATTTTTGTATGGTCAATGAATGTATATTTATAACGTGTTTTACACTACTAACAACATCATCTATGTTACATACTTTCAAAGGAATTTGAATGAAAAGTTCCTTTATACTTCGCCGAATACATTTTTTTTAATTGATCGACTATTTATATATTTTTTTATTTGTATATTTATATTTTATTTATATCGATAGTTTTCCTTTTAAATTCTGCATATTTCCTACTCCCGTGAATTTTTTCACATTTCCAGAAGCAACCGTTTAGCTGGTAGAAGGGGGGGACACTGGACTCTAAAGATTTTTTCCACTTTAAAACTTCATATTTCACAAATGGATCCCTAAATCGGAAAATGATATTTGAATACTCATAATATTTTTAAAAAACCTATCCAACGACATCCCACATGGTGGGATAGACGCGAAAAAAAATTCATCCCCGCTCGATACCCCCTGGGTACCTAATACCTTAAAAACTTTTTTTTTAAGATTACCATTTTGTCGGCATCATTAATATGTGCATTGTGCATTCATGCCGAATTACAGCTTTGTAGGTCTTATAGTCTCTGAGCAAAACCGCGGACAGACAGACGGACGGACGAACGGACGGACGGACAGACGGACAGACGGACAGACGTACGGGCAGACCGAAACTATAAGGGTTCCTTGTTGACTACGGAACCCTAAAAATGAGATATTATCAATTCGACCCGTATATTTGCAATATTTCCAGAACTGCCCATCAGTTTTCGTATATAATAAGTCTATAATATCAGCGTCTGAACAAATGTTCCAAATTCTAAAAGTGTATATATGTATGTATGTATGCATATGTTTGTCTTCGCACATCTCTGGATCTACAAGTCCGATTTTAGTAGGTAATTCTTTTTTCTTGTACCATGTATTGCTCAACTTAAGTACAATAATTTTGAAGTCGGTTTTATTTTTTTAATATACACATTGTTACAATTTAAAGAGAGTAGAGTTCCGACATCCGAGTATAGAAGTTAGCTGTGCAAAGTCAACTTCTGTAAATGCAAATATACATTCATTGTCTCTCTATAATATTATATTTCTAAGAAATTAAGAATACCGCCACATATTCTTTTACTATTCGGCTTTATTATTGTTTATTAACAACACTTTTTAAATTTAATGAGTAATATTTTGAAAGGCAAGAGCGCGCCGGACGTAGAGCAAAGTTCTGCGGGTAGATAATTTAGAAATGAGAAAAGCCTAATATTATTTTCCTGTTTAACACGTTACCTTTCTCTGGTATAAGCTGATACAAAATACCACAAATTTTATCATCGATACATACTTAATCAGTGCTCATGTCGTCTCTACATTTATGTCGTGAATTCGTTAATGGAATAATATTTTGCCATGATTGTAAATTTAGGATGCTTTGACAAATACTTATTATCGAAAATGGAAAGAGAATAATGAAAATATACTCATAAAATTTAAAATAAAATTATCAACATTTATTGTGTAGTCATTATTGAATTTCTACGCGTGGATATTAATACTTGTAGTGTAATAAGTCGAAACTTTTCAGAAGTTTACTAAGTACTGCTTATTAATTTGTGTTGAATAATCCAAAGTTCACTTACATAAAACAATTTAAAGCTACTTCTCTATAATATGACTGTCAGTTAGAAGTTAAAACTCTACATTGCTATAAGCAGTTGTGATGATAAAGCGGCAGCTTTTAAGTTTTAACACCTACTTTCAAAAGAAAGCATAACCATTTCGGGTCAGAAGACACCGACCTCCCACGTCAATATTTAAAGCCTCGGCAATAAAAACTATAAGTCTAAGTATTATAATTGGAAATAAAATTATATCGATGAGAATATCTCGGCCATTTTCTCTCAAAAATTATTACGAGCCTATAAGGCACAACGGAGTTTAGAGCTAAACAAAAACGAACTCTACACTAACAAAGTAGAGTTCATTTTCCATCGTCGTTTCGTGAAATTTCGAAGTGTTTATCGACATGCGAGCTAGCACGAGTGGTGCGAATTCGTCACGGATGCTTATCGAGAAGGCAGTCGATAAGGCGGTGATGTTTTATTACAGAGGAGCCCGCGGTAATCAACTGACGCCGTATACGCCTATAGTTCTCGCGGCCTCATTACTCGATGTGTATCTACGATTATATTGTTTATCGGAATCAATCAAAGTCGGCTTAATGCGAGTGACTGCTATTGAAATTAACTGCGATTTTTGTTTTAGAATTTGGCTGTATATTGCAGAGGTATGACAATTTTGTTTGGTTTAGAAATTTTATTTCACAGTGCTGCTTTTGTGGCTAGCGGGTACTGACGCTGTCTAGACCACGGTTTTATTTAAATCATCTTACAAAGTATAACCGAGCCTAGACAATTACAAAACTACACACCAGGAAGTGAGTCTACTAAGCGTTTAAAATACTGTCATCATTATACAGGCTGTAATAAAATTAAGTGATAATACTGGTGAATTAAAAGGTAAAGGGTGTGTACTGTGTACGGGTCCCCTATATAGAGTTCGCTGTGAAAGTTGCAGCGTTGAAAAAGTAACATTATTATTAGAGATGTTCCGATCATGACTTTGGCCGACTAGCCGACTACAGACTAGCCGATTAGTTGGTTGCAAAGAAGCCGACTAATCGGCCGACTAGTCGGCCAAGCCGATCATGGTTTCGGATGTTTCTGTAACGCTTCGTTTACTGTTGATTCGCGGGTAAGTCGCATACGCCGCCTGCGAAAGTGCAAACGTGTCGAATCGTGTTTTAGTTATGTTAACGTCATGATACAGTTGATGGTTTTCAGGATATATTTGTTAGTGTACATCATGTGTAACATAATTACCTAATTTGTTAATACAAAATCCGAGTATTTTATTTAAATAAGAATAAATTTTAAGCTATTGGGCAATAAAGGGGGCAAACGAGCAAACGGGTCACCTGATGGAAAGCAACTTCCGTCGCCCATGGACACTCGCAGCATCAGAAGAGCTGCAAGTGCGTTGCCGGCCCTTTAAGAGGGAATAGGGTAATAAGGGAGGGTAGGGAAGGGAATAGGGTAGGGGATTGGGCCTCCGGTAAACTCACTCACTCGGCGAAACACAGCGCAAGCGCTGTTTCACGCCGGTTTTCTGTGAGAACGAGGTATTTCTCCGGTCGAGCCGGCCCATTCGTGCCGAAGCATGGCTCTCCCACGTAAAAGTTCGGCAGACTTCGGCACGGTGTTTGTGTACGTGCGACGTATGTGAATAATAATTGCATAAGTTGATAAAAATGCTATGCAATAGCTTTACCGCGGCAGTCCCCGAGTTCCACACGTATTTTTTTACTATAAATGTTTAGAATGAAGAAGATATTACTATGTTGTTCTGTTTGGTATTTAAGATACAAATTTTAATAAATGTCATAGATATTTCTTTCCGAACAAGTAATTTCAGAAACAATTTACTTAATTCCAAAATAATCAAGTTTTTCTTAAATGTAATATCAATAATAGTAAAATAATAAAAGCCGCATAGTCGGCGCTTTTTGCCGACTATTCGCCGACTACGAAAGTGGCCGGATAGTCGGCTCTACCGACTAGTCAGCGACTAGTCGGCACATCTCTATTTATTATTCTTCTTTGTATGGAAAAATTCATGACGCGAGGCGCTTGCCCATACTAATCACAAAAAAAAATTTGCTCTATACAAGGGACACATACACACCCTAAACTATTATCACTTAGTTTTGTTACACCCTGTATAGTAAAGGTACTGTGAATGATACTCAAAAGTTTCAGGGAAAACTTTACAATTTATTACCTTAAAAAATATGGTGAACTCTGTAATCTGTACAGGATAAAATAATTTAAAACTGCCAACCGTTCGATGTGACAAGTAGAGGCTAGGGTAAACGAGTAGGGTAGGTATAGAGCTACGTTTATGATCTGCATAAAATTGATAAGTCATTCCGCATCGCGTTAAAATATTTTAACAATCTACTTTGCAATTTTCGAAAAAGAAACACCAAAACAGTGCAACCGTGTTAAAAATGACACAGCTTCGCTTTTACGAAAATAATTAATTCTAAGCACAACGTCTCGACTTAAAAAGCCCTCAAAGTGCGGCCGTCATTACTTGCATATTTTTTGTTCGAAGTAGATCGAAATTCGCGCCCTCGCCCGGGGGTGATTTATGATAAATAACGTGCTTTTTTAATATCAACGAGCTTAAAAGCTCGGCCCTTTGTGGATGCCGCCGAGGTGAGATAACCTAATTAAGTTCGAAGCTCCAGTAACACCGCGCGAGTCGTTAAACGGTCGCCTTTGATTATGTCATGAATTACAAATACGGGACTCGATTTGCAGTTACGTGAATGTGTATTCTGACGAACACTTTCGATTTTCGTTTTTTTTATCCTTTTAAGTAACATAAAAAAAACTAATATAACTGACAAAATCATATTTATTCCCACAACTCTGGCTACTACATCACTAGATGTAGTTAACTTTACGCTAGAATCTGTTTCATGTAGTCTTTGCGTCGTCAACGTACGAGACATTAAAAAGCTTCGAACTTAGCAACATTTTAACAATTCTATTAAAACAATACTTCCACAAACATAATTTCATAGGCATAAAAAAACGAAACTATAAAAAGTAAAAACCTCCGGTTTTAACTTCACGAAACGAATAAACAAAATCGTCGAACACGTAAATCGTAAATTCCTAATAAAAACTCGAAAGTCAAACACGGAGCGGCATAGAAAATGAAGCAAAAACTTGGAAATTCGATCAAACATTCAGAGCTGGTGAAACAAACAAAGGTGAAAATCGGGAAAGCAGTATTTACAGTGTACCAAGCATGCAACGCTTCGTGTGTGCCGAGCATCAAAGTTTATGTTAGTTTTCCTACAGCCTAGCCTGTGCAAACCTAGTCACGTCAGCTTGTAGAAATCACGGCACCAAACATCGCCACTATCGGACACAACGATGTCCACTGCTCGTGTTGAGCACTCCTGAAATTCATATCCTGGTACCGAACGAGCGATGTATAGTGTATGCGTGGATAATTACGCGAAGTGCATGTATGTGCTTAGTGCCCGCCGACGGAAACGGAAGCGCCAGGTTGTGCCGGTAATGAATTTGCGAGGGCGGCCGCCCTATGAAAATATATTGCATGTTTTATTTTCTCTTAAACTTTTAATTTCACAAAAGCTTTGAATGAACTGAGTGCATTATGAAAATGGAAAATTATTGATTTTATTTTAGCACACTTTAAGTTATAACACATACAACACTTTAAGTTTGAATGCAGTAAGCATTCAAATGTATGGATTCGTAAGCGCAAAAGTATTACATTCATTTTAAATATTCGATTTCATAGTAGGTACCTACTAGGTACTTATGTATACCTAAAGGTGCTCCGTCACTGGGAGCATTCACGTGTAATGTAACAGTAAAGATTCAACTTTGAGCATTACATTTAAATACTACCTCCCTGACTGACGAGCATTCGCGTGTAATGTAACATTCGACTTTGAGAATTCCATAGCTAGTTGATGTTACAAGTTGTATCAAGATATTACACACTGTGATGCATTGTAATGCTCGGTTTTGTATCATTACGAGGTGCGCATTGTAATGCTCGGCTCTCCTCCCTCACTGATGTAATGCTCGACTCTGTAACGTTACATTACAAGCGAATGCTCCCGGTGAGGGAGCACCTTAAGAAGATATTCGGAGGAACTTCAGCTTTTTCAACAATCGATAGAGGTACTTGTAGGTACTTCCATTAATCGACAAAGAGGTTATATATTCCTACCACAAAAACACTTAGATTAGAAAGGGATACAACAGCGCTGCCAAAAGCGATATTAATGATACCTAACAAAGGAACAATAAAAACCGTTAGGCCGTAATAGACGAAAATTCAATTTGAGCCCTCTGACCGAGTGACCACAAAAAGCCAGCAACAACAATTATTGTTGTGATTGCGCCGCGTAATAATTCACTCTAGCCCTAAACTCTGTTATTACGGCCGCCGCTCGCGATAACATCTCGACGCGGATTGTAGTGTTTAGTGCTAACTACGTAAACAATTATTTACGTTCATTACTTTAATGTGATGTGTTTGATGTAACAAAACGATCCTGATAACGCCTGAGTAGCGACACGCGTTGACACAAACCTGTGCTCACCAGCATGGCTAGCATAACAACAGTAGACATGGGAAAGAATCGACGTACTGACAGATTTTATCGACAAATGGCGGATTTCCATTGTCTAGCTGTCACTTTGTCGTCTCTAACTGTCACTTTGTCTATTCTTCCGTAGAAAGAAACCGTTTCTATGGTGACCATGCTACGCCTGCAGGCCATTAATTGACATTAGGTACACGAGTTGAAGGTCATATTGTCGAACGCTGATGTCAATTCCATACATTTTGATCGGTGATTCTATAAAGAAGCGGTAAAGAAAATATTTTGGCTAAAGAGCCAGATAACGGTGCATTACGAACTAAGGGTCAATTCAGACCGCAACGCGACGCGTAGATGCATTTTGAAATTTGTACTGAATTGTCAGATTTCAATTGCGTGAGACGGCTTGCAAATCTGTAAAATCCATACAAATTTAGAAATGCATATCTACGCGTCGCGTTGCGGTCTGAATTGACCCTAAATAGTAGATATCGTCGTTGAAATTCACCACCTAAGTCTAAGACCCGTATTTTTGGTCAGTAGGTACTCAAGATGCATCTCGGTCTCAAGACACGGTTCAGGCTCTGTGATTGGTTGGCTGTCAAAATTTGGACCAATCACTGAGCCGAACCGCGTCTTGAGACCGGGTCGCATCTTAAGTACTGACCAAAAATACGGGCCTTAAATAGTAACTTTTCAGGAGAGAGAAAAAATTGTTTAATTTTTGTATTTACTTGTCCTAGTAATGCATATTTAATATTTAAGTAGGTATCTTACTAGTTCTTGTTGGCAGATATGTTTTTGATTGGCTAACACAATGCGTCTACCAATTTTCTAGAACCATTGATGCAATTATGTATTAAAATTTCAAAATAGCCAACAATAGTGTCTTACGTGGTGTTAAGACTTCAACGACGGTAATATGTGTGCCAGGTACAGACATAGATCAAGATAGATACCGCATGTGTATGTACTTCGCGTGCCATATCGCGTTCCCAAACGACGAGCAATACTCGTCTTTCGAAAGTCTGTTCTTTAGTCTGCTATCGGAATCGGACGTCAATCGGAATTTTAAAAATGCCTAAATGCCTAAAAGTGCCGTATTGAGCTGTAGAAATTCAAATAGAAACGTTGGTCTAGATAATGGACACGTTTCTTTTCATCGGTACGTCACAGTAGGTAGGAAAAAAGTGACACGCTCGTTTTCATACAAATAGAGCGACATGCGGTATCTACCTTGATCTATTTCTGTGGTGCCAGGTCATAAAATCTCAAATTAAAAGTGTATTATAGTAATTGTTAAGTTTGTGTAGTGTGTACCATGCACCTGCAGGTACTAGGTGTCGTTCCTCGACTTTTAAGCTACTTTGAAGTGAAAGATGACAATTCAGAAGACTAAAAATCCTAAGAAAACATTCTCGTGCGAAAACATTTCTTCTACGTATATAATAGCTGTATCATATTGTATATTTCCTTAACCTAACCCATCAAAACACGTATAATAAACGTCCGAAGTAATTGATAGACAAAGATGTTTTGTGATAACAAAAGCTTTCTAATTTACAACATAAATAGTTGGTTCAAAGAATCGGGCGGCGGCCAAATTACAGACCACGGGGCTACTCGGTTGGACCAATTTCACGCGGCTCCATTGCCCAAACATCAGAATTAGACTATAATGATCCCAATTGGTCGTAATACTGGTCTATCGCCACACATTCCCGTGTAATATGTACACAACATGTTTGTCTAAAGAACACGGGTTTGGCTCTCTGTGAGGTGTGTAATAATCTGATACATCGTCATGCTTAAACAGTCAAAACCATATACATTAAACGTTTCTGAAAATATTGAATAAGTATATGGGCTTGTTTCACCACTTCCTGATAAGTGCCGGATAGGCTATCCACCGCTTAACTTGACAGATAGAGTATGGAGAATCTGTCAAAAAAGTTGTGGATAGCCTATCCGGCACTTTATCAGAAAGTGGTGAAACAGGCCCTAAATTCTTATATCTAAAATATGCTATAGGTTACTTTTTATCTAAGGAAAATGTACGCTATCCATGTGGAAAATGTATGGTTCGTGCGTGGAAAATGTACGGTACGGTTACCAATGAAGTAACGTCTACGCGATATTCCGGACAGCATCTAGTTCAAAATAAAACTGGCAAATTCTTTGAAAACATAATGTTGATAATCTTTGAAAGTATATTCGATGGGAATTTATATTGTAGGGACTGACAAATGTGGTATTGTATGAATTTAATCAGTACTAATATGCTTATAATATCTAAATCATGGCGGCTATTAAAAGTCGGTATCAATAGGCGATAAATCGTATAGTAACAAATTACAGAAGAACTACAAAGCATATGAATACAGGTACCTACTGACGTATTACGGCGCGTTCGCACTACGCTATACGTCGCCTTAATAGACCAAGGCTTCGCTTCGTTATAGAATCGCCGATAAAAATGTATGGAATTGACATAAGCGTTCGTTCATATGACGTTGACGTTCGACTCGTCTTATGTCAATTCCATACATTTTGATCGGCGATTATATAACGAAGCGATAAAGAAAAGATCTTGGCTCACCCCCCTTGTACGACTTTGTATACATAATATTACGGGACTTATACAGGAAGTAACAAAACTATGTGATAATGCTTTAGGGTGTGTAAGTATGTGTCTCTTGTATAGAGTTGACTGTGAAAGTAGAAGCTTTTGAAAGAGCTTTTTTTGTGATTTGTATGGGCAAATTCATGCCGCTGGGGCGCTTGCCCATACAAATCACAAAAAAAATTTGCTCTTTCAGCGCTCCCACTTTCACTGTGAATTATAAGGAACACGTACACACCCTAAATGTACCTATTATCACTTAGTTTTGTAACACCCTGTATATTGTATAATATAATATGGGCTTTTCTTACTGATAAAATAGTGTACCTAAAGCTTGTTATCATATTTGTATGTTTTAATCAAATCGGCGCTGCTAGTTCTAAAGTCTCTATCAGTTGATACCTATCTAAAAAATATAGTTTTTCTTTAAACCTAGAAGATACTAATTCGGTCAGAAAAATAAAAGTAAAAATTGGACTTGTTTTTAAAACCTAGATTGCTTTGATAAACAAAATATTTTATACGTGGGAGAGCCATGCTTCGGCACGAATGGGCCGGCTCGACCGGAGAAATACCACGTTCTCACAGAAAACCGGCGTGAAACAGCGCTTGCGCTGCGTTTCGCCGAGTGAGTGAGTTTACCGGAGGCCCAATCCCCTACCCTATTCCCTTCCTTTCCCTCCCCTATTCCCTTCTCTTCCCATCCCTACCCTCCCCTATTACCCTATTCCCTCTTAAAAGGCCGGCGACGCACCTGCAGCTCTTCTGTTGCTGCGAGTGTCCATGGGCGACGGAAGTTGCTTTCCACCAGGTGACCCGTTTGCTCGTTTGCCCCATAATTTCATAAAAAAAAAATTAAAGCAGGCTTTTGACTGTAACAAATTGTTTCAGAACTTAACACACTTACAACTTATCAACTCCAGCTTGCCAGTAATTGTATTAGCACATATCTGACGATTATAGGTATCGTTGCTAGTATCCTGGCTCACTTTATTTTTTTTTTTCTGCCGAACTAGATTTTTCATTTTCAATTGGTCCATCTTCAGTCTGCAAGTGCGTACACGATATTAAGCGATTTATACACGATAACGTTAATACATAAAACATTTCATTATAGGAAGCGGGCCCATTACTCACAGATATTTATTCATGTCGAATGATTGCCTTTCTTTTGTGCATCGACAATGGTGTTGCCCGCTTTTCATTTCCACCGCTCGGTTTATACCGACACCGTCGATGGTGTATCGCTAGATGCTGAACGTATATTGATTTTAATATTTTCCATAACTCTACTGCATTCATAAAAATGTTCTAAAAGCGACTATAGCTCGTACTAAAGGCTTACTTTATATACTAGCTTTGTTCAGTACTAGCAATGCAAGCCTCGATGATTTTATAACATTATTTACGGTTTAGCATTAATTAAACCTTATAAGTTATAACTATAGATAGAAATGTATAGGTTTAACATGGAACTAAACCTAAAACATCAAGGAAAGTTATTTTTTCTCGTATAATCTGCGAACTCGCAGTGTGACTACGTATCATGATTGGTATCATGCGACAGCTATGCAGCAGGCGTTTGACAGCACATATTGCCTAAATAAATCCCAATATCTAGAGTCTGTCAGAAATGTCACAATTCTGTCTACTCTGGAAATGTCGTACACAAAATGTCTAGTGTCAAATTTATGTTTCTTATCTGTCGCAAGATACGTAATCGCCCTTCGGATAAATACTTACTCTCGTAAATGTTCACCTAATATCTTGTTAACGTCCTTACAATATCTTTGTGTTGTACATCGCTGGTCCCTTTCACGAGGGTTTAGTTGGGGCGCGGGTTCGGTTCCCGGCCTAGTCCCGGCCGGCGCGCGGCGGTATTGATGGCTGACCTGTGACGCACTACCGTACCGATGTAATTTGTCTTGTAGCGACCTATTATGACGCATACGTTAACACTGATTAGTGATTGCTTACATCGATTAGTTTTTGATTATTATTTGGTGCAATATATACCGTCGGTACAAAAAAGTACCTATGACATACGGATGGACAGGTTGACATGATGAATCCATTATGGTTCCGATTTTTGCTATTTGGCTAAGGAACCCTAAAGGTAAAGTATATAAAATATACTTACAAATTACAATATACTGGTTCATAGACCTATGGCGGACCTGCGTTATTTAGTAGTATTTTTTTAACAAAAGTAAATAAGTAAGTGGTAGTGTAAATTTTTTAGTAGTATTTTTTTTCTTTACAATACACTCCAACTACGCTAAGGAAAGCAAAGCTTAAGACAATAAAGTAACAACGAACCAACAATCAAAATAAAAAGAAATTTAGGAAAGTTTATTATACATTTTGATACAACGTTAATTTTTATAACGGAGGGCCCGAGGACTACCTCGATAAATCAATTTAATTTAATTCAATTTAGGCCTCGGCGGAAATATGTAGCGTCACGCGACTGAAGCCTACTCCAGGGATTTTGTATCCCTGTTGAACAGTTTCACGTTGTTGTTTGGTTCTGGATGTAATATGTAGATTCAGTGTAATACATTTTGGCTTTATTGCTTAGAAATAACGTCCGACTGGCCCTTACGACTAATTGTGTCGATGATAACACTTCCTTAATATACACAGAAAAAAAAAAAAACAATAACAGGCGGCAGTATCACTAGATAATTGATTCCAGCATATTACATAGTAGTATCACTAGATAATTGATTCCAGCATAGTACCCAGGATTTTAGCTGGGGGGGGGCAGCATGACCTGTTTCGAGAAGATGGTCGGTCTGGTATATTGAAACAAAAAAATATCATGATTAATCTGACTTAAAAGATATTTTGTTTCCAACACTTCATTTTGCGCAGAGTAGGTAACACGTTTTTAATTCCCACTTGCCAGAAAAATTGACGTTTATTTTATCTTCTAGGGAGGTGCAGCTGCCCCCCCCCCCCCCCCCCCCTGCCCCTACCTGGGTACGCCCATGGATTCCAGCGCTTTAAGAAAACTATTAAATTGTATTAATGTAAATATATCCAAGATCCAGTGGTGTCATATAAACAAGACGTGTCAATTCAATCTATTTAGCATAAAGTTAATATACCTAGCGGAATAATATTAACTTTATGCTATTTAGTATCAGCAGGCGTCCGCAACTTTATTATAGTAAAAGTTATCTTCTTCAAATGTAGAACACAAGTTCTACATTTGAAACAAACTTATAATACATAAAGGAATTTAAGGAATAAGAATATATGCTACCCGAAATATATGCTACCTTTAAAGGGTTAGTATAAACGGCAATGACAATTTTGCAACATGAACAAAATACAGTTTGGATTTCAGTCTCTAGTCATGAAAGCAACTTACAATGTTCTTCAATAAAAGAGAGTCAAATATTGAATAGCGTTATCGGAAGACGAGCCGCGGCAAAAAAGTCTCGAGATAATCTAATTCCCAGCCGTTAAATTGAATTTGACTCCCGAGTTCCTGTAATGAAGTGTACTCTCTGTCAGGGACGGATTTAGCATCAAGAGACCTCAAAATGGCCCTACAAGTCACTAAAACTTGAACTTACGATTATCTCCAATTAAATAGGTACTTCAATATTATAGTGAGGATTTATGTAATATATTAAAACATTATTTTAATAATTAATTTAAAAAAAAATGTTTTTATATCCTCTATTATTAGGATAATATAGGTATAAGTTACCTGTTGCTAACACCATGTGGTCCTCTCCCGGGTCACCTTCTATGCAACGTTTGTGTGTTATTAATTATTATAAGTTTGGAATACTTATATATTTAATATTTATTATTCAGACAGTACAGAGTACAGCACCTCTTCTTTACTTATGTAAAATATATTATTCCACGTCCCACTATTCGTCAAATCATCGTATATAATAACTAGCTGACCCGGCAACGTTGTTTTGCCATATAAATTATTTCTAGTATCAATATAAAAAGTAGATAAAAACCTATTCTCAGGCCTAAGCCTAACGAATGTACTATCAGAGAAGTTGATTCCTGATGGCGAATCGAGCGAGATGGCGGACCTAAATAATTTGGTCGCGTTAAGTCAAACCCGGTCCGTCCGTAGGTCCGTCAACTGCCTAGGAATCAATTTCCTCGATGGTACATACAAAATGTCATAATACCTCGATCGTGGGTATCGCAGACACAATAGATTTTCAATTGTTATGCGGCAGCCAGTTGCCGCTTGGGGATTGATGGGTTAAAATCGGTTGAGCAGTTTTGGAGGAGTTCGCGCACAAAACTGTGACACGAGAATTTTATAATATTAGATTGATGTAAACTATGGAAGAAGCTCGCATCGGGGCACTAGACTAGGTCGAGTACCCCGATGCGAGCTTCTTCGGGGCGCTAGGGGGGCCCAGCTAGATCCGCGCCTGAGTCCGCGGGCCACACAGCACGAAGACAGTCACGTCCTCAATGAGATCGGTGCCGCTATGACACCCTTGAAATGTTTTTAATAGCGTGATTTATAGAGCAAATTAAACATTTGACTTGGCGTGAATTCGACGCTGAGAGAATCCGTCACGCACGGACCGGACGAGGTACACTCCGACACTGAAATACCTACCGTGCCTACTGCCTAGTTGGTCCACTTGTAGCCCCGATTTATAAATAGGCCGTTATAGGCCACGGCCTAGGGGAGCGGCAGCGTCCATAGCGGCCCTACAGATGACGTACATGAGGCGGCGAAAATAAAGTGGCCTACTCTCATAAAAAATATAAATTCGGCACTGCCACTTGGCATGGCCATAGGCCATAGCTTACTACCGTTGGAACTAGAATTTAGATTTCTTACTACGGTAAGTAATAGACGTAGCTACAAATTGATTAAAGAAACTTGAACAGTTTGTATTGACAAACTGATGGATTTCCTTATTCAATCTGTAAATATCTATAGTGATTCTGTTCTACCTGCAGCTACACTGCTAAACAGGCTAGACATAGCTACAGTAGAAATGCAAAACAGTCCAAACACTGACAAGATGTTAGGGCCCAGATTTCCTTTGTCAATCTACCACCTTTATCGAAAGAATCCCAATTTATGTCTATTCTACTGTAGAATTTAGAAATAAATAAATAAAGAATAAATAAAAATAGTTTTATTTCTGAATAGATTAAAAAAAAAATGCTTTCAGAATGTTGATACTACATGGTGCCTACCACCGGTTCGGGAACTAACCCGGCCAGAAGAACCGGCATAAGAAACTCGCACGGGGCCCGTGAACAAACAGATTCTAATATGGTAGTCAAATTAGCTAGTCAGCTGCTGTTTCATATTTACCTATCTTGAATAATAAATCTAGTAGATTGTAGAGACTGCACTCTGCAGCCTTCTGTATACTTAGATACTAAATTATCTATACGATGACTCAGAACCGATTCTAAACAGAGAATCTTAAAGTTATACCTACCTGTACGGTGTAGGTACCTATAATTTCTATCAGCAAACATGAAAGGAAATAGAGATTCAAAGAGGTATTAAATAAGTAAATAGACAGGGAAGCCCTTAAAGTCGTTGGTCAATAATTAAATTAATGACAAAATATCTGTCCGTCTGTACATAGGTCGACTGCTCCCGCGCTACCGTTTCCGAGGTTTTTGTGCGAGACGCGCCTGCGCCGTGAGAACCTCCTGCAGTCTCGAGCTGCGCCCGCGCATCGTTAGGTTTCTGCCTGTGATGAAAAACTAATGGTGTCTCTGAGTACTTTTAGACTCCACCTTACGTCTAAAAAGGGCGTTGGGAAGAATTTCAGGGATTATCGGTTTAGTAGTATGTAGAGTGTAGACTGAACCATAGTAATTGCCTTTTCAGTGGATTTACATTATTATATGCTTGCTTATAGTAGGGTTGCCACCCTCAAATTCAAAAAACCAGGATTTGAAGTTGGAAAACCAGGACAATTCAGTTTAAAAACAGGACGCATGAAAAAAAATTAAGTCAATATTTTAGAATAGAATATCAAAAGAAAAGCGTTGAAGTTTGAAACTTATAATTTAATTATTTTTTTTGAGGTTGAATTTCGACCATTGGGAGATCTCTAGTAAGGGTGAAGCCAAACGAGCATAATAATTTGTGAGTTGTGACTTGTGAGTCGCAACTCGCAGAATTTCTGTCGTGTAAATATCTTTTCATACAAATCATGACTCACAAAATTACGCTCCTCGTGTGAATCAAACAGGACTTTTGTATGAAACTGAATGCAGCAGAATTTCTGCCAGCCAAAATTCTGCGACTCACAAGTCACAACTCACAAATTATTACGCTCGTTTGGCTTCACCCTAAAAATACCCTAATTTATTTAGGGTATTTTTAGGGTATATCATATATCATCAAGTGGCACGTCGCGCCTTTGTTTTGAAACAGCATGGCATGGCAGCGCGGCAACGCAATTACTTGCGAGTATTTTAGAAAAGGCGCGTGAATTTTAAAATTTAAAAACCCAGGACAACCCAGGACGTTGCTTAAAAACTATTCAGGACGTCCGAGGACACTACAAAAACTAGTACATGTCCTGGGAAAACAGGACGGTTGGCAACCCTAGCTTATAGGTATATGTATCTACAGAGTAGGCTCAGTGCTTCATTCTTTTTAGTTTTTACCTGCGGATTGCCATCAGCCGTTTTGAAGGTAGCGGTCCCGGATCTGTCAACAGGGCCGGATTTGTCGAGACTATATTTTCACCAAAAGCACAGAATACATATTAGTACAAGCCAAAAGGTTCTAGAGTTACTTTAGACAGTTCACATTTAGACTAGCCTTAGTTATAATATTTAATATTATACCTAGCTGACACTAGGTACACCGTACAATATTAAGAGTAGTCCATCTACTTACGGGGTTAATCAATCACCTTTATCTGCTGCAGTAGACGCAATCTAATTAATCGTAGCATTTATAATTGGGGACTTAAAAAAGGTGTTCCCTAATGTTTACGCCCCGGGATAAGCGGTCGCTTACGTCTGTAGATTAATTGAAGGAGCTCTTCACCCGTGAAACATTAATAACAGAAATGGCGCATCCTTACACCCCCTGGCCCCCCTTCCCCCTGGTCCCCTCCCCCCTCGTCACGGTGGGCGAGTCGCCCCCCCGAAAGCGAATGAGTTTATTACGCGTAATCCGACATATGCCTTTGTGGCCGAATCAATAAAACGTAGCACCTGCCAAGATTTTTTTCTATCTTCGGGCGGGCCTTCCTTTTAAAAGTAATGCGATAAACGTCCATAAAATTTCGTAAACATTAAATTAATGAAAGGAAATTAATTTACGTTTCCTGTGAGTTTGAAGGTGCATTATTCACATCAGTCGTTAAATAGAAAAGATTGCCCGTGTAAAACAGTTTTCAATAAACTTTGCTTATATTTTAATACGGGGTGTCTGAAAATTTGGATACAAATGGTACTTATTTTCTTTTAACATCAAAATGGGAAATTGGGAATTTTCATTGAAACAAATAAATTTCACAATAAAAATATGTATTATTTAACAAAATTAAATATCTAATTACTTAAAATAATATTAATATAGAGGAGCTGACAGTCAACATACAATAGGTACACACTGTTAGTTGAATAATTTTGAAAAGCTGATTGCTGATTCAACACTGGCAATAATTATTAATATTACTTACTTAGGTAATTTTCATTTTACAATTTTTCCTACGGTCGTTTTTCTGTTGTGTATGCTTTTCTTATCAATTTAATTTTTCTTTATCACTGATTAAATTATGATGAAATAATTTATTATTAAACTTGATCGTACCCGCAAATGCGCTCGCGCAAAAAGCGCAAGAAAGGTACTTTCTACAGATTTTCGCAATAAAAAATATCTGATGTGCAGAGATTCTCCGTCAAATTTAATTCAAATTACACAAAGGTTCAGCAGATTTAGCATGGATATGTCACACAAACACAGACACACTTTCGCATATTTTAACTATGATATTACTTTTTGTTATTACCTACTTATTAAACAATTGAAATAAAATACATACTTAGATACCTATATAATTATTACTAGGTATAATACCTAGTGAGGTGTTTAATCTTGATTTATTTCTGTGGTTGCTACCTACGATCTAGGGGAGGATAATAACACACACTGCTCAAGTCATGATTGAAGCTCAATGGAAAATTGAAAGGCACTAAATAATTGTAATGGAAGTGCAACATGGGGTTCCACATGGCAGCCATCAAAACTTCCGCGGCGGTCGGCGCGGGCGCACTGACACGAGGATCCACCTCACTCGCCTCGTCTCCCGAGTCCACCTCCACGTCGCTGCTCAGCAGGTTGTCTATCGTAAACGATTTCTTGGGTGTCGCTTTTGATACTCGAAGCTCCGACCTTAATTCTGGACTTCGTTCCGTCGGAAGCGCTTCTACCGTCCGACCCGACGAGAATGCCCGGTCGAAATCCGCCAGCGCCGCCAGCTCGGCGTTGAGGCTGTCCTTCTCCCCCTTGTGCAGCTTGAACCGCTTGCGGCGGCGCAGCAGCGAGCCGTTATCGAACATGTCGAAGGCCTGCGGGTGCAGCGTCCAGTAGGCGCCCTTGCCGGGCCGGTCCGGCCGCCGGGGCACCTTCACGAAGCAGTCGTTGAAGGAGAGGTTGTGTCGCAGGGAGTTTTGCCAGCGCTGCGTGTTGCGGCGGTAGTACGGGAAGCGGTCCGTGATGAACCGGTAGATCTCCGCCAGCGGCAGCATGCGTTCCGGCGAGCTCCAGATGGCCATGGCGGTGAGCGATATGTAGGAGAAGGGTGGCTTGTGCTCGCCGTAGGAGGCGCGCGGCGGCCGCGGCATGTCGGCTAGTGCGGGTGCGGCGGCGCGCGGCGCGGGCGTGGCGGAGGGGGCGGGGCTCGCCCGGCGCCGCCCCCGCCCGCCGCCTGCCACCGCCACCTCGTCGCTCGCAAATATGATAACGAGGATGCCGCTCCGCGCAAACCGCATCTCCCTTTGTCTACTGAGTACCCGCTCATTATCGTTGCTAATATGATTGACTGCGCTCGAACCTCCTATTGGTTTTACGTTCCATATTTCTTGCGTTTAAAACGCGCGGAGCTCGACTTACGAGTAATCGTAATTCATTGTCTTTTAAACTTAACTCCGCTTCGACTCAATATTTACGTTTATTCGCATACATTTTAGTAGCTGTAATAAATGTTAATATTGTAATTGTAACATTAATTTAGAAGAAGTCTTAGAATATTTTAAAGATAATACGTGTAGCGCCATCTATTGGGGAGTAGTAAAAATAATAATATTTTAATTTTAACGTAATATTTACTGTTTAGGGTTCCGTACCCAAAGGGTAAAAACGGGACCCTATTACTGAGACTTCGATGTCTGTCCGTCTGTCCGTCTGTCTCCAGGCTGTAACTCAAGAACCGTTATAGCTAGACTTCTGAAATTTTCACAGATTGTGTATTTCTGTTGCCGCTATAACAGCAAATACTAAAAACGCAATAAAATTAATTTTTAAGGGGGGCTCTCATACAACAAACGTGATTTTTTTAGGTTTTTTCGCTCGTAATCAATAATGGTAACAGCTAGGCACTTGAAATTTTCACAAAATCTTTAATTATATTTGTACTTTAATAATTAACTAGACGTTCCGCGCGGCTTCGCCCGCGTAAATTTGATATTTCACAGAAAAATTACTCCACAAAAAAAGCCTATGATCCTTCACGTGGTCTACTTCTTATCTGATCCAAACAGAAAAAATGCTCTAGTAGTTCGTGAGATAAGGCCTTTCAAATAATTGCCCCGTTTTTTCCACATTTTCTGCTATTTCTTCGCTCCTATTAGTCTTAGCGTAATAAAATATAACCTATAGCCTTCCTCGATAACTGGGCTATCTAACACTGAAAGAATTTTTCAAATCGGACCAGTAGTTCCTGAGAGTAGCGCGTTCAAATAAGCCCTTTCAAATAATTTTCCCCGTTTTTTCCACATTTTCCTCTATTTCTTCGCACCTATTAGTCTTAGCGTAATAAAATATAGCCTATAGCCTTCCTCGATAACTGAGCTATCTAACACTGAAAGAATTTTTCAAATCGGACCAGTAGTTCCTGAAATTAGCGCGTTCAAATAAGCCCTTTCAAATAATTTCCCCCGTTTTTTCCACATTTTCCTCTATTTCTTCGCTACTTTTAGTCTTAGCGTGATAAAATATAGCCTATAGCCTTCCTCGATAACTGTGCTATCTAACATTGAAATAATTTTTCAAATCGGACCAGTAGTTCCTGAGAGTAGCGCGTTCAAATAAGCCCTTTCAAATAATTTCCCCCCGTTTTTTCACATTTTCCTCTATTTCTTCGCTTCTATTAGTCTTAGCGTGATAAAATATAGCCTATAGCCTTCCTCGATAAATGGGCTATCTAACACTGAAAGAATTTTTTAAATCGGACCAGTAGTTCCTGAGATTAGCGCGTTCAAACAAACAAACAAACAAACTCTTCCGCTTTATAATATTAGTAATACTAATATTATACTATAGACAATAAAATTTTAATTAAGTAAATATTTAAGGGGGGCTCCCATACAAGAAACACAATTTTTTGCCTACTTTCGTTCTATACCGGTAGGTACGGAACCCTTCGTGCGCGAGTCCGACTCGCACTTGGCCGATTTTTACGTGACTATTATGCTTTTATGCTTAGAATCCTCGTGGCCAACAGTCATTGATCATTATTATGGTTATCAAAAAGGAAAGCTCATTGCGTTATATTATTAAGTACTCTTAATCCAATAGAGCATCGAAAAATTTGATTTTTATTTTTTATAATAATATATTTGGAAGAAAAAAAGAAGAAATTATGTAAATAATATATATTTATTTACAAGTTCAAACAATGGTATATAATCTCTTATTGTAAAAGTTTTGAATAGTGTGATAGCAAAATAGTTGTGCGATAGATTATGATTTGTATCTTTCACAACTTGGAAGTCAGCTCAGGGACGGCCTTGAACAAATCAGCAACCAGACCGTAGTCCGACACCTGGAAACAAAATACAATAAGTACGTTGTTATATTGCAGTCCATTTAAAGTAATTTTATCTGTAACTGTACTTTTATATTGACAATATATCAATCACCCTCAAAGATTTATATAGCGTTAGAAGACTGTCCAATATAACGTCACTGGTACTACTTTTGAACCATTTCGAAATCAGACATAAAAAGTTTTAAGAAGCGTTTTATTTATTTATTTGTTAGAAGAAAAGACCGGCAATGCAGTTCCATCTTCTCTAATAATTTCGCGCGACTGAAATCGCTTACCATCAGATTATCTCTTTGCTTGTTTAGTTTTATTACAAAAACAGAAAACTGTATGATAGAATAACTCTTAATGGACTATAATGGGTATAATTTTTATGATTTATTACTAAAAATATGACTGTTTTATGTTTACTATCAATTACTTGGATTGCACAGAAGTATCATTGCAAATAATAAATTATTCTTAAAATAAAATTAAGTATTCAAGTAGGGTTTTTTCGCATAGGATTACAACAAATAAACAACTTGGAAGTCTCGGATAACCAGTTAAAAAGTAGTTACCTACAACTCACACTATGCAATGAACTTTTCACAACACACATAAATAATAATAAATATCTTTATGGGGCATAAAATACAGTTTGCTTCCTCTGTTCCGTTAGAACTATTAAATAACATTACGGATTTTAATGTAACTCTCAGCAGTAAATTGATTTTAGAGGATGTATATCCGTAGCTTGGGTTGGTTAACTAATTGCTTAAACATTTTTAATATTTTCTGATTTATTTTGATCTAATTGAAAAAAAAAAATAGTAGCCTAGTACAACGGGTGGTTATTATGCTAGTAATTAAAAGTATCAAAACAAAGTATAAATAATATACAATACCTGGAAGATAGGTGCCTCTGGGTCCTTGTTGATAGCAACAATGGTCTTGGAGTCTTTCATACCCGCCAAGTGTTGAATAGCACCGCTGATGCCCACAGCGATGTATAGGTTCTACGAAATAAACATAATATATTATGTTAAGAGCATAAATATAAATCAACTACAGACATAACAAAAACGCTTGTTATTTTGCCCTATATCAGGAAAAAAGGATTTAGCCTTAAAATAACTATCTATACTTCCAACACAAAATAGAATAATGTCAATTAATATTAAGTTACAAAAGACTTTATAATTACAAACCTTACTGATATAACTGTACAGATTGATCATGGAAGACATTATAGTATAAAATATAAATTGTATGCTTGTGAAAACGCTCACTCAAGCAGTCTAGTATGAAGAATGTTGTTGTGGTACCATGTACTCCACTGAGTATTTATGTCACAGTAATTGTTATAGTAATACTCACAGGTGCAACAATCTTGCCAGTCTGTCCGATCTGCAGGTCGTTTGGCACGAAGCCAGCGTCGACGGCCGCGCGGGACGCACCGACAGCCGCGTTCAGCTTGTCAGCTAGGTCGTACAGCAGCTTGAAGTTATCACCGGACTTCAGACCACGACCTGGCAACAGAAATACACATATTGTATGTGTAATAAGAATTTACAGATATTTTGTAAAGTCATCCAGATAAGCAGGGTCATTAGTCCGAAAATAGATTTGCTATAATACACTGAATGTAGTGATGAAATAAAGAAAGTTTTTTGTCATAATATTTGTTTGAAAGTTAGTCAATCCTAGATATTTATAGATTTTATTAATTTTACAGCTATATGATACTTTTCTCACCTCCTGAAACAATATTCTTTGCACTTGTAAGCTCTGGCCGGTCAGACTTGGTAAGTTCTTGAGAAACAAACTGTACCAAGTCTGTCTTGTAATCTCCATCGGGTGCTTTCTCCACTCCTGCAGACCCTCCCTCCAAGGGTTCAGGAGGAAATGCGGTGCCTCGGACAGTTATCACCTTAATTGGGTCCTTAGCTTCTAATGTAAGGACAGCATTTCCTGCAAAATATCAATTTTGGTATTTTGCATAAGTACATAATATTTCTAACCTACAAAAGTAGGCTAGAGTTGATGTAATTAATATTTTTGTGACAGTTGTGATAAAATTATTTAAATTAGTTAACCATAACATATTAAACAAACAGTGAGATATTCTGACCTCAGAAGTATAAACAAGAGATAACATAATAGATAAGATTTAAAACTCTTGTTAGAAGTACATAATATTTTATATAAAAAATGTAACTAATAATGCCTATAATAAATAATAGTTCAATCATCTACATAACAGTTAGCTCAAGAGTTTTATTTAAGAACATTTTTTATGGATGTTATTATTGTCAAAAAATTTTTTTATTTTAAATATGAGTAAAATTTGGCAGCATTATTTAAATGAATAACACATACCTGCATAAATTGTTCTGATGAAGGTGTTTGCATCCTTAACTCCAATAATATCAGTGATCGGTGACACATCCAACTTGGCCGCTACACGTGGCAACACTGCCTTTCCAAATGCAGTGGCAGGAGCCAATATATGTGTGAAGTTAAATTGTTTTTGGGTGGCAAGTATCAAGGGTGTTAGGGATTCTGCTGTAAAACCCTTGAAAGCTTCACTTTCTGCTACCAGAACCTTAGAAACCCCACTCGCCTTTGCAATAGATTCAGCAGCCTGAAAGCACAAAATTAAAATGTAAATTGAAGCTAAATATTGTCCTTGAACAATAAAACCCAAGGTTGAAATTAATTTTGTGTATCTTCTTGTTTGTTGACTTCTAACAATTTATGAAACTGAAGTGTTGATGAGAATTTATATTTTGTCTCATTGATTTATTATTTCTTCATAACACAAAGGTTCCTTGGTGGTGTGGTATGGCAAAGGTAACTCAGTTGATCCAGTACCATAGAATATCAGCATGTTCCTTTACTAATCCATAACCCATAAATGCCCTAGTTACAAGAGGATAATATGCTTACTGGTCCGCATTTGGTTCCTGCCACAAGTACCGAAAGCTCACCACCGATCTTCTTAGCTGCACTTATAGCATTCTGTGTGACTGGAGATAAAACCTCGTTATTGTGTTCAGCAACAACCAGTGTACTTTGCAATCGACGTAACTGGAATGATAAAATAAGTTATAGTAACTTTATCTATAATAACGAAATGTAAGTAACATAAATGTTCGTTAAATTACCTGTGCTGATAAAAACAAATGCCTACTGCAAGGAGAAAACATTTTGAAGAACACTTAAAAACTTAGGAAAATTCTAAAATCAAATCATCCAAAGTCCACTTTGGCCTAAACATTTAATTTTTTTACACTACAATGGGGCATTTTCTTATTTTTTTAATTTGATTGTCAAACAGTTTCCATTTTAGTAATATAGATGGCGTATGGGTAGACAACTATCGGTAATACCATGTAATACCATCAATAATGAGGCATTTTCTTATTTTTTTAATTTGATTGTCAAACAGTTTTCATTTTAGTAACTAGATAGTGTATGGGTAGACAACTATCGGTAATACCATCATTAATTGCTACAAAACTGGGCAAAAGAATGTAAAACTTGATACATTTCAATTTGAAAAAGACGCAATAATATTCCAACGAATAGGATAATAAAGTTATTATAACGATGTTTTAGTTAAAACTCACTGAAGAAATAGCCCTATTTACCGTTATTCACACCAAATGTCACAGGAATTATATATTTTGGTTTTGACAACATCTTACCTGCACTTGTTATATAACGGATATTTAATGGCTAATATTTTACCAATAATGAACATCAAAAATCCAAATAACACAATTTGGGAAAAAATAATAAAAACCACACCAACAATAAAAAGTAGAAGAAGTGTCAAAGTAACATGCCCGCCAAAACTCTTTCAGTTTATGTGTTCTAAAAAAACGGCGGGAAACTCGAACGCGGGCGGTCGTGTTTTTTCTCAATTCTCAAATTTTTTGTTTTTTAGTGTTCAGTGCGGGAATATTGTATATATTTGTAAATATTTTGCTTTAGTTATCTTTATTATAGTGTATATTATTTCATCTCGGTAAGTTTATCTATTTCTGGTTATAATGAATCGACCTCCGGATCCGGGAGGCGGGAATTTTTGCGGCCCAATTCCACAGCCTGGTTACTTTGTAACATTAGATTACGATGAATGCAGTATGGACACAGAAGAATTAACTCAAAGAACGTATAAACGATCTCGTAATGATCTTACTGAAGATCTTTGTAATTGTTAATAATAATACACTTGATACTTGAAATTAGGTTTAATCAGTCTTCCTTTTACAGATAACATTAACGCACACACTTTTATTACAGTTTTTCCGTTTAGCCGCCACCAGAATAATCATAAGTAATCTCAAAACGTCAACATGACAGCCGACGCGCGCGAGCGCGTACCTCCGATGTACAGAGTAAAAATACCATAGACCTTATTTAGGTCTATGGTCAGACATCGCTGACACCGACTGCCCGCCGCCCGACGTCGACCTCGCTACGTCTTGTCTTCTGCCTAGGAGCGCTCGTAACATCGGCCATCCTGAAAGTGAATACCAAAAGGTATTCACCAACAAAACATATCAAAATCATATCTGAATCTTTTACCTAACTAATTGGCTTAACTCGACAGGTTAGAACAGAGAACGGCCAATACAGATTAACTCTCCAGCAAATCAATCAGATCCTGAGTATCAACAAGGTTCCCTTCGCTATCAGAATCAGTTTCATAGTCAGCAGAACTTTTATAAGGTCTCAGTGCATCAGCCGGTACCAGAGCAGTAAAATGTTTATACCCTTTCATTCCCTTGACACTACGGATTTTATACCTATCATTCGGAAATACTTTTACAACCTTGTAGGGTCCGGCATATAGTTTGTCAATTTTCCGATTTACTCCAGTCTCTGAATTAGCAAAAGCTTTGTTCCATAAAACTAATTCTCCCTTTTTGAAAGCCCTTGCTTCTTTCCTTCCTTCATTAAATTTTCTATTCATATATTCCTGTTTCCGCTTGATATTAGTGTTTGCTTTAAATCGCCTTTCCGAAACACCTGGTTCATTTCTATCTTTTGACAATTCTGGTACTAGGCTTTTCTTATGAGCAAACATAAGTTCATACGGACTGAACTGAGTTGTATCATTGACCGTATGATTAATACCCATAACGATCTCTGGGACTGCTGAATCCCAAGCGTTTGGTTCAGTAGTACTTGTACGTATAGCATCAAGTAAAGTTCGATTTGCGCGCTCTACTTGACCATTAGCGCGAGGTACCGCTATGGCATTCAATGTGTGTCTTATTTTATGGGCCACACAAAAATCCTTGAAATACCTGCTTGTAAAGGACAAACCTCTGTCAGATATAATTCTTTCTGGATAACCCAAAATCGCAAACACGTCACGCAAAGCCGCCACAGTCTCTGTAGATCTAAGTGTTTTAGTTAGCTTTACAGCGATAAATTTACTGAAAGAGTCAATAAGGACTAACACATATTGATTACCTTTTAGAGACTTGGGAAAAGGACCCATGTGGTCTATGTGTACTGTGTGCATTGGCTTTTCAGGTTTCGTTATAGGATATATTTTACCAGCCGTTTTGCCATAATGCCCCTTTTTAAATAAACATTCAAGGCAAGCCGTGACATATTTTTTTATGAACCTTGTCATTCGAGGAAACCAATAAGTTGCCTTGATAGCATTATCGCATCTTTTCAGCCCGATATGTCCAGCATCGTCATGAAACATCTTTATAATACGCCAACGTGCAGACTTAGGTACGGCCAACCGATCGCCGTTAAGAGTTTTTCGATAGATACGCTCTTCTTTTAAACAATAATTATTTTTGACATCATTACTTGGGTTCTCACTCTGAAGCTGAATATGGATTGACTGTAGCTTCTCGTCTTGTAGTTGAGCAGCCAAGAACCAATCATCAAGGTCTGTAATAGTTAATACGTCAGAAACAGGGTTGCGACTCAACGCATCAACATGACGCATATTTGTACCCGGCCTATAAACGACTTCCATATCAAAGTCTTGAATTTGAAGCCACCAACGAGCGACTCTTGGGACCAAATCTCGCTTAGTAAACGTATAGCGAACAGCCGAACAATCAGTCACGACTTTAATTTGAATCCCTGTAACATAAATCCTAAACCGCTTTAATGATTCAACCACAGCCAATGTTTCTAGTTCATAGCTGTGGTAAATCATTTCTTCTTTAGTCGTAACCCTACTGAAGTATATAACAGGCTTGAGATCTCCACTGGGCTGTTTTTGCATAAGTATACCTGCAATACCTACTTTGCAAGCATCAGTATGGATCTCAGTCTCGTAGTCTCTGTTATATATAGCCAATACAGGTTTACTGACCAGTAATTTCTTTAATTGATTAAAAGCATCATCCTGTTCTGCTTCCCAAATCCATCTTCGGTCCTTTTTCGTCAATTCTGTGAGTGGCTTAGCTATTATAGCAAAATTATGCACGAACTTCCGGAAATATGAGCACAATCCTATAAATTGTCGTACTTGATGGACGTTCGACGGTGCCGGAAAATTGTTTACAGCATCCAACTTCCGGTCTCCTGGTCGAATTCCATCTGGGGTAACAACATGTCCCAAGTAGTTCACCTCCGACTTAAGGAATGAACATTTTTGTAGGTTTAATTTAAGATTGGATTTTCGCATATGTTGTAACACTGTTTCTAATAGTTTAAGTCCTCCACTGACGTCAACAGATGGCAGCAACAAGTCGTCCATGAAGGTCAACACCTCTTCATAGCGTAACGAACCCAACAACTTGTAAATGGTACGCTGGAACACCGCGGGAGCATTGGCTAAACCAAATGGAACCCGCGTGTATTCCCATTGCCCATCTGGTGTTATGAAAGACGTATATTTAGTAGAAGAGTCAGAAAGCGGTATCTGATGGTAGCTTTGCGCTAAATCAAGGCTTGTATAATAGAATTGGCCAGAAAGTCTGTTTAACTGGTCATCAATGTGAGGTAGCGGAAATCTGTCCTTAATTGTAATGGCGTTTAATGCTCTGTAGTCAACACAAAGTCGACTATCGCCATTCTTTTCTCTAAAAGGACGTTGGAAGAAACATCGTCGTCCGATTCACTTCCACGCGAGACATCACCAAAGCTCAGCGTATCTATGCGTAACTTTCCGGCACTTGTTGCACACGCAGAGGCAAGTCTAGATTTCTTTGTCGGGCGCGAGTAGGCGCTCACTCTGACTTTATTTGGCATTGAGCGTTTCATTTTGTCCATACCACTTCTGAATGTTAATAATAATACACTTGATACTTGAAATTAGGTTTAATCAGTCTTCCTTTTACAGATAACATTAACGCACACACTTTTATTACAGTTTTTCCGTTTAGCCGCCACCAGAATAATCATAAGTAATCTCAAAACGTCAACATGACAGCCGACGCGCGCGAGCGCGTACCTCCGATGTACAGAGTAAAAATACCATAGACCTTATTTAGGTCTATGGTCAGACATCGCTGACACCGACTGCCCGCCGCCCGACGTCGACCTCGCTACGTCTTGTCTTCTGCCTAGGAGCGCTCGTAACATAATCAATGTAACAAAGTAACTGGAACTAGCGCGGGAAATCGTATTAGTTGTAAGTGTATGCTGGAAAAGGAAAATCCTGCTAGTATACAAGTATCCTCAGCCTCGACACCTCAAACAGAAAGAAAGCATATTGGTAGAAGTATATATAATGAGAATGATGTTTCCCCATATTTAGTCCATGTACAAAGAGTTACTAAAAATTCCTCTGATGGCACCCAACTACACCCCATCACATTTGGTGATTTCTTGATTAAAAATAACATTTATAACATTATTAATGGCTCTCTAAAAAAAATTGGTCGAAACAGAATTTCCATTTCATTTCAAAATTACAAAGATGCTAATACATTTATTGAAAATTCTATACTCACTGACAATAACTATGAAGCTTTTATTCCATCATTTAATGTTGTCAGAATAGGTATTGTGAGGGGTATACCAGCTGAATGGTCACCTGAAGAAATAATAAATAATATTTCTACACCTACAGGTAGTGGTAAAGTTGTAAAGGTTAGACGCTTAAATTATAAAACAATGGTAGAGGGGTCTCCTGTATGGAAACCGACTCAATCAGTTGTTGTGTACTTTGATGGTAGGGTTCTTCCAAAAAGAGTTTTTATTTGCTACAATTCATTACCAGTCGAGCTTTACATCTTCCCCACTATACAATGTTTTAAATGTTGTCGGTACGGCCATACCAAAGCTCAATGCCGATCAAAACCAAGGTGTATCAAGTGTGGTCAAGAACATGATATGGATTCCTGTATTGTTAATGAACATGATTATTTCTGCTGCTTATGTTCGGGACATCATATGGCTAATAACAAAATATGCCCAGAGTTTAATAGGCAAAAATCTATAAAAATACATATGGCTGAACACTGTGTCTCTTATGCAGAGGCAAATAAAGAAATTCCTTCCTCATACAAATCCTATTCAGATACATTAACCACTCCTAAAATTAACTTACCAGCTAATAGTATTATTAATAATTCATCTACTAACAGATCATACAAAAAAACTGTAATTGCTAAGCCTCGTGCTCCTTACAGACCAACTAAAGGCTATGATAAAATTGCCCATAACAATCTGGTAAAAGAGTTTTCTTTTGATAATTTAGAAAAAAACACAACACCTGTAAACGCGTACAATAAAAGTAATAATTATGAGAATGAACTTTCTTCACTTACAGATGTAATATCATTACTTCAAACCCATTCACAGAACAATAATTTACCGTCCATCGTTGCCCCTTTGATACAATGCATAATTAATATTCTTCAACATGGCCCAGATCATTCAGTGGAACGCTCGAAGTGTAGTTAATAAAAAAAGTGACATAGCTTATTTATTAAGAAATTATAATCCTTTTTTATTTTCTTTCTCAGAAACTTGGCTTAGACCAAGTAATACTTTTAGATTTAAGAATTATAATACAATCAGAGAAGATAGGTTAGACGGCTATGGTGGTGTAGCTTTTCTCCTTGAGAAAAACTACCCTTTTAGCCTTATTAATATCCCTGTACATAGTTCAGAGCTTTCTATTATAGCAATAAGTGTAAATAATGTATGTTTTGTCTCTGTATATATTTCCCACGCCTCTATTAATATTTTAAATGAATTTAATAACATTTTAAGCTCTTTACCAAGACCTATAATTATAACAGGTGACTTTAATTGTCATCACCAGTCATGGGGAAGTTCCATTACTAATAGTTATGGTAACAAACTGCTAAGTATTTTGGACTTGAATAATTTATGTGTTATAAATTCTGGTGAACCTACAAGGCGCACTAGTCCTACAGAAGGCAAAAGTGTAGTTGACTTGACTATTTGCTCCCCACAGTTTGTAACACAATTAACATCTTCGGTTCTACCCTCCACTTTTGGAAGTGATCACTTCCCCATAATAACTACTTCTCCGTTTGATAATTTGCATGTTCCTACTCATAATATTAGATTATTTCCGAGGTATAACCTCAATAATGTCACTGATCAATCTTGGGAGAAGTTCAGTAGTACAGTTGATGTAAAACTTTCACAGATGTCACAAGATGACTCCATTGATGCTCTTGTTTTTACAGATGTCTTGATAGAAAGTGCTAATGAAGTTTTCCCAATTAAACATGAATCATCTCCCATTCCGAGCCCACCATGGTGGGATAAAGAATGTACGGAAGCTGTAAAAAGGAGAAAGAAGGCTGAAAAAATGTACAGTACAAATATGTCTCTTGAAAATTATTGGTCATTAAAAAACATTATGAATAGCACCAAACTACTCTTCTAAAAGAAAAAATCAGAAAGTTGGCAAAAATTTTGTTCATCTCTGTCCCCGAATTCACCTCCATCTGTTGTTTGGCAAAATATTAGGAGGTTCAAATCTGCATTCAATACTTCTCATTCTGTTACTCTTCCCAGTTCTATTGCAAATGATTTTCTTGACAAACTTGCTCCTCCTACAGTTAATCTTCCTAACCTATTTGATAACAATAGTACAATCACAGAGGAAAATGAAGTCTACAGAATTAAATTCCCCCTTTACCATGACCGAATTAAAAAATGTACTCTCTTGCGTATCGGATTCCTCTCCTGGGCCAGATGGTATCTATTATTCATTTATTTCTCATTTAAATGAAAACAGTTTATCAGTTTATCTCAAAATCATCAACTCCATTTTTGAATCTGGCAATATTCCTTCAGAGTGGAAATGTCAACTAGTGTTACCCATTTTAAAACCAAACAAAGATCCTTCCCTCCCATCTTCATATCGTCCAATAGCCCTTTCATCTGTTCTTCTTAAATTAATTGAACATTTAGTTAAAAACCGCCTCGAGTGGTTTGTTGAAAGTAAATGCTTGCTTTCTTCATCGCAATACGGTTTTCGGCGTAATAAAAGTACATATGACAACTTAAGTACTTTTACCACCGACATAAGATTAGCTTTTAGCGTAAACAAATTCGTTCTTTCAGCCTTTTTAGATATTTCTAATGCTTATGATAGTGTCATTATATCAATATTGAAACGGAAACTTATACGTCTAAAAATTCCAAAAAAAATTATTTCATTTATTATAAACCTTTTATCTGATAGGTCTATTATTTTCTTTAATAATGGCCGTAAATATATAAGAATTGTAACCAAAGGCTTACCACAAGGCTTAGTTTTGAGCCCTCTGTTGTATGACTTATATACTTATGATTTAGAATTGGCCATCGCAGAGCTATTGGATGTTGATAATTCGCAGTATGCGGATGATCTGACCTTGTATGTTGTAGGGAATAATGTTGATGATGCTTCCGCTAAGTTAACTAAAGCCTTACATTTTCTTAAGCGTTGGTTGGACAACCATGGCCTGGATTTATCCCCAATCAAAAGCTCCATAGTTCTTTTTAGTCGTATGCGCATAACTCCTCAAGTTAGAGTATTTTTTGATAATATGGTAATTCCACAAAAAAACCATCATAAATTTCTAGGTGTCATCCTGGATGAAAAGCTTTCTGGAATTCCTCATTGTGATTATGTTGTAAATAGATGTGAAAAAAATGTAAATATCATCAGATGTCTAGCAGGCGTTTGGTGGGGTGCCCATCCTTTCTATCTAAAATTAGTTTATAACGCTTTGATTCGTAGTATATTAGAATATGGCTCTTTCCTTTTAGAACCTGGGCGAGCATCAGGTTTTAAATCTTTAGACAAAATTCAAAGTAAATGCCTTAGAATTATATGCGGAGCAATGAAATCTAGTCCAATCAACGCTTTACAGGTGGAATGCTATGACCCACCTTTACATTTACGTCGTCAATATTTATCCGATAAATATCTCTACCGATGCCTTCAACTTAATGATCATCCTATTATTGCGAAGCTTCAGCAGCTTTCTTATCTTGTTTCCGAAAATTCGTATTGGGTACACAAACAAAATCCGTGTTTAGTTGTAAGTTATTTTAAATTTAAATCGCTTACTGCGCCTATTCATAGCTCTTCTAAATTACCGATTTTTTCTTCTTCATATGGGGCCCTTATGTTAGCTCCAAATATTTTGACTATTAATATAGAGAAGAACTCTTTGAGGGCTAATGAAAAATTTAATAATATAATTAATACACGATTTAAAGACCATCATTATATCTTCACAGATGCTTCTAAAAGTAATATTAATGGCCACGTTGGTGTAGGTGTATTTCATTCTCAGTACAATATTGTACAAAAAATCAAACTCCCTCCCGAATGTACTGTATTCTCTGGAGAATGCTTAGGGATCTTTAAAGCGTTAGAATATATTTTATTAGCCAAACTTAAGAAATCTATAATTTTTACAGACTCACTAAGTTCTATTCAAGCTCTTAACAAGAATCCATTTAAAATTAAACAACAACATCCTGTTATATTTGATATAAGACAGTTATTAACAGATTTTATTACGAAAGGTACCTCAGTTTCATTTGCTTGGATCCCTAGTCATTGTGGAATAGAAGGAAACATTAGAGCGGATTCTCTTGCCAATGAGGCACTAACGTGTGGCGATTTAAACCCATACAAAATATACTACCCCGATTTACTAACTTTACCTAAAATTCATTTAGAGACTTCATGGCAATCGTCATTTGATCAAAGTCATAAACAAAAAGGAGCACATTTCTATAGTATTCAATCCGAAATTGTATCAAAACCATGGTTTTATAGTATGAATTTCAATAGAAAATGCAGTAGTATCATATCCCGATTAAGACTTGGCCACACTTCCTCACCAGACCATCTTGCTAGACTTAATATAATTAACAGCCCCTCTTGTGCCTGTGGTGCTGAGGTTGGGGATATCAACCATATATTCTTCACTTGTCCCCTTTACAACCGCTCCCATTTCCTCGATTCATTATTAATGAACAAAATCCCTTTCCCTACTTCTATAATTTGTTTATTGTATTCTAGAAAATATATTATTTATAAAATATTAGCTGATTTTTTATTACTTAATAATATTGAGATCTGATTATTGTATTTTTATAGTCTTTTGTAAATATATATTTTTTCCTGATCCTGTCCTGAATTCCTTATTCCAAATTCCTCGATATTCGTACTAATTTAATATTTTATCATTGTTTTTCCCGTTCGTCATTGGCAATGTACTAGGTGCATGCCATAAAAAAAAAAAAAACTCTTTCAGTTGTCAGTTTTCAGTTTGACAAGTATTATATTATGTCAGCGTGTTCCTAAACTGTTACCAGTATACTGGCCTAATCGCTTAGGCCAATGATCGCTTATGTTTAAGATATTTTTATTTATGTCACACTTGACAGTACACTGAAATTTTTAGAAACACAACCAATATGTAGTCAGTGATGCCAACCTGCAGATAATTTCAGATCAGTGGGGAACCAATAGAAAATCTAGAAGTGTCTACCATCGCGCCGCCTGGTGGAGATTTAAAAAAGAAAACAACCCATTGACACACAGGCAAAGAAATAGTATACCGTAAAACTACCAGTCATTGGACAGCTAAGGTTTTTTTTACAGAAATAACTGTAAAAAAATTAATTATCTATCTTTAGGTAAGTAAAGTTATAAATGGGATTGTTTTCCAGTTTATGTTGGTTTTTTGGTAAAAAGTTAAAACTGAATGGTAGGAAAATAACAGTTGTTGGACTGAATTTCAGTAATTAGACACCGAAAATCAGTTATTGGACAGGCACAGTTTGATTAAAATTTGGTTAAAATTGGCATTGTAAGTAAGAAAAATTATAAATAATTTTTGTTTTAACACATAATTTTATTATTTATTACATGAGAAGGTATTTTTAGTTAAATATTTTACAAAAATTTACTTGAAAACATAAATTTCTTACTAATACTACATAGTAGTATTATTTATTATAACATATTCATACTAATATTATTAATGCGAAAGTGTGTCTGTCTGTCTGTTCGTCTGCTTGTCTGTCAATTACTTCTTTACGCCCAAACCACTAAACGGATTTTGCAGAAATTTTGTATGGAGACACTTTGAGTCCCGGGAAAGGACAAAGAGTACTTTTTATCCCGAGAAAATACACTGATATGGAGCAGAATGCAGAGCAGCTCATTTGCCCTTCAGGCAGAATGTCGCTGTGGCCATAGTCCGTACTCTACTTTCAGGAGGGATTTGGCCAGCTTTAAGCTAATATCGTTATTATTTAGGTATGACAGAGTTTCTAAGTCAGCAGTGCTGGCAGTAGATGCCGTATTTTCACCACTTGCCATGGAGGAATCAGAATCCTCTAAAAACATGTGGCCATCTACCAATATTTTGTTGGACTAATTAGTATTTTTTTATAAATTTCTTCTAATACTATATTACTAAAAGTATTTTATCAGAAAAAGTATTTATAAAATACTAAGATACTAAACAAAATATATTTAAATACAATATACAAAATAATTTTTTAAAAGTATTTTAGATACAAAATGAAAATATCTTGTATCTTGTATCTGTATTTCAGATACTTGTATCTTAGATAAATCACATCTCTGAAATTAACTTTCGTAATGAATAATACTATAATTTTTCAAATATATCAAGTAGATCAGAATTATTTCACCTTTTAACTTGTCTAAAAACTTTCAGCACTTTTACATACCAGTTATTAGACAGGCTAAAAAATCCTTTGAATGAGATAAAAGGTTAATAAAAATGTACAAAACATACTTAGTAGATTGTTATTTATACATTTATATTATCACGTTTATAATAACACATACAATGTGTATCATAAAAAAAAAATAGTATTAAAAACTTTAGCATGTTCCTTAATTTTTTCTTATCATTTGCAAAAACAAAGTGCACGTGATGACCATGGTGACAAAAAGATGTTTTATTTCGGTGACGCCGCAACCTGATAAAAAAATTATCTACCTTTTATTGTAACATGAATGCCCCTCAACATTAGTTCAATTTTTATTTACGTCATATAAAAACCACAAACTTTTATTTTTACGATCAAAGTATAAAGTGTCCCACTACTGAAAAATTCTAATGACTCGTATTTTATCCCAGGTAGACCGTAGACGGTACCTACTAGTACAAAAAGAATACAATGTACACAAAAAAAACTTAGTCACATTGACAGTTCACAGTAGTCGAATGTCACGCTGTCGCATTAGTCATTATAGTGCGTTTCATCAAATAGTTCCTTTGCCGTCATGTTGGCACTAATGCAAATAAGTGTTGCCTCATTACCCTTACTGTGCTACCTTAAATTAGGGGAGATAATATTATGTTATCACAAAATACTTTTAATAATTCCCTAAATAAAATTTCATATAATTCTAACTTTCGCCCGCGGCTCTGCCTGCGTTAACGTCTATCGCTCGGGAACCGTTCTTTTTCCCGGGATGAAAGGCACCCTATGTCCTTCTCCATGTTGAGTTGTCTATACCCCAATACAATAATCTTTACCATATTAATAGATGATTATAATTTAAGTCTATGACAAGCTGTCACTTTTTATCTGTATTCTTCCGGTGCCAACTTCTCGTTCGATTTGTCACGATCTCTAAAGTGTTTGTAATTTGTAATCCAATATCATCCATAATTATAATAAGTATTGTAATAATTTTAGAACAACATTTAGAGAATAAATGTTTATCTCTATTTGCTGTTTATCAATTTTACATCAGTCATCGCTTCTCTCACCATAGTCAAGGAACGCTCCTGCACTTTAGCTCTGCCCAACACTCCATACCCCAGACAATGTGTACCTATGAAAGTTTCATGATGATCCGCTTAGTACTTTATGCGTGAAGGCGTAACTAACAAACAAAGTCACTTTCGCATTTACTAGCTAAAAGCCGAGCTTTGTGAATTGTGAGGGCTCGCGTCGTCACACCTTGACTGACTGATGATAACACTACATAGTTTTTCCGTAAAATGTACCACAAAATGTATAGGCCGTGGGATATACTAGGGCTCGCTTCGCTCGCCCTGATAATATTATTATACTAGCTTTTACCCGCGACTTCGTTCGCGTGTATGTAGTTTTCGTCACTAGAAGTGCGTTGCATCGAATAGTTCTTTTGCCTACATGTTGGCATTCCTGTATGTTAATAACGTAAGCATGGTAGACACGCTCTGCGAATATTCATAAGTTTTACTGTGTTTATGGGTGATTAAACTGATGCTCGTAACCCTATTTCACTAAGCTGTAATGGCGGCAACCCAAGCTTGTATACATCTTAATGGAATTATTGGGGCCTCGTTACGTTTTTCACGTTCACAAAACTCTTTCACTCTTAGCACCATCATTCTTTCACCACTCTTTAATGTTTTCGGCATGATTTTCTCACGAAATCACAGTAAAACCTATGAACACTCGCAGAGAGTCTACCGTGTTTACGTTATTGACAGGCAGGAATGCCAACATGACGGCAAAGGAACTATTCGATGAAACGCACTCTACCACAGGTCATTAGTTTATTAAACATAGAATATAGATACAGTTCGACAAGGCTGTTTATGAACGTGGCGAGAAAAGGAACTAACGGTTCTATCATACAAAAACGTCATTTTTGACAGTTCTTCTTACCAGCAGCAGCCAGCAGCACAGATTACAGTTTAAATTGAGCAGCAGCGCCGACAGTTTGACACATTCTTAAAAAGCCTTGTCCGACTGTATCTCGGCATTACAGCTCGACAAGCTATCCTTAATCTGTGGTGTCAACCTATATATAAATACCTATTATCTGTGGTGTCAACCAGTGCTGCCAACTTAGCCCTTTCGGGGCTAGATCTAGCCCTTTTTTGGCTTATTTAGCCCTTAAAATTATGGTTTAGCCCCTAGCCCTATTTCTAGCCCCGAACCGTGTAAGAAAACTTTATATAAGCTAAGCGGGCAACACACAAAGTCACGTCAAATCAGACTACCTGTCTCTTTTCCTCTTACATAAATCGTAGAGGCACAGACAGGTGGTATTCCCTGAAAATCTAACTACGATTTTATCGTTGTCTTACATTAACAATTTTACAATTTGATATTTTATTTCTTTTTCGTACCGAAGTACTGAATTGCGAAGTCCATTACTTATTGTTTTGAATATAATATTAGTCAGTGATTCAGTGAGATTTCTTGCCTTTCTTGGTGATATTACATGTGCAAATTGCAAAAATGGACGTTCCTTTAAAAAATAACTATTTTTTCCAATTTTAATTTTTTTTTGACCAAATCTAGGCTAGATTTGGCCAAAAAAATTAAAACTGTTTTGCATTACAACAAAACAGATATTATATGGACAGGAAACACATATGTTAATTGGAGAAGCTATCCTCGACATTGCCTTATATGGTCATGAATTTTTGTAACTTACCCTTGGCGTTTTGCTATTTCCCTCGCACTCCCGGGAGATATTGGTTACCTTACTCTTTCTCCAAGCATGCTCCTCGAGGTCTGCCGGCGTGCTATCATAGGAGTCTCCAATGAACCAGCAAGAGCTTGCTGTTAACATATGTGTTTCCTGTCCATATAATATCTGTTTTGTTGTAATGCAAAACAGTTTTATTATATGTCCTTGAAACACATATGTTAATTGGAGACCTGTTTGATTTCTGCTGGTGAAAGAGTAGAATTGATTATTCTTATCTAATAAAAAGACGCTATGTGATTTTAAATTCAATATTTAATGAAATGTTAATATGTTGTCAATATTCAATATAACACAAAGTATTTGGCATTGTTATAATGTAAACTAATATTTGTACTGTTTATTAATATAAAAAAGTAATGAATTAATAATGTAAGGTAATACCTTAGCAACAACAATCCTCCCTGTGGAAGTTGAAGAAAGAAACATGCTAAACACAAATAAGAGGAGATATAATTACTTACATAACACTCTAATCATAAAATCTGTAATCTGATATGGTGCTGAATGATTTCTCTAAATTCTTTTATAATTATTATTTTGTTTTAATAAAATACTAAAATTTTAATTCTAGTTTTGATTTTTATAGCTTATAGTCTTATATCTGATATCACCAGTGAGTTATTTAATTATTCATTATACTGTTATTACAATTAAATGTTTAAACTTTCTCTGTTATAATTTAAAAAACAAAGTTACTTTTTAAAATTTCTTATAACACAGCTTGCTCTCATATTCTTATAATACTACTAGACTAGAAAAAACAAGGAAAATTTAGTAATATTTAAAAATAGTAATAAATTATCTTAGTAGGTAGTTATACATTTTGAAAGTTTTTTCCTAGTAGATCCTCACTATCTTTATTGTATGTCACTGTTATCTCTTTGCAGTAAAATTTTCTGAAAGTTTCGCAGCTCTTCCAGTTACCTCTATTTAATATTTCCTCTACTGGTCTATTCTCTAACCAGCTCTTGGAAGCAACTGCGGATCTGATGCTTCCTGGAGGAGCTGTTATATCTACCTCCCTGAAAATAGATCTGATCCATCCGGCTATTATGGACCTTGTTGCAGGTTTAATCTGACCAGTTAATGAGATAAACAGACTTGATAATTCCGATACCTTGTCTCTTCTGGGTTGTGTAATAACTATTAGTCTTTTAATATGTTCTACAGGACATATTTTGGGGTTTTCATGTGCCTTTAGCAGCCATCCTGATTGTCTATGTTCGTGTGAATCCGTCTTAGAACCAAATCTAGGCCACATTGTTATTGAGTTCTCCTTAATGATCATACTGTCCTCAGATATTTCTAATAATGTTAAGTCATGTAGTCTTCTGCCAGATGCTAGTAGTAGTATTAGAGCTGTTCTCCTAGATATTTCAAATAGTGTTTCCTTATTTGAGTTGTTCATTAGCCATGTAAACAATATGTTTGTATTCCAGATGGGAATTTTTCTAGGCTGTGGTTTAGCGATTGCTATTGCCTTTAATATCTGGTTCACAAAAAAGTTTTTTGATAATATCTCCGGAGTCATAGCACAGTAGGTTGTTATTACTGATTTATGTAACAGTATAGTTCTATAGGCCAGGTTTTCCTTTAAATATAAATATGCTAAGAATCTAGCTACCTCCTCTGGTCTGGGTGATCTGGGGTTTATTTTTTCTATACGACACCAGTCTGTCCATCTTTGAATTGGTGCTCTGTATGTCTGTAGTGTTGATGTACGCCAACTCTTTTTTAATAATTCTTTCTCTTGTAAGGACCATTCCCTGACTTGATTGGCCCACCCCCAATTTTCCAAGCCAATAGTTGTAGCTTGTCCACCTGAGGTGGTGGCCTGTTTGTGGTCAGGTCTATTAGAGTCCTGGTAATATTTGGGATTACTATAGGTCCCTCCAGGGCTCTTGCTTTCAGATCTGGCATCCAGAAGCATTGATTCCATTGGGGAACTATCATTATAAATGTTCCCTTGGCACTGTTCAGGTGGTGCAGCACCTGAGGTATTAGGCTGGGTGGTGGGAATATCCAGGCTAGGTGGTAATGCCATTTTTGACTGAAGGCATCGCAAAACATTGCGGCACCATCTCTCGAGTCCCAGGAAACGTATGGTCGCACCACGGCCGACCTTTCTGAAGCGAACAAGTCGACTTCTGGGACACCCCATATTTTGAATATGGCCTCCGAGGCCTGGGGTAATAAGTGCCATTCCGGCACGGGTTTGTTGCGAGATAGCCTGTCTGCTATGCCATTGTATCTTCCCGGCAGGAAAGCTGCTGATAGTGTTATGTTGAGCTTTTCTGCCAGTAGCATTAGCTTTGATGTCAGGTTCAACAGATTTAAAGAACGGGTCCCTCCCTCGTTTCTTATGTACGCTATCAGCGTCCTGTTGTCTGACTGTATGTGTACGTGAGCATTTTGTAGCACTCTCTGAGACTTTGTTAATGCTACATAAGCTGCATACATCTCTTTTTTGTTTGAGTGCCACCCTCTCTGGTGTGGCCTCCAAACTCCTGAGTAGTGCTTCTGGTTTAGCTGCGCGCCCCAGCCTGTGTCCGCAGCATCTGTGGTCAGGAAGTGGGTCACCTCTTTCCTGTGGAGGCTTATTGAGCTGTTCTTTAGGGCGCCCTGCCACCATGTCAGTTCCTGATCTACCTGCTCTGGTATCTCTATTCTTTGCCTTGGCCTTTTGTTTCTGAATTTTTTTAGGAAAATCTGAGAGTATCTGCAATGTAGGCGGCCCTGAGGTGTTGTGATATTTGCAAAGTTTAGGGCTCCCAGTAGGGCCTGTAATTCTTTGAGGGTACAGTTGTTCTTGCTCTTTATGTGGTTTATGAGTTTGTATATCTTTTGTGTCTTTTCTTCTGTCAGACACTTTAAATTCTTTTGATTGTAAAACTGGCTAATGTAATTAGGGAGTTGTGTTACATAGTTAGTAATATAACTTACTTGTTTTTCTAGATTGTCGACGCGCTCCGAGGAACTCCAATTTTTGCGCCTAGGGCGCTTGTTGGGAGGTGGCGAGACGGAAGACTCTTCTTCCGAGGACGACGAGTCCTCACCCTCATCACTCCGCGTGTATGACGGTGTTTGGACCTCCTCGCCTTCCATCGCACGGTCTTCCTCCGAAGCACCGGCACTAGGAATTTTACCTCTCGAAGCATAAGAATGCTCTCCTCTCGAAGCATGAGAATGCTCACCTCTCGATGGGTTATCACTCATCACAGTTGTTTATAAACAAGTTAATGCACAAACTTTTGACAAGTATTTAAAAGAAATTTAAAAAACGAAAATTAAAACACTTATTTAAAATTAGACAAAAGAAGTTATTAAATTCTCTGTTCACTGAAATTTTATGAGTTTGACCAAAGGGCGGAGTGACGTGTTCGCCCTAGCAATGTAAAAGACGCTATGATAGCACGCCGGCAGACCTCGAGGAGCATGCTTGGAGAAAGAGTAAGGTAACCAATATCTCCCGGGAGTGCGAGGGAAATAGCAAAACGCCAAGGGTAAGTTACAAAAATTCATGACCATATAAGGCAATGTCGAGGATAGCTTCTCCAATTAACATATGTGTTTCAAGGACATATAATATCTAGCCCCCATCTAGCCCTTTTTAGAACTCCATTTAGCCCCAAAACCTGACACCGAGTTGGCAACACTGGTGTCAACTGTCAATATGTCATTTGTCAAATAGCGACGTTTCAACTTTCGAGTTCATATTCACAGATTAGTAGTTTAAATTGTAGATTCATATTTGAAAAAGTTAGAATACGTAGCCGTGTACAAAAGTAAATTAGAGAGAAATCATTATAATTTTGTACATACGCTAAAGGAAAGGAATAGTATCCAATTTATTAGAATGTCGTCTTTACCTATCGTCTCCATCACTCGTAGAGAAACTTTTAGTGCCTGCCACAGGTTACACAGGTAATGGATAAATAATAATAAAGTATTACTAATATTAAATAATGCATTTATAATAGGCCTCATAATGTACATAATTCGTACACGTAGAGTGCATATTGTGTGTTTGTGTGATTATTTATTGCATGCTTAGGTAGTTATTTTTTAATGATCCTTTGTTTTATCACTTCTATGTCTATGCCACCCTTGACCTTAGAATAATTGTTTCTTTATTTCTGATAAATCTATGTCACCAACAGAGGTTATCACAAAAACTTTAAAATTAGGTATACTTTGTAATTTTTGCTCATGTATGACTTTTTTTCAGCCCTTTTCTAAGTGATGAAGAAAATGTAAAATTATATGGGAAATGTAACAACCCTAATGGGCATGGTCACAATTATGTTGGTAAGCAAGATTACTGTTTAACATTTTTATCAGTACAAGTGGAACAAATAGCAACCACTAAAAACAACTAATGCTAACAAACTAGCTAATGTATTAGGTACTACTTAAAAATCAGGTTTTTACTTCTACTTTTTATTCACAAATTATTATTATTTTTAATTATTCCAGTTTTAGTAACAGTGAAAGGTCCAGTAGACAGCCAAACAGGAATGGTAATGAATATATCTGATCTCAAGATTTACATGCGGGATGCTATTTCAATACCCTTAGATCACAAGAATCTGGACCAGGATGTGTCATACTTCAAAAATGTGGTAAGTATTATTTAAAAGTGTAACTCTTTCCCTTAAATATCAAGTACTCTGTGTAATAAAGCTCAGCATTGGTTCCACCAGTACCACCATTTCAATATGTTTAGGGCCAACGCTAAAACTAAAACGCAAAATTTAAATTTTGCGCTCATATACCTCGCATTACTCGAAAAAGTGTGTATAAACATAAGTGTAGTCATCAATATACACAATGATGATAACTGTGTCTTGACCGTGTGTCAAACAATTGAAAAACAGTGTTGGGTTTTATGGTTGTATTTTACAAGAACGTAAAAAATGCTACCCAAAAGACAATACATATAATATGTATTTTTCCTAAAAGATCATTAATGGTATGTATTACATAAAGTGCCTTTAGAATTAAAATGATAATTTAAATTAATTCGTACTTTTTTTTTATTAAATTTTGACTAGTTTAATTATAAACCCCGATACACGCGAATTTCAGTTAACATGATTTTTTCCGGAACATATCCCTCGCGTAAAGCGGGGTATTACTGTACTATTTTTCTTCCAGGTAAGCACCACCGAAAACCTAGCTATATACATTTGGGACCAACTTCAGAAGCTAATGGACAAGCCTGATCTTCTACATGAGGTGAAGATATTGGAAACCGAAAAGAATCATGTTGTATACCGAGGTGGCTCAACTTACCCTAGAAAAAAATTTAACTCATCAACTCTGCACACAAACCACCAGAATGTATCTTCAGACTCCGATTAGTATCAAGGACTTTGGCTGAATTTTTTAATGATCTGCGTTGCATCTGGTGTCATTCCAAATTTTTTATTTTTATACCTACATGGAATGTACAAATAAAGCTTAGTTTTTAGGTGGAAAATATAAAACTATTGTTTATAATACAACAATAAAAATTTATTATTAAAAAAAGTCTTTTTCTTAGTCAGCAAATTGTCTGTTTTAAGTTTAAGCAATTATTCAGTATATTCAATATAAAGTATGTATTATTATAGGATGATGTAATTTTTAAATAATTTATAATATTATTCTAACAAACACTTGCAAGACACTCATATACATAATATACTATGTTTTATGATATTGCACTCATTTACTTAATACATCTACTGACCACAAAATTAACATACATTAGTACTAAAAATTTTACTAAATCAGTGAACCAAAATATATACAAATTATTTACTTACTTTCATAAATAAGTTATTTTGTAATGTATAATATATTTTTAGACTTAGAACTAAAAAAGTTTTTGTCAACTTTGCATTTGTCGAAATATTTTAAATGAACACAATATTAAAGGTTTCAAAATCTCAACTTAGAAATCACTGAAAAAAAATAGCAACTAAATAATATTAAAATTATTATTGTACCAATTTACTTCGCTTAAAAATAAATATACTAAATATAAAAACTTTTATACTTTGTTGTTGCAATCAAGCAAACTTTCATCACAGATTGGCACTACATACAACTTAATAACATTTATAAATCACAATACTGCTTGGGTACATGAAGGGCCTTTGGTTCAAATTGAACAAAAGATACAATGGGTGTAAACCATTATTGCTAACACGAAACTTTGTCATTGACACAGCTGTTGTATATGTCGCAGTCGACTGGTTAAAAAAGCCATTTAATCAAACTGCTAGCCAACAACGCCATTCAATCACACGGCTATACGTCGTTTAGCCGACTTGTTGACTGCAACGTTTAACACTACAGCTAGATGACCCTTAGCCAACTGGTTAAATGGTAAATTAACTAAGGTGACCATTAGTTTAGTGATATTATTACACAAGCGTAATGATAACAAGCAGATTAATTGTATTCTAACTTATTTTGAACACAATTGCAATAAATACCTTGGTGATGCATTTCATAATCCCGTAATTTCTCTTCGAATATTAGTTTAATCCCTCGATCCGCGATTCTTGGAAATCTATTGTTATCGCGGTCGCATGCGACCGCTTGGGGCTTGAAAGGATTTTGATTCACTCGTATGTGCCCCCATTACTTGTAACGTATATTTACGAAAAATATCTTAATATAACCACAAAACACCGGTTAGTTGACGCCATATTGTAAACGAAACGCACCTAGCGCCGCGGTGGTGAGCGCTGAACTAATTCAATCAAACGGCGGCTTTTGAATCAGCTGTAGTGTTGAACGTTTTGAGCGACTTAAATATTCAATTAAAAAGCTAGACGTGTGATTGAATTACGTTGTTCAGTCAAAGGGCTAGCTGTTTGATTGAATGGCTATTTAAACCAGTTGACTGCGACATATACACAACTGTCACAATGTAAATACATACACTGGTTTTCATATTATTATGATGTCCATTTTAATTTTATTGGTTGTGTGGAACCTTCATATACGGTAGCATCTACATGATGTATCATACTCAATACTCTTTATTTGTCCTTTGAAAATCACTCACTGCTTTCTCAGTTCTAAATCGCCAGATTTTCATCTTTCTTATATGGATGTTTTATAATGATGTATGGAACGCCAAGTTCGAAATCGTTGCGTGGCCAGTACCTCAGCTGGGGAGTCTGCTCCGGTCTCTCATCGGAGACGTTGAAGTATGCGAAGAGAACCAGAGCCGTGTAGCTCGCTATGAAGATGAGGACGTGCCATATGCCATGCATGTAGGGGAAGTTGATGGATAGCCACGCGTCGCAGAACATTCTGTCGATGATCCAGCAGAACATTGCGAGGAAGCAGACTGCCGCGCAGCGCAGTCCCAGACGATATACTCTTGGACATTTTACCCTGGAAAGAAAAGCATTAAGGTGTTAGTATCGTCCAAGCTTCCAGCAGCATGGCTGGATTAAACATACCTAAGCACTTATAACATATTATGTTGTGAGCCCCATGCTCCAAAATAATCTGTAATTAGTATGCTTTGATCTCGTTGATTTTGTCTATAGTGTTTAATTTCTGTAACACATCGCTTCTTAAATTGAGAATCCAAAGTAAAGTAAGAAAAGAAAAGCGATGGCCGCATGGCTATGCGCTGGCACCGCTATAATAATATTATTGTTAAGCCAAGTGCGCTGTACTAGTATCATAAGCCAACTGTAACTAGTAAAAATTGTATGTTGAACAAACATCGTTTGCTTAAAACTACACCAGGATGCTATATCAACCGGACTTTATTAATGGTATCTCTAATCTTATCACGTATCAGTTTTATAATACATTGTTCATGGGTAATGCTGGGGCAATGTCAAACGAAGAGAGTATATCTACTCGAGCTCCGATCTACAATAAGCTGAGACGGATTCGACTATAATAAAAAACTCATCCGCACTCCTCTCCGCGACACTTTCGACAAATCCTCAGAGCTCGCACGCAGAGTCTGACTATAATATCTTAAATTCGATGATCACAACTAGCGACAGTAGGTGGCTAAACTATTATTCACAAGTCACTAATTTTCTATTTTGTAACCCTATCCAAAAGACTGTTGCTTCGTGTTCGGATGTTAACTGACCCTCAGTCTTGCGGGCCACATTTTTGCACATTGTAGACTCGGGGAAATTAATGTTTGACAGTGAATTTTATTAACATTTTGCACATTGTCGGGAAAATTAATGTTTCGCAGTGGGTTTTATTTGCACATTGTGCAGTCGAGGAAATGAATGTTTGGATCTTAACTTAAAATAGACTTATTAAAACAGATGTAGATACCTATTCAACTCCATGAAAAGGAAGCACATAGCGGGCACCGCTAGAGTCATGAGGGCGAAGGCGTTTGCTTTCGGATGCATCACCAGCAGTCCCGTACACACGATTGAAGCGAAAGTGGAGTACATCGCCAGGATTCGCCTGAAATAAATTATATGTATTATTATTTATTATACTTTAAACGAGACAATCATGTACTTATAATTATAATTGGTTTGTCAGCAGCGGCTGCAAGTAAACGATGAAATGTGAGGGTTTTGAGGGGGGCGAATACCGCGTTTTTTTTTCACTACTAAAATGACGAGCAAGAGGTTTGCCAGGTTATAATATTATTATTTATTGCTTGGTTGTGTTGAATAACATGTAAATTGGAAGTGCTTATGTTATTTTGTCTTACAGTCTACTCACACTTATTATAATAATGACTAGGATACTTAATATGTACCGTACAATAACTATGCTAAATTTAAGACATTTATCTAGTAATTAGTATCTTAGGCCTTAGCAATCACAAGCTTAATTTAGGATCATACTACGAGATATTCGTAGATCTATATCTACAAGATTATGACCGACGAGCATTATTGAAGCAAACAGTAATTTTTATTTCTAGGCGCAATAACAGTTAATGTAAATTTTGTTAGAATTTAAATGACCTTGTAAAGCCATCCTCATATACCCAAATATTTGGCACACTCTACTGCAAGAATTTGGCAGATTTTATGTTTTTAGACAAACTGCCAGAAAGAATTACCTACATTGTATATAACGATATTGCGAATCTCCATGGACGGTAATAACTTTTCATCAGGTAAACTATTTGCTCGTTTACCCCTTATTTTTGTGTTTTTTTTTAACAATATTAGCCACAAATCACGATACTATATTTTACTTTAGTACCACTTTGTATCTGCCCTAGCTATTTGTCTTTAAAATCACTTATCCATGACACAGAATACATATAAGTACAAGTACATGACGTAATATAGGTCTACCAGAATCTGATGGCAAAAAGTGAGAAAATAAATTGACTCTAGCAATACCGGGGTAATTGGAATAAAACATTTTGATCCTTATTTTTTCTTATAGCGGCTGATTCTCTGTGTTAAACATGCAAATATAAAAATTTATCAAATGATCAAGGATATTTTTTTTAAAAACCTGCTGTCAAAAATTGCCATCAGATTCTGGTAGACCTATAACTTACAATAACTATGTTTTTTTTTATGAAATAAGGGGGCAAACGAGCAAACGGGTCACCTGATGGAAAGCAACCACCGTCGCCCATGGACACTCGCAACATCAGAAGAGCTGCAGGTGCGTTGCCGGCCTTTTAAGAGGGAATACGCTCTCTTCTTGAAGGTTTGCAGGTCGTATAGGTCCGGAAATACTGCTGGTGACAGTTCGTTCCAGAGTTTTACAGTGCGCGGCAGAAAGTTACGCGAAAAACGCACGATGGAAGACTGCCACTCATCAAGGTGATGAGGATGCAGGTATATTTTTCGCGTGGGACGATGGCGAAAAGTTGCAGGTGATATGATTCCGAACAATTCCTCAGAGCACTGCCCGTGATACAACCGATAGAGGATGCAGAGTGAAGCTACATCTCGGCGTAATTCCAAGGGGTCCAAGCTGTTTGAAACACTATGGCAGTCAACAATTCGAGCGGCCCTTCGTTGGATGCGATCCAGAGGGAGCAGTTGGTATTTTGGCGCCCCTGCCCAGAGATGAGAACAATATTCCATATGAGGCCGAACCTGCGCCTTGTAGAGTAGAGTAAAGTATTTAGAATACCATTTTTTTCGAATATTTTGTAACTAATAATAAAAAGTGAAACGTGACTTTCTTACCCAAACTTCCATAACTTTATGTAGTTAGTTCTTTGGTCAATATTTTTTTTTTCTATTTTAAGGTTTTTAGGGTTCCGTAGCCAAATGGCAAAAAACGGAACCCTTATAGATTCGTCATGTCTGTCTGTCTGTCTGTCCGTCCGTATGTCACAGCCACTTTTCTCCGAAACTATAAGAGCTATACTATTGAAATTTGGTAAGTAGATGTAGTCTGTGAACCGCATTAAGATTTTGATACAAAAATGGAAAAATTATTATAAATTTTAGGGGTCCCCATAGGTACAACTGAAACAAAAAAAAATTTTTTTTCACCTAACCTATGCGTGTGGGGTATAAATAACAACACCTACTTCTTTGAGGAAGAACGAAGGCGAGAACTAGATCTCAAACGTGACCAGCTAAAAGCAAGACCGCCCGCTAATATACGATATAATTATGTAAATGGTACCCTAACTTGTGAATTCTGCTCTCGCACCTTTACTGCCAAGATTGGGTATATTAGCCATATTAGAGCAAAACATAATGATATGCATAATTAAACATAACCAAGTCACTGAAGCCGAAAACGGCTAGGTAGAGATTATTATATAGATAGGTCTTTCAAAAATCATATTGAGGTTTCTAATATCATTTTTTTCTAACCTGAATAGTTTGCGAGAGAGACTCTTCCAAATTGGTAAAATTTTTGGCCCCCCCCCCCCCCCCCCTCTAACTTCTAAAGTAGGGGCGTGATAAGTCTAAAAAATATGATGTACTTTACTATAAAAACTACCAACGAAAATTGGTTTGAACGAAATCTAGCAAGTAGTTTTTTTTTTATAAGTACGTCATAAATGGTAAACTTAATTTAACTTTCATTAAATCAACTGAGATATAAAAATAAATCAAAAACCTTTTAATTTCATAAAAATAAACCTTATTGCTGCTGCGGAACCCTTCATGGGCGTGTCCAACTCGCACTTGGCCGGTTTTTAATACAGGCGACAGCAAAAATCTATAGTCAAGGCGACAAGCAGTGGCGTAACCATACAATCTGGGCAAATTCTTTTGTTGCCTATCTGTCAAAATCGTCACTTTAATGATGCAAAAGGTACCCACAAAGTATTTTTTTAGATCATTTTTGAGCTCGCTCGGGGGCCCTGTTACCACATTTAAAATATCATTAATATTTTATTTATTTAATATGACCGCAGTGGCAGGAAACAACAAGATAAAAATAGTACCTAAATAGGTAAACACATGTTGTTAATTGAAAATTAACATGAAATATTAACAAGTGTTACATGATAATGTGAGCTAAAGATAATTATCACTGAAGGCTGAATAACAAGTAGTAAAGTACTAAGTGCCTAGTCTATTTGTGTTAAGAAGACAGTGAAACATGAATTTAAATGTCAAAATTTACTACATAATATTACAACCTCTGTGGCTCAGTTGGTGGGCTGTTGGTAGCTCAAGCCGGGGGTCGCGGGTTCGAATCCCGCCGACGGAACAAAAAGTTTTCAAAGTTCCTGGGTCATGGATGTGTATTAAAATATATGTATCATATAATAAAAATCTTAAATATATGTATAGTTTAAAAGTATTAAATATATTTCCGTTGTCTGGTACCCGTAACACAAGTCCTTCAGGTACTTAGCACGGGGCCACCGCCAGACTGACGTGGTGTGAAGCGCCCATAGATATTATAAAAAAAAAAAAAAAAAAAATCACACAAGCTGTGTTATTGCTTATTAGTTATTATGTACACAGCTTGTGTGACTGATAAACCTAAGAAAGTCGTAAGAAAAGGATGTAATTTAGTTTTTCTAAGATTAGTTAATACTGATCTAAGAAAAACAAATTCACTTGCTTCTTAACATGAACGGACTATAATTTAGTTATTACAAATTACGTCTTTGATGAGGGTAAGGTGACTGAAGGGTTGAAAATTAACCAGGAAGTATTGCAATCTAGAACACTATAAGATCAATCTCCAATTTTAACACTTAAGTGCTGCTTAAAATATCACATAAATGATCAGTTTTATTGAAATGGAGTGAATATGAAATGAAGGGTGAATTATATCACTATTGGTTTTGTTAATGTTTAGTGTCCTACAACAAATTTACCTGTTTCCTCCGAAAAACTTTGGGAAATATCTCTTAGGAAGGAACATTGCAAAAGCAGCCATGAAGACCCACAGTATTGCTAACTCATCGAGAAGTTGCCCTATGAAATTATAAAACATGTTACTAGTTTTATCTAGTTGTGTCACAGGAAATAGTTTAATGTGTTTTAAGGAAATAAAAATTATAAGGAAGTAGGCATAAATTACTACATATTAATATAAGGAATTATTTTTTAATATTTTTTTCAACATAATATGAAGATCATCATCCTGTTTTATTATTCAATAATGTTAATGAATCAGATATTTATAAATAATATTATGTTCTATAAGTTTTGAATGGTTTAAGTTAAATCTTACTATTGCTTGAATATTTATTTATTATAGTTAAATTAACTTACCAACTAGACTGAGTGTTGCGTGAAAATAAGCCGAACTAAGGCCCACCACCATCAGCAATACCCAAAGAATATTTATTGCAGGATTAAACGATCGAGCGTAGCCTTGGAACAGATGTATCAAAACCGGGGGAAACAAGAAAAATAGAACGTTGCTTATCTGAAAAAAGAAACGATTGCTTTAGTACGCACTAGTTACGGTTCTTGACTGTCTCACAAAAATTACTTACTGTGTTAACGAATTCTGCAATCATTGGAGAAATAGAATAGTTGGATTCACACCAATCCACAGGAGAACTACCACGTTCCAAATGCGACCACATTTTGGTTATTGTTCTTTGTTTTCGAGCAGTGTTTTTAGTCGTCAACAAATACTATGTTAGATTTTTTATGATCACAAAAATGATGGACACTACTTGTGTTAAATTCTATTTGTTTTGTTTCTTCCTTTGAAATTTTCTGTGACTTATTAATTACGAAAATTTTGTTTTTATTGAGAGCAATGAAACAAACGTGCACTCACTTCCTAATCTTCCAATACAATTTGACGCATGGGGGTGACAACTGACAAATGACACATATGACCAGTGTTTCCACTATAATGATTTCGTTTCCCCACGCCTCAATTCAGATTTCCCCTTTTTAAGACCTTTTTCCCCTAAAAATTATTTTGTTGTAGTTTTAAGTATTGGCACTAGTGTATTAACTAAAGAGACTTTATCTTTTTTCATCTATAGCCTGCCCACTTACGCCTCTGGTAATACTAAAATAATATTATATTATTTACACTTAAATTTCCAAAATATTTCAGGCTAGATTTTATATTATGTAGACGGGCCTCGGTCCCCCACACATTCCCACCACTGTATCCCCTGTGTCGGTAGGATCTACAGCAGTATCCAACCACGAAAACCTATTAATATGATCTCAGGGAGCCCGAGGGACATGCTAAAGCTGTCTTGAAACCGGCAACGAAATTAATCAGAAAAAAAAAATGAGAAGTAGGAAGAATTCCAGTTTCTCTAGGTTTTACATTTGATTTCCCGCAATTTCTCCTTTTATAGTCTTTCCCCGTTTTTCTTCCCCTCTGGACCCTAATTTCCCCTCAAAAGGGGGATTTCCCCTCATTGCGGAAACACTGCATATGACATATTACATTGTTGGTAAAAAAAAATATTTGTATGGAGCATGCTGCCATCTTACAAATAATACAACAAACTTTTTCCGTTGATACCTCTAAATGCCACTAGATGGCAAAATATAGACAAATTACGTATTGACATTTATCCAATGTAGTCTTATATTTATCTTTCATCCGTTGACGAAAATTTTCACTTTCCCTTGGATCGTGACATCTGTCAAAAATAGAAATCCAACACAAGCAAAAAAAAAAAAATGGCGCCCGACCTTACCCCCTTTTTACAAATAATATAATATTTTTACATCCAAACCATATTTTATGTTTGTGTGAAAAACATTAACAGCTATGTTAAATTTTTTATCTATCAAGGCATCATAATATAGTATTTAGTCTGATTTAATATTCTTTTCACAAGTATATATTTTAAAAAATATTTTTCTGACTGTTTCACATGAAATAAGTTAATATTTTGTTATAATCTTGTAGCAGTACACGTTCGTCGCCGATTGAAACAAAGAAAACTACGCTCTGAAAAGAGCGCCCGCCGTCTTTGTATACGTTCGTAGAAGATTGAAACACAGAAGAAAATCGTTCTGCAAAGAACGCACGTTCGTATACATGACAAAAGAAACAATAACCGCCACGGAGGCGGCCTGTCCGTGTAATATTAAGTGCATGTGCACCGGACATGAACCGGCCCTGAAAAGGGCGTTTTTCTAATAAGAATTCTTCGCAACACTTCACTACGCGTCTTCACATCGAGGCTACGTCGAGCGAGGAATCTTCGCAGCGTAGCTACAGTCTTCATGGCGTTTGCAGAGCTTCAGGTCTTCACAAAATGGCGGCACAAGTACTATTATTACCGGCGCGGCGGCGAGCGACAGCGAGACGACGTCGGTATGGAGCGCGCACGCGAACTAATTTCGCGCTCGCTATGTCTTCTCACACCTGGCCCTGGATGGTGGGCCTGGGTGGGGGAACATGACCAGGGGCTAGGCCCCTCTACATGTAGAGTTCCTTTAATGAAACGCACCAGGTACTGGTACCGTGGTGCGATAGAGTGTACTGTTTTTAAGGGATAAGGCCCCGCGGTAAACGCAGGGCAAACCCAAGGGCCTGGTTAAGACCAGGGGGTGTTGCGGCTAGGGGCCGAACTCGGCCGGGACAGGTAGGGTCCCGGCGGCGCACGAGGGTCCCCGCCCAGGGAGCGGAGATGACGTGTATGGGACCACTCCCACGCGCGCCGTCTTTCCACTACGCTGTGGGCCAGACCGAGCTGGGGGTAGAGTGTGGGGGAGAGAGACTTCCCGGAACCCTGGCTTTTGATGCCGGGGGGGGGAGGACACCGAGGGGTCGGCGGTAATGGCAATAGGGCTGCCACTCGCCAGGCCCCTGGTGCCACTCGAAAATATGGTAGAGACCGCGCTGGGTTTAAGGGCCCAGCGCTGTGGGGGCGGGTTGGGGGTCTGCATCTGTTGATGCAGCTGCCGGAGTGATGCGGGGCGCTGTGGCGCTCATCCGCACGGCTCCTCCTCTTCGGGGGCGCTGCGGTGGGCGGCGCAGTTCTCCCTCCTCCGTGGGGATGGTATCCCGGGGGAGCAGCAGACGGTCGGGTGGGCGAGCGTGCCAAGGAGCCAGGTCCTCCAGCTCGACCAGGCTCGAGGCATCAGCACACCGGAAGAGGTTGGAGGAGAGCCTAGAGATGAATTGCTCTACGCTCTCCATCCTGAGGTCCCGGGCGATGGTGGTGTTGCGGACATAGCGCGGCGCCCCGACAACGCGGCGCAGCACCCTGTTCTGCTGCCGCTGGAGCAACTGTCGTCGCGTCACAGACAGCAGCTGGTACCAGGCAGGGGCCGCGTATGTCAGGCGTGAGCGCACGTATGTTTTGTAGAGCGCCAGCCGCATGTTGGTGGGGATCTGCGGGGCAGCGAAGAGGCTGCGGAGGCAGGCCGCGGCGCCACGTGCGCCAGCGACGACTTGATCACACTGGGCGTTCATGTTCAAGTGGCGATCTAGCGTGACGCCCAGGTACTTGGCCGTCCTGCGCCACGGGATCTCGCAGTCATCTATTTTCAGAGGAGCCGGTAACCTCAACTTCCTGGTAACGGCGAGCGCTTGCGACTTACTCGCGTTGACGGAGAGTCGCCACTTGCTCAGCCACTCAGGAAGGAGGTCCAGCGTCCTCTGAACTTTGATGGCTGCATGTTCCAGGGTAATGGAGGAGGCGATGAATGCCGTATCGTCGGCGTACAGCGCCGCCATGGTTGCGGGATGAGTGGGGATATCGCTCCCGTAAAAATTGTAGAGCCCAGGGGAGAGGACCCCCCCCTGGGGGACGCCAGCGGTGATGGGATGCTCCTCCGATAGGACTCCATCGACCTTTACCCGGAACGTCCTGCCGGTCAGGTATGAGGCTATGATCCGGACGATGAAACCGGGCACCCCAGCTTTAATAAGCTTGTAAATCAGCCCGTCGTGCCAGACCGAGTCGAAGGCCTTTTGCATGTCGAGGAAGACGGCCACGCTGGAGTTCCTCTTGTTTGCAGCGGCGGTGAGGTGATGGACCACTCTGACCAGCTGAAGGGTGGTACTCAGCTGGGAGCGGAATCCAAATTGTTCCTTCCGAGGAGGAAGGTAGAGGTTAAGGTGTTGTAAGAGAAGGATCTCGAATGTCTTAGATAGAGTAGACAGGAGGGTGATGGGGCGATAGCCTTCAGGGCGTCTAAGGTTCTTGTGCTGCTTAGGTATCGTGATAATTAGCCCCATCTTCCAGGATTGAGGGAAGTGGCCGGTCCTGACGATCCCGTTGTAGAGACGGGTGAGGGCGGCCACTGTGCGGAAGGGGAGATGCCGGAGGGCGGAGTTGGGGATTCCGTCTGCTCCGGGGGCCTTGCGGGGTTTAAGTCGAGATATGATCTTTTTAACTTCTCGCGGTGAAAATGAGAAGTTCGGGATGTCTGAGGGGGAAGGAGGGGATTGAAGGAATTGCCTTACCTCCTCGGATATTGCAGCAGCGTGGTCCGTCGCCGTGGTGGGCAGGGGGGAGAATTGCCGCTCCAAGTGTGATGCATGTATCTCAGCTCGGTCTTCGGCTCGGTATCGTGGGTTTCCGTCATCGTCCAGTAGAGGTCTTGTCGGGGCTGTGGTGTGGGTGAGGGTGCGGCACAGGCGGTGCAGTGACTGCCAGTCCTCGCCAGCTTCCAGGATGCGCCGGGACCAGTCGGCGGCGTTCTGATCGCGCATCTCAGTCTTCACCCTTTCAGTAAGACGATTGAGCTCAGTCTTTAACTGGGGGCATCGGGTCGTCTGCCAGCGCCTACGCAGCTTCTTCTTCTCCTTGATGAGGTCGGCGATGTGGCGTGGCAGGGCGTCTCTCTTGCGGCTGTGGCCTGTGGTCGGCTGTGAGGCCGCTTCCATGGCCGAGGTGATGGCGGCGGTGATCTGCTGCGACAGATTTTCTACATCTTCCTCAGAGATCACCGGAAAATTAGGGGTAGAGCAGTGAAGGTGCTGGGAGAACACCTCCCAGTCGCGGGCAGGGCGCGGCGGCGGCGGTGGGATGGCCACGGGCGCAGCACTGATGGTCGCAAGTACTGGGAGGTGGTCGGAGCCTAGGGCCTCCTCGAGTACCTCTTGGTCGAAGTTACCCGGGAGGCGGGATGTGATGGCTATGTCCAGCACGTCCGGGGAGTGAGTGGGGCGCTCAGGGTAGTGGGTTGGTACGTAGGTACCCACTACATTGTAGCCTGTGCTCTCGGAGTCGGCAAAGAGGCGGTTGCCGTCTATGTTGGAAGTCCGCGAGCCCCAGCCAGGGTGTTTGCAGTTAAGATCCCCCGCGATCACAGTCGGCTCTTCTGATAGGAGCCGGTGGATCTCGGAGGTATCAAGTCGCATCTGCGGAGGCTTGTAGCAGGCATAGATGTGGGTGCGAGTAGAGCCGAGCATTAGCTCGATGCCGAGAGCATAAAAAGATGCTACATCGGGGTTGGGTAGCAGCTGGTGGAGGAGGCTGCGCTTGGCGAGGACCGCCAGGCCTCGGCAGGCGGCAGCTCCGCCCAGGTAGTCCTGTCTATACGTGTGGAACCCAGGTATAGACAGGCGGTCATGGGGGGTGAGATGAGTCTCACTGAGGAGGGCAACGTCGACTTCATAAGACCTGAGGAGGTGCTGAAGGAGTTGCCTCTTCCCAAGGATCCCTCGGGCGTTCCAGTGGACCACCCTTAATGTTTTGTTGGCGGGCTGGTCCATCGGGAAATTATTGCAGTTAGTATGGCAGCTCCTGCGGGGAAGGTCTGCAGGAGGGTGGTGAAGGTGTCCTCCCCGGCTTGGATCCTAGAGAAGGTGTCCATGGCCAGGGAGAGCAGCTGCTGGATGAGCTGGCAGGTTGTCATCTCGCTGAGGTCGGTGCCCGTCTGACTACGCCCCTGTGCGGGTGTAGAGGCGCCGGGGGCACGAGTCACAGGAACAGTGTGGTCCCTGTTGGGGGCCCTTGCGGCACGCCCTCTTGAGGCCGGGCGGTGTGCAGATGCGGTGTCGGCCGCGGGGGCTGCGGTGGCAGCGCCCCTGGCGGCCCTTGTTGCGGTGGTGTCCTCTACGGGCGCCCGGGGGGCGCGCGGGGTGCGCGGGGCGCGCGGGGTGCGCGAGGGGCGTTGCGGCCGCGGGGGGGCCGCGGTGATGTCATCGCGGTCGGATGCTGAGGGCGCTGCCGGCTCAAATTCAGAGTCCGTGGCTGCGGCCGAGGTAGAGGTAGGCTTGACCCTCTTCCTTATGCGCACCCTCTTCTTCTTCGGCCGTTGCTCAGGGGCCGAGGGGGTGCGGCGGGGGGTGGGGTCGTTGGCCTCCGCCATAAGTGAGGTGGCGGTAGGCGGGGGCGGAGGCATCTCCTGCTCCGGAACTGATGGCTCGAGGTCTGGGCGGCTTGGGCGGGTAGGGCGGGCGGCACCGGTTCGAGACACCGTGCCAGCCTGCCTGTTGCGCGCCTCCGCAATATAGACGGGGCACTTTTTGCTGTTGGCCGCATGCTGCCCTTTGCAGTTGGCGCACGTCGGCCTCGCGGTGCGGGGGACGGGGCAGTCTCTGGCGAGATGCTCTCCTGCACAGCGCACGCAGGTCAGGGGTCGGTGGCAATTCTTACTGGAGTGTCTGAATTGCTGACACCTGTGGCATTGGGCGGGGTTGCCTCTACCCCGCCAGGCGGTGATCTTGACTCCCGGCATGTAGAGTAATTCAGTTACGTCATAAATGCCGGGAGTTAGGTCCGGAGTCCTGGTGATGAGAGCGAAGAAAATGCAACCAGGTCTGTCTGCCCTCGCAGACACCTTGGTCACATGCTCCGCTGTGTAGCCGAGGTCCGCTAGCCCTGCTACCACGTCCTCTGGTGTTGTGTTAGTAGGTAGTCCTGAGATGCCCACTTTTAGTGCTCTCTCTTCCGGTAAGGAATATGAGAACCAGCTGATGCCATCTAGCTGGTTCAGGTACCGCTCAACGGCGCGGTATTCCCCCTCGCTGCGGGGGGAGAAGCGGACTCCTGCGCCGTAGGGTTTAGCATTGGGCACGTGTCCCAATATCTCCTTTAATTTCTTGAAATGATCTACCCAGCCATCTAGTTTTTCAACAACTAGCGGGGGGTAGCGGGGAGGTGGGGGCGGCGGCGGTGACGCACGCGCTGGAGCAGCGGGGTCAGTTTCCATCGGGGTGGTGCGGGGGGCAGCGGGTCTCGAACTCACCTCCGCGTACGATACCTGACGGTCGGTACGTTTCGCAGGGGGTGAGACACTCGATGCGGCTTCCGGTCGGGGTCTCTTGGCGGCAAGTGCGGGGAAGGGGGGCGGGGGGGGCATATCCCCCGCCGGTGATGTCACCAGGGTTGTGCCCTGTCGCGGGTCTTGCACCATGGTGGCTTGGTCCGCGCCTTGCACCATAGGGTGCGGCGCTGCGGTAGGCAGGGGCGAGAGGGCAGGGTGCCCGCGGGGTGCGGAGGCCACTATGTGGACTTCCGGTGGTGGCGAGGCCGGCGAAAAACCGGTAGTGCCGGTATCGTGAGGCCCGCACGGTACGCACGGCCGGTGGGCCAGCGCGGGGAAGGGGGCCTGCGGTGCGGGGGGTGCAGTCAGGTGAGTAGTGTCACGTGACTGCATCGGTGGCGCCGCACGCGGCTCTGCGGCGAAACTATCGCGCGGAGGAGAGCCGCGCACGGGGCAAAGGTCGCGCGGGGGTGACGTCGGTGCGGAGCGAGTGTGCCTCGGTGGGGAGGCGGGTGCGGCACGCAGCTCACGCATTTGCGGAGCTTGCGTTGGGCGTTGCTCGCGCGGCTGTTGAGCCTGCGATGAGCGGGGGTCACGCGGGTGTGTCACCTGCGTAGGGCGGGGGTCACGCGGCGGGGCCTGCGCGACATTTTTCCGGTTTTCTCGCGGCGGGGAGGCCGGCGAGGAGCGAGGAACGCTGTCTGGGGCGCGGGACGGGCCCGCGGTGACGACTTCACGTCGCATGGGGTGGGTCGAGGGGTGGCGGGGGCCACTCTCGGCATTCGGGCGCTGGGTGTGCGCCGAATCCTGCTCGGCAGGGCGGGACGGGACCCCGGACTCACGGCGGGACATCGTCGAACATTGGGGCGGGGGTGTGGCATCACTACCCCGCGGTAATGTCGACGGTTGCCGGCCGTGGGCGGTATCCGCGCCGCCACTGCTGGATCCAGCGGTTGCTGGGCGGTGTACGCGGTCGGGGGCCGAGCGGGAGCTGGACCTCGACGAGGTCGTGCTCCGGGACGACGATCCCGAGGCGTCGCGGGAGCGGCCGCGCGGGTCGCGGCTCATGGGCCGCGGTTCGCGATCGGCCATTATTAGGAAACTACACTCACAAGTGTCACTGTCACATTACGGCTATATATAGCGAGCACTATAGTATTTAAGAGGCGTACTTACGTACTGGTCCGGTGGTCACAAACACTGAGTGTACACACTTCGCCAACGAACGCACAACACTCAGGGTAGCTGGCTCTCCGTGACCCCAACGCCGGAAAAGCGATTCCAGCGGGAGATCAGGGGCAGGGCAGCACCCAGCAAAGCGACAATCCGTCCACTATTTCGCGAGAAATAGCGGTTGGATGTGTCGACTGCTTATGGGCTTATAGAAAGCCTGTCACTGCAATCCAAGTAGGGTCCAAAGCACTGCATCCACAGGTACGAGACACTGCATCCACAGGTGAATCACAACTCGGACGGGATCGGCACGGTCGCACAATTCGCGGGACGGCTACGACGTACGGAGGGACCTCAACGTACGGAGCACGAAGAACACGAGTTGCGCGGGTGAGAGCCAGGACGATCCCTAATTTCGCGGGCCGCGAGATCCCGTATTTATACTCGAGCGACGACAGCGCCGCGAACCGCGGCGCAGTGATTCTCCCGCGCAGCCAATCACGATCGATCTTTTGTTAATATTTTTATTCCTTTCTAATAGTTTTCTCTTTCTGCCTTTGTGAATATTTTTTATCTCTTTCTTTATGTCTCTCTCTAAATTGTAACAGCCAATAGAAATTAATCTTTTAACTTTTGTACAGTTTTAGAATAATAATAATTATGTAAAATTTTGTATATAAGCAGCACAAATCTCTCAATAAACCACTTCAGTTCACCACAGTAAATCGAGTTTTACTCTTTACTCCTCCGACCTCTAGTGAACTCTTAGAGAGACCAACCGGTCCTCTAAACTGGTGACCCCGTGAACAACAAGCAACCTCTGCAAGACGAATCTCTGCTGGAAGAAACTCTGCTAAGAGGAAACGCTGCCCTAGGAAATTCTGCTCGACGACGCTGCACCTCGAATCGCTGCACCACAATGGAAAACAGAGGCGAATCCCTGCCCGAAACCTCGGCACTCACCAGCAACCCGGCGACGTCACCGTCATCACAGGAAATCGCCGGCATTGCCCTGTCAATGCGAATTCCACCGTTCTGGAGGGACAAACCCAGGCTCTGGTTTGTTACCTTCGAAGCAGCCACCAGCAGCCTACAGAAGAACCAAAGCCAGCTCTCCCAGATGGTCATCGCTCGTCTAGAAAAGGAGGACATCGAACAGATCGCCGACCTACTATACAACCCGCCAGAGAAGAACGAATACCAAGCCCTCAAGGACCGGCTCATCTCCGCATATGAAGAATCTGACAGCCGGCAGTTTCAACAGCTGCTGTCAGACATGGAACTGGGAGACCAAAAACCGTCGCAATTATTACGACGTATGCGAAACCTGGCTCGCAACAAGGTCCCCGATTCTACTCTACAACTCATGTGGGCCAATCTCCTCCCTACAAATATTCGCTCCGTCCTGGCCGTCAGCGAAACATTCCAGTCGAAGACCACACTCGACGAGCAAGCTGCGCTGGCCGACAAAATAATGGAGCAGTCACATGTAAATACTGTAAATAGCATCTCAAGTCATCGTGTAAATAACTCATCATCAACATCATCAAACGTCGAGTGCCTGCTCATCGAAGAAGTCCGCAAACTGTCGCTAGAGGTCGCCGAACTGAAAAAACAACAGTACAACAATAATAATTATAGAAGAGGACACTATCAACGCACAAGATACAGATCGACATCCCGATTCCGTCAGCGGTCAACTTCGCGTCCACGGTCTGCATCACCATCGCCTTTCTGCTATTACCACAGCAGATTCGGAAAAGAAGCGAGAAAATGTACACAACCGTGTACATTCAACAACAAGTCGGAAAACTAGACAGAACGTTGGCAGCGGCGGAATCCGGCGTTCACAACAAACAATACCGCCTATTCGTCACGGACAAGACCACGAATCTCACTTTTTTGGTAGACACGGGTGCCAATATATCCGTCATACCGAAAAAGAAAGGCGTACATCTTCAGCCGCTACCTTTTCAACTCTACGCCGCCAACAACACCATCATACCGACATACGGCGAAAAAACACTAGAGCTCAACATCGGACTTCGCCGACCTTACAAATGGAAGTTCATCGTCGCCGCAGTATCGAAGCCAATCCTTGGTGCCGACTTCCTGCAACACCACGAACTGATTGTCGACTTAAAAAATCGAAGACTCGTCGACGGGAGAACAAGTCTGCACATCAACGCACCTGGACGCTACACGGACGTACCTACTGTCCGTAGTGTCGACAGCACGCAGTCGTACCACGACATACTAGCAGACTTCCCCGGCATAACACGATTAACTGCGATGAACATCACGCCGAAACACAACGTCGAACATTTCATCGAGACGTCCGGGCCACCACTACATTGTCGAGCCCGACCACTACAACCGCATCGCTACAATCAAGTCAAGAAAGAATTCGAAAATATGATGCAACAAGGTCTCTGTCGTCCCAGCAAAAGCGCCTGGTCTTCTCCGCTTCACGTCGTACCGAAAAAGAACGGCGACATAAGGGTGTGCGGCGACTACCGACGACTAAACGCAGTTACAAAGCCCGACCGCTACCCTATTCCCCGACTACGAGACTTCACTTTTCAACTCGCCGGAAAAACTATATTCTCGACTATCGACTTGAACCGAGCATACCAGCAGTTGCCTGTCCACGAAGAAGATATCGAGAAGACAGCTATCATCACACCATTCGGCCTATTTGAGTTCCCGAGAATGTGTCCCGGCCTTAGAAACGCAGGCCAGACATTCCAACGTTTCATACACGAAATACTACAAGGCTACGACTTCGTATTTTCGTTCATCGACGACTTGTTGATCGCATCAAGCAGCGAAGAAGAACATCGCCAACATCTGCGGTGTGTTCTTCAACGCCTAGAAGAAAACGGAATCACTATCAACCCAGCAAAATGTGTACTCGGAAAAAACGAAGTTAAATTCCTCGGCTTCAGCGTAAACAGCGACGGGATCAAGCCGCCACAAGATAAATTACAAGCAATCGAAGATTTTCCATTACCGAAGAATATAGAAGAACTACGACGATTTCTCGGTATGCTAAATTTCTACCGAGACAGCATTCCGAACGCCGCTACAATTCAAGCTCCGCTACACGCATACTTACACAATGCGAAAAAGCGAGACAAAACACCGATCGAGTGGAACGAAACGTCGAAAGAAGCATTCATGGCGTGCAAAAATAGCATTAAAAACGCTGTTTTGCTTGCCCACCCGAATCACAAAGCACCGATCGCAATATTCTCCGACGCCTCGGACACCGCAGCGGGAGCAGTCATACAACAATATTACAACAACAAGTGGCAACCACTCGGCTACTTCTCGAAGAAATTTACTACAGCGCAGACGAAGTACAGCACCTATGATCGCGAACTTCAAGCTATCTACATGTCAGTAAAATACTTCAGAAAAATATTCGAGGGCCGAGAACTCATCATATTCACCGATCACAAGCCATTGACATTCGCCCTACAGAAGAAAACATCGACATCGGAAACTCCAAGAAGAACTCGGCAACTACTTTTCATCTCCGAGTTCACGCACAACATTCGTCATATTAGCGGAAAAGATAACATCGTCGCAGACACATTCAGCCGCATCGAAACTATCAACACGCCGTCAGCTGTAAACTACGAAGAGTTATCTCGCGCGCAAGAGCGAGATAGCACGCTACCTACACTATACAGTCAAGAAAACTTAAGTTTCAAAACAACTACGCTACCCAACTCCGATATCAAGATAGTATGCGAAACATCAACTAAATACGTTCGTCCGTACATTCCGCAAGACTTTCGACGCGCCGTGTTCGACTCAATTCACAACATCAGTCATCCCGGAACAAAAGCATCAAGAAAACTCATCGCACAAAAGTTCTTCTGGCCGTCTATGAACTCCGACATAAGCGAGTGGACGAAAACCTGCATACAGTGTCAGCGAAGCAAAATACAACGTCATACATCGAGCGCCGTATCGACATTTCCACAAGTCGATCGTTTTCAACACACGCACATCGACATCGTCGGACCGCTACCTACAACATCGACTGGTCATAGATACCTACTTACTATGATCGACCGCTCGACAAAATGGCCTGAAGCTGTACCGCTCACCGAGATCACCGCCGAAACTGTCGCAAGAGTATTCTACGAGCAATGGATAGCAAGATTCGGTTGTCCGACTACAATAACAACCGATCAAGGACGCCAGTTCGAGAGTCAGCTGTTCGTCAACTTAACACGTTGTATGGGAATCGAAAAAACCCGTACAACGCCGTATCACCCGCAATCTAACGGCATGATCGAGCGCTGGCATCGAAGTCTCAAGAATTCACTAAAATCAAGACTTATCAATAGCAATACATCGTGGATCGACGAGATACCTACAGTTTTACTAGGACTGCGCGCCGCCATACGTGAAGACACCGGAGTCAGCGCCGCAGAATTAACCTACGGCCGTAACTTACGATTACCGGCCGACTTCTTCGAAACAACATCATCATCATCAGCATCGAGCCCAGATCATACATACATCGAGCAACTACGAAAAAACATCAACTCTCTCAAGCCGAAAAACGATGTACATCGCCACGGTAATCAACGCAACATCTTCATACATCGTGATCTACTTACGTGCGAATACGTATTTTTACGTAACGACGCCGTAAGGAAACCACTTCAAACACCGTACGACGGGCCGTACAAAGTCCTTCGACGAGAAGAAAAATATTACGTCATACAGCTACCCGATCGCACAACAACAGTGTCCATCGATCGTTTGAAGCCCGCCTACATACTGAGTGAAGATTACCTCGGCGAGTCAACGAGCAATGTACAACAGTCACCGGTAATTACCAACTTACCAAATACCTCAAACAATTTACCTGTTACCTTACCTCAACTTACCGATAATTTACCTCAAGTTACCTCATTACCTTTACCCGTTACCTCATTACCTTTACCTGTTACCTCAAAACCATTACCAAGTGCAACACCAGTCAAGCAGAAGACACCAGCAAGTCCAGCACAGAAGACAACAAGAACGGGCCGTGCCGTCAGACTGCCGGTGCGCTTCGCTTGAGGGGGAGCACTGTAGCAGTACACGTTCGTCGCCGATTGAAACAAAGAAAACTACGCTCTGAAAAGAGCGCCCGCCGTCTTTGTATACGTTCGTAGAAGATTGAAACACAGAAGAAAATCGTTCTGCAAAGAACGCACGTTCGTATACATGACAAAAGAAACAATAACCGCCACGGAGGCGGCCTGTCCGTGTAATATTAAGTGCATGTGCACCGGACATGAACCGGCCCTGAAAAGGGCGTTTTTCTAATAAGAATTCTTCGCAACACTTCACTACGCGTCTTCACATCGAGGCTACGTCGAGCGAGGAATCTTCGCAGCGTAGCTACAGTCTTCATGGCGTTTGCAGAGCTTCAGGTCTTCACAAAATGGCGGCACAAGTACTATTATTACCGGCGCGGCGGCGAGCGACAGCGAGACGACGTCGGTATGGAGCGCGCACGCGAACTAATTTCGCGGGCCGCGAGATCCCGTATTTATACTCGAGCGACGACAGCGCCGCGAACCGCGGCGCAGTGATTCTCCCGCGCAGCCAATCACGATCGATCTTTTGTTAATATTTTTATTCCTTTCTAATAGTTTTCTCTTTCTGCCTTTGTGAATATTTTTTATCTCTTTCTTTATGTCTCTCTCTAAATTGTAACAGCCAATAGAAATTAATCTTTTAACTTTTGTACAGTTTTAGAATAATAATAATTATGTAAAATTTTGTATATAAGCAGCACAAATCTCTCAATAAACCACTTCAGTTCACCACAGTAAATCGAGTTTTACTCTTTACTCCTCCGACCTCTAGTGAACTCTTAGAGAGACCAACCGGTCCTCTAAAATCTACACGACAGAACCCTAGTGCAGACCCACAGAAATACAATTCATCGTAACAACTTGAGATGTTTATAAAAACAGGTAATAAATATGACCCGAAAAAAATGGGTTTCGTATTACCCACAAGCAAACTTCGTCATTAGAGCTTTACAAATAAAGTTCAAAATGGCCGCGGCCGGCAGAATATAGCCGTTACCTGCGAACTTTTATCTCAATTGTTTTAGTTTGGTTTTAGTAACGTAAGGCATACTATCGATATAAATCGTCTTGTAGACGATGTGTAATAACTTCCATAAGCGTTTTAAGTAATTAATTTACAAATATATGAAGCAAATTGCGTTCAAATCACATAAATCACACACAACTTTTCGAGTGTAACCTAGAAATTATTACGATGTATTTCTTGCAAATGATTGATGAACTTGTTAAGTGGTAACTGGTATCCGATGGTTCCTGTAATCAAACCGATCGACACAAGCTTCGTTTGAACTTTGAAATTTCGAAATCACGTCGAACTTCGAAGATACCGATATACCCGTGACCTCAGACATTTTATTTGGTCTGAGCCCCTGACTTCACTGTTATTTTGGATGTGACGAAGGAGGTAATTAAAATGAACCATTAAGTAAATCAGCTATCACCAACCCGCGGCCGCGGGTCGCATGCGGCCCGCTGGGACTTTATAAGTGGCCCGCGTTAATATAAGTGGGCCTTGTTAATATGAGTGACCCGCGTAGTTAAAATTATTAATTAATTATTTAATCGTCGTGAAAATCTTGAAATTTTTCAGTTTAGTTCATAAACCTGCGCCAACTTTTGGGTGTTGAAATGGCTTGAGGAGGGATGTTTTGGGTGAAAAAACCCCCCGTACCACTCCCGGCTAAGGTTTAGAAACCTACGTCAATTAAATGTTGGTGACATGGGTTGAGGAGGGTTGTTTTGGGTGAGAAAAACTCCTACTTACCGTTTCCACCGCCAGGAAACTCTCCGTTTAGAAGAAATTCGCATTTAAGATTTTCGTAATCTTCAGATAAGATCATCTGTTTTCTGATGTTTACGAAGTGTTTTTAAGGCATCCCAAGGCTGTGATGAGTGGGGGATGATTATTTTATAATTCCAAAACTATATAATTCAAGGTTTCTTGATAAAAATTAAGAAAATTATCAAAATCCACTACTGTATTAGTAATTGTATGGGTTTAGACTTTAGCGACTTTGGCTAATAACCTGCCACCCGCACTAATATTTGGTTTCTTCTTCTCCTTCTTTTTCCTTTTATTCGCCTGGGATTTGTCACTTGGCATTTCTTTGACGTTCCGTTAAGGATAACAATTTAAGTAGGTAATGTGTCCGATCCTTTAATGTCATGAATCTCATGATGTATGGCATATTTTATCGACAAATTAGCTCTCAAAATTTTTTGGTTCAAAAAAATTTGTTGTCTGGAAGAAACTGCTTAAAGCAGTAAGACCGCCTTTTTGCTCAATTTTGTAATTTTTATACTTTTTTTGTTGTTATTTCTTTTGTTTTTTGTCTCTTTTATGTGTTTTTATGTATTTTCTTTTTTGTGTGTGCAAATAAAGAATTTATTATTATTAGGTATTATTATTATTAGGTATTATTATTATTAAATATAATGTAGATTGTAGGGCTTGTCTAACTTAAAATGACGCGCCCCTCCCTCGTATTCTACGTACAAAATTTTTCATTTCAAGTGCGATAAGGCTATAAAATTTAAATGAACGTGGGTGGTGGCACTGCTCGTAAAGGTGAACTGTCAAAAATGGCGTTTTTGTATGATGGCAGCGTAAGTTCCTTTTTTCGCCACGTTCATTTAAAGCCTTGTTTCAAATTAGACAAGCTCAAGGATACTATATAATATATCGATAATATGTTGATATTATTATGTCGATAATACATTTTCATCACTAGCCACTACATTTGACAGTGACATGCTATCTGACAGATATACTTTTTAACAGTACTAATATTATACAAAGAGCTTCAGTAGAAATGCCATTATATTTAAAATTCTTTTAAAACATTATTTTATTATTTATTCACGAATTTCAAGGCTGGGTCATCCCATGCATTGCTGCTTAACAATACCTGACACCTAACTTACATAATACAATATTCTCATGTGCTTGCCAGTTACCGACCGTGACAAAATGCGTAAAATATATTTAATAGAATGTGCACATTGCACTAATCAATTAAATAATTGTGACAAACCGCGAAAGGTTTGAGCACTTCATCGTTTCGGCGACACAGTACATTTTTGTATTCTACAAGTATATTACATTGATACACGTAACACGACGAAGCAGCATAGCCATACCGATTGAATATTTGTTACATTATACGTCTTTTTGGAACTCAAATTTCTGTGCTTTTATGCTCCTAATTTAAAATTAATCTGAATGTAACAATGCTGTTGTCTAACAATTGCGATTATTCAGGTGGGTCATATCTGAGGTATAATGTAAGCTATACACGCTACGGTCTACCGGAGAGGTCCATCTGTGCAGGTATGCCCAGTTCCGTCTTTACCATAAGGGCACACGGGCCCGTGCTCAGGGCCCCCACTCTCAGGGCGCCCCTTCAATTTCTGGCACACATTTATTCTCGAAACATTTTTGTCGGACACATTACTTTATTTTGCAAATTAGTAACCTTAAAAAAAGGTCCGAGGGCTGCCTGAAAAGTTTGCGGCCTAACATTTTATTTTCCGACTTCAAAATACCGTAAAATAATAATAATAAAAAAACATGATCTCAACACCAAGTCTGAATCAATATTATAATTTTTAAAACACGCTTGACAAATTCAAGTTTCGATCTTAAAGACGATGCAAAGTACCAATAATAGTGTCATAATGTGAGGATGCATGGTGTATTGGTAGTGATGATAATGATGAATTCACTCCAAGGCACTAATTCCTGGCTTCAACAAGAAACTATCAGAATTAGTGCTCACCTTGGGTAGGAACCAATTAAGAATCCTTACCAGAAGCCTAACTGGGCACTGCAAGCTCAACAAACACCTAAACAGAATGGGCATTTGTAGCACAACGACTTGCAGATTCTGTGAGGAGGAGGATGAAACACCTATTCACCTTCTCCTCGACTGTCCTGCTCTACTACAGAGCAGGAACAGACACCTGAATACTCATCCACAGAGGAAATTCGTAACACCAACCCCAACCATATCGTTCAATTTATGAGCAGTATTGGGTTGGGGATGATACTCTAGTGCGAAGGAGTCACAATAGATCCTAATGGGTCGCAGTGACGTCAGGGCTACAGCGACCTGCCTTCTTTAAAAAAAAAAAAGATGAATGTAATTTGCATAGTAGCATATGCTTTCAGTTCTTAAAACAACACCGAAACCCTCAAACTAGTATCTATAAGGAATCCAGAGTTCTCTTAGCACCTTCGGAACCATGGTATTTCTTGGTGCAAAGTCTTATTTTTTGGTAGCACATGCTTAGGATACTTCTCATAAAACCATATGTTTCCATATAAATTTTGGGGAGTTCCCTCGATTACTCATGGATCCCATCATCAGGTCATCACTTTTGTGAACATGGTACTAAATTAGGGTTGAACCCTAGAAACATTTTCAAAATCGGTTCACAAACGGCGAAGTAATCGTTGAACATACAAAAATTCACCGCCGAACATATATCCTCCTCCTTATTGGAAGTCGGTTAAAAAGAGCCTCCAATTCTTGTGTGCCCAGGGCCCCAGCTTAGCTTAAGACGGCCCTGGGTATGCCTGCGCAGGTAGACCGGAATGTGTGTGGGAATAGATTTTGCGCCGGTCGCCTAAGCAGGTCTAAAAAACTGCAGGGCCGATTCCCACACACATTCCGGTCTACCTGCACCGGCGGACCTCTCCGGTAGACCTTAGCGTGTATGGCAGGCATAAGTTACATCCATGGACGAATAAAAACTAGTTTTCTTACTTTCCTAAGTCAATGGTTATTAAATCCTACTTCTATATCCTTATTATGGGTATTGTCTATTGATTCTGAAAACCCATTCCTTACTTCACTAATACACACCTTTACGCATTTTGCAGGGTCTACTGCTTCTGCTTAGCACTCTGTATAAATAATAGCCGTACTATGTTTAATAATAATTTATAAACAAAATTAAAAAATTAAATTCTGTAAATTTATATCAGCGCCATCTATTAGCATTTTCTATAACAACACTTTCAGGAATGCTTACTGATGACGAATTTTGCATCCTAGGACCGTACGAGAATAACATAAGTAAACACATACTACTTGGAGAGAAGTTACGTAAAATAAAATCAAAAACATGTCCAGAGACCAAGGAATACCATGTTATCGACATAATGCCTCATAAGATCAAGCATCAAGAAACAAATTATGCCAAAAGGTTTTATTATTAACATTTGCATGAGTGAGGAAAAGATAACCCTGGGTTAAATATAATGTTCTTTCTCTCGTTCCTCGTATCTATGAAAGAAAGCGCATGATAATATTTTAACACTAGCTAAAAGCAGAGCTTTGTGAGGGCTCGCGTCGTTACACCTTGACTGACTGATGATAACACATCTACATATAAAGAGAAATTACTATGTTAAAGCACAAATCAATAGGCGTCATAGTTTTTCCGAAAAGTGTACCACAAAATGTTCAGGTTGTGGGATATACTCGCTTCGCTCGCCCTGCCCCCCTAGCATACGCCAACGAGATATCTCGTGGATATCTCACTCTCGAGCGTAGTGATATTGTCGATATCGATATATATCTCTTTTTCGCTAACATGCGTACGTCGAGACTCGAGAGATAAATTTCTCGTTCGTATATAGTTCGTTAGTATATAGACAAAAATAGCACATATAAAAAAGAACAAAATTATCTCTAATTTTGACGACAGACGTACGAGAGAAAATGTATGTCATGTTAGGGTCAATAGAGATGAAGAGATAAACCAGTTCACATCGAGAAAACGTGAAGACAAAATTTTCTCGTTGGCGTATGCTAGCACGGCTGATTAACCCTGGGTTAAATATAATGTTCTTTCTCTCGTTCCTCGTATCTATGAAAGAAAGGGCATGATAATATTTTAACACAAAGTTAACCCTGAGTTAAATATAACGAGAGAAAGAACATTTTAGTTAATAATTATAAAATAACTAGATGACGCCCGCAACTCCGTTGCGCCAAAACTAGTTTATCGCGCGGGAACCGTACATTTTTCCGGGACAAAAAGTATCCTATGTCCTTTCCCGGGACTCAAAGTATCTCCATGCCAAATTTCAGCAAAATCGGTTCAGCGGTTTGGGCGTGAAGAGGTAATAGACAGACAGACACACTTTCGCATTTATAATATTAGTATGGAAGTATGGATATTTCGTTCCTCGTATCTATGAAAGAAAGGGCATGATAATATTTTAACACAAGGTTAACTTTAATCTTTACGGCTGATATTTATACTATAATATTATAAAAAATGCGAAACTGTGACTTTCTGTCCGTTACCTCTTAACGTCCAAACCGCTGAACCGATTTTTTCTCAAATTTGGTATGGAGATATGAGTCCCGGGAAAGGACATAGGATACTTTTTATCCCGAAAAATGTACGGTTCCCGCGCGATAAACAAATTTTGGCGAAACGGAATTGCGGGCGTCATCTAGTAATAAATAATCGTCATACCCTGCAGCTATGATAGCTGATATCCAGTTGCTAGTTCCAGTAAAAAGAAAACTCCAATCAGAAAACCAAGGAAAGTGCGCCGGAGTCACAAGGAAACTTGTCCGTTACGAGTTATCGAATTAGCTTACCCATCAAAGCGACATTGTTTGGAAACATGGAAGACTAAAAACAAAACTCTTCCTATTCATATGGTATGTTACCAGCATAGGCCTTAAGGCGCGATTCCACCACAGCGCACGGAGACTACGCACGTGCGTCAAGCTACGCTTTGCAAGGAAATATATATGTGACTGTGTCCACTGCAAACCACGGACACGCTACGTACGAATTGACTCACGTAGCTTGCTCGAATATGGTGCACACGTAGCTCAACGCTGGCCACGCTAAGCATGCTGTGCGCGGGAGCTAAGAAATTGTAAACTACGTAACAACAATTGTGTATGTATAGTCGTGACTGTCGTGAGTAACGTATTTATATAGCGTGTGTTGCAGTGAAAACGTTGACCTACGTAGTCAAAGAAATAAATTCGTGCACCGCGTGGCCGTGCTGCGTGCACAGCGTGCGCCGCGGTGGATCCGCGCCTTTATAGGGAACGTGTGCAACGAAGGTGCTGCGTACTATCACCAACGCAAAAAAAAAAACTCAACTAGTTCCCTATAATAATTTACTGCCACCAATAATTCATTATTCAAGTACGTTTTCTTATACAAAAAAGTGCTGCTTGGCGCGGGCGTATCAATTAATGTAAATATACGTTTATAAAAAATATACGGTTCAAGTATACCTAACTACTGCCACAAATAGCTAACGCCTCTATACAGAGGTATACTGTATACACAAGTCACAACAGAGGCGCAAGAAACAAGTAAGTACTGCTTTAATCTACGTGCCCGGCGACGTTTCGAGACAAATGTGCTTACTAAACTAGTACTAACGTGTATTTTGTCTTCAGATCGATAGATTAAGGAAAATCATTAACGATGAAAATCAAAAGACACCAGTGGGAGATGCAGTGAACTTTTTTAAAAGACCTAAAACTAAGCGCAGGTATCTTTTAGACAAACATTTTTATTAGTTTTATTGTGTAATATTATGTATATAATCCAGAATGTAAATAGGTATGTAGTACAAGTACTTAATTTTGATTATTTTTAGAAAAAATAAAGTTAAAATTGTTCATGAAAACAACAAAAGGAGAGAACAGCTGAAATTATTATGTGGCGTCTTCGGATATAAAATTATAGAAATCCTTGAAAAACCAATGCTGATTGAATTGAGTCCCGAGTAAGTCACTTTTAAATATTTTGCCAACACCATAATATTGTTCTAATTAACTATTGTAATTGTATAATTTTTAGCGTAGTCAAAATAGCTCATATTGTCAATAAGGATGTATCAAGCATACTGCACAATTCAGAACATCAGAGCATTTCAGAATATGACAACGAAATCCAGAATGATGTTGTAAGAAAAGTAAGCATATACATCAAAAGTAATCCAGTTCAAGTCCACTATCCATACTTCCTTACTAATATTATAAATGCGAAAGTGTTTGTCTGTCTATCTGCAGTTACCTGAAGAGGTCGCCTCTTGTTCTAGTAGTAGTCTACCTCTGTAGGCGTGAAGACGCCTAAACCGCTGTAGCGATTTTGCTGAAATTTGGTATGGATATACCCAGCAAAGTCCTGGAAAAGGAAATGGGATACTTTTTATCGCGGAAAATGTACGTTTCGATAAACGAATTTTGGCGCAACGCAGTACTGAGCAAGTGCGGGCGTCAAGTGATAAATTTTTGCACAAATGATAGGAATGTTCTAATATCTAATTTTCTTATTAGATTACAGTGTGGATCGACGGGATACTAAAGGAATCCTCACATAAACTTTTCCTACAAGATTTAAAAGGTATTTAAAAGAATACTAGTTAGTAGTAAAACGTGAAGTTGAACTTACATATCCCATTTAAAAAATATATAACAACGAAAATAATTGTTTTAGATATTGAAGAAGAGGAAGGGCCAGTTTTGGATCTACTGGACGAAGTGTTTTATAAAGCTTCGGTAAGTTATCTAAAACAGTATTGTAAAAATTTGTACTTACAAGCTTATCATAATGATAATATTATTAATAAAATATTTACAAAAAATATTCAAGGTTACATTTGAGAGCAATTATGAAGGAAACTATAGTGGTGAACATGCAGAAAAATATGATAACGAATCTGTTTACCACAACGATATTCTCCAACAACTTATCGACGAAGAATTTGAAGATTCATTTAACGACACAAGCTCTAAGTGCCCAGAACACTACATTGACAGTGATGATGCTTCAAAAGGAGATGAGAGATCTGAAGACCGAGAGTGGATTAAGGACACAATTTTCAATGCATTGGATGTCATGATCAATGTGAACGCTGTTAAAGATAACAATGTTGTCAATGAAAAATTACAAAGCACAGACCTCAAGGAAATTGATTTAGAAGACTTAAAAGACTACATCAATGTTATTTTAATTCAGATAATAGAAGAAGCATATGCGCAGTATGTAGATAGAATTAATGATTTACAACATAAACATGAGGACAAATCAAATGATGATAGTCCAAATAACAGTGATGAAAGTGTTGTTGAATCTGCGAAAAAGTTTAAACGTACTAAAGACTCATTAGTGATTCGGAGTACACTTGACTTAGTATCTAAATCTCAAATGAATTTAGACAATACTGTTAACCGCAGTGAGGAAAACGTGTCTTTGGAAACCCTAGATGATGGAAATAAGAAAGTGAAATTTAACAATAATGATATCGGTAATGTTTAAACCAATATTTGAAGTATTACATTTTTTTTCAAAGACATCGCTTGGTTTATTGAAAATTAATGTTGCAGATAATAGCATGGAATTAACTAAAACAATGGCAAGGTAAGAAAAAACTTGCACTTCTGTAGAAATATGAAGCATGCAGTCACTGCCTAATGTCACGCATTGTCTTTTCAGCCATTTAAATTTTGAAAATTATATACCAATTTTAAAAACCAGAAGTGTTACCATTCATAACGAAAAGACTCCAAAAACAATTTATGTATCAAATCCAACTCCTTTTCTCCTAAGTATGTTTCTTATATAATTTTATAAAGCAGCTTTAAAATTAATTCGATAGGCGTGTCCACACTAACCGAGCTGCTTCGCGCGGCGAATGCCTCGCGAGGCTGCTCGCTCTGTGTGGACCCGCCTAATAACGATGGATCTAAATTATTATAGCTTTTGAGTAATGTAATTTTAGGTGAAGCCGATGAATCTTGGCCAGAAAGTACCTCATTTCATAACACAAAATCACTACTAAAAGTTAGTAAGTCAGTTTCGTCATTGGGAGAACTACTAGAGAGAGAAGAAGAAATACTTCCTCAATCAGTAAGAGATAGCGTTGAAATACTAAACCATCTATTGAGTGGCTATAACGAAGTCGTAACAGAGCAAAATGTAAGCATCCCAAGCATTTTAAACAATAAAGATGATGTAAACACTAATCAAGTTCTTGAAAATGTTGGTCTAACAAAAGATGAGTCAAATATGAATAAAAATAATATAATATTAGACAAAGCATCAAAAATAAAAGCAAGAGAATCAAAGGCCGATAGTGTATTATCAGAAAACAACAGTGTCACAAATGAAGAAAGAAGTCTTAAATCATCTCTCTTATTTCCAGACAAAATCATAACTCTTGTACAGACGTCTAATGAAAAAAGAAAATCGTTTACCATAGAAAAATTACCTAACATTAATATAGTTACAGAAGTTTGTAAGGAGGATACCAAAGTGATAGTAAGAAGCAAAAAAACACAGTATTCACGTGACCTGTTGAATAAACGTAAGTTTATTATGGAAAGACATATTATGTTATTTCAATATAAATAAAAATGTGATATTTATACATCCATAGGTACTCAAACAGATATAGAAACTTCCAGAAATGTAGAGAAGACAATTTTTGAAACAGGTAACAATAAAATTTAATTTTATTGGTACCTGGTGCCAAGTTTTAAAAAATTGTTTGTCTAGGTTCTAATACAACTGAGGGTGAGGAAAATCAGGAATGGACCAAGAGTTTAGATAACATAGTGGTTAGTTTAGAAACTTGGTTATATTGGATTCGAAATATCACTGCTGATGTAGAAAGATTACTCGAAAACGGTATATATTTGATTACTATCAGATGATATAAACAGAAGTCTGTTAAACTCTAATTACATCCCAACATTTTTCCATTTTAGAATTTAGTGGTGTAAAATGTTATAAATTACGTAATAAACTTAATTTTGATTCGAAATCTTGGATACAACAAAGTAAAGATTTACATAAAAGACTTGTTATACTTAAATGCAAAAATAATAATTTAAAGGTATGTAAGTATGTATAAGAAAAAATGCTTTTCATAGTGATGTTTATATTCTAGTCACTAATATTTTTGCAGGTTATGCCGTACAAATGTTACTGTAATAAAAATATACAGAATCGAAAAAATATGAAACATTTTTTGTAGTACCTTGGATGTTAGAGTGTCATTTATTAAATTTCATTACATACTTTTCTTCCTTTTATTTCCGTCAAACTTGGATTTCACTGAAACTTGCTTCTTGGTCTCACATTTACTGGTTAGCGCTTAAAATGTACGCAGATCTGATTAAAGTCATACTTCCTCACATATGAGTCTCGACTGCCAGTTAGAACCCATTTGCCATTGAAGGCAATATCTCTTATACCGTCACAGTCTGATCCAGTAAGCTGTACTCGCACATGACTATGGGCTTTCTGCATTGATATTATTATGACATTGCCGTCTTGTCTACCAACAGCATATAAATCCTTTGAAAGCACTGCCATACTCAGAACTGGATTCATTGATTCATGTATTTCCATCACAACGGAACCATCTTCTGGGCTTAAGTATACAATCTGAAATTGACAGACATTTTAGATACCAGTTAACTTTATTCATAAATATGAGCTTATCAAAAAATGTATTATGGCACATTCAGACGTGCGCGTTTTCTGCGCGTACGCTTTTTTTTAAATTTTTTCTAAAAATAATAATAATATACTATTTTTTTTTATAGCTTGGTTACATAAGGAATATAATTTTGCATGAACTGATAAAATCTAGTTGTAAATAACATTAGAATTTAGAACTTACCTTTCCATCACTGCAGCCAACAATAATTACATCACCCATGACTATGCTTGCATTGCAGGCTGCCTCAAGTTGCCTTCTAAACAACTCCTGCCTCTTGCCAACATGAGCACCAACTACACAACCATTTTCACATCCAATCACTAACAATTTATTACCAGTGTTGAACTGGAAAGTAAAATTTTGCAAACATCAGTGTGCATTCCTAACAAACGCATAATTTATTTTGTTTATGTAATGTTTACCAAACCAAAAATGTAGAATTTTGTTAGTCAATGTGAAAGCCGATATATCCTCTTATCAAAAAATAAAAATGACCATACGAGAAAAAAAATTATACACATTTTTTTAGATAACTCATTACCTCTCTTGGATTTTCTGTGGGTACTTCTTCAGTTGTTGTGGTGATGGTACAGCAATTGATGGCTCCTTGTCCCTCAATAACATCAGCTATGCAAAGTGCTTGGCCTACATCCCAGAGTTTTGCTGTTCCATCTCTGAAACATTCAATAGTACACATTTTACTTCATCATAAGCTTTTTTGGAGGTTATAACTATTGTGAATCATAAAGTCTCATGAATGTGTAGATAACTTTAGGAAAGGCCACCATTTCTGCCACCTTTTATAAGTGGAAATTAGTATGTTACAGAAACAGATAATATCATACTCTTGGTAGGATAAGGGCATAAAGAGTAAACATTTTGAGAATAATTTGTGCTCTTTTTACCAAAGGAATTTAAATTTAAAAATTTAAAATTTAAATTAAAAAAAAAATTAAAGCAGAAAACTATGTCATAAAATATTTTAGTTCTAACATTACTTGCTAACAGTGATGACATTTCTTCCTCTTCCAATCATACAAATATCAGCTACTGACATTGTATGACCTTTGAGGGTGACTGGATTTATTCCAGTCTCAGCACACCATATCCGACAGGATCCATCAGCCCCAGCGGATATCACCACAGTCCCCGATGGAAAGAATCGGCATTTGTATGCAGGACCTCCATGGCCAACTAAATCTAAAACTTCTTCATCTGTAAAACAGAGTTATTTTCATTACTTTTTGTAATGCAAATTCTTTTTAATATATATTTTTTTAACAGCTTGTCTTTAGATTAAGCTTAGTTGACCATTAAGTTGACTATGAGAACCACATCATATTGTCTAAGCCAGTAAAATAGCCTCGGCCATACAATAAGCCATTACATGTTTTTTCTTCTGAATTCTTCGATGGTGCTGGTGTTTGTAAATACGAGAAACAGGGAATGTATATTGAACACACAATAATTTAAAATAATACATACTTGTCCTAGTATCCCAAATCACTAGCCTGTCTTGCTCACAGGAGGACACAGCAAGAGCATTTTCAGTCATTGAAACAGATAATATTGCTTTAGCATGAATGTCATGAACTTTGTTTGGTGCAACAAAAGCTATTTTTAATCCAGATTTTACATCCTTTAAGACTATGCTTAAATTTGAAATGGATATAAAGTTTAATTCTTCAGAAACATTCACCTTTAGTTTTCCATCGCTTTCATTGACTGTCGTCGTAATAGAATCGTGAAAACTTGGTTTATTCAAGTACTTAGTGGAAATCCAAATCTTCTTGTTAGGATGTCTAGAAAAGAAGCCGGTAGGTATGGATATAATAGTTTTTGATTATGTTGTAGTTTATATCAATAGAATTGTATGAATTATGATACTCACTTTAAAACTTCGTTCCAGTTATATTGAATGGTTATAGCAGGTAAAGAGTTGTGTTCACTCTCAGACATAATGTTATTTTATTCCTCGTAACTTTTTTACAAATCTCTGCTGTTTTCATGCAAAATGTAAATGGATATTCGCATCACAAGCTATTTCTTGCTATTTCGCACTTTCAAAAGTCAAAACAATGATTCAGTTTTTTTTTCCTGTTATGGCACTTCGGCTATGGGGCATTTTCTTATTTTTTTAATTTGATTGTCAAACAGTTTCCATTTTAGTAATATAGATGGCGTATGGGTAGACATCTATCGGTAATACCAGGTAATACCATCAATAATGGGTTGTTTTCTTTTTTTTGATCTCCACCAGACGGCGCGCGGCGCGACGATAGACACTTCTAGATTTTCTATTGGTTCCCCACCGATCTGAAATTATCTGCAGATTGTCATCACTGACTGCATATGGGTTGTGTTTCTAAAAAATCTCAGTGTACTGTCAAGTGTGACATAAATCAAAAGCTAAGCGATCATTGGCCTAAGCTATTAGGCCAGTATACTGGTAACAGTTTAGGAACACGCTGACATAATATAATACTTGTCAAACTGAAAACTGACAACTGAAAGAGTTTTGGCGGGCATGTTACTTTGACACTTCTACTTTTTATTGTTGGTGTGGTTTTTATTATTTTTTCCCAAATTGTGTTATTTGGATTTTTGATGTTCATTATTGGTAAAATATTAGCCATTATATATCCGTTATCTTGCAGAAGTGCAGGTAAGATGTTGTCAAAACCAAAATGTATAATTCCTGTGACATTTGGTGTGAATAACGGTAAATAGGGCTATTTCTTCCGTGAGTTTTAACTAAAACATCGTTATAATAACTTTATTATCCTACTCGTTGGAATATTATTGCGTCTTTTTCAAATTGAAATGTATCAAGTTTTACATTCTTTTGTCCAGTTTTGTAGTATCAATAAACAGCGAGTTGCTAAAGATCTTCCATTAAATATCAAAGAAAAAATACTAGAAAAAAGGAGGTTAAGAAGGACTTGGCACCAGTCTAGAAGTGAAAACGACAAGAGAGCTCTAAACAAAGCAATTAAGGAGGTAAAGGCAATGTTTTCTTTTTTAAATCTCCACCAGGTGGCGCGACGGTAGACACTTCTAGATTTTCTATTGGTTCCCCAGAATCCCCACTGATCTGAAATTATCTGCAGGTTGGCATCACTGACAACATATTGGTTTTGTTTCTAAAAATTTCAGTGTACTGTCGTAAAGTGTGACATAAATAAAAATATCTTAAACCTAAGCGATCATTGGCCTAAGCGATTAAGCCAGTATACTGGTAATAGTTTAGGAACACGCTGACATAATAAAAACTTGTCAAACTGAAAACTGACAACTGAAAAAGTTTTGGCGGCCATGTTACTTTGAAACTTCTTCTACTTTTTATTATTGGTGTGGTTTTTATTATTTTTTCCCTAATTGTGTTATTTGGGTTTTTGATGTTCATTATTGGTAAAATATTGGCCATTAAATATCCGTTATCGTGCACAAGTGCAGGTAAGATGTTGTCAAAACCAAAATTTATAATTCCTGTGACATTTGGTGTGAATAACGATAAATAGGGCTATTTCTTCCGTGAGTTTTAACTAAAACATCGTTATAATAACTTTATTATTCTATTCGTTGGAATATCATTGTGTCTTTTTCAAATTGAAATGTATCAACTTTTATATTCTTTTGCCCAGTTTTGTAGCAATTATTGATGGTATTCCTGGTATTACCGATAGTTGTCTACCCATACGCCATCTATATTACTAAAATGGAAACTGTTTGACAATCAAATTAAAATATTAAGAAAATGCCCCATTTTAGGAAAATAATACAAAAACACAACATCACTCTTTTTGCTCTTTCACATTCCCGGCAAAACTCCACTCTTTGGTCACAAATGTCAAAAGTCTTACGTCAATCGGATTGTGGGCGACAACTTGAAGAGCGATATTTTTTGTTTTCCTGATGTTGAAACTGAAGCCATAGCTCGAAAATATATTAAATATTGGGTGTATTCGGAGAGTAATGTTAATTCCTAGTCGGTTAAGACATAAACATGCACTTTTCAATTCCTGACTTACAACAATTTCGCGACGACAATGGAATTAATTATACGGTGAGAAGCACAACAAATTTTCTTTATCTTAAATGCTATCATGTAATAAATAGATTCTTTTGTTAGTGAATTCTTGTATTTATATGTCTTAAAGATACTGTCTCGCACACTATATGAAGGAGATCCTTTATATTTTACAGGGGTACAATATACACATTGATGGATTTTTTCACTGCACGACGAGATATAAGCAGCTGCTTAGCCTTCACGAACAACTGCAGGCACAATATGGACATATCAAGTTACCTCAATTTCCTCCAAAGAAATTATTTCTTACTAATTCTCAATTAGAAGAGAGAAGAGTTTTGTTAGAGAAATACATTCAACTAGGTAAGTATTGCACATAATCTAAAGTGAATAGCAATATAATAATATTATTATTAGGGCCCGGAAAAATATGTATTAAAAAATCCAAAATATGGACGAAAAAATCGATAATATGGAAAAGATATGGAGTATAAAATAGCAATATGGAAAAAATATGGAGTATAAAATTACAATAATTAAACATTGTTTTAGTGTAGGGAAGAAAAGAGTCACTCGTGACAGTTAACAAAGAGATAGAGGCCAGAAATATGCTATGCTGGCTATGCCTATGCATATTTGGTTTGGGAATAAAAGTCTGATAAGACGATAAAACGCGAGAGGAACGAAATACATAGCCGCATGGTGGCGGGAACATATTTTTTTTTTGTATTTTTGTGAATTTATGGATGATTGTGACATTTTCTTGCAAAATATGGACTTATCTTTGTAAAACCCTAAAATATGGAAAAATATGGAAAATAAAACTTGGTTTTTCATAGTCTAAACATGATAATTAGTGTAAAAAAACACATTCTAGGCCGAAAATCGCGTAAAATAAAAATATGTATTTACATATAAATCCGGGCTTAAATTATGATCAAAAGTTAAAGTTTTCATTAATTTCAGTTGGACAAAGTCCCGTGTTGGCAAACTCGGGTATCCTAAATACATTCCTTCTTTCTGCTCAACAAGAGACCCATTCTGTGAAGATGCATGTTGTGGACATTGAAATATTCTTAATGAATGGGTACAGAATACCATTATCAGTTTCATCTACTGACTCTTCGAGCACAGTGCTGGATATCGCTTGTAATTATGTAAATTTATCAAAAGATCTAGTAAAATATTTTTCACTGTTCCTTTTCAATTGGAGCTGCGCAAAGGACGGCCAGCCTTGTTTTAAAAAGTTGGAGGATTATGAATCTCCACATATATCTCTCAAATACGTAAGACCAGATGATAAGATAGTTTTAAAAAAAAGGTATGTTGACATTTTATATCTTTTTGTTTTTGAATCCTTACTAATATTTTAAATGCGAAAGTGTGTCTGTCTGTTAGCTCTTCACGCCCAAACTGCTGAACCGATTTTGCTGAAATTTGGTATGAAGACACTTTTAATCCCGAGAAAGAACATAATATTATGATACTTTTTATCCCAGAAAAATGTATGGTTCCTATGCGATAAAGTAATTTTTGCGCAACGGAGTTGCGGGCGTCATCTAGTATTTTATATTTCATGCAGAAAACTAAGTTATTGTAAATGTTTGTAAAGTAGAGGGACTTTTATATTCTTGATTTTTTTTGTCTTTATTTTAAAACAAAACTGCAGCTCATATTGTACTGTTTCAGTTACTGGGATCCATGTTATGATGTTGATTTAATGATAGATAGAGTATCAATTGATTTACTTTATCTCCAAATCATAGAAGAATTGGACTTAGGGTGGATTGTAGCTGATACTGAAACAAAAGAGATCTTAGCTGGCTATGAATCTAAAAAACAAAAGAGAGAGGTGAGAGATTGTGAATGGTATATAAAGCTACTGTTAGTTTTTTACAATCAGCTGTTGCAGTGCACCATACATCTTCTGTGTAGATAATAGATATTATACTAGTCAAAACAAAACAAGGGCCACTGTTCTTTTTAGGGTTCCGTAGCCAAATGGCAAAAAACGGAACCCTTATTGATTAGTCATGTCTGTCTGTCCGTCCATATGTCACAGCCACTTTTCTCCGAAACTATAAGAGCTATACTATTGAAATTTGGTAAAAAGATGTAGTCTGTGAACCACATTAAGATTTTGATACAATAATGGAAAAATTATTAAAAATGTTAGGGGTCCCCATAGGTACAACTGAATCAAAAAAATTTTTTTTTCATCTAACCTATGCGTGTGGGGGTTTCTATGGATAGGTCTTCAAAATCATATTAAGGTTTCTAATATCATTTTTCTCTAACCTGAATAGTTTGCGAGAGAGACTCTTCCAAAGTGCTAAAATGTGTCCGTCCCCCCCCCTCTAACTTCTAAAGTAGGGGTATAATAAGTCTAAATAATAAAAAATATGTGATGTACTTTACTATAAAAACTACCAACGAGAATTGGTTTGAACAAAATCTAGCATAAATGGTAAACTTAATTTAATTTAACTTTCATTAAATCAACTGAAATATAAAAATAAAACAAAAACCTTTTAATTTCATAAAAATAAACCTTATTGCTGCTGCGGAACCCTTCATTTGTCATTGGAAGCAAATACTTTCTTATGATGTGGCTGATGGTTTATTGCATAAATTCTTGAGGACACTTAAAAAACGTGGTGGACCTTATTTATTTTAATGTAGCTAACTTAAAATTTTACATTTCAGTATATAGAATTGGCGCGGACGCTACGTCGTTACGGCAGTATACCGGCAGGGGATGCGATCACGGATGCCAGTAATGTATGTGACCTGACCGCTACCACGGCGAAAGTGCGGGTGCACCTCACTGCTAAGGACCTGACTGTGACATGCACGGCACACCCTGGTCACGAACGTAAATACAAAATCACCAAGATGAGGTGTTGGCGAATTACTACTATACATAATGTGAGTAAGATATGACATCATTTGTGCATCATCAATATTTTTTTTTTGCAATTTTGATGCATACTATTTTCATTGCATTTTAAGGATAGTAGTTAAAGAGTAATAAAAACAACAAAATGTTATTCAATACTCATTATCCTCATAATACATGAATTTTGTTAGTTAAAATATATATATGAAAAGTGGTTACATTTTAGGAATATCAAATGTTCCATACGCAATACTCGATAAGTTATTAGAAAAACAAATATGAATCACAAGAGTCATTTAGTAAATCTGTTTGGAACACGTAATATTTCGATAACGACGTAACAGTTGTTAATTATCGTAGTTGTTTCGAAAGTTAAATGTTACCAAATCTGTGATATTCACTGCGATAAGTTTAGAATTTAGATGAAATAAGATTGACTAATAAGGTAAGGTGGGGTAAGAAAATCACGCGGGGAAGACTATCACAGTGTAGGTAACTCGTTATACCACTGACCTCCATTATACAAGTACGCTGGACCTATGATACCCACTTTTTTTTGTGCCTATTTGAAGCGGAATCAGCGCCCCCAGTGAGCGGGAAGAGAACTAAATTTGACGTAACTTGCAAATGGCCGCTTAATCGTTATTGGTTGTCATCACTAGTATTAGTTCCAAATACTCCCACTACTGCTATCAGCGCCAATATGGCGACTTTCAAACGTCATTTTTACGTCAAATCATAGACAAATATATTTGGTCAATGGTCAAATTTAGTTCCTATTCCTCCCATCGGGGGAGCTGATTCCGCTTCAAATAGGCACAAAAAATAGCTGTCATTTCAAAGGGTATCATTAGTCCAGCGTACTTGTATAATGGAGGTCAGTGCGTTATACGCAGCTTAATTCTCTAGTTTGTCACGCTGGTAAACACTCAAAAAGTTCTCGGCTCAAAACACGGATGTCGCTACTTTACGTACAAAAGGTGAAAATGACACTGTGATAGTCTTCCCCGCGAGATTGTCTTACCCCACCTTACCATAATCATCTTTAATTTAATAATTTTCGATATCAGTAAAAGTATTATTTCTTACAATTATTGTTCCTCGGAAAAGCGTATATTTCCTGCAAAAAAGTAACCTAATCATGTCCTTTCACGTGGTTTACTCTATGTCTGTGTCAAATAACATAAAAATCGGTCTATATTTCGTAAGAATAGAGCATTCTAAATCATCAGCTTAGTAATCTCAGTATAGATATAATGTAATAAATGCTACAAATGATAGTAAACTTTAATTATTAAATAAATTGACATATAGGAATAAGAAATCATAATCCATATGCGAAAGTCTGTCTGTCTGTCTGTCTGTCTGTTACCTCTTCACGCCCAAACCGCTGAACCGATTTTGCTAAAATTTGGTATAGAGATACTTCCGTCCTTTACCGGAACTCAGTCCCGGTAAAGGACATAGGATACTTTTTATCCGGGAAAAACTTACGGTTCCCCCGCGATAAAACAATTTTGGCGCAACAGAGTTGTGAGCGTCATCTAGTAACATAATATTCGTACAACAATAATACATACAATGATCAAAGAATATTTGAAAATAAAATGATTACTTGTTGCAGTTTGATCATCAACAAACAAATGGCCACAACTCTTTGCTGGAAGAGCCCAATAAGAGCTTTGAACTGTCGTTTGAGTATTTAATTAATAAGGACAACCTTGTTTGGGTCACATTAAGGACGGAACATGCAGTTTTCATCAGTGTGTGCTTGCAGGTGACTTCTTTTTTTTAAACTACAAGGTCCTAAATAGAAGTAATTTATTTACACCTATTACTGCAAATTTAAGTAGGCACTGCCTTTGTCTAATGCTGCTGCTACACGCTGACGTCATCTAACTCTGTATGGTTTGAATGGCAGATGCATTCGACGTCACGCAATGGCGGTATTATACGTTGTAAAAGACGTTTTGAGTTTTTGACCGAATTATTTCTTTTGTTTAATAATGCCCCAGAAGTTTATGAAGCCAGATGTTTCATGTTACACACAGACAGCAAATTATATCAAGAAATAACGCGTAACTAATATTACTAAATATCTTTCTGTGGTTAATGATTAATCATTAACGCGAATCAGTGGCGACTCTAGGGGGTGGCGAACAGGGCAATCGCCCGGGGCCTCGCTCTTGCTGGGGCCTCGCAAGGTATTTTTTTGTAAAATAAAGGGCCTCGCAAAGACCTGCCGCCCGGGCCCCGGAGCCACGCAATGGGTAAGGCCGCCGCTGAAATTACAAACACACAGAAACACACAGAAGTTACAAAAACACACTAAAATTGGTAATTTCTTACCCCAGTCGATCGTGGACGAGTTGATGCGAGCGAAGAGCGGGTGGGGGCCGTCGTCGCCGCGGGTGAAGCGAGCGAGCCTCACATACCTGCGCCGCGACGGCTCCAGCCAGCTCATCACGCCCTCCTCCTCTAGTGATACGCTCAGCTCCAATGTAAGCTATCTCTTTCTATTGCGTATTGTAAGCTTCTATCTCTTTCAGTTGTATCTTAAACTGATCGCACATTTGTCCGCACCGTAGCGCGGCATTTCGTGATGTCATTTCATACGACGAATTCTAACATGCGGCGCATACGGCGCGTGCGATGCGGACAAATGTACAATCACCTTAAATGAAAGATTCTAATATTTCTATCAAACCTAAGCTCCAGTATACACTATTGATTGTACTGTATGATTTGTAATGATTAACAGTAATAAAACAAAAGATGCAATGAATACAGTGTAAATAATGTCAGAAGACTAGGTATTATTGTCGTAACCTCAGATAGCTACCCACATTTAGGTCATGGGCAGTATTAGAAATTAGAATGGGTCTCAAATATTCTACATTGTGTTGCATGCTCCTTATAAACACTTACATCTTTAGCCGTAAGTTACTCGAAGCGCGCCATAAGTATTAGGTGCCATTAGATTATTTTCTAATCTATATTAGCGCCTTGGGTCATCAGTTTCGGCATGAATTCGTATAATATATTTACAGAACGGGGACTCATACACGTCAGGAAGCTCCAGAGAGATATTCTCAGTGCAGAAACTGACTGAGAAGTTTGCATCAGTTGCCTTCAAGTCCGGAAAAGACTGCGTAGAAAATAATGCTTTTGAATGCATCGGAGATGATGAGTTGTAAATAATTTGCAAACTTTATTTCCAAAGAACAAAACATGTAACTATTGAATGTTTATGTTGTTTAAAACTTGTAAAATTATAATTTTGTTACCTATATTTTTTTCTCTGCAAAGTAAGGAATGTTTTCGCTTTGGCTGTGAAATTATGTATTGGTCACACTCACACACAAGAAAACTTATTGTCAAAAGTTTATTATTATCATATCAAAAAGAAACAATTTGAAAAAAGTCTGAACAATTTCCTATCATTACAATGATGAATCTAAATAATTATGTTTGAATCAAGCAATTATTTATGTTTCTAATATTATGTTTTAATGTTAAAACATTCCGTTCTTGGTGTAGAGATAACCCTTTTATTCTTTGTGTATCTTCATACATTTAGTATAAAAATGTATACTTCAGATACGAAAAAATCGGACTAATTAATGTAGGTTTAGATTAATATATCGGCCAGTTTCAGTCAAATTTATATTTTTATACTTATGATATTTTCCCTTTTGGCCATAAACTTGCCATATTAAATTGTTTATGTATTTTATTACGTTCATTGTTCATAAATATATTTTAATTTGTTAAAAATTGACTACTAAATTAAATATACAATTGTATTTGTAAATAATAACTAAAATTTTAATATCTTGTAAATATTATAAGCGAAAATTACAGTTAAGTAAGGATATTAATATAATATACTGAAAGTAATCGTAATTTTATAACAATATCATGGGGTATTATAAAAATGGAATTCAGAAATGTAGCCATGTAGCCATGAATATGTTCAAATGTCAAAATGGTTTACCCAAAACTGGATTAAACTAAACACACAATTATACCTTTAACCCTTCGATCGCGGATTCTTGGAAATGCTATTGTATTCTATTGTTGTCGCGACCACCGGTGCCCGTATGGGGCTTGATGAGTTAATGGTAATGTCTATAATCTATATTATATTAAATCAATGTTAACCTTCATCAAAATATGTAAGTGAAATTCTCTATTAATAAAAATATTGTAACAATACTTTGTTTAATGTAACTCTCATTGTCTCTAAGTGGCTTTTCTAATGTATCAGACAAAGACAACAACATGTGTTAGCATAAGCATGGAGCAAATATTTTTATAAATAAGGGGGTGTAAATCTGTGTAATCATTTAATTTTATATTATTGTAGAATTTCATGTATTATTTTTCAACAAGTTTTTCACCGGTTTTATTTGCTTATTTTATTAAGTGAAATATTATTTTGTTGTAAGATTTTTTATTTTTATTATAATATCTATGGACGCTTCATACCACGTCAGTCTGGCCCCATGCTAAGTACCTGATGTACCAGACAACGGACATATATTTAATACTTTTATACTATACATATTATATTTAAGATTTTTATTATATCATATTAATCATACACATATTTAATACACATCCATGACCCAGGAACATTGAAAACTTTTTGTTCCGTCGGCGGGATTTGAACCCGCAACCCCCGGATTGAGCTGCCACACACTCAACCATTGTGCCACAGAGGTCGTCGAAAATTTTTAACTTGCAAAATAAGTGAATTCATCAATTGGGCACAAAGTTACATTATGATTATCCATATGGTCTATACAAGACAATAAAATATATTTTATATAGACATCAATAATTATTATAATATGTCTTGAGGAATGCCAAATTTTATCCATTTATCAGTAGATGGAAGTATTTAGTTTCTGAATATATTTATATTTTCAAGGTATGTATTTTTAGCACAAAATTGAAAACCTTTAGACTGATAATAATATAATTATATTTTTTTTATTCCTGGTTTATGATGTTATTTGTATAAATTACTTTAAATTACATTATACATGTGTATGTTTAATACTCATTAAGTATTCTCTTAAATCATGTACAATTGTTCTTACTTTACAGAACTTAAGGGAAGGTGGTCAATTTATAGAAATAAACCTAGTCAGTAAAACGATAATATGCATATTTGAGTTTCAGGAAACAAAACGAATTTAAAGTAAAAGTTATATAGAAATTAAAACACTACTGTCTTAGCAAATTATGGTGCCATTTTATAAATTAGTATTGAGGATTCTTCAACATATTGGTGGCATTCTTTTATTTATTATTTATATTATAGTGTTGTCTTGCTTTTTAACCGATCTATTTGTGAGCATGTTGGTTATGAGTACAACATGCATTGCCATTTCACCTAAAACTCACAGAATATTATTACTATTTAGTGTAAATAAAAATACGTAAATATACTATTGGATACCGTTTTAGATTACCATTAATAGTAAATGTTTTATTAGTGGCCTAAAAGTTAAGTTTTAACTTTTAAGTAATAAAAAATTTATATTCTGGATATATACAAAGGTTGGCTAATGTACTAAACCACAGATATGTTTACTTTTTTTGTCATCTTTGCTTACAATTATAATTAGGTATAAATTACTTGAATTGCGTGAAGTCCGACCTTTGTATAGCATACTGAGAAAAAAAAAATTATATTCAAATAGATATAAGCTACATATGATACATTGTGATAAGTTTTTTATTATTTTGTCTATAAAGCCTGTAAAATTTATTTCTGGCTAAAGTAATCATATCAACTTATTCTGTTAAAATTCCCAGAATTCAGTGCCAGTTTGTGTGACTTTATTTTTATTAATTCTGTGTTAAATCTACTCAGTAGAAAGGACCATCTCTTATAATATGACTGATGATTATGACAATTCTACATTTTCTTTGTAATTTACAATGTTTACATTATATTAATTAACCATGAAAAAATTGTTTTATTTACCATCTGTTGGTGTTAGGGTTGCTGTGCCATACCAGCTATGATTACTTTCTTTAATTTTTCATTGTTATTAATAGAAAACCTTTAATATAATTATTGTATAAAAATATAAATTTATTTCTAGTACTAGATTAATATCGGCATTAAAAAGCTGTGTTGTTGCTATCTCACTTTAATTGTTAAATAATAATAATTATTGTACTAAGAATTTAATATTCACTCTCCCATTTCTCACGCTCCTCTCTCTCCTTCTTGACTTGTTCTACAATGGGTGTAAGGTAGAGCTTGTCTTCTTCGTACTTTGTCCACTCCTCCTTGGGTAAGATACTCTTCTGGATGGAAAGTTGGACAGCCCGAACCATTCTAAAGTTACGTTCATCTACCACATGGTCAGGTAGACGACGGAGTGCTTCCTTCACATCCTCATTCTCATACAAGCAGTCATCGCGCATTAGTCCTAGAAATGTAAGTAATTAATACTTAATGTTACAAAAAAATATATTTTTTTGTAACAACCAAAAAGAAATCAGGGAAATAAAAACATTTTACTCTCAATGATACTCTTTGATTAATTTTGAACAAAAAGTTGAACATGTTAAAGCAAAAGCATAAAAGAAGTGGTATATTTTCACAAAATATTAATCTAAGTACACACAAGAACTTTTCGAAGTACAATATGAGAGAAAAGTACTCTATGCCTGGCAGTACAAAGAGGTAATGAGACCATGAAGAAGTAATCAATAAACATTGTAGGTATCGACTGAGTGCCAATAATTGAGAAAATTATGACAATAATACACAGTCAAAATAAGGAATCATACCATATTTGTTGAATCCAGCAGCATTGTATGCCCATTTTTTGAGACTGCCTGAAAAAGAACAGGTTACATAAGACTCAAAATACTAAAAGATTGATATATTTTTAAAGACATTACGTACTGCATAAGACGGTAGTAGTTCTTAAAGCCATATTTATGCTAGAAACTAGCAATTATTTTATTCAAAATGTGAAGAATCTGCAATTTTTTGTGAAATTGCGCAAATTGGAAATACGTTCTTTGCGATTTTGACGTTTGACTTTGATGTCTGACAAGTGACATTTTTTTTTTTTGTTAATTCGTCCCGGTCGGGACAGGCAAAGGGAGCGTTGCCCATACAGCCATCTGACAAGTGACAGTCGGAACAAAGAAGATATAAACTACATATAAACTAGAGTGCGTTTCATCGAATAGTTCCTTTGCCGTCATGTTGGCATTCCTGTCTGTCAATAACGTAAATACGGTAGACACGCTCTGCGAGTATTCATAGGTTTTACTGTGATTTCGTGAGAAAATCATGCCGAAAACATTAAAGAGTGGTAAAAGAACGATGGTGCTAAGAGTTAAAGAGTTTTGTGAACGTGAAAAACGTAACGAGGCCCCAATAATTCCATTAAGATGTGTACAAGCTCGGGTTGCCGCCATTACAGCTTAGTGTAATAGGGTTACCAGCATCCGTTTAATCACCCATAAACACAGTAAAACTTATGAATATTCGCAGAGCGTGTCTTCCATGTTTACGTTATTAACATACAGGAATGCCAACATTTAGGCAAAAGAACTATTTGATGCAACGCACTTCTAGTGACGAAAACTACATACACGCGAACGAAGTCGCGGGTAAAAGCTAGTATAACAATATTATCAGGGCGAGCGAAGCGAGCCCTAGTATATCCCACAGCCTGTACATTTTGTGGTACACTTTACGGAAAAACTATGTAGTGTTATCATCAGTCAGTCAAGGTGTGACGACGCGAGCCCTCACAATTCACGAAGCTCGGCTTTTAGCTAGTAAATGCGAAAGTGACTTTGTTTGTTAGTTACACCTTCACGCATAAAGTACTAAGCGGATCATCATGAAACTTTCATAGGTAGGTACACATTGTCTGGGGTATGGAGGACATAGGGTACCTTTCATCCCGGGGAAAAGAACGGTACCCGAGCGATAGACGTTAACGCAGGCAGAGCCGCGGGCGAAAGTTAGAATTATATGAAATTTTATTTAGGGAATTATTTAAAGTATTTTGTGATAACATAATATTATCTCCCCTAATTTAAGGTACCACAGTAAGGGTAATGAGGCAACACTAATTTGCATTAGTGCCAACATGACGGCAAAGGAACTATTTGATGAAACGCACTATACGTAACAAGAGGTCGGACTTAGAAGAAAAAAAAGAAACATCCGTTATTTTTTTAATTTGAAGCTTAAGTAGAAATTTTTAAGTGCAAAAACTTTCACTCTGAACGGACCAAAAATTAAAAAAATTAAAATAAAAAAGAAATGAGCTCAAATAAATGTTTAATTTCATTAAAAAAATATTATACATAGCTTAATAAGGTTAATTAATCAATAAAACAGATATAATCAACAGATTAATTTTTATAATATTCAATATTTTAATATTACAGTATAGTTTTATTTTATTTATATAATAATAGTATAGCTGTCTATGCTACTCTACTCGATTGGCTTATACAGTAAACTCTATATAAGGAGGAGATTTAAGCTGCGCATCCACCGGGTCGGAATTGGGACGTACGGTGTGGACGGCGCGTCGCGTCGTCATATTATATAATTTGTCAGGCGCAGGAATGACGTTCCAGTGCACGACAGTACCATACATATCAATACAAAGCAACAAATGCCGATTCCGATCAAGTGGACGTGCACCTTTATACATACACATTTAAGTATTATTACTTTGTTTTGTTACACCCTGTATACGACAGCTGAAACCTATCACGCGGGCTCAGGCCAGCTGCATACCACCTCACTTGATCAGAGGATTTTCCCTTGGTGGCCGCACCACTTATAATCCCATACCTTCCTTCTCCTCCTAAAATCTCCTTAACAGCTATTGCCTGCTGACTAAAATGTTGCAAACTAGTATAGGGACCTAGAAATCTGAAATTAATGAAACATTTTTCATTTACTACATTTCCATACATAAATTATTAAGTATAGTTAATAACCTTATGTATTATTACAATAAAACAATAGACACATTTCAACATTTCCCAAATTAACTGCATACTGATATATACATTATAATATTTTCTATGAAATAATAATCTATCTTTTTCATATTAATATAGTTTAAGTTGTAAATTATTGTACAAAATATATGCTAATAATCATAGAGATATTATGTACTACGTACTGGAGGCGCCATTGCAAACAAAAAACATGTCGCACTTGAGGCATGAGCGGGGTGAGAGGCGGGGCGGTGATGGCTATAGATAAGTACCGCAGAAGTGACAAAGTTTTGTGCCTACACTCGAATGAACGCAGACTCTATTTGATTAAGTGGATAAAATAAAACAAAGATTTTTACGAAACAGTATTAAAAGCTTTTATTTAACTTGCTCTGTATATTATTATGTACATATTATTAAATATATTAGAACATATTATTATGTAAGTTCGGGTGGAATTTTTGAACTCAATTTCGAAGTATGTATGTACGTATAATATTTTAACCGATTGAGCTGAAATTGTCGTGCGTTGTCATTCAAACCAAACGTGTATACACGTTTGGTTTGAATGACAACGCACGATACAGTATGATATCACTATAAATATAAAATGGTCAACCATCCAAGATAACGGAATAGTTATTTTCTATGCCGTCCTATAATAACAGTATGGATATTAAATGAAAGAACTTTTTTGAGAATAACTCGAAAACGAAATGTAATGTCATTCTACATCCAATATGGCGACTCATCTAAGATAGGGGAATACAAACAAAGTTTCGTTTATTACTGCATGACTAAAGGATTGGATTTCAGTTAAAAATAGTTAAGTGAAATCCAACTTTTAAGTCATGCAGAAATAAACGAAATAATAATATAACAAGTCGCTAAATATAGACACGTTTTTTTTCACTAATCAAATCAAGTACGATTTCTCAAGGACATACGATTTGCGATTTTTTTAAAGTAGAAACCCCCAAACATGTTAGATACATAAGGAGGCCGGAGATCTGTTCACCACCTTCGAACCTTTGTATATCTCGGTGCAAAATCTGACTTTTTGGTATGATTTACTTGGAATACTTAATTATTTATCCAAAATCACCATAAGTTTCCATTTTGAAATACTTCAGAATTCAGATTATGAATCAAAATCACAATATCATCCAGATAAATGGGGTTTTAGTATAAAAAGCGAGGAATTCCCTCGATTACTTATGGATCCCATTATCAAGTCACCTTTTTTATGAACATGGTACCAAATTCGGATTAAACCCGATAAATTAATAGCGAAAAAATCTTGAAAATCGGTCCACAAACGGTGAAGTGATCGTTGAACATACAAAATATATAACCTTCTCCTTTTTGGAAGTCAGTTAAAAAACATCATCATCATCACTCTACTCCGAAGGCATCACTCCGAAGAAACACTCCGCAAATTGCCGAGAATAGAATATGACGTAGCCTCAAAATTCCGAACATTTCTAAGGTGAGTACAACTCGGTCGAGTTAACTCCGTACCTGGCGGCCATACTTATACAAAACCCCCCCCAGTTTTGGAGCTACAAACGGTCAAGTTAACTCCGTACCAAGGATTTCGAAAATCGGATCACAAACGGCTGAGTAATCGTTGAACATACAAAAAACAAACATACATACAGCCAAACGTATTACCTCCTTTTTTGGAAGTCGGTCAAAAACCAAAATATTACATACCAAAATTTTGCAAAACCGTTACAGCGGCTTGGGCGTGAAGAGGTAACAGACACAGAGAGAGACAGACAGATAGACGGACGGTCAGACAGACGGACAGACGGACAGACAGACAGATAGACGGACAGACCGACGGATACACAGACAGACAGACACACTTTCGCATTTATAATAATTATATTAATTATGTTAGTTGTTTGTTACATTAAGTATGGCCCCAAAGTCCACTACATACTTACCTTATTTAAATTACTTAAATATTTATAAATACAATTATAATGTACGCATGTATAATGTACACGTAATACCGTATTTATATTACCAAAATACAAACTCGTCTACGTGAATACTTCATTCATCGTCGTCTCATCATATATATCTGTATTCTGCCTACATTCCCCTCTGAATCTAATACTCTATGACAATGCGAAATGGCGCGCGTCTTCGCCTAGTAATTTAATGTTCGTATTTTAATTGAAAATAATTAAATAAGAACTACTACTAACCGATGAAATGTTATTCCGTCGCATTTGGAAGTGTTTTTGGAATTATTTTTACAGTATCTTAAGACACACCAAGGCATTTTTGTGACTTTTTTGTTTTTTTTATAAATGTCATACGTCTAGTGCGCAGAAGAGTTTGCGGCTGACTCACAGATTAATATATGTAGCAAGCTAGGCCGACTAAGTGCGCTGCGGCTATATAGTAGAGCTGTAGTAAACCGTATGTATTCGGTACTGAGTAACGGGTACGCCATCTAGTACTGAGTAACGAAACGTTATTCACGAATGCGTTTCGTTACTCGCATTTTCATAACTTTGCCATATATTTTTTTATTTAATATGTTTTTTTTACTAAAATGTCGCGACGAGCATATCGTATACCAGCTGATGATAAGCGTTAACGCTTGCAGTATTCTAGGATTAATTAATTTTTTTATTAAAATGATTTTTTTTTGTAGGACAATGTTACTCTTAAATTAAAGAACTATTAACTACAAAAAATCGGCCAAGTGCGAGTTGGACTCGCACACGAAGGGTTCCATTCTGTGATAGAGTGAAAGTAGGGAAAAAATATTGTTTTTTGTATGCCCCCCCCCCCTTAATTATTTTATTTTAATTTTATTATTAAAATCTATTAAAGTATCTATACAACTCAGGATTTTGTGAAAATTTCAAGTGTCTACATGTTGCCATTATGTATTACGAGCAAAAAGGCCAAAAAAAAGAACACGTTTGCTGTATGGGAGCCCCACTTAAATATTAACTTTATTTTGTTTTTAGTATTTGTTGTTATAGCGGCACCAGAAATACACAATCTGTGAAATTTTCAGAAGTCTAGCTATAGCGGTTCTTGAGATACAGCCTGGAGACAGACAGACGGACAGATAGACGGACAGACAGACGGACAGACAGACGGACAGACATCGACGTCTCAGTAATAGGGCCCCGTTTTTAACCTTTGGGTACGGAACCCAATAATCAACAAAACTTGGTTGTTATTCTATGTATGAGGTATGATACCTCATACATAGAACCTCCTCACCTCAGGTATCAAAATTCAAAACTATCGAGTAACGAGTACGCTTTTTTTCGTTACTTTTACAGCTCTACTATATAGATTCTGTTGAATGTGACCAAGCATTACGTTGCGGTGTCAAGTCTAGTACGTAGTACTTGTGTCAGTGGCTAATAATACTACGACATACTTTGTATTAGAACATGGTATGACATAGTTATGATTTGCTTCAATTTATCAATTTACGGTTATATTTACATTTTACAATGGCTTACCTTTCGTTTTCCAATAATTAATCAACTTAATTTACAATTTTTGTAGTAGTTGCTACAAAATAATTTTCACAAAATGAAAATCGAACTTGAATTTTAAACTTCTTCTTCGTCTTTTTTCTCATGTAGTTTATATTCTCTATGGTCTTTTTTATCTGCCAATCACAGTCGACCTTGCTTAAAAATGGTACAGATTACCACCACTACTTAAGGTGCTACGTTTAAATTTGGAACCCAATTTTTTTTTCGTTCGGAAGTTTCACACACCTGAGTCGGAAGCTAACATACTTATTCTTTTAATTTTTCGCCCTCAGGGTAGTCTAGGCTATAAAGTTATATAGATTCGTAACTGTTCGTATTGTAACTAAGAAAATATTTAGAAAACGAATTACGAAACAGCCACCATTGACCATAGTTCACCATTTGCCTTTAGATATTATTAATAAAACAACTCTTGTATTCAAGCAGTCATGCTGCATGCACAATAGTCTAAATTCCCACAAAACATGATTGTTTTCCAGGCCTATGTTTTTTAGAAATGATCTATTTTGTGAGTGCTAAATTCGATAATCAGAATGCAAATAGTGGGCTGAAGGCAAACTGCAAACGGCAGACCCCAACACCCCACCATGTGTGAAGCTAAGTAGGGATGAGACGATTAAAGCGTATCCCAGACAGACGCGGCCTGCGGTGGCGGTGGCGGTGGCGGTCAGTTGAATGGCTTGGCCGCGTGGCCGCGTGTGTCTGTGTCGTTCCTAGAACTCTCAAGTCATCCAACTGACCGCCACCGCCACCGCCACCGCAGGCCGCGTCTGTCTGGGACACGCTTTATAGCCCTAGCACGGCGACCAGTAGAAATGCGAAAGTATAGACAAACTGTGGACATAAACTTAAGGTGCCGTTACGATCTTTACCACGGCTAATCGCGACCGACAAAATTTCAATCAAAATGCCACTTTATGACAGACTATAGTATATGTCATAAAGTAGGATATTATTTGAATTTTTAGGACTATATTCTGTCATAAAGTGGCATTTTAATTGAATTTTTCGGAACGAAAAAAGATCGGAACGGCACTTTAACTTTATCTCCACAGTTTGTCTATACTTTCGCATTTCTACAGGTCGCTGTGCTAGGGCTAGGTTTTAATACCAGGTTTTCACTTCAAAGTACGGCGCCCTGGTACGAGTAGAAAATACTTGCAAACTGTATAAAAGTACGTGATTATACGTGAACTTGAAACACAAAACATGAAAATTCTTACATAGGAAAACAATCTACATCAGCGGTCGTCAGTCGTCACACTTTACTGGCCAAGGGCCACACATGACAATGTGAGTGTCAGCACCGGGTCGCAGAGTATGTGATGGGCGCTCCAAGAGCGGTTCCACACTAATGCCCTTTTTTACACCTACCGAGTAGAGTGGCAAGACAGTACTTTTGGCAAATTTTAATAGTCGACATTGTCTCGCCATTCTACTCCGTAGGTGTAATCAGGCCCTACCGAGTACCAACTTGCACCATACCATAAAACAACTGGATTAGGTTATTAATATGATATTTGTTAACTAAACATTAACAATAACCGGCCAGAATTGGCCGGGTATGTTTATCGTTAAATACGTCGTAATTGTAACCATTGTGTAGTATAGTTGACCATTGAATACTGAATTTACTTTGTCGCGGGCCGCACAAATTGCGGCCCGCGGGCCGCAACCGGGTCGAAAACCAGGTTTTAAAATACTTGCAAGTGTTTGGTAGGTATAGGTCTACCAGAATCTGATGGCAAAAAGTGAGAAAGTAAATTGACTCTAGCAATACCGGGGTAATTGGAATAAAACATTTTTATCCTTTTTTTTCCTAATAGCGGCTGATTCTGTGTGTGAAACATGCAAATATATAAATTTATCCAATGATCAAGGATATTTTTGGAAAATCTGCTGTCAAAATTTGCCATCAGATTCTGGTACACCTATATATCACATCCCTTAAGTTAAGCTTTCTATAGGTCTACCAGAATCTGATGGCAAAAAGTGAGAAAATAAATTGACTCTAGCAATACCTGGGTAATTGGAATAAAACATATTTTTGATCTTTTTTTTTCTTATAGCGGCTGATTCTGTGTGTTAAACATCCAAATATAAAAATTTATTCAATGATCAAGGAATAAGGATATTTTTTAAAAATCTGCTGTCAAAAATTGCCATCAGATTCTGGTAGATCTATACTTCTTCTTCGGACTAATGCTTAGCCTGTGGTCTATAATAGGATCAACTTTGACATTTTTGACCTTTCTGAAATTCTGACACACGTGAGGCCTTTTGATTTTGACTTTTGACATTGACATAAAAGTCTGTGCATAAAAAATAAATTGAAAATTTACGCCAAAAAATTGGAAAAATGTAGATAGATAAATTGGGTTTTGTAAAAGATCTACAATATTCAGTACGCTCAGGATATCAGGTATTTAAATTTATATAAAATATACTGAATCAAATTATAAAAACTTATCATCCAGAATATGTACACAGCTTCACTAGTACACTGTACACAGGGTGCAGTATTCATTTCAGTAAAAGCAGAGACTTCAATTATATTAATCTGTGAGAGACTTTTAATAAAGATATTGATGTTATAACTAAAGAAAGTCTTAGCTTTAAGTAACGCTTTACAATTTCAATAGAAACAACTTCGAGCGAACGATAAACTATAAAATTTAAATCTGCGTTGCTCGTGCCTGATTCGTGCTCGTTATCAAGTTATTTATTTGATGTCTCCAGTGAACTTCGTGTGCGAGGGCACGACCTCCCAGTTCCTTGGCCCGCTTATCACTATCAGTATGAATAAAACGAGGCGACGATAGGTAATTAATTCACATTTAGTTTCGCGTTCGCGTCGAGCCGCTCGTATGAGTTACAATTTATTTTTGTCACCCACATAAAGTTAAATATAATTAGAACTGCGCGCATAATTTCGAGTTTTGTTAAGTTTTTTAATTTGTAATTTTTTTGGTTATCCTGTTCCCAAGAAGAGGAATGCCAAGTGACTGCCGTGACTGTTTGGGAATTCGTTATCGAATTAACGCCCTGCACCAGACCTGGAAGTGGTTGCATCAAACGATTGCCCTTCACGAATATCTGATCTCCCTTTCTTCAGCTGATACCGACGCTTGTTGTGCGGTCAAGTGTTAGTGTGTAAGACTTTGAATAGTTAAGTGCATTTATTATTTTATAAGGACACACATTAGAGTACCTTTTAAACTTCATACAAAAAAGTATCTGTAATCAGAATGGCATCCATCATGAGAAAAGTCGTCATGGGCAATATGTTGGTCATGGTCGGGCTGACCAGAAGAACCAGCTTGAGAAGTCTGACCACCGCAAAGAACTTGGCTACGAAAAAGGAGGAGCGGAAGTTGCCTAAAGAAGGGGAGATCACCAAGTCTGTGTTTATGTCTCAATCGACCGACATATACACCAACTTAGCCTTGGAGGATTGGATGTACAAGAATATGGACTTCAGCAACCACCATGTAATGATGGTATGGCGTAACGAGCCCTGTGTTGTGATCGGAAGACATCAGAACCCATGGCTAGAAACGAATGTACCATTCTTAGCAGAGAGGGAAATAGCTCTAGCCCGTCGTAACAGTGGTGGTGGTACTGTATACCATGACCGAGGCAACCTCAATATCACATTCTTCACACCCAGAGAAAGGTACAACAGGAAGAATAATTTGGAACTTATCAAGAGGGCTCTCTACAGAGGTTTCGGAATCAAGTCAGAAGTCAATGTCAGAGACGACCTCATTGTCAGAGATAAATACAAAGTATCCTTTTTTATGACATAAAAATAAAAAAATTATAATTTATAATATCTTAAAATAATGTAAGGTGTTTATATTTATCACAATTCAAAAATCTAATAAAATAGACCTTCCCAAAATGCTTCATACAAAGTGCTACAAAATTATGACGTCATTCTTTCGTAGTTTGTACGCACCGGGGGAGAACTTTGTTCGATAGGTGTATTAAATATTGCGTTTATGAAAGTGGTTTCATAATAAAAGTTGCTTTTAATTGCATAAGTTATCAAAAGGTAACTAAATATTTATTATTTAGTTAATTTATCTAAGGTTGAAGGCTCATAACAAAAAAAATACAAAAGTTATCAAGCTGAAATTTCGGAAATACTTATTTTTTACCGTTATATCTTTATTTTATTAAAAAAATCTGCTAATCTTTGACCTTGTCATCATCCCTATTGGTTATTGTTTTCTTGTCTAAGATTTCAATGATATTTCCTTAGCTACAGTATATCAGGTTTCTGGTACAGCAGCTAAGCTTGGAAGATTATCAGCATACCATCATTGCACACTTCTAGTCAATGCTAATAAAGCAGATCTCAGAAAATCATTAGCGAAACGTGATGTAAGTAGCATTTTGTGTTCAATACTATCATTAACATTTTTAGCCTTACTTATCTCTGTGTTGATCATGTTACGCAACTTATTCTAACCTATAACCTCACTTTTATGCGCCTAAACTTATTTCTTTATCATAGTAGTGGTTCCGGGTACCAAAAAAACTTCAGATAACAACTTATCACATACAACTTGGCTTACAAGAATTATATTATTATTTTACTAGATGTTCCGCGCGGCTTCGCCCGCGTAATTTATTAATTTCACGGAAACTGTACATTTTTCCGCAAAAAATAGCCTATGTCCCTACACGTGGTCTATTATTCATGTGCCAAATAACATAAAAATTGCTCCAGTAGTTCTTAAGATAATAAGCTATTTCAAATAATTTCCCCCGTTTTTTCCACATTTTCCTCTATTTCTTTGCTCCTATTAGTCTTAGCGTGATAAAATATAGCCTATAGCCTTCCTTGATAAATGGGCTATCAAACACTGAAAGAATTTTTCAAATCGGACCAGTAGTTCCTGAGATTAACGCGTTCAAACAAACAAACTCTTCCGCTCTATAATATTAGTATAGATTTGGGTATTAATATTCAATATAAAAATAATGTGCAACTATTAAAAGTAATGCAAAATTACCTATCACTTCTTTATTCTCAAACTTTATAACATCGTCTGTTTTATGCATGTCACATCATTATAATTCTCATTTACATTGTTGATTGTGTGACTAACGCTGTTTACAACTAACAACCCGACCCCTCCTTCCGTACACATGTAAAGAGCGCCTAATTCTATTTAGCATGGCATACAGACAAACGCGACGCCGTCGACGCCGTCCCCGGTGGTGAACCTGGCGGATATAGACAAGAAGGTCACTGTAGACACCCTGCAGACCACCATCGGCTACGAGTACCTGCGGACACGAGCTCTGTCCCTCGAGGACGGCGGCGAATCCCTGATCTCAAAACAGAGAGGCTTCCAGTTCGTGAACCCCACCGATGAGTGGTTCCCAGGTGTGTTGAACTTTATTTTCTTTAAAATAATCGGCCAAGTGCGAGTCTGACTCGCGCACGAAAGGTTCCGTACCGTTATAGAGAAAAAATAGGCCAAACAATTTTGTTTTTTGTTTGGGAGCCCCCCTTAATTTTTTATTTTATTTTAATATTATTATTAATTATTAAAGTACACATCTAAATAAGGCTTTTGTGAAAATTTCAAGGGCCTACCTGTTGCCATTATTGATATCGAGCAGAAAAGGCCAAAAAATCACGTTTTTTGTATGGGAGCCCCCCTTAAATATTAATATTATTTTGTTTTTAGTATTTGTTGTTATAGCGGCAACAGATATACACAATCTGTAAAAATTTCAAAATTCTAGCTATAGCGGTTCTTGAGATACAGCCTTAAGACATACGGACAGACAGACAGACAGACAGACGGACAGACAACAAAGTCTTAGTAATAGGGTCCCGTTTTTACCCTTTGGGTACGGAACCCTGATAACAGCTTTAAATATTTTTTGGAATCTTCATAAATATTAAATGTTAAAGAATGATGATTAAAATGATGATATTATTAATACTTCATAAGAATATATCAATTGATATATTTATTTACTATTCAATATACAGTAAAATGTTAAGTAAGTAAATGAAGCTGTTACTTGTACAATATTCAGAATCTGGTAATTTGAGCTCATTATAAATTCTAAAAAGTCTGCTAATTGGAGCTTAATTTTGACATTACTATACAAATATCTTGTATCTTGAATTAGATTTAAATTTTCATGTTCTCAAGTTATTTTACTAAGCAAGCACATTATCACCATATTTCTAATGGTTTTTAACCGACTTCCAAAAAGGAGGAGGTTTTTGATACCCCCTAGCATACGCCAACGAGATATCTCGTGGATATCTCACTCTCGAGCGTAGTGATATTGTCGATATCGATATATATCTCTTTTTCGCTAACATGCGTACGTCGAGACTCGAGAGATAAATTTCTCGTTCGTATATAGTTCGTTAGTATATAGACAAAAATAGCACATATAAAAAAAAAACAAAATTATCTCTAATTTTGACGACAGACGTACGAGAAAAAATGTATGTCATGTTAGGTTCAATAGAGATGAAGAGATAAACCAGTTAACATCGAGAAAACGTGTAGACAACATTTTCTCGTTGGCGTATGCTAGCACGGCTGGTCGTTTTCCATGTATCATGTGACCATTTCGACTGAAAAACATTAAGGTTGTCAAAATCCTTAGCCAAGTGTTTTACTATAATAAGCTTGAAGCCTCCACACGTCGACATCCGACGAACGTAACTGCACTTATCAACTACTGACTTAGAGGCCAGAATTTTGGCTTCAGCAGATGCGTCCGCCGCCGATCCGTTTAGCCTATATACTTGGACATGGCTTAACGCCTATTACACTTAACACTTTGCTAATCATTTTGACAATCTTCGTCTTTTCGGCATAACTTAGTTTTCTGTCAAGGATATTAAATTGACTTCTGTGTTCTAATATTTTTAACACGATTTTATTAGTTTGGGCTGTATGTATGTAACGGAATCTTTGAGCACGATATTTACCTATCTCCAGTAGTCTAATTGATTCCAAACTTTGCATACATATATTGTATTAGGAGCCAATGACAATGCAATAATTTGTTAAAATTAAAAAAAAAGGCCTGTTTTTTTAGTTTTTTTAAACTGTTATTTATTTGTTCACCAGGCCTGGACGAGATACGCAGCGGGCTGCAGACCTGGGACTGGTCTTTCGGTCGGACACCGCTGTTCACCGTCAGCCGCAAGTTCCCCGTGCCGGCTGAGCTCCTCGAGCCCTCCAAGGTGTACTCCGCAACTCAGGAGCTGGTCATCTCGTGCACTGTGGAGAAGGGCATCATCAGCGACGTCACCCTCAACATACCCCCCGGCCTCATGGAGTCCGGCTTCTACGGGGAGGCCTCGGTCATCACTCAGCTGAAGGGCAAGCGGTTCACTTCGGAAGCCCTGAACGCCCTCCAGGAGGCGATGATGCGACACCACGGCGATGTTCACGAGTTAGACGATAAGGAACAATTTGTAGCCAAGTGCTTCGACCAAGTCGTTAATACTGTTTAACGAATTAAAAGTGTATCAACCAAGTCGTTAACACTGTTTGACGAGTTAACAATTTTGATAAAAAATTAACATTGGTGCTATCTGTATATAGAAACGTAGATTTTGTATATGATATTGTATTTTAAATGTATGATATTCTAAATGTATGGTATGTTCTGTATAATATTTTACTAACACTTGGTCATTATATTTTTTTAGCTACTAACAATAAGTCTGCTTTACAATGTGATTTAATTTTAGTTTTTGTTTATTAGTCGCCTCAAAATGTAGATTTGTTCTATATTTCAACGACGGAAAATTATAAAATTACTTTTAAAGTGTGTTGAATTATTGATCACACAACTCTTTAGCTCAAAAAGTCGAAAATGTAAATATAGACACAGAACTGCATTTAAGGGGCACACAGCGAGTCGAATTTGTTTTCGATCGCCACAAGAATACGTCATATCATTTGTTTTAATTAAATTTTAGTTTTGTTAATAATTAACTACCCATTTTATTAATTATTCATTTTGTTCAGCATGTACTGTCTTTCGGTTAGAAAGTTAGATGAATTAGCCATATAATATTTTCTTATAATATAGACTTAACGAATTGTACAGGTACTTTTTTATATGGACTCGTTTATATTTGATACTTAATTTTAAGACTTTTATTATGTTTGCAAACACAATAATTATGTAACTTTCTAGTATTTAGGTTATAAAATAAAGTGTATTCTATAATTTTTGCTTTTTATTGCCATTTTTTTTATCAACATTAAAAAAATGCAGCAAGGACCGACTGTATGAAGGTATACACAACAGTAATTTACTGTTTATAAAAAGTTTGATTGTTTCTTAATAATTAATCGTAGGTATTTAAAAATCTTCTATCACATATGACGTCCTCAGTAAAATTAAGATGGCGTGAGGAGAAATTATTACAACTTGTGCTGCCGGTTGCCCAGTTACTTTTATCGTATGTCTAATTCAATTATGTCTACTCTCTAATCCATACCGAAATTGATATGCCAATAATCCGAACACCGAGACTAATTTAATGTCCAGCCGTTGACTGATAATTCTGCTTGTCCCCCTTTCTTGACATTTTACAACATACTCCCCAGTTCCAAGATAGAAAGGTCACTGGCTCAGACGATAGCGACATCACTTTTTAGAACACAATAATATTTGTTCCCTATCTTACGAGGACAGTTGAGTTTAGTACATTTCGATCTTATTGTTATGAACATAAGGTCCAAAAGTGATCTGGCGGAAAGTAAAATAGAACAATGCCCGCCGCACGCGCTGGTCTAATCAAATATTAAACAATTGAACGTAGAAACAAAATGATGATAATATTTTGTCAACGCGAATACTTTTCATTGTTTTAAATATTTTGTTTTGGTTTACCTGGGCTAATAACTCTTTGGTAGAATCTAGATCTAGAGATCTCTATGATTTTCGGCAAATTAAGGTAAAACATCCAACTATTGGCACTTGGAGAGTTAAATCTACTAAAAATCGCTTTCTGCTACCTTTACATGCTAACAACTGCATGGCTGCCAAGAAGTACCAACGTTTAGGTAGTTTGAGCTACAAAGGTACGCACATAATTTGCATTCATTTTTGCTTATTTGTTTTAAGTAGTTTTGTTTTATCATATTATTAAGAATCCTGATGACTGATTTAGGCAGGTACCTACTTGAAGGTACCGGTACTATACATGGTGTAACAAAACTAAGTGATAATACTTAAGGGTGTGTATGGCTCCCAAGTCCCATATAAAGAGTTCTCTGTGAAAGTAGCAGCGCTGAAAGAGTATTTTTTTCACTTTTGTATGGAAAAATTCATGACGCTGGGGCGCTTGCTCATACAAATCCCAAACAATTTTCTCTCCCAGCGGTGCTACTCAGTGAACTCTATATAAGGTTTTGTTACACCTTGTATAGGAGCACTCTTTTAACTTTTGAATGGGCAAATTCATGAGACTGGAGCGCTTGCCCATACAAATCTAAAAAAAATGCACTCTTAGCGCCGCGGCCCGCGTTGCTACGTTCAAAGTGAACTCTATCTAAAAAATAAACAAACAAAAGTCAAACCGCAAGTAAATCCCCTAATGTCGAAATAATCTGTCAAATTGCCTATTAGTCTTAAGTTGGACAACCACAAAAACGTAGTAACACCCATAAGGGTTCATCCATAAAGTTATACCTATGTCACACCTAAAGGGCGGGGTCGACGAAGTGTCACAGTGTGACAAGGAGGGGGGAGGGGTCCTAAGTTTTTTGACATCACATTTTATAAATTTAATAAATTAATAGCGAAAATATTGAGGTGGTTTTAATTTTTAAATGAAAAATTGCAAATTTATGACGTCACACCAGGGATAGGGTGGATAGGGTGGATCTCACAAACCACCTGTGAGAAAGGCGGAGGGGGTGTCTAAAAATCACGAAAATCGTGTGACATACTGTATGGATGGTCCCTAAGCACAACAGAGATGCTCAAAACATGGCCGTTACATCATCTGCAATCGTTACGCGCGCTTATATGTAACATAATGTAAGTTTATATAATTTGTTGGACAGCTCAAGGGGAAGGTTGCTGCTATTCAAAACTGGACAATGTGCATTGATTACGACTGATTCTAATAGGCTTTGCTAAGCTGAACTATAGCTTTATTTACATATCCATAGTTAAAAAAAATTTGAAAGATTATGGTATTATTATTATGTGTATTTTATAGCCTTCTTAGATGAGAATATTTGCAATTAAGCATTTTTTACAGGTTTGATTTAATGAGCGATAAAACGAACAAGGTGTATGATTAAAAATTTATTTAACAAAGTAGGATTCTAGGTGCCTATATACTTCGTTAACGATGTGTGAAAAAGTATAGGTACAAAACTTTTCAGGACGAATTTCGTTTGAGACGAACTTATCTACTGAAAAAATCTTATAAAATAAACTTCTATCAAACAAAGCTCTCTTCAACTCACCTCCAAACAGTTATTTAAAAATTTTATACCAAGCTGCAAACATTAGACTTGCGACCATACGATGCCAGCTATGCCAGCATGCGCATCGAGATGAGCTACCTATTGTTTGTCCTCGAGATATAAAACTTTTATCTGTAAATCAATTTACAATTGAACACTAAACTGAAAAACATTAGATTAGCTACAACACAACGATACCAGCATATCAGCGAGATGAGCTATCGTTGGTCCTAGCGAAAAACCTTTTTCCGGTAAATCAATTTACAATTGAATACAAATCTGAAAAACGTTACATATGCGGCTACACTACGCCAACATACCAACGAGATGATCTTAGATCGTTTGTCCTCGGGAAAAAACTTTATTTTACAAATCAATATCTAAAATTAAATACTATGCTTTACTTTAACATTACTTTAAGGACTTTACACTACGATGCCAAAAAATAACCTTTTACCTGTTAATCAATTGGCAATTGAACACTAAGCTGAAAAACATCAGATTTGCGACTTGCTCAGGCAGCATACCAGCGAGATGAACGTGTGTCCTCGCGAAAAAACCTGCCGGAGCTGGTCCTCTCGCTTTCTGCAGGGTGGTGGCCGACAGTCCGCGGCAGCAGTCGGCGCGCGCGCACGCCGCCATCTTGGTTCACCTCGCGTTGTCATGACAACCGCGTAAACAGTTTACAGTGCAGTTACGATAAATACGTTCGCGGACTTCAAAGTAAGTTTTTCAGATTGGTACAATATGAGTTCTGATGGTGTGTTAAATGATTTTTAGGGTATTTTTACCCGCTACCGATTAGTATATTAGGTGTTCATAATTATTATTTATTTACCTAGTTCTTTTTATTTTACAAAATAAAACACCTGAAAAAAAATTGCCGATGATATGAAGTGAAGTTTCTTAGCTCTTCGATCAGGACTTAAAAAAGAAATAAGAATCTTTTATTACTTATATTTTTAACACAAGATGATGGTAATCGTGATAAATGACTATTGGACTTACCTGTAAAGATAAAAACTAAAATGTTGCCCAAGAATTTGTTGCCGCATCTCCGATCCTAACTAGGCGATAGGCATGCACTAGGTAGCGCGTCTGCATTTTAATGCAAAAGCCTTTAGATACTTTATTTAAAGTATTTTATTCAAGTTTTTGTAACATAATGTCTGAACTCTAAAAACTACTAAACTAAATATTAATTTGTAGGCGATAATAATAATTAACCATGATTATGAACGCGTACTTATGGTTTATTATTTTATTTAAACAATAATTATAAGGTTTTTAAATCATCTTAGTAAAGTAAAAAAAGTGTTTATTAAAGTTTAAACAATTTTGAAACCAAAATACTTGTTGTACTTAATATATGTAATTTAGGTATAATTACAATTAACATTTACGTAAAAATACCTCGTACAAGAATGCATAGATATAATTATCATTCAAAGGTAATTTTGTCAACAAAAAGTAAAAAAAGGCGGATCAAATAACGGAGAACCAAAATTGGGTAATACTTATTACAGTAATAAACTAAACCTACATTATTAAGTTCAGTCGAAACACCGATGAAGCAAATAACAATCAAGTATAAACTCATGACATTTGTGGTTATTGCCCACCATAGGTAATGGTTTAATCCAACGTTTGTGGTTAAAATAATGGTTAAGTTTCGAAATAAGTAATGGTGCTCGCGCGTTGAAGTCTTTTGTACGCGCGGCCATCAAAGAGGAAGAAATAGAGATTTATGTTATGTATAACTTATAACTAAAATCTGGATCAAAATTAACGTTATTTTATTATAATCTATATCAATTATTATAATCTATATCAAATAATATTGTTTAATACTACATTAAATGAGTATACATAATTAGAGCACCATTTTTTTTCCTATACAATGTGTCCCGACACCGGTGTCCAATCCTTTAATGTCATGATGTATGGCATATTTTATCGACAAATTGGCTTTCAAATTTTATCTTTCTCTTACAGTTGTAAAATGACAGCCATTTTAGTTTTTCTCGGGCTTTCACACTAATCTGACTAATACTTCTCATGTAAATAATATCCTATGAAGATAAAAAAGGTCTCATTTGATAGACAAACTTGTGAACTACGCTTACACAGGCAATATGTTATAAATTTTGTGGAATGAAATATAGAAAAACCAAATTTTAAGGAAAATAAATTGTGTATTTTTTAATAAATGCCTTTTTGTGAAAAAACTAGCACATTAAAATGTTTATTTTTTATTTTAAAAAGATAGAGGAGGTTTTCATGTTAAATAAATTCCTTTACTTATATGCTCTAAGTCAGACAGTTGAGAATTTAAAACCAATTTCTTATAAAATATTGGTCAGATTACTATGAGAGCCAGAGAAAATATTTTATTTTTCAAAAGTTACAGGAAAAAAAAGTTTGATAGCTAATTTGTCGATAAAATATAACCTTATAGGCTCGGACACCGGTGTCGGGACACGTTGTATATGTAATTTGAAGAAAAAAAAAGACAGAATTTTTTTTTGCTTCTTTGATAAAACTCTTTTTTTTTCAAATGGGTCTAAGCTACTGGTCTAGTTACGCCCTAGGTAGTTTAATCGGAGCTATAACTAGTCTGTAGTCTGTTGCTAGTTGGTAAAACTCTATGGGTGTGTTTTTGTTCGTCTTTGAGTAATTTGAAGACCAAAAAGATAAAATAAAGATTTTGGATTTTTTGATAAAACACAATGGGTGTCTAAGCATATACTTACTTAATATTTATCATTTTTTTATAATAACATTGAAATAAAATCATTAATCCTTTACGTTTTAACGGGCTTTATATTTTTATAGCGTTAGTTTGTAATGATCATGACTTTGAATCACGAGCTGCTGACATTTACGCATACTGAATTAAATCATTTAGTATGATATCACTGACTTTGTAGTTCAGTGGTAGGAGTGTTGTCTTGGTTGTTGGTTCAATAAATTGAAGCAGGTTCAATATTGTAATCTATGTATGTGTGTATGGTTGTTCTACTTCTACATCATAGCGATTAGACATAATCTGTTTTAATTTATATTTAACCAAGTTACAAAAAAGAGAGTATACTTATTTTTTCGAGCTACATATTGTTATAATTTTTATTAAACTAATAACTAGGTACGTTAATTTTAAAAGACTAAAATGTTTGTCGAAAAAAGTGAAATTGTTTAAACGGAGTCTTTGTAAGGTATAGCAATGGCCCGATTTTGATGAATAAGCTTATTTTTCAAATACTCAGGTCAGGTGTCAAAGGATTCACAATAATAGCACAACATCTAGGCTTTGTGATCAGTAAAATCAGCTATCGGATATAGGGTTTAACATTAGATTATAAACAAATTATTTGTTACATTGGCATGACATTACCGCTTAAAACTAACAACCGTAACTTAAATTCGGGAGCTATTAAATCGTCATTAAGGATGGATATCCCTTTTCAATTATCATTACTCGACGTCGACAGTGAATATATTGACGTAAGGGGCATCCATTAATTACGTTAGGTGTTCTAGGGGGAAGGGGGTCAAGCTGAGTCTTCCCCCCCCTTTCCCCTAAGTAAGATTTGGATTTCGTTGTAGCAAATATCACGTAATTTTTTTCCAGCATAAAAAGTATGTAAAGTTGTGTGAAAAATTGTCTCCTCGTGAAAGTCTCGAAAATATTGTCTTAGTCATAGAACAAATTAAGTTTTTTTTTAATAAACATAGATTTCGAAAATCTCGCGTAAGATTAGGGGAGGGGGGCGCGAGTTGGGGAAAATATTACGAAATCTCACCAAGGGGGAGGGGGTCAAAAACTCCTCAAAATGCCTCACGCAGTTATTGGACGCCCCCTAACAGGTCATTTCCACAGTCTGCACCGTGAACCAGAACGGTTAGAAATCGGCTGGCGCATACGGAGTTCTTCGCCTTGATGTTACTTGTTCATCATCATTACCGTTGGCACTTGGCGTGTTCATCATCTTCGTTAATTAATGTTTAAATAACTCCCAAATGACAAGAGTTGGTCTATTATTGTATAATATTATTAAATTCAATATTTAACTTTTTTGTTGGTATTTTTGCTGCTTAGCTCATAGCTACAGTTTTCTTATTGTTTTGATTGTTTTCTTATATTATTAGAAATATTCCTGATTTAATTATATTTAGAATAATACTGAACAGATAGTCAATAAGAATTTTTATACAAACACTCTGTCATGTGACAAAGTTTGATAAATAGAACCTTCTCAATATTTAGAAATCGTATAAAAACAAATTATCGAAAGTCTAGCGTCCACTCCTAGCGACACATTCTAGTGACATTTAGACATTTATAATATTCAGATATTCGAGTGGTTAGTATTTTTCATGTATGTAAATGACGATTCTCTCACCACGGGTCAAGGTCGAGACGAAATGACGCTGATAAAAACCTGACGTTTAGATACATAACATTAAAACCAGCCAACATGTCTAATATAACTGGTATTATGTATGGGAATTGTTACAACTTTATTACTCGACCGAACATAAAATATATTAAGGGCCTTTTCATACCTTGCGTTTGCCGGCGCGACGGCGCGGCGGCGACGGCGAAATATACAGGGCGTAACAAAACTAAGTTATAATACTTTAGGGTGTGAATGTGTTCCATTTATAGAATTCACTGTGAAAGTGAGAGCGCTGAGAAAGTATTTTTTTTGTGATTTGTATAGACAAGCTCTTCAGCGTCATGAATTTGTCCATATAAAAGTAAAAAAAGTAACCCTTTCAGCGCTGCTACTTTCAGAGTGAACTATTCAAAGGACACACCCTTATAATATGTTAGAATAGAATAGAATAGAATATAATTTATTCGTGAAATGCAGGTACATGTTATCACTTTGTTTTGTTACGGGTGTATAGTCAATAGTCATGTACAAGCGCATTCACATGAACTGGTTTGTATTTTTTTTTTCGTTTTTCCGCCGTATGTAAATCCGTTTTAAAGATCTAAGCATGTATATATGAAGTAAAAACTTAAAAGGTTACCTTACTTACCTTATATTTACTAAACATACATTTTGGTAAAATGCCATGAAAACCCATTTGTCGGGGTAGAGAAAGTTTTCATAATTTCATAGAGGTCAGAGGATTAAGTCTTAATTTAAAATTACAATTAATGTACAATTTGGAAGTAGCTAATATGAAGTTGTCAGGATCATGCTTCACGAAACTGACATTTTAAATTGATAGGTTAAGGAGAAACTGGCTTAAAATAATTTGTAATGCCGCCATCATGTAATAATTTTACTAGCGAGACAAGCGTAAAATTGTGAGTCAGAATCTCACATTAAAACCTAAATAGATACGAAGCAAAATGTGAACAATTTGATTACACTTTTAAACTAACGTGGGCCGGCGGTTGGCGCGACATGACGTGACAATATGTTTCTAATTTTAATTTTTTTATCAATACAATGCAATTTGAGTCTTCTATGGGCCGTTCGCCAATATCTTTTTTGTCTCTTTTATAAAATTGATCGAATCAAAGTACAATTTTTTTTTACTTGTATTTTTTTTATTCGTAATCGGCTCCAACTAGTAACCACGTCATATTCTAACTACTATTCTATTTTAAAAGAGCTGTAAGTTTTCCTTTTATATAAAATAAAAAAAGGAATATATTTTAGTTGTATAGTGGCTATTAAATGATAGAGGTCACAATCCTTTGTCCGGCTCTATCGTCAATACAGAAGTAACGTTAATTATTGTATTAAAATATGTTAAAATATGACGCCACTGACATTGAACATGAGGAAACTATATTGTGCCAGACTTGATATACACAATATAAATATATGCAGTAGGGTAACTCAGCTGTTTTCTTGAAATTAAACACGCTCAACATTAAGACAAGTTTTACTCGTGCGGTACGAGGCATTTAATTGTTTTGCTAATAAGTAACGATTTACTTGAATAACAGCTTGATGTGCGCGTGCACTCAAATCAGGAGGTCAAAAATAAAGGTTATCTACTGTATATTTTATATGATGCTCGTAAAAAATAATTCATGTACACTCCAGCTAATTATATGTCAATAAAACAACAAGTATATTATTAAAAGCATTTTAGTTATTTATCGAGGTTTTAATCATAAAGGCATTACCTTGCCAAGAGATTCTGTTACCTCAGAGTGAATTAATAAAGAGATATTTGAAAACACCACTTAGGGACGCATAGTAACGTTTAAGCGGTCGTATTCGATTTTGAGCAAAGACGAGAGATATTTAGGTAGAAGTCTGAAGTATAAAGTCCACGAAAAAGAACGTCTACGTCTTTTTCATTTTCTTGTCACTGGCGGCAAAATCTGCAGTACCATAGTATTTCCTTTAACGCTTATTAAATTGCGGGTACATCTTTTAAATTTAATAATTTAATGACATATATATATAATAATTTATCCAATGAAGTTTTTGTAAAGTTTGTATCACACCACAGTAAAGTTATAGCATTAGACGACACAACTCCAGGCAAAATAATTTATTAGACAAAATATTGTCTCTCATAGAAGATTGCGTTGTGCTTAATGCTGTTCACACCTTCAGTCACGCTAGACACACCTGCGTTCTAGTAATAATAATAAGATTCTTAGTGTTTAGTTTGGTATTACGTACTTACTAAGTCTATATTTTGAGAAATAAAGTCTTTAACCGTATATTCACTAGGTAGATGATAACCGCAACTTTATTTGGACAAATTAAGTTTTTTGCACTGCAACTTTAAAATGTCTTCTGTAAAAATTATTTTGTCTGTTTTCGGGGCTCTCTGGGAAATATCTTTTTACCAAACAATTAAATCAGTTTAGCAGCTGATAGTATAGCGGTTTAAGCATAAATTTCAGGTCTGTCTGTAGCCTCTGAAGGTGGTTCACGCGTTTGCGCTGAACAATCACGCCGACATACAAAACATTTCAAAGTTTCTAATAGACAAAGTCTAAAATATTATAATTTATTTAATAATCACACTAGATGATGCCAGTTGCGCCAAAATTCGTTAATCGTACATTTTTTCGGGATAAAAGTATCCAATGTCCTTTCTCGGGACTCAAAGTATCTCCATATCAAATTTCAACAAATCAGAATCGGTAACAGACAGACAGACACACTTTCGCATTTATAATATTGGTATGGATATGGATACACATAAAATCTAGAATCGCATGTCATAAATGATGTATAATTGCAATTTTAATTCGCGCGAACACTAATGTCGTTGTACCGTTAATAAATTAATATCTTAATGCCACCCGGCGTAACGGGTTCCGGCCTTAGATAATATGAGATAATGCGCGTATGTTACATAGATTATATCTACTTTCACTTACGGAAAATAAAATTATTGGACCTTGAAATGAACTGTTTTAATTAATGGCGTTTTCTTGTGATACATCCGCAGCCTCTTCTTACGTCAGCTGTAAACAACCACCATTACGTGACTTCATGAATACTATGAGACTTAAGAATACAATCATCCATACTAATATTATAAATGCGAAAGTGTGTCTGTCTGTCTGTCTTTACTTCTTCACACTCAAACCGCTGAACCGATTTTGCTGAAAGATGTAGAGATACTTTAAGTACCGGGAGAGGACATAGGATAGTTTTCATCCCGGAAAAATGTACAATTCCCACTCGATAAACGAATTTTGGCGCAACGGAGATGCGGACTCTCATATTCATTATTACTACCCGTGGGCCGTGGCCCGCATTGGTCGGTACCGCCGCAAAAGCTACGTCTCGCAATATTTATTATTGACGCAAACGTAGCTACAACTGTATCAATTTGACCCGGGTCTATTTTAACGGGACTAAGAAAATACAATAGTTATTATTTTACTCAAACTCCAAGCCATGTCTGAAACACAAAACACGAAATACGCGTGGCACCACAGAATATATATTAGTAATACTAATGGTGGCACTCGGGGACCGCCGTGGTAGTTATTGCATAGCATCTAGTCTACACGCACACAAGCACCATGTCGAAGTCTGCCGAACACCGCTGTGCCGATCGGAGTGGGGGGTGTTAGGTTTATTTTCGTTACGGAATCTTGATTCGGTCCCCGCGCTCAAAGCCCGCGATAAAAGCTATTCAATAGCTTAATAAAAATTGGATCTCTTACTATCGGTAACATAAGTTCTATTTTATAAAAATATTTACTTTTTTGAAAATTTACAGTACTATTGTATTTAAGGGTTAAAACCTTCGTTAAAATACGTTATCTCTTATGTTTTTCGTGACAAAAACTTTTCAACTCCATTAGCACTTTGACAAAGCTCGCAAAGCCCCTGGCACACTGCAACATTAAAATGTGATTTTTTGTACCGGAGACAAAAAATCTGTGTTATAGACAAAAAATAAGTAGAAAATACTAATTAATGTTGTTGTAACCCTACTTAAAAAGGACTCCCTTATCAAAGGAAGTACAAGTACTGAGACGGGTAATAAATTACATACTCCAATATTCCTCTTAGAATCTATGTTCCCTATTGACCCCGCTTTATGATAAATATGCTGTCCAAACGGTTACTTAAAGCTCTCTTGAAGCACAATACAAATATATACAGTATCGTAACTAGCGTTTAGCCAAGTTGCGTTCAATCCATTTCGACAATGATGTTCGAAAACAAAATGGGATTTAACTTATTAAGGCCTCGTAAGCCGCATTTTAGGCGATGACTAATTTAAAATCAGATTTGTGATTGCCGAAGAAATTGACAACCCAAAGTTTTACTCACCCGAGACGTGATATTGCATTGTTCTGTTCCTTAAAGTTATCTGATATCTTGATCACGTCTATATGCTTCCGATTTATGCGATCTAATATAAAATTATTGGTCTTCTGTTTATACTTATACTGTGCTTAAAGCTTAGGCACGAGTTTAAGAGATAAGTGTTTATGGATCCATAGATATCCGTATCTGAAGAGGCTTGACACTTGCTTTGTCAGTCTTCTTTGGCTTTTCCACACTTTTACGTTACATAAGCGTCATTGTAGCAAATAAGATATCCATAGCGAATTGTAAATTGTTGTTTTTGTCGCTGTGTTTCCTACTAGATAGAATCAAGTAGAAAGTAAGTCCAAATCAGTTATATGAAGTGGTGAAGTTTTGCATTTTGTAGTCTACTCACAATAATATTACATTAGGTAATCACATCATGGAATGAGGTAGGGAGATGATGAAACTTCTTTCTTGGCACTTTGCTTTGCTATAATATTATTGCATCGCAATCGTCTTAGTTTCGTTTAAAGTCATTACTAATTTAAAGTACCATAATATTATCTTTAACTTCTGAATGTAAGTAAGATTCAAGAATATGGATATCTAAATTTGTTATTTTAAGTTTTACATTACTTTTAAATAACCTTCTACATTCACCCTTTTTTTTTTTTTTTTTTTTTCGTTGGGGGAATGCGTTTACGCATCCCCGGTGGCCTGGGGACGACCACCGAGGTATGTGGGACTCCCCGGGGCGGACGGATGACGCACCCGGGACTACCCACTAAAAACCCCAACGGTGTTCCTACTCCTGAAGGTGGAACCACGGGAAACGCGTGATACACGACCGCAGCCCCACCACCTCTGCCTCTTCAGGCTCAACTCGTGGATACAAAATTCCACATTACTCCGCGACGATGCGCTGGAACACCTAGCGCATCGTGGCCTTCTCGGGACTCGATGTCATGGGCGACGGCAGCCCCATACCGACGCCCCGAGCTCCCCTTTCTACATTCACCCTGATGTACAGTCAACGTGCAAAAGTCCAGTAGCACCGTAACGACCATATTCGTTTGCCGGTATAGTGCGTATTTATGTGTGCGTCGTGTTACCGTGCACACACTTAAATGTCGTACAGTATCAATACAACAAAGTTTAAGCGTGTAGTGGATGAGAGACAAAGATAACATATATTTTTGTCTTCTTCATTCATTCTTCTTCATTTATGCACTGCACTGTGTCAATAAATGCAAAAATGTCGTTGGACACGTAAGACAGTTCATAGCTCCATCAGTAAATAGTTGGCCTCGCAAGGTTGAAATGGTCACGGTTCAAATCTCAGTTATCATAATAAAGTTTTCGTATTGTTCTTACAATCTCAGCATTCTTAAAAACTCAAATTAAGTATATTTTAATGAAATGACTATTTTGAAAGCTTTTTTTTAAGTGAGGATAATATTATTATATTTTGGTTACTTAGATAATTACTTATATTAAATTATAAATATATTATAATAAAACAACATTTACAAAAAATAAAATATATATTTATTTCAATGACATAACAATTATTGAACAATTGAATTGATTGACGGACGACGGTAAAATATTTGATCCGCAGATCTATCAATATAATAATACCTATTATATCTATTGTGTTATCAATATTTCATGCTATTGAGGTTATAGTTTAATTATTCGTTTTCCGAGGAAAAGAGGATTAAAACTTAACCTCAACCTAAAAACCTACCAATTATTGGCCAGCACGTTCCTTTGTATAATGCCCAATTGAAACTTACAAAATATAAATATTATAACAATTGACACTAGGTAATTATTGCGACATAGAAATACATTTTTAATTTAATAATAAGTATTAATGATTATTAATATTTTGTGTAACCTCCATTATTTTCGATACAACTAAGAAGACGTCTGCGCATGGAAGCCACAATATTCTTACAAATATCTGTTCCACGTAAGTCCTCCCACAATTGCATGCAATGGGATTTGAGCAGCTCCGGACATCTTTCATTGCGTGCTCGCCATCTTTGCACCATTAAACCCCATATATTTTCAATCGGGTTTAAATCTGGGGATCGTGCTGGCCACGGAATAACCTTAATATTAGAATGATCACTGAACCAATTGCGAACTACGGAGGCTCGGTGAATTGGACAATTATCATGCACAAAACTTATTTCGCTATCACCATACACATTTCGCACAGTAGGCAACATAATGTCCTCTAACACTTCCACATAATTTGCACTGTTGGCTCGCGTAGGTATAAATTCAAGTTCATCGGAAAAAATTGTTGTTTCCCAATCAAAATCTAAATACTCTCGTGCAAAGCGTAACCGTTCGTCTTTATGCCTTTGAGTCAAAAACGGTTTTTTCGCCGGCTTTCGGTGGTGCAGTCCCTCGTCATGAAGTGCACGATGAACGGTGACCAATGACGTGTTAAATTCATCGGCAAAACGTCTTGTCGGTATGAAACCACACGTTTCATACTCCGCTGCCATATAACGCCGCTGAGTCTGGTTAATAAGAAGTGGCCTTCCACTTCGTTTACGACTCTGCAAGCCACCTTCTTCCTCGAATCTTTTCACCCATCGACTCACAGTATTTCTCTAAAAAAAAAGAACAAATTGTAAAAGACGATTTTTACCAATGAAAAAATACACATCAAAATAATATAATTAATTTCTACTTACTGAGAAGCCAGTTTCGTTAGAAATTTGAGAAATATTCAGGCCATTCGAATATAGGGCCACAATATTAGCTCTTGCTTCGATAGTAATATCTGCTTGCATATTGGATAAATTGTAAATCGCAACAGTAAGAAGTAAGAACACAAACACTCGTAGCTGAGTTCACCAACCAACAAAATTATTTTTAATATTTTGTTTTCTCCAAGCCTTTTTTTTAATCTACCCTCACATTCTTTGCTGTGACTAGAATGTTACATTTCTAACTAAAGTTACTGTGCTTTTAGTTAGAAACGTAATTTATTATATTCTACATAGTTGTATCAATACTAATAGTTCATAATAATTTATAAATATTTCTCAAAAAGTGTTTTACGCAACACTTGGGTCGGATTTGATCCTGCCATTTAGCTGGTAACTTAATAATTCTCAATAGACGCATTTGCTAAACCACTGGGCCACGGCAATGCTCGCGTGTTGACACGAAATTGACGATATGAATATACAGACAAACAAAGTGTATGTGTGTGTGAATTGTCTTTATGGAAAAAGGTCACAAGTAACGTTAAGTGTTGACGCTATCGCTGCGTTCGATTGCTACTGGACTTTTGAACGTAACTGTACTTAAAAAACAACTTTGCACAAACTTTTTGACATTGTGGGAATATGCGAAAGATTAAGGAGTCCCAATGAAAGATTCTCCAATTAAGCGAAACCCACCATGTTGATTTCAGCTGTCGTATATTACATAACGTTGTTCTTGAAAAACTTCGATAGCGCAATGCAGGATTGTGGATACGTTTAACAATATAACGTCATAATCTAATGCGCAAGATCATACACTGAAGGGAACAGGAGATCGGACGAGGTCGTGGGACCTAGTGCCAGGTGGTCCGATCAATATCATGTGCACTATAGGTCAAACTTTATACCTAATAAGGGTTTTAGAGATAGAAAATAACCGAAGAACTAATCCGCTTCCTTGATGTGCTAAATTCCTGACTGATCCATACTTATATTAAATGTGATGTATGTCTATATATTAGCTCTTCACGCATTGACCAATTGAGATAAAATTTTGCTATGGAGATATTTGCTAACTGACGAACGCAATGTATCAATATTTCTTTTTGTAATTTTCTGTTTCTCATGTAAGTGACCTGTAAGTCTTAGTGAGAATAAAGATCTTTAAACCTAAACCTAAACCTATGGAGAGAAATTTTGAGCCCTGGGACAGGACGCCTGTTTTTATCCTGGATAAATGTTCGGTTTACATACGAAATGAAGAAAGTAAGAAATAGACAGCTGTAATTCTCTCTGAGAAAGTAAATACTTACGTTTTTTTGATATTATGTATTTATTTAGAATACGTAACACTGATTTATGCCAATTTAAAAATTAATGAAATATTTATGAAGAAAAATAAATATAGATAATTAATAGATATGTAATAAAGTATTACGGAATAAAGTAATTTTAATGCAATATAAATATTACGTCTTACCTAGCTTCTGGACGACCATGCTATTTCCATTATGTATTCAGGAAGAGAATTTTCTTTTGATTGAACCGAAGCACTTTATTTAGCGAAGGTTATTCTTATAACTAGTCATTACAATAATGCTTCATATTCAATTTAATTAAAGGATACATTCATACATAAAGGATACATACATGCATGATAAGAAGGGTGCAAGGTGGTGGTTTTTTTCATTTCAGGGGGGTCACATCATAAACAATGTGGAATTGCTGTATATTAATCGAAATAAAATAATTATATGCTATGAACAGAGAACATACAGTCCCAAAAAATTTAGATATCCTGTCATAGAACTCACGAACAAGTTAGCTGGACCGAATTCAAAATTGTACGTAATTTAGAATTGAAATTCCCTATCTCAAAAACTACTGAACCGATTTTGATGAAACTTGCAGTATTCCATAAGTTGAACAATACCTAGTACAACAAAAAAAAACCACTTAAATCGGACATGTAGTTCCGGAGATATGCGAACACAAACATCAAAGAATACATACATAGGTACATACATACACTTTTGAAATTCGGCAAATTTGTTCAGACGCTGATATAGATTAACATATACGAAAACTGGGTATTTCTGAAAATATTACATACATACGGGTCGAATTAATAACCTCCTTTTTTGAAGTCGGTTAATAATGAGGATTGAATAAAGAAATAGTGGAGGTTTAGGCGAATTCTTAAAAAAGAGTAGTCCATTTGAAATTTTTATTTTTGTTACTATGGAAGTTGGTTGAAATTTTTTGTAAATAATAATAATTATTATGTCAGAGATTAAAATGAATGAATCAACGTAAATCATTGTTCATCACCATAAAAGTCTTTAGCTTTCAAAAGCCTTAATCTGTGAGGAGGTTGGTGTTAGTGTGTCCAATACTTGTGCAGGCTCACACCTGTGCTTCTGAATCATAATGTGTATATGGCGTCTATTGAGTAATAATAATAATGATCCATAGTGTAAGCATGAGAATTTGCACCCGAACATTTGCTTATTTCATGTTATGTACGAAATTCTTCTCTGAACTTCGAGTTAGTATTTAAAGTAAGTTTTCTAAACGCTTTTGTGTAAAAATGCAAACTTTTTACAGTGATGCTACAAACATTTAATATTTTATTTTATTTATATTAAATTGGCTTTGGCTATAATCAACTGATTTGATGAAAGGCTGATTGAATTAAAAAATGGCAACAGCATATCATATTGCGGGTTTCTAATATAAACGCACGAGATCTGATATGTAGGCTACACATTAATTTATTATTAGGCGTGAATACGTATGTGAATATTGCTTGTTTGTGTCATAAGTTACAACCCTTGTTATAAACCAGAATAATATATTATTATTATGTTTATGTTATTGGGCTCAAACGCTAGGCTAGACAATATGTATTTAATACAATGTTGCTGTCGTTAAGTGTTAACTCGTTACGTTTTAGCACAAATCACATAATAATATTATACAATTAATGTGGGTAGTGTATTGTATGATATTAAAGTTCTTCTCTACATCAAACGTATCATCAGATATATTGATTAAAAGGCAGGTGGCCTACCTAGTTTAGTCACATTATGTCAAGTCAATATTAGTTGTGGTCTATTAGCTTTGCTTGACATAATTTTACCAAGTTACGATCCGCCATCTGATTATCAATCAATTTCTCAGATAGCACTTATTGTGTATAACTCTCATTACTATATTCTATTTGATACTCATTAGTAGTTTCCTTTGACTCTTTACCCTTTTACGTATATGCCAAAAAAAGCAGTAATACATTCATATCACATACACAAAAAAACACCCACCTCCTTCTGTCGTTGGATAAAAATTAAAGCGTAAATTCTTTACCGAATTTATCGAAATCGGGGTCGTTCGCTGTTTCATACCACACAATATGTTTCATACCGCAGTATGAAACAGCGGAGGACTGTTTTTGAATTGCCCGATTCATCCGGTGGTTCGAAACCTATTTTGAATTAGTCAATTCGGACCGCAGTGTAGATGGTTGTATTATTATTTATTACACATTCCTTTAAGTACAGTCAAGCTCAAAATATTTTAAGAGCACGTCTTAAGACCAAACTAAACTGGCACCGTTTTCAATCTTTGACATTTTAAAAACAATTATTATAGAGAAAGTCCAAATACAACTGAAATCACAAAATTTAACGACTATTTTTTCAACACGTGACTGCAAACTAACATATTATTATCAAAGACTTGTGCAGCCGTTGGGTTGCCAATTCAAAAAAATGTTAAAAAAAGATCACCTGATTAATGGACGGCCCTTCCAGGCAAAGAATAGGCAACCCAACGGCTGCACATTCTATAAGTTTGGTACTTAAAGTAGGTTAAAATATTTTCTGACTATCCCGATGTGGCAACATTTAATTGAAAATCGTTTTTAAAAAAGAATTTAAGATTGTCCGTCAGGAGATTTGTAGGCAACCTATTCTTGATCCATTTTCTAATATACTAAATTTGTTATAAAGTATTTTTCATTCTATTATCAGCTCGGAGAAGGTCGGTTTAAGTTAGGATCTTCTACTATAACATCATCCAAGAGTTATTAGCGGGTGAAATAACTTTCTAATTATTCTTTTTAATATTTGAAATTTTACGACTGACTTTTTATTATTTTTTACTATTTAAAATTTTACGACTGTGATTTTACACAATTACATTATAGTGTTAGGTTAATTTTAGAGTAAGCGATGACCTGTGATTTACGATTACTTTAAAGTTGAATGTGTAATTTAAATCAAACTGTGATCCTATTATAATAAATCTGTAGATATTCTCACATTTTTAGGGTTCCGTACCCAAAGGCCAAATATTTTTTATTTCTTCTTGTAACCACTTTACTATACGTCTGTACATATAAATGATTAGACTAAAAAATGTTCGATACAATTCGCTTAAATTCGTGGCTCGAATCAACCCATACCAAAAAAGAATTAGTCGTTTCACACCACTCCAATCACTGCGGTATGAATCAGGCAATTCAAAAACAGTCCTTCGCTGTTTCATACCGCGCGGCGGTATGAAACATGTGTGGTATGAAACAGCGAACGACCCCGAAATCGTCTGCAACGATGATGATACTGGCAACTCTAATTACAGTTAATTTGGATCCTGAATGGTTGTCATGTTGCAAAGTGAAATCTACGTCTGAAGCGCCATCGCGAGCGTTAGTTGCACAATGCGCGTGAGGCAACCGCCAGAGACGGGTCATAAACATAATTACAGAGGGACAGCTAGGAACGAATGGTGACAATTTGCAAATGCAGACAATATATAGTTTGTATAGCGAATTCTCACAAAAGATATAAATGATTACTTAACTTTAATTTAAAAAGGTTTTTTTACAGAAAATGTATGGAGCTTAAGTCAAAGTCTCTTAAAGTTTGAATGCCTCCGCGCGCTGTTACTTTCGAGTGCTGTGACTACAGTACAGTCTACAGTAGATTTTTCACCCGATACAATGTGATGTTTCCATTAATGCATTAAATTATTTTTAACCTTTATGCCTGTTTTTACCAATGGTTTTAACGCTAAGCTAGTGGTTTTTTAGGGTCATGTATCTCCTAAAACAAACATATTTTTGAAAAAACAAATTTTTTACAAAAGTTCTTACACCCTAAGGACGTAGATGATAGGTAAAATTAGTGAAATCTTGAAAGATATGTATTATGTACCCTTAATGGCTATTAGGCAACTAAGTGTTCCCTAGTGTTCCCTAGTGTTCTCCGCGTTAGGAGAAAACAGACATTACTAAGGTTTTGTCACAGGAACGCCAGGGTATTTGAGCGTGCATTACTTGAATTGGTTGGTGACGTTAGGTTATAATTAGTTGTATACATGACCTCTGTGGCCGAAAATCGGTCAGCAAAGGTTAGACTAAGTCATTAGATATACAGTTTGGATTAGCGATTCTAATGTTCGATAAAAATATGCAAAAGAATGTTGCTATTTTATGTGTATCGGATGTCTCATTTTTGTAATATTCTAGATGCAGTGATTAATGTTACGTAATAATTAAGTACATTGTTACATAATGGGAGATGTCGATGCCAATTTAAAGACCTGAATATTCTTATTCAAATACTAAATGGTTTTTTCGATACATTCGTTATTGGTATTTTTAAGTTAGCTAGATTGCAAGTTAATCATTTTTGATTAACATATCATATCCCCACTATTTCAAACATGGATGTGAAACAGTATTAATTAATTATTATATCATACTGTAGACTGTAGATTCTACAGTATGTTATAGACCAGGGGTTCCCAAACTTATTTTGTCCACTTTAAGAACAAAATATTTTTTAGCGCCCCCATTGTTTCACCTACTTTCTTATCTTTATTCAAATTGAGGGGCATCTGCCGCAAATTAAAAAAAAAAATACAAAATGCTAAATTCGTCGTTTTCAAACCATATTTTTACCATTACCACTGACTTAATTTGTATTCCCGAATTTTGTCCAATCCCGGAATTCCGGAATTTTGTTCAACAAAATATTATATAATTCTAAGAAGTCGCCTCCAATATTTGCTAGCCAAAAATTAAAACTAATGAGAGGGAATAGATGCATTAAATTTAAAATGCATCCAGATGAAATTAAACTACGAATCACCCCAAGTCTCTACACAACGCCCCCCCCCCCCCTTTTTTACGGGTCGTTATCGCCCACTTTAGGAAAGGCTGTTATAGACGGTCCACTGTTTACAATCTTTAAGCTTGCCCACCCGAATCGGTCCCACGTTTACATTTGCGTGATTTAAGGTATCTTTAGACACGCTACTGCATTTATTACACCTTAGATAGCTTGTGTTCATTTGCTTTTAAAAAAAAAATCGGCCTTGTGCGAGTTGGACTCGCCCATGAAGGGTTCCGCAGCAGCAATAAGCTTTATTTTTATGAAATTAAAAGGTTTTTGATTTATTTTTATATTTCAATTGATTTAATGAAAGTTAAATTAGGGTTTACCATTTATGACGTATAAAAAAATACTTGCTAGATCTCATTCAAACTAATTTTCGTTGGTAGTTTTTATAGTAATGTACATCATATATTTTTTTAGACTTATCATGCCCCTATTTTAGAAGTTAGAGGGGGGAGGACACATTTACCACTTTGGAAGATTCTGTCTCGCAAACTATTCAGGTTAGAAAACAATTATATTAGAAACCTCAATATGATTTTTGAAGACCTATCCATAGATACCCCACACTCATAGGTTAGATGAAAAAAATTTTTTTTTTTTTAGTTGTACCTATGGGGACCCCTAAATTTTTTTATATTTTTTCGATTTTTGTATCAAAATCTAAATGCGGTTCACAGACTACAGACATGACGAATCTATAAGGGTTCCGTTTTTTGCCATTTGGCTACGGAACCCTAAAAATGGGTCTCAAATAGATAGAGTTACTAAAAGTCTTTCAGATTACACACTTATTGTGATTTTTGAGTCCATTTGAGTCATTGTAAACATTGCAGTACTTATTAGCATTCAATATAGGTCAAACTACATGTTTCAATGTTACTTAATGTAATCGCGAAAGTAGAGTAGATAAACTTCAAAATAGGCCTGTTTTAAAAGGAAATTCGAATGCGTTCTTTAAAAAGTTATAAATCGTTTGCTGTGCTTTTTAGGGTTCCATAGTCAACAAGGAACCCTTATAGTTTCGGTCTGTCCATCCGTCTGTCCGTCTGTCTGTCTGTCTGTCTGTCCGTCCGTCTGTCTGCGGTTTTTCTCAGAGACTATAAGGCCTAAAAAGCTGTAATTTGGCATGAATATACATCTTAATGACGCCGAGAAAATGGTATATAAAATCTTGAAAAAACAATTTTTTTTATGGTACCTCGATACACATCAAGCGGGGGTAATTTATTTTTTCCGCGTCCACACCACCGTGTAGGGTGTCGTTAGATAGGATTTTTTAAAATATTATGAGTATTCAAAAACCATTTTCCGATTTAGGTATCCATTTGTGAAATATGAAGTTTTAAAGTGGAAAAATTCGTTAGAGTCCAGTGTCCCCCCCCCCCCCCCCCCCTTCTACCAGCTAAACGGTTGCTTCTGGAAATGTGAAAAAATTCACGGGGGTAGGAAATATGCTGAGTTTAAAAGGAAAACTATCACGTCTAAGAAGACTTCATAAGTTATTGAGTTATAGTCGATAAACTAAAAAAATTGTATTCGGAGAAGTATAAAGGACGTTCAAATTCCTTTGAACCGTTAGTAGTGTAAAACAGGTTATAAATGTGCATTGATTAACTATACAAAAATTATTTAAACTAGCGGTACTACGGAACCCTATATTGCGCGTGGCCCAACACGCACTTGGCCGGTTTTTTTACAAAATGTTATCTATATGGACTCTACGTCTATTAATTATTTTTTGTTTCTTTTACAAAATTATATTTTCTACCACGGAAATTAACTTTATAAATTTTTTATCTACTTTTAGTCCATCACGCCAGGATATTTTTTTTACAATAAAGGTCTCAGCTAGATCTTATCCCACGGGAACTGTTGATTTATATTTTTTTCTTTCTTAGAACTCAACTTATACCACAAATAAAGCTCTCCCAGTAGCCCTAGCATGGCCCCAGTAGAAATGCGAAAGTATAGAAACTCTGTGGAGATAAACTGAAGGTACCGTTCCGATTTTTTCCGCGGCTAGCCGCGAACGACAAAAATTCAATTAAAATGCCACGTTATGACATAGACTAGATAAGTCTATGTCATAAGGTAGGATTTTATTTGAATTTTTAGGACTATAGTTTATTTCATAAAGTGGCATTACATTTGATTTTTTTGTCCGTCGCGGTTAGCCGCGGTAAAGATCGGAAAGGTACCTTCAGTTTATCTCCACAGTTTTTCTATACTTTCGCATTTCTACTGTGGCTATGCTAGGGTCGCTGGTAGTATAATTAAAAATATATAAAGCCGACATTGTCGCTGTAATTATGTAGAGAGCCCGACCTCGCTACTGAATTTCTCTCATCGGATATCAATTATCTCGGCTCTCACCATCACTGTCACCGTAATCCTGTCATCAACATGTCTCCTGTCCATTGTGAATTTGTGACCGCTTGTTTACAAAGGTACGCACACATTATGACGAAGCGGAGCGCGCCGCGTTTTCCTGACGTTTTTAACGACCGAGTGCTCTATGAATATTTTCTTAAATAAAAGGATTTTTGCTGCTCTTTCATTGAGGCATAATGAAACTTAAGAATTTGTGTTTTTTTTTTAAATCAGGCATTTGGTCTATGGGTCACAATGCGTGTATGGAAAATGCGGCCCACCCCGCAGCGACCCGTCACGACGTGTGCGTAGCTTTAATTGACATTCTTCCTTTCAATAAACACGTATGCTGCATTGGTCACACGATGAATTATATATTATGTAACAATGTTTCAGTGTTTTTGTCTACTCTTTATTATTATTTTGATTGATGCACGACGTTGTAATTGCATTCTAATTTTAGATGGCTTCAGCTGTGTATTTAAAGAAATTTCTAGAATGGTCTCGATTCTATAGAATCTAGACTCTATAATAGTCAAAACTTGAGACATAGCTAATACTTATAATGAATTTTGTGTGATCTAGTTTGATAAACCTCTTTATCATGTTGGATGATGAGTGTTGACACTCTTACTACCGCACTCAGATATGAATATTGATAACTTAACTTTACCACATACATTATCTGTCAAACATGAAGTTTAATCATCATTATTGTCACTGAGTGCAGCCGTTTTGGGTTGCTTGAAAATACATAAAAACTAATATTTCAGACTTCTGACTAATAATGTTTTTTTTTCAGGTACATCAACGTCACAGTATGGAGAAGGACAAAATCATATTCAAGGTATTTCCACGGTATTACTTATTTCATAATACATATTATCAAACTATATCATTATTATAAAATCTATTATAATCTACTATATCCCACAACGAGCACTTTTGTGGTACACTTTACGGAAAAACTATCACGCCTATTGATTTGTGCTTAGTAATATAGTAATTTTTATTTATATGTAGATGTGTTATCATCAGTCAGTCAAGGTTTGGTTACTATTAAAATATTTTAAAAACTGCCTTAAAGATTATTACCACGCAGAAAAACGACGCGAGCCCTCACAAAGCTCGGCTTTTAGCTAGTTCATAAAACTTCTATTTTGTTTTTTACCGTTATAGGCGCTATGTTTCCCAAACTTACCGTTATATAACAAGTTTAATTTCTCCGCGATTAAGACCTTAGGACGCGGCTCAGGACACTCACCTTTAATAACTATATCATTTTAAATAAATTAACATCCAAATCGTTAAGCAAATTCTTTTTTAAGCTTTGCGAATAGTGTCAATAAATAATTATGGCGACTTGCCAACCTCCTTTTTAAGTTTTAACAAAAAGACGCTTTACGTAATGAAAATATTGCCTAAAATATTAATAGGTTACAAATAAATAATAACATAAAATATACCTTCTGAATGCTCCTATGAGCTATGTCCTGACCAGCTATCGGCTAAGTTTTTTAATATTACAATAGCATTTTATACAATAGTATTATGTTTTTCGTAGTCAAGTGCTGGCGTAGTAAAATCAATATAAATCAATCCATAAAAATATCTTATCCGAAAACATTAAACATAATATCTACAGTCAAAATAATCTTCTTCATGTAGGTGTCGAGTGGGAAGTGACACTGAAACTGCATACGACCATATTGTTTTATGAATCATATGATTTGTATTAATTATTTACATTACATCAAAGTCATTACATAAAAGGTGCATAAAAATACAATGAAAAGTTTAAAACGTGGGATTATTGTGGCTGTGTATGAAGGTATGTAGCCTGTAGGAAGCGTTTATTTTGTGATAGTACCTACCTAATAATATACCATGATTATAAAATAATATGTAATTGCTTGATGTCAAATATTTATGCGGCTTCTTCACGCTAGCAATAGACCAACATACGTCCACTAGGAACGAGTAATTAGTAGCATAAATTACTCGTTTATGATTGCCCTATAGGTTGTCGGCTTTGCAATCGTTGTTATTTAACGTAAAGAGGGGCCTTTAACTTCCTACCGACTTGATCTAGTCTCTGTTAAAACTACGTAGCTACAGTAAAAATTATAGGCATGACGAAAAAATTTTTCTTGTTGGTAAGTAAAGGACCTTTCAAAAAATATAGAAATATCGGTAAAAAAATGACTCTGATAGCTTAAAAACTCTCCTAGATATATCACAATTTAAAACTCATATAAAATAGACCTTCCCAAAATGCTCCATACAAAATGTCAGCTAACTGTGACGTCACGCCTAGCTAGTTTGTATACAATAGTTTGCATCGCGGGAAGATTTTGTTCGATAGCTATGTTAAATATTGCGTTTATGAAAGTGGTCTCATAAGAAAAATTGTTGTTAACTGCATAACTTATTAACTAAAAATTCGACTTGACTATCCAACTTTGAAGGCTCATAACAAAAAAAATTACATAAGTTATGAAGCTGAAATTTTGGGAATACTTAATTTTTATCGCTGTCTTTATTTTATTTAAAAAATCAGCTAATCTTTGACCTTGTCATCATCCCTATTGCCACTTTATTGAAAGAAAAAGACGAAGAGAATGCCGTACTTTGTACGATTCTAGAACATATTGTATTTAACAATATTATTATAATTGGGTAGTATCCTGAGTTTTTCATCTTGTAGTTCTTTATTTGAAATTGGGGCTATTTAATAAATATACCGTGAACTAGCCTTAATTCAATAACCAAATCCGTTCATATATCAAAGTTGGTCAGAAATCAGTAGCGCCAACATTGAACTATTGACACGACTTAGATATTATCTCTCGACCACATTTGTCATAGAAATTCGCATTGTCATTGCGTTAACGGATCAGGGTTCTTAGTCACCTTTATTCGATAATTTTAACATCGAAGCGAAAGCGAAGCGAAGTAAGAAATTGAAAATGTATAAAAGACATAACACGTCGGTTAAGTAGCATGGTGCTTGTTTTATGTCAAATTTCATACATCTTTATTTTATTTTTACTTTGTTGTCGAAATTATTGAATGCAGTTTGTCTAAGGGCTGATTTCACCAAAGAAATGGAACGCGTTCAATGCACACTGAACCGGTTCAAAACGTATAAACGCGATTATAACATCGAATTGCATTTCATCAACATAAACTGAACGCGTTCACAGCAAATCCGAGTTTTATCTTCAGAACGCCCAATGTCCGAAGTTTAACGTCATAGAACCCGTTCAAGCCCTGTCAGTATAGTGTCATGGCGGAACGAAAAACAGACAAAAGAAATGTCAAAATGACAGTTTTGACATATTCATTTGGTTACTTTATGTATTGTTTCTTGATATTTTGTTATTAAATTAACGTGAAAAGGCTCCAAATTGATGAAAACATGTAAAATAATCGAGTGACGTCACGTAAATTTAAATTGATTAATCGCGATCAAAAGAAGTTTGTGAAATCGATTTGAAACAGAACGAGATTTACGTCGCTGCGTGAACTCGTTCAATGAGAACTAAGTTTTATAAAACGAAGTTTTAAGTGTGCCTGGTGAAATCCCACCTAAGTATGCTTAGCAACATTCGACAGCAAGGCCTTGGAACAATCGTATAGGAAAAGTTTCGACTAAAAATGTTCCCACAATACCAAATGTTTATTTCTTAACCAGTTTTAGAATAGGCTTTATAAAGGCATAAACTTTTTCAATAAACGACAAAACATAATAAAATGCGCAATACAAAAGCTAAAACTTAGCTCTAGAGTCTAAACCAGTGGTTCTCAACCTTTTTTTATACGAGCCACAAACACGTTTTTAGTCTTGGTGTCACGGTCTGCAACCAATTCTATTTAGGAGTGAAAAAATAATGTTATTGTTCAAATTTCGCGATTTAATAGTGGAAACATTTTTACGAATTTTTCGACATACCAAACAAAACAATGCAATGTTTTGTTAGGCAAAACCAAATATTCAATTTACCACTCATCTTAAAACTATTTATGATTAACTTTATCTTTACGCGGGCCACTGATAAAGTCCCGGAGGGTCGCATGCGGCCCGCAGGCCGCAGGTTGACTATAGCTAGTCTAAGCTAATGAGGCCTTAAATCCATGTTAGTAATACCAAGATCAAATCGTGCATAGATCATAATTATTATGTAAATATGATGTGGTCGTAAATTTCATTTATTGACTAAATTGATGTTTGGTTCTGTGTTTTTTGGTTTTTATTGATGTTAGTAATTTAATATTGAGTCATTATGTTGCAGCTGTTAAGCTTGCAGTTTTGTAATGATGTTGCTAAATTTTAATGTCAAAGACTAGGATTTTATAAACACTGAATATGTTTTGAGGCAGCCATAAAAAGAGCTAGTTACCGCAGTAACTAGCGCGCGGCAACTAACCGGTAGTGTCAACGTTCTGAAAGTATTTGTTACAAATCTATTCAGATATAAAACAATTTTTATTTATTATTTATTTATAGCGCTGTACTTGTCAACCTCTGTGGCTCAATGGTTAAGTGTTTTTTTTTTTTTTTTTTTTTTTAATATGAAATAAGGGGGCAAACGAGCAAACGGGTCACCTGATGGAAAGCAACTTCCGTCGCCCATGGACACTCGCAGCATCAGAAGAGCTGCAGGTGCATTGCCGGCCTTTTAAGAGGGAATAGGGTAATAGAGGAGGGTAGGGATGAGAAGAGAAGAGAATAGGGGAGGGAAAGGAAGGGAATAGGGTAGGGGATTGGGCCTCCGGTAAACTCACTCACGCGGCGCAAGCGCTGTTTCACGCCGGTTTTCTGTGAAAACGTGGTATTTCTCCGGTCGAGCCGGCCCATTCGTGCCGAAGCATGGCTCTCCCACGTATACGTGTATATGTGTGGCAGCTCAAGCCGGAGGTCGCGGGTTCGCGATCCCGCCGACGGAACAAAAAGTTTTCAATGTTCCTGGGTCATGGATGTGTATTAAATATGTGTATGATATAATAAAAATCTTAAATATATAGTATAAAAGTATTAAATATATTTCCGTTGTCTGGTACCCGTAACTCAAGTCCTTCAGGTACTTAGCACGGGGCCAGACTGACGTGGTGTGAAGCGTCCATAGATATTATTATTATTACTTACACAATATACAGGGTTGCCAGGAGTCTGGATATAGCCGAAAAAAAGCCTATTAGTTGCAGGGTAATTCCGGGGGAGATGGCCGTACATGAGAGATGGCCAATCGAAAAAAATGCAGGAATTATTAACTGGGTGGCACTACTTACTTACTACTTAGTTCAGTTAACGTGACCGCGGTCGATAAGTATAGTTGAATTTTTGTTCGAAAAAATTATGGAAATGCGAGTAATTTAACTTTACTTTTTGTTGACATGTTCAATCTAAGGCAAGGTGTTTACATATTAAGTTACCCCGGAATTACCCTATCATTATGTCAGGGTTTCTCAAAGTGGGGTACGCGAACCCCTAGAGGTTTGCCATTCGACGTCAGGGGGTTCGCGACAAGATTTGCGTAATGGTGGCTTGATAACTGGCAAGCATGCGCGGCACTCTTTTGGCACTTTATGTGTTACCTATTATTCAAATAAAAACCTTATTTTCTTCAATAGTCAATTTTATTATTTTCTTGGGGGGAGGGAGGGGGATATTTCCTTAATTAGTTAGGGGTTCGCTGTCACCTGGAAATTTCCTGAAACCCTGCATTATGTCATTCCAAAAATATCTATCCAGCTATCCTACTTTTGCTTTGCCAGCTTCTCACCATTCGCAAACAAGCGAGTGCCAAAGCTATTAGTAGAGTATAATTTAAAACATTTGACATGCCACAACTGTAAAGTTTTGTTTTTTTTAGATTGTTTTTAGTGTTGGGCCAAAGGCATCCTTTTTTCTTAGATTCGGCCAAACTGATGGTCTGTACAGGTATTAAGTTTGACAGCCCTAAATTCTCATAGAATACGAGTGTGAAGATCTTACGGAGACCTACACATAGACAATGTTACACAACGACACGTTAGAACTTACTGAGGTGCCAAACCATTTACAGACGCTCTAGCGTCTCAAGATTATGCTATAATTTTTAAGAAGTAATAAATGTTTACTGTTATAATATAGATGAAGCTTATACTCGAATAGGACTCATCAACGAAACGAAGACAAGAATTCATTGTCACTATAGTTTTTTGCTTTGATCAATTAAAAATATTTATCTATAATTTATATTCATTATAATAGTTATAACAGCTAATGCTAATGACATATAAGGCATATTAAATATGCACGGCATAGACATATAGTTTCTTCAAGGCCTGGGAGAAGTCGTGTTTTTGTGGCATTCCACGCGTGCCACTCATTATTCATTGGCCAGTGGTCACAACTCACACGGAGGCCACTTGTGTTATAGCTACATCATTAGTAACTACAACAATAGAGACTAATAGAGCCTTATAATAAGTGTATGGGATTTGACATCAGTTATTAAAAAAAAAATTAAATCATCTTTATTTCAGGCATCAGAATATAACAAATACCCTAAAACCTAAAGGACTTTACGTTGGACCATGTTGTATATCCATGATTGCCAATGTGATTGCGAAGCTATAGACAGTCGACGTCGATTATGAGTAAGAGTAATCAGACTTATAAGAACCTCTACATGTACGTAATCGCTTATAATATTGGCCCATAGTGGACCAACGAGGAGAGGCCACGTCTTGTCGAATTTCATACGAGTACATTATTAAATTTTAACTTCACCATTGTCTCAAAAGCATCTCATTTCATTGGGCTAGGTATAGTAATAGCTTCAAAATAATAATCGGTAATGATGTATCCCATTAGCGCAGCCATCTCCAACCCGCGGCCTGCATGCGGCCCGCCAGGACAGTATCAGTCGCCCGCGTGATGTTTAACCATTTTGAAATTCACACCCATCGGTAAAATGATTTAAAGTCGTCGTGAAAGTCGTTAAATCTTTTCCACTTTTAAATCGTTAATTCAGTTTATTGTAACCCCGTGATGGTGACCGCAGGTTCAAGGGCCGAGGGCTTTTGGGCACTTTAGTAATATAGAGTAACCATAGGAGAGGGAAGTTATAGTTCAATGGCTAAATATCTTTCTATCCGGTGACTGGATTTTACCATAAACTATTATTATAGCTGCTTTTATTGGTAAGGTTTTCATCAAAAAGCATAGCTGAACGAAATATTTATTTAAAACTGAATTCCACACAACGCGTTTATATAAGACGACGCGACGGTATCTGTAAGCGATTCCGCGATTTAGATTAACCATAGACGGTTAATGGGTCAAAACGCAAGTATCCAGACGTCTTCCGGCCGCGTCATCTGGCTACACAGGAACGCTAGCAACACTGGAACTTCTCATCACTTTATATTCGTGGTCCCTGGCCAGGCAAAGAGGATATAAACTACGTGTGGCCACGGACGCCACATCTATTCTTCTATAAACGTAATAATCTTATCTTTATTTTATAATTTACATCTAACTTCTAATACAGTCCACAAGTTTAAAGTAATTAACACAAACAGTATCTCTACTTATTTTATTGCAATTTATAAAATCCAGTTTCGTCTGATTTTAGAACTTAGACAAAAAAGTCACCTTCTGATAAAGTCTCGAAGATACCTTTTTCTTGCTTTATGTAGGTATGTATTTTACTAGCTGATCCGGTTTTTTTGTCATATTTTATATTATCTAGACCAGGGGGCACCAAATGGCGGACCGCGGTTCGCATCCGGACCGCCGCGCCGACCCATTGTGTGCGGACCGAGCATTTTCGAAGATGAACTTCGTTAAAAATAAATTTCGGTCTCGACTTATTGATGAACATCTCAAGAATTTAATGCACCAATTTCACTCCAAACTTCAGACAGATAATTAGCAGAAAAAATTGACACTTTTCTCATTGATGTGTAAATAATTAATACCTTTGTAATTTCCGTAATTACCGAGTTGTTTTATAAATATTTTTTTTTCGATTAAATGTGTGGACCGCGATTCATTTCTTAAAATGGACCCCGAACGAAACTAATTGGTGACCCCTGATCTAGACACGCGGTAGCGTGTCAAGCCAAGTTCCAGCATAATAGAACTGGCGAGCGACACCGTGTGTAATATTACACGAACCATTTGCAGCTACTTTTGACCCCATCATAATTCAGAAACTATTTTACATAAACGTTTCAAATTTGGCTCATATAATGAGACTTGCAAGATAAATATATGCTCTAAATTTCATAAACACAGCTCAAACGGTTATTAAGATATTAACGGCCGAAAATCTACATTTTTATCACTGACTGACTGACTGACCGACTGATATATCAAAATTTTAAACCAGTTCCAGATGACCTAGAGGGCTGAAATTTGGAATCCAGCTCGGTAATTGTGTGTAAGCGTAGGGAAAAAAAAAAAAAAAAAAAAAACAAAAAAAAAACGGTCAAGTGCGAGTCGGACAGAGCGAAACTAGGCAAAAATTGTGTTTTTTGTATGGAGACCCTCCCTTAAATATTTATTTTATTTTACTTTTATTTTACATTATGAAAGTAAAAATATAATTAATGATTTTGTGAATATTTCAAGTGCCTACCGGCTGCCATTATTGATTTTGAGCAAAAAAGGCCAAAATTTTACGTTTATTGTATGGGAGCTCCCCGTAAATATTTATTTGTGAAGTGAAGAAACTTTGTGAAATGAATAGAAGGTGACTTTATGAAGTGTGTCTGTCTGTCTGTTACCTCTTCACGCCCAAACTGATTCTACCGATTGTTCTTAAATTTGGTATGGAGATATAGTTTGAGTCCCGGGAATAGACATAGAATTCTTTTAACACCTGTCTGTCTGTCTGTCCGTCTGTCCGTCTGTCTGTCCATCTGTCCGTCCGTCCGTCCGTCTGTCTGTCTGTCTGTCTGTCTGTCTGTTTGACAGCTATAGTAATAGCTACTTAACTTCCGCACAATAAGTTGTACCCCATAGTTAATGGTTGGAAATACACTTGTGTTATACCGTATTATTCCAATGCCTCCAGATGGTAGCTGCTTTTGCGTCGCTTCAATTTTCTTTGTTTTATTCGATTGATACTCAACAAGCCTTAGCGGCTGTTTCCCCACTTCCTGATAAGTTTCAGATAGGCTATCCACAACTTATCAGACAGATGTAGAATCTGTCAGATAAGGTTCGGATAGGCTATCCACAACTTATCTGACAGATGAAGTATCTGCCAGATAAGTTGCGGATAGCATATACGACACTTGTCGGGAAGTGGTGAAACAGCCACTTAAGGTTGCGATTGAATATAGTCTAATAGTATGTATGTTTAAACTGGGAAGATTTAGGTGTCTACCCTTGCTCGGAAAGTTTTCTTTACAAAAAGTAATGATATTCCACCAAAAACATAAATGTAAAAATGGAGAGCCAAGTTCAATACAAACATTATTCATTTGTCTATGGACTTCGCCGTAAAAAGGATGTAGATCTAAATAAGGGCCAAGTTCTATGGAAAATCGAAATATGTATGTACAGGAACCACATATCGGAATTAAAATGTTCAATGACTTTATGAAATGACTGATGTAATGAAAACTAGTAAAGTTAGATTTAATCTACTTTAAGATCTTACATTATTTAAATAACATCAATTGTTATAGATATTCAATAAAGCAAAGAAATAGACTCTATTATTTGTTCATAATCTTATTTGGTTCCTGTACAAACATATTTCGATTTTCCATAGAACTTGGGCCTCATTTAGATAGATTTACATCCTTTTTACGGCGAAGTCCATAGACAAATGAATAATCTTTGTATTGAACTTGGCTCTCCATTTTAACATTTATGTTTTTGGTAGGATTTTAGGTACAAGAAATAGATGTTGGGTTACAGAAAGCACACAAAATTTCATCTAAATCTGTCCAGCTGCTTAGCAGGAGTTTAGTAACAAACACCGCGACACGACAATTTTATATATTAGAGTAGTTAAAGGTATAATTTGCGCACGTGAGGTGTGATCGTATATTAAGTAAGTGATCTTTAGCGAGGGCAAGTGATGGCATTATTAGAACACTTAATCAAGGCAGGCTCATTTAGCTTATAGCCGTCAATCATGACATCGCAACAGCTTTAATTCAATTTGTAGCTAAGATTAGCACTGATTAGTAAAGAGTATCACTACTACAAGCTTATAATTTTAAGCGCACTGACTGGATAGATAGTCGCATACGGTAGGACATGACATGTATGCTTGTAGTGGTGCAATGAAATTGATATAGTCCCTATATAGCCATATTGCAGTATGACGTGTTTTCTTGCTTTGAGATTTGTAGTTTACCGGTAGCCCAAGTACATTTTTTTCCATTGCATTCCAAACACACAAATAATTTAAACTTACTGGATAGATGATTATTGATAAATGTGTAAATTTTAAAAATATTTTAAAGTATTATTTAAAATCACAAACACCATCTTCATCTTAAGTAAGATAAGTCGACCTTGCATCCATAATTTAGTAACACCACTAATATATTTATGACAGGTTTAACAATTAACATATTTGTCGGAGATTTTTAGGTTTTCTCGTTTAAAATACAGCGACCCAAACATTTTTTTGCAAAGGTAAAATATGTAAGTGAATTATTTTTTTTACAATAAATTGCACCCGACTTCCAAGGTAAAAACGATATTAGTGACTCATTGGACAGTTAAGTTGTTAAAATGATCTAAAAAGTTTGAAATAATTCTTATTCTTCATTAGTGTATTTTTTAAAATTCGACTAAACCTCAACTACTTCAGCACCCAATTTTCACTCTTTTGAAGTCGGTACCAGCTCAGAACTGAGATCCTTGACATATAGTAACTTACATAACTTAGCCGGTACCGACTTCAAAAGAATTAAAAAGAATGCAGAAGTAGTTGAGGTTTAGTCGAATTTTTAAAAATACACTAATTAAGAATAAGAATTATTTCAAACTTTTTAGATCATTTTAAGAATATCGTTTTTACCTTGGAAGTCGGGTTCAATTTTTTGTTAAAAAATAATAATTTTACTCTTTTTAGTTATCTACAAGACCACAACCACTACGAAAGTTAACTATTCACATTATAATACTGTAAGCGAAATTGTGGTAAATGCATGCAGTTATCTAAGCGATGCTGAAATTTCCAAACTTTTATCTTTAAAGGATCCAGAGACACCTTCGTATGAAATTTCACTTATTTTTAAGATATGTTTGAGTTACTAGAAACAACATCTTAACGACCATGTTTTTATAAATTTCAAGAATTTCCCTCGATTGCTTATAGATCCCATCATCAGATCATCACCTTCGTAATCATTGTACCAAATTCGGATTGTACCCTGTACAACAACAAAAGAATTTTCGAAATCGGTCCATAAACAGCGGAATAATGATCAAAGGCATCTGTCTCGATGTTAAAAACTATAAAAAAACACTAATAATAATAATAATAGAGTCATAATGTGATGTTACAAGATGTAAGGATAGTGACGATGATGATGATTAATCTAATGTACCATTAGCATAATATGCTTTCAATTCTTAAAACAACGTCGAAACCCCCAACCATGTATCTATAAGGAGGCCGGAGATCTGTTCACCACCCGAACCATGGTATATCTTGGTGCAAAATCTAACTTTTTGCTAAGATTTACTTGGAATACTTCATTATATACCCAAAATCACTATAATAATATGTTTACATTTAAATTGAAATACTTCAGATGAATCGAAATCACAATATCATCCAGATAAATGGGTTTTTCAGTATAAATTTTGAGGAATTCCCTCGATTACTTTTGGATCCCATCATCAAGTCGCCTCTTTTATGAACATGGTACCAAATTCGGATTATACCCTATACAAGCAGTTTAGTTGGTTATAATTCGCCGTTGGCAAAAATTGGCATAATGGAGAGTCATATCAGTAAGAGCATTATAAATGCCAATATCAGGATTTTCTGTAGTATATCCTCTTAAAGTACCAATAATTGGGTATTTTACCTTAACTCGTAAAGTCATTCAAAAGTACTATCGTCTATTCAACAGGTACTAAAATATTAATTGCTAAGCCTGTCGCATTGTATTTTAATTAGCACAGCCATTGTATTCTGCCTACTCGATATTGCCAAGGCCGGTGTTGTCACGATGGCATCCCGACCTGCTTCATGACTGGCTGTGCCCGCGGTTTCGTACGCTGGGAATCAGGTATTTGACACTTAGACAATGAATTGACACCTTGACACTTGCAGCCGCTCTGTTATTCGTCATCAGTCATCACTCATCACTTATTATTATCATCTATAGCGAGTACAGATGTAGCGAGTGTATCTTCTAGATGTGTACCACATAAGAATGTGTAACTTTTAGGTCATACTATAAGCGAGCAATCCATACTTCCATACTAATCCATACTTCCATACTAATATTATAAATGCGAAAGTGTGTCTGTCTGTCTGTCTGTCTGTCTGTCTGTTACCTCTTCACGCCCAAACCGCTGAACCGATTTTGCTGAAATTTGGCATGGAGATACTTTGAGTCCCGAGAAAGGACACAGGATACTTTTTATCCCGGAAAAATGTACGGTTCCCGCGCGATAAACGAATTTTGGCGCAACGGAGTTGCGGGCATCATCTAGTATACTATATAGTATGGATTCAGCCCAATTCTTACTTCTTTAGCATGTAGTAAATAACATTAATTAGAGAAACAAAATCTAAAATCTATCTGCCCGCGCCTTCGCTCGCGTTAAGAAGTATTATTACTAATTAGGTATCAAAGTCTCAGCCCGATCGGTTTAAAATTAACAAAGTTTCATACAAACTTTCATCCCCTATTTTATCCCCTTGGGGGTAGAATTGATCAAAATCCTTTCTTAGCGAATGCCCACGTCATAACATCTACCTGCATGGCAAATTTCAGCCCGATCCGTCCAGTGGTTTGGGCTGTGCGTTGATAGATCACTATGTCTGTCAGTCAGTCACCTTTGAGTTATATATATTTAGATTTTCAGATCACTGATTTGAATAACTTAGATGCAGTAACCTTCTTCCGCATATCTGTCCTGCACGTCGTTCACCATCGGATTAACTTGTCAAGGTTCATTTCATCACGGTCTTGTTATAGTTTAGATCGGGTTTTATATTAAACGCTAGATATTGCCCGATACGCTGGGACGAAATTTATTGATCGGGAATAGTGTTTTTTCCGGAATAAGAAGTATTCTATGTATTTTAGCTCAAAGCTACCATGACCAAAAAATCGGTTTAGCGATTGAGGCGTGAAGGGATAAAACATAGGAAGACATACTTTCTATCTTTTATCTCTATATTCAAAAAAGTTTAAAGTTATTTACTCGCCATTCAAGTTTTCTACTCCAAGATGACGATTACACTAATCTATGTTTCCTTTGAAACGTTGGAAAAGCCACTTGACAGCTATATGGATAAGCGCAAGCAATGAAATTAACAAAGTTCAGTCCACTCTTCCGGTATCATGAAAATCAGCATAGATATCGTTATTCAGGAAATAAAATAACGTATTGAATGCCAAGTGGTCTGATTCTAACTCAGGTCAATAGAAAGGGCATCTCAGTCCCATACAACGAAGAAATCTTTAAAACACAAATGCCACGGCCGCAAACCAAATGCGTTTGGATCGTTAAACAAAGACTTCAAAAAATTTTAATAATAAAATCGTGACATGATTTCGATCGCGTCTCGGTAAAAACCGCATACAAATTATGATTTCGCTGAAGTAATCATCATGTTATTCAATATCGTATCAGTGTTTTTTGTTCTAAATTGAAACATGTGATTATTGAGCCGCACACGGTGTAGGATTCTGTAGATTTTTTTACGATTATTTTACATCAAAAGTAAAATCAAAAGTACAAAAAAAGTAGCGTCAGTGGTGCATAGAGTTCGAGAAAGCTGGAATAGTGAAGACGATAGCGGAGAGAATTGACTCTGCACTCCTTCGCAGACTCACTGAGCTACATGTCAGGGTAGCAAGATGAGCTGCATCATAATTGTTATTATATAATTTGATTGTAACAAAACTATTCTTAATATGGACTTCATTATCTGTTTTTTTTTTAATATTTTAGTTTACTACATGCTACAGGTACTGCTAGTACGTATTCATTAATGTCTAATGGCTACTTTTCACGTTGGACGATGTATAACTACGATTGCCATCTGCACTGCATGCATAATTACCGAGCACGTATGGTCAAACATGGACAATCAGAGGCGAATATGCCCATCTTCGTAATCCATCATGAGCAAATTATTAATATTATACAAAATATTAGCATTAGGTTCTGCTATAATGTCACAAAATTATCACCGTACTATCTCAATATACATTTTTTTATGTTACATCATCATGAAAAAAAATATTATTAAAAAAATTGGTGCAATGCAGTTACATATCACATTGCACAGTCTTTCTCTTTACGGTCCGAACGTAACAAATAATGATCCCAAATGATACACTACTTCCGCAAACAATTGTTCGTCCTCTCGCTGATATGTGACGTAACCTTAAGATGCTACATTCACAACGGAGCCTTAAATTGTTGTTTAATTGAGATTGGACTCTCAATACTTTTTCTTCATATAGGAAACTGTCTTGCCAATTTCACCTGTAGACCTATGTCTGTGACTAATCGTGATCAACGTCCAAACTCTGGCTGGCGCAATTACAGTAATCCATCAGCACGACGTGTTACAAGTGGGGCTAGAGATATTACATTTTAGCTATATATCCAAGCCTTGAATTGTACCTACTGTTCTCACATTCTACTCTTCCTCTTCGCCACCTCCAACACCTCTCCACGTTCACACAGAAAAATTTACCCCATTAAGAAATAAGGTATAATCGTGTTTAATTGCCCATAATCTAAGTCGTTTGTGCTTGCTATACACACCACACAGCTGATACCATCATAATTACTGTTTTCCATCACTGTCCAACGCGGCGATGCCTTTATAGATGTTACATATCAGTCACTATCGGCCTAATAGCGGAGCCTTAAATTGCTAATTAATAAGAAGTTGCGAAATGTGAAACGGTCGTCCGGCGTCCTAGTTGCAGTAGTTACAGTATCTTCGCACCGAGCCTTAGATCTATTTCATGCCCATGAAGGTTGATTACACAACTTTGGCCCCTTATAGTGATGACCTTTATATCTTGCAACTATTTTAACCACAAAATAAAACTTTCAATCGTAATTAAATATGTTTTTAAAATTGTCTTGATGAAACTACCGTATTCTCTTTTATGTCTAATGGCTCCCTTTCATGAAAATATGTCTAACCCAAACGCGTTCTGAGTATAATTGATCAAAACACCAAAAATGGTAGTCGTCCTTTTTCTCGTTTGACGATTATGAGAATATTATTTTGCTGTTGGATAAGATCCTGACTGGATCGAAGCTGCATTGGATTGAAACAGAATCAGGGTGCATTTCACGATCTACGATGTTACAAATAGTCTCTCAGCGTATTATCTTTGCGGCTACTGTAATCACAATTTATTCTTTAGCACACCTTTTAAATAGAATCTTATCTTAACTAAGAATTGTTTTCAACTTTTATCTGCGATGCTTCCACTCACCGTAGGTCTGATACGACGCATTGTTTTTTTTAACGTTCACTGCTACTTTATTTGGCAATGCCAATTATATATCTCAGGAAACAGCCTTATGCGATTACTGTTTCCTGGACAAAGTTTTTTCCAATTCAAGACAAATGAAATTTCTCGATATCAAGGTCGACTAGTTCTTCTAAGCTTCCTCGAGCAGCTTTTGTTTTTAAAGAATTATTAAATAAAACATTCGGTCATTCATAATAATTGTTGCGCAACAATACCTCTTTAAATTCGTACAAAATGAAAATTATTATTACATATAATACGAAATTATTTTAGGTTTTATTTTATAGATCTAGTTAATAAATACTTTAAGTTGCGACTAAAAATACTAATTTTGATCCTAGTTATTGCTGGCTTGAGTTTACAAGTTTAGGCTCCGTACAACTTTAAGATCGCTGGACGAAACTGGAGGGGCGACCGGCAAACGTATATACAATCAATTTTTATAACGTGCTACCGTCTGCTATCTGATCTACGAATAATGAATTCACAATCTTATTGGTAACTAGTTGACGGCCGCAACTCCGTTGCGCCAAAATTCGTTTATCGTGCGAGATACATTTTTCCGCGATAAAAATGTATCCTATACATCCTTTTTCGGGACTTAAGTATCTACATACCAAATTTCAACAAAATATATAGAGACAACAGACAGACAGACAGACACAATTTCGCATTCATAATATTAGTATGGATCTACCCACATTGCTGAACGATTTCAAAATGTGCTTGACTTAACTGAAAGAAAACATACTTATTATTCCTTTAGATTTTAGAAGTTTAGCCGTTTGCCGGGCTTATAACATTGATTTTCCTCATTACTTCCAAGCCTAAACGCAGTTATTTCACCAACTGTAATGAGATATCGTATGAGGTGACAGGTTCGCAGGTCATCTATGACGGATACACACAGATGTTCTGATTACTGACGTGAGGAAAAATTAACGTAATAAAACATTATGTTGTATGCAATGCAACTGCTTATCGCTAGGGATGGGACAAACATTCGGCGATATGCGGTAGTTCAAATGCGATATATATCCATACAAACATTATAAATGCGAAAGTGTGTCTGTCTGTTCCCTCTTCACGCCCAAGAGGCTGAACCGATTTTGCTGAAAGCTATGAAGATACCTTGAGTCCCGGGAAAGGACTTAGGATACTTTTCATCACGGAAAAATGTAAAGTTCCCAAGCGATAAACGAATTTTGGCGCAACGGAGTTGCGGATGTCATCTAGTAGGGAATAACGCAAAGGTCGGTAGAGGACGCTACCGACCAAAATTCGACATATTGTACAGATCATGAGAATGTTGACAGCTATTAAACATTGTCAAACGTCGAACAAAACTTTTTTTTACTGTATATATATATTAATCTGGTGCTTTCTCTAGCGTGAAAACATTGCAGTAATATAGTATGTCCTTTTAAAAAGAATAATAATAGGTAGGTACGTTTTATTTCAGTTCCAATATCTCTACCATGACACTGTCAATTTCATAAATACATTATGATGTGGCATAAAACTTAATCAAAGATTAAGCCTGTCGCGAGTGGGCCTAAGCAACATAATATTACAGCCTTCTTAGCACTAATAACATAATACTGATTAATTAAATGCTTTAAGGTGATTAGGATATATATAAATATTTGCACTTTGGTTAAAGGCCTAGCGCTTACTTGAGAATTGAGATACAGATTATTGCTATAAAAACCTCATGAAGATGCACAAATAAAAAAACATTTTATATGTACACGTAGGCAGATAGCGGACCTACATCTATCGGCTGGGTTTGACATAATGTGACCAAATTATGTAGGTCACCATCTACCCATGAATCAACTTCTCTCATACTTCTTGAGACAATAATTCTCAGCTAATTAGCACGCTCATGATTTCTCTTCACGGATTAAGATTTAAGATAACAAAACCGTGACAGGATCCCATAACGGTTGCGCAAGCGGATATGTCATGTGCGTGACAGTAGCATCACTACTGAGTACTGACACCCGCGGTCTCCGCGCCAGGTTATCACGCCGATAACCGACCGATAACAATGTTAGAAGCTTCATCGAGTTTATCTCTAGTTTATCTTAGTAAATATATTTTTTCTGAAATTTAAATTATTAAAACTAAGTTATAGTTTATTAGGTTTGAATTAGATATAACTTGTAGTTATTTATTGTTCGTGTTATTAAAATTTATAACTTTATAAGTCTGAATTTGATAGTCTGTTTCCTTTAATTGTTTGAACTGAATCCTGTCATGTTCTACGTGAATAAATAAGAATTTTACAAAAATACTCCACTTAAGGCCATCCCCCGAGCAAACGATCTTGGCCATACATTTGCTGCGCTGCCGAGATCGCGCCAAAATCCTTTTTTTTTTTTACTTATCTTAGTTCAAAATTGACCTAAAAAAATTCTAATGTCCAGTATGTAGTTAATGAAATTGTCGATCATGTGTTTCAAATAACCGTAATTTGTAAATACTAGGGAGATACTGAATGTATGCTTGAATTTAAATAAATTGGTATTACTTTGGAAGCTGATATAATGAGTATAAAAAACAAAAATAGGAAATTAATAACTATGAAAGGAACGTTCATGTACTGAAGATTATTGCTGTATTTTTATTATAATTTTGTAGCTTTCAAATTATGAGCTAATAAGGCTCTAAAAATCGGCCAAGTGCGAGTTGGACTCGCGCACGAAGGGTTCCATACCATTATACAGCAAAAATAGTAAAAAAAATGTGTTTTTTGTATGGGAGCCCCCCTTAATTATTAATTTTATTTAAATTTTATTATTAATTATTAAAGTATAAATACAGCTGAGTATTTTGTGAATATTTAAGGAGCCTACCTATTGTCATCATTGATACCGAGCAAAAAATGTTTGAAAAATCACGTTTTTTGTATTGAATTGAATATTTAATTTATTTTATTTTTAGTATTTGTTGTTATAGCGGCAATAGAAATACATAATGTGAAAATTTCAACTCTCTAGCTATTATCGTTCTTGAGTTACAGCCTGGAGACAGACAGACAGACAGATAGACAGACAGACAGACAGACAGACGGACAGACGGGTCCCGTTTTTACCCTTTGGATACGGAACCCTAAAAACGGTAAATTACGGCATCTCCGTAGGGGGAGCGTCTTAAATCTATTTCGTTTTGTAACGGGTCCTTACACTTAAGGTCTTCCCTTTGGCAAACTAAATACTTTTTAATCGCTATCAGTTAAACGTTGTGACTTGTCAGCTAAAACCTAAAATTACCTAAAAATACCTTAAAATTACCTACCTATTCTACGAGATATTTCAATTACTCACAACAAAGCCTCTAAAATTTTGCAATGGTAAGCTTTGATTCCATTTCAAATAATCAATATTGTAATTTTACAAATAAAACCACAGAACAATTTCCTAGTTGGAATGCAAAGTAAGTATTTGTTTCGACATTTACGTGGTGTGAAATGGGCGAATGTGGTCATACAACAACGTAAAGGCATTATCAATGCATGTCAAATTGTAGGCTGTAATCTGGATAGAAGAAAGAGAGAAGTAATGGTAGTAGTAACTAACTTAGGATTCGACCTCTATTAGTTCTGAATGTATTTGGGTACATATAATATATAGCGAATACTTGGTCTGTTGTGGTCTTGGTGTGTTGTCTCGGGAACAACTACGCGTTGCCCTGTTCTTTAGACAGCGGACTTTGATCCATCATATATTTTGCAGTTCGATTGCTTGTGAATAAACAAGTATTTATCTCGGTTGATTAGATGTCAATGGCGTCAATGAACTGTGTATCACGACCTACGCGACGTATACGTGTATAATTAACTTACTACTTGTACTATCGAAGAAATATATTCATAAACAGACGGCGGAGCTACATAATTTGGTCGGGATGTCTCGAGCCCAGCCAGGAGATCACGACTTACATTTACTTAATAGAACCCGACCAAATAAAACAGTTCCGCCACGTGCTTATGAATAAATTCCTTTGACGGCACATTGCAACCTATAGCATCTTACGCTCATAGAAACTACTATTCTAGAAATTACGACGGCATACAAAGTTTCTCAGGCACCTTTGTTAGAGTAAGGAAGTAATATGACGTATTCCTATTTTATATATATAACACGTATTTGATAAGACACTGAAGCGAGACAAAGCGGGGCTGCTGCATGCAGGGAATAAGAAATTGAAATAGTAGCATGACGACACTTGACATTTTTAATTTGAAGCGTCGTCAAATTTCAGAAAAATCGGTTCTGTGGTTTGGGCGTGAAGAGGTAACAAACAGACAGACAGACATACTGTTTGGAACGAAGTTCCTTATGGCGCGTTCGGCGTTGCGAAAGGAGGCTAGACGGAACGACACTAATTGACCTCGACACTTTTTTATTAGTACCTGCATAGTAGGGGCAGAGGGCGTTGATAGTAATAATAACAAATTAAATTTTAGGCGTTGATAGTATTCCTGTGCGTCAACTAGATGGCGTTTTTGAGAATAAACAGCGATATCTACCGGACGTTTAAATAAATTTTATTACAATTCCACAAAAGTGTCGTTGTTAGTATTCCCTGGGCGTCAATAGATGGCGTTTTTTTTATAACTTCGTTCCATCCGGGTGTCCCTTGATACCTCTCAAGTTTTTTTTATAATATTATTTTAGTATGGAAGTATACATTAGGGCGCTTTTCCTGTCATGCGTGTCATCGCTTTGCGCGCGGATCTGATCCGCATGAAAGTTGTCCGCATCGTATCATTACATAGATGTTTTCCTGTCATATGGGCAGAACGCGCGCGGCCTGGAGCATGTTACCCGCATGAGGAGATTGTGCGGGCGACAACACGCATGACAGAAAAAGCCCCCTTATGCATTACCGCGGCGCCTCGTATCGTCTCGTTTCGGCGTGAACCAGTCACTAGTCATTGTCGCCACTACAACACCACGTGTGTCTAAATTTCTATGATAATAAAGGGAGATAACAGCTACCATCTTTTACCAACCATAGCCAAAAAGTTCGCACCGTTCGCACATAGGACTTTATGCGGAAAATATAAAATATATATTTTTAGCGTGACAACAAAACACTCGATAAGCGCTATAAAATTTCCAGAAGATATTCTTAATTAAAAATTGATACCGCGCTGACCTCAGCGACTGACGGGCATAACATTATGTTTATTCAACTTTTTATGTGGCAAAAGTTATCTTGTACACGTTTATAGTTTGTTTGTTTCAGTATTTTTTAGTTTTTAACACGCTTTTATAAGCTAGGGCTGTATGTATGTAAGGGAATCTTTGAGCACGATGTTTATCCGCAGTAGTCTAATTAATTCGAAACTTTGCATACGTATTAAGAGGACAATGCAATAATTTGTTAAAATTAAAAAAAAAACTTTATTTAGTTTTTTTTTTTTAATTTAAACTATTACTATTAAATGTTAAAAGAGAAACCATCTGTATGTTGTACGATGTTAAAGTTAACTCTAAGCAGCTTTACTTTACGCTCTAACGTACCGTAGAAACCTTACTAGGAATGATCATAGAAGACTTTGTATCTTATTTCAGCTAATTTTGATGCAAATGCAATAAAAAATCTACAAAATTAATTTATCTTTACATAATATCTATCTATATATTAATACGCGAGCGAAAAACTTTGTATCCCTTTTGACGCAAAATGGGGAAACGTAGTTGAATGAAATTTTGCACAGTTATAGTTTATATGGTGAAGGAGTGCGTCGAGCTAATATTATTTTGAAATTATGCTTTTATCATACATTTTTAACAAATAAAACATTACACACACTACAACACACACACTAGGAACGATGACAGATTTTTGAGTGACAAGCCTATACATACGAATTATACTCTTTTATTTATGGTTGAGTGTGTTGACAAGTTGACAAATTGAAAATGGATTATAGTTTTTTTTAATCTTAGATTCTATTAGACAATGCTTACACGGCCAGTCTGAGATCAGCTGAGTCCCAGAGACAAGAGTTGAAAAAAATATGATAAAGTCAATATTTTTTTACAAAATATAGGTAGTAGTCCTAATGTCGTTGAAACTAAGTTCGAATTTCGACCATTGGGCGATCTCTAGTTATATTTATTGCGTGATTAATACACGCATAGCACGCAGAGGTTTTGTTAACATTTAGATCAAAATGGAACGAAATGGCTCCGTTTCAATTAATCGGTGTTCACAACGTTTAACTTTACACCTACAAAAAACAAACATACAATTCACAATAATTCATAACATAGGTATCAAAACATCGTAGCCAAAAATTAAATGCGTTATTCAAACGAAATGGCTCATAATTAGTAGTTGTCGGTTGCGCAAGTGACCCGCGGTGATATATGGGATAGTAGAGCTTGAAAGTGAAGTTCAGTACATAATATCTCTTAATAACTGAGTAGCAAGAGCTATTATGCTTTAAATTATTACTCTACCATCCCGTATCTACTTGACGTAACCCTGTTCGTTATTTGCATTCAGTACCCCGATTCTGGCATTTTATTTCGACGTCAATATAGTGACATAGTTGATCGTAGTCTCAGTATACTCAGAATTTTGTTTTTCAAAATTTTATCATAGTATTTCAAACTAAGATAAATCGCGTTTTGATTGGTCAAAACTACAAAATCTATAGTTTGGCGTTTGTTTGACGCATATTAGAAACTAGCTGTACCCCGAGGTGTTATCCGCAATTTATTAAGGAAAATAAATTGTGACATTTTCTCGCCGTAAAATAGCCTATGTGTTAATCGAGGGTATCAACTAACTCCATACCAATTTTTATTAAAATCGCTCCAGCCGTTTAGACGTGAAGAAGTAATAAACATACAATCTCACAAACTTTCGCCTTCATAACATTAGAGTGATTAGAATAGTCCTCTGCTGTTTGATAAGATACGGAATAGATCGAAATTAAATTAAATTAAAATAAATAGCAGAATCATGCAGGTTAAATTGATTGCCGAATTGTCAGCAGGATCGTGAGCAATTAATCGGATGTCTATTTGGCTGATAACACGGAGACGTAACAGTCGCTACATAAATTCACATGTTGAGCAATTCATTATGTTGCGATATTCGATCACTAAATACCTGTATCAACATTCAAAGCTCACAAAGCAAAGCTTTAATCGATGTAGTCGTCTTAGCTTTGCTTACATTTTAAATTTAAAAAAGTTAAATGGTACGAACGAAACGAATAGAGTTATAGAAGATTTTAAAATAAATGGGTTATAGAAATTAAATCACAGAAGTAAGTTTAAATTATCAAAAACAAACAAAGGTTAATGTCAAAAGACATTGCTTTCTTTACAATTAGCCTTTAGTGTGTGGTCATAAATGCTAGTAGATCTAAGTACCGCAACAAATAACAATAGTAATAATTATTATTTTTTAACATTTTTGATTAAGTTCACAACGCTATTAAAGTAATAACGAAATCACGAATACGAAGAGTACACCATAATTTTCACTCACCATTGCTCGTTTAGCTAATTGTTTTATAATAAGTATACCGAAGGTCAAAGTAATGATCTATGATTGAGGTGCACTCTGACCCTACTAAAGATCTTGCATAGCGATTCGCCAATTATGTACAAACATAGTCGTACATACTTTACTATTATGTCCCTTCCAATGATCCGAATAATTGACTATTAATAGGCCGGGTGCCATCGAAATTCTCATACAACGTAATACCTAAATCATTTTCTCATACGAAATATTTAACATGTTTGAGTTATTTTTCAGCTTAAAATAGTAATTATGTTTAAATATTTTGTAGTTAATTTTTGTGCAGGAACCTAGGTAATTACTATTTTAAGCTGAAAAATAACTCAAACATGTTAAATATTTTCGTATGAGAAATTGATTTTGGTATTACGTTGTATGAGAATTTCTTTGGCACCCGGCCCATTAAACACTTATTTTTGTATGATTTAGGATGTTTTAAGGCCATCAAATAAAAGAGGGAAACGAGGATTACAAAACGTGCTTGCCCAATTTGTAAGGACTAAGGAATTTGTAAAGACGCAGTTTTAGATTTTTGCGCTTGCAGTGCCTTTTGTCAAAATTACTATCGAATGAAAGTTAGCTAAGTACTCTGATAGCTTGAACTTGACTACTGAGCAGCGAGTGGCTAGTATTTAACATCAGTTTAACTTTAAATATTATTTTGATTTGGAGATAAATATTCGTGGCAAACAAAGATCGACTTAATTAAATTTTTAACGTCATATTGATCTCAGATAACTGGGTGAATAGTAAGTGTGAACAATAAACAATACATATATTATTTTGGACTTCGGTCGGTGATATCGTTTGCTTGACAACATGCTTAACGAAAATAATTTCGTTTTTATCTCATTTATATTATATTTTTTAATTACTATAATAATTACGGGTAGGTACTAATTACTATCGACAAAGTGATATTATTCGGCCAAGCTTAGCATGATACATGGAACATGCGTAATCTCCAGTTATTGCGTTGTGTTTTTAAGGCCCGTATAAATAGGTAGTACTCAAGATGCGACCCGGTCTCAAGACGCGGTTCGGCTCTGTGATTGGTCCAAATTTTGACAGCCAACCAATCACAGAGCCTGAACCGTGTCTTGAGACCGAGATGCATCTTGAGTACTGACTATTTATACGGGCCTAAGTATTTTGAGTGCTACAATTTCCAAAAACAAATCTGAGACTGGTCGAGCGGCGACTTTATTTAATAATTATTTTGCTACGAATTGCTGATTCATAAATAATAATATTTTATTACAAAATTTATTGTATTGTTATTAAGTTTCACGTTTACAAATCGGTCAACAATTATATCGGATTAATACAATTTTACGATTATGAGCACCAATTATACAAATTACAAGGCATTTTGTGTCATAATTTAGAAGATATTGAAAAAGCCTCGAGTTTTGAAAGTGACATTGAGTGGAACCAGTGTTGCCAACCACATCACAGAGCTAAGCTGTAGATATGCTAGAAAAAAACTGTAGAAAACTGTAAATATCAAATTGTAAAACAGTAAATCTACAGTTTTATCTTTTATTATTTTTTATTATTTAATTATGGTAATAAATAGAATATATTTTAGGAAGCCAGGAAATAAAAACCAGAAATATCATGAAATAATAAATTATGTCTGTTTTACCGACATAATGTCGATCGACCGAGCAATCGATGTCGGTAAGGGGCTTATTCCACCTTACTAAATTTTAGACGTCCTAATTAAGATCCTAAAGAGAAGACTAATTAGAAGCTTCTGATTGCACCAGTCAAAAGCTCCTATTCTTCTGATTTAGTAGGTACGCTAATTCAAATAATAATAATATAATATAATATCTATGGACGCTTCACACCACGTCAGTCTGGCCCCATGCTAAGTACCTGAAGGACTTGTGAGTTGTGTTACACATACACATCCAGACTCGGGAACATTGTAAACTTGGAGGGATTCGAACCCGCGACCCCCGGCTTGAGCTGCCACACACTCAACCAATTGAGAGGTCGTCTTAATTAGGATCCTAACTTTCTACGAATGTCTGCCACTAACGCCATCTATTAAAGCGATTGATGACCATTACCTCTATTTCAATTATATTAAGTTTAATATAATAAAATAGATGACGCCAGCTAGCTCATAAAACTGTAGATTTGGAGGCCTAAACTGAAAACTGGGAGGATTTCCGAAAAACTGTAGATCTACAGCTAAAACTGAGGGGTTGGCAACACTGAGTGGAACCTTTGGGGACCGAGTGCAGGGCGCTTCGTGATTGCAAGAAAAAAATCTTAAATATGTGTATAGTATAAAAGTATTAAATATATTTCCGTTGTCTGGTACCCGTAACACAAGTCCTTCAGGTACTTACCACGGGGTCAGACTGACGTGGTGTGAAGCGTCCATAGATATTATTATATTATTATTATTATTATTATATTATTATTGCAAGAGCTTCCGGCCGCTGTTACATTTTGTGAATGCAAAATGTCGAAATAATTTTAATTGTTACTAGCAGCTACATAAATTAATTGTAATTGGAATCGTCTAACCGACGGATTCGGTGATTTCAACTTCATAACTCGACATAGCTGAAAAGAAACTGCATTTGTCTGGTGGTTCTACATAATTAACTCGGAATTTGTCAATTCAGCCGTGCTAGCATACGCCAACAAGAAAATTTTGTCTGCACGTTTTCTCGATGTTAACTGGTTTATCTCTTCATCTCTATTGACCCTAACATGACATACATTTTTTCTCGTACGTCTGTCGTCAAAATTAGAGATAATTTTTTTTTTTTTTATATGTGCTATTTTTGTCTATATACTAACGAATTATATACGAACGAGAAATTTATATCTCGAGTCTCGACGTACGCATGTTAGCGAAAAAGAGATATATATCGATATCGACAATATCACTACGCTCGAGAGTGAGATATCCACGAGATCGTTGGCGTATGCTAGGGGGGCTGGTGTCAGATTACGACTAGCTTAAATTGATATAGCCTGACCAAAATGAATTCCCGTTATACTTCTATTAATCACGTCATTTAATATCGTTTCGGGATGTTAAGCGGCTGTAATTAAAAAAAGGTTTTGAATAAGCCATTTCAAATTGGAACAGGCAGCCTGACATCGCGAGCGGCATGTGTGCTAGCAAATGTGTATCTTCTTATGTAGAAAACAAAGTTCAATTTTGAATGTGTCATCTTATCATCAGAACCTCCTCCTTTAGGTAAGTCGGTTAAAATGCCCCTAGATTAGAGTTTCTAGAGTAGAACAATGCGAGTGCATATCACTTGACGGGGCGCGGCCTGCGCGGGCGCATGGAAAACTCCACTCTACGATGTTTCCCGATAACCCCGGGAGTAAACATAACGATAACTCCAACTAACATAGTATCATTGTACAACAATTTTAAATATTGCTTAAATGAAGACGATTTACCGCCGTACTCAGAGACATTTAATTATTATTAACCTTCAATTTAATGAAGAGTTTGACAGATAATGTATGGGGCTTATGTCAAAATTTTGAATTAATGACATTTAAGTAATTAATGTTCCACTCTGAGTGCGGCAGTTAGTCTAAAAAGCAATGGGTTATACTCCAAAAGTGCCGGCAGAAGCAAAAACAAAACAATAGACGAGGCATACATTTTCGCCACGCGGTATAGAAATAGAAGGGGGCGTCTCCTCTCCTACGCTACGACAGCGGTCTCTTCCTCTTTCTTACGAATTTTCAATCAGATCACGTGTCTTGAAGTGAGTTTAACTTTTTTTGCCATCACGTTTTACGTTCAGTCATTACACACTACATCCATGTATCTCATAATAGTTTGAGTGGTTTTTATCATTTTGTCAATTAAAACAGCATATCTACTAAATATTGCAACATATTGTATACTGATTAGAAACTAAAGTAATAAAATCAGTTATGTGGGTGTATGCTAAAGGTCGTCACGAAATGTCAAGAGGTGCATCTGATACTAATATTGTTCCACTATATGAAAATGTATCTACTTATCATATTAGACCGAACCAGGCGAAGTCTTTAACATCGATATGATATTATTAAAACTAGAGATCGCCCAATGGTCGAAATTCGACCTTAGTTTCAACGACATTAGGTCTACTATTTTGTAAAAAAATATTGACTTTATCATATTTTTTTCAACTCTTGTCTCTGGGACTCAGCTGATCTCAGACTGGCCGTGTAAGCATTGTCTAATAGAATCTAAGATTCAAAAAAACTATAATCCATTTTCAATTTGTCAACTTGTTGTCAACAGACTTCAACCATAAATAAACGAGTATAATTCGTATGTATAGGCTTGTCACTCAAAAATCTGTTATCTTTCCTAGTGTGTGTGTGTTGTAGTGTGTGTAATGTTTTATTTGTTAAAAAAATGTATAATAAAAGCATAATTTCAAAATAATATTAGCTCGATGCATTCCTTCACCATATAACTACATATACGATATGACAAATACCTTAAATTTAACATACATATTAATAATATAATAAATACCTTAAAACTAACATATATATATATATATATATATATATATATATATATATATATATATACTTATAAACTAACACTGTCACTTGTTGCCGGAGACGTGACTCGACGCTTCGTTCCGGAGTCTCCCCCGGAACCTCCGGTAGACCACATCCATCGGCCAGAACTCCGGCGCCTCGAAAGTCGACAGAAGATTCGTCGGTACTGCTCTCACCACAAAGTCCTTAACGTCGATATTCGTACTGACAGATATCGACCCGTTAATTTTTATGTGATAGCGTCCTTAATATATAGATTAGTTAGTCCTTAGTAGGTGCTACCTCAAATGGGAAATTTCACTTCTGCTAATTTCTTCCTAAGGATTCTGTGCCTAAGGGCCAACCCACACGTACCACAACCACACGACATCGCAACGACAAAATGTCGTCGAGCAGTGGTTACGTGTGAATGGTGTCGCTGCAGCTTTTTGTAGTTGCGTTGTGGTACCGACAAAATGCCGACGTGGTTGCATTGTCACCAGTGGTTGCGATGTGGTTGCGATGTGGTTACGTACGAAAGTCAATGAAACGGAGGGGGGAAGAGCGCGGGCGGTGTGCGCGCACTGTCGTTGCATCGACGCAACGTTGTGGTTGCGATGTGGTCGGCCGTGGTTGCGATGTGGTCGGTATCTGACAAGTGGTCGACAACGACTGCAAAATATGGTACGTGCGAATGTTCCACTTCATTTACAATACGAAATATACGCCCGGCCACGTGGTGTAGTTGTGGTGTGGTTGTGGTACGTGTGGGTTGTCCCTAAACCCCGCGAAATATTAAACAGATAAAAAGTCGCCTGACCTTTAACTTTTTAGTACTAGTCACTATCTCTTTAGTTTGTATAGAGTTAAGAATATAATCTCCTTTTTGTTATTAAAAATAAACTCAGTAAAAAATGTGTCTACAAGAGCTGATGATGAGAGAAAGAGAAACACCAATCATTATGCGTTACGTGTAATGTGACCTTGATAATAATGAGCTTAAAATGTTTAAGGTCAGGGTAACCGGTTTGAGCCATCTGCAAAACTATTCTAAATGACTTTCTTATCAAGTTATCACAGATGTAATGTAGAGTAAATTATCAATTTAAAGAGTTAGAAGTCCTGTTAAGATATCAATTTAAAGAGTTAGAAGTCCTGTTAAATTATCAATTTAAAGAGTTAGAATTCCTGTTAAATTATCAATTTAAAAAAATATACATAAAAATACCAGACGTAGTCTGCAACTTCGTTGCATAGAAATTTAAGTTGCGGGAATCGTACATTACATATGACGAAAACTGTGCTAAATTCTTTGCCATTTCCCGGGACTCTAAGGGTGAAGCCAAACGAGCGTAATTTGTGAGTTGTGAGTCGCAGAATTTCGGCTGGCAGAAATTCTGCTGTATTCAGTTTCATACAAAAGTCCTGTTTGATTCACACGAGCGTAATTTTGTGAGTCATGATTTGTATGAAAAAAAATTTACGCGACCGAAATTCTGCGACTCACGACTCACAAAATAACGCTCGTTTGGCCTCACCCGTGTCTCCATACCAAATGAAATTAGGTTATCACGCGCGAACGGTACATTTGAAGTTATAAAAACTATCCTAGATGTCATTCCCCTAGTCTTAATGTATCACTACATCAAATATCATAAAAATTGGTTTGTTTAAGCGTGAAAATGAGGATTGTACGCATTTATCCTATATTATTTGTGACCAATCTTTATAAACATGAAAAACTTAGATATATAATTAGATATGACCTTTTATGTGATTTACAAGAGCACGCTTAACATAAATCGCGTAATCCGTGAGGTCTAAACAAAAACGTGTGCTAAAATGTGAGCAATTTGAATAAATTGTACGTAAATGTGCGAGAAGGGAATGTCGCTTGTTTCTCTCATGTATACATACAGCTTAATGTAGCTCCACATGTCCTTTCAATGTTTGGATCCTAATCTCGTAATAATAACCATAGTAACTTATAAGCAGTCTTACTGCTATACTTGTTGAGTTCTAGCGGGTTTAGTATGGCCAGTGGCCACCGTTAAAATGCGAAAGATGAGAAAGCTAAAACTTTTTCAGGACATGCTGATAGATTCTGGATACTTTCTTCTGTGTTCTACCACGTCTACCGTAGAAAGTAACCCTTTACATGGTGACTTTACTAAGCGTCATAAATTGTACTAACATTTTTTTTTAATATTATAATAACTACTAGCTGTGCCCCACGGTGTTACCCGCGGTTTAAGTTATATAATATAATAAAAGACTATGAAAAGTACCAATAATGAGTCAAAACGGGACGATACATGGTTCTATAATGGTTTATGGTAGTGATGATGGTGATGATAAATGTAATTTGCATAGTAGCATATGCTTTCCTTTCTTAAAACAACGTCGAAACTCCCAAACTTGTATCTATAAAGAGCAGGAGTTCTCGAAATACTACGTAAGTTGTAGGTATTCCAATTTATAATATTGTGAAACATAGTTATAATTTAAGACGTCTTCTTTTATCTTTTTAGATAGTAGTCTACTATTAGGTCTATTAGTAAATACCGTCGAAGTGCCTAGTGAGAGTGTTACAAACAAATACAATGCAAAAATATCACAACATAGGTAAGGTACAGGTGTTAGTTATTTAGTTAGAAACCTTCCTAGCTATTGTTTATGTATCTAAAGTTGGTCTTCGAGAAAGTACAGAACAATAGCTGGTAAGCCTGTTAAATGATATATGACATGCACGGAGATAGATCTATGTAATTGCTTCATTACGTGAAAATTATGTTCTCTGTTGTAGTCGATTGGACTGGTAGAGTACCATCTGTTTGTTATTGTTTGATTTCTGCCAACAACACTTCTTCGAGAGCTATCATCACTCTATAGCACTGACCTCCATTATACAAGTGTATAATAGTCTTTATTTTATATTATACATATTATATTATGTCACTATATTTTCATAACTATGTCATGTGTTAGTTTAATGTGTAGGTATGTCTGTAATTTTTGTGGCTTGTCTCGTTCGGACCAGACGTGTAATAATTTTTCAAACTTAATTTGGTTTATTAATTTATGCAAACTAACTAACTTATAAAATCCTAATGGCCTCTTACATAATATGCTCAATTGCTCATGTAAAGTAGATTAGGTGCTTTAAAACGCAGCTATATGCCTAAGCATAGTACCTATCTCGCGCATTCGATCTAGTATCGAAACCGTATTCACATTTGATATTTAAAGACGATCTATTTCAACAGTTACATAACAGTGATTATACGTTATGAAAGTCACTTAGGTTACATCTTGTAGTCACGGATCAGTGGTCCGAGTGAATCAGATGGCTCACGGCAATGTTATGGACCAACGAGTAATATCTTCAAGTTTTTTTTTTAATAATTAGCAAATAGGTTATGAAATTGAGGATGGAGGCAACGTTGAAATAAGGATAAAGTTGGTTAGTACCTACTTGTTTCTAAACTAGAATGTTTAATAAATGTTTGCCAATGATTTTTCTTTAGAATTCTAAAAATATACTTAACAAAAATCGAGGAAGTTTTAAAATTTCTGCAGACTGTTGACAACCTATCAAATACGGTCATTTATCTCTGCACCTAATAAACAAAAGTGAAAACTAATGCATTGTCGCGCTTAAGATTTCGGTGCATATTTTAAGACCACACACAATCAATAAATGTCATAACATTGTTTTGTTGAGCTAGGTGTTTTGGGTAAAATGTTTCCTATTTTTTTAAATATACCAAAGGTCTACTATTTTTAACGATTTTTTACAGATATTATACTGGATCATTAATGTAGAACCTAGGGTCTTATCCTCATACCTCGAACGAACCTTATTCGCGAGTGAGACAGCCTGTAATCGAAACGACATTCGAACTACGAGTATCGGCGTCTCAAAACATAATGAGTCGATGTTCGGTCTCACGTAGTATTTGTTAAAATTATAAATGTGAGCGGTGTAAACTATTGAAGGTTTGAATCGCGGGAGCGCCTCAGGAATGTACCCGCCCAAAACGTCGTAGCATTTGTATCTTATGTCGATTTTATGTTAATAAGCAGTGCTTATGCAGAGAGCTTATTAAGCACTCTGCCATGAAGCTTTATGACAGTAATCAAGTACTAGGTACAAGCTTACCGGTCAGTAGCAGAATATAGTGTCACACTATTAGCAATAGTGACGACTTAAGTTCCACGCCATTTTGGCTTATTCGCTTTTTTTGTGATTACAGAGCAATACCTAATTCTTTCGTTCGCGCTTACGATTTTTCTTGCCTATGCGAATGAATAGAACTGAGATTCGAGGTACATACAAGAATTAGTCCTATAAAAATTCATACACTGACAACTTTGAATTCTAGGTCACAGTTTAAGAACTATAACTATGAACCCAAACAATGATGTTTCCTAATATTTTAACACAGACATTTCACGACAGGGTGAATAAGGTCAGCGAGCATTCCTCCGAGTGAGGCTCGAGCACAAATGTCAAGACATTACTACAAGGGCGGCACTAGTTATGGTCTTTACTATTGTTTAATGATATTGTTGTCCTAGAACTATCAATTGGAATGTGCCTTTGGAGGAGCATCTAGCTCTGTATCTCATAAATACTAATAACTCCACGTGGTAGCAGGTAAAGATTTAGTATTGGCACGTTACGTCTCTCCATAGGTTGTTAGTAAACTGTAAACATCGAATGTGCACAATCAAAGTCCCAAAATTTTCACTTATAACGACGAAAATGCCCAAAGTATGCATATTCCAAATTCATTTATTATTAAATACAAAAAAAAATCTTTGTCTACGTTATATAAAACTGCGTTATTATGAAAAAAATATGCGATCGGAGGAGAATAATATTTGGTAATAATTATAACTTGAAAATTCTAGATTACTATAATAAATGAAGCATCTCACTGTAAGTTTCAAAAAATTGTCATTTTATTTTGTTACAAATGATAAAGATGCTATATAGGCTGCGTAGTTTTACTCTATTCAAGTGCAAGTGTCCTCATCTATCGAATATTTAGAAATTCTTCCACGATAACCCAATGAGATTATCTTCGTGTTTATAAATAAAACTATGATACTAAAACGAGTTTGAAACAACGCGCTCGTGATAAAGTTGATAAGAGATATTCGCTTATGGCGGCATCACCAGCAGATGGCATGATACATTGTGATGTGGACTTAGCAACGGAAAATAACGTCGTGATAATATTGTGAAAATACTTATTGTTATCTAAACGGGATCACGCTTTATGCATCCGCGAATAGATAGTGGTTCTACTCGTACATATCACGTTATTTATTCAAATGTAAAAGGAGAGCGTCTGCGATGTTTTGAGCCTAAAGAATTAAAAAATCTTAGTATCTTAAACATTTCTTGATTGTTTGTTTAATATGTTTATTGGAAAAAAGAAGAGATTTTTAGATATTATATATACTTATGGGTAACGAATTTTCGTTTTAATATGTGCCTGTTAAAACACTTTCCAAGTACCTAGTAATTTTGTTTATTAAAAATTTGTGATTTATATTTACACTTAAGAAGTTAATGATTTTAATATGAGGGTCGTGTGTATTCAAACTCTAATCGTACTCGCGTGGGGCAATGATATGAGAGTATTGGAATTGATGAGCTCATTGTTAAACCCGCAATTACGCATTGCATCTAAAAATATTGCCGTTTTCGCAAAACTATTTCCACACGTTACTGACAAAAATTTTGCCATCAGTACTTGTATGTGCATTACTTGCCATTCATCAAGCAATATGCCAATGTTGCGGAAATTGTAATGTGCTATTTCGGTAATGCTTACTGTGTATTGTGTTGGTTGTGCAGCCTCTCATCACTCATCAGGCCACGTTGACCTAGGCTATTAAAACGTGTATAGAGGCATATAATTCGTATTTTATTATTTTGGACTTGCACCATAATTATGTAACTACTGATCAATTTTTGGCTATATTATTTGGTATGGCTGTTAGGTTACGGCAAATTTTTATCCTGAAAAAGTACAGTGATCCTTAGGATATCGTATAGCTTTTCCCCGCGATAAAAAGCTAGAAAAACACAAGTTCCCAAAAATAAAGACATCACCAAACAATTCACTGTCAAGTATTAAATCGCTGTAAATACAAATAATTGTACAATTTGAATAGTCCGGAGGCTATACGGACTATTATTGAGCATTACAAAGACGCGGTGTTAAGGACGACCACTGATTTGTTCTCACACGTGCGTTTATTTTACAATATTATAATTCTATTAAATAATCTACGATGTGACCTATGAGGTAATATGTATTTATTCCGCCGTCAACTTAAATAACCCAAGGTCAATATGAGCTTCTGATGTATTCTCATCTTAGCCATATCTGTGCATCATGTTCGTACTATGAAAGATATGATAAATATCAATGAAACGAATGCTATTGTGAAGGTCCCTCTTTACGATTTTTTATTTTATTTTATTACAATAATATGAACCGTTTACGAGCTTTTCGACCATACCTTTTTCTAACGTTTTTGTTACATTTTGTTCGTACCAAGGTTTACAGTTACTACGCCTTAGGACTAATCTTCTCTTTACGCTAGACTCTGGTGGGTAGCCATGATGGAGCGGCAGTCTACAGTACACACAATCAATGTCGATCATGGCTAATTCAAAACGAATAGTATGCACGTTTGTAATCGGTTATCGGATGTATTTGTCCATCGTTGGCCAACGTGAAGAGGTTACTGATGAAGATTAGTTTGAACCTTAGTTTTTTTCATATATTAGGGGGTAAACTAGCAAACGGGTCACTTGATAGAAAACAACTACCGTCGCCCATGGGCACTCGCAACATCAGTAGACTTGCAAGTGCGTTGTCGGCCTTTTAAGAGGCAAAACGTTCTCTTCTTGAACGTTAGCAGGTCGTATTGGTCCGGATATACTGCTGGTTTGTTCCAGAAATTTACTGTGCGTGGCAGAAAGTTACGCTAGTTTGAGTTATTTTAGGTTAATTTAACTAAATTGGTAACAATATGCTATTCATATGATAATAATATTGTATTTAACTACGCAACGATTACGTCGTACTCTCAATAACATAGGTAGGTAGATAAGCTAATTATAGGTGGTTAATTAGTCAGAATATTGTTGTTATTATTGTAATAATTTTAAACAAACATTAATGGAAGTTACGAGAACCTTTCAAATAAAGATAAAATTAATAACTTTGGATAGTAGTAGTTGAGCAATCCTTGCTGAGTAAATTGCAAGTGAAATAAAATTTTAACAAGAGGTCGTTCTGAGAATGAAATGAAGTCAATACTCTATAAAAAGAATAGAACTCTATTAATAGAAATGAAGTCTATAACTATAGGTCTACCAGAATCTGATGGCAAAAAGTGAGAAAATAAATTGACTCTAGCAATACCGGGGTAATTGGAATAAAACATTTTGATTCTTTATTTTTCTTATAGCGGCTGATTCTGTGTGTTAAACATACAAATATAAAAATTTATCCAATGATCAAGGATATTTTTTGAAAATCTGCTGTCAAAAATTGCCATCAGATTCTGGTAGACCTATAATAAGTTTAAAGCAGTGGTTTCAAACTTTTGGTGGCGGAGCACTTTTAAAAAGTGACATTTTTGACGGACCCCCCAACAAAAAAAAAATGTTTTGTCTTTGAATGATTGTATCCGTGCTGGTGTCTGATGGCATTTCTAAAAACAATTTATGTATCGCTCGCGAAGCCCCTATGAGATCTTTGCCCCCCACCCCCAGAGCAGACTTTGAGAATGGCTGGTTTAATGTATACGACTAAGTAAAGTGGAAACTGTTGAAATTTCGTTTAGAGATATTTGCTAAGCGTGCTACTATTCCACTCAGGGGTCAACTCGGCTATAGGATCCTTATGTTGTTGAAATGAGTGTACGTAATTTATTCAACTTGTTAATAGCATGACATATTTTTGTACTACAGAAAACTTAGAGTATTGAGTGCTAACCTGTCCTAGAGTTGTTGCTTTTAAATCACTTCCTTACTGTTGTAAGTTTGCTAAGCATGCTACTAATACTAAGGGGTCAACTCGACTATAGGATGCTGCTGTTGAAATGAGCGTTACGTAAGCTAGTGCACTCGTTATCAGCATGTCTGGCACGTAAATCTTCCACATTGTGCATGCTAACGAACGCTATCGTCTCGCCGACGTATCTAGAACGATGAACTGCCATTTCTTAATATGCTATTTTAGAACAATCATCATCATTAACAGTCGCTAACTTTCAGGGAATTATGGTTGATTGTAAGTTTTTGTGATTTTTCTTGTAAGAAAAAAATACGAGCAAAAAAATGCGAAAGTGTCTCTGTTGGTCTCCGTGTTAGCTCTTAAACGGCTGAGTCGCTTTTAAATTTTAATGAAATTTGATATGGCAAAATTTAATGTCTCTACAAAATCGTAGTTGCGAGCAACAAAATGAGTTCACGCTAATTCCACAACCTTATACGTTTTAAATGCTAGCCAAATAAGAACAAATAGGAGAAAAAATGCGTAATTAATAGGCGTGATAAAAGCAATAACAGTTCTAAGAAATAGAAAATAATTGTTGCGAATCAATTCTCGGTTCGCCCTTGGATTAACGCAATCGGTATGCAACGATCTGCAATTGACGTCTAGCTGAAGAACCTTCGCGATATCCCGCGACAACCGTAATTTTCCAGGATAGAAACTATGCTAAGTCCTGGGACTTAAAGCATCTGCATACCAAACATCAAAATCGGTTAAGCGATTTAATTGTGAAGAGGTAACAGACAGAGACACTAATTACGTAGTTGGATTTTACTTCAATAAAGAACCAAATAACATAAAACTGAGGTTAGCTATTACTAGAAATCCCTGTCTGCTGGTCTGTCTGTCTGTCAACAGTCTATGTATTGACAGACAGATATTGTATAGCTGTTTGTCAGGAACCTTTGTGTGAGCAGTGAGTCTGACTTGCATATTTTGTCCGACTTTTAAGCCTGCGGTATTCACAAAATATACTACAGTCTGAGAAATCGATTCATAGGCAGATGGAAGATCTACGTTATTTAGCCGGGTTGTGTCAAGATTCGAGGTAATCGTCATCCTTTTTCTAGGCTTGGAATAACGAGAAACTACTTGTATCACCTCATCGAGTTTTTCACTAAGTTACAACAATTTGCCATGTCTGGCAATAAGTCTGTCTGTGTCTGGTTATTGGTGCTGTGATGGTGATTATGGCGTCAATTCGCGAACTATTCAATACACGCCTCTTAGTGCACGTATCAAATTGTGAATGCTGAACTGTAAAACCCGCTTCACACCGCTGACCGCACACGCGAATCGCGCAGTAAAACTTATATTTCGCGAAATGCCTTCGAATGTGAAGTGTGGAGCCGATGTACCAAGAGTACATTGATACCACAGGTTGAATCAAGTCAGATTTCCACGATAAAATTACACTGAAGGCTGATTTAAAATTCGTCAGATAAAATACCTAAATTTTTTACACTTTGAGTTTTTTCCTACAAAATCTACCGGTACCTACTTAAAATTTATTAATCTTGTAAAAGTAATACGTCGTTTGAAAAATCATTCTATTAGCCTCTGAGAGATATAAATAAATACGCATTTTTGACATCATTTTGCCCGACTCTCCGCGTTGTCACGTGCGATTCCAAGTGTGTAGGTGGTTTTAAGAAGACAGTTGCGAAACTTGGCACATTGTGCGCCGGCGCCACCGGTGCCGCCCCAGCCGTGTTCTGGCAACCTTCACGTGTCCATCACACATTCCTGCCATTGTTGACGTGTAGATCACTTCGATAGTGTTACATAAACATGACAACTCGAGCAAGTTGTGATGACTTGTTACTTAATTGTATCAGCATCGTTTAAATTTTGTAACGTTTCGTTTTATAAGACCCAGGAAATTCCTATATTTGATTTGTTTTCTGCTTTACATAATACGGCTTGTTGAAAGATTGCGGGTTAAAAAAAATAACGATTACAAAAATATTTAAACTACAGTTTTTTGCAAATTAAAGGCTTGCTTTTGTACCAGTTAGCTACTTAAGCACTCATTTTTTGGGTATAATATGTCCATCTACAATCTATGTTAAGCATGTAATCTTTGTAGTGATAGTAATTTCCCTAACATTTTATTTTTATTTTCAGGTAATTCAACTAAAACATGACTAGACTAGGGCTGAAAGTAAAAGTAAGCTGCGATAATTACATTATGTTTTTAAACTGTAAGTTTGTCATAACAAGATCCCGAATACTACAGACTTCGGTCGCAAATAGGTAGGTGGAAGATGTCGGTAAATTCTTATTAACAATTTTCGGAACCACGAAGCCACCAGACTAATGCGCTGTTGCTTTATGAGCACAGGGATTTTATGAGCTAATAATTGAACATCTTTGGCTATCATAAACAACAGGTCTGCTGTCAACAACGTTTTGTTCTTATATCGCGCAATAAACAAAATCACGCTGTTTGTTCGTGTGTAACGTATCTACAGTTTTGTGGCACAGAGATAACAATTCGCCGGCGAAATTATGTAAACATGCTCGCTCGTCACTTCTGTGACTAAATATATAAATATATATATAGAGTTATTTTTTTCTGATTAAAACCAGAAAGAACTTGAATTAGATGTTTATTTGAAAGTACTAGTGTTTGATAGAAGGTCGATTTTTGGCTGAGGCCAAAGAGCCGAAGGTTTCAAATCTCTAAGAAGTTTCTGTAGAAATTACGACCGTAAGTCGCCGAAGCCATTAAAGCTTCGGTTGGACTACTTTTTACTTCTTTCGAAGTAATAAAATTATTAAGAAGAATATCAAATGATATTCCTTTTATTATTTACTTATTCTCAAATGTTTGTATGATTAAAAAATATCCTTGAATATTTAGACATAAATTTTTTGTAAACCTGCAGTGATTAATGTTCGTGCATAAACAAATATTTTTTCGCTAAATGCATTTTGCAAGTGTGTGGGTGCTTGAATGACGACATCTTTGTTTCTTCATTGCTTTCTCTTTCCTAAAGTATTTGCAGACAAAAATGCCATTTGGTCAATTTTAGATAACTTAGATCTTTATCAAAACATCTAGATATAGATAATAGATAGTATAGGATAAAATATAAGCATAACTTTTAGGTCATCCCAATTTGGCAATATATTGTAGGTACCATAAAAATTGCCAAGTTGACTAAACATTCTGGCAAAGTTTGCTACAAATGCTTAAAACTAGTTAGTTTGCAATTTTGGAAAATACTTATACTTATTTGCATTTACCGAAATCGAAAATTGTGACCACGAAAGCAAATCGTAACATAGGATGCCCTAGAGCTCGAAAGACAGAAAATTTGTAGAAGATGGCAGAGGTAGAAGGAGGGCTGCCCAACATTCGGATGGTTAAAACGCATTGAGGGAGGCTAACGTTTAGCAGTAGCAGACGAGGCTGATAAAAGGTATTTAGCGAAATGCCAAAATAATGATGAGAATAGAATGCGTCAAGGTTCTCAGTGACGCATCGGCGTAGGTAGTAGATAGTAGGTTTAGTAGGCACACGTAGGCACAATAACTATTGTTGTCAGGTGCATCATTAGTTTATAGTATTAGGACTATGACCTTTATAAAAATAACTCCTTATCTCGGCGCGACGTCAATAAAAATGTATTATTATCATACTCCTACTAGCACTACATCAGTGTTTTTTAACCTTTTTCATGACCACCCCAGGCCCCGTTGAAACTGGAGAGACACTGCCGTACGTGGACTACAATAATCGTTATGAATATTATAAATTAGAATTAGTTAGGTTTTTTTTTTATACACTTAGACGTAGATTTTTTCTGGATGCTATATCCTTACATGTCTTAGGATTCAAAATTTTTCTTTATCCGAAATTACAATAAATCAAGACACAACTCTGTATTCAAAATTTATGGGAGAGGAGAATTTAAATGTATAGAATTTCCATATTAAAATAAGCTGAGTGACATGGCGCTTCTAATATCTGTGTCGAAGAATACCAAATTCAAGTTAATTATTAGAACTTTATTATAGCGGGTTTATATTATTCCAATGCCAACAATCCAGTAATCCAATCCAACGCTGGAATTCACTGCTGATAACGTAAACGGCCACTGGAATGTAATGTAATGCGTTCCAGTGCATTCCAGTGCCGGCGACCTAGCGCTGTATTGGAATAATGTAAACCGGCCATTAACTAGAAAGTTAAGCCCTTACTAGTGTAAACATTGTGTATAATATTATTCAATGATGAGGTAAAACTGTTTATGCAAAGGATACGTAATAGGGAGGACAGTGGAAGGTCGAGGCGATCCAGTCGGATACTGTGTAAGTGACTTTGCATTCTTATAATTACAATAAACTTAAATATTATACTTATCGTTAAGAAAATTTACACAAGTATAGCATGGTGGATCACGGTACTATCAGAAAAAATAATTAATAGTAGATAGCGGACCTACAGACTTTGGTCGCATTATGTCATATTCTGCTGACAAATTCCGACTAATATTGAATTAGCATAACCCGACCAAATGACTTGGATCCGCCATTTGCCTATGAATCAAATTCAAATATAACTAAGCTGCAGTGCATATATCGTATTATAAATGCGAAAGTGTACCTATCTGTCTGTCTGTTACATTTTTACGCTTACATATTTGTTTGATGGATATCTGAGAAAATTATTTATTTAATAAACAAGGAACAAAGCTACATTTATGTTGCATTGAAATAGTACCATCAAGAAATTATTTTATAGGCTGATGAAGAACCTACGTTATTTGGTTGGGTTATGTGAGTCGTGACCTGCTGGGTATATGAACTTGAGTAGGTTTGTCAACTGGCTATGAATGAATCAATTTATCAGATAGTACGTAGATACGTTATTCGGTTGGGTTTTGTAAAATCAATATCAGTCGCGATATATCGGCTGAGCTTGACATAACCCTACTAACTTTAGCAGGTCTGTTAACTGCCTACAATCAACTTACCTGATAGTACAATCAGGGTACAGGCAATATTGCTCTATTTATATGTAAATGTCGCTTTGTTTTGTAATTTCACACTTGTGCCCACACGCGCCAAATTAATTCATATAGTCGTGACAGTAACAACTCGAATAAACTTCTGCAGGACTGGTCTATAAATATGCCACATCTGACCCTGTTCTGGAACACACCTATGCTTGGAACGTGAACCCATTGTAGACTAAGAGCCACTTTGAATATCGTGGTAATTCAAGAGCCATTACATTTTAAATACTATAAATATTTTAAATACTTACCATTGCATAAATGCATTTTTGGCCCCAACCACATTTTGTGATAAGCGAGTTGTTAATTTATTAAATATAGTATCAATAAATATGTATTATTAATAGTGTTAACTGTTAAGCTTGTGTAACATTAGGCAAATATGTCAGTGCTTTAATATGTAAAATAGTGAATAGTATCTTCGTATTATTTTATGGTTTTAACAACACTTTAAGAGTATAATAAATAATTTATCATAACTTAACTTTTGAATACTAAATTGGATAAAGTATAATCAAATTATACAACAGAATCAATAACTTATGATAATATATATAATCTCAATTCAACCCTACGTATGCAACAAGTTGTTTTCAAGGATGATGGGAGGAATTCGTACCTTAGGTACCTGAGGACTGAATATTATATTATCTGCGTTTGTTAGTTATTTCTTATTTGGTAGATTTTAATCTTTGATTTTTTTAATGATAGGATGCTTTATTATTATTTACTTATTATGACTTCTCCAATGTGCCAGACAAAGACAAACTGACATTGTATTCGGTGTGTAAATATTTTTATAACTTAGGGGGCTAGTCTCATAACTTAATAGTTATAATATATCAAATGTTTGAATCAATAAGGGAATCAATCATATTTATTCAAGTTGGAAGTTGAATCGTCTCATTAGCACCTTAGCACCTCGTTGAGTTTGATATACGAGTATAACGCTTAAGATGAATGAGAAAATGAGGATTTATAACCCTATTGGGTTCTAATGATCTATTCTTATGGCCGTCATTTTTGACTTTAAAAATAGGTTTAAAAAATTCATGGAGGTAATAAGATTAAAGCAAAGCTAAAGGATGATTAATAGTATCCATCCATGACCATAAAAATATACTTTTCAATATAATGCTTTCTTCACACATTAAATTTTTTCATTTTCTTTAAATAAGAAATATGCGCAAAAATGGAGCTGTAAAAACGGTTAAAATTTTGGGTTTCCAACTCTACATTTTAAATGTTTTTTAATAGATACGAGTCTATAGCTCCTACACGGTCCAAACAAAATTAAAAATCAATAATATTACGTGTTTTATCTTCAAATCTAGTTTTTAAAATGCATCGATGATCAACAATTTAATGTTTAGGCATAAACACTAGAAAAAAGCAAAAAGGACTAGCCGGATACAGCTCAGGGCTGATCGCACTCAATCCTGACGACTCATGCTAATGTACTCGTGACCTGCCAGCCATGTAAACATCTAGATGCGAAAGATAAGTAGTGCCCGACAAAAGATCTTTGGTTACAGCCGAAGCCGATTGTCGGTGACCTTCAGCCAAAGCCGATGTCTCAAATTTTCAATATTCATGATTTTAAAAACCTTGATATTGTATGATTCTATAAGAAATGGTAACAGTTTTGATGTTTGATTTTTATGAAAAGAACCTACGGCATTAGGCAACATTTTCGGCCTGGAGAGCTTCGGCTTCGCTATAAAATTTACTAGCCTGCAAAGTTTTACATGTTTGTCTTTTTAATAGTACCCGACGCCGAAGCCGAAACCGAAATTTCGTTAGACACTAAAGAGAATATAAGTCATCAGCGACCAAGATTTATAGTCAAGGCTACAGGAAATACCTGCTACCATTATATATGTTGAGTGATCCTCACGGACCGTGCAGAGAAAATGCACAGCCTGTGAAAGTGATGCTTTCGTTATGTAGCACTGACGAGTAACAGGTACAGTCAAGAACATAAACAGATTACAGAACAACATTAACCCCCTTACTAATAAACGCTGTATAAGCTTTGAATAGTTATACTGTGTTTTGTCTTCTTCAATCCAATTAAAAATGTCACTTGTGTGACAGGAACAAAACACTGTATAACTATTCAAAGCTTATACAACGTTTATTAGTAAGGGGGCTAATATATAAAAATAAGTCGGGTTTTCCTTCCTGACGCTATAACTCCAGAACGCACGAACCGATTTCCACAGTTTTGCATTCGTTGGAAAGGTCTCGGGCTCCGTAAGGTTTATAGAAAAAAAAAAACAAAAAAACTTCAAGAGAAAAGCAGGAAAACAGGGAAAACAGGCAAAACAACGTTTGCCGGGACAGCTAGTATCTTATAATATTATGTTCAAAAAATCATGCTATGCATACTGATGTATTCAGGGCAAAAGTGTTTGTTGCTCTGTCTTTCTTTCCGTCTGTCTGTTTCCTCTTATAATGCTATGCTATACTAGGCTCTACGAAGTTGCGGATCATGCTATATGAATTAAGGAATACCTACTATGGAATTCAATTACAAAAGTTTCTTTCAATGACACATTACACAAGGTAATACTACTGAAACTTTCAAAATATGGACTTAATAATAACACAAGCCATAACAATTTCGAGCCCAAATAAAAAATAAGTCTACTGAAAAGCAAGAATTAGATTAACATGAAAATTTCGTACGTATAACTCAAGTATAACTGTACCGAGGGTAATACATGACGTGTCTAGGAATATTCGCGCTTATATTCGCGCTGATTCAGAGCCTTTTGTTGGTAAATACCCCATATCATTATAACTAGTCACTTTTCCTTCATAGCACTACCACAATCTAATAATGTACAGTAAACCATCATAATAGACCACTTAAGTCGAGCATGCAAACATGTTTGTGATTTCAGAAAACTTAATAGTACCAAATCAATTTAGAATATATTATATCATCGTTAGACTGATAGGGCTAAGTTTTTTGGTTTCAAAAATTCTAAAGTTTCTAATTTTTTGCGTATAGTTTTGGGACCACTAGGTAGACCTAAAAATGATTTTGTGTCATTTTGGTCGACAGCTTCCAGAGATATTTAGGTATTTTGCTTTTTGGTCGCTATAGGCCGAAAAAAATATTAAAGTTAAAAATTTAGCTTTTGTGATATTGCTAGGACAGTACCTGATGTGCAGACACGTTTTGTGTCAGATGCATCCACGGGTTTCCCAGTAATTTAGCAAATATTAGAAACGTCGCCTAATTGCGTCAAAAAATATTAGTTTGTAAAAACGGTGTAATATGGTTTAGTCTATTGATGTCTGCTACTGTTAAAGTTTTGTGTCATTATTCATCCACGGGTTTTGAAGAAATTTATATTTTTATTTTCAACATCCCGTAAAAGCTACAAAAAATAATTAAAGTTTTTAGAGTTTACATATTTACAATTAAAAGGTCTATGCAAACCACATTTCAAAATTTAGTTCCTTTTCCGCCCCGGTCTTAAGAGAAATTGACGATCAAGTAAAGCTAAATTGATTTTTATACTTGTTAATAGGCCACAAACTATTTTATGAAACATAGATACAACTACTCTGTGACTAAACTTAAGGCAATCTCCCGAGCAAACGACCTTGACCATACATTAGACGCGTTGCCGAGATCGCACAAAAATCCAATTTTTTACTTATCTTAGTTCAAGATTGATCTAAAAAAAAATTAAAACGGGGAATATGTAGTTAATGAAATTGTCTATCTATTGTCGTATGTTTCAAATAAACGTCATTTGTAAATACTAGGGAGATGCTGAAAGCTTCAATTTTAATAAATTGGTATTACTTTGGAAGCTAATATCATGAGTATAATAAACAAAAGTAGAAAATTTAAAACGGGGAAAGGAATGTTGATATACTGAAGATTATTGATGTATTTTTATTATAACTTTGTAGCTTTCAAATTATGAGTTTATAAGGGTAATTACGGTAAATTACGGAATCTCCGTAGGGGAAGGGCCTTAAAGCAGTAAGAGAAGTTTTGAGTGAATTTTATTGAAAGGACATGTGTGTGTGCCTAGATATTGTATATTTTATATTAAGTTATATAGTTAAGAGTTTATTATTTGCCACTCATGGTTGCATCATCTAGATCTCATCATGTAGGATTCTAGGACGCGGCACTATTTCCAATTTGTACAGGAATGACAAAACATCTAACTTTATATAAATAGTCATCTTTTTGATAATAAACGGTCACGGTAAATCAGTCTTTAAATAATTCCTATACCTCCACACTGGTAGGTAAATGTGAATTAATATACTGTATGATATTATATTTTTGGGAGCTGTGTCACAGTTTTAACTAGTACAGCTCCCAACGCTAACTACTGATTTATACTGAAATTAACTTAACAGTGTCTTAATTATAAGCTTTTGTATATTACATATTATGATTTGAAAGAAATAAATTATTATTATTATATTATTATGCTGCTACAGTATTGCAAAGTTCGTGTGTTTTCTACACACGATACCACGCCTCTACTATTAAATGAAAGCAAATATAAGCCACCGTTGCTTTATAATAATACATAATATGCATAATATTATAATGTGAAAGTGTGTCTGTCTGTCTGTATGAAATACGTTTGGCCAAATTAAAAGCTTGGCCTGACGTAGGGGCAAAATGAAAGGTTGCCGTTTCATTACAGGTTCAGCGCAACTACATATTGATATTATTTAGCATATTAGCATATTATACAGTATTGCTGAAATCTATGCAAAATCATTAAAATTAATCCAGTAGTTCCAGAGCCGCTACAAAAAACTTGTAATCTTAATTCTTACTAAATATTATGGATAGTAAATAACAACATTCCTCTGTTTTACCATAATATTGTAATTAATTTGAGTGTAACAATTTGAACTGAATAGAGTCAAAATAGAACTAGTATTTCAATCAAGCAAAGTTCTGCCTGACTGACATATTTTGTTGATGAACTCAAGACACGCCCAACCTAAACTTTGCATAGATGTTGTGTGGACATACATTTATACAATATTCACATAAAATACTTATCGCCCTGAAACCGTACACTTTTCCGCGTTAAAATTCTACAACCTTTCTCAGGGCATACCATAGTATACTCATACCCATAAAATTGGTTTAGTTTTCTTTATCATTTCTTTATAAAATCGCAGAATAAAAGTATGCAATTGACACGACATGAGTCGAATGTCGACTTAAGGCCGTCCCCCGAGCAAACGACCTTGACCATACATTTGCCGCGTTGCCGAGATAGCACCAAAACCCTATTTTTTTTTTCTTAGTTCAAAATTGACATAAAAAAAATTCAAACGGCAAATATGTAGCAAATGAAATTGTCTATCAATTGCCGTGTGTTTCAAATAAAAGTAATTTGTAAATACTAGGGAGATGCTGAAAGTACGTTTGAATTTTAATAAATTCGTATTACTTTAGAAGCTAATATCATGAGTATAATGAACAAAAATAGTAAATTAATAACGGTTAAAGGAATGTTTTTATTATATTTTTGTAGTTTTCAAATTATGAGTTATAAAGCTCTAAAAAGCGGTAAATTACGGCATCTCCGTAGGGTGACGGCCTTAATAATATTTAACGCTTTTGTCAATTCCATTTTTGATCGGTGATTCTATAAAGAAACGATAAAAATAACGTCTTGGCTAAACCCCCAAGCTAATTGTACTTCGACAAGCCTCGTGGTGAGTAATCAGCGCCGAATAATTGCATATTAAATCTGACATTTGAGAGGAACAAGTGGTAGAACAATGAGCGCTTATAATGACAGCATTCAGTTATCTAAGCGTATTTGTAAATCGATAATAATTGTTTTTGTAAATAAACGAGCGTACTGATTGCCTAATGGTAGATAATCTTAGATCTATGCTGTTTGAGCCTACATACATATTTATACACAGAAAATGATATTAGGGAAGTTCTGTTCTACGCTAGTTAATGGCAAGACTATGCATAGCAAATATGCCAAAGGTTTATTAACGTTAACTATACTGCGAAATTGATATTTACAAAAAATTTTAGTTCACAAAAATTTTGACCGTTGTTTCGTGCTCGTTGAAGTCTTTTTCACGCGATTTTGAAATTGACAAAACAAGGATTCAAAATCGATTAAAATATTGACGTTATTAAATGTGTAGTATTATTTATACTTTCTAAATTTAAAGAACCAATATTTGTGATGACTGATGGTAATTAAAAGTAATGAGGCTTACTTAAGGCTTTTATTTGCTAAACTTTAAGCGCAAAATTAAAAGTAAATAGTTAATAAATAATAATTTAAAAGTGACAAAAAAATAAGAAAAGAGCAGTATATCTATTATCTTTAATATAATATATAGACATTATATTTATTATAGCGCCTGCGATTGTTGTAACTAAAACAATGCTTCGAGAGAAAGGTGTTATCGTCACGAGTAAAGTAGGCGTAAGAATATTGCTATTTAGAATATGACCACCGCAAATCCGTTGCGTAGAAATTTTTGTCACACGGAAACCGTAGATTTTTCCTGGGACTTTCTTTCCCGGGACTCGAAGTATCTCCATACCAAATTACATCCAAATCGGTTCAGCGGTTTTAGCGTGAAGTGGTAACAGACATGCAGACAGAAACACTTTCACATTTGTAATAAGTGTTAGTATGGATTAGTACATATTACTTGTAACGTTTACCGATATTATTTATCTAATATATAAAAATAAGTCGGGTTTTCCTTCCTGACGCTATAACTCTAGAACGCACGAACCGATTTACACGGTTTTGCATTCGTTGGAAAGGTCTCCGTGAGGTTTATAGAAAAAAAAATTTAAAAAATCTTCAAGAGAAAATCAGGAAAACAGGCAAAACAATTTTGCCGGGACAGCTAGTACAAAATAAATAAAAAAACCTAATTTGAACATATCCTGAGGTTTAAGTGAAGACTAAATAGTTTTCTTTATGTAACTGATATCATTTTGTTGAAAAAAAAAACAGAAGTTTTAGTTTTGCAACAACACAACTAATTCTCTAATAAAATAATATCCTCCTTCGCGGTCGGAAAAAATATAATAAGATTATTTTAACCTTTAGGCGTCTAAGGTCATATTTAACAATATTAACCTGTCAATAAACTAACCTCCACCAAACTATTTAAAATTAACAAATTCCTTTAGAGTTATAACAATAAATTAAAACACAATTAGTAATGTGCTGACATCTCTCACTTTCAAATATTAAAAGGTTTTTGTTTAAAGGTGGCTTTCTGATCTTTGTCGCAAGCAAACGACTGCGACCGACAAAAATTCAAATAAAATACCACTTTATGACCTAGGTTTATAGGTTTTTTTTCTTTTTACAATACTTTGGGTCGTCTATAGGCTTTTCGCTCATATCCCTTTTTAAGGGTTCCGTACCCAAAGGGTAAAAACGAGACCCCATTACTGAGACTTCGATGTCTGTCCGTCTGTCCGTCTGTCCGTCTGTCCGTCTATCCGTCTATCCGTCTGTCTCCAGGCTGTAACTCAAGAACCGCTATAGCTAGACTTCTGAAATTTTCACAGATTATGTATTTCTATTGCTGCTATAACAACAAATACTAAAAACAAAATAAAATAAATATTTAAGGGGGGATCCCATACAACAAACGTAATTTTTTTGGCGTTTTTTGCTTGTAATCAATAATAGTAGCAGGTAGGCACTTGAAATACTCACAAAATTCTTAATTTTATTTGTTCTTTAATAAGTAATAAAAAAAATTAAATTAAATAAATATTTTAGGGGGACTCCCATACAAAAAACACAATTTTTTGCCAACTTTCGCTCAATAACGGTACGGAACCCTTCGTGCGCGAGTCCAACTCGCACTTGGCCGATTTTTCTGTTGTTCGTCATAATTTGTTCGCGTACAAGTCTACAGGTTGCATTTTCTACCGACATTGGTCTAGCGACCCATGCCGCCGCTGCTTTGTTATGGCGTAGAGCAAAATGTAACTGATAATAATAGGTTATTATTATCAGTTAAATATTGGTCATAAAGTGGCATTTTATTTGAATTTTTGTGAGTCGCGGTCGCTTGCGGCAAAAATCGGAAAGCCACCTTAATTGTTACTCAACTTAACAAATGTTTATTTTTGGTTCACTTTTCACTGTTCACTGTAAATCAAGTGATATAATCGGGTGTGCTTTGTAACGGCATATCTAAATGGCCACAAGATAGATGATAGTGATGAAAGCTTTTTATTTCATAACAATACTTATTATAAATGGCCGGATGTTAAAATTTATTAATGTCATATTATAGCAGACTAGAAGTTCCGCGCGGCTTCGCCCGCGTAAATTAGATATTTCACAGACAAATCAGTCTACAAAAAATAGCCTTTGATCCTTCACGTGGTCTACTTCTTATCTGACCCAAATAACAGAAAAATTGCTCTAGTAGTTCGTGAGATAAGCCCTTAGAAATAATTTCCCCGTTTTTGCCACATTTTCTTCTATTTCTTCGCTCCTATTAGTCTTAGCGTGATAAAATATAGCCTATAGCCTTCCTCGATAAATGGGCTATCTATCATTGAAAGAATTTTTCAAAACGGACCAGTAGTTCCTGAGATTAGCGCGTTCAAATAAGCCCTTTTAAATAATTTCCCCCCGTTTTTTCCACATTTTCCTCTATTTCTTCGCTCCTATTAGTCTTAGCATGATAAAATATAGCCTATAGCCTTCCTCGATAAATGGACTATCTAACACTGAAAGAATTTTTCAAATCTGACCAAACAAACAAACAAACTAACAAACTCTTCCGCTTTATATAATATTAGTATTAGTATAGATAACTACAGACCTCTTTTCTTTTTAAAAACTTGGTCTTTATATTATTATCCATAGCTGTCGAACTTCATATGAATAAAAATAATTGAAATTGTTCTAAAATAAATAAAGAACCTTTTATTAGGATATATAATATTTTAGTAAATATTTAAATAAATAAATATATCTTCCAGGAAAAAAAAATGGTCATTACCTTTGCCAAATAAGATTATGAAAACAGTGGTAGGAAACATTAACTGTATTTTGGTACATTCATTCACCATGTTATGATACTATATTATGTGAACACTGTTAAGCATTTGTGTATCAACCCACAAAAAATTTTCGCCAGTAGTTTTGAATGCAGTCTTAGATAATTTAGAACAAGACTGCATTCATAAATCAACACCTACATTTTTTGGGTTGATACACAAAATATGCTTAACAGCGGTCATGTATATTCTGAATTTCAAGGGGTGAATATTTTGTAACGTTTCTGAAATGAACACCATAAAATGGTACTTTTTGGTTTTCTCTAGTTTGTATCTTATTTTACTTAGTTGATAATTTATTTAATTTTGTATACAACAAAAATCTTATTTTTTTTTTGTTTTTTTTTTTAACTTGATTTTGACAAGTGACAAATGAAAATCATAGACAATTTGTCTTATTGTGTGTTGCCAATATAATCACTTGGGTCGGTGGCGTGCGACAGATGTTTGTCGCGTGAGCGACAGCATCAGTCGTAGGCTGTCGCGCCAAATTTTATGTCTATAATTTATTATTTTATTGTTATTTAAGTTGTTACCTGTTTATGATTAGTTTATAATAATTTATGATATCCATGTCGTCACTTATGGCTCTCGCGGAAGACCGGCGCTGAATATGCCTTCGGGTGTACCAGCATATGCCGAGCGTAGGCCAATTTGCAACTGCTATTTAGAATTGCTTTTATATAATAATATTATGTAAATATGTACCATGTTTGTAGTTGCAAATAAACCTTATTATTTTTATTATTATTAAAATAATATAATTTCTTGTTAGCTTACTAGTAGTAACATCATATTATAGCCTAGGGGTCCGGCGTGATGCGGCCCGGGCCATCAAACAATATTTTATTATTTTTTACGTAACGCTAGTTCACAATTGTTAGTTGTTACCCATGACCTATACGTCCATGTTTTATTAGGTTTAACGATGCGCCTTCAAACTATATGAATTATGAATCGAAATGTACGAAGGTATTATTAAACCAAGTATCTTTCAAGATTACATTGGAAGATAAGATTTTAAAGTTTACAACGGTAACTACATCTTTTGAATACACGGAATACCTATATTTAAAGTTCAAAATGTTAAAACGTCAGTGTAGAAGCTATAATCAACGAAAATTCCCTAAGACCCGTTGGGCTCAAAAACCTCAAACTCACATTTTTATTAAAATAGGTGTTGTAAAATATTATCTTGAATTGAACGTCGAGTCTCGGTTATCATGGCTATTGACTTGGCTCAATATAGTCAATAGCCAACCTAATAATTAGTAATAGTTGTAAATGCGGACAAAGGTGCACTTGTCTTGATTATTAACTTATCAAAGAGTAATTATTATCAGCGAACAATACAGTAATTGCTCAAGTCAGTCACCTCGAGCGCGGGGTGCGGGGTGCGGCGGCCCGTTACAGCGCTGAATGAAGTTTTCCTCACATATTCTTACGTCGAGATACATTCATTTCCATTGCTTTACTTAAGTTAGTAAATAGATATGAATGTGAGAAAATTGTCGATATATTATATTATTATTATGAATTTAAGAAAGTTGACGTTTTTAGTAGATACAAGTACAACAATTTCATATAAATTAAATATAAAAAAAAATACAAAAATATTTTTTTAATCAAATTAATTTTATTGTTTTAAAATTTCATGAGATTAATTTAAGATCTTCTTGAGCCCATTTGCGCAAATCAGGGTTAAACTTTTTTTTTTTTATGAAATAAGGGGCAAACGAGCAAACGGGTCACCTGATGGAAAGCAACTTCCGTCGCCCATGGACACTCGCAGTATCAGAAGAGCTGCAGGTGCGTTGCCGACCTTTTAAGAGGGAATAGGGTAATAGGGGAGGGTAGGGATGGGAAGAGAAGGGAATAGGGGAGGGAAAGGAAGGGAATAGGGTAGGGGATTGGGCCTCCGGTAAACTCACTCACTCGGCGAAACACAGCGCAAGCGCTGTTTCACGCCGGTTTTCTGTGAGAACGTGGTATTTCTCCGATCGATCCGGCCCATTCGCGCCGAAGCATGGCTCTTCCACGTATAACTGCAACCAGGGCTAAATCATATCATGTCAATTCTGGCGTTTTTTGATTTGTGAAATAGATAACATTAATTTATGAAAGAAATAAGGGTTAACTTTACTTTAAAGTTTGTCGGCTTAATTAATCTTTGCAGAATTATATACATTATCTTAACTGTAAACGCACGCGCAAGTCGCAACCCATAACGCTTATAATTAAATTACAAACGCATTCATAGGCACAACCATAAATAATATTGACTAGAGTGGAAACGCGCGATTGTTCTCAGTGGGAATTGGTTCACGCGGCACGGGCATAGGGGAAATTGGGTGCGTTGCAAATAAATGAAGACATAAATGGGTAAAGTGGATAACTAATATTTTTTAAATGTTCGTTTTTATGCCTAAATGGAGGCTTTTGTACCGGGAAAATTATTTGAAATCAAAAAAAATGTGGATGTCATGTATAGCCAGATGACAAAGTAGGTAAGTTACAATTTGTACTTTTAAGGGACAAATTAATAATTGACCTTATATTATAGAATGTTATTCACTTCATCCACTTACGTCTTCAAATATGAGGCAACATCGGATGAGCAAGTAAATAATATAATGTAACTTATTTACAGCTAGCTCACCCAGTTCTCACGCAATTATTGTTATTTATTGGCCCTTTAATTGCAAATTTTATAATAATAGAAGTTTTCCATGGATTGCGGTGGCAAGTTTCTAACTCTACATTGCTTGAGTATGAAGATTACATGATGCGGTTAACTAAGTGTGTCTATGCATGGATTCTTCATTTTCTCTCTCTCTCTCTCTTTCTCTTTATTTACTTTAATATCTAAATATATAACGCAGTCGACACATTAGTAAATAGGTGAGAAATATAATATTTGGTAAACAAAGTTTGCTTTTAGCTTTATCAAAAATGGCCGGTCAAAAATATGTATTTTTGCACCCTGGTCTCTGCAACTACCACAAACCGAGTTTTCCTCATTTATCAAACATTAATGTGCAAAAACTTTACACGCCTGTGCATTCTTAAGATTCAGATCATTAGAAAACATTTCATGTCAACGCATAATAAATCGGCCACTCACATCTTTGCATATTGTTTAACCGTATTAAACATTATATAAGAAAGAGTTGCATTAGAATATCAAACAGATCAATCTTAACATGTGTTTGCGAACAGTTAGCGCGAACAAGACCGCTGGTTGCGTAAATTCTCAGGGTTCCACGGTAGACAATGTGGGTTAGGGTTGTCGCTGCTCAGTTACCCTGGTACTGATAAAAATATTTATACAGAGAAATCAAGGTCTGCTTGTCATTATCTGACATATTAAAAACGTCTTCTGACAGACAAAAATAGCGATTGTTGCATATTTTTTAATTTAAGAGGGTAAGGGCTGATGGCTTTTAGGTTATGTCCGGCCAAAATGAACAGTGTCCGGCTTTTCCGGCTCGTGTTAGATAAACGAATGTCGAAGATCTGATTGTTTTTGGATCGCATTTCGTGGAGACTCTTTTAAAGCTAATAGCAAAAGATTTTTTTTAATGGTTTTCAAACAAAATGTTTTGTTTTAATAAGACATTTTTTACTCTACGAAGTCCGGCTAAATTATTCAAAAGTCCGACAAAAATTGTTTGTAAAAATAGATAGACCAACTGTTAGTCTCTCTATTTTTTGGCGAGGTGGCAACCCTAGGCAGTTTTCCTCGGGAACGGCGCGAGAAAAGTGTGGTAGCCCTGGTGGGATGGCAGGTGGTGTAACGGTGGTAGGTGTCGCAGTCGCGCTACCACCATCGACCACGCGGTCGGTGACGCCGGTTCTGTTTACGCGTAATGTGATGCGCATTCTACAATTTTCTACATATTAACGCTCGAGATGCTAAACCGATAGTTCTCTTGGTTTTGCTTAAGTGCTCAGTAGTGTATTGTACGTAGCGTACACGATTAACAAACACGTCGGATTGTGTGATGATTATCATGATGATCTTATGTATTTGTCCATCTGGGTCTTTAGTCAATTTGAATTTGCGACCACGAAGTTATTGTTTCACATAACTATAGGTCTACCAGAATCTGATGGCAAAAAGTGAGAAAATAAATTGACTCTAGCAATACCGGGGTAATTGGAATAAAACATTTTGATCCTTTTTTTTTCTTATAGCGGCTGATTCATGCAAATATAAAAATTTATCCAATGATCAAGGATATTTTATGAAAATCTGCTGTCAAAAATTGCCATCAGATTCTGGTAGACCTATACATCATCGTAAACGCATTGACACTTTATGCATAAAATGTCAAATACTAAGAATATATTCGCTGTCAAAATTATCGAATGCATTCTGACTGGGTACCCTGACCTACTTACACAAATTATATATAATATATATATACCCATGTACCGAATTTGGATACTCAACTTACCAACAGGTATTTACTACTTTTAACGTGAGAACAGGGTAATTTTTTAATTCTATCATAAACAAAATTGTGACCTAAGTATATTGAGGCAAGTTTGCATTCATAGTGATCTCGCTAATGAATCTACCAGTTCTTCAAAATATAAAGTTTTAACTTCATTATATTATTCTACTTAAACCAGGACTTCCCAAACAAAGTAGGTGTGACATTCAGAACGTTCTTTATTTAAACTAAAATAGTCGTTTTACAGCTAGAATTCACGAAAACATAAATCAAGAATCGACCGATGTATTTCATTAATACTTTATTTTGTACATAATATATACCTTTATCTTGTATGGAAAAACATATGAAAACGGTATAATTTTAAAACCGAAGGAAGCGTCATGAAAGTTTTTCAAAAGATATAATTGTGATTGAAATCGCAATTATATATCTCTTAATGTCGTATAATTTGCCGTATGAAATCATAGATTTCTATACAATGATGTGCGACATATAAAGCGTCTCCCAGAGAGACGCGGCCTGCGGTGGCGGTGGCGGTGGCGGTCAGTTGAATGGCTTGGCCGCGTAGCCGCGTGTGTCTGTGTCGTTCCTAGAACTCTCAAGTCATCCAACTGACCGCCGCCGCTACCGCCACCGCAGGCCGCGTCTGTCTGGGACACGCTTTATAGTGACAATACAGACAATATACAGTACAAAACAGTTCCAGTCACAATGTTATTGTGTGGGCTTGAGAAAAACTGTTGACTTCAGTGAATTTTCCCAAGATCTGTACGAATGCTGTAACTGTCAATCCACATAGACTTATTCCGGGATGTAATCGTCTTTTGTTTGACGTTTTTCTAGATTTAATAAGCTGCTAAGTGGTATATGGCCTGCCGTAATCGGTTATATAGTGATTGTATTATATGGCGCAAGAAAAAGCCTCAGCGTTAAATATCTTAAAATGTTTTCGACGTACGATATATTAGAGCCAAGATGAAATACTTTAGAACTAAAACTTGCAAAAAATAGTAAGATATAGATGGATAAGAAGTATCATAATACGTCCTTTTCCGTGGTTTACTCTATGTCTTTGCCATATTTAATCAAAATTGGCCGAGTAGTTTTGGTGTAACACAAAATAGAACTTTTCCTCTTTATTATTAATTATATCCAAGATAAATTCAAACTAAGGTAATGCTATAGTTTGATTTATGCAGTATATCTCTGTTAAGATATCTTAAATAACATCTAGTATCATCATTACAAACTAAAGCTATACCACTCCATCTCACGGAGGCGCAGGACTAATGCTGGTTATTAAAGTTGACAGATTGTTAAATATTTCTACTGTATTAATGACCGGACACGTAAAGCCTATTAAGGTCTAGAATTCTTTATCTAATCGTTTATCTGATAGCAACAATTATATGACATGAGGATAACCCTCGGTCACGGTCCTTTCTGAAGTTATTGATGATGTTTTGACATAAATAACTATAATAACTATACTATTATATTTCTTATATTAGAAGCTCAATTCATTATACGATTTATTATAATGATTTATTATTCCTAAGCTGCTGCCCAGTCTGGGTTGTTCGGCCATTTTGATAATTGAGGTTTGACTTGCACGAAATAATAACCTTTTTAGTTTCAGCTTTTCAACCAATCATGAATATCATTCCTATCGCTTCCTCCATCATAATAGTTATTGTATTTTTCTGTCTTCATACCGTACACTTATGGGTTTCTAATAAGCACTTCCCTATACAGTTAGTCAATCGAAGGTTTAATTACTAACGGTCAGTAACAGTCTGTATGTCACAGTTCAACGCACTAATAACTGGATGAATACTTAGTACGGGATTGATAGCCTCAACTTGCTAATGCTACCGGCTAGGCTTGCTGGTGAGAGGAGGTTACGAGTTACGACATGTAGGCTTGTCTCGTCCAATTCATTTGCACCGGAAGTAAATCCTCAGGAGATGAAATTTTGGAAATCTAAAAGAAATTATTCGTATCTAAGATCACTTCTCATCTAGGTATTGTCGGCAACTACTTTGGTAAGAAAATTATATTATATCGCGTTATTTGTTTGCGTTTCAAGCGTGAAAAGATAACAGACATTAAATACAAAGGTATACACCACATTTATAATATTGGGATTGGAGCATAGATGTGGACAATACTTACATATATTCCAACGAAAAAGTTAACTACAAGATCGAGAAATTTTGATACCCACTATGTCATTCTCTTACAATGTAAAAATGTTCTATGTTAATGCGCTGCCATAAATGGCCCTATGACATCAAATTTTACATCTCAAAAAGCAACTGCATAATGGATTTTTATACCAAAATTACGAAGCCCGAATCCTTATTCTATATTATTTTGCCTTTTATGAGTGGTCGCCGTAAAAGGAGGCCGAGGAAATAGAAATGCCTCGAAGTCGGTGTGGCCAGCCGCGACTTCTGACCCCTGGCTCATTAAATCCGTGTTCAGACCGAGTCTGGTAGCTGATATACGAGCGTTTTGTAACTGATAGGATATTCATCATCATCATCCTCTAGATCTAGGAGTTAAAAAGATGGCAGAACCCTAGCGATCAAGCCTACTGCCTACCCGTATATGTGTGGTCTCTTATCTTATAAGTTTTTGAACCTCGGCGTTAGGCTAAATGGAGAAACACTTTTTATGGTAGAGCTGCTCTTTTTAATTATTACAAGGAAATTCTAACTGTGAGCTTATTCACTGTGTGACAAATACAATGTTAGCGAATCAAAAAAGTTTATAATATAGGTCAGAAATCCTGTGGCGTGGGCTAACAGTCTCCTTTCCCTGGATATAGTTACAACATTAGTTTAATACATTTTAATTTAATCTATTTTAATACATAGAGTAGTATATCATACTGTTTAAAAATAGGGTTCAATTTATCAACCAATAACATAAATTACCATATAATCCTCTATAGCTTATATAATGATATCAGTTGTTTGATTCAATTCATTCAATAAACTAGAATATATTTGTTGTGGAGTGGATATCGTTAGTTGACACTTGTTATTCTCGTGGCTTTATTAAATTGTAAATCTCTGAGATACAATCAGCTCTATGGAGATACAGTCGAGTAAATAAGTTTAATTTAATTGAGCTGTCGATACATGCAAAATTTTTGAGCCGGTCATATCTTACAAGAGAATCAACAGCTATTTTTAGAGTCAGGGATCGGTTACGGAAGAAATGTAGAATTAATGAATTCTTGCACGCGCATCACTCACATGTCTAATGCTATTTGTTAGTAATTGTAAAACGTAATCAATGAAAGAGGTAAGATTAAAGTATTGTTATGTATCTATCTAGACATTAGAATATTATGGATGCGAATTTGTGTCTGTATTTTACCTCTGCACACTTAGTTAATCCATAAAAGTGCTTCAATGGGTATGAAGTTATTTTGAGTCAACGAAAGAAATAGGATAATTTTTATTGCGCATAAATGTACGAATCTCGCGCAATATGCGAATTTGTTGCTTTGAAAAATCGCAGGCAACATCAGTATATTATAATTATGATTTTAGTTAAATAGAAATAAAATACATAGTAATTATTGCAATACATTGATTGTATTGATAAAGCAGCCACGATGCTCATTCAGTTGGATCAACGCTACGTCTAAAGATGTACCGCTACTGGGTGCAGCGGACTATTTAACAGAAACACTTATGTTTTGAGAAATCGAGAATTTTGCACTTCAATAAACATGTAAAGCCCGCCATCTAAAGATCAGTTTTACTTATCAACATAATATTTCGCGCTTGACGGTTACTAAATATAGAAGTAAAATATCGAATTCATGTTGAGTTCGTCATAATGTAACTACTAGTAGATCAGGCCATTTAGCCGAAACTTTTTCGTTTTAGCTTCGTTATAGAATCGCCGATCTAAATGTATGGAACTGACATAAGACGAGTCGAACGTCAACGTCATACTAACGAACGCTTATGTCACTAACGAATTCCATACATTTTCATCGGCGATTCTATAACGAAGCGAAAACGAAAAGATTTTGGCACACCCCCCAGCTATATTCAAAAGCCTCTGTAGAGGCTTCGCGAGAAGACTAGAAGTAGTGAGAAAAATGCACCTTTGCCATGAATCAGTGTCCAATTTTGTTTTTTTTTTATTGTGTTACGCTTGAATAACAACATAACTTTTAATTTTATTTTGGGATTCCTTCAGAAATTTCACTTTTCAAAAGGGTTTCGCCAACAAAAAAGTTTGAGAATCGCTGAACTATAGATTATTCTTCCTGAGCTTCATTTCATGCAAATAACCAACAATTTTCATGGAATTTAGTAAAAGATTACAACAGCTGATATGCATCAAAATTTGGAGTCTAAGTACAGGTTCCAAGCGCGAATGGCTTTCAAATAATGCGCGTTTGCAAAATACAACACACATAGATCAAGACCTTTGTTTGTTATTTGACTACTGTTTGAATGGGGACGATTAGATAAATTACGTGCGCTTGCCTCAGACATTATGCTCAGTTTTTGTTCCCAAATAATTAATGCATTCTCTAGGCACAGATTAAGATAGCAATGTTTGGAAACTCGCATTAAATGCTTAAAGTTCTGTTTTGTTTTAAATACCTACTATGCAGGCGATGAAGTATATAAGTTACGCTTTTGCAAAGATTTAGTACATTTCCAAGTTTTCGTCAACATATTATGCTATAATTCTCTTTCAATCATTATTGTTTCCGAGAAAATTACTTTTAATAAAAACTCATAAACCCGGATACGTAATACGACCTATGAACTGTTTTATATAATGTCTTACGTTCTCTACAATACATAAGAACGTCAGCGAGCAGGTTGTAAGATCATTATGATATTAGATCATGATAAATGTGTGTCATTTAGCTACTGATTTTGGATTAACAGATTCTCGAATTTCGTAACTCGGAGAATATTAAACTCAACATTTAATGGAAGATAATGCGAATATTGCAAGGATGTCGTAAATTATGATGAGTCCAGCTAATCGTAAAAGCAATTACAATTATATAAGAGACCCAAATAGATTAAAATCAGGAAATATTTAAGGTGCAAATGATCAGCGCTAACGGCACATCAATTGCATCAAGGGAGTTGCACAATGGCAGTCAATTCACTCTCGTTTGGCTGTCGCGCACGCGCAGAGCACTGGCCCTTTAGCCAAGACGTTTTCTTTGTCGCTTTTTTATAGAATCGCCGATTAGAATGTATGGAAGCGTTCGATAATGTAAAGTTGACGTTCGACTCATGTTATGTCAATTCTATTAAAAAGCGATACAGAAAACGTTTTGGCTAGGGGCTCAGCACTACTGGGAACCTTCCCGCGTCAGCGGCGCAAAAAGCGCGGGAACCGAATCACAATAATGGCCGACATAACGCCCGACGATAGCTATCGCACGCTTGCGTTACTATTGCAAAAGTTCTCATTATTATACACGTTTGTTATTTAAAATTTGAACTAATTATGATCTGTTCTAAAACATTGCATATCGATTTCAAGGAGATATATTGTTTTGGCTCGCTCTACATTCCCACGTATAAGATTATTCTCAAAGTCTGAATGTTTAAAATACGTTTACATCTTTAACTATTAAAAATGTAATGTAAAAATATATCTAGGTTATGATTCGTGAACATATCGAAAAATAGTTGTGTTTAATTTGAACTACTTTGTAATCATCTATAGCTTTATGATCTGTCTTTTTCCCTGAACAACTATGAGTATGACCTATAAAATATTTTATATAAACCGAAATTTAAACAGAAAAATATCTAACAATCAATTCTTATAATGTCGCACATACTGAAATATCAGAATTAAATAGCTTAAAAACTCCGTTTTCTTCATTTTCCAAACAGTCAATATTTTGAATACCACAGTTGTTTTGTAATCAAGTACGGCACAAGTAAAGAATTCTGTTGAAAAATTCTCATCGCTGAAACAAAGAACAAACAAACAATCCACCGCAGGCCTCAAATTATGAAATCATTCCCAGTGTGAACTATGAAGAGTGAACAGTGTGCCTAAAAAAATATTTTATTGTGATACAAACTATGAACTAACTTTTTCTACAATCCGATATCAAAAATGTCGTGTCGTGTCGTGTAAAAAATAAAGCAAAATGGTAAACGGCAACTACGTGCTATACGGGGACCGGTCGTGCTCCGAGTCCGAGATCGTGGACGACCACGTCCAGACGCGGACCGCTGAGCGGAAAGTCAAGCGCAAAGCGAACCGCAGCGCCAATGACTTGCACCAGTCCCTCAACCTTGCAAAACTAGACAACGAGACTGACTCTGTGAAATACGAGAAGAAAATAAAGGAGCCGAGACTCCTAAGATACATTCCCACCACGGAGATACAGGAGAACTACATTACAGAGAAGTTTGAGAGCTACGATCTGAAGGCGGCGGAGGAGGTGCCGAGACGGCATAACTACACGAAGAAACCGAAGAATGCGAGCGATGGATCACTCCATTACTCTAATTCTCGCTCCAGCAGCAGCTGCAGCTCGCCCAACGGCAACTTACCCACGATATCGGAGCAGTGCGAGTCGTACGGCACGTATCGGATCCGACCCGTCCCACCGCCTTCCCATCATCCTGGCTTCGAAAATAAATTAGACAAGTACTTCGCCAAGCCGAGGGACATGAATAATTTTACAACCAAGGTATGCTTCAATGTATGTTAGATAAATCGATGTTGAAATTATACTTAAGAACTCTATTTCCAACATAGAGGTATTAAAGAATGATTTTTAACTTTTTAATGACCTTCTTTTGTTACAAAGAGTAGGTACTACTAATTCCAGATTATAGGTACAGCCATGTTAATTGTAAAGCCATGTTCGTTTGCTTTGTTTTATTTTTGTATGCTTAACACTATGCTTAAGGTGTTTTGTGCATTATGTTTTTCTACGCTCATTACCATAAAGGCTGAACTGAAAGTGATTGTTCTCACTAGTTTCTTCGTTACCAAATCTTTTAATGTGCTGACAAGAAATAGTTTTTAAGCAGTTATTATATGCTTAAAATCTTTATTAACTTAATATGACCACATCCTGAGGAAGAACATTATCTATATATTAATACGTTTTTTACAAAATATTGGTAGTAGACCTAATGCCGTTGAAACTAAGGTTGAAATTCGACCATTGGGCGATCTCTAGTATGATTAATTCGGCCTTAATCACAGCTTTATAGTTACGAAACAATTTTTACCATATTTTGTCAATTTCCATCAGAATTTAATGACCTCGAAACAAACGAGACATATTCCAATACGGAGCATCATTCATTAATTTCATATCAAAAGGTATTAATTTTTATGATAACTGTTTTATACACATCATAAATTAAACTAATAACTTTATTTTTTATTTTAATTGGCGCTATGCTAATATACTGATTTAAATAAAATGATTTAATTATAATACTTAATTTATGAATAGGAATGCATTAACTCATGTTGATGGTAGTGCAGGGTGGGATCCCTTTAAACATCAACTTTAAGAGGTAGTTGGCTATATTGGGCTCCTATTTAGACTAACTTAAGATTTAAAACCTTATTTCATTCTTGTTACATTACTTGTTCCACTTATGTATTAATAAGATATTGCCCGCAACTTAATAGTGAGCGCAAATCAAATTTCAAGCCAACCATACATCTTACTGCGATTAAAAGTAGCTCCTATGTGATGTGTCCTCCTCCGCAGTCAAATTTATCTCTGAAAAGTTTCATCAAATTAGTGCAGTACTTTTAAAGCCTATTAGATGCAGATAAACAGTTTATTATATAATACTTTGTTTTATAAATGTAAATCACAATTTCGTGAAAACGTTAAGTCTTCTCAAACGTCTCACATGCCCACCCAAAGAACGTTACCGAGCTAAATAATGACATCTTGAGTTCTTAACAGAACCATAAATCTTCTTTAAAGTGCTCACCTCAAAATATATGATCTTACGCTTTGTCAAGTTTACAATAACGCGAAATAATTTATAGAGATCGTAAACACAGGTTTTGGCATAAATTGAGTTCCGAGTATGGAACGACACCGACATACTGACAGCGTGCCCCTTAACCTTAGAGAAAGCTGATAAACTGACCTAAGATTTCAACATTAAGTTGTTTTTTGACGTACGTATTTATTTCAACGTATTATGTTGCGTAATCTATATTTTGGATACCTCGTAAAGGACACTAAAATTTTATTATTATGTTGCAATAAATATTAAGTTATCAATTATTGCCGTGATACATGCAATGCGTGTGAAATTGCAACGACGTTTAAAGTGTATTTTCTTCTTCTTGATATGATTTTATTTAGAAAACAGGCACTACTTTACCTGCACAGGGTATCCTAAATAAAAAATAATTTATTAGACAGAATGATCAAACATACTGAAAGAATCGATATTTACAAACCTAATAGACTTGCCCCGATTTTGATTGTTTATATTGCTCCCATCAGAGTAATTTACGATGTTATGACTAGTCTGTTTGGTTTTATATTATGCTCATCCATAGGAACGGCTTATTCTACTAGCAGCATGACAGGCTATGGAACCGAGGAAAACAAGAGAAATGTTTTGACTTATTTAAAGAGTCTATTACTTTTTTGGTATGGTATGGTTGAAACCGCTGTTTCCAACAACTACTTGTTTGATTTTCAAAAGGCGTCTTGCTAGAGCTAAAAACAATCTAGAGATGATAGATTGAATACCACCTACTAATTCCAATACCTGCCCCTTTTACATGGCCACAGGAGAAATGCGAAAGAATAGAAACACTGTGGAGATAAACTAAATGCAACTTTATGACGTACTATAGTATATATCATAAAGTGACATTTTATTTGAATTTTTGTCGGTCGCAGTTAGCCGCGGTAAAGATCGGAACGGTACCTTTAGTTTATCTCCACAATGTTTCTGTTCTTTCGCATTTCTACTGTTGTCATGCTAAAGGGGCTGGTTCGATTTTTTAAACACAAAACCATAGAGATAAGAATGATCTAGAGATGATAAACTAATATCAATATTTTTTTCCAGGGTTCTCACCCGGACAGCCTGTACCGCGTGACAGAGAACGGGCTAGGGCGGGGCCGCGCGGGGCGGGCGGCGCGTCTGCTGCGCTGGCCCCTCGCCCTCTTCACCATATGCGTCGCGCTTGGAGTGTTCGTCTACTTCCTTGTGCCTAGTGAGTATATAGTGTAACGTAGAACTTACATTTAAGGGTCAATTCAGAACGCAACGTGACGCGTAGATGCATTTATAAAGTACTTTCTACTGAATTGACAGATTTCAATTGCGTGAGACGTCTTGCAAATCTGTCAAATCCATACAAATTTAGAAATGCATGTACGCGTCGCGTTGCGGTCTGAATTGACCCTTATGACGACATAATTTTAATTTAATGATTACTTTACGACAAAATAAAAAAATGTCGATATCTTCATTACAATAATCTTACGTAATAATTAAAGGTCTCTGAGTGCGGCAGTTAAGTTTTCATTATCTTATACCTACCATTAGCATTTTGATAGTCAATGTTTAAAACTTAAAATTATTGGCATTCATTACAAAACTTCCCTCTCGCATTTGAAAAACTAAGGGTTATAAATATTTATTAAATAATATAATGTGGATTATCTCCTTTGAACGTAAATTATTAAAAAGATAAATAAAAAAAATATGTATATGTAGAGCCAAATCTTCAAGGATCAAATGTTATACGTGTCATAACTTTCAAAGCAAATTAGCTATGGGACATAGCGTACAAATGTTAATTGAATTTTAATGAAAAAAAAATTTTTTTATAAGGAATCACGATTGTTAATTGTAATTGTAAATATCACTTTCGATTACTTTCACCAGTTTTGGTTGTAATGCCTCTAGAATGTTTATCACTTATCGATTTGCTTTCAATGGCCATCTTTCGATTTTAGCGTTGTATTGTTATGAGTTGTGTAATAAAACCGTCGATCCAAATTTTGACGACCTCTGTGGCTCAATTGGTTGAGTGTGTGGCAGCTCAAGCCGGGGGTCGCTGGTTCGAATCCCGCCGACGGAACAAAAAGTTTTCAATGTTCCCGGGTCTGGATGTGTATTAAATATGCGTATGATATAATAAAAATCTTAAATATATGTATAGTAGGTATAAAAGTATTAAATATATTTCCATTGTCCGGTACCTGTAACACAAGTCCTTCAGGTACTTAGCACGGGGCCAGACTGACGTGGTGTGAAGCGTCCATAGATATTATATTATTATATGAACAGTATTTTTTTTGCAACAAAGTAAAAAATATGGCACGACGTGTATTTGACAGAAAACAATCTTCATACATCCATTTACGTCTATGTCGTACCTACCTTAAAAGTTGTCTTATACAACTCCAAGTAATGAAAAGTTTGTTTAATTCTAGATAATGTCTTCAACTCCAGTGCGCAAAAATTCGTTTATCGCTTGGGAACCGTACCCTTTTTTCGGGATAAAAAGTATTCTATATGACCTCTACATTCTAATGTATCTTCGTACCAAAGATTACAATCGGTTCAGCGTGATGAAGTTACAGACAGACAGACAGACACACTTTCGCATTTATTATATTAATATGGACGTAACAATTTCCTTACATTGTAATAGGCTAATATAACTTGCCTAACCTGGCTTAGTTTGAAATAAAATATAATATAAAGTTCTAGACATTTCCTCTGGTTACGTAACAGGTTACGATAACAAATTAACATGTTATATCAAACGAAAACGAAGTAGATGAAGTGGGTAATTTACAATTTAAAAATGTTTGTTTTTGCATAAATGGAGGCTGTACGACCGGGGAAATTATATGAAATCAAAAAGATGTGAATTTAATGTATAGCCAGCCATATTGGGTAGATGATGAAGTAGGTAATTTACCTGGCCATTTAGCCGAGACCTTTTCTTTATCGCATCTTTATAGAATCGCCGAGCGAAATGTATGGAATTGACATAAGCGTTTCGTGTAATGTCAATTCCATACATTTTGATCAGAGATTCTATAAAGAAGCGATAAAGAAAAGATCTTGGCTACAGGCCCTGGTTTGTACAAATTATAAGGAAAAAATGAGTAATTTTCTTTATGGTATACAATGTTAGTTATCCACTTTATCTACTTACGTCTCCAAACGTGTTTGGTTTTCACAGATTAGCGTGAAATTAATAAACACCCAGTAATCGGATTCCTATCGTCGGTTATTAATTATTTAGAACAATGTCATCTTTGTCTTACATAATAATTACAGTGTCTCAACTCTATCTGCATATTAATATGCAGATAGAGTTGAGACACTGTAATTATTATGTAAGACAAAGATGACATTGTTAAAACACATTTAATACTTTGTTTTGCCGATCAATTAATTTCACACTAAGTTATGTCCTAATTGTAACACTTCGAGCGCATTTTGCTTTTTAGGCAGTAACGAATCTTTTAACAAATTAAGCACAAGAAAATAAATAATTGGCCAAGTGCGAGTTTGACTCGCGAACGAAGGGTTCCGTACCATAGAACAAAAATAGGAAAAAATGTGTTTTTTGTATGGGAGCCCCCTTAATGATTTATTTTATTTAAATTTTATTATTTATTTTTAAAATATAAATATAATTGAGTATTTTGTGAATATTTCAGGTGCCTATCTATTGCCATCATTTATATCGAGCAAAAAATGGCAAAAACATCACGTTTATTGTATGGGAGCCCCCCTTAAATATTTAATTTATTTTGTTTTTAGCATTTGTTGTTATAGCAGCAACAGACATACATAATCTGTGAAAATTTCATCTCTCTAGCTATTACTTTTCTTGAGTTACAGCCTGGAGACAGACAGACGGACAGACAGACATTGAAGTCTTAGTAACAGGGTCCCGTTTTTCCCTTTGGGTACGGAACCCTAAAATATTTCTTTCCCACTAATCACCAAAAACAAAAACATCTCGATGCCAACGATATCAGGGTCTAAAAACATTATGTTAAAATAATCGAGAAACTGTATGTGATTTTTTATGTCCGCTTTGTCGCCTGTAAAAATAAACCTCAATTGAGATTTCATAAATATTTAAAAAACTTTCTCATCGCGTACGACAGGGTTATTTTAATGGTCACCTCTCGAGAGCAGCCAGAAATTATTATAATCACATTATTTATTCCGAGACGGGCGCTGACATGGGCACACAATTGAAGGCGAGGTTTTTTTTTAATTTTGAAATTATCATTCGAAAGTGAACAAGTTGGACTCTCACCGTGCATCATCACGACAATATTGTTTGACATCTCAATAAAGCTTACACTTTTACTAAAATCTTTGTAGATAACTTTACTTAACCCCAGCTTTCAGAAAAAGAATCTTTTAACCTCGATCATGGATTTATTTTTGCATTTGAGATTTTTTTTAATATTCTAAAATTAAGATATTTTCAAAACATCGCGATTTGGTTTTTAGGAACAACGGGAGTTGAAAATAAAAATAAAAATTCCTGATAACCTATTGGTCGTTCATTTCATATTTGTCATTCTGTTAATTGCATTAACAGCCCCGCCCTTTCCTTTATTAAAAATAATTTCTGCTACTGAACTGAGCTAACTCCATTAGGAATCAAAAGCCCACCCACAAAATTATCGGTTGTTTTGGTACAACTGGTTTCCGCTGCAAAGTTATTATGCGCGTTGACAGCTTTTTACGTATTCGGTAAGTTTTATGGGCATCGAATACGGCCCGTATCTTACAATTATTATCCCATAAAATCAATTTTGGAGGCTCTTTTTCGAATTTATGTTCTTAATAATACTTTACTTCCGACAACGTGCATGAACACAGGGATTTACCGAACATGTCAAGATTATGAGACAATCTTTGCTAATTTTTGAACAATAACTATTAGTATGTTAGTACGTAACATTGGTTTGAAACTTTTATCGTTGTTTAAAAAGCATTTAACCTTATATATTATAGATTATTAAAATTAAAACAATTATAACTTACAACAAGAAATAATTGATATTTTTTAATGAATTAATTTTTATCTCACTTTGTTTCGCAAAACTCACTTACTTCTACCTTATTTTTACCCCAATATTCAAATCCATTTTTCGCATAAAATGATATTAAATTTATAACAGCTAGTACCATTTGAGATATACGTGAACTAATATAAACTAATTTTAGTACAAGGCTCTTATCTCGTATGTCAGAGCGAAACCACTTTAATTACTTAATGGAGCTCTATGCACCACATATACTGCATGTAGCAGGTAATTATGTAATACATGCTATGAGCGAATTATATTTTATTAAATCCTACACCTCATTATAGAGTTAGGTCGATAGATATTGCTTCTAATATGACGCCTCACTGGAGCTATATATTTTAATTAATGTCATGACAGTAGTGACACGTGCTATAGACAAATCTATTGATGCAAGAATGATCAAAATCGGCCCACGCGTTCTTTGGAAAACTATAAGAAATAGGAACACATCGAACGCTACTACGCGTTGATGTCTTTTGCTCCGCGTGGTCGAATGCAGAATTTCATGTCAATTCATTTTATAGGTATCTCTGTTTAAAGTTTAATCTGACTACGGCAAAGCTAAAAAAATGAAAATAATGTTACTCTAAACATGTATGTATGCAAATGTTTTATATGTTAAAAATAATAATATATATCAATTCAAGAAAAAATGTGATACCCATGGGAGAAATACTCGTAATAAACGTAAGCTTGAAATTCCGGTGACTAGACTTACTAAAGTCAAAAATTATTTTAAAAGTCAATGTATACGCCTTTATAATAAGATCCCAGAAAACGTTCAAAATCACTCAATTAATAAATTTAAAAAAGTTGTTAAAGAACGTTTGTGTACCAAAGCGTACTGATAAAGTTACTGATTTCATGAATGATAGTACACCTTGGGAATAAGGTCGCCCCCTGCAGAGCTGTTTCTATATAATATGTATTGTACACTCGTTGTATTTTATTTAGTCATAATGACACTGTAATTTTATATATTTTTTGTAATTTGCCATCTTTTTAGTAAAAAGGCCGGTTCTTCTCGCCGGGTTAGTTCCCGAACCGGTGGTAGGCACCAGTATAGTCCCGACGTTCAGAGAATATTTGAAAAAAAATATTGTGAATAAAATTTTTTGAGTTTGAAAGTTTGAGTTTGAGTAGCCTACGTCGCATTGGAAGAAAGCATACCAAACCAATGTTATGTAGGTATGTTTTCCCACTGTAGCGCCCGAACAACTTGGACAGAAACATCCTGGATAGAACCTTCTGAGGTGTCAAAGTAATAATTAATTTTCGAGTAAAATAAGTTTTTGTATCGGTGTGGCTGGCTTGTAGTTTTTAATTTTAAGTTTTAATATTAACCTAAACCATTTATTTAGGTACTATAATTTTGATCCTTTACATGGTATGATTAAAAGTTCCATTTTGTGACACGACAGTCAGGTGTGTTTAACTATGTAGCACAGACTCTGTGACATATTTATTTTGCCACAACTATTATAATTTGTAATGCTATTAAGCCGGTAATTACATTTTATACCTATTTTATTACATAACTTTAGCGTTCTAAGGCTTAGCACTCAACTAAGACACGGCAGACTTTAGTCAGTCTATAATCAACAATTCTCTTATTTTATTTTTTTTATTCAAAAGATACACCAACAACATATTGTGACAACATTCAAAACTTAAAACTAATAAATTTTTGTTTTATACTAACAGAATAGTTATTACAGGCATATGCAACTGTTTTAGAGGTATTTGCTCCTTACATTAAAAATAAGTTTAATTTTTTTAATTATATGCTTAACTTACTATATTTAATATAATTATTTTATAGACGAACTTACAAAATTTATTAATTGAAAGAATTAGTATTTATTTAATTTCATTATAATTAAGAGAAAAAAACAATACAATTAAAATTTTGTCAGAATAATTACATGTAACGAGATGTCATAGGTAAAAACAAAATACATTAGCAATAATATAATGGTTAAATTTTTGTCAGAGTAATTACAAGTAGCGAGATGTCATAGGTAAATACAAATACATTAGCAATCAAGGGCGGATCCAGGGGGGGGGGTCATGGGGGTCATGACCCCCCCCCCCCTCTGGGCTGGGTCCAGGTCCTAGGTGAACCACTAAGTAAAATTATTTAAGTACTTTCAATATTTAAATAATCTAGCCGGACTGGCACTACTCCACGTCCATAAAAACGTACCCATTGAAGTAGATGAAGTGATAACGCGTTTCGGGAGAAGACGTAAAAGAAAAATTGATTTTGTTATTTAAATATAAGGCAAATCAGTCTTAAAACTGTCTAGACACTGTCGACAAGCCTTAGTCCGACTATAATTCTATTTGTTTCATCTATGCGTCGTGTTAAAAGTGAAAACTTCTTTAGCTACGATGTGTACTTTTTGGGATGGGTAAAATGTTAAAAATTCATAAGGAAGAGTAGACAACCGTTACGGTGTAGGCGAGAAGGAATGTTATTAAGTTAATGCACATAAAGATACAAAGGTGGACTTAATGCCTTATGGCCTCTTTTTATGAATACACTTTCGCGGCGAAGTATTCCTGTGACTGCTGTTTGTTGTCTTCTGCCGGCACTCCCAGAGTCCAACACGTTGCATTGTTTCTTTATCGAGTGTGCGCAGCTTTATACTCTTTGTATTGCAATAGTCGTAAGTGAGCGGTGAGCCTAACGTTAGTTATCACACACGCTAGAGTAGGTTTTATCACACTCGCTTAGATAAACCGAGATTAAATAACACTAATTACTTGAGAGTGAATTAGTTACATGTATAATTTAGCAGCAATATCAATATGTCTGCTTTTGCGAATATAACATAGCTGGGTTGTGGTTATACATACTAATATTATAAATGCGAAAGTGTGTCTGTCTTTCTGTTACCTCTTCACGCCAAAACCACCGAACCGATTTGGCTGAAATTTGGTATGGAGAAAAAAATGTCCCGGGAAAGGACATAGGATAGTTTTCATCCCGGAAAAATGTACGATTACCGACGACAAAACGAATTTTGGGACGAAATGGCGGGCATCATCTAATACAGAATATTTAAAAGTTATAATAATTGCAAATACTTAAATCCCAACCACAAAAACTAGAATACACTTTGACACGTATAGCTCTCTGGCACCGCACATTAAATGATAAAATAGAGTTTAAGCCTTTATGGTATTTGTCATAGATCAAGAATCAAGATATCTATCTTGCTATGCGGTATCTACCGCATGTCCCTCCATTTGTATGAAAACGAGCGTGCCACTTTTTTCCTACCTACTGTGACGTACCGATGATAAGAAATGTGTCCATTTTCTAGGCCAACTTTTCTATTCGAAATTCTACAGCTCAATACGGCACAATTAGGCATTTAGGCATTTTTAAAATTCCGATTGACGTCCGATTCCGATAGTAGACTAAAAAACAGACTTTTGAAAGACGAGCATTGCTCGTCGTTTGGGAACGCGATATGCACGCGAAGTACATACACATGCGGTATCTATCTTGATCTATGTCTGTGGTATTTGTTAATTGTTTGAAGAGGAAATCAGGAGCAGTCAAGAGTATTGTCAGCTGCACTATCATCACCTATCGGGGAAATATAATTTTGTTTCCATTTTTTATACACAACTAGATATATTTTTTCACACGGGATTGTCACATTGTAACCAAACATTTTTATCATTTTAGCGGTTTCAGTAACAGACAAGAAAAATTTCACATTTATGATATTAGTATGAATTTAACTTTTTATACGTGTTTCTAAAGCTGAAATATCAGAGAGATCTTGTTAATGATAATAATCTTACCCAGTGATCTGTCAAAACCTTAAACAACATGGCTTCCTGTTTTATAACATTAACCAGTGATTTAACTGATAAGGATTAATGAAAAATAATGATGTCGTGAACATCAGTGGTTAACCCTGCTTTCACTGCTTCCATCGAGATTCCTCCTCCGTTACGTCACAATCTACGTCCGCGATCTGAGTAGTCCAGTACTTCTTTAAAAGCTTTTACGCAAACTTTATTAGGATAATTTAGATAAGTATGGTTATTGTTGATTCGATGCGTCTGGTTAAGTAGGTTTCACATGGTGTTATGAAATAGATTGTGTGCTACTATGGTGTCTGTGATTTTTAATGAACCAGAAAACGAGAGTTAATAGAAAGGAATAGTTATAGCCTCCCATTGAGACTAGCAACACCAGGATACACTTGTGTCCTTAAGTCCTGAACCAAACCATAATAAAAAAAACTTTATCAGCTTTTTGTGAGGCTACCACACATGATGAAACACAACACAAGCGCAATTTCATTCTGGATTTATGATTGATGCGACTAAGCTCATTCGAGCCGAAACCTTAAACCTTATTAACCTTAAACATATAAGCGTTGCTCCTAATTAAGTTTTAAAAAAATATGTTTCAACGGAAGCTTTGCAAAGATTCATACTAATTTTCTTCCATTTCACTCTTTCAGGCAATCTGAACGCAGATGTGAACTCTGCAAATGCTACAGACTGGGAGGAGAGCGTCGCCGGGGCGCAGAGCAATCCAAACAACAGACGAATTGAGGTCAAAAATAAAGAAGTTAAGCAGCCTTCCGGTATGACAATATAAACATATTGCCTGTCTATCTGTCATCGTATGTGTGGGAGATAATTTTATGTTCGCTTTGAACTTTGCACCTTTTTCGTTTCGCTCATAAAAAGTTTATGATTATATTTTTTTTAATCTCCTAGATAATTATTTAAATCCATCTATAAGCTTTTCGATTTTTTACGTAATTATTAATCATAAACTTGCAACACGGCTTACATGTATCTGTTAGTAAACAAATTACCTACTTTTTAACGCAGGCACGAAAACACCAGAAATAGATTTTTACGAGGCCGGCACTGACAGAAATTATGATATCACGACGGTTTTAGATTCGATCACAGAGAGAACGTTCAAGCGGAAACTGCCCGCGCCGCCCGTCTTCCCCTCCCACATCACACCGGAAATACAATATGGCAACGAGAAGGCGGACCTGGACAAGCTGCGAGCGCCCAAATATCTAGACGAGACGAGGAATACTGTGCCCAGTGAATCCACGCTCAAACCGCATATCACACAGAAGCCGGAGAAACCTCTGGCCATCTATTTCAAAGATGGCAGCGCTATGCCGAGCAGCACCGAACCTGTCACTGTAAGTGACTTTGCCGACGCGGAATCTTCGAATGGTCTATCAGGATTCGTTGACAGAGATCCTAGTAGCAACGCCGATAGGGAGCCCTTGGAAATAATCTACAACATAAGATCTAGGGCCAATAAGAAGTTTGCAAGCTCGGAGCCACCGATTGTTGAAGAATTTTACAGTCGACCGCTGGCCAAGGATGTGAAATTTACATCGGGACACTCAAAGGTGTTCGGTCTCTCAATTGAGGAGGCAGAGCATATGAAATCTACGACACAGCACTCCTTATATAACACGAGGGTGTCACCAACTCTACCTACTTGGCGCAACATAAAAGAACCCACCACTAAAAAGTATCCCGATGGGTTGAATAACCTGGATGGTAAGTAATATAGAAGCTGTTTATTATAAAGGCGAAAAAACTTTTTTGAAGTAAGCTATTAATATGTTCGTTACTATTCAATTTCTTAGTGCTAATTATTGTTTGTGCTATTCTTGTTTGCACATTTAGAAATGTAGTGCCTAGAATGGGAGTAAAATTTTATCATGGTATATTTTGTAGTTGTTTATGTTGTTTCATACTTCAAAAGATTCGTTTTCGTGACCTGCTAAACTCAAGAGTTTACTTTTTCGTATGTGTAATTTTAAATATCAAAACGTGTTATTTTGAATGTCTTCTCGATTGTTAAATATATGTATTTGTTTAACCTTGATAGAGTGAATAGCAATGAATACACACGAAGTTCGATACATGGGATTGATTGACTGTTGCACTGTAGATATAAAATAAATATAATTTATAATTGCAAAATACTTTAAAAATTGGAAATGGAAATTATAACTTCTCATATTTTAGGTATTAATTAAAAATATATTGATGTGAGTGTTATTTTCATACTTTCAGTGCAATGTAGATCAACTAGCGTGCCTCTGTGTAGAGGTATTCTGCCGTACGACCTGGCTGGGCCTCCAGTCACCATGGGCAGAACAACAGTGTCGAGCCTCCTCCCGCAGCTGGAATACCTCATCCAAACCAACTGCAGCGAACGAGCTATACATTTCGTTTGCGCGCTCCTTGAACCAGAATGCAGCCCGCAGCCAAACCTCCAAAAGCTGCCTTGCTATAATTTCTGCAAAGGTACGGTAAATCTTTAGAAACGATCCTTTAGTATATAGGGTGTATCAAAGTGATAATACTTTAAGGTGTGTATGTGTTCCTTATTTAGGTATATTATATAGATCCCTGTCAAAATTGCAGTGCTAAAAGAGATACTTTATTTTTAATTACGTTGCGACATTACAAAAAATATAGAAGTCAAAAGTGACTATTCAGCACTGCTACTTTCAGAGTTATTTCTATACTAGGGTCACACGCCCTAAATTATATTTATTTTTGTTACATCCTGTATATTTCTCTACGCTCGCGCGCTTTCCTTTGTAAAATGTTTAAAAATTAAAAACTCAAACTCAAACTCAATTTTTTTTATTCAGAATAATTTTTTGCAAATATTTTCTGAAAGTCTACATGATGCCTACCACCGGTTCGGGAACTAACCCGGCGAGAAGAACCGGCGTAAGAAACTCGCACGGGGCCCACGCACTTTATTTACCAAAGAAAGTGAGAAAAAAATTAATCTTTTAAAATAAAGTTTACAATGCTGTTACTTAAAATTATACAATGTCAACATACATAAAATAATGTAGAAGCAGCCTTGCAAGCAGCCATCCTACTCCCATGATGTGCCATCATTTATGAAATCATTGACCTTATAATAGGCTTTGGCACACAAAGGCTCTTTGACTACTTTTTTAAATTTATTAATGGAGAGATTTTGAACGTTTTCTGGGATTTTATTGTAAAGGCGTATACATTAACCTTTAAAAGATTTACTAACTTTACTAAGTCTGATCACCGGTATTTCTAGTTTGTACTTATTTCTAGTGTTTCTTCCGTGACTGTCATTTTTGGTTGTAAATTTACTAAGATTCTTTCTAACATATAATACATTATCCAAAATGTATTGACCAGCAACAGTTAGAATACCAAATTCTTTAAACTTTTCTCTCAGATATTCAAAAGCTGACATTTTATAAATTGAACGTATAGCTCGCTTCTGCAGCACAAAAATCGTATTAATGTCGGCAGCGTTTCCCCATAAGAGGATGCCATACGACATTCTACTATGAAAATAACTGAAATAAACTAGTCTTGCTGTGTCTTCGTCAGAAATTTCCCGTATTTTTGTGACTGCGTATGCTGCAGAACTGAGTCTATCTGCAAGATTAGCAATATGAGGACCCCACTGTAGTTTACTATCTAGTGTAATGCCTAAGAATACAGTGGTGTCCACCAAATCCATCTTCTCATCATTTAATACTATATTGGTTTTAACTTGCCTAACGTTGGGCAAAGTTACACATTTAGTTTTATTAGAATTTAGAAGTAAGTTATTAACGTTAAACCAATGTACTATTTTTGAGAGAGCACTATTTACCTCGTCGTAATTTGACTGTTATCGCTTCACTTTAAAAATAAGTGAAGTGTCATCAGCAAAAAGTACTATCTCATTATCATTATCCTTAACAAAATAAGGTAAGTCGTTTATGTAGATGAGAAAAAGAAATGGACCTAAAATGGATCCCTGTGGGACGCCTAATTCTATTTTGGTCCCATTGGACCTTTTACTATTAATGTCAACCCTTTGAGTTATATTTTTGAGGTAAGATGTCAAAAGGTTGAGTGCTGAGTCCCTAATGCCATAGTGGTGCAATTTCCTGATCAATGTAGCATGCTCAACACGGTCAAAAGCCTTGGAGAGGTCGCAAGAAACCCCTAGGGCATCCTGCGAGTCCTCCCATGCTTCAAATATACTATAAAGAAGACCTATACCAGCATCCGTTGTGGATCGACCCTTAGTAAAACCATATTGATTATTGTGTAATAAATTATTTAAGTTAAAATGTAATAGTAACTGATTTAAAATTATTTTTTCAAATATTTTACTTAGTGTCGGTAGAATCGATATAGGCCTATAATTTGTGGGATCAGATTTAAGTCCCGCTTTAAATAACGGTACAACCTTACTGTGCTTCATTAGGTCAGGAAAAATACCACTCTTTATGCAGTCATTAAAAATCATTGATAGATGAGGAGCTATGATGTCAATTATCGATTTGATAATTTTACAGCCGAACCCAATATTCTATCCTAATCCACAGATTGAAATCAATCTCGGATCGATCCCAATCCTTAGATCGATCTCCAATCTCCATTTCAATAATAAAAGTTGTAATCCGCAATCTTTTTTGTGGTCGGATAGCCCGCGATCTTTTCCCTCCCGCACGTTCAGTTTCGCGCAATTGCCATGTTTCTCGTGTATATTTTAATGGAAATATAAATCATATCGACAAACAAAATAAAATTCAATAGTTTATAAAATATATGTTAAATTAATATAATACTTTATTAATTAACAAAGATACAAATTGTGTCTATTTATAATATTTTTTAAAATCTCGATGTAATAAGTGGATGGAACGGAACGGAATATTTTAAAGCCATCCGTCAATTGTTAAATCAAAAGTAAAACAATAAACTTGACGGTAACTAAGTGTATAAACAACTTTGTTCGTTGCCATGACATGACATGTTTTGGACATGCGCAATAAAAGGTTTTGCAGCGAATGCGCTAAAAATAACGCCGACGAACACGACCGTTGTGTTGATTCATGATTGATGATTGTGAACAAACTGTCGGTAATTGAAAGGCATTATTTCATTTAACAATAATTCCACAGCAGGTTTAGATAACCTAAACCTAAAAGTAAAGTCAGCTTCATCGAGACTCTGCATATAGTTCATTCTTCTCATCCTACGTGAACAGCGTCTCGGGGCATCTTCTTCATCACTCGAAATCAGTATAAGATCCTCAAAATCACTACTATCACTGCTTGAGAGTATAGACAAATCCATATTTTACAGAAATTAATTATCCAAACAGCAAAACCGAGAAATTCTTAAGATTGCAGATTTGGATCAAAACACCGATTGAAAGAAACGTCAAAACTGTGAGATAGGTTATTAATACACTCGAACTGTCATTTTCACACGGAGGGCTTTCCGGAATCTTAGATCGAACCTCCCATGGATGGCTTGCAACCACAGATTGTAATTTCAATCTGTGGATACATTATTGGCACACACAAACACAAATATGGATTGAAATATCGATCTTGGATAGGTAAAAACGGATTGGGATCGTATATTGGGATCGGGCGATAGTAGACATGCCCCAGAGATCAGTAGTGTCTTTAATATTTATTAATTTAAAAGTATCAATGATATCTTTGGGGACAATCTCTCTAAACCTAAAATTGACATTACATTCCTTTACATTGTCTCTGAGTAGTTTTTCAGCAGCTGCAGGTGAGGAGTTTAAATTTTTCGTTGTTGAGACCGGAATGTCAGCAAAAAATTTTTCGAAGACCGTCTTTTAGAAAGTTTTATTTACCAGGTATTGTGGACAGCTGCGAAGGATCCATTCCAGCGGAGTTGAACTCCGTGTTCCAGTGCAGCCAGTACTCCAGTAGCAACTGTGCCAGCCCCAGGAGTCCATGTCTATCGCGCGAGATGGCCTGCGGCGACGGATCGTGTATATCCCGGGACTGGATCTGCGATGGAACTAAAGACTGCCCATCAGGAGAAGATGAAGCTTCCTGCTCTTTGTGTGAAACAAATGAATACAGGTGTGTTTACAGACGTTCACGTTGCAAGGTGACGAGACGAAGCGACGCATAGTGAATAAACAGACTTACCGCCCGCGGTGTTCCTTGTTCCAAATTCAAATGGCTCAATTAAAAATGCACTCACCATTGGCATTTTTTCAGATGCGCTTCCGGGATGTGCATAACCAAAAGTTGGCTATGCGATGGTTACTCCGACTGTTCCGGTGGGGACGATGAATCGTACGACCTGTGCCAAGGCAAGCGGCCCCAGCCGAGAGGGCTCTCAGACTTAGGAGATGGGGACTTGGGAGAAGAAATCGCTGGATCTGCCCCAGCGCCGTCAATTCGTAAACCAAACAGGGTACCAACTAACCGTGAAAGAAATTCTGGATACACGATGGGTAAGTAAGCTTACTTGTAATTTTTCATTCAATTTTTTATTCTGCTAATGAGAGTTATTTTGGGACAGCTGTTCGATACGACAATTGACACAATAGACCTTATTGCTACATAGCTCCACCTAGTGGCAGATGGTAGGTAGGAAAGTATCGTAAACGGCGGCTCTTCATGTGTTGCCCCCCTAGCGGCAAACGAAATATCGAAAAACCCTCTTTATTTTAAATCCATTAATCTCAGATATTGCACGTTATACCTAAGTTAATAATATTTCCTAATCAATATTTTTCAGGTGAAAGTGACAGCAGCAAGGAAATTCTTATGACAAGTGATAGCAATAACGCCCTTCGTCGAAACTTTACTCGTAGACCTTCACCATCTCGTCTCTCACCCTACACCAGACAAAAACCTAAAGGAGTGACGCCAGAAACCAACGAATATTCAACTATAATATCAGTTGTTGAAGAAACAACGAAAAAGCAATTGGAATTCCCCAAGAGAAATTCAAGACAAAAGTCAATATCAGCAACAAAATCTGCTAACATAAAAATGGAAGCCGAAGAAGATATGAGTATAGAATTTAGCAACGATGAGCAAACGACTGAGAAAGTAACGAAAAAACCAACGATCATTGAATTAGAATCGAAAGCATTGAAGGGACAAACGAGCGAAAACAAAGTTGAAAGACATATAGATGCCGCGATGATGAGGGTAAAACTAATTTCTATGCAATAGTTTTAATGACGATAAAATAAAAAAAGAATATAATATGTGACACTCAAGGGAGTGGATATTTTCAAAAATATGTCTAGGTGTGACATAGACGGGAATTTCTGGTGACGTTATTAATAAATACCCCTCGAAGAACTATACAAACAAGCGGTCTTAATGCTTGCTGCAGTATACCTAGTTTTTCTCTTCCAAACGATAAGATATTTTTTTTTTTTATTAAAAACGAATAAACTGTAACCTGTATGGCCATCACATAAAAGTTAAAACTAAATGTCACTTAGGGCCTTGTTACACCCACAGATTACTAGTATACATTGCAGAGTTACACCCACCGAGTAGAGTGGCGAGACAGTGCTCTCGTTACACTCGCCACTCTACTCGACAGGTGTAATCAGGCCCTATAATATTTTTTTAATTTATTCAATTTACAGGAACCTCGAGTAGACCGCGACGAGTCCGTATCGGATTCGTCGGAAATCGTGAACGTGACGTTGTCGGAGAGGAGCGAGGAGATGTACAACAGCGCGCATGCGTCACCCTGCCCGAGCGGGGAGCTGCGGTGCGTCGACGGTCGCTGCATTGCGCTGTCACAACTCTGCGACGGAACCATAGACTGTTCGGACCACGCTGATGAAGACAACTGCTACACGTAGTTTAGTTGATTAGTAACTGTTACTCGTAGGTTAGGCTTTTTCTTTTTTGCTGTTTTGTCTTATGAAACCTTGTTCTCTCAGCCGTCAACTCACGTAAAGACGAGAAGTGGCGCTGAATTTTTAGGACCTATATCGGGGGAGGCCGATCGTTCTATTTCATCGCAGATCGACTTGAAAGATGGATTCTTCATGAGCATTCCAGTGTGTCGAGTCCTTTGAGGTCGGTCTGGGATTAGTCCGATTGGATCGGCCTTCCCGTATGTGGAATCCTTTATGTGAAAATTGAAGTTTCTCATTATTGGAAAATGTATTTTATACAAGTTAGTAAGGCTCTAGGTACTATTACTATTCCATCCATATTGCTTGTAGGGTTTTTTTTATTCGTGATTTAAAGCAAATAAGTAAATTTAGTTTTATATCGGTGCTAATACCAATACGATAGGTATTAAAATATTTCTCAACTTTAATTCTTTACTTTAGTTATAATTTATTAAGTATTGTAAATATTATACTAATTGTTACTTGTTGATTTTCGTGCCTAATTTGGTCTAAATTAGTAGTTTGTATAATTATAATTAGCTGTGATAAGAATTTGTATTATCTGCTTTAGTTAGGTACTTCAAAATCAATAATAACCCTCATCCGGAAGAGAAAAAATATTATGCTCTAGTATTTCCATTTTTTTTAACGTTTTGTATTAGTTTCTTCAAATGCAACGCTAGTTTTTTTAAGCAACGAAAAATATCATTTAAAGCTATAGATAGTAGGTAACCTTGTATTCTACTTCATGTACGTAATTAATTTTATATTCTAGATCAGTGCTTCCCAAGATTTTGGGCCAAAGCCCTTGGGAATGTTTGTTTTTTAGACTTAAAAAATTGTGTTAATTCTATACCACCTCCTTTCAATTCATTTGATAATTGATCTAAATTTAAACCACGCTTATTATGGTCGCCTATAATAATGCTATCAATTTTTCCACATTTATCAATTATTGCCACCACTCACTATGGAGTGAAGAAATACATTGTAATATATACGTACCTAATTTTTTTGTCAGGTGTTTATATTTTCAACAGCGTTGTTGATGTTTACGTTTTTAGGCAGAATAAAACAGAATATTGAAAAAATATGAATTTCTACGTTCAAGAAGCCCGTGGATAAAAGTGAAGGAAGTTCTGCTCTAGATTATATAAATTGTTTTAGGACCTGACTTATTAATATGAATTAGTTTATAAGTTGTAAATAAATATAAAATAGTTTTTTACAATACCTATGATAAGTTACGATACACGAAAACATGTAGGTATTATTTATTTAAGCTTAAATATGCCACTTAATAAGCTTCTAACGGTATCTTTAAAAAATCACTACTTAATACTCAACTTTAAAGAATGTTATAAATAGACACAATGAAAAATATCATAGGTAATTATTGATTAGGTAGATTATACTAATAATTCATATATTTAATACTTTTTACAGACGTGTTTTTTATATAAGAAATTTTACAAAACTTTTTTAGTCTAAAAGTTAATTATAAAAATAACGTTAAAAATAATCTCAGATATTTTAGGTTTACCTAATATTTTTGTCGGCCTGACTAACTGACTGCTCTCGAAATCTCTATGTATTGTATATTTATTCGAAAATAAAGGTTTGCCATGTTAACGTACTTTTAATTGTCCTTATGTATTTTCGTGACTCCATATTAATTTTAAACTATACATTTTACAGACATATTTTATATTTTTTTATTACTACACGCCTGGATTTTATATTTATGCTGCGACATCTGTCGTTGCTATTATTTATTAAAAGGCACATGGAAGTTATAAGTTATAACACAACGAAAACAAAATATATACAAAATTCACTTGAATTCAAATACCTCATGTAGCTGGCACGATAAGCACACAAAATTATATCAAAATCGGATTATCCCTTTCGGAAAAGCTTTGCAACAATCACTGCGGTACGAAATTTTTACATATTATAAGTAAAATTAGTAGGTACTATCAGAGAAGTTGATTCATAGGCAGATGGTGGACCTACGCAATTTGGTCGCATTATGTCAAACCCAGCCAACAGATCACGACTTACATTGAATTGACATGATCCAACCACATGACGTAGGCCCGTCACCTGCCTAGGAATCAATTTCTTCGATGGTACATATAGATTGAACAGTACTTTCAATTTTTACATAACTCTTTTTTTCTGGGAATGATCCTTTTGCAAGTCTTCGGCTTCAAGTGGAACTGATGCGAAGGTCGAACATGCTTAATTTATTTAAGCCGAAGCCGAAGCTTCGGACACTAGGCATTAGTTAATTTCCTCGCGATCCAACTCAGTTTTGTATCCATTTACGTCTATACGGATGACTCAGAGCCAGATCTGTCGAATTGCGTCTTATTAGAACGTCTACGTAACGGGCTCTACCCAAACCACGTTTGGTGCCAGACAGTAACCAGAGTATTTTTTTACTTATATTTTATGTACAGGAAATTACCAAATTTGTGCCCACGTAGGATAGTCGAATCTAAATATTCAAATAAACTTACTTATTTAAATTCTGATTATCCTCACTACCTACCAGAAAACTGCTCTTATATTATACGAGATAGTTTAGGTTGAAAAAATTACCCGAAATATAATTATGACGTATTTCGTATTTTTGCTGATTATTACCTATATTTGCTGGTATAATATTTAAGAATATTATAAAAGTATAAAATTTTTGTTATACCAAGTACGAGTCAACAGAAATCATGAATCTTTCAATATTGATAAAATTTTCCAAACGCGGTTGTTCTCACGATTTTTCTACGGCCTAATGTAACTCTACAAAACATTGACCAGTCCGATTACAATAGGTGACTTTTTTAGTCTATGCGTCATAATAGTAATTTTGGTTCGAAAAAAAACTCCAAATAAAATCGCAAATGTCATTGACCGCTGGCAGCGATCGGTAGAAAGCAGTGAGTCAATGTTGTACGCAATCCCCGCGACCCTGGCTGCCTTGACGATTATGCTTCATCATCATCAACCTCATGGAGAACAGACTAGATCGAGATAGAGAACTATCTAGACTTGCTAAAATAATATAGATAAAACGAACACCGTTGTTATACCATTAGAGTTGATAACAAACTGATAAGCGCAGCTCTATCGAACATTGAAATTATTATGATTTACTTACTTACTAGAGCCTGCACTTCGTTCCAACAGGAATTGTCCAGAGTATAAAACTATCCTAATATACCTAGGTCGTAATATAAATTAAGGTAGTTTTCCCGGGATACAAATGTATCACTATTCTAAAGCGTAAGATTTTGATTTTCGCATTTAATTACCTGGATGTGGCTCGGACTAGTGCCATCAAAGCAAGTTGAGCAAAGAATTTTGATACTTAGATAATAATAGCATAACTAGGTCTCCCTGGACATTTTTTGTTAGGTTAGTCTCTAGTCTACACAGCTACTTAGAATTATTTGGACACTAATAGATTATAATATGAACTCTATGCCAATGATATAAGGATTAAGGACGCTCGTAGACTCCGAAGTCTGAGGTAGATCTCAAAGTATAGACCGAAGGGCCTTGTGGACAGGTTATAGCAGACGAATGAAAGTAAATAAACAGTCGAGGGTAAACAAACCTGAGAACAGGTTTGCCAATGCTCGTTAGACACCATGCACTTATGTTACTTTCTAAACATGGCGCAGCTCTACTGCACTACTCGCCAGTCGCCCTATATGTTTGGATACCTCATAGCAAAAAACGTTATATTATAAAGATGGTCTAAATAACAAGAAGATGCTTATCATTACGTAGCCTGTACCTGCTTTGCAAGAATGCGTTTGTATATTAATTCTGTATAGTGCTTTCCAACCGTTTTATAAAGTTTACAAAATATTATGTAGAGTTCCAAATTCTTGAGGTAACAAGGCAAATTATTTAGATTTTCATACTTAATCCAGTACTCTCACACATGTATTACTCCGTCTTCAGTGTATCGCTAATCGCTATTCGCTACGATTATCTTCGAGTTCATGCCTTTTACCTATGTAAACATAGCCATGGTAGAGTCTAGAGGTAATAGACTAAGACTAAAGTAGGGATCTACCTAATTATTAGGTATATTCTTAACTCCATTGTATTTTATTTACAAAATGTAATATGTTTCGAGGGAATGCGTACTACATTATATGGCATTGCTGAACCGAGTGCGCTGGTGATTCATTTCTCGGAATTGACCTTGCTATGAGTCATTCGTTGGAAGGCAGAGTTGGGGATACCGCGCCTGTCTGCCGGTTGCTCGCTTCGCGCACACCGCTCGCAACTAATTCTCTGCGAAATTATTGTATTTCTTTGGAATATTACGTGAAAATGATAAAATGTGTAGTAATAAGAAGCGTATAAAATATAAATAAGCAGTTATTTGCACCCATAATATAATTTTTGTATAAAAAAATTGGGAAGTTGGAATGATAACAACCATGACGTCATTCATATTATTGAAGGTAAGAAATTATGTTTGTATTAAATATTTACAAAGTTTCGATGTAAGCGATATTACTGTTATTATTAATTTTTGCATGGAAGTTATTTTTATCGTCCATGAAATAAAACGTTTGACGTTCCAGTCTCTACGTAATACGCAGGAAACGTAAAATGTTTGCTCTACTATTTCTATCCCTTTTTATCATAGCTGTTAATATAAAGTTAAAATGCGATAGAAGATACTATTTTATAGCGTCCATAAATTGACACGCTTATATTACATTCCTTTTGCTTTAAGATAGAAAGAAACAGAAAATTAATAAAGTAGCGAAAAGAGGCAACCATCCCACTCTAATGTTAGAAACTTCGACAAGTTTGAAGTTTGCATTTTGACATTTGGCTACTCAGTTTTCGACAAAGTACAAACAAAGTTCTTTTGTTTTCTTCCAAAGTTTGTTTTACTTTTTAAAGTATTTCATATCCAGAGTGATACTCAAATGAGTTATCTTTGGTGAAATGTGCTGATTATACCTACCAAAATATTATCTACTCAAAGGATGTTGATAAAAAGTTAAATCATCTGTGAATGTGACACTCGTTGAACAGGTTTAACTTTTCAGACAAACTCTTTTTTGTTGAGAATGAATAGAGAAGACAACGTAAACTGGTTTCATGGAAAAATATCTAGAGAAACTGCGGAAAGGCTTCTCAAAGAAGGTATACATTATACAATTGCAAATCACTAACTCTAATATGAATGTGATAAACAATATAGTAAAATTGTTTTGCAGAAGGTGAAGATGGTGTTTTCTTGGTACGGGAAAGTAATACGTCGCCCGGAGACTTTGTATTATCAGTTCTACACCAGGTAAAACCTAATCCAACTTGACTTAACCTCAATACATCAACTCATATTACAACTTTGGCATTTTCATGACTACTATTTTCTTACTTAATATTCTACTAATTTTAGGTCATATTATGTTTAATTATTAGGTTATAATATAATACAGTGGTTAGTGTATATATTGAAACATTTAACTATTATCAATGCTTTGTAAGCAAATAAGTATTTGTAATAGAGCGCAAACATTTTGCAACTTAACAAATAACAAAACTAGCCTAGCTATAGTTTCATATTGACATTTTACTTTATACATATTTTATACTGAATTGATAAAAGTAATATGTTTAAAACCGAATACTCTTATCTACATTTATTTTTAACTTTGATTTTAATTCTTGTAGGGTGAAGTAGTGCATTATCAAATAAGAAGACACGGAGAAGATGCATTTTTCTCGATTGAGGAACATACTACAGTCCACGGCTTGGACACATTGATTCAACATTACCGAGGTGACTCCAACGGCCTGGCTACGAGACTGTCTGTGGTGTGCAAGGGTAACCCACCACCGCATGAATCACGAACACAAGGCACCACAAACTTGCTGCATCGGTGAGTAAAAAATTGATCTATTTACAAATTATTTTTCTCACTCTAGATTAATTATTGTAAGCAAAAATGTATACTTGACTAAATCAATGTGTTATTGGTTTCTTCATAAGGTTAAATTTAATGCTTAAATTGGTAACATTGTATTGTAGCTTAGTAACTGAGCTTAGTTTTTGAATCCAAAACATGTTTTAAGAGTTTCTCATAGGCATAATATAAAAAACATTAATTCCGAAGTTATTTATATTTTAAGGTAGACACATTTTGCTAAATGGATCAACAAAAAATTTTATTTAAAAAACATGTGGATTAAGAATGGTACTTATGTCTATGTATAATATTTAATTTTAATGTTTATGTGCATGCAAGGTAAAAGTTATGAGTTTTATACCTAATAAGTTCCATAACATAAATTATTATGAAATTCAGTTCAGTCCATATCACTCTGCCCGAAGGCCGTGGCCAAAGATCCATGCGGTACAAAATTTCTATCATTATTTATTATATTGGCAAAAATTTACATAATATTTATTATTCAAATTGCATGTCTGAGATCAAAAAGTTAATGGATTCATGATTGAATTTCGAGCTTAGGGCCCTTCGGGTGATCTCTAGTGTTTCAAAGATACATAATATTATGTACTAGATGACTCTCGCAACTCCATTGCGCCAAGTCTTTTATCGCGCGGAACTCGTACATTTTTCCGGGATAAAAAGTATCCTATTTCCTTTCCCGAGACTCGAAAGTATCTCCATACCAAATTTCAGCAAAATCGGTTGAGCTGTTTGACCGTGAAGAGGTTACAATATTAGTATGGATGGATTTATCATATAGAATCACATTTATCAAAATACTTTCTACAAAATTACTACAGTTGAGATTAAAAAAACTATATACTGTAGTCCTGGGCAATAATAATATCCTGAATATTATGAACCTAATTTCCAACAAAATAACGTCCATAAGTTTTACACTGTGGGTGTACACGACTGTACATGAGGAATGTGATGATGTCGCCTATCGTCACAAAGCTAATAGCTGTTGAAGGAGGAAGTTCTATTACGGTGGGAGACGCAAATTGTCCTTAATTTTTCTTACTCGAGCTCAAGTGATTAGAGTCGCGTCGTATTGTTTGATCGTAGTCATACAACATAAATTGTCTTGATTGATATGATATTAACATGTTGCGTGATAGGGAAGGACCATGATTCTCATAGCGGTTCCCGCGCTATAAACGAATATTGGCGCAACGGAGTTACGGGCGTCATCTATATTATACCTCGCAGGCCGTCTCACTTGCGTATGATTTATGAGGCAGTGTGTGAGCGCGCAAATGATACTGCTCGTGGAAGGTAATTTCGAGATGTGAAATTATTTTACATCCATTTGGAGACCTTCCAAGGCCCATAAAGCCCTAGGAGCAATCCATTGGCGACGGCTATGCTTACCCATCTGCTCGTTGCCTGGTTAACACTAGTAAATATTATATTTCAATATCCTAATGGAATGGACAATATTTAAGGCTAGTTACAATCAGAGCCTTTAATACATACTAATATGTATTAAAGGCTCTGAAATAAATTTAAAATGTACCACTACTATGAAATGCGAGTATGGTAATCGATGGCTGAGAGGATAAAAGGGGTGACTGGCCTTAAATATTGTGGTTATTGCACATAAGTGATGCGTATGCAGTGACAGGTTTATTTGTGATTTCCTGCTCCAGTGTGTATACGACCAAATATATTAATAATGTGGACACTGACCATGATTCGAAACCGCTTTTTACGGCTATTTCACGGTTTCGATAGCTTATTATTTCGTAGGCCGCACTTATATTTTAATTATTACTTAAGACTTAAGATTGATGTCCATGGGTTTTATATCAACCTTCACATAATATAGACCGCGCAAAACTAGAGGCTTTAAAAATAGAAGGGAAGGCGCCATGTTCGATTTTTAGGTGTTTTTGGATGAGGAGTGAGCGGAGTGGGTGCACCCGCAGGGGGACACTCGATTGGTAGCTATTGTATTTATTGGTAAATAGAAGACGTCCGCAACTCCGTTGCGCCAAAAATCGTTTATCGCGCCGGAACTGTAAATTTTTCCGGGATGAAAAGTATCTCCATTACCAGCAAAACCGGTTTAGCGGTTTGGGAGTGAAGGTGACAGACACACTTTTCCGTTTATAATATTAGTATGGATATCATACATGTGGCGATTACCCCGTAGCAGTTTTGCGTGGCCTATAATCATAGTACAACTTACTACTAAAAAAATATTTTATTTTTGGATTTCTTTTGCTGATACTCAGGAGTTTTATCAGAATTAAGATGTTAGCGAACATTACGTAATCGCGTCGCCGAATGTTTTTATTTGTCGTAAAATTAGCATGGAAACAAAAAAACGACCTTGAATGATCTTCACAATCTAATTTAACGAGCAAACAGTAGGTCGTAACTCGTAAGGAGGCTGTATTGTAATTACATGATTCACTACTAACAATGATTCACCGTACTAACAGATGTATGAAGATATTCAAAATATTTGATATGACTAATGTAAAAACGCAGAATAGGTACATTGTTTTAAATATAATCTCTCGAGAAAATAAAATAACCCCAATTTATATTTTATTACATGAATATTAATGGATAGCCTTCAAAACCAGACGCGGAATCGAATAGTTTAAGATGTTTTTCTTTTATTTTTGTGACGATAGTATTTTGTATCATGCATATTTAAAGGAGTTCCAAGACTTAAGGCCATCCCCCGAGCAAACGCCCTTGACCATACATTTGACGCGTTGCCGAGATTGCACAAAAATCCTATTTTTTTTTACTTATCATAGTTAAAAATTGATCTAAAAAAAATTTAAAACGGGGAATATGTAGTTCATGAAATTGTAACTTTGTAGCTTTCAAATTATGAGTTTATGAGGCTCTAAATACGGTAAATTACGGAATCTCCGTAGGGGAAGGCCCTTAAGAAATAGGAGACAGTAGTAGTTAGAATAAAATAAAATATACAGTGTAGATCTTTTCATTACTTAGGAAGAAGAGGTATTCCTCTTCTTCCTAAGCTATTATCTTATATATAAAATTCTCGTGTCACAATCTTAGTTACCGTACTCCTCCGTAACGGCTTTACTGATTTTTACCAAATTTTATATGCATATTCAGTAGGTCTGTGAATCGGCTACTGGTTACTTTTTATATTGATAAGTGCATTTGTTGAATAAATAATAGTAAATTATTTATTCAACAAATGCGACCATTGTTTGTGCGACGGGATAGCGATGGACGTTGCCATGGTCTTTGCTATACTTATTTAGTCACTTCAATAAAAATATAGTTAATATGGGCGAAATACTTTATACGGCAAAACAACATTTGCCGGGACAGCTAGTATTGTATAGAAATTAGAATACTACAGAATATTTCCTTGAAGGGATACTATTATGTCCAAATGCACACAATTTGAGATAGACAGAAAGTCCATAAATACCCAAAACTCCTGGACATTTATATGCTCGATAAACGCCCAACATACCTGTTAAGCCTTCTGGCTTCTACATTCACACACATATATCTACTTTTTTAATATTTATTTAGAGGTTTTTATACATATTCTATATACTTTATATGTAAATGTTTTTTACAGAGCTACAGAAGCTGGTAACTGCAGCATCGTCTCCCAGATCCTGGCCAGCGGCTACAAGAGTAGAGACGCCAAGAACCAGGATGGTCAGACCGCGGTGCACATTGCAGCCAGGAAGGGCGAAAACGATATACTACTCAAACTCATCGAGAGCGGGGCTCCTGTTAATGTACGAGACTCCTTCGGGTACACGCCGTTGCATGTAAGCTATTTTATTTTTTATTTTTCTCGAAAACAAAACGGTTATTCAGTACGCAATAATTATGAAATATACGCATTTACATTTTCGCAATATCGATTTGATTATAATATTATTAAGGCTGCCTTCACATTATGTCGCGGGTACTGCGGCAGCCGCGCGACTTCCATACTAAACTGAGTCGCGCGGCAGCCGCGCGACTGTCTTTAGTATGGAAGTCGCGCGGCTGCCGCAGTACTCGCGACTTAATGTGAAGGCAGCCTAATAGTGTTTAATCTGTCTGCTCGTCACCTCTTTACGTAAAAACTAGATCCAATTTTAATGAATGACGTGCCAATATACTGGCAAAATGTGCGTAGTAGGATTTAATTAAATTATTGAGACTCCCAAATAACATTTTAATAATGAGTCATAATATCTGTGCCATATGGTCTCAAGGATAAAACATTAAATTTTTGTGACAATTCCTAATCTGTTTCCTCTTCCGTTACAGTCATGTGTTCCTTTTACAATTGAGGTCCCTCAAATATTATTTTTATTACTATCACTTTATATGAAGCAAACAGAAATAAAATGTCTACATAAATTATCAATAATTATTATAGGCCAATATACCTGCATTCAATTGTTAAATAAATAAATAATCATTAGAAGTTTCTGTAACAGGCTCTTAATCTCAACTTATCTCTTTCAGTACACATGCCAGAACAACTTGCCGAAAACAACAGAGCTGTTGATAACGAAAGGGAGCGCAAACTATCAGATGAGGCACGCGCCCACGGGAAAAGTGCCCCTACACGACGCCGCACAGAGAGGACACATTGAATGTATAAAGGTAATATTAATTATCAGTATTGACCACTAATCAGTGCCGAATTTATATTTTTATGAGAGTAGGCCATTTTATTTCCGCCGCCCCATGTACGTAATCTGTATGGCCTTTATGGACGCTGCCGCCCCTAAGCCGCGGCCTATAACGGCCTATTTATAAATCCGGGGCTGCCACTAATCTATAGTCTGATCGTTGTGCCTGTAGAATTCACTGAAATTTCTACTTATCTCTTAAGCTACCATTAAAATTATGTATTTCGCGCCTGTAGTGTAGCTGTGGAAACGTGATAGCAATCTATTTTATTGCTAAAAAAAACAAGTAGCGAAGGATTAAGCACGAGTTTCTGCGTACTACACGATTTCGTTAGTACATAATGCACGAATTTATTTTCATTACAGGTTTTACTCAAATTAAAAGCACCTGCCCATCCAAGAACGCTATCACAGGACACGCCTGCTCAGCTCGCCAAACACAACGGACATACGGACTGCTATCAGATGTTAAGTAAGTCACTTTTACTCCCTTGTTTAGATTATTATAGTTATCATAATAAATTTTAAATTCCATTTTTAGAGTGGTTATGTATCAGTAACCTCTAAACAAAATGATACCATATTTTGCATTTTATGCAACATTTTTGCATCTCTCTCACTAATATAAACATGCAGCACATATAATGTTACTGTTCTTTTCTGTCAAGTGGAATTTCCAGTGTATCAGAGAAGGACAGCATCAGTAAAATAACTGTCGTAAAATGATTGTTAATTATCAAGTCTATTTAAATATAAAACCTTTTTCCAGAAAACCACAAACCCGGCCCGCCTAACACATCAAAGAGTCTATGGTATCACGGCACGTTAAACCGAGAGGAGGCAGTCAAAACTCTAGAGGAGTACTGCAAGCAGAACAATATACAGGACAAAGCGTCTGACGGAGTGTACCTAGTGCGGTACAGCGAGAGAAACACTGGGGCGTATGTACTGACCATGCGCAGTGAAAACACGCCGTACAACTTTATTATTAGAAAAGAGGTAACTTTTTATCTATTTTGACTTTTTACGTAGTTTTTTTTTTTTGCTGCAAACAATATACAGATTCAAGTAAACTGAACGAGTGTAAGAGAAACAGAGGCTAGTACTACATCTCGCCTTGCTATTGCGCATTGCCACAGTACTTAGGCCCGTATTTTTGGTCAGTACTTAAGATGCGACCCGGTCTCAAGACGCGGTTCGGCTCTGTGATTGGTCCAAATTTTGACAGCCAACCAATCACAGAGCCTGAACCGTGTCTTGAGACCGAGATGCATCTTGAGTACTGACCAAAAATACGGGCCTTAGAATCGACTCGCACTAGGGCAGAGAAGCGGTACGACCCAATATCATATTGCTTATCGCAAATATGAAATATGGAACCGTCGATGCGCGAAATATATTTTGTCTTCAAGTCTTTTAAGACACAATAGAATATCTATTGTGTCTCGTTTTCCCACGATCGACGGGTTAACAGGCAAAAAATATGGCGTAAAAACGCATGGATAGGGCGTCAATGTAATTTGAACCCACTGAACCCAACAAACGAAACATTTTTTTTAATATTTTCAGGGTGACTGGTTATTCATTGATGATGGTCCGTATCTGGAATCGTTGGAGAGGCTAATAGAGCACTACAGCACTGTGCCGGACGGACTGCCAACTAAACTGACCGCGCCTGTGCCGCCTAAACCCAAGCCACCATTGCCTGAGGTATTTATATTTCCTAATACCATGTTTTCAGATATATCAGTGTGTACTGTAGGTCGATTCTGCTCTAACTTTACAGTATCGATATTACTTTGATGCAGTCGTGATAAAATAAAACTACACAATGTTATTCTCAAAAAAATATAAACCACACCACAAAGTCTTCCTAATTTCTATTAAAAATCAACTTAATATTATGTCTTTATTTGTGACAAAACTTGTTAAAAAGTGCTTTATTCAATTTGATATGAAGAAGAAATGTTATCAATAAATATTTACGTTGTTTTAGTTCTCAACAATGCCTCGAACAAAGAAATCACCGAGCAAAGTACCGCTGAATCAGTCATTATCGCTGGTGAAACACGACATACTCAACGACAACCAAAGTCCAAACAACACTTCGTTCGAACTTCTAGCGCGGAATCTGTCGTTCTCGTCGGATTTTAACAACGACAGTATGAATAACAACGATGAAGCAGACAACGATACTTACAAAGTGCCTGTCAATAACAACATGGTGGCTACCCTAGCAGAGAACTACAACGAAATATCTATTAATTCTGATGGCCAGTTGTCTACGCTGCAAGGTAATTTTAATTCTTATTTTGTTAATAATAAAGTCAGAAAGATGAGTAAAATACAGTAGCACAAAGTTTTTAGCTTGTACTGATATGCCAATTATCTCATTCAGTTTCACCAGGTGATCCTGCAAAGCTCTACTTATTTTTTTTCATTATGTCCGGCTTAATCCCGACGCCTGGCAACCCTACTTTCGAACAGAGAGAACATATTTTGTTGAGTATGTTCACTGCGCATATATTACATTATGGGCATAATAAGAAAACGTAACATAAAAATTCATTCCATTCCAGAGTTCATTCCCCTCCACGAGTTAACGCTGGGCGCGGTGATCGGCGAGGGCGAATTTGGGTCGGTGGTTCGCGCGCTGTACGCTGGCGCGCCCGTCGCGGTCAAGACGCTGCACGCACAGCACGACGCCAACCGCCGAGAGTTCCTAGCTGAGGCCAAACTCATGATGGCGCTGCGACATAGATGCATCGTGCGGATTATTGGCGTGTGCCTGGTGAGTTTGTGTGTGAATGTGTGTGTGTCCGTCGCGGTCAAGTCGCTGCATGCGCAACACGACTCCAATCGTAAAAAGAGTCAGAGAGTCTAGGAAAGGCACATACTTAAATTGGCCCACTTTTAATATTGTCAGTATAAGCTTGATATAATTCTTCCTTACCTATAACATTTACAAATGTTTTTCTGCAAAATAATTTATCAGTATCTCTAAATCTTAAGTTTGCTAACCTTCTAATATTATCCAGGGTCCCCCGCTTGCCATGGTTCAAGAACTAGTACCCCTGGGTTCGCTACTTGCGTACGTGACGCGGCACCGGGCGGAGGTGGGCGCGCACGAGCTGCGGCTGTGGGCGTGGCAGGTGGCGGCCGGCATGCGCTACCTCGAGCGACGCCGCTTCGTCCATCGAGATTTGGCGGCTAGGAATATACTGTTGGCTAGCAGGTGAGCGTTATTAAATTATATTAATAATATTATCTTCGAATGGGCTCGCTACTCGCGTACTGATGAGTAGAGACGAGTGCGTACGAGCTGCGGCTTTGGGCGTGGCAGGTGGCGGCCGGCATGCGCTACCTCGAACGACGCCGCGTTGTCCATCGTGATTTGGCCGAACGGAATATACTGTTGGCTAGCAGGTGAGGAGTTTTGGGTCATTTTAGGACTAGACATATTCTACGTTAAAGTTTCCGTTATTCGATTATCCGAAACCTTACATTGTTCTGGGTACTTAACTACTTACATAAAACTATACTATGAAAAATAGGTTCACTGATTTAACGTGTGAAGATTGTCATTTGTCACACTTTCGCGTTATACTCTTACCACTTTAAAAACTTAGTTCAAAAAATTCTAGTTCTGATTCACGCTTGGCAATAGGCTACTTGACCTACTTTTTTTCTTCATTCTAAACGCTTCTTAATCATTCATTTTCATCAAAAAAACTAATATTTTAATATTCTAAACAGTAGAAACCCATAAAAATGTTGATTGAAAAATATGCCTTTTATATGGCGCCGAAAACACTGCCCGCCATTGTGCCGCCATAGTGTGACGTCATATTTTTTGTATTTTTATACTTTCTTTATTGAAAAAAGTTTTATGTGCTAAGCGTTCGAGTCTAACAGTGCCAAAAAATTGAAAAGAATTTAGAAATCATCTGTAATGTTGAACACTTTTGGAAAAAAGTTTTGGCCATTTCATTTCCCAACTACAATAAATGGAGATAATATATAAAACTGATGTTTTACTTGAACTATTCAAGAAAATATATTTAAAAATCTTTCTAGGCTTATTCTTATTATTTATGTACAAATAAACTTACATATAACGAGCGCGATAAATAAAAGATATTAAAATACGAATGTGATGACGTCACATCCAAATCGGAAGTACCACAAAAGCGTTTTCGTCAGTACAAATCATATTTTAATAAAATCATATTTTCAAATCGACTTTATTTATCAATCATAAGCTTTTATTTGATGCTTTATTTATCAATCATAAGCTTTTATTTGATGATAAGGGTGAAATACGGTTTCCTAGGCCAATTTCTACTAGAAATATGCATTAGTTCAATGAAATTAAATATAGGTCAAGTAGCCTATTTTAATGCGCCTAAAGGAGTTTCACTTGAAAAAGTTTTGCGTCTTTATAAGATAAAGAGTCTGACCTGAATATTTCATTCCAGACACCAAGCTAAGATCAGTGACTTCGGTCTGTCGCGAGCTCTGTCAGCCGACAGCTCGTACTACCGCGCGTCTCGGGGCGGCAAGTGGCCGATCAAGTGGTATGCGCCCGAGGCGTACAACTACGGCACATTCAGCCATGCGAGCGACGTGTGGAGCTACGGGGTGACCCTGTGGGAGATGTTTTCGTACGGACAGCAGCCGTACGGAGATATGAGGGGCATTGAGGTAATTAAATGAAATTATTTATTTCCAAAGAGGTTAGAAACTAACACTTTTAGAATGTCTACACATGAGGCCTACCACCGGTTCGGGAACCAACCTGGCGAGAAGAACCGGCGTAAGAAACTCGCAGCCGTTATTATGAATATTCTATATATTCCTTTCTATATGTAACGTATTTTGTTTGAAGTATTTCGGCATCCGTACAACGATGGGAATTGTGTGCATGTTTTAGGCTAGTGGCTCGACATAGCCAATTAAATCTGGTACTGTCCTAATTTTGTTACTGTTTTAGATGAAGGAGCAAAACGCACGTTATTGTTAGTGATAATGTTTTTTAGAATATTCTGCCTTCTCTTTCATTAATAAAGAAAACGTGATTAAAAAAAAAACGTGAATTGGCACTTATATCATGACTCATTGTTTAGATGCAAAACACTATTTGCGTTAAAAAAACATCGCAAACGTTTTACTGTTCATTTATTGTTTGAGCGTTTACTATAGAAATTACCCACATTTTAACTATTTATATTACAGGCAATACAGCTAATCGAGAACGGCGAAAGACTAAAACGTCCGGAGAACTGTCCGGACGAGATATACCAGGTGATGCTGGACTGCTGGACCTATAGTGCGGACCTCAGGCCGACCTTCGCCAAACTCGTCGACGTCTTCTCCCAACATCCCGACTACGTCAACATCAGCCAGATAGCTGTAGATAATGATGATGAATGAACAACAGTGAAATAGATTTTTGTGTGTTTGTGTGAGTGCAATATATTTTATAAGGTAAAGTATTTTAGAATATAGGGGATGGTGGAGCTGATGGGAGATCTTAAGGATCAGATCATAATTACACAGTATAGGAACAGTATAACATATTAATATTATAAACGCGTGATCGGTTTGAATGTGTAAATGCGCGCAGGCAGGCAAAAATATTACACACTAGATGACGCCCGCAACACCGTTGCGCCGATATACGCTTATCTAGCGGAAACCCATTTTTTGGGATAAAAGATCCTATGTCCTTTTCCAGGGCTCAAAGTATCTCCATATCAAATTTCAGCAAAATCAGTTCAGCAGTTTGGGCGTGAAGAGGTAACAGACTGTTTGACTGTTACCTCTTCACGCCCAGACAGACACAGTTTCGCATTTATAATAATATTAATATGGATTATGTTAAAAGATGTTATACTGTTCTTAAACAATGATAATACAGTGACGGATTAACCCTTAATCAAATTAAGCAATTGCCTAGGGCATCACGTCTGAGGGGGCACCAGAAGAGTAAAGATTCAAAGACCCGATTCTTGTTGACATACGGATAGGGGGGCCCACAGGCATGGTTCGCTTAGGGCATCAAGTAGTCTTAATCCGTCACTGCATAGCTCCTTTTGACAAAACCCCTAAGTTGATTATTATGATCTGAACCCTAGGTATTACATCCCACCGTCCCATATTTATTTTATGTAGAATTACTTTGGTATGCATGGATCTGATATGCCGTATTGTGCCTAGTATAGTAAATGTTTTATGACAACTATAAATCGTACAAAATATTTTTACGAATCATACAATGCCTTGCATTTTTTATCGAGTTTTTAAAGACAAACTAATGATAGTTCAAATTTTTATATTTTAAAATAATATGTACTTTATAAACTATGTATTCTTGAATTTTGTATTTAAAGGCATTTTAACAGTAATTACGTATTTTTAATAAAATATTTAGGGACATGCTTTACTTGGGCTATTGTAGTTTAGTAACATGATGCTTTTGTGTTACTTTTAGTCAGTGTACATTTACAAAATAACCAATTTAATTTATTTTTTGTCATTTTCAATAACAATAAGTGAAACATACATTCCTCTACATTTTTATAAGATACAAATAGTAACTCTGTAAATAAATACCTTATTTATTTTAGAACGAAAAAATAACAACATTAATAATAATAATAATTTATATTTCGCCATTTTATGCCATATGACATGTGATCAATTTTTGCCATTTAGTGTTGTTGAATGTCCCCCTTACTAATAAAAATATTTACAAAGGGAATAACTACACAAGGCCTGCTATTATAAGGTGCTCGTCCTGGCATATCGAAACTTATTATTCGGGACTTAACGCGACTTACTCTAGTAGTAATGCTACTACATACTTTTTTCCGTTGCAACACGGCCGAAACGTCGAGAAAAAAGTATGTAGTAGCATTACTACTAGAATAATTCGCGTTAAGTCCCGAATAATAAGTTTCAATTATAATGCAACGCGAAAGTTTAAAAGTTCATATTGGCATATCATGTGACAGACTTACGGCCGTTCCCAATATTCAATCTATCTCTGGTTTGACATACGACCGATCGCAGCATTGAATTGACATAAAATATATGTCTCTAATGTCTAATGAGAGCTATTCCTATCTCTAGTAGGGCAAAACCAGAGATAGATCAAATATTGGGAACGGCCGTAACGGACCTTGAATTTTTATTAGTCAGGGGGTAAATGTACAAAAGTTATAAAGTTACCCAAAGTATGTATTTTGTTAAGGAATTTATATTAAATTCTATGATGAGTCTGATTATGGATATAGTTTTATTATAATTGACAGAGTTTATAATTTTATAAGTATTGTGATACTGGTATTTATGATGTAAAATAAATATCTAGAAGTCTTATTTTACGCTTTTATTAATATGTTTATCTCTAGTATGAAAAATCATAATAATACTTCAACAATCTTATCAGCAAAATTATTCTAAAAACATTTACACACCCTATATCATAAAACCCATTTTAATAACAATCAACTCAGACTTATATACCTATATTGCAACACACCTGTCCTTCAATACTCCAATATTGAGTAATATCTTGATAATGTACTGTGACTAATCTTCTTATTATATTATAGTGAAAAGTGATTGCACCATTGAGAAATCCAGACATCAATCAGGCATCCACGCATATACAGATGAATCAACAAAAACGATGCACCTCATTGTTAAGATTTTCTCTTTGCGAATGTATATATATATATTCATAACAATAATTCATCCATTCTAAAACAAGTAGTAAATTCCTATCTACTGCTTTGACTTTTTATATGTCTCGTTTTTGAGAGTACTTTTCAGTTTAACCTTGGAAAACGTTTATGGGCGAATCATATTTTTTACCATTGCTTCCATCTTTGAAGTCCATTTAAATGTTTAGTCTACACTCATGGTAGGGTGGTGGCGGCGTCTCCGGTCTTCTTATCACGTCCGCCATCGATGGGGGCTCTCTTGGCGGTCTCGGGCTTATAGTCTCGTAGACAGGGGCGGTGGGAGGAGCGGGGGCCCTCCTATCGGGCATTTCCCTTCGGAATATCGGCGGAGTTTCCAAATCTACGTTGACGAAGTTGTTCCTTAGCAGATGATTTCTAACCTCGTCGTTTCTATTCCGAGGCCTTCTTCGTCGCGGGGCGATGCAGTTTAGTTGCCCGCAGGTGCAAAAGCGCCGCAGCCACACGTACGTACCGACCACGCCCACCGCTAACCCCACCTCCAAGCCGATTATAAACGCCTGAAACGCCGAGAAATCTTTATCGAACTTCTCGAAAGGCGTCAACGTTTTGTTCTGCTGCAAAACCGGTTCAGTCCGGTTCTTCGCGCTAGTGATGTTCCAGATTCCGTCGATGTTAACCGGCTCTCTTTCGGTCACCATCGATATCATTTTCTCGGAAATCTTCGGGAGCTTCTTCGCACACAGCTTGTTGTATGCTATTCTCTGAGAAGCGATGTAAGTTTCGGCGGCTATGATGTCCGGGGAACAACGTAAGTAATCATTTCTAAGTTCTATCCTCTCTAACTTCTCCAGTGGCCTCAGAATATCGGTGTTGAACGTAACAAAGTAGTTTTCGCTTAAATCAAGTTTCTTCAGATTCGGTAGACGGTTGAAAAGTCGCGGCGGCAAGAATTTTATGCGACAACTGTTGAGATTGAGCACCTGAAGCGAAAGAGTTTATATTAAAAAAAATTATACTCGCCAAGGTACTCTCACTATTTGGCGCTTATTTTTATAGCAATAGGCATTCTTATTTATTATATTATTTTACACCACTTGTGAACCTTAATTGTGGTCGGAAATGGTATTTAGATAGAGCCTTTAATTTCTGTTTAAATTATAATTCTAACACAGCAATCAGTAAGAACTCGTCGCATCAATCTTTCTTCTTACTTACAAAAACAGATCTACTAACCTGTAATCTATTGTGCGTTATAAAGGGTTCATTTTTCAGTGACTCGAATATATTCCCGGACAAGTCTAATATATCGAGGCCAGGTGTATCCCAGAACACCTCAGCCGGTATATCCCTCAGCCTGTTGCCGCTTAGGTCCAGGTGATACAGTTGATCCAGCCCCGAGAACGCGTGCATGCCGATCCAGAATATCACATTGTGCGACAGATCCAATATCCTTAGAGATTGGTAGCCGATTTCCTGGAAAAGATAAAGTAAATTGAAACGCAAATGTTATCGTGAGTAATGTGTTACTATAATATAAATTACATTTTTATTGCAGCTATTGCCACAGTAATGAAAATAAAGAGTCAAGCTAAAATGTTACTTTAAGTAAAAATTTAATACTAGACGTTGCGCGGGTCTTCTGCGAAATTCGTTTATCGCTGGAGATCTGTACACTTTACCGGAATAATATGTAACTATCCTATGTACTTTCCCGGTACTCTAAGTATGACCTAACTTTTCATAAAAATCGGTTCAGCGGTTTAATCATGAAAATGTAAGAACTAAACAAACAGACACTTTCGCTTTTATAATAATAGTATATACCTATTTAATCTAACATTTTGACCTACTTTAAAAAGAAATCTTAGTACGTCACAAGTCACAACTAACAACAAACAAACCTTGGTCCTTACTCCTTACCTTAAAACAAAAGTTCTGCAACTCACTGATCAAATTTCGTCTCAAGCTGTATATTTGAACGGCTTTTGACACCCCTACGTCGATGCTGACAATATTCTGATCGTCGCAGAGAGCCCTGTTGAGTCCATTGTCTATATCACAGTCACATTGCTTCGGGCAATAAGTAGTGCACGATACACCGATCGTCACAAACACAATAAAAACTATCTTCCGCATCGCAGATTCGTAGTGTACATCGCGATCGTTGAAAACTCCGAGCTCGACTAGCCCACGGCGCACTGATAACGCTTATCACCGATAAGATACACCTCCAGTCATTGTCCACTTCTAATAAGGAGGTTGCGATTTTTTATCGTAGTTTCAGGTCATAGGGGAGCGGGGCACTGCGATAAAAGCTGCCAAAATATGTGTTCGAAGAATTTTCGATAAAACCTTGCTGTTAAAACCCAAAAGTAAAATCCCAGAACGCAAACTATTTACCATAAAATTAAATTAAGAAATTAAAAAAAACCCCCGCCAAACAACTTTAAAAAGTAATGAAATAATATTTACTGACTTTAAATAATCCTAAGTGTAAAGTTATATTTTAGTCCATAATTGTTGTCACGGTGTGTCGGGGAACCGCCAAGTTAACTACGACAACAGCGACTTTTGCATTTTGTATCGCTGATTGTCTTGATTCAGTTCGCTGTGAACTGACCTTTAAACTATAATGTTATGTGAAATCAAACATCTACATTAGCGGTCTCCCGACACACCTTGACAACAATTATGGACTAAAATATTACTTTACACTTAGGATTATTTAAACTTAAAGTCAGTAAATATTATTCATTACTTTTTAAAGTTGTTTGGCGGGGGTTTTTTTAAATTTCTTAATTTAATTTAATTTTATGCTTTTTAAACTTGTGTTGGTTATAGTGCAGAATTGTTCCTATCAACAGGATCATATCCCAATGAATACGATCTATAAATATCCTCTTGGATGACGCCGTCAATATGAGCCCAAACATGAAACCTCCACCCTGGGTTTATACGGACTCGGCTCCTATACAATCCAGGTGATGCTGCAGCAGCAGCATGCAAATATTTACTGCTTATCTACGTCTTATTGGTTGTCGCAATTAAAATGAGCCCAAACACGAAACCTCTGCTCTAAGTTGGTGAGGAGTTGGGTATCCAATTGATTACCAGGTGATGCTGCAGCACCAGGGTCAACTTTCCATTAATATGTATATATTCATAAGTGTCACGAACCAGAATGCAAAATATTAAACCCATCAAACGACTGCAAGTTGCTAATCGGCCTATCACGAACCAGATAAACTGTGATATTTCAGCAATGAGCAGGCTGATGATGATGAACTATTGCTAAGAACACTCTCGATCATGTCAGCTTTCAAACAAAAAAACTAGATCAAAATCGGTCCACCCGTTTGGATGCTACGATGCCACAGACAGACAGACAGACAGACAGACCGACAGACAGACACGTCAAACTTATAACACCCCTCTTTTTGGTCGGGGGTTAATAAACCATTGTAAATAATAATTTTAGGAGCATTTTCTACATAGGTACGTCTTTTAGTCGTGGAAACCCTATTCGTGTATTATTTAAATTCAAATCGTTTATTTCAGACCAAGTATAAATTATCCATATTATAAATTGAAAATTACATAATATACAAATAAATGCACAACAAAAGATAATTACAAACTGCGTGCATGTATTTGAATCCATTTCATCATGAATGGACACTCAGTGTCCATTCGACTCGCAATGAGTTGTAGGTAACTGTCGGAGCTGCCGCGTACTCTTCTCATCAGGGATGCGGATCTTTTTCGCATTAGGGCGAAGCCAAACGAGCGTAATTTGTAAGTTGTGAGTCGCAGAATTTCGGTTCGGCAGAATTCTGCTGCATTCAGTTTCATACAAAAGTAATTTTGTGAGTCGTGATTTGTATGAAAAGATACTTACGCGGCAGAAATTCTGCGACTCACAACTCACAAATTAGGCTCGTTTGGCTTCACCCTTATTGCTGCAAAGCCGCAATTAGGGTCAGCAGGCAGAATTAGGGTCAGCTCACTTTAAATCGCGATGCAGATGCATCGTTAAAACGGCGATTCAAAATTAAGTAAAGTTTAATTTTGAATTTTTACAATTATATAGGTACATTTTACATTGCAAGAGCAGTGCTGTGCTGCACAAGCCGGTAACCGGTTCATTTTGAAACTCTAACTCTGATAGCCAAACCAAGAGAGCATCTCAAGAATAGTGAGAAAAATTCAATTTAAACCAATATTTTAAAAATGCAGCACCACCTCGCCGCGTTGTCTAGAGGCTAGACCTAAACTGACGTTTAGGGTCTAAATTCCAATTAACAATTTTTGGAGGTTTGGGAATTCTGCTATCGCAACCTATTTCGAGGTCGCAAGCCACAGATTTTTGTAGACGTCAATACTCGATAAAATAACTTACCATCACATAAGCGATCACTATTCACAAAGTGTTTTTCAGAAAACAGTGAATACATTATACAGGTCAAACTTTCTGATTAGATGACGACACCCAAGTCCCAACTAACAAAAATTGCTCCTGTAGTGGCTTATATTGCCAAAAATAATATTCTTACAGGAGTCGTATTATCGCTAATAAGGGTGCATTTAGGCATAATTTATAAAGATTTACCTTATACCCTCCTCATAGTTGCTTTATTGTCCGCTTTTTTTTCCTTATACGTGTTATATAATGACAAAAAACAAGGTACTTTCAACTTATAAGAAACATATTATGGAAAGCGTTAATACGGGCGATCACCCTTATACGTGTTATATTATTGTACGAAACAAGGGAGTTTAAACTCAATGCGGCAAATCAAAGGCTCTTAAAATCCGTTGGCCCTTTTTGCCGTCATAAGTGATTTACATTTTCGCAACAGTTTGGAGAAGAAATAGTTACGTCAGCCATTTTACTGTCAAGTAAACGATAAAGCTGCGCGTCCACTGGATCGGAATCGAAGCGTACGCAGCGTACGGATTTCTTGCTTTGTATTGATTTCTATGGTACTGCGTCCACTGGATCGGCATTTCTAAGCCTGAGACCGGTATTTATGCCGATGACGTCATCCGCTGCAGTGAACGCGTCATTCGGATTCCGAAGGTTTCAAGTTCTGACGTGTTTGCGACGACGCGACGGCTATACATAAATACTTATTCACTATGAATGACGATATTTTAATTACTTTAGTGGAAAAATATGAAGAACTTTACAATCTAAAACATCAACATCATCATAACCAACTGAGGAGAGACAATATTTGGGATGAAATTGGGCAAATAATGAATGAAAGTTGTTCTGATAAAATACAGCTAATTACAACAATATCCTCGTCACTATCCTCCACAATGCAAATGCACGTTAAGGGCCTTCCCCTACGGAGATTCCGTAATTTACCGTATTTAGAGCCTTATAAACTCATAATTTAAAAGCTACAAAGTTATAATAAAAATACAGCAATAATCTTCAGTATATCAACATTCCTTTCCCCGTTTTAAATTTTCTATTTTTGTTTATTATACTCATGATATTAGCTTCCAAAGTAATACCAATTTATTAAAATTGAAGCATACTTTCAGCATCTCCCTAGTATTTACAAATTACGTTTATTTGAAACACACGACAATAGATTTAGACAATTTCATTAACTACATATTCCCCGTTTTAAATTTTTTTTAGATCAATTTTGAACTAAGATAAGTAAAAAATAGGATTTTTGTGCGCTCTCGGCAACGCGTCAAATGTATGGTCAAGGTCGTTTGCTCGGGGTATGGCCTTAACAGGCTATGACGGACTAAAAATAACTAAATTGCCGATGCTGAATCCGAATACAGTGGACGCACCCCATCGGCATTTCGTAAATGACGACGCTCCGTCCGCTCCGTACGCTCCGATTCTGATACAGTGGACGCGCAGCTTAAGTCATTATTTTATGTATAGTTTATTTACCTGATTTAGTGCTCGTTTATAGTGAAAAGTGTATGGGAATTCAAATGCATGATAAAATGTGATACGCTGGTTTTGGTATCAACTCGCCCTTGAATTTAAGCTGTTTTTGTGCTAAAAACGTCATTAATTATTTAGTCAAGTTAAATACAGTGCTTTTAAGAGAACAACAGGATTCACACATCGTCTATAAGGAGTCTATGAGAGTAAAGACTTTATAACGGCATCAATTGTTTCTTATGCTATCGCCATTTTACATATCGTTAGGGTTCCTTTCACACTAACAAAATCGCACCTAGCTAGTGTTATTCCCGTATATCATATATAAAAATGATTTTTTTCCACTGTAGTTGGGTTGGCTGAAAGAGACCTCTTTATTAGGATACTTTAGCTCACTTTTATGGAACTAATTTTAAGTTTGAAATATTATTAAAAATACGTGATTATCAAATTAATTGTTTTATTTTTTACTTTTCTTCTGTAACCATCGCTTCTTTTCAACTTCTTCTAGTGTTTTGAATCCCTTTTTAGGGTTCCATACCCAAAGGGTAAAAACGGGACCCTATTACTAAGACTTCGTTGTCTGTCCGCCTGTCTGTCTGTCTGTCTCCAGGCTGTATCTCAAGAACCGCAATAGCTACAATTTTGAAATTTGCCCGGATTGTATGCATTTATTGCCACCATAACAACAAATGCATAAAAAAATAAAATTAATACATATAATATCTAAAGGGGCGCCTATACAGCAAACATGTTTTTTTTTTTCGCTTTTTTTGCTTGTTATCAATAATGGCAACATGTAGGCACTTGAAATTTACACAAAGGCCTTAATTATATGTGTTCCTTAAAATTAATAGTACTTAATATTAAAATAAAATAAATAGAGAGGGGCTCCCATACAAAAAATCATTTTTTTTGGCCTATTTTTGCTCTATGAAAGTACGGAACCCTTAGTGCGCAAGTCCGACTCGCACTTGGCCGATTATTTCGCTCCGCAAGAAATTCACACAATCTGTTGTACGTTTAAAATGGCGAATTTAGTTATGTAAAGCATTTTAATGTAACCTTAAAGAGAATAATATCTTTATAATCACTATATAAGGGAATATGGATTGCTTTCATCCTTGTTAAGGTCATATAAAATGTTAGCATTTGTTTGTTGGATAGACGTCTTATTAAATGCCCCTATAAGTAAAAAGCATTATAGTTACCTTGTGCATTACTTTTATAAGAATAATTGACCATATTTAAAGCCTTTATGTCTTTGAATATTATAAGGCTAAAAAGCAATGTAACTAGCCACTATAAGATAAACATATTTCGAAGCCTTATATTAGCCGTGTAAATTGGAGTTATTAACGTTTACCCAACCAAATTATAAGAATAAAGGTAATATTAGCCAAATCTTCTATTAATGTGCCATTTTATGTAACATTGACATAATCAATGCTCTTTTATAACAAGTATAAGGGTTTAAACCTTATTGACTTAACTTTATAAGCTTAATTTGTTGGGCATGGCATCATAGATTACAAGATTATTTGCACTAAATAATCTGGAACATGTTACAAGCGCTTTTTGATCGTCACAGACAAACTTTGATTAACTTAGTAAATTTTCAAAATAAAGTGATTCTTCAAAGTAAAATATGAAAAAAATGATTTGTTAATTTCTTTTAAAGCACATTCCCACCTCCTCGTTAAAAAGTGATCAAGATCAAGTTTCTCACGCCGGTTTTTCTTTTAATCTTGCTATGAACAACCATACAAATTTTTTTAGGATTCCTATGGCAAAGAATTATTGTTTTATAATTCTTTTTTTTTTTTTTTTACTTAATAAAACACTTAGGTCAAATCTTTTGTAACAAAAATAGAAGAGAATATTGCTATGAGAATATTCTATATAGTAATTATATTATCTGAGAGAATATATGTTGGTTCTTCTGGTAGAAGACTTCTTTGGAGTACATCGTCAATGCTTACAACTGCAGTCTTCATATCAGACAATGATGCTCCAATAGACTCAATTGAATTTGCCAACCTATTCACCGCAATAACCTGCAAGAAATGTAACAAAGAATATAATAAAAATTCACTAATTAAACTACATATTACTTCAAGAATGTTGCCGTCTTTGTTTGCAGAGAATTTTATGTGCAAAAATAACGTCCTCATTCAGGGACTTAACCTACAAACATAACATATTGCGTTAATATCGGTTCTGCAGTTTATAAGAGACAGATAAACAAACTTTGGAATTCATCAAGATTTTAAAGTGAAAAACCTGATTTTTTTTCCTAATTCTTTTATTGCTTTTTTTTTACCAAGTATGTAGGAACAAACCTGTTGATAAGATGCATCTGCTAGCCTTTCCATAGCACTTGAGTGTGTGAGCCATGTCTGTGCCATCTGTGCAAATGCTGTTGATTGCTTTTCCATTACATTCGCCTAAAAATTATACTGTCTCTTAATTTTAAATGATTTTTTGTTAATATGCTGCTTAAAATAATTATGAAGTATGATTACTTCTGTGTGACTAATAATATTATTTCTACACAACAATGTGTTAATTAATTTTGATCTCAATGTAAACAAAGCTCATTATGGGTGGCTATAATGCTACCAATTTTAATATAACATATTAACAGAGCAGCAAATACTTTGGCATATTTATCAATTAGGAAAATAATTAATTAAAAAAATAGATAAAACCAAGCCTACCATGACTTTAATCATATTTTTCATATCGTTTTCATCACTTTTAGAGTTGTTTTGTTTTGTGCCATTATATTCACTGCTATAATTTTCATCATTGTCATCTTCATTGTGCTGTGTGACCTCACGATTATCTGTCAGCTCATGATCAATTTGCATAATATGATTTTCTGGAAATTTTAGAAGAATATGAGAGTATATTATGGTCTTCATAGCGCAGTACAAATGGCGCCGCCTGATCAGGCCGCTTGGGAGTTGAGGGGTTACAAACATTTTTTGACTATTATTTCAATAAAACTATTTATAAATGTTGTTGTTGTTTTTGTTGTCGTTGTTTTCAACTTACTTACTTTTTTCATGTAAGCATAATTTTAAAATCTTTTTTTCTAGTGAGGATAATTTAAGGTTTGGCACTCCACTTTGAATTCGTCTATGCTTCACTGAAACATATCTTCTTTTATCAACCCAGTACTATAAAACATAAAATTGTTATTAATTTCTATTTATTGATCAATATAAATTCCACTTCTGTTTACTTATATTTTTTTAGCATTTCAGATTTAAAATAGAGGATCTTACTCTCAGCCAGCCTGTAGCAGATTTTTCAACACCTTCTATTGAATTCAACTCCTTAGCCATTTCAATCCATAACTTGTAGACTTTTACACGATTCAGAATTTTTAATTGTTTACTTTGGAGTAATAATGGATGCTTCTGTATAAAGTTTACAACAGCAAATTCTTGGCGAAGTGATGGTTTACGATGCTACGCGGAAAAAAAATAGATTTCATAAAATTGTAGTTTATTTAAAGTTGTATTTGTATTTTTTGATTCCTTTTTGAAAGGCAATTATAATACTTATTTTAACAAAAAAATATAAGCTATATCACTTACTACTTGTAAAGGATCCTTTTTGTCCATAGAAGAAGACATTATAAATTAGCACATTTACTATTTTAATGCTAAAGATTAAAGAAAAACTCTGCTGACTTTACATCTTTTATGTGACCTATTTAATGCTATACTACCTACAACATTGAAAACATCTTGCGGTAGGTATTGTTTTAACACTATTAATATTATACAATATACGCTAGATAGAAATATTATAATCCACTTATAATCATGTATTATTTTGTGGCAGTGTTGCCAGATGGTCTCGGCGACGCGACGTACCCCTGAACCACAGAATACAAAATATTACTCACGGAGCCCTGAACTTCCATAATATATAAAAAAGTACTCTGTGCCCTGAACTAATTTGATTTCCCCCCAGAAATCCCCTAGAATACCCTCACCGAGCGGATGGTGGCATACCGCGATTTTTTGAAGAGGCGGTCATGTTAAGAAATGATGGGGATATTACAAAAAGTATTTATAATAGAACATTAAGTAAGTTTAATTTTCTTTTTGGTTACAGAAGACTTTGGTTCTAGATTAGTTTCGACATAAATTCTAAATCACAGGCGCATGTACCATTACACTACCAGCGAGATATTACGATATCAAACGTGGAAAATGGTACATGCTCATTAGAGGGGCTTGATGTAACTATTCAGTTTTCCTGATAAGGACGCCGCGATTTTTTCTTTTAATATTCAATAAAAATATATTACTAAACTTTATTATTACTGCATTTTGTTACTTATGGCTAAATTTATTCCTCATCTTTTCAACATCTCGAATCTCGACCTCTCTCTCGATTAGTTGTTGTAGCGCTCAAGTAATTTAAATATGGTAAAAAAACTTTATTAAAAAACATTAGGAACGTGATATATGACAAAAAACTGTATTTGACGTGTTTTTTGAATTTCCCCTAAAAAACTACTTTGCCCCTATGTTGGTCGAAAACTACCTAAATCTAGGGGGAAATCCCCTGATCTGGCAACACTGTTTTGTGGTCATCTCTTGCAATGAAGCCGCGCGGAACGTCTAGTCGTTTATTAATATTATTATGTTCAACGATGGAAAAACTTATACGTTTTACATCTTTTTTCAAATGTTTATACTGATACATATTATGACGTATTAGTATAAACATTTGAAGAAATCGTAATTAGATAGTAAATCTTCTGGGCGGCGGGGTACACTTATATCTTTAGCTTTACAAATATTATCTACTAGACGTTCCTTCCTTCTTTAATCTGATAACAGAAAAAATGCTCTAGTAGTTCGTGAGATAAGCCCTTTTAAATAATTTCCCCCGTTTTTTCCACATTTTCCTCTATTTCTTCGCTTTTATTAGTCTTAGCGTAATAAAATATAACTTATAGCCTTCTTCGATAATTGGGCTATCTAACAATGAAAGAATTTTTCAAATCGGACCAGTAGTTCCTGAGATTAGCGCGTTCAAATAAGCCCTTTCAAATAATTTCCTCCGTTTTTTCCACATTTTCCTCTATTTCTTCGCTCTTATTAGTCTTAGCGTGATAAAATATAGTCTATAGCCTTCCTCAATAACTGGGCTATCTAACACTAAAAGAATTTTTAAATCGGACTAGTCGTTCCTGAGATTAGCGCGTTCAAACAAACTAACAAACTCTTCCGCTTTATAATATTAAGTATAGACTAGACGTTCCGCGCGGCTTCGCCCGCGTAAATTAGATATTTCACAGACAAATCAGTCTACAAAAAATAGCCTATGATCCTTCACGTGGTCTACTTCTTATCTGACCCAAATAACAGAAAAATTGCTCTAATAGTTCGTGAGATAAGCCCTTTCAAATAATTTCCTCCGTTTTTCCACATTTTCTTCTATTTCTTCGCTCCTATTAGTCTTGGCGTGATAAAATATAGCCTATAACCTTCCTCAATAAATGGGCTATCTAACACTGAAAGCATTTTTCAAATCGAACCAGTAGTTCCTGAGATAAGCGCGTTCGAATAAGCCGTTTCAAATAACTTCCCCCCGTTTTTTCCACATTTACCTCTATTTCTTCGCTCCTATTCATCTTAGCATGATAAAATATAGCCTATAGCCTTCCTCGATAAATGGACTATCTAACACTGAAAGAATTTTTCAAATCGGACCAGAAGTTCCTGAGATTAGCGTATTCAAACAAACAAACTAACAAACTCTTCCACTTTATAATATTAGTATAGATTCCTGAGATTAGCGCGTTCAAACAAACAAACAAACAAACAAACAAACAAACAAACAAACAAACAAAGTAACAAACTCTTCCGCTTTATAATATTAGTATAGACTAGTGCTTTGCAATCAAAGAAAAAGAAAACCCAGTAGAATTATTCTCATGTCGGCTGTACACTCTCGCCGAGACACAGCGAGGCGTCCGCGTCAGGCGGCCCGAGTGCGAGAGTGTAAATAAGTGCGCTCGCCTCGTCTCGCCTATCTCGGACCCTCTCGGATCTCGGTCCGGTGTCGGTATTTTGCGCCCGAGTCAAAGGGTCTCGCGAGGAAAGCGAGCGCATTACTGTACACTCTCGCGTCTTTCACTACTAGCACAGACTACTTAGAAGAACTAACGTTACTACTAGTCGCGCCGCTAGACCACCAGCACCAGATAGTGATCATCCACCATCTACGTTTTCGCCATTTATTTTTTTTTTATTTTTTTTTTTGTATTTTTATTGTGTAAATATTTGGTAAATATTTATAATAGCTCATAGCACAGAGAGCTACGGCATATCGGCAGCTGCAAGAGAAGCGTTTTCATCCATCTTCTCTGAGTTCATAACAGCGATTGAACTAAGCAAGAATGTACATATGATCGCACTCGGGCAAGGGGCTCTCGCACTAGACTCTCGCCCGAGAGCTTTCGCACGAGACTCTCGCCCGAGAGCTCTCGGCGAGAGTGTACAGCTAACACACTGACCTCCATTATACAAGTACGCTGGACCTATGATACCCACTTTTTTTTTGTGCCTATTTGAAGCGGAATCAGCGCCCCCAGTGAGAGGGAAGAGAAGTAAATTTGACGTAACTTGCAAATGGCCGCTTAATCGTTATTGGTTTTCATCACTAGTATTAGTTCCAAATACTCCCACTACTGCTATCAGCGCCAATATGGCGACTTTCAAACGTCATTTTTACATCCGTGAGTAATTTGTATTCTGTGTTTTTACGTCAAATTTAGTTCCTATCCCTCCCACTGGGGGAGCTGATTCCGCTTCAAATAGGCACAAAAAATAGCTGTCATTTCAAAGGGTATCATTAGTCCAGCGTACTTGTATAATGGAGGTCAGTGAGCCGACATTAGAGTTGTCTACCCATACGCCATCTAGTTACTAAAATGAAAACTGCTTGACAATCAAATTAAAAAAATAAGAAAATGCCTCATTAAAAAAACATTGGGAATGTACTATATATACCTTAATCTGTGATTGGGAGTTTTGCCGGGAATGTGATAGAGTGCGGTTGTGTTTTTGTATTATTTTCCTAAAATTGTGTTAACTGGGTTTTTAATGTGTAATATTGGTAGGATATTAACCATTAGAATATATTCGTTTTCATGCATAAGTGTAGGAAAGTGATGTAATATCCAGAAACGTGCTATTTTGTGTTCCCTCCAAAAGTTTCAATAAAGCGTCTACCACTTTACTGAATCGACCGACTTGACTCCTTTACTGTATTGACTTTTACTTAGACTTTGACTAGACATTATGAAAACGATGCCAAAAATTTATAGAACATTGTTTCCCGCCATTTACTCGACAGTCGACACTGGCCATGGTTTTATAGCCGAAGTGCCATAATAAGAAAAAAAAAACATTGTGTTAACGTGTTGTCAACTGTCAAATCTGTCAAATAGACGAATTACGAAGTGTGTAAAATTTTATAAAAAAATTATTTTTATTTTTAACAAATGAGTGACTAAATATGGACGTTAATAATCTTTTTAATTGTTTCGATGAAGCGCCAGACAATACCGTACGATATCCCACAGTCGAAAGTAAAAAGGAAGAGTAAGTGCATTGTGCAATATTCAATTCTAACCTTATCAACAAAACAAACTAGCATCATAATGTTTCAGACGTAAATAAACGACTTTATAAGTCTAAATAAAAAGGGAAATATATATTTTGTACGTATATATCCTTTCCTTCTCGTCATCATGCTTATGTTATGTCAATATGTTTACATAATATTATAATGTGTTTCAGGGCACTGACGGAATCAACTTCCTCAGATAAAAAACGTGCACACGAGGGTAGCGATGACGAGGAAGCGAAAAAGCCAAGACATGAGACTGTCGATGTCTCAGAACTAACCAGTGATATAAAGTAAGCTCTTATAATATTTTGTATTATACAATATTCTGGTACTATACTTTATACTACAATAAATTATGTCAATGCTTGAAAGGCCAAAACTACCATGCAAAATGTATGCAACATGACCAAACAATCTTGCACCTAAAACACATACAATTTTGACGACCTCTTTGGCTCAGTTGGTGGGCTGTTGGTAGCTCAATCCGGGGGTTGCGCGTTCGAATCCCGTCGACGGAACAAAAAGTTTTCAAAAGTTCCTTGGTCATGGATGTGTATTAAATATGTGTATGATATAATAAATATCTTAAATATATGTATAGTATAAAAGTATTAAATATATTTCCGTTGTCTGGTACCTGTAACACAAGTCCTTCGTACTTAGCACGGGGCCAGACTGACGTGGTGTGAAGCGTCCATAGATATTATTATTATAATTATAAAATGTGACTTGTAACATCCACACCATTTACAAGTGAACAACTGTTTTTATTTAGTTGAGAGTGTCAGCTTCTTAATTTCATTGTTATATTTTTTCAGCTTAGATCTATTAGACTCAAGAATAATTATTCACACATTAGAAACCCATGAGGGATGTACTCATGAGGTAGCAGTACCACCAAATCATGAATATGTACCACTGGTCCCAATCGGCTCGGAACCTGCCAAACAGTACAGTTTCATTTTGGATCCTTTTCAAAAGGAGGCCATCATGTGTATTGACAATTTACAGTCTGTGCTTGTGTCGGCTCACACTTCAGCCGGCAAAACTGTTGTTGCTGAGTAAGTTACTACATAATATAAACTTATCCTCTAATAAGAAAATCTAAACCATGTATATTTTATACAAATGTTAATGATATGCATGTTTTCTTGTCTGTCAAGAGGATTTCTAGTGTCAGAAAAGGATTAAACATAAATAGTATGGATAGTTTTTTTTGTAAGGAGTGTGGTGTGTGTACTTTTAATAATTCATGATATTATTTTTGTTCATATTTATTCTTAGTCAATAATTTCAAATTGACAGAATTTTTATAAAATTTTTCAGATATGCTATAGCATTATCATTGAAGAACAAGCAGAGAGTGATATATACAACTCCTATTAAAGCTTTGTCCAATCAGAAGTACAGGGAGTTCTCAGAGGAGTTCCATGATGTTGGTCTCATCACTGGGGATGTTACTATAAACCCGTCGGCTTCATGTCTTATCATGACTACAGAGGTTAGTCTCTATATGAGAGGCATAGTTTCTGCTTTAATAATTTCTTGCATGGCTTTTATTTAGGCTGTTTTTCCACCAGATATGTGATGCGAGGAATGTGTTTTTAAGATCCAATAGCATCGCCGCTCTGAGCGATGACATGGCAAGCTCACATCAATGAAGCGATTCTATTGGTTCTCAAAAACACATTCCTCGCAACACACCTCAGCTCTGGTGGAAACGCAGCCTTAGTGTTGTATAGAAAAGTTACTTACTACTTTTTATCTCTTTTCTTTTTTATTACTGAGTGGAAATATATGTTTCTGTGATTAATTTAAATTTATATAAACATTTGGTAGTAAAAAATGTGGCTTTCTATTACAGATTCTAAGAAATATGTTGTACAGAGGATCTGAGATTATGAGAGAAGTTGGTTGGGTGATCTTTGATGAAATCCATTACATGAGAGACAAAGAGAGGGGAGTGGTTTGGGAAGGTATTTCTCAATTTTCTATTCGCGAAATAATGTGGACAAACAATAAATTGTGTTGCAACTTGCAATACAAGAATTGCATTGCAACACAATTTCTTGTGGCAATACAAGAAAAGTTTGCTTCAAAACTCAGAAATTTTAAAAAATTTTAAGAAAAAAAATTTGAAAATGCTTTTTCATATTAACCGATTCATTGCGGCGCACATTTTTTAAAACTTTTACTAGTGGCGGCATACAGTTTTCTTGTGACACGTTAGCCGTGTCATACGCCATAGAAGTTAAATATGTCTCGCCATAGATGTTGCAAACCTTTTGAAGGTTTCAAAGTTAGAAAAATGACAGCCCCTACTTTTTTCAATTCACAGATTATTTAGAAACGAAGCCTATTGGCTTGTTTTACGTGGAAAATTAAGATAATGTTGTTCAGAGTAGAACCTTCTAACATGTAATTTGAGGGAGATACAATCATTTTATAAAATACTGGATGGCGCCCGCAACTTCGTTGCGCCAAAACTCGTTTATCGCGTGGGAACCGTACATTATTCCGGGACAAAATACTTTTTGTTTTTTATATACTTTGAGTCCCGGGAAAGGACATAGGATACTTTCTAATAGGGGTGTAGACAGTAAACGAAATGTAACACAAATTATTGTTTTTTGAGAGTTTAATATATAGAATTACCGAAAATGACATATTTTTACTCATTAACTTTATAATATTTTTTATTTTATTTAATAAAAAGTAAATATTTAATCCGTGATATCACGTGATCGCAAACAGCCATCACAGGATGTGACGTAACGATCTCCAAAACATTGTGTGTGACAGTGACATTTCGATGTCAACCCCATACAAAGACTTTTGTTGTTTATGGTTGTTTTGAGGACCGTGACGTCATAGCGATGCCATGATGACTTTAGCCTTTTAGCGGGAAATTTTAAAACGAAATTTAATAAGTGACTTTTTTAAATTTAAATAAGAGTGTATTTATTTTTTATATATATTTTTAGGTGTAACACATGTACATCTGTAAAATAAATATATTTCCTAAAAATAGTCTACACCCCTATTCCTATTTCCTTTCCCGGGACTCAAAGTATCTCCATGGCAAATTTCAGCAAAATCGGTTCAGTGGTATCGGCGTGAAGAGGTAACAGACAGACAGACAGACGCACACACAAAAACGAGGTGAAACAAAATCGAGGTTTTTATCAAAACCTCGATTTTGTTTCACCTCGTTTTTCTTTCAAAATACTATAGTTGATAGTTATATAAACATTACAGTAAAACTCCGAGATCGATATTCTTTGTAGTTTTTATTTTAAAGAGTGTCAAAGTTGCCATTTTTCCGGGTCATAAATTTGCATAAAAAATTAATTAAAAAAAACTAATCATGTAACATTAATTTTTTATACCAATTGAATAAGCACTTAATACTTTACTTTTTCTCCAAATATGGTTAACCTACTGTGATCAAGTAGGGAGATATTAATTTATTTATTAATTTTATTTTTTCATTTTTAATTTTGCGATTAGATCGAATTAGAAAAAAGTTTTAAGCATGAAACGATAGTATGAGTAATCCTCTATCAATATTATTAAAAATCACACTCTAATAACCTCTGTGTCAGAAGTTATATCCGATTCAATTTTTTTTTAATAAAAGGTCGGATTTTTTGTACCTAGGGTTGTCACTAAAGGTCTGTGGTTTGATTTATCCGGTTGATACGCAAATTCGCAATCGATATCCTATACGAAAATTATCAAGATCACGTTTAGGCAGGTCCAATAAAAAAATAATCTAAAAAGTGAAAAAATATAACGTACATTAATGAATTTATACGCTGAAGCAATATCTAATCAGTAATCACCTTCTGATGTAGTCGGGGACAATAAAATATCAACTGAAAAAATCAAACAAGAGACCTTTAGTGACAACCCTAGGTACAAAAAATCCGGATATAAATAATAATTGAATTGGATATAACTTCTGACACAGAGGTTATTAGAGTGTGATTTTTAATAATATTGATAAAGGATTACTCACACTATCATTTCATGGTTAAAACTTTTTCTAATTCGATCTAATCGCGAAATTTAAAATGAAAAACTAAAATTAATAAATAAATAAATATCTCCCTACTTGATCACAGTAGGTTAACCATATTTGGAGAAAAAGTAAAGTATTAAGTGCTTATTCAATTGGTATAAAGAAAATTAATGTTACTACTTACTTGATTAGTTTTTTTTATTAATTTTTTATGCAAATTTATGACCCGGAAAAATGACAACTTTGACACTCTTTAAAATAAAAACCACAAAGAATATCGATCTCGGAGTTTTACTCTAATGTTTATATAGCTATCAACTATAGTATTTTGAAAGAAAAACGCGGTGAAACAAAATCGAGGTTTTTATCACACTGTGAGACGGACGGACGGACAGACGGACGGACGGACTGACAGACAGACAGAAAGACTTTCGCATTTGTAATATTAGTATGGATGGCACGGCTCACGTGTCAAACGCCACTATATTATATATTTTTTAACGTGTGGCGATAATAAGCTCGCAGCTGGCCCCCCCCTAAGTGTCATTATTTCCAGAGACCCTCATATTGTTACCCGATAATGTGCACTACGTGTTCCTGTCGGCCACCATCCCCAACGCGCGTCAGTTCGCCGAGTGGGTGTGCCGCCTGCACTCGCAGCCCTGTCACGTGGTGTACACAGAATACCGGCCCACGCCGCTTCAGCACTATATATTCCCGGCCGGCGGAGATGGGATACATCTCGTTGTTGATGAAAAGGTGATTTGAAGTGTTGGTAAAAATAGCATTAGCAATAATAATTAATTGTTAAATGCCCATTAGCGATAATTAATTTAATTTTACTTGCTAAAAAATACGATTGCTAATATTATCGTGCGCAGCAATAGTCTGCGATCATGATAAAAAAATCACGTCTGCGCTGTTACGCACCGCGACGCTAACAGTTAAGGAATTGCTATTTTCACTCGATGCGAAATAATACTCGACGCGAGCGGTGCAATGCGAACCGATAATTCACGATGCCGCGTTTTTAGCAAATAGCAAAGCAATACATACACATAGCATGCTGTGACATCAAAATTAGCATGTTAATGAAATTATTAGGAAACAGCATTGATTCCCATTACTAATTTGAAGTGATGTTAATTTTGTGTACCCTAAAATTGCTGCATTTTATTTGGATTAAAGTGATCGCATATTTGTCAACACCGTACGCTCCGTACGCGTCGCACGTACTTGCCGCATAGTACACGAAATGCGGCGCGTTCGGTGCGGACGAATGTGCGAGGTTTCACGTTATTTCAAACAAAGAACTCTATAAAGCGGCGCGTTGGGCGCGTGCGTGCTGATAAATATTCGATACCTGTAGTTCTCGGTGTAAGTAAGAATTAGATGCTTAAGCCATATTAAGGAAAGCCATTTTCAGTGGTTAAAACTTATAATACTTTCGTAGAGAAGAAGTCTAAAAACATGAAAGTAATACTAAAATCAAAACCGCAAGATGTTTTTTTACGAAATACTATATTATATATACATATTATAATAAATCATAAGATTTGTGCTGCTGCTGCTGCTTGTGCCATACAGTTATATAATACAGTTCCATTATCCAAACAAATCGATTGATGTCCAAATTTTTTCTAATTCGATCTAATCGCGAAATTTAAAATGAAAAACTAAAATTAATAAATAAATAAATATCTCCCTACTTGATCACAATTAGTTTGGATAATCGACATTCGACCTTATTTAATTTATCTGCATTAGGGCCAATTCAAAGAAGACAACTTCAACACGGCGATGGCAGTTCTTAGTAACGCGGGGGAGGCGGGCAAAGGCGACCAACGAGGTCGTAAGGGCGGTCCGCGCGGCAACAGCAACACCAACATATTCAATATCGTCAAGATGATCATGGAACGAAACTTCGCTCCGGTCATCATATTCAGCTTCAGTAAAAAGGACTGCGAGACTTATGCCATGCAAATGGCTAAGTTGGATTTTAATACAAGTAAGTTTATGTCTCAAATTACTCTGTATAAATATCGTGTGTAATGGGACATTTACATTCAGCCACCGCCACTGCTCCTCGCGCTGTCGGCATTATTGCCCTGAATATTTTTGTGGCAGTAACTTTGCGAGTGAGCGTTTACACTCAGCCCTCTACTCACTTGTCCCGTCGGGCAGCGGCAGCGGCATGACGAGTGGCATCGCGAGTCACTTTTTACATTCTCGTGCTGCCCACTTCCCTGCCCACTTCCCTGCCGTCTTGCCTGCCCACTTCCCTGCCCAACGAAGCTGAATATTAACAACGCTTAAGTAATTTAAAGAAAATATGTAAACACATCTGATACTATGAATAATAAAAACTAAGGAAACATACAACTCCCATACTATTACCGTTTTAAATTTGGTTCCTTTCGAACTGTCATGTAACGTCAGCCTGATACCGCTGAAAGCCACCAAAATATTGCAAATGTATTGAAAATGTGTACCTAGGTACACATTTTTGACAAGAATTGTAGAACATGTTTTTTGACGGAGTTACTTTTCCTTGGTTTTAATATTCGTAGATCTGATACATCTATTACAAGCTTATAGAAAGCTCCTACATCTCATTATTATTATTTCAGTTGAGGAGAAGAAATTAGTTGACGAAGTGTTTAACAATGCTATGGATGTGCTAACAGAAGAGGATAGGAAATTACCTCAAGTGGAGAATGTAATTCCGCTGCTGCGACGAGGCATCGGCATACATCATGGTGGTCTGCTGCCCATATTGAAGGAGACTATTGAGATATTGTTCGGCTTGGGACTTATAAAGGTAATTATAAAAGTGCTGTAGCTAAAACTGGTAACAGATAGTCAGTAAAGTGTCATATGTGTATGTATACTGTATACCGTATAGTGCTGTAGCTAAAACTGGTAACAGATAGTCAGTAAAGTGTCATATGTGTATGTATACTGTATACCGTATAGTGCTGTAGCTAAAACTGGTAACAGATAGTCAGTAAAGTGTCATATGTGTATGTATACTGTATACCGTATAGTGCTGTAGCTAAAACTGGTAACAGATAGTCAGTAAAGTGTCATATGTGTATGTATACTGTATACCGTATAGTGCTGTAGCTAAAACTGGTAACAGATAGTCAGTAAAGTGTCATATGTGTATGTATACTGTATACCGTATAGTGCTGTAGCTAAAACTGGTAACAGATAGTCAGTAAAGTGTCATGTGTATGTATACTGTATTCCGTATAGTGCTGTAGCTAAAACTGGTAACAGATAGTAAAGTGTCATATGTGTATGTATACTGTATACCGTATAGTGCTGTAGCTAAAACTGGTAACAGATAGTCAGTAAAGTGTCATATGTGTATGTATACTGTATACCGTATAGTGCTGTAGCTAAAACTGGTAACAGATAGTCAGTAAAGTGTCATATGTGTATGTATACTGTATACCGTATAGTGCTGTAGCTAAAACTGGTAACAGATAGTCAGTAAAGTGTCATATGTGTATGTATACTGTATACCGTATAGTGCTGTAGCTAAAACTGGTAACAGATAGTCAGTAAAGTGTCATATGTGTATGTATACTGTATACCATATAGTGCTGTAGCTAAAACTGGTAACAGATAGTAAAGTGTCATATGTGTATGTATACTGTATACCGTATAGTGCTGTAGCTAAAACTGGTAACAGATAGTCAGTAAAGTGTCATATGTGTATGTATACTGTATACCGTATAGTGCTGTAGCTAAAACTGGTAACAGATAGTCAGTAAAGTGTCAGTTATTGGGTGCTGTTTTAACGCTTTCGGTACAGAACTTTTTAAAGATGTGTATACACATCGAAAACGCTTTAAGGAAACCGGCGGCCAAGGCTAGCGACACGATTTTAACGATCTTTCATAATATTATGAAATCAATCTTTGGTATGTGAATAGTCTTAGAATATGTTTTCTATTTTTCAGGCTCTTTTCGCTACAGAAACATTCGCCATGGGATTAAACATGCCGGCCAGAACAGTTGTGTTTACAAACTGTCAAAAATTCGACGGCAAAGATTTTCGTTTTGTGAGTATTTCCATTTCGATTTATAGAATATATTTAATAATTTTGATATCATATTTTAGTAAAATGTAACTGTTGATAATAATTTTACGATATATTGCGCCTTGGTGTACAGGTATGCTTAGAGATAATAATATATAATTTATGGGTACATAGGAGACTTACGTAATTCAAACAGGTTACCTTAATCTTGAGAGCACTGGCAACACACATCACAAAAAAAACTGTTACCATTATTGATTACGAGCAAAAAAGGCCAAAAAAATCACGTTCCTTGTATGGGAGCCCCCCTTAAATAATTAATTTATTTTGTTTTTAGTATTTGTTGTTATAGCGGCAACAGATATACACAATCTGTGAAAATTTCAGACGTCTAGCTACAGCAGTTCTTGAGTTACAGCCTGATGACATACAGACAGACAGACGGACAGACATCGAAGTCTTAGTAATAGGGTCCCGTTTTTACCCTTTGGGTACGAAACCCTAAAAAAGACTCGATACAGTTCGACGTAATTATGTAGAAAGACCGCCTGTGGTTTTTCTAGTAGAATCGCATATTTGTCAACACCATACGCGCCGTACGCGTCGAAAGCACCGTATAGTACACGAAATGCGGCGCGTACGGTGCGGACGAATGTGCAAGGTTTCACATCATTTCTCTATACCTGTATCCAGCAATCTAATTCCTCTCGTTCAAAGGTTGTCTGGAAGAAATTGCTGCTTAGTAATAAGGCCGTCTTTGTGTCCTTTTTTCTTAGATATTATTTATATAATTTTTAAAACTTTGTCTTTGTAATTGATTGTGCACAGTAAAGTATATTTTCATTTCATCATTTCATACAACGCATTCTAAAATGTGCGATCACCTCAAATCTACAGATCACGTCCGGAGAATACATCCAGATGTCAGGACGCGCGGGCCGGCGCGGGCTGGATGACAAGGGCATAGTGATACTGATGATTGACCAGAAGGTCACGCCCACCAGCGTCAAGAGCATGGTGCAGGGGAAAGCTGATCCCATCAACTCCGCCTTCCATCTTACTTATAACATGGTACGATGAGCGTTCTTTATAATTAAACGAATACATTTAAACACTTATTAAAAATTAAAAACATTAACTCGACTTAAGGATGGTATCCAAATATGCCTAGTTCTGAAAAATATTTCTATTGACTGGAAGGAGTAACCTATAAAAATGGCATATTTAACAGTTACAATATAAATACATATTTTTATGTTTTAGGTTTTAAATTTACTGAGGGTGGAAGAAATCAATCCAGAGTACATGTTGGAAAGAAGTTTCTTCCAGTTCCAAAATCAAACAGCTATTCCTGATCTGATCGATAGTGAGTATTTTTGTTTTATTAACTACACCTTAAAACACTGTGTACAAAGACATTGCAGTATGTATGTCTCCTAAATATTTTTAAGCGCTTATTACACTTAAATAAATTTTATACGACGACGTAAATGATATAAATACTGAATTTAGTCAAGTGAAATAGTGTTTCAGAAGTTTTAAGTGATATTGTATATAACTTAAGTTTAATCCATGTTATTAAAAATTAAGGGTCTTGGACTCGCCGTCAAACAATTAGTTTGGCGAGATTTAAAATGTAATAATATTATGTAGAGTTTTATGAATAAATATATATTAAAAAAAACAAACGCAAGATGTATGGGCGCCGTGCAACCCATCAAATCGCCAGTATGATTAGGCCCTAACTGCATCTTAATACGATTTAACTGCCGCACACAGAGACGAATATGAATTACATAACTGTAATTAAATGAAGATTTTGACATAAGCCCCATACATTATCTGTCAAATTCTTCATTAAATTGAAGTTTAATCATAATAAACAGAGGTGAAAGCCAAGCAGAAGGAGTACAACTCGATGAGCGTGAATCAGGAGGCGTCGGTAGCTTCGTACTGCGCGGCGCGCGCTCAGCTCGAGCTGCTAGGAGCACAGTTCCGGGGGTTTATTACCAGGCCGGAGTACCTTAAACCTTTCCTACAACCTGGGAGACTTGTTAAGGTATTCATTTATCCATACTTACTCACTAATATTATAACTGCGAAAGTGTGTCTGTCTGTTTGTCTGTTACTAAAATTCGATTTTGCTAAAATTTTGTATGGAGATATCTTGAGTCCCGGGAAAGGACATAGGATACTTTTCATCCCGAAAAAATGTACGGTTCCTGCGCGATAAACGAATTTTGGCGCAACGGAGTTGCGGGCTTCATCTAGTACATAATATTATAATTCTTTGTTGATGAAAATCGGTTAGTTAGATTTGTAATTTTCTAATTATCGTGAACATACAGATACCTAATATAATCTGACGCGACAAGGAATGTGGTTTATAATATTAGGATATGTTAAAGATGTAGCTATTTCAACTTTAATGTAACCAAGTATGTTTTAAGAATTTCATAGTAAACTAGCTGTTCCGGTAAACGTTGTTTTGCCATATAAAGTATTTCGCCCATATTATTTTATTGAAGTGACTAAATAAGTATAAAGTATGTCACCATGGCAACGTCCATCGCTATCCCGTCGCACAAACAATGGGCGCCGTCAGTCTCGAGTTGTAATAATTTACTATTATTTATTCAACAAATGAAATTATCAATATAAAAAGTAGATATTGTCCGATTCTCAGCCCTAGCCGATATGCTCGCTAAGATTCACGAAAATCGGTGGAGCCGTTTCAGAGGAGTTCAATTACGCACACCTATGGCTCCGTAAGGGCTACTGGTGCCCGTGTGCAAAAAAGGATTTTGGCGCCCTTAAGGCATTTTGAAACTTTTTTATGGTAGGTAGGTGAAATAAAGCAAATAAATATCGGCCAAGTGCGAGTCGGACTCGCGTACGAAGGGTTCCGTACCGTTAAAGTGCAAAAATAGGCCAAAAATTGTGTTTTTTTTTATGGGAACCCCCTTAAATTTTAGTTTCATTTTAATTTTATTATTAATTATTAAAGTACACATATAATTTAGGATTTTATATAATTTCAAGTGTCTACCTTTTGCTTTTATTGACAAACAAAAAAGACCAAAAAAATCATGTTTGTTATCGGAGCCCCCATTAAATATTAATTTTATTTTGTTTTTAGTATTTGTTGTTATATCAGCAACAGAAATACACAATCCGTGAAAATATCAGAAGTCTAGCTATAGCGGTTCTTGAGATATAGCCTGGAGACAGACATACAGACGGACAGACATCGAAGTCTTAGTAATAGGGTCCCTTTTTTACCCTTTGGGTACGGAACCGGAACGGTAAGTTGGGATTTTTAGGGTTCTGTAGTCAACAAGGAATCAATATAAAAAGTAGATGTTGTCCGATTCTCAATCCTAGCCGATATGCTCGCTAAGATTCACGAAAATCGGTCGAGCCGTTTCAGAGGAGTTCAATTGCGCACACCGTGACACGAGAATTTTATATATTAGATATAGCTATAGCTACTCGTAACTGGCCTTGTACCATGAAACTGTTTTAAGACTCAAACAATCGTACGAGAATGCCGCGTCCTACTCTAACAAACGTGAAATGACGTTGTTAGAGCAGGACGCGGCATTCTTGTCTGATTGTTTGAGTCTCAAAACAGTTTCGTAGTAGTAGGGCTACTACGAAACTGTTTTGAGACTCAAACAATCCCCATGCCTTTATTAAAGCAAAATAAAATTCCTTAAACAGGTAAAAACAGAAAAGTACGAGTACGACTGGGGTATAATCGTGAACTTCAGACACAAGATGGGTAAAGGCAAGAAGCCACAAGAGGAAAACCCAATGACGGCGGAGCCTGTCATCATAGTTGACATTCTGCTGCACGTCAAGAAGTCCAAGCCAGATGAGCTCGAGACTAATGTGCCTTGCCCTCCGGGAGAGGTCAGTTTACATCATCATCATTTAGAGATATTGGATATTTTGTGTTATATCTAAAGATCTGTCAGAAATTGTTGATGTGTGCGTTAGTGATCAATTTGTCTTATTAGGTTGGTCATAATAGTACGCTATTTTCACAGTATAAATATTACAGTAGGGTAACATAGCTGTGTCCTTGAAATCAACCTATCCCTACAAAAAAAAGTTTTACGCTAACGGGATGTATCACCGCATATTTTTGTTACCTTAAGTTATCTGAAATCACAGGCACAGGGCACTCTGGTGTATAATTGTATATGTTACGCTCAAAGACCGAAAACGCTCAGTGAGCGAAAAAATGGCTCACAACGCGTTGTGGTCATAGTGAAACGGCCAGGACGCGAAATTCGCGTCGTGGCCCTAATGAGAACGGCCACGACGCGTTCTGGTAATCGAGAAAAGCCATGACGCGTTCTGAGCATTTAAAAACAGCCACGACGCGAATTCGCGTTGTGGCCCTAATGAAAACGGCCACGACGCGTTCTGAAACCAGGCCAGTTAAGCAGGAGTATTTTTATAACGCCCAAGTGTGTGCGCAATACACAAGAGCACTCTGGTTTCAATGAAACCAGGCCAGTTACGCAGGAGTAATTTTATAGCGCCCAAGTGTGTGCGCAATACACAAGAGCACTCTGGTTTCAATGAAACCAGGCCTGTTACGCAGGAGTTATTTTATAGTGCCCAAGTGTGTGCGCAATACACAAGAGCACTCTGGATTCAATGAAACCAGGCCAGTTACGCAGGAGTTATTTTATACGTGGGAGAGCCATGCTTCGGCACGAATGGGCCGGCTCGACCGGAGAAATACCACGTTCTCACAGAAAACCGGCGTGAAACAGCGCTTGCGCTGTGTTTCGCCGAGTGAGTGAGTTTACCGGAGGCCCAATCCCCTACCCTATTCCCTTCCTTTCCCTCCTCTATTCCCTTTTCTTCCCATCCCTACCCTCTCCTATTACCCTATTCCCTCTTAAAAGGCCGGCAACGCACCTGCAGCTCTTCTGATGCTGCGAGTGTCCATGGGAAGTTGCTTTCCATCAGGTGACCCGTTTGCTCGTTTGCCCCCTTATTTCATTAAAAAAAAAAAGTGCCCATTGCATTGAAACCAGAGTGCTTTTGTGTATTGCGCACACACTTGGGCACTATAAAAAATTACTCCTGCATAACTGGCCTGGTTTCATTGACACCAGAGTACTCTTGTGTATTGCGCACACACTTGGGCACTACAAAATTACTCCTCCGTAACTGGCCTGGTTTCTGGTTTCATTAAAACCAGAGTGCTTTTGTGTATTGCGCACACACTTGGGCACTATAAAAAATTACTCCTGCGTAACTGGCCTGGCTTCATTGAACCTGAGTGCTCTTGTGTATTACGCACACACTTGGGCACTATAAAATTACTCCTGCCTAACTGGCCTGGTTTCAGAACGCGTCGTAGCCGTTTTCATTAGGGCCACAACATGAATTCGCGTTGTGGCGGTTTTTAAATGCTCAGAACGCGTCATGGCTTTTCTCGATAATAACAGAACGCGTCGTGGCCGTTTCACTATGACCACAACGCGTTGTGAGCCATTTTTTCGCTCACTGAGCGTTTTCGGTCTTTGAGCGTAACATATATACATTTGTTTATACACCATAGAGACCAATGTGATTTCAGATTGATGCACATGCGCCGATTGCTTCATTAGTTTCGCCGGACGAGTTGTGCGCGACCTATACATGTTTTAAAAATATAACGATTCTGTCCTTGTATAAAATATTAAAAAATATCTAATAATTTCAGTCCGGTGACGTAGAAGTGGTACCCGTGCTCCACACACTCATATACCAGATCAGCTCGCTCCGCGTGTATTACCCCAAAGACCTAAGGCCGGCAGATAATCGCAAGTCCGTCCTCAAGACGATAGGCGAGGTCAAGAAACGGTTCCCCGAAGGTCCGCCCCTTCTCAACCCGATAAAGGACATGAAAATAGACGACCCCGTGTTCAAGGAGTGCGTGGATAGAATCAAAGTTCTAGAAGATAGGTAAGTGTATTAAGGACGCTATCACATTTTTTCACAAATATCAGCGATTTTCAGGTACCAGTTTAAAGAATTAGGAGTCACACTGCGAGGATATTTTGGTTTCAAATGAAAGATATATATTCATCTCCACAGTCAAACCATAAAAATTTTATAGCCGCATACAAAATTTTCATATAAATACGTTTACATTTAATTACAATAATCGAAAAATATTAAAAAATGGGGTCTTATTAGGAACCAGTATAGCTAAATACACTGAACTAAGGAAAATAAATATACAAAAAAAAACTGTTGCTTATTTAGTCCCCTGTACGAATAGCTAAATATTTTATATAAAAATAAATAACATTTCCATTTATAAGAAAAATAAGAAACGCTCTCAAATTTCTTCATACATTTTTGCCTTATCAAGAACGCGGCGAGCGTCGTAACCGCCACTGTACAAGGCGCGCTGATATGAATGTTATTTTAATATCCTTAACGTCGATATTCGTACTGACAGACATCGACCTGCTAATTTTTATGTGATAGCGTCCTTAAGTTGGGATTACTCTTTGCTTTCATAAAAGCGCTGAAAAAATACAATGTAACAATTTAAAAACGTGATTAAGTGTTCGAATTTCAACTTTTGTTTTACCTTCGATGAAAACTTTCTTCAATTTCAATCAAATTATTTTTTGCACTAACTCGAAACAAGTTAGCGGAATAAAACGAGAGTTTTTCAGTGTTTGTAGCGACCATATGCAAGTCAGATCCGAAACCTTGTAGTAACACCTAATAACATGTTAACAAAATGCAGGTTATACGAACATCCCCTACACAAGGACAAGAACAGGACAGCGTTGACGGCTTCGTACGAGCGGAAACAGGAGCTATTCGAGGAGTTGACTCAGGCCAGAGCGGAGCTTGTCAAGGCCAAGAGCATACTGCAGATGGACGAACTGAAAAAACGGAAACGAGTGTTGAGGCGGCTGGGTTACTGTACGCCCGCCGACGTCATAGAGCTTAAAGGAAGGATAGCGTGCGAGTTGAGCAGGTACGGAATAAATAACACAGACGATAAGGTCAGTCACATCAGATACATTATACCTAGTTTATATATAGTCGTACACATACAGAATCTTGAATCATTTTAGGTATCAAGTTGTAACAGTAACTAGCTGTTACGGTATCTTATTAATACTGTACTTTTTCGGGACAAAAAGCCTAAGACACTACCATGCCCAATTTGATTAGCATTCATTTAGTAGTTTTTGACACGTTGACCAAAATGAGTGACAGTCTTTGGTCTTCTTAGTATTATTAAATGTGTAAGGATTTTATTCAAGTTTCGAGCGATTTATGTTTTAATGAAGACCATGTCAGGAGTCAGGACATATTATTTGTAAAACGGGAAAATCTGTCCAAAGTTTTAGATTTAGATTAGACTGTATTGTATGCTGATTTAATATTCGTGTGTGTTGCAGTGCGGACGAGCTGCTACTGACGGAGCTGATTTTCAACGGCGTGTTCAACTCCCTCACGCCACAGCAGAGCGCCGCGCTCGTCTGTTGCTTCGTCTGCGATGAGAACTCCTCACAGGTAAAAATCACCTCAGACGGAAAACAGTACTGTTGTGTGTAATATAAGAAAAATAATATCTATCTATCTATGGACGCTTCACACCACGTCAGTCTGGCCCCGTGCTAAGTACCTGAAGGACTTGTGTTACGGGTACCAGACAACGGAAATATATTTAATACTTTTATACTATACATATATTTAAGATTTTTATTCTATGATACACATATTTAATACACATCCATGACCCAGGAACATTGAAAACTTTTTGTTCCGTCGGCGGGATTCGAACCCGCGACCCTCGGCTTGAGCTACCAACAGCCTACCAACTGAGCCACAGAGGTCGTCAAATCGAAAAAGTAAATATGGTTTAGCTAATTTGGTAAATATAAATAAATTGTTTTCAGGCGTCCTCAGCAGGTGAAGAGTTGCGCGGTGTGCTGCGACAGTTACAGGTTAGTGCGATATTACGTCGATTAGAACAGGGTATTTGGGTGTTTGTTTATTACGTGAGTACTAATATTTATGTATACTTAAGTTAAACTTATCTATGTTGCAGGGCTATTCACAATTTTCTGTTTGAATCAACAATTAACCAATTAACAATTTTGTTAGGAAGAAAAATTCGAATACTCTTTTCTATTCTAAACGTCACAAACCCGGCGTTAATTAATTATATCTAAGTGATCAGTATGAGTCCGCGCGACGTTACGTCTATCTCTCTTTGTAACTACATCTTGTCTCCGGGAGCACCCACAGCGCTATCTAGAGAAACTCTCTCTATCTGTCTCTCACACTGAGTTTACTATCTCTGTCTCCAGGAGTACGCTCGGCGTATCGCGAAGGTGTCTATAGACTGCAAGATGGAGTTGGACGAGGACGAGTACGTGGGCAAGTTCAAGGCCACGCTGATGGACGTCGTGCTCGCCTGGGCCAACGGCGCCTCCTTCCTGCAGATATGCAAGATGACTGATGTATTTGAGGGTATGTATAAATGTCATAAGAATTGCTTCGAATTTGGACCAGTTTTGATGAAAGGAACAATCGTAGAATAACACAGGGTAGGACATAGACTAAATTATTTTTATGAACGATGATAATAATGCCTTCGAAGTAGACCCCCACTTATAAAAAGTTAAATAAGAAAATGATTTATACAATGCAAATATTTGTTTGTCAACAAACGTTTTCCTCGCTGTTGAGTTAACCACCATAAATTGTGTGGTATAGAAACAGTGAACTGAATAAAGATCCTAGTGGCAAAACAGTAAATGAATTCTCAAAGCGTAACTACGGTTCCGTAAGGTTTTACCCATTCATAATAATCAATTTGTGATACTTCCAGGATCAATAATCCGCTGCATGCGTCGGCTAGAGGAGGTGCTGCGACAGCTGTGCCAGGCCGCCAAGAACATCGGCAACACCGACCTCGAGACCAAGTTCAGCGAGGCCATCAAGCTGCTCAAACGTGATATCGTGTTCGCCGCCTCGCTCTACATGTAGACAGTATGCTATCTGTCTCTTTCCCGTATTAGGGTTAATTCAGACCGCAACGCGACGCGTAGATGCATTTCTTTTGTACTGAATTGACAGATTTCAATTGCGTGAGACGTCTTGCAAATCCATACAAATTTAGAAATGCGAATCTACGCGTCGCGTTGCGGTCTGAATTGACCCTTAAACTGAGGTTTGCTCACATCGATACGTGACAAGCTTAGGGAGTAATAGGGTATTTTTTAAGATTTTCATATTTACCTCTATGATGGTAAAATCTATCTAAACACCACAATTTTATAATTAAACTTTGACAGATAAAACTGCCCTATTCAAAATTGAATTTTATTCTCCACGCACTTTGTATAGTTTCGGTGTGAATAGATCCTTTGGTTACCTCGAGTTTCGCGGTGAACGGCGCGACGACGGTGTAAAGTCGCCGTTTAATTCGAGACAGGAACCCTATAGTTTATTTGCGTTAAGTTTGTGTGTCATCAGCGCAAATGACGCGTCATCAATAAATTAAAACATTCGCGCTAATAACATACTAAAAACTTAACCCGACTAGAATATTAATTAACACATTCAGTGCCACCGACTCGCCCGGAGAGTCCACGTAAATTTTATTCCAGCGCCGTCGACTCGCCCGGCGTAAAATGTAGGCGGCCTCCGAGAACACATCGGAAAAATCGTAGTGGTAATGAATTAATGAATGTGTTAAATCTATATCGTCGGTTTTCATAATCTGTACTTTGATAAAAAACGATGATATACTAGATTAATGTACAGATATTGTATGGCAAAGTTTTGCTAAGTACGTATCATGCAGGATGTGATTTAAATACTCTACTAAAAGATAAGAAAAGATGACTTGAATTATGTAATGGTGACTGCTGTAATCATAGTTATGATTACAAAATCTTACAAAAGTTTTACTTCTTATAATAATTATAAGTTTTACTCTAACGTTTTGCAAAGCATTTCTATCAATTAAATATTGAGTATTCGTATATGTCGAATATTATACTTAGGTTAATTAGATTACTACTAGGTATTTAAAACTAAATATTCGGAGGCGTCTTAATCACATCCTGTACATCTTTTTGACAAAACTGCATTTAAGAGGCAGGATTTTTGTACGTAACGTATTCGAGCAGAATACAAAAATAAAATTAAATAATCTGATTGGATGATGACACAAATAAAAAACACTGGAACTGTTATAAGAGAACTTTTATTGTTTTAATTACTGTTTATCTATAGCATGAACTGGCAAGTAACAAAAGATATAGAATTACGCTAGGGAACCGCGTCCACAGTTGACTGTGCCCCGAATATACAATACAACAACTATACTTTAAAGTTTTCAAAGTGTTAAGAAAACAAACGTTAAAACGGCAACATCAAAATTTTACCCTCGCAATTCGTTTTTGAATTTCGATACCTAACTTCTAGAAGCATCACGACAAGTGACCGATGGTTGAAATTAAATTTGGAATTTTAGAAAATCGTGTACGCATGTGAAACGGCAAATTTAAAAAAGAACTGTCAAAGGTCCAAATTGCGATTAGTCAGGCTTTCGAAAACACGCACAAACTATACCCGAAACTAGTAATAGATTTAGACGGACGATGTACACATCGGAATAACCTTAAAGGAATTGCAGTTTTATTATTTATATAAAAATGTGTATATACTTAATACTGTCACATTAGCAACGTCTAGAAAGAAATCGCTATTTCAAAAAGATTTGAATTCAAAAAAAATTGTGACTCGAGAACGAATTTTTGCTTCGTGCTCTTTTTTACCGATAGCTCAACGCTCCTCCAATGAGTATCCCCTGCGACAATCCGATCGACGGCGCAAAAATTCGCTCCCAGGCTTTTCTCACCAAGAAACAATTCGAAAAAATCTAAAAACCGCTTACACTATAGTCTCGATTGGTGCCTGAGTTGATATGTCCAATAACAAAACGCGAAACGAACACTAAACGTGCCTACTACGGCGTAACTAAACGAGGTAATCGTTTTGTGTCTGTAGTCAGTTAACTAAACTCGCGAGTGCTCTATGCTATGATAAGTATACTCTATTATTATCGTTTAATACTTAAGTTACAGTACACGCCCGCGCCCGACCGCTATGGAAGACTCGACGCTTACAAGAAGCACATTCAACACAGTCGCACGCCGCCCCTCCCCCTTAACCCCTCCCCCTTTATCCCCTCCCCTTTATCCCCTCCCCCTTTAACTTTCCCCCTATAACGCCCCGCGCCCGGTCAGCTATACGCCCGATACACTTACTGTTATATTTATACAAAATGTACAATATATCAAAAGCGTCCCAACAGTTCATTACGACACGTGATTATGAAATGTTACAGTAATATGTGGGTTTGATCGCAGCGGCCGCTTATTATATGTATAAGTAGAGACATAAATAAGTATGTAAGTACTAATGATTATTATTTTATTATTTATAACAATTTTATTGTTAAGATTAAAAGTTTTAGAATGTTGCTAGAATCAGAATTCGAATATTATTGTCTATGTTTACACTTTAAATTTCAAATTCAAAGATGCAAATGATGTAGATTTTGCATTACATACAACGTTTTATTTTATTCAAATATTACATATTGTTATTTGATAACATGTAACATAAACACAAAATGTTTCTAATAATAAAAAAAAGTAAGTGGCTACTGCGATCAAATGTTTTGTAACTAAGTTCGGGCATGCCTTCGTCCTATGTTAAGGTACCCAATAACCCCGGGAAGTCCCGAGGAGTCCCGAGTAACCCCGAAAAGTCCCGAACAACCCCAGAAAGTCCCGAGTCATCCTGAGTTATCTATTAGTTTGTGTTTTGGCACATGACGAAAGGAGTATGTAGTTTTGTACTATTTCATGTTGTGGGTTGCATGGACAACGGCAGGCTCGACCGTATAACATATTCGCTATGTTATGTATTTAACTAGGTAACATTATACATACTTTTACATGTAGTCGATTTATATGAGCTAGTAGAATATAGATTTTATAAACTCCAATATTTAATGAATGAAAATGTATGTGTCGAGGAGAAGAAGTGTTCAACATTTTTTTTTTTCAATTTTGAAATTTGAGACTAGACGTAGATACACTGATCGGGGTGCGAAAGGTTCTCCGAGTGGCAATGTTGAACAATTTTTCTGGTACAAAGTCACAAGGAAAAATCCTCATAAAATAGAACATACACCTTTAACATAGCAACACACATACTTTAAATAGGCCCTCCAAGGTAATATTTACAATGAAGATGACGTCGATAGGTTTCAAATTTTTTTAACATTATCGAATATTAGGCGAGAAAAACTCTAGTGACTAAAGTCGCCAAAAATACACCAAAATGTTTCTTACACGTAAAACTGAGACGCTGTACTGCTAGGCCAAAAAATATTCTATCAACGTGAAACTTTAAAGTGATCAAAAATAGGTTTAGTATATTTTGATAGAACTTAATTACTGTTCTAATACTGTTAGTTGTCGATGGCTCCTTGGCGACGCTGTAGTTTAAGTAACAATCATTAATTTTAAATAGGCACACTTAAATTCAGCAAATAAATTGTCTACAAATTAATCTCTTATTTACAATAATAATAATTCTATAAGTGCTTACAATAATTGCGATCGGCCAGTTAACGTTTTCGTTCATCTATATGTTGCGCTCCAACGTCGCTCGTGTAATGTTATACGTTTTAGGAAACTGTTTCGCCGACAAAACCAACGTTGAAGGGAAACAAATAAATGGCAAAAAGTTAACGTGTCAAGTTGACGGTTTTCTGCGAATCGCGCGTCCACGTGACACCTCGTGCAGAATGTCGCCAACTTCACGACGCACTCGCCGCGCCCGGTACGAAATAAATCAGGTTCAACATAGGTAAATTTTTCTAAAACAGTTTGAAACAATATTACTTTACATTAATCATTTAATACTTATTAACATTAGCTATAATTTACTTTATAGACCTTTCGAGTTTGTGAAAATTCTCAATTAAATTTAACAAGATATTCGTTTACCTACCTATTACAAATCAGCGCACGTGATACAATGAAATCGTTTAATTACCACAAAATTTTATCTAAGACTGGACTGCGCATCGCGTTCTGTTCTAGGTTAATGGTGTATTTATACGAAACGTGTGGCTGGAGTTCTACAGAAGTCTGAAACGCATTGAAACGTGTCACGGTGGGGCTCGACTGTCGCCGCACGTCAGCAGCCCGCATCGTCTCGACGAAGATGAGAGAAAACTTTGAAATCTTACATCCTATTACAAATTTATTATCCCATCTTAAAACAAGATCAAAAGTTCACTTGGTCGGACCAAAACTTCAGTCAGTAAAATCATCAAAACTTTAAGTTCATTCACCCTAATTCGACCGGCTCCGATGCCCGTACCCATTAATATAAATGCAGATCAAAAGACGTTATCGTATATAAGGGAATTTTAAAATTGGCGTAAAGTTTGCACCATGATACATTCACGATATAGTCACTACGAGCGGTCCGAACGCACTCACTCGACCGGAACCCCCGAAGCTCTCCGACTTAGCGATATGGTTGAGATTACTCGTGATATGGGACTCGATATGGCGGATACGGCGGAAGCTTCAGTGTGCGGGGTGGGGCAGTCACGTGGCCGCCCACAGCGCCAGCGCGCCCGCGAGCGCCGCCAGGGACAGCGCCGCGCGTCCGCCTCGACCGCACGACTGGATCTCGATCTCCTGAAGCGAAATCATCATATTCGTATTTGCTTACTAAACAGGCTCTGATGTTATTAAGAAACTACGATGGCTCACCAAGAAAGCTACGCCTTTAAAGGTAGGCTTCTTCTAGTAGGCATCGTAGACTTTCCAGAAAGAGTTATATTGTTAATTGTACCAATTCAGAAATAAAACTAATTTCATTTCAAAATCCGTAAGTAAGTATGACATGAAAAAAAAAACTAGAAAAAAAATCGGTCCACCAGTTTGGATGCTACGATGCCACGGACAAACACACACACAGGCAGACATGTGAAACTAACACACCCTTTTACATCGAGGGTTAAAAAGAAAATGAGTCAAACCTCCGGGTGGTACGAAACGCAGTGGTGCGGACGCGCGCGGCGGGAGCGGGCGTGCGAGGAGCGGGCGCGGCAGGCGCGGGGCGGGGACTCGCGCGCACGCACGTCCAGCCGCTTGGCGCCGCACGGGCACAGCGTGTCCACCACCAGCAGTATCAAGTTGCTGTGCGGGATCTTCTGCACGCTGAATGGCCTGGTGACGAGAATAAGTTGAGATGAGAAACGGTAATCATTGGGTAAATATTTCACATTGGAATAATCATTATCTTTTGATTAAAGACATGTTGATTTGTTGTTAGATTTTAACGCAGCATAATAGCGAATGTCTTCGGCTAATATAGAGCCAAGCCAAGCGAGAAATTACCTTTCACATCCAGAATTATGACAATTGGTTAGTTTCCCTTTGAGCGGTTGCGCTGCGTTGAGGCGAGTGGACTGGAGCGTGAAGAGTTCAGCGCTGGTGTCGCAGGGGCGGACCGCGGCGGAGCGGGCGGCCTCTCGCGGGGGCTCGCGAGGTGGCCCCGGGGTGATCGGCCCGGGCACCTCGTGACTCCGCTCCGTGCCCCCGGAGTCCGCCACCAGGATCTCGTAGTGCTGCTGCTGGTGCTCCCTGGTCCCGTCCTCCTCGTGTTCCAAATCTTCGCCCTCGTAGTCTTCGTAGTCTGAGAAATGGTTAGGTTAGCACAGAGTCATGGTTCTCTGTAGTAAACTGTCATAATTATCGTAGATCTGCTTGATGACGTCATAACAGCAAAACCGTGTTATTGAAAACCAGCTAGTTAAGTAACTATTCGGATAATATCTTGATTGGATTTTATAATAGCTGGTATATTTAATCAAAAAAACTCACCAGCATCTTCTTCAGCATATGGGTGGGCTCGGGCCACGACGGTCTGCCACAACGGGTACCACACCGCCAGCAAGTTGGAGAAGTACCCTCCGAGCCAGGAGAAGGGTTTCAGTGGCGACAGCTTATTGCCGTCCCCGCTGAACGGACTGCGGGAGTCCGGGCATCTTCCCTGGTGGTCGTGAACAGCGATCTTTTTGTAGATCTTGTCCTGAACGAGCGAGTCCATGATTGTACCATCCACTTGACCGAAGAAGCGCCCGGTCTGTGACACGTCCTCCGAGAGGATGATGAAGCCGTTGTCGTCCAGAATGTAGCAGTCCAGCTCATCGCCGGCGCAAGTCTTCTTGCAGACGCTCCCAGCCGTACACTGAAAGAGGAAAAAGTTACATAACGTAAAAGCGAAATACAGCTATCATCGTCGTAAAAATAGCTTGAAATATTTCCTGGCAACTTATAGAATACTCTCCAATCACTCACCGTTGACGTGACATTAAGGAAGTGCTTCGCCAGGGAATCAAGTTGGAAGTGCAGGCCGACGACTGCCGCGGGGGCCCTGTGTCCCCTGGACTCCACGAACACGGCGTGAGTGGCCATCACCAGCGGAGGTTTCCCGGAGAAGTCCTCCGGGTCGGAACCGTCCCGGAAAGGTACGGAGAATACGAAGCTCTCCGGCTCAATGGCGTGATGCTCCACCGCTCTACGGTACCACTCTGAATCATACGCGCGGGCGTACTTCTCACTGAAGTGCCTGGAAAGAGGATTTTTGTTTTAGATAAGATAGAATTTACTAGGGAATGTGTTTCAATTACCTAATAATGCAGCACTGAAAGAATTTCAGATGAATGTAGTTAGCTATTGTGCGGGACCCAGGCGCGGTGTAGAGTTATAACGTCATGTGAGTAATTACTTATGACTTCTGGCCGACATTAAAATAAGACTAATTCAGCGTTTTAGCTAGCCAAGTAAATAAGCTTATTACTCAAGAATAATTTACTTACGATTCAGAAGATTCGCTGGATCTGGTGCTGTTGAAGTTTTCTGTCCACTTCAGGAGTCCACTTCGGGTTGCGATAAACGACAACGTTACCACGAATTTGTGGAATCTCCCTTGCCTGCAAAGACGTGATATATTACAATGGGGCAATGATTTTGTTTTTAGGCGATTTGCTTAATTAGGTTAGGATTGTTTGAGTTCCTCATACTTTCACTCACTTTTGACGTTAGAAATTCTTAGCGAATGATTATAATATCAGATGAGACAAATACTTAATAATATTCAAAATAACTTAAGCTTAGTATTTTCTTTTCTTTAACAATATTTATTATGTAGTTACTACTTTAAATTTATTCCATACTTTAAAATTTATTTAACGTGAAACATCAATGTGATGTCATTAGATTTAACTTCTTCAAAGTTAAATCTAATGCTGGCCATATGATAAGCACGAGCACTTTATCAATCGGTCGCTAAATTGCTTTCAATTTTTAAAATGTTATGTGTTAAGTATGTAGACTGTTTTATCTAGAGTTCGCAGGGTGCAACCATTATAAACGAACAGTTAATGTATGGTCAGCGTTACAAGTGTATAACTCGGTTGAAGCGACAGTTAATGATTTATCAAGAAAATTATAAATTACATAATAATTATGTCCCGCTGTGTCTAGATGACTTATTTCTGTTGCTTTCGTTACTGGTCAGTTATGTCGGTATTCTTAGAATTAGTAAGCTAAGTACTGTACTCGACATAATAAAATTAAGTAACAATATTTTGTTTTTAAGCTATTGCATAGCTTTGATTGCGGATTTGAGCGCGGCGACCGAATCAAGAAATTGCAGAAGGAAAATAAACCTAACACCCCCCACTCGGACCGGCACCGCCGTGCCTGCGTGTGTGTCGGTGCGGCGTTGCCATGCATCGTCTAACGTCGTTTCAGTTCGGTAGATTTCGACACGGTGTTTGTGTGCGTGCGACTAGATTTATGCAAATTATAATTGCATAAGTTGATAAAACATGCTATGCAATAGCTTTAACGGGGCAGTCTCCGAGTGCCACACGTATTTTTTTATCTTGGTTCTTTTATTGCACGCGTACTCGTACTTTTTTGCTTTAAAAATTAACTTCCTAGCGCTCACTACGATAACCAGTACTTACCAAAACCTTAACCACATTTTACTAGCCACTAAAATTTCCTGAGTCCAAGCCAGCTAAAAGTTGCCAAAAATCCTTATGTAAAATCCTTACAACTATGTTACCTTGCTCCTCGTGTGCTTAGTGTTGAAAAGTAACAACTCGACATAAAAGTCGTGGATCATTTGAAGAGTGGATTAAGTTATTACTTTCCAATTATGTATCTTACAATTTATTGTACTTTTGTTGACTTTTCTGTGGCACTTTTTCTGACATACAAGTACAAAGTCGCTACAGATAGCAAAACATATCTAATAATCGGGACCATCGGGGAATCTTTGCAATGACTCTCTTTTGACTTTATGACAATCATGTGTTTCGATTGTATGATCGCAGACTGAACTGCAAAACAATGGATTCTATATCATGCGACTCTCGAAGCTCGTGTTGGGGAGAACTCAAAATAAATCCACACAATAGCATCTAAGTCATCAAACCCTCAAATTGTCTAATCTACTTCCCAACTGATCGACGGTAGAATAACTCCAAAGTTCTAGTTTCTCTACTCGAAACAGTAATATGAAGACTTGTTACTTTACCTTTGCAGTAGTGCCATTAATATTCCTATCGGGCTATTCGTGTGACAAACACATAAAAATTAGTGAACAAAATAAAATTATAAAGTGCATAACTCTTAGTTAACTAAATGTGCGACATCATGCAACTCGATGTGTATTTCAACCCTTGCTCTTCGACTATAACAATCTTTACTGGAACTCGCACCTCAATGGTTCGACGGTTGATAAGATATTATTTTGGGAGTAAGAGACGCATCGGTCAGCCATATTTTTGACATTGGTGATTAAGTTATAGACTTTATTTTCAATTATTAAGTTCGTCGTTATAATCGTCGTCGTATAAATCTGAGTATTTGACTGTGTTGTATGCTAGTATCATGCTAGTAGGTGCGAGTATACTTACTGGGAGTGGTGGCTAGCGTGTCCAGTGTGAGCGTCCAATTCTTTGATTACCATCGCGTCGCGTACTAATGACTGCACCAAAGTTTTGTCACCTGTAAGAAATAGGAACTTCGATTAACCCTTTCTATAATTAGTAACAACAAAAAGATATAACAACGTTACGAGAAATATAAAAATATATGCTACACGATAAACTTAAATAAAAATCTTAAATATATGTATAGTATAAAAGTATTAAATATGTTTCCGTTGTCTGGTATACCCGCAACACAAGTCCTTCAGGTACTTAGCACGGGGCCAGACTGACGTGGTATGAAGCGTCCATAGATATTATTATTATTATTATTATAAACTGAAATGTGACGAGCTGTTGCGATTTTAGTTTAGACCAGTGTTTTCAATCTGTGGGTCGCGACTCCCTGGGGGGTCGCCAGAGGTCGAGAGAACTATTTCAGTAAAACAAACCAATAAAGATTAAAAAGATTGATATAGTAGGAGAATTTTAAGAAAATTATATGTTCATAAACATACATAATGAAAAAGCAAAGAGTATCCCAGGGGAGTCACATCATAAAAAAGTTTGAAAAACACTGGTTTAGACAACTAAACAAAATTCTTCGATCCGAAAAGGTGGAAACGTGATATCTTAACTTAAATTCGCAAAAATTCGTCACGTTTTCGTTCATTATGTAAGCTGAAATATTAAAGTTTCTTCAGAAAATTTTGCATCTATATACAGGAGATTTTGAATGTTCCTTAACACTTAAACACTTAAACACATAAAAACAATACTTACAATAGTACGCGTCGCGGTCTTGCTTTTTATGCGCGTTGTGCAGCGTCAGTGCGCGCGGGCGCAGCGACATCCACTTCCAGCCAGGGCGGCCGGCGCGGCTCAGGAAGTGGACCAGCTGCTCCTCCGCCGAGTTGAATGTCACGTCTGAGGTTGACGCATACTCGCAGTACACCCTGGAGAATGAACGAGTTAAGACGACGATTACAGAAGATGATGAGGTAGATTTTAATTAAGATGAAGGATGTATTCAAGGCAAGATGTCACATAAGACATAGTGTATGCAAAAAATGTGACCAATCAAGTTCGAAGTTATTAAACTAGCAGGCAACGCCCGTATAGCATTTCAGGAATCATTTGGCATTTGAAAATAAAAGGCCTAGACGGTCGGGAAGAAACACCCGACCAAGGTCACCTTGTCGGTGTTTGGTCCTGACCATTTTTCAATTCGTTCTCTCGATGCTTATCTGCGTGAGGCCAAATCTTAGTCTGAGGCTGAGAATGCTTCAGGTACAGTGTTTAATTACCATAATGATGATGGTATTATTATAAGATATCAAACATCTTACCAGTCTGGATGGACTTTCCAGTTTTCGCCCTTAAAGTATTCCGTGACTGCGTGGTAGAAAAAAAATTTCAATGATAGTACTGATCACATAACTTATATAAAATAACATAGTATGTCAGACAAATATAAAGTACCAGTAACTCATTAGTAATTATGGCTTACATGAACAATCCCCTCATCAATATAGCTCCGATTTAGATGATAAATTAAATACAATCATGTTACTAAAATTAAACTTAAGAAAAACATATAAATGTGGTCAAGGGCGGCCTTATTGCTATAAGCGATTTATTTCGAAACGAAAATCTATTTAGAGATATCACATTATTCTCTGAGCACATTGCAAAGGCACGTTTTTTTCATTACGTATACAAATACAAATATAAATTTCTTTATTTAGGACTAAAATGGTCCATTGATGAATATTACCAACTTAAATGTGGGCTTAGTTAAATATGAAAATCAAACTTAAAACAACCCCCGTGCACCCAATTTCAATGAAGAGTTTTCACTCTACATTTCTTGTAGCCACACTAATAGCTCTTTCCAAAAAAAGAACAATAATTAATAATAACTCCCACACCGGTTTCGGTGACGGTGGCCGGTTTCATTGAAACCAGGCCAGTTATGCAGGAGTAATTTTATAGTGCTCAAGTGTGTGCGCAGTACACAAGAGCAGTCTATTCCTTAAATAATTATTATTTAAATTAGAACAATAATTACCATTGATAGGGCTATGTTTAATCTCCTGCTCGGCCTGCAGCTCGTACATCCCGTATCCATCTGGTAGGACGGCCGCGAGCGAGTACGGCGTGCCCTCTACCGGCGAGTAGAAGTAGCGCTGTCTCCGCGTGGCTACCCGCCTCATGTCGTATTGGACTTTCACGCCGATTTCAGTCTCGCCCTCCCGCTGCTCTATCATGTCGTGACGCAACTGGAATGCGTCATGCAAGTTACTGGCTTGAAGATTTTAGAATTCGTTGTATGAAATGATGTGAAACCTCGCACATTCGTCCGCACCGTACGCGCCGCATTTCGTGGACTATGCGATGCGTTCGACGCGTACGGCGCGTACGGTACTGACAAATGTGCGATCAGCTTTATGGCACTTTTGAACTGCTAGATGGTACGTCGAAGTCTACAACTTTTGAATTTTATGTCACATTTATAGTCAAGAAGTTTCAAACCTAGGGTACTTAGGTAACTTGCATTTCTTGAAAGAAAGCAATATCGTAAGGAAAGCCACTCAGGGCCGGACTCAGACATATAAATTACACTATACCACTGCAGGACCAATAGCAATAGCCTCTTTTACCTGCCTAAGTTTTGTATGGTCGATGACAAATCTGGGTAGGAGATAAAATTGTTTGTAATTTTGACATAGTTAAAGGAATTAGGCGAAAAGAGGTCACATACAGACAGACTCAGACATTTGTAATATTAATATCGAGTTTACTCACATCAAGCAGCAGCGAGGTGAGGTTGACGCGGGAGTTCTCATCCGAGTCCACCAGCAGTTCCAAGTCAGTAACGTCCACGCTTGAGTACAGCGGACGGAGAGTTTCCGTGTACTGGAAAATGGCATTACTTATTAACAGGAGTGAATGAAAACTTTCAGCAAGTTATGAGTGTCTCAAGATGATTCACAGCTGTTAATGAAGTATTCATTATTTGATCTAAGAATACTTAAGAGGGCGTCTAACTCAAAAAATTAAACATCATCCTTCTCTCTTCACACTCACGCCCGTCTTTCATATGCCAGGTGATAAAGGACGACGCGAATTCATCGCCAAATTAGTTTTTTCTTAATAACTCGATAAATATACAACAATTTAAAAATCCGGTAGGTCGGTTTCTCAATAATAGAATTTTATACAATGTGTTAAAATATTAACTTAGTTCAATGCAAGGTGAAAATTAGATGCATCTTTGTGATTTTTTCTATCGAGAAAATTTTAAGATATCGTGTTTTTGCTCAGATCGAATTCTTGGAAATATAATGTAGTATCTAACTTTAGAAAATGAAACAATTCGAGGCTTATTTTCAAGTAGAAAAATGAATTATAAAATCAAAAATTTTGGGTTAGTCTTAAGGATTAGATTTTTTTTTTGTAATCTTAATTCAGATAAAATTTTGATACCTACATTTAAATCTCAGTGTTTTAAATACATCGCCAAACCCTTTAGGGTTTCTTGGTGACAGTTAATTTAAAGTTTAATCAAAGCTATTAAGTTTATAAAACAATAATGTACGATACAATTTTAATAAAACTTTCTTTTGTAACAGGAATAATCGTAGTTACCTCCTCATTAGTATGCTGAAACAAAAGAAAACTTGTGTTAGTTGACTGTTGTAAAGTTGTCAGAATACAAATTTAAATCAATAAATTATGCTACTCCTGTTTCGCATCAAATTTGTAATAACATAATAATATATTATTATTCACTTTTAAAGAATATAATAAATAACTTACTAATGGCCTCAAATCAGGATGGTACAAAACATGCCCGTTGTTATCGACCATGAATGAATATCCGTTTACTCCCAACTGTAACAATTATAGGGTATATTGCTAGTATTATAATACACTACAATATGAGTTTTTCCTATAACAATATCCACAGTTAAACATTTCTATGTTTAACTGTGGATATTGTTATAGGAAAAACTCATATTGTAGTAAACATTTCTATGTTTAACTGTGGATATTGTTTCAGGAAAAACTCACATTGTAACGTAAAAGTTTCTACTCTTCATTTTTGGAAGTCTGTTAATATATCTGACGTTTTGGAATAAAAGCTTACCTTGTATGGTGGCACGAGCTTCTTTATTTGATCGACCGGCACGTCCGTTCCCACCACGCCCAGCAAGTTCGCCTCCCGCTGCTGAAATTACAAACACTTTGAACAAAAACACAATAATCATGTACGTTTAGAAGTAAGTATTCAAAATTCAGAATATCGGTTATCAGATAAGTTGACTAATTGAGTTAACTTATCTGCTACCTAACTAAACTTAATAAGTGAACATAATTAAAATAAAACTAATGTAATGTTTACATTTCGTATAAACGTAAAATACTTAAAACTTTTTGAATTTCTATTTTAAACAATTACAATGAAATCATAACGATTAAAGTAATGCACGCAAATCATTTTGACTGATATAACAATCAATTATAATATTTAATTTGGTGTGATATCTAAACTCACTATTACACATGAAAAAATAACGTTTAAAATTATTTGTGTCACAAAAAATATTCTTATTCTAGTAAAGTAGCAGCTAGAATTAAGTTAAAAATATTGATATTTATACGCTAAGATCTTGTGGCAGGGTTTAAAAACATGGGAAGATAAATTTTTCTTGTATTTTACAGCAAAACCAATATGATCAAAAAACTTTTTGAAAAAAAGCTTTTATTTAAATACTCTAAAAAGAAAAAAAATAAACTCCTTAAAAAATTTTAACTATTAAGTTATAACCTCAATACATTATACAATTTACATGATAAGAAAAGCTTGTCGCGTGATTTGAAAATTAATTTAATTGAGTAAATTGATATTAAGTATATTTTTTATTTTAATAAATGTATGTATTAAATACTGCAAATTGTTAAGTCTCGCGACAAGCTTTTACTATCATCCAAATTGTATAATATATTGAGGTTATAACTTAATAGTTAAAAAATTTTAAGGAGTTTATTTTTTTCTTTTTAGAGTATTTAAATAAAAGCTTTTTTTCAAAAAGTTTTTTGATAATAATTTATTTTTTGTTGTTTAGTTAGTCGCTGGCTAGATTTCTTAGTTTGTTTGATTGTAGTTTGTTTTGTTTCAAGAATTTGTTAAAATATGATTAACTTAAGTCCTTAAGAAATCGTACTTGATTTTGATCAGTGAAAAAACGTGTAGCTATATTTAGCGAGTTGTTATATTCGTTTATTTCTGCATGACTAAAAAGTGAAATTTCTCTTAACAAAAGTGACCGGATTCAACTGGGATTTTTCTAAAACCCGGCTGGATAACATAACACGACACGACATGACATGGCACGACACGTCACGTCATGACACGACACGACACGACACGACTCGATACTTCACGACACGACATGACACGACATGACACGTCATGTCACGACGCGACACGACACGACACGACTTGACTTGACTATTACTTTTCAATTCACTCTCAATGAGCCCTTTTATTTGATACCCATATTGCAGAAGTGCTTTAAAAATAACTATTCCCCTATCTTGGATGAGCCGCCATATTGGATGTAGAATGACATTATATTTGTTTCCGAGTTACTCTCAATGAGCCCTTTCATTTGATACCCATACTGCAGAAGTGAATTAAAAATAACTATTCCCGTATTTTGGATGAGCCGCCATATTGGATGTAGAATGACATTACATTTGTTTTCGAGTTACTCTCGATGAGCTCTTTCATTTGATACCCATATTGCAGAAGTGCATTAAAAATAACTATTCCCTTATCTTGGATAAGCCGCCATATTGGATATAGAATGACATTACATTCGTTTTCGAGTTACTCTCAAAAAGCCCTTTCATTTAATATCCATATTGTAGGACTGCATAGAAAATAACTATTTCGCCATCTTGGATGGTCGGCCATATTGGATTTAGAGTAATGTCACATACCAACGTGTATGCAAAATTTCAGCTCAATCGGTTAAATATATCTGGTTCAAAATTGACTTCCAAAATTTCAACCAAACATCATACTTACATACATACAGAGCAAGTTAAATAAAAGCTTTTAATATCATGAGTGAGTGACATGTGTAATTACGAGATGGGGAGTTCATGGCTTTTAAAGTAAAAGCTTGTCTAGTCCTCCGTTTTGTGAAGTACTATAATATTATTATTTTCGTCCGCTCAGAGACGATAAAACACTTCGTCATTCTATTGTAACTGATAAACGATATCATTTTTCGGAAATATAGAATCAATTTTTAAAAAGTGTTGAAAACACCTATTTTGTATGAGAAAAATTGACTTTGACTTTGAGCAATATTGGTGTAAAGTGTAAAGTATTTACCGTGTGGTTGCGCCTGTCGAAAATTGGGACAGTCACCGACGTCATCAGCTGTCCCATACCGTCGTCGTCCAAGCTGCTACTCTGTATGATAAAAAGAGAGAAAGTCGTAAATACTTTTCGTAGCATGGTCTACGCCGAATACTACGCGTCGTAGCACTGCTACGCATCGTAGCACTGCTACGCTATGAGCTACGCGTCGTAGCAAGCACTACGCTGCTACGCGCGATAGCAAACGCATAACAGCCAGTAATCATTTTAAAACATACATACTATTTCTTGTGTTGTAGATTATGGTAAAGTATATCTTAGCTCTGAATAAGCCAATAATGACTTATTTAATATTATTAATTTACGTATTGGATTTACTGTCATCTTTATAATTTGGTCGAATTTTAATGTTTGGTGTATATGATTCGACTTCTCATCGATGTATTTACTATACAGCTTATGAACACTCTACGAGTACCTAACAAGTAAAAGTCGATTAAACTGTGCAATACAACAAATATTTTAATTGCACATTTCATCACTAAAATCGATACGAAAGTACGGAAGAAAGTATGTGGATCACGAGATATTCGGTCTATTTAACGAGCGGTCTCGAATATTACAAGAAAAATCGTTCCAGTAATCTCGTTCCTTGTACTACTTTCTTTATTACGTGCGAGAACGTTTTTCCGGAGCTTTATGTATTTCTGCATTTTCATTTTAAATGAATTCAAAAAGGATTCTGTTTTGCTCGTGTTTTAATCTACATACTGTTAATTTTTACAATTATATTCTTATTGATCAAATAGTAATGGACTAAAGTTATATCCCTGGTCTGGCAGAAAACCGGCGTCAAACAACGGTTGGTCTATTTTCCCGTGAGATTATTTGTGAGAAAAATTAACGAAAACTTAATAACTTCTAAACTTTTAAAATCTTCGAAACCTGACATGAGTAGTAGTTTTGCATCATGTCATGACTAGTAGATGACTGCTAGTCTGGCCTGAGGCCGGTAATTGCCTATTATCAGTCTACATCCCAGCTCATTGACTCACCCGTCCGCCGACGTAGACGGGGCTCCAGTGCACCGGATGCAGGGTCTGGTACATCACCAGCGGCCGCGCCAGCACCTCCACGAAGTGTAACACCTTCGCCCGCACCTCGCTGTGCTCGTTGATGGTCACGTGGAAACCTGGCGGGGAAAGTGTTGGTGAGAAATGTGATCGGTTAAATAGTGTGGTTAATTTTCTAGGATACTGTTTAAAGTTAGGGGTTAAAAAGATTTTAACGGATATTAGATAGTTATATTTCGAAGAACATATTATGCCTAAAGTAAACATTGTTTGATTAAAAAGGGACTTTTTTCATTGTTATAAACTATTTTAGACCCTGACAAAAAAGAGGGGTGCTATAATTTTGACGTGTCTGTCAGTGTGTGTGTCGGTCCGTTGCATCGTAACATCCAAACGGGTGGACCTATTTTGATCTATTTCTTTTTGTTTTAAAATTGACATGAACGAGAGTGATCTTAGCTTAGCATCATCAGCCCGCTTGGTGCCAGAAAATTTGCTTTTATCTAAATATTTCATGAAATGTTGTTAGCAACTTTCTATTTATTTGTATTGATTCATGAAACTGATTAATTATGAATCGGGGGTTGTTTTTAAATTCCTTAATTTAACAATACAAATTGTGTTAATAGTTACATTACTGTTTTAACCGACTTCAAAAAAGGAGGTTATCAAGTCAAGCCGTACGTATGTAATATTTTAAAAACTGCCCAGTGTTCGTATATGACAGTCCATATAAGCATCCGAACAAATGTGCCTTTCAAAAGTGTATGTATGATGTATATTTTAACGTTTGTGTTGGCATAGTCCGGAACTACAAGTCCTATTTAAGTTATTCTTTTTGTTGTACTAGCCACTAGGTATAATTAACCTGAGAGAATATTGTAAGTTTCATCAAAAACGGTATTTTAAGTACAATTTTGAAGTCGGTTTTATATTTTTATTTTAATATACAACATGTTATATTGTTACTCCTGTTACCTGTTATCCCGTTACCTTTATTAGTGCACGCCATGTCCTTCATATTGTGTCCGGAGGCGGCGTCCCCGCCCACGCGGTACGTGAATATGCGCACGGGCATGTGCGGCCAGTTCCAAGTTCGGAACACACCCTTCACCCCGCCCGCGCCGCCCCCCGCGCCGACCACCGCGATCGCCTGGTTGCACTGACAGCCTTGGCCGGTGCGGTTGTACTGCGGGTGTTGTTATATATTGTAACCGTTTGTTCCCCTGGTTACACTGATACACTAATTATATTTTACAGAGTAAATTATTTCAAAGTGTGTACAATGAGGGTTGTATAGCGCTATGTAGCCGTCAGGTCTACCGGGTTAAATGTCCACTTCCACATGTCACGATAAGCCCGTTTTGTCAACTATACCCTAACCCCTTGCGGTCAATAGCGGTTAATCTCTTAAGTTTTCACATAAGTTTATAATAACCCTAAGGCCGTAACTTTTGACACGTTGGTGAAACATAACTATAAAAAATTGCTAGAAGTCACTAAGTGTTAGGGCGCAGTTGGTAAAAACGGCCGTTACCTCCTCAACGGTGTACAACTGTACATAGTACCTACAGGTACATCTTGATTGTAGATAAGCGTTTAAAGAGAATATTATTATTTTGCCGCAAGCAAGCATCGATGTATACAGGGTGTAACAAAACTAAGTGATAATACTTTAGGGTGTGTATGAGTCCCCTATACATAGTTCAGACGACCTCTGTGGCTCAGTTGGTGGGCTGTTGGTAGCTCAAGCCGGGGGTCGCGGGTTCGAATCCCGCCGACGGAACAAAAAGTTTTCAAAAGTTCCTGGGTCATGGATGTGTATTAAATATGTGTATCATATAATAAAAATCTTAAATATATGTATAGTATAAAAGTATTAAATATATTTCCGTTGTCTGGTACCCGTAACACAAGTCCTTCAGGTACTTACCACGGGGCCAGACTGACGTGGTGTGAAGCGTCCATAGATATTATTTATATTATTACTGTGAAAGTAGCAGCACTGAAAGAGTTACTTATTTTCTCCTTTGTATGAAAAAAATCATGACGTGGGGGCGCTTGCCCATACAAATCACAAAAAAAATGTTGCTCTTTTAGCGCTGCTACTTTCACAGTCAACTCTATACAGGGTATAACAAAAATAAGTGATAATACTTTAGGGTGTGTACGTGTTCCTTGTAGAGACTTCACTGTGAAAGTATCAGCGCTGAAAGACCAAATTTTTTTTTCACTTTTGTATGGGGAAAGTGGAAACTCGTGACGCTCGGGCCCTTGCCCATACAAATGTGAAAAAAAAATCGTCTTTCAGCGCTGATACTTTCACAGTGAACTCTCTACAAGGAACACGTACACACCCTAAAGTATTATCACTTATTTTTGTTACACACTGTATATGAAGGGACACATACTCATTTACAACTAATCATGTTGTAGAACTATTTTAAATAAATAAATAATAATAGTGATAAAACATAGTATACCCGATGTAGTATCTCGAAGCCGGTAGTGAGCGCGGCGGTGAGGTTGGCAGCGCCGCCGGCCGCCTCCGCCGTCCACAGCGCGCTCTTCAGCTCGCGTATTGTCTCCGGCACCGCCTGACACACACAATACCTTCTACACGATCGGGTAAAATATATTGTTGTCTAAGAGGCCAAGAGAGTCTTTGTTATCAAGGTGAATGGTAGCATTTAGTGAACGAAAATGTTATCTAAAAAGAAAAGACGTTGCTTGCCTAGTGGCTAGTATTTATAATTGGTTAAGATCAAAGGAAAGTTAAAACTATCATAATATCAATAAATAGGCAGAATGGTAAAATGCCCACATATTATTGGCGCTTAATACTACAAAAACTCAATATTATATTGGCCTTTCTAGTATTTTTAAAGTACCAACGAATGGGTAGTTTGCAAATATCACTCGCTGTAAATAAATATGCAGTAGCGTCAGCGTAGATAATACCAAACTTCATTTAAAGCGGTATAATGCGTTACAAAGTAATTAATGAGATATGGCCGTATGCAAAACAGGATTGCATACAACGCCCGTCAATTTATGGCGCGTTTATCTGCGCGGGAAATCGCCCGCCGCACGTATTATCATGCAAATATAATATCGATTATTAGCAACTGTTTTCTGGATGGCTAACTGCCAAATGGTAGGTGCGTTTTACCTGAACACGCCTCGTTGGTTAGACTTATTAGATCGGTAATTGCTTTAGCATTGAATCGAATAATTAGGTATGTAAAGGCGGCCATTAATTTGAGATCGAAATCGATCATAAAAGTCAGTCCAATATGATAATTGATAACCGAAGCTGTTTGTTACAATATTTGGGAAGAATAACTTAATGTAGCCTTACAATAAAAGTTTGCAAATATACCTATCGCAAATAAATGCTTAAATCCAAAACTATGTGGCTGAAAAGTGAAAAGTGCCTATGTATCCATTTATAGTAGTCTGTAGTTAGAATTTTGTTTTCTGTTACCTAACTTATTGATTGCATCGCGAAGGTTGCACTACAGACACTACAGTCAACGTACATTTCGAGGAAATACCGCGCTCAAGGCTGATGCAGTATTTTAAAATCGATCACGCTAATCCGGAAGCAAAACTCAAACCGTGGTTAAGTGTCCTTCAGAAAAGATCAAATTTTACCGTGTTTCGTACGAGACATGATTATGATTTATGACCGGACAAAGAATATCCCCAGCGATTCATAAGCAGACGGCAGACCTACAAAATTCGGTCATATATAATGCCCAGCCGACAGATCACGACTAACATTGATTTGACACATACCCCAACAGAATAACAGAGGTCTGCCTTCGCCTATGAATCAATTTCTCTAACGGTATATAGTGTGAGTTCCAACTTCAATCCACTGCCAAAATATTTCGGAATGAATCAAAAGTACTGCGTCGATTCTTGACGTTTTGGGCACGGGCAGTGACGGTGTACTGAGTTTTATTTCGGAACATGCACGATCACGGTCACAGTTTCAGTAATCGCACCCAGGGAGCGTAATCGATATTTTCAATTATTGTGCGAGTTGTCAAAGTTGTCGCCTGCCGCATGTGCACGGGGGGAGCTCCCCCACCTGTCACCGAGATCTTATCGTCACCGTCACCTAAGTCTACTAAGTAACACGTGATAACTTGAGCACGCTCCGCCTTTATAAAAGTTGTCCAACTTTGATGGCGCAACTTATATGAGATGTCTTAAGTTTTATTAATAAACATACATATTTTATGTTACGTGCAATTTTTTGCTACAAATTATTTATCATGAGAGGAGCCTTGATAGTGGGATAGTTTCATTAATTTTTTTTGGACATTCGTTACGTCATATTAGATTGGAACCGAAGGCAATTGCGCACTGCACAGTGTTGCTTTGATAAACTGTTCCTATCGTTAGCTGTTAAAAGTTTTTAAAAATAAATTTATAATTATAAAGTACTTTTAAAATTATAGCTCAAGAACGCATGCTACATAGCACCTCATATTTTACTTAAATTATGAAGTAGCATGTTATAATAACATATTATGTAATATTTAGTACCGAAGGGTTAAGAGCTAACCTGATGATTCATTAGAAAGCCCGTAAAACTTTAACTGAGGGACCGACTAAGGGTGACCATTCACATCTGATAATAGATTTTTTGTGAGAGATAATAGAATCATACTAATTGCAATAAATACTTACGTAACAAGGAGTTGGTCAGGAATAATATAAAATTTCAATGATGGTAGGCGATAATTGGTATCGCCTACAAAAAGTGAGACGTGAGCGGACACCCTTATATTGTATTTTAATACCGTCTAGTCTGCGCTCGCAAGTCTCGCTCCTTATCGGCGAACTCGCTAAATTATGATAGACCATTAACTTCGGCTCGTTCTGCTAACTGTAATTACGTTAAATTATAGGGCGGCGCACCAGTCTATTCCAAACTGGTTCATGTTTAGTCGCACAACATAATGGCCGCCGGCGACACGTGAACACTCTCTAATAACTATTTATTACCGAGTAATAAATTTTAATTTTTGTTATTAACTTGTGACTTACGAACCGATAGTTATTTTTCAGCACAGGGACCATTTTAAACCCGAGCGCGGATGAATTTCCCCCTAATATTGTCCAAAATAATGGCGGTGATCGAATAAATCGGACGATTCCCTAATAAATTATCGAGCCGCTCTAAACCGGTAGGTAGGAGGTATATTTTACAGAAATCCTTTTTGTAAATAACATTGTACCGACACGTTTCAGTCGGGATTTTAATGGATGGCCGCATTAGGCCGCTTTTGATTGAATCCATTAGGGCGAGTACACACCGCGCGCAGATGCGTATCGCGTCCGATCGCACGCAATACGAGCATTTGACTAGGTTTTTTCGTATCTCCAATTGTAACTCCATTAATTTAAATATCACATAATAATAAAATACTTCAAAATATTTATAACCCCGCGCTTTCCCCGGGCACGCGAGGGAGTTGGGCCGATAGACTTTTTCATTGCGTGACATAATGCATGAAAATGTTTTGCTAAAACAAAATCGTACTTACTATTTGATCCAGACCGAACTTCTATTACCGAGCACGCCACACAATAGTTTTATAAAAGCTATTTATATTTAAATTTCCGCGCGGCTAAGGATAATAAAAGTAGCTAGTTATTTCGATGATAGGAAAGTTTTGAGTTCGGCTTATCTTGATTCAAATATTTTAAATTGTTTAATCCAATATTAATGCCATTTAGTATATTCTCTTTGTGTTGCTTCTTTATATTATTTATTGCTATGTATATTCCACTTAACTCGTGTAAGCCGATCTTTTCAAGTTAAGAATATTTTAAAAGGGCACAGAGTAAAATTTTAATAAAATCAATATCTCGCTCGGTACAGTCTCGAGACGTCAATCAAAGTGCAATTAGCTGTGGCTCCAACTGTGGCTCGTGCAGACAGCACAACATCATTAATGCAGTTCTATTAATCGACAATTTGAATACTGTCTGAGGCTGTCTGCTGTTTATCGGGTTAATTTATGCCTTCATTTTTTAGTCACGTTGATAATGTTTTGAGTGTATATATTTTGAAAACTTTCATTCATTATAGACAAATATTGATAACGGATGTGTATATTCGTCTCTTAATGCCCATGATCAACATCGACTGTTCATATTGTAGATCTGTGTTGGCAAAGAACAAGCAATATAAAGCTTTCAGAAACGTGATTTTCTTTGACGTTCTCCTTTTAATATAAGGCCTTTAAATATGTCATAATTAAAAAAAATAATTATATAAGTAATAAATATTGAGGATAAGTATCATACCTGAGCCAATATCTTCGTGTAACACTGATGCAGCTCCGACACGGTGTCGCTGTAGCGGTAAATGTTGACGAAGTCATTCGGGCCGAGAGTGTCGAGCAGCGCCGAGATCGTCGCCTTCGCCAGACGACGGTACGACGAGCCCAGGTCGTCGGAGTCGTCGAGCAAGATCACGAGGTCCTTGGGCGACGTTGCCGCCTCGACGAACCAGTTCGACGAGCGGAAGTCGTAGAAGTCCCGCGCATGGTGCGAGTACCCGTCTTCGGGAGGCCATGACATTGCTGTAGGAAAGGGTTAAATATTAGGTACTCGTAATGTAATTTTTTTGTATAAGCAGACTGTTTGCACAATTTTAAGCATATTATCATGTATTTATTTATATAACAAGGAACTGTACATTATATACTTGTCTCAAAATATCTCTATACCAAATTTCATCAAAATAGGTTCATCATTTTGAGCGTAAAGAGGTTATAAACAGAAATAGTTTGAATTTAAAATATAAGCATTGATATTGAGGATTTAAAATAAGAAATCCTGGATATTAACGCATGATAAGCGTTTTGTTCGAATAAAACTGCTTGTTGTCTGATTCATTAGCTAATGCCGAATAATCAAGTTTTTATAATATTATGAAGCGTCTTCGAAAGGAATCGAACGTTCTTCGCGTTTTTTTGTTTCGTTCTAGAACATTCTGCAAATCGAGTTAGCCGTGGATGACGTCACGAAATCGCGTAGGCTATGGTTTTTTCATAGGAGTGAAAGAGACGTCAATATTTTGCAAAGAAATATAGCGAGACAGTTAAAAATGTATGAACGACACAATATATTATGAAATAAGCCTGTATATTTATAGTATTCAAGCTAATTTAACGGTTAAAACTGCCCATCGATAATGTTAAAAAAAAGAAACTGTACCTCGCCGTCTGCAACAACGTTACATTATACATACCTGGATACCGCCTCATGAACCCGGTGGAGGAGGCGTAGTACTGCCAGGAGAGTGTGGGGTCGATCTCATAGTTGTTCACGAACAGCGGGTCCAGGTGCTCCGACCATGCTATCTGATTCTGTACCTCGCCGTCTGCAACAACATTACATTATACATACCTGGATACCGCCTCATGAACCCGGTGGAGGAGGCGTAGTACTGCCAGGAGAGTGTGGGGTCGATCTCGTAGTTGTTCACGAACAGCGGGTCCAGGTACTCCGACCACGCTATCTGGTACTGTACCTCGCCGTCTGCAACAACATTACATTATACATACCTGGATCCCGCCTCATGAACCCGGTGGAGGAGGCGTAGTACTGCCAGGAGAGTGTGGGGTCGATCTCGTAGTTGTTCACGAACAGCGGGTCCAGGTGCTCCGACCATGCTATCTGATTCTGTACCTCGCCGTCTGCAACAACATTACATTATACATACCTGGATACCGCCTCATGAACCCGGTGGAGGAGGCGTAGTACTGCCAGGAGAGTGTGGGGTCGATCTCGTAGTTGTTCACGAACAGCGGGTCCAGGTGCTCCGACCATACTATCTGATTCTGTACCTCGCCGTCTGCAACAACATTACATTATACATACCTGGATACCGCCTCATGAACCCGGTGGAGGAGGCGTAGTACTGCCAGGAGAGTGTGGGGTCGATCTCGTAGTTGTTCACGAACAGCGGGTCCAGGTGCTCCGACCATGCTATCTGATTCTGTACCTCGCCGTCTGCAATAACATTACATTATACATACCTGGATACCGCCTCATGAACCCGGTGGAGGAGGCGTAGTACTGCCAGGAGAGTGTGGGGTCGATCTCGTAGTTATTCACGAACAGCGGGTCCAGGTGCTCCGACCACGCTATCTGGTTCTGTACCTCCCCGTCTGGAACGAAGTTTTAATGTGAATAATCAACTTAATTAAAATAATCACATAACTTATTACGTCATAGAGTCAGACTATCCATACCAATATTATAAATGCGAAAGTGTGTATGTCTGTCGGTCCGTCTATCTGTCTATCTATTACCTGTCCACGCCCAAACCGCTGAACCGATTTTGCTGGAATTTGGTACAGACATACTTTGAGTCCCGGGAAAGGACATACTAGGATACTTTTTATCCCGGAAAATGTACGGTTCCCGCGCGATAACCTAATTTTGGCGCAACGGGATTACGGGCGTCATCTGGTAATTGTATACTGCTGTTTCTTGGCAACAACAATAAGTATCTACCTATAACCATAAAATTTAGTATGCAGGAGGTTTGAAGGAAAAGTCGACCTATCATGGGAAACTGGCATTTTGCTCTATTAATGTCTTTCCACTCTTCCACTCTAAGCAACGCTCAGTCTCTAAGGTACTAAATAATTATCTAAGTACCTCTGTTACAAATGAACTCATTTATTAAATGCATAATTATTCCAAATGAACAGTACTTTAGTTACGAGTTAATTAAATGCATTCGCAAATAGAAGCGAAGAACTTGTTGACGTTTTCAGCGCGCTGCGTGAAAACTGCGCAGCTCGTGCTCGTACCCAAATTGAGTTGATTTCATCGGCTCGGGAAACCCAGGGGCCCGATATTCATACATCGAATAAAGTTTCGGTCGCGGGCACTCTTATGCGCACACGTGCTGTTTTGCATTTCGTTCGCACGAGTGGGGTAATCAGCGACCGAAGTGATATTCGAATTTCGAGAATAATATATAGGTTAATTAACTTCAGCCAGCTAAAAGCTGAATTAGGGTCTACTTGTTACGTTGTAGCGCTTCAAAAAATATACCAGTGCCGGTAATGAAGCTCTAACTTCGTTCCCCGCAGCTAAATTCCCACTTCTGATATTACGTAAAATTTTTAAGCAAAAATTTGCGATGTTATTAAGTAAAATTTGCCTTTGATTTTTGTTGCTTTAATGCTTCTTTTTTACGAGAACTTCCTGTCGATAGTAGGTCAATTGTATTTATCATTAGTGCGTAAGATGTAGAGGAGTTTAGCTCTAGAACTCTACCAGTATCGATAATGAATAAAGGATAAGTCAGAACTAACTAATGCATGTAGCTCTTTGTTTTTGATTTTCAAACTTACAAGACAAAATACAGTAAAAAATCAGTATGTTCAGTATTATTCTTCCTTTATTAATAACACTATACAAGTTTTAACTGATTATGATCATAGAAAAATGGTGGTATAAAATGAAAACATCGAAGCACGTCGGCTCCCGTCGGCTCCATTAAGCGTCGAATGTTACGTTTTCATTTGGAAGCGGCATCTAGACTAGTACGGGAGCCCTAGAATTTTTTTTTTTTTATTACTATCAAGCTAATTTTTTGTCAGTAGCTTCATTTTGATAAATTATATAACTATTAACCTATCAATATACAAAAAATCACCTTGTTAGGGTTCCGTATTAGAGTTCAGTAGTCAACCAAGTTTTGTTGATTACAGAACCCTATAACGTAACCCTAACGAGCTGATTTTTTGTATATTGATAGGTTATTAAAGTTATATAATTTAAAAGTAACATTGTCCTACAAATAAAACAGTCCATATTTTACGACCATCAATTCAAAGTATGAAATCCTTTCTATCTCTGTTAGCTACCACTTTCGAGATTTTTCGCAAATAAAAATGTTGTTCGTCTTATCAAAATGAAGCTACTCACAAAAAATTAGCTTAATAATAATCAAAAAAAAATTTGTTCTAGGGCTCCCGTACTAGATGTCATGTGTGACGACACTAACCCCGCTGTCGCGAGAAAGCACGATGAGTTATAACTTGGGGCAATACGACACATTTTACCAACAGTTTTGTGTGAAATTAATCGAAGCTTACATATTGACAGACACAATAAATTCGAATGTGCAAATTAAGAAAATAGAGAGAGATATTTTAAATAGATGATGTGACAATGAAGTTGAAGCTTTTTAAATCAGTAATAATAATCTACTAGTACTAGAGAAAGTAGAGCTAATGAATCTATATCTTATTGGCTGGATCAGCAGTATTTCACCCAAAATATTATGTCCAGTAGCTATATGTATTTTTTTTTATTTTGCCAGAGAAAGATTCATAATTCCTACTTACCAAAACTATAAATGGATTACCCAAAATCTGTCTTACAGGACCGGCTCGGACCGGAGGTAAGCACCTCGTAAAGAAACAGACTTCCACCAAAATAAAAGCCATTCAGAATTAGAGAGAAATACACCCGCTACTGTATGAGAGCAGTTCCAAGTTATGTCACTCACCATCGGTACTGATGTAAGGCGGCATGAGGACGGCACTATAGCTGGTGTTGACAGCGATGTGGTCGAAGTGTCTACTGGGTGACAGTAATAAGCGGCGCGCACGTGCGGCCAGCGTGCCGTCGTCCGCGTGCACGTTGAGCCAACGAGCGTCGTAGTACGAGCCCGGGGACCCGTCGGTGCTGCTGCTGCCTGCTGACAGCGCTGCTGCCTCCGCCGAGTCCATTATACGCTGGAAATAAGTTGCCATTAGTACATAAACCTAAATAGTACATAACCAAAAATTTAAACTATTACCTAAGTAAGGAAATTGTCTAGCCAATGTAACTCGGGTCATTGTGACGATTGTAATAATTGTAATATTTCCATTAAAATCAGATAAGTAATTTAGGTGATTTTGCGTGTGTTGCAAAATGAAGTCTTAGAAATTATTAACTTAGTTAAAGGACATGGGAAGCAAGGATAATAAAAGGAATATATTATGATAACAATTTTTTTAACAAAATATTGTGATTTATCTAAAGAAAATAAGCTGAAATAATCCCTGGACATTTATGATTCACATTTATTTACCATTTTTTATTTTTATTTACCCAGTACATATTTCACGTAAAGAAATAATTAGTATCCGAATACGTATTGGAAACCATTTATCTGTACCTAGGCTTATTGAAAAATAAATTACTTTTTGAAATATCTTTTCGTGCAAACTTTTTACGCATTTCTATTTTGTGAGTAATTTATGATAAATTTCGACCTCTGTGGCTCAGTTGGTGGCGCGTTAGTAGCGCAAGCCGGGGGTCGCGGGTTCGAATCCCGCCGACGGAACAAAAAGTTTTCAATGTTCCTGGGTCTTGGATGTGTATTAAATATAAGTATGATATAATAAAAATCTTAAATATATGTATAATATAAAAGTATTAAATATATTCTCGTTGTCTGGTACCCGTAACACAAGTCCTTCAGGTACTTAGCACGGGGCCAGACTGACGTGTGAATACGTGAAAGAGAAAAAGACGTGTGAAAAAAATGTCTCTTAAATATTATTTTTAAAATGTTATCCCCTTACAAATACGCTGTGTATACAGACGTTATAGTCATACAATATACAGTGTTTGTGGTTATCTGTAAAGAAAGTTTTTGAACGTATAAGACAAAGACAAAACAATGTATAACGATAACAAGAAGTGGAGCTTTTTATGTTTAACGGGCTTAATTATGTTCCTTCTTGACAAAAAAAAACCCTTAACCTTAAATCTGAATGTAACAGAATCTGTAATATACTGACAGAGAGCGTCAATAACCATGAGTAGTTTCGTTTAAATTCAAAAACTTTTTTGATAATATTGAGAAAGAAAAGGCACCCAAATACCAAGAGGAACCTACTCCAAAAGGTTTCATTGAAAAATTTCATTAAATTTGACGGTGGCGAGCATCGATCGCCGCTAATCGTCGATTGTCTTTTCCCCGCATTGTCTGATTCATTTATCCGCGCGCCGCGCCCGCACTCACCTTGCTAAAATTTCTTAATTACTAATCACCTCTAGCACACATTTTAGCAGTTATATTATTACTAGATGTTGCTGGCGGCGTAGTTGCATCGAAATTCGTTTATAGCGCGGGAACCGTAAAATTTTCCCGCATAAATTATTCTCGGTCCATTCCCAAGATTCAGAGCATAAGCATAAGCGTGATGAAGTAACGGATATATATAGACAAACATACAAAAGTATGAAAGTGCAAGATATATTGATTGACGAAATAATTTAAGACTGAAAACAAGAGATAACCATCATAAAATTCCATAAACTTTATTATATCTCCTGCGTGAATTTTCCTTAACATTCCCAGAAATAGAATAACTACATTCGGAAACAAGTTTTATACTAAAATGTCTAAAATCATCTCTGAAACAAACAATGCCTTTTAAGTAACACACTGTTGAACGCTTATCTCTCTAGTGTTTTATCCGCCGCAATAATGACTAGATACATTAAACTTCGCAAGAGGTCGGCAACGGTTTATAAACGAGAGTTTTTAGTTCTGAGACGAATATTCTCTAACAAAAACAGCGCGGAGTAGATGCCAAGTAATTAAAACTTGCACACTCCTTAGTGCTACCACTTACCGCTCGTCCACTAGACATTGTTTTAATGTAAGTAAATCGAGCTTAATAATTTTTTGTACTCTCAAAATTCAGTAAATGTATTATTGGAAATCTTCTTGAAATTCCTTCGAGTATTTTTAAATCTGGCATAGAGCTACAAAAATCTTGTAAATATTGAGATGAAATTAGCTACAAGATACCTTTAAAAAATAAGCTTGATCGACAATAAAGATTTGATAATTTATTATTTTACGATTCATTTTTAAACTTAAGTTAAGAGCTTTGCTTCAGAAAGGATCATATCCCTTAAATAGCAACAGAAAAAAACGATAACTTTCAAATAAAGTGAATAACGGAACCCACCATCGGAGTGTGGATGCACAACACTGGTGTCCTTTATTTTGTTTGAGCTACAGTTTCATTAAGTGCGAGATGTCGTCGTTTTTTCAAGTTTATTGTTGAGCTAAGTTCTGGCCGCTTTTGGCTCGCAACTTATTACGATACCGCCTACTTCGCGGTAATGTTTTAGTTACGTTCCAAATGGATTAAATCGCAAAGCAAGGAACGATTTTTATGTTATTAAGTATAAAATATTTCTTATGTTCTTTATTAATTCCTCGATCGTGGAAAAACGAGACACAATAGATTTCTATTGTTATCGCGGCACGGCCGGGTATCGCTTGGGGCTTGAAGCATTAAAATGGTATTATTGGGCTAAGGGTACTTAATATCAGAGTTAATATGTATCAAATCTTTATTTTGTTCTAAATTGAAATCAATGATTTGGGCTTAGATAACTTTACGATGGGTCAATTCAAACCGCGACGCGACGCGTGGATGCATTTATAAATTCGTACTGAATTCACAGATTTCAATTGCGTGAGACGTCTTGCAAATGTGTCAAATCCATACAAATTTAGAAATGCATCTACGCGTCGCGTCGTGGTCTGAATAGAACCTCTGTTAACCGACTCTAAATTAAATCTATTATTCGATGCAATCGTTAAAAATCTTACTTTACAGTCTTTACTTTCTTGATTTCCCTAAAGCTCATAAATTAAGTTTATACCATTAGCTTTAAGCAAGTTTCCTAGTGTCGTTCAGGAATCTAAACTAAGGTAGGAACACAAAATATGTGTTAACAAATGTTGAAGCGCGAGTCAAGATTATGAAATAACTGACATTACACGCTACATACTTGAGAATGTTACCGACATATATAGTATATAATATGTTGGTGATATTCTCGCGTTATATTACAGTGTTTCGCAATTATTAAGAGGGCGACTAACGCAAAAAATCAATCATCGTCCTTCTATCTTCACACTCACGCCCGTCTTTCATATGCCAAGTGAAAAAGGACGATGCGGAATCATCGCCAAGTTAATTTATAAATATACAACATTTTAAAAATCCGTCAGATCAGTATCTCAATGATAGAATTTTATACAATGTGTTAAAATATTAACTTAGTTTAATGCACGGTTATGGCAATATATGAAAAATTCGTGAAAATTAGATGCATCTTTGTTTTTTTTTTTCTATCGAGAAAATTTTAAGATATCGTGTTTTCGCTCAGATCTAATTCTTGAAAATATAATGTAGTATCTATGTTTAGGAAATAAAACAATTCGGGGCTTATTTCAAGTATAAAATGAATTATAAAATCGATAATTTTGGGTTAGTCGCCCCCTTAAGGTACCGTTCAGATCAATGCGGCACGCGACCGCGACCGACAAAAATTCAAATAAAATTCCACTTTATGACCTGGCTATAGGTTTGATTTTTTGCCGACATTGGTCTAGCGACCTATGTCGCCGACTCGCCGCTGCTTTATAATGGCGTAGAGTAAAATGGATCTATGGATAGCCTAGTTCATAAAGTAAAATTTTATTTGAATCTTTGCCGGTCGCGGTCGCTTGCCGCGTTGATCGGAACGGTACCTTTAGGTATCTCTTGACAAACTTACGAGTTATTGTACGTAAAATTAGCTGAGTGTTTGAAGTAGTTGAGCGTGTTTACTCGCGCGGGGTTGCGGGTGTCGGCGGGGTTTGGCAGGGGTTGGCGGGGGTTGGCAGGGTTTGGTGGGGCTTGTCAGGGGTTGTAATACAATATGTCTGCCTCGATAAACGTGTCGTGTCACCGACCGTGTAATCTCGTTAGTTCTTTGAATTCTTGTGATATTGTCTTGTAAATAGTTACAACGCTGTTAGCTGTTTAAAGGCTTTATAAATCAATGTAAGACCTCAAGTTCATAGTAACGAAGTGTTAAAATACATTTGTAGGCGTTCATTGCCGTTAACTATGTTACTATGTGATGTTTTTGCATCTGTTTAGATCATTCATAGACTATTTGCCAGCGAGGTAAAATCTTCAAGTACGTGCATGGGTAGTTTTTTAGGGTTCCGTACCCAAAGGGTAAAAACGGGACCCTATTACTAAGACTTAGTTGTCTGTCCGTCTGTCCGTCTGTCTGTCTGTCTCCAGGCTGTATCTCAAGAAACGCTATAGCTAGACTTTTTGAAATGTTCACAGATTGTGTATATCGGTTGCCGCTATAACAACAAATACTAAAAACAAAATAAAATTAATATTTGAGGGCACCTATACAACAAACGTGATTTTGTTTGATATCAATAATGACAACAGGTTGGCACTAAAAATCTTTAAAAGGCTTTAGTTATATGTTTAATTTAATAATTAATAATAATATTTAAACAAAATAAAATGTAAGGCTCCCATACAAAAAACACAATTTTTTGCCAACTTTCGCTCTATAACGGTACGGAACCCATAGTGCGAGAGTGCGACTCGCACTTGGGTGATAATTTTTAATGACGGACCTGAACTATCACGAGTCCAAATCAAAGATTCCCACCAAGCCACAGACGCTCATTTTGCTGATTAACGATATCATGTTTAATCACAGCTCGTAAAATAACATAACACAACACGCAACTATAATAAAACACCTTATGACAATCGTCATAATTACTACACAACACGTTAATTGTATTACAAAATATTATTAGTAAAGGTCAAAGTTCTATTTTACGTTTCTTTTGACCTCAGTTGTTGTAAAAAGTCGTAGCGGGTCGTTGTCCCCCGTAGCCGCGTAGCCGCCTACGCGCTACGCCGTAGCACTACGTAGGGCTTTCATCTCAATCGCTTATCGGAAATCACGTCAGTTTTTACAAGCTTTTATTTATCTTGCAGTCTTTGTTTTTTGTCTCGATAAACGTACGCTTCTTGGAATAAAATTTAGGTTGAATGAGTCTATATTTCTGGAAAATTTTAGTCAATAATAACGAAATTTTGTCACACATTTTTATGGTTGTATGCACAAGAAAGCTTTTAGTGTAGGGTTAGTAGGTCATGTATCTATTGAATGTAAATAATAACGGAAACTTAATGGAAGCATTAGCTGTCTGTGTGCAGGTCGCGCGTAATTATACCACGTCATTATGGCCCCATTATTCATATCCAGTGCTCTGTGGACTCGCGAGGATTGCGTAATAATTGTTACACGAGTACATTTCACTTGAACCCCCCCCCAACAAATGGGTCACGAAAAATACAAATTTTAAATTGCGCCGTAGTTGCGTAATTAATGATACAACTTGTTAAATATTTCAACCGCTCATGAAATATTTATCGAGGCCCTTTGTAGAGCAGTAAAAGATTTGTATTAAAAGAAAATACCTAACAATATTTCTATTCTTCTTTGTCCCTAGCACAACAAAAAACCCAATTACATAAATATTCAATCAACTCTTTTGTTAATTCGGTCGTGCTCATTGATTACGACGCGTGGAGCGGCTCCGGAATATTGAGCAAGTGGCCCGGAGCTGCTGCGGGAGAGGGACGGAGGATGGTGGACGGTTCGGGCGGGAGGGGGATGGAGATACGTCTCAAGACTGCGAATCAATAAAGTCCAGTGAGTGCAGTGGATGTGGGTCAGGGTGCACCGCGCCGACAGTTATTGCCCGAGGTTCGGCGCCGGCGAGTGCTTGCCGAGGGTAAACATGCTGGAGAGTACACTGTATGCTTTACACCACTAAGCCTTATTGTCACTTATTAGGTGCTATTATACAATAACATTAAAAACTAAACAACTAAACTATTACAACAACTTTATAATTTTGTACAATATTATATAACTAATTAGCTGTAACGATATTCTATTTATAATAATTATTTATTAAGTTTTTGCGATAAGTGTGTAATATTAATTGGACATTTTTTCATTTTTTCACGCACATTTGTACACTGTACAGTGTACACTCTACACCTCTAATCATTATTGTCACTTATTAGGTGCTATTATCAAATATTATATTTTATTTAGAAAATTGAATAATAATCAGACTTTTTATCTCATTTTTGAAGTATCGTGCATTGATCATTTGCGTCACCAATATCTGTTTTCCTTGAAGTATTTCCTGGTGATTAAGGGTATCTAAATATTAAGTTTTTACTAACACCAACTAAATTTTTAGGGCTAAGAGACTAAGGTGTGACTTACGTTTTAAACATTTTTGTCTAAAGAGAATTAATACGACGCTAAAAAAGGACGCATTAGGTGCGCTTAGTCAAAGGAGCATAAGTCTCTTTCTCTACTGGAGGGCTTCCTCAATCATTTTTTGATTATGGAATGTTTGAAAACATTTGATTTTCAATCACGCACGTGGCATACAGTAGGTTAATCAGCGCTGAATACGCGACGTAAACATATTCTATTTCGGTCGCCGGTTACGTGATACGCCGTATTTTCAACACGTTTCAACGAAACTTCTACATTCATTATAATATAAAAATACATAATATTATTATGTAACAAAAATACAAAATATTCGGTAAAGAAGCAATGAAAATTAAGGAGTTGTTTTTTTTAAATCATTACTTCTCTTTAGATTTTACTTTGGGTTTGGTGTGCGTATAAATAATAACATACTTAAGCATATAAAATATAATTATTGCATCTTTCATATTCTAATAACTTAACAAGAGCAAACCGAGTCATTAAAAATTAACAATTGTATCGTATATTAAGATGGCTGTTATATTCGTGATGAGAACTGTGTCAGAGATTTCTTGTCACCAGCAGCTGGTGTTTGCAATTTGCTGATGGCTACATTAAGGTCGGGAGATGCAGCCTCCCCGCCCGCCCTGGCCCCGCCCTGCGATTTTGGCGGTGCGCCTTGCAGCCACTAGCGCAGAGGTTCCCAAACTTTCCACTCAGGGAGTACTTTTATTTTTTCTTGTTAACAAGGAGCACTTCATACTGGGGCCTGTTAGGCATAATAAAAATAAACTGTAATAATAATTTATCTTAAACTTAAATAAAAACTTTAAAGGTGATCACACAAAAAGAAAACTTTGGTATTTAAGTATTAATGTTATTTCTGAGCTTACATTTTCTTCACGAGGCCAGCTATCCTAGGAATAATGCTGTTGATTGAGTAATCAATCATTCGCGGACCATATTTTGACTTCTGCGGCCCACAATTTGGGAACCTTTGCACTAACGGGAAGTAATATTACTCCTTCCGTTATGTACTCTTTAAAATATTATTAAGGCTTACATGTGACTTGCAGTTTCTCGAAGTCATACTCAAAGTTATTACTGTTTGAACTTATCTCCATATCGTCGGTAAACATTCCTTTCTTTGCATAGTAAGCTAATCTCAAATTAGCTTACTATGCAAAGATAGGAATGATTCGTCTATGATAATATATTACTTTCAACTTAGGTTTATGATTCGTCTAGTATTCGCATCGACGAATACTATATCAATGCTTATAATTATAGGCTTTGCTTTCAACCTAGGCAATAAAAAGTTCTGATAATCAAAAACATTTTGGAAAAAAAGCAGAAATAGTATAATGGTTATCCAATGGATAATATACTAACCCTCTTACTAATAAAAAGTTACACAGCGTGTATAGAGGGTGCATAAGATTTTTTCTACTAATAATCATTTTGACGACCTCTGTGGCTCAATTGGTTGAGTGTGTGGCAGCACATGCCGGGGGTCTCGGGATCGAATCCCGCCGACGGAACAAAAAGTTTTCAATGTTCCCGGGTCTGGATGTGTATTAAATATGTGTATGATATAATAAAAATCTTAAATATATGTATAGTATAAAAGTATTAAATATATTTCCGTTGTCCGGTACCTGTAACACAAGTCCTTCAGGTACTTAGCACGGGGCCAGACTGACGTGGTGTGAAGCATCCATAGATATTATTATTATTATTATTATCATTTTTTGACATAAGAGGACTGTATAACGATGCTGTCATTTCCATACTAATTTCTCTGTATATACTCTGTGTAACGTGTGTGTAACTTAAAAACTCCTGTTTCACATGTTGAACGCATGTTTAAGAAGTTTTTACTAGTAAGAGGGTAATATTATAAATTTGAAAGTACTTCTGTCTGTTACCTCTTCATGCCCAAACTGCTGAACCAAATATCAGCAAAATTTGGTATGGGGACAGTTGGAGTCCCGGGAAAGTACATAGGATACTTTTTATCCCGGAAAAATGAACGGTTCCCGCGCGATAAACCAATTTTAGTGCAACGGAGTTGCGGGCGTGATCCAGTCTAGTATCATGGAATTAGATTTATATGTATTTTCCGTGTTTGCTTAATGTTATTATACAGTAACAATATGTGAAATTGATCTGTTGTAATTACGTTCTAATTACATGACTGATTTTAATTTGTGGTTAGTACTATCAGAGAAGTTGATTCCTAGGCAAATGGGGGACCTACGTATTTTAGTCGCGTTATGTCAAACCCAGCCGACAGATCACAAATAACATTGAATTGACATGATCCAACCAAATGACGTTGGTCTGTCAACTGCCTAGGAATCAATTTCCTCGATGGTACAATAGTATTATATCTACATATTTAACAGACTTGTAAACTTGTTAACTTTAATATTAGCCATTACAATGTGGTAAAAAATAGATAAACTCCTGTCAAGAAATTTTAGAACTTGGCACAAAACTCAGGCGGTCAAGTTTGAGAACTTGGCATTAGTAAATAGTTCGATTCATTACGGGTATTAGAAACATCCACATAACAAAAGCTCATCATTTTATGATTTACCGTGGCACGGTATGCCACGGCACGGTAGTCACACGTGGACGTCTCAGGTTTTTGTAATGCGACGGAAAAAACACGTCGCACCGGGGAACGGCAAAATATAAAAGCGACTATCAACAGTCCCGGAGAACAATCGAGGCGCACCATCACGATAAAGAATAAACACCTTTTCCCTGCATTAATAAAACATCGATTAATGTTTAGAATTTGTCGGCGTGTTTTTGTCGCCATAATGAAACATTGTTTGGAAAGGGGAGGAAGTTAAGGTGCGCTTCTGCTTACGCAGGTGTGGGTGGAGCGGTGCAGACGAGCGACCGACGACTGGCTACCACTACACAATAGTTTTAGTCGACTACACCGAACTTTCCTGCCTGTTGCGTTGAAATGTCATATGTACGGCAATTAAGTATCCACTGGTAGCGGTCGTCGGTGGCCCGTTTGCACTGAACCTAAAAATATATAGGTGTGGGTGTAAAAATATTATGATTTATTACTCAATCGGTGCGCCGTGGGAGAATTTCACCTGAATTTTAAACACATTCCCGTATTTAGGTTAAGGAATTTGAACAACGCTCTAGCGCGTCCGTAAAAGCCTTTGATGCAAGTATAATATAATTATTACACTAATATTTTAAGTAACGTTCAACTATTTTAAAACATTTCGTTATTATCTAATTTATATTTTAATGTAGCATTCAAGAAATGAATGCAATACTTTGAGCATGGAGTGAGTGAGAACAAAGCCAAACATGCACTGGGAAATAAAAGTTGTGTCCTATAAAAAATGTCTGTCAATAAGGTTATTTGATTTAGATTAAATTTGTAATTAGGAAAAGTAAATAAATTTCTTTCACAGAAAAATAGTGATTACCGAATAAACGATACATTACGTGAAGAAGTTACAGGCAATAGTCAGTACAACATTAAGGAAGTAATCTGTACAAGTATGTGGAGTACAGATTGAACACGCCCGAGTCCGGAGGAAGGACAGATCACAAAACATTCCGATCGCTCCGACCCGAATTAGTCCCGGCGCCAATGACACCCCTCATTACTACTCACAAAAACGGACATCAATATTGATAGCTGTTATATGTATACACAAGCTAACTCGACAAATTTTGTTTTGCCGCATTATCGTTTTTATCGGGGGTTGGTGGTATAAGGGTGACAAAAGAGAATTTAGAATTATTGTATAAACTTATTTATGCTGAATCATAAAAACTAAAAACGAAAGTTGTTGTCCTAAAAAAATGGTGGACCACATTTTAAATTTAGAGGTATGACAAATAGATGTTGATCGCAAGAGGAGTAACGTATTAGTTATTACCAACTTCGAAGACTGAGTTCAAAGGATAATGGAAAAAGTTTAATACAATGTCACGTACGAATTGAGAGCAGAAAGTATACTAAATGTGAATATGCTTTTGTTTCATGTATTAAATATATCTTAGGTCAGTTCAAATAATAGGGTGACGAGGCGATGCGATGCATTTTTAATGAGCCATTCAAAATTGGAATAGGCTGCGCAATCCCGCGGGCGGCAAGTCTGTTAATTTACTGTGTATCTTCTTGGGTAATAATTTCAGTTTTTAATGGCTCGCTAAAAAAGCAACGTATCGCCTCGTCACTTTCCAGTGTTAACTACTGTCATTTATGATCATCACATATTTTGATGTGATGAATGTGATTTATCATCACATTGGATGGGCTCTTCCTTGGTTCCTTCATATTGCCTTAAACGGTAGGATTGATGTAGTTGTTAATTTAATTTATTGGGAGTGCCTCCGCTGCCGGCGCCGGCTACCAAAAATATCACTGTTGGGAACCGGCGGTAAGTATACTGCCGGCAGCCGAGATTTAAAACAACGGCTGCCGGCGCCGGCACTCAAAATGGGAACCGGTGACAATGCTTAAAACGCTGGGTTCCAGTGCCGGCAAAAAAAATATTGAAAAAGAAACATAACCTCAAAAAATGTTTAAAAGCAGGTGCCAACAAAAAAATAGTATTAGATTATATTCAACAACAAACTGGATGCAAAATCACTGTAAAATAATTGATTAATTTAACAAGGAGGACTGAAAAATTAATTTAAAAAAGCATGTAACTTCAGTAGTTCTTATTAAAAATGCTTTTCCAAGTCAATTCATGATTTTTTTAGGGTTCGATGCTCAAAGGGTACAACGGGAACCTATTACTAAGACCTCAATGTCTGTCCGTCTGTCTGTCTGTCTCCAGGATGTATCTCAAGAACGGTAATAGCTAGAGAGTTGAATTTTTCACAGATGATGTATTTCTGTTTTCGCTAAAACAACAAATACTAAAAACAAAATAAATTAAATACTAAAGACCCATACAACAAACGTGATTTTTTTGCCATTTTTTGCTTGATATCAATAATGGCAACAGGTAGGTACTTGAAATGTTTATAAAATACACAGTCATATTTATATTTTAATAATTAATAATAAAATTGAAATAAATTATTAAGGGGGGCTCCCATACCAAAAAACACATTTTTTTGCCTATTTTGCTCTATAATGGTACGGAACCCTTGGTGCGCGAGTCAAACTCGCACTTGGCCGATTATTATTATTAAATTCCTATTCTATGTTGTATTTAATGTAAGTTATATGGCCAGTGTCGGTAGCCAATTCAGAAACCAGCACCTATCTTTGTGGTATCCTTGTCGGCAACCGGCGCCAGCAGCGGAGGCACTCCCTAATTTATTTATTACTATTCATAAGATTTACTACGTTCCACGTTACGTAGGACGTAGAAATAAGCCGATTTACCTGAAATTTCAAAGGTTTTACTATTTAAAAGCACCATCGAGCATCGCAAACCCCCTGAACTCCGCGCAAAACTTCTTTGAGAATTGTCAAATTTGCATTAAATCCGAACTTCGGTAACAGCCGTCTCGGATTAGTTTAAAATTCAGAAGAATTCCAATATCAGGTACGGGGGTGAGGTGGGGGCTGGCGGTGTGGGGGGAGGGGGTGGTCATCGTCGCCGATATGTTAATGCAGGCGGGGATTACCCGTATCGGTTGTAACTGTGACAGTTAAACTGTCTCTAGTATCTGATTTTGGATATTGAAGCTACATTAGGTACACAGTGTGATAATACTTATTATGGTCGCATAAAAAGAGTATTTTTAATGTACCTTCAATAAAAAATAAATTTTTGAATTGACGGAATGCCCATTTGGAGTGACTTTCCCAATGCAAAACAAAGCTGGCTGAATTCTATCCAAACGGACAAAGTGTTCTTATTGTTTTGGAGTGCTGACCTGCTATTTGGATGTACTGTCAATGCACATCCACAGATCGTAGAACACATTACTTAATTTAGCGCATCTTAAACTTGTATTTTTAAACATCTTCAAACTTAAACCATATCTTATTAAAATTCTTATTTCAATCTCGAACAAAATATTTTCATTGAAACATCAAGTTTCATAAAAAGATGTTTTTATGTAAAAGGATAATCTCGTTTCCGAGATAACGAGACTTTGAAGGAGTTTTGTAGCCAACGATTTATTCCGTGAACAAAACAAAGAGATCGCGAGCCTCTTCCGAGAATAGATGAATAATGCACCCGTTTGACTTGACACATTGACTCAGCGTATGTCAAAATTCGCCCACAATTCACAAATGTAATTCATATAATTAACTAGCTGTGCCCCGCGGTGTTACCCGCGGTTTAAGTGATATATAATAAAAGACTATGAAAAGTACCAATAATAGGGTCAAAACGGGACGATACATGGTTCTATAATGGTTTATGGTAGTGATGATGATGATGATGAATGTAATTTGCATAGTAGCATATGCTTTCCGTTCTTAAAACAACGTCGAAACTCCCAAACTTGTATCTATAAAGAGTCAGGAGTTCCCTCAGCACCTCCCGAACCATGGTATACCTTGGTGCAAAATCTTGCTTGTTGGTAGCATATGCGTAGAATACTGCTCACGAAACCGAAGTCACCACATGTTTCCATATAAATTTTGGAGTTCCCTCGATTTCTTATGGATCCCTTCATCAGGTCACCACTTTTATGAATATGGTACCTGATTGGGATGGTAACCTATACACCAAAAGAAAAATTTTGAAAATCGGTTCACAAACGGCGGAGTAATCGTTGAACATAAAAAACGAACATACCACCTCCTCCATTTTGAAAGTCGGTTAAAATTGTGCCTATGTGTTATTCTGATGTATAAGCTATAATATTATTGTAAAGTTTCGTTAAAATCCGTTGAGTAGTTTTTGCGTGAAAGAGTAACAAACATCCATACATCCATACATACATACATACATACATACATCCAAACTTTCGCCTTTATAATATTAGTAGGATAGGGAATATTACACAAAGGTCGGAGCAGTGGGCGCTACTAGCATATACAGTAAATAATCCGACCAAAATTCGATTGCAGTACTATCTCGTTTTAAACTTTGAACGTTATACAGCTTCTTTTCAAATGATTTGTAACAAAAAATTGTATTAAAAATAACGCACGGTACTGTTTATTGTTATTATTACTTTAATTTCCGCTAAAACGTGAAAAAAATATGCTTTGACATACATAACATACATTCCAGCTCTCAACTTTATCTGTGCCTAATGGTACGGGAGATAGCAACGTTTGAAAAAAAAGTATTTCAGGTCGGCTGATTTTGTAATATGTCGTCATTCTTGCTCTTCTGGTTACAGTCTGGGCGGTCTGGCTGCCGGTAGTAGTTGCGTTCATTAGTGCGCAACCTTTTTGTCTAGGTTATAATCCTGGATTTTAAAAAATCATTTTAGTATACATACTGTATACTTAAATGATTTTAAGTGATTTTAAATGATTTTAAAATTATTTTAGTGAGCAAGGAGTGCTTAACACAAACGTAATAATCACGACAATAATAATAATAATTGTTAAAGCCTGGCCTTTAACATGACAAAAGCCAGAAGCGAGAGATTGCCACTTCTTTGTATCAGGCGCTCCTTATATTTATAGCATCACCTGGATAAATGAAATGCGCACTAATGAACGCAACCACTACCGACAGCCAGACCGCCCGAATTCTAGCTAGAAGAGCAAGAATGACGACATATGATTTGATGTTGGGTATGTTACATTTAAGTTTTAACTCATTATACAGTAGTGGAAACTTTTAAATGGCATATCGATGTGTAATATATATCTTACTGGAGTTGTAAATAGCTGTAAGTTTTCCTAAGAAAATAAAATAAAATAAAATAAAATAAAATATATCACAAAATCAGCCGACCTGAAATACTTTCTCGAAAACGTTGCTACCTCCTATACTTTATTTTACATTTTTCCGTACGCAAGATTTCTTGTGTATTGTTATTTAATTAATTATATTATTGTTAATGAAACAAAATAATATTGTTAATGTATTATTGTAAATGAACACTAAGATGTGAGTAACCGAACCGTACGACTCTACTAACGTAATTACATTACTTTAATCTTGTTTTTCGTTTAGCTAATGAGTTACATTTCGTTAATTGTTAATACAATCCTATTAGTTTCTTGTGTTCGTTACTAAATACTTTTGTTAAAATTGTTGTTTTGTTTTTTTAGACTAGTATTTTTAGTTAACAGTTAAAATGAAATTGCAATTTAGCTATTTATAGATCACTGCTATTTTAAGGCTTCTTTGCTTGACTGGAATTAGAGAAATCCAATTAGAAAACGTCTTATGTAGAGTACACGTTACTTATAGAAATTTCAAGAAAAGAATATTGTGCCAACTCACACTACGAAACTGTAATTTTTATTTCTAATGTAAGTTTAACAAAAACATAACATTTCAATCCCCATATTAGGCGCTATAGAGGAATTGATAAGAATACAAAATATGAATGCGGCTTAAAAAATTATAAATAATAGCTGAAAATTAAATTAAAACTGAATGTTAATATTAAAATACAAAGCAACGTAAAACAGGAACTTCTTTGCACCAAATATGCATTTAGTACTATTTCTTTCTTAAATTCTATTCTAAGCAACATTAAGCTTGCCGAACAAAATTGTGCCTTAAAAAATGGGTGTTTAAGTCCACATTTGATTTCGACAATATGCGTAATCAGTGCTAAAGTTTGGTGGGAACAGATTTCCGATCCCCGTATAGTTTACCGCGGGATTACACTCGGTCTGTAACGGGATAGGGGGTGTTAAGTAATTACCACGGAACACTGATATTCGACCGTCAACTTAATCTTAATGGTGAGACCGCACTAGGCGACCCTGCGTTGCAGCGAAGCGACGCGACACTTGATGTTCCATATGACTGACATTTTGTGTCGCGTAGCTCCACTGCCGCCTATTGCGACTTAAGGTGGCCTTCGAATCTGGTCCTCGCGGCAAATGACCGCGACTTCAAATAAAATACCACTTTATGACATCTAGGCACTTCACAATCAGCGGCGGCATGGGTCGCTAGACCAATGTCAGTAGAAAATGAAACCTAGTTCCTAGTTCATAAAGTGGAATTTTGTATGAATTTTTGTCGGTCGTGTTCGCTTGCCGCGAGGATAGGAAAGTCCACTGCCGCGTGTTGCGGCTTAGCTCATACGATTTCATACAAAGAGTATTTGGCCGCGACGTGCCGTGCCGCTCAGCTGTAGCGCGATGTAGTCTAGTACGGTTTTACTTTAACAATCCATTACGTACCATGACTGCGTTGATCTTGAAATCCATGTGGTTCTTGACTTCGGAGGCTAACTCCCGGACTAGCAGCAGCCCGTCCTTCCGGACCACTTCTACGTTGTACTCGTGGTATTTCTGAAACAGAATGGGAGTTTTAATAGGAAGTTTTTATTTCTAATGACACGTAAGATTCTGTAGGACTTAAGAGCTGAGCATTTTTGCACGACAAAAAGCCTATGGCCTTCAGCGTTTACTACAAAATCTAATATATTATATTAATGTGATGTCTAGATTAAGGAAAAAAGATATTAATTTTATTCATTAGATTTCCAAAAAAAATTCTAACAATTTTATCACCAGCATTACAACGAATACAGAATACGTAAATAACCTTAGGAACATTTGAAATTAGTTTAATTCTCACCGAGACTTATTACCGCATTACATTTATTGTGGAAATACATTTCAAAGCAATTGCTATTCTACCCGCGAAATTGCCATGGCGGTGTCCTGTCAAATTTAAAAATGGAACAAGTCCGGAATTCGGCGATGTTGGCTGCCAAATTATTGTTATTCTGCATAAGCGACGGCCCGGCCCGCTCCCTTGTACAATGTTATTGAATTTTCAATACTCCTATCTCGGTCCTATAATAGCTGTATTGAACGAGTTCGAGTGTTGTAAAACTATTTAATTAAGTAAAATAATGATCGTGTAGTAAAAATTTCTGTCTTAAATGTTGACAAGGCTTTGCCTCTATAAGTTATGGATTCTCGTTTACCCCATTGTGCTAGATCAGGGCTTCCTAAACTGTGCGTTTTTTTTGTTGCGACACCCCGGGGCGTCGCAACATTGTCCCAGGGGCGTCGCATGTCAACACAACCAAATCGAGTAAACGCCTCGCCCATTATGTCTTTAATACATTGATACATCCCGGGCAGTCTAAATCCCCGGTTTCAGAAGCTATGCTCAGAAAAGCAAGCGCATCCTTCACATTAGCCAGCCTTGCTGGTTTTAATATCTTTCATAATATATTTTTTTTAATTTTTATGCTTGTGTGTTGATTTGGTCATTATTTAATGGTCAATATAAATGATATAAATGTCCAAATAATGTTTTATGATAACCTATGTTGGGTAGGCTAGTTCTAAAATTAGAAAGTATTTTTGGGGGCTGGGTTGAGGGGCGTCATAAAGAACTGGCAAAGTCCCAAGGGCGTCACAGTACAAATAAGTTTGGGAAGCCCTGTGCTAGATAGTCCAGTAGGGTTTAAGTCCCTAAGGTGGAATTTTAATGAATATATTATCGTGTACGAGTAACGGCCTCCTAAAAGATATATTGCCACTTAAGTGTAGTTAATACCAGGGCCTCCGCTGTACCAACGTAGTATAAAAATTGTATTTTAAATTACAGTGAAATGGGATGAACCAAACGTGAAAAACTCTTACATATATAACGCATTAATTTGAACGAGGACATTCTGCAAATCATTGAAATATTACAATTAAATAGCTCGAAATGGTCATAAATATAATGAACATAGACGTAGAATTTTTAATTAACTAGATATCAGAAACGGTAGTTGTAGCGCGACCCCGGAGACGGCGCCGGTCGACAAGGAGGACCAATTTCAATTAAGGCAGTCAATTTAATTCCTTTGTACGGACGTATGGCCGCTCACAATATATTGTCTGATTCTAATTGCTATGGGGAACCACTAAATCTCAACGTCCTTATGGCGATTCTGTACGAAGAAGTATACTGCTGCGCTCGAGATGAAGGCATGAATTTTAAAAGCTATAATATGCCTCAGTTTTAAAAAGGTGATGTTTAAGTCACCTCCTGAACGAATCAATGAAGATGCGCCTCATACGACGACGTAACTTTTTGTGTATTAGCAGGGATATAATTGATTTGTAGAAAAATACGGACTAGGTAAATTGGTTGGGTTATGTCAATTCATTCAAGTCCAACTGACAGATTATTATTGTAAATTTGTCTTTCAATAATATCATAAAATGATAATGATATTTGATATTCCAGAACGTTATGATGACGTAGTTGGGTGCTAACCCCTCTGATCCAACATTACAATTAATTAATATCGTTTCCGTAACCGAATATAATCGTAGTGGTCAGCGGCGGCCGCAGGCATCTTCAATATCGTCCTGCCCACCGCCGCGACTCATACTGCCGTAATTAAAACGGATTCGCTTATGTATTGTATTGTTTTTATAACCTGAAATAGATGTTAAAAGGATCTGATTTACAATGCGACTCAGATTCGACAACTTTTATGAACGACTGCTACTACTAGCGTCTAGCAGTGCCTATGCGCGTCGTGCTTAGCGTTGACTGACAACAACGTGAAGTTTCCGAATCTGAGCAAATTACTTGTCACCCGCAGGAATACGAGCTGGAAACAAATTATCGGACGCGTCCGTAAGCCGCGGCTGATGGATGCGGCTTAACAATGTGCACGGTTCATACGGGGACGTCCGCGGATGCAGAAAGGTTTGTAGGAAGATGAGTCTTCGGATGTCTGGCCAGTCATTTCAGAAAACCGTCCGCCGTCCGCGGATGCGTCCCCGCGCCCCGTTCATAACGTCCGCGGATGCAAAAACATCCCGCTAGCCAGATTCTTTTCGGACGTCCGAACGCTCAAGGTCGCGTCCGCGACTTATGTCAGACAATATGCACAGTTTAGTGTATTTTGTATTAACCAGATAGAAACAAGCCGCATCCGAGGAAAACGTCCAAGGACAACGTCCGATAATTTGTTCCCAAACTGTTGCGGATACTTATGGAAGACACACACACATTCGGAAGTAACGCCGGCTCGTACCGAAAATCAGACCTATCGCCGCCATTTTGCAAAATATCACTTATGAAACTTTAAAGAGATTTTAGAAGTTTTACACTATAAAAGTTAATACAAAAAAGAATAAAACAATTCAAGTCATATCTTGGCCTCTTCTCTAAAGTTGGTCTCAATTTTGGAGTCAAAAATTACTATTGCTATAAATATTATGACATATGATATTATAAAGTTTTAATTCCAAAGTCGGAAAACTGGACTCCATGTCTAAAGACACAACGGCCTCTTAGCACTATCTCTATAAGTCCCTATTGTGAGAAGAATTCTTTTAAATAGGAATTTCAGGAAAGGGCAAAAGGTAAATTAAATGTAACTCAATAAAATGTTACGATTGTGACAGCCAGAATGGCGTTTGATGTTTGATTTGTTCGTGAATCGTGGGGAAAAAATGCCGTCAGGCACATTGTGTAATTTGATTTTTGAAAAAAATGCTAAATAATGAATCTGTACCTCTCCGTTTTTCGGGACTTATGAACATAAATTATTTATTAGATATTACGGTTTGCTGTAATCAAGTAGACTAATTCTCATGTCTCGACTTCAGTCAGTCGTCACAAAATTGTAGGTAACCCGTTTTCATAGAGACATGGTCATTTTTTTATTTGCATAAACAAAGAAACGAGATCTCATAGTACCAACAAGTAGAAAAAATCCTTAAAAACTTTAACACAATAATATAAATACGGAGAATTTTATTAAGATTTTTTGTGGGCAAATGGAGTTCCCTTGTGGGACGCCGGGCGCTGAGTGGAAAGCGCTGTCGCACGGCCGGCCGGGGTTATGACACAGCGCTTCCTGGCTTCATTATTTAACATTTCCTTTAAAGGTTATTTCGAAAGCAATTACTTTAATTCTCTCGTTAAATATTACCCTAAAAACTTAGGCTGGCTGTAGGTATGTCAAAAGTTTTACGAATAAACTTTATTTCCTATACTAATTATCTCCTGAAAAGTTTTTATCAAGATAGTTTCAAAAGGTATTCAATTAAAGAAAATCATGTTTTATTATAATTTACAACCATTCATTTTGTGGCACCTATAATTATAATTAATTAAATATGGTGTTGTATGGTAATATGTTCCCATCAATTAGCTCAAAATTACAAACACCTTTTCAAGACCAAAATAAGCCAAATCGGCACAATTAATGTTCTCAAATTTTGTTAGACGAGCTACAATTCAACTTCATATACCTATTTAAGATAAAATTTTCAATGCACTTACCTGGAAAAAGTCGGTTGAAAGTTAATTTGTAAATGGAGTTGGACAGGCGAGTTAAGAGTTAGTGTGTATTGACACGAGTCAGCTGCACCCACCTCTTAATGTGAGGCCACACTGAGCGCCGCAGAGGAGCAACGAGACGAGACGAGACGAAACGAGACGATCCACGTGGCACGCGACTGCGACCGACAAAAATTCAAATAAAATTACACTTTATAATTTAGGCTATACGTTTCATTTTTCTCTATGCCAAAGCAGCAGCGGCATTCGTTGCTGGACCAATGTTGGTATAAAATACAATCTATGGCCTAGTTCATAAAGTATTTTATTTGAATTTTTGTCGAGATGATAAGAAAATCACCTTTAATCGCACAGCGTCAGTGCTATGGAAATAGAAGTGTCGCGTCGCTCCGCTGCAGCGTATCACCTAGTGTGGCCTTGCCTTTAACGTGACATTTACGTTATCTAATAAGAGTAGGGGTCGAGAGGGTGGCGCAACTCTTACATAATACCTATAATAAAATACGAGCATTTGTGATTTAATAAATTTGACCTTTGGCAGCTCTCGCAAAAACTACTGACGGTATTTAAGAATGCGCCAAAATGGGCTTCATTTATGATATAAATATAATACCTAGTATTGCCACATATTCCATGAAAACGAAGGTTAAGTACACCTTCGTTTTCGCTGAAAAATTAAATTATATAAATCGCAACATTTTAAACAATTTTTCACTTTTAATAAGTTTTGTGTACATTTAATTAGAAGTTAGAGTAAAGACGAGTCTAACATAAATAATAACGATTACAGAACTGTATTCTTTATTCCATTTAGAAACAAATATAATTATCGTTTGAACACAAACGCGGAAGTAGGTGTTCGTAACGTACGTTTGATCTCCGCGAGTTTCTGTTCCCGCTCTACAAACTTTCCCACCCCGATACTTTACTGCGGGTTTCATACTGTCAAGAGTTACTTTGATTAAAATATCAATGTATTGACCCTATATAGCAGTAAGTTTTGATATAATTGTTGCCTATGAAGTAAGCAATGCTTATCGTCTTTTCAACATTAGGCTATTATTGTTCTCAAAAATGCACAAAATTATCATATAAATTTAAAATATTGTATTTTAATTACAAATACCTCAATAAATCGTTCAAGTAACAATAATGAATTAAAATATATATGACGGTAGTCATATTTATTTTATAAATTTTTACTAAAATGAAAAAATCAAGATAGGAGGTATTTAATGAAATCGAAGTGGGCAAATATTCTTCAGTTCCACTACCCTTCTGAAGTTAATCTTTTGAAATGGCAGTGTTTTGTCCGTCTATCGGATGTGCGGAAGTCGGCCGAGTTTAACCTAATTTCACTATGTTCCTCAATAGAAGCCTATACAGGTTTAGGTCATCTTTCACAAAAGTGGAGCGCCCATTGTCAAGATATCTGGCTTAAACACTTCAATGTTACGTCATTTGTTTTTCCACTGTATCGCTTGGCTTACGATATTTTGTAGTAATAGGTACAGCAGTAGCAGCTGTATATTATAAAGTCCCCCTTATCGATTTCGATAACGACGACCCCAGAAATTAAGGATTGTTTCTTAACTGGTAACAAGATGGTAACTCAGGTAACTACTTAAATATACCAGTACAACGCCTTGATGATTAAATAAGCTGCGGTAAAAAATCTAACGAGTAGACCGATCTATTATAATTTTTATTGTAAATTATAAGTCTAGCCTTTTCGCCAACGTGAAGTACTATTCCTGGCATACAAATATTAATCATCTATTTGATCCCATAGAGTTTAAGTTATGAACAAGCCATTATTATACATTTCTTAATTAAAAGAAGCATAGCTAAAGAGTTTAGCATATGCGTTGGTCTATCAGCTTTGCCCTTAGACAAAATATGATTGCATTATTATACTTCGATATCACGCCCCTTCCTCCTTCCGTCAAAAGTCGAAAGCACAAACTAACGTAATATAAATCACAAAGTCAATACAATATATAAAATATAATGTGCACTCGGAGGTACACGGTGTGTTATTGAATAAGTTGAGATGGCGAAGTTTGCCGGCAACATTATATTACTTTCCGAACTGCGATCTCGCACTGAATAGCGATTGATATATTCCACCCGCGAGAATAATGTGGGTTTGTTTCGTTCAAATATGCACATTCCTTTAAAGTTTTAGATCTCACTGATGGAACTGAAACCGCCTCGGAATAGTTTAAAGTCGGCGCCAACGCTTTGGTCTCTTATTTGCTGAATTTTCAACGGTTTATATTCCTAAGATTTGGGAAAGCTAATATTTCTTTGAAGAAACTAAAGACGGTTTCATAATCGAACTCTAAATTAGATAATATTGATAATATTTCGATCTTCAAGTCACACAGTGGTAAGAAACTGCGCAAAACGGCGACAATGTGGCACAAATCGTGTCGGTGGCCAAGATCCACTTTGGGTCGCTGAACCATCGTAGCAAGTAAGTAATATTTCGAAAATCATTTTTTTCTAAATTAAAACATAATAATGCAAAGTAACCCAGACCATCATACTTCATAAAATTAGAGTGCACTGACCAGAATGGACATTTATTGTCGTAGAACTATCATCGATGGCGCGAATATTTCTACATCGGGCGCGCTATATCACGAGTAATGTATTATCTCCGCACAGAATGCCGGGTCGGGTATAAATCAAAATCCCATCAAAGTTCGTTCTTGTTCAATTTCCGGACAATTTTCATTACTGACGCAAAGATTCGAGCGTCAATTCCGGGGCTCGGTATATTGAAGTCTCTTCTGCGACATCTAAGCGATTAAACACGGCCTGTGGGCTGTGGCAGGCTCACCACACAATGTATTTTCCGCAATTTGACGACTCACTTATTTCGTGATTCTAAACAAAGGTTTTGTGTGAATACATTTATTACTTTAGGTATGCAGCTTTTAGACAATGTACAAAATATTAATTCCGATAATATTTTATTGTAATTCTATTTTCCAGATCTATACTGCCGGATATTTAATTACATGTTAGCACCACTTAAAATGTTAGATGCTAACACGTAAACACAGCATAATATAAACGAGTAACTTGATAAAATTAAAACACTTTGAGTAATGTTTCGATGGTATCTCGGTATAATAAACGCTAAACTTGTAAATGTTAAATATCAAACGCATTCTGATTGGTCAAAACATTAAAAATCAGTTGTTTGATTGACGTATAATTATGAGAATACTATTTCGCTGTTTTATAGGCTCCGAACTAGACCGTAGAAGTATTTATCTTGGACGATAATAAAATAGAAGTGCAGTACGCAAAGTGTATAAACAGTCATTTACGCAATTTTGCGGTTCCTCCTCAACGTATAAAATACTACACAATCCCTTAGATAATAAGCAACCTTCATGTGCTCAGAGGGTGTTATAATTGAAGGGCATTTAACTAGTGATACTGTATCCAGCGGGGAGGCTGTAAGTGGGTCACGGGGGGTATTGGAACGCAGGGGGAGGGGGGGGGGGCGCGAACTTCCACTGTGTTTTTGTACCCCCTCTCCCTCGCGCCGCGCCCCGCTACTACCTCTTACTCTCCAACTGCGGTTACAGTTCGCCACAGATATATTTAAGCGGAATCAACCCGTGGAGTGTGACATGATTCCGTTCAATGAAATTGATTTATAATAATTATTATTATGAAGATGACCCCACCTACGTTATTTGGCGTTACGTCAAGTAAATTTTAATCGTGATCTGTCTGGACTTGACATAACCCGACCAAATTATGAGAATCCACCATCTGCCTATGAAATCATTTTTGTGCTAGTAAATACGGTGATTACATAATATAAGAAGATTTATTAAAAAATGGCAAAACATATTCGTACTAATTACGTTGTCTCATAAGCATCGTAATCCATAATTCTTTTCAATTTTCAATCGATGGATTCGTCCACTTGCGGCGTCCACGGAAACGTGTGTCTGTGGTGTACTTTGAGTGGTTTACTTACGTTCTGTATTTGGTTTATCTTGGTGAAGTGTCGGCCGAACTCCCAGAGATCGACGCCGAATTTCAACGCCCAGTTCTTGACTCTGCGAAAGAGATGTGTTTGGTTATTTCCTTTTCTAATCTCACTTCAAATGACAATGACTTATTAATCATTTAAAAACGTTTTCTGCTACTTCCGGTTTCATAGTGAATTCCTACTTTACTCACACATAATATGTAAATTAATATATAAGTAACTAATGAAGTGACTGAATTTCTGCGTCTCACAAAATTATCTCTTGTAGCTTCACCCTTACTGTCAATAACCGGAGCAACAGAATTACATGCAACAACTAGTTAATTATACTAGATATGCTAGAGCATATATCCTAAACCACTAAAGCATTGCGTTAGTTATTTTATAAATAATTTTCACAGCGTCCCTCCACACTGCGCGAATACCCCGCAGGATAAACTCATAGAAACTTAAAGTTACACAATACACCCATGAAAGCATTAGGTACTTTCATACATTATTTATGTAGATGATTATGTAAAATAAACAAAACCGATTCACTTGAAATATAAAACCGAGTGGATTTCAACAACTTGCATTTTTTATACAATTTTGGTGGAAATTTTTGTTTCCACCAAAATTAGAGATTAGGTGTTTACGGGAAACTGGTACGACAACCACCACCTAGACGAGTTAGCTTGTCACAGAATGAAGTGAATGGCGTATTTTTTATGCTTTAAAATGAATGGTATTTTGTAAAAATAATGTTTTACACACCCTCTTACCCACCAAAATTGGAATTTTCGAGAAAAATAATCTTAAAAAAAAACTACGTGCACTAAAGTTATAACACATTAACTCAATTATAAACAAACCAAAACTCTACCGATATTCAAAATAACAACATGATATTATTGCCACAAGTAGGATAATTTAAGTACACCAAAATTGCATAAAATCGGGGGTTTTGTGATAAAACGGTTTTCTTTCATTTCTGGCTGGAAACTGGTACGGCCCAGCCCACAGCCACCTCCTAAACGGGTAAGCGTGTGGCTGAATGAAGTAAATGGCTTATTTTTTATGCTTAAGGGATCAATGGTATTTTGTAGAAACAACGTTTCGTAAATGACACCAAAAATGGTAAAATCTCCGCGACAGACCTAAACTGTGTCATAAAAACTCAACTACAGAACTTAGTACTATAAAATTCATATATTATCAAGAGTCAACTATATTAAACGACTACATAAAGATGAAAATCCAATCCAGTATTAAGTTTTTTTTTAAATCGGTCTAGATATTGAGTAAAATAGGTCGACGACAAGCCACCAAAATTGGAAATCACCTATTTATGTTTATTATCTTGGAAAATAATAATTATTTTTAAAAATTAACGACGGGACCAAATTATAAGCATTAAGTATGTTTTACTTTTAAAATCAAAAATGAAAACCTTATCTTAAAAAAATAGAATAGTTTTCACCCTTGCCGCGCAAAAAAGCGGTTCGGGAAATCCAATCAACCGTCATTATATTATGTATTGTTTTCCACTGAGTTTTAAATTTTAATAGACTATTGAAATGCTAGTTACTATAAAATCCAATGTAAAAACAAAATAAATTTTAACATATTTAAAGTAACATAATATGGGTGAGGCCGCCAATTTTTGCTGATTTGGCACTAAATTATTGCGTTGGTAGCGTAGATACTTCTACTACAAAAAAAAGTGTCTACGCTACTCTACATATTAAAATGGTAGCGAATTTTTATTTCTACGCTACCGTAGCGTTGACAAAATCAAACTTATCTCCGTAAATAATACACAATGTGGTTTGTAGTATAGTCCCAAACATGGCACTTTTGACTACTCACATGATGCATTGATAGTTTTATATGAAACAGTAATACTTACATTTGTGTCACAAAAACACTTCCTTTGAAAAAACTGTGTACACAGCCCGTTTGAGGTTCAAATGTGAACTGTCGAAAAATAGCGGATATTACGAGATTTTTCATAAAGTACGTAAAAACTCAGCATTGCCACCTCTCTATTTTACCTTCCCTAACACTTAACGATAATAATAAATGGGTATTATTGGTGACATTTAAAAAGTGGGGTAGAATTGATGTTTCTAACGATTCATTTGATTTTAAAAAGTTTATAAAGAAAGTTATCTTAAAATACTATAAAATTTGGTGAGGTAATAGCCATTTATATAAGTATTCATAACATATCCGATTTATCTTCAAATCTGTCATACTTACTGCTACAGCGACAGTTGAAGTGCACCTCTTCCACGATGGATGCCATATTTTAAGCTATTTTCTAACCATTTTTTATGTTTAATTGTAAATATATTTTTAGATTTGAACCAAAATAATTCTAATGCATTCTTGAGTGCTTTATTTTTTTTAGAATCAGTTTTCGAACATAAGATAAACACAATAATTTTTAAAATACCGAGGGCGGAGAAAAATTTTTTACCAAATCAGTAAAAATTGGCGGCCTCACCCATATATCACATCATAGTAAAAAAGTGAAAAAAAGTAACTTAATATATCACACCATAGTAAAAAAGTGAAGAAATTTCCTCTATCTAGAAGATATAAGCGCTAAAATTAAAATGATCTTCGCGAAAAATGTAATTAAGTATGAATTTATCGTGCTTATAAATTGTATATCAATCAATCAATCAAATCAAATCAAAATCGTTTTATTTCTGAATAAATTTAATATAAATGTTTTCAGATAGTCTACATGGTGCCTTATGGCCGATTTACACGGGTGACTAACGGGTCGATTTTAGTCACCCGGCAAGTCACCAGTCGAATCGCCTGTCCAAGTCGAATCGCCACCCCATTTATACGGGTGACTAACGGGTCGATTTTAGTCACCCGGCAAGTCACTCGCTACAGTAGTATTCGCAGCAAGCGATCGCTTGCGACTGAGCGTTTGCACGGTCGATTTTAGTCACCAGCCGCATGCGGCCGCTGGCCGCACGACTTTGGGGCTTGCGACTAGCCGCATGCGGCGTAGTCGAATTGCCATTTACACGGTCGATTTTCGCCGTGCGGCGTAAATCGTGCGGCTTTAGTCACCCGTGTAAATCGAGCATTATACTACCGCGCCGGTTCGGGAACCAACCCGGCGAGAAGAACCGGCGTAAGATTTAATAAACTCGCACGGGGCCCACTTCTTACCAAAAAAGTGGGAAAAATTATTCTTTTTAAAATAAAGTTTACAATTTTGGAACTTAATATTACATACAATGTCAACAAACATAATTGTAAGTATTTATAATAATGTAGAAGTAGCCTTGCAAGAAGTCATCTTTTATCTTTATATCCAAAATCCAAATACTGGTTAACATACACGGTTTATAATACAAAAATACATATTTTTAAATAAAAAATCCTATTATGTATTCCGGTAAAGTATTTAAGGTAGGTAAAATATGGTGTAATAGCACGCGGTGGGCAGAGATCCAAAAATTAATTAAAGTGAATAGAGTAATCGCTCTAGCTTCTTGCGGATTTGAGGAGAGGGGCGCTTACAAAAACTGTTTAATGCCAAGCTCCTGTAATTATAGTGTAAAATATTTTATTATGATAGAAAGGTGAAACACATAATAATTGGTACATTAGTAGCTCATTTCTGTTACTCTAAAGTCATAATATATATTGGCATTCCTAGTATTTTTACACAAAATCTAAAGTGCCAATAATAGGATAACAGAGTATAGTTTGCCGTACAATAATTCATTAATTAAACTATATTTTAATTTTAGCACTTTCAGACATACGGATAAAAGAGAGATATTAATATAATGTGCAATCAACTAAAGAGCTGTGAGAGAAATTTAGGGTCAGTAACAAAAAACCAGACGAAATGAAGCACAACGCGAAAAGGTCTGACAGCGTCAAGATATTTCACTTTTTTAATGCCTTTTGCCTTTATGCAAGAAGAGTGCGTATTCCCTCTTAAAGGACCGGTAACGCACCTGCAACGCGTCTGATGTTGTGAGTGTCCATGGGCGACGGTAGTTGCTTTCCATCAGGTGACCCGTTTGCTCGTTAGCTCCCTAATTTTAAAAAATGCATATCCAAGTCACTCCTTGTTTCGTTTCCCTTGTACTTCCGGCGTTATTATTTACCGCTATAACATTTTCTCGAAAGATTTGAGCAGCAATTTACATATTTACCGCATAATGTTACTTTAAGGTGGCTCGTGCCGTCGATATTCAAATCATCAATCTGGAGCTAAAGCCTTATGAAGCCTGCGATGAACTGTATACGTTCCCGAGAGATATTATACAGTAGATGTAGAAATATACGTAACTAGACGAGCAGAAATTCGTTTATTGGGTCGAAACCGTACATTTTTCCGGGATAAAAAGTATCCTATATCCTTCCCCCGTACTCAAAGTATCTCCGTACCAAATTTCATCAAAATCGATTCAGTGGCTTAAGCGTGAAGAGGTAACAGACAGACAGATAAACACTTTCGCATTTATAATATTAGTATGGATATGGATATAGAGAGATATATGTTATACTTATACAGCTGCAGGTAGAGAGACATACACTTTGTAAAGAGATATACAGCAGATACAGATATACAAGTTGTAACAAAACTAAGTGATAATACTTAAGGGGGTGTACGTGTTTCTTATAGAGAATTCACTGTGAAAGTAGCAGCGCTGAAAGCAAATTTTTTTTTTTCAATTTTGTGTGGGAAAACTCGTGATGCCGGGGCGCTTGCCCATACAAAAGTGAAAAAAAAATTGGTCTTTCAGTGCTGCTACTTTCACAGTGAACTCTCTACAAGGAACACATACACACCCTAAAGTATTATCACTTAGTTTTGTTACACCCTGTATAGTAATTAGATATACGAGTCGGAATTCATTCATTCATTTCATTAAAGAGTTTTTTGGAGGGGTCACGAGATTGGGGCAAGTGCGGCGGCTAATCGCTTACAATCAGGTGTTCGGTTTGCTCGTTTTCTGTTTTTATGTACAATTATTTTGTCATTAAATACTATAATATCTAGAGATAAACGTTATAAACTACTTGACGTAGCCATAAAGCTCCTGAAAACCGTACAACGTAAACCATAATTCAAGGTGATCGAATAAGATGTAATGGTAGATGATTGGGGGTGTAGAGCATTTTTTCAAGTCGACTGCACACCCCCGTTGTCTGAGGTGACACATGGCCAATTTAACATGCCGACACTGCACTCGACATTCACAATACAAATATTATATACAGTAGACCAACTGAGTCGTGTTTTTGTAAGCTAATTCTTGCACAAGTACGCGACGATATGCAACGTTGTTCTGCTCTCTAAAGTTATCTAAAATCACGTATATGTGTGCGTGCGGCCGATGCTACCATATAAAAAGTAATGAGAACTCACTCATGCTGTTATCTTGTGACTGTATATTTTTGTTTTTTACTACGGTTACGATTTTCCAGGTCTAAATATGTTGCGTTAAGTTTATAATTAGTATAATATATTAGAATGCTTACGCACGAATACAAGTTTTTATGGTTTAATTCTCCATGTAAATAATGTGAGGAAAATTATATTCAACGAAATCAGACAACCTTTTAAACCAAGTTGAAAAGAATCATGCACGGAACCCTCTAGAGTCTACATACTTAATTGGGTAATCAATTATGAAATGTGTATAAAAATAGCGTTCATAAATGGGGATTCATTAAAAATTTACACTTTATCGCTCTGGGGTACGACGGTTTCCGATATAGATAATCCTATTTCAGTCCGACGATCTGAATGGACGATGTGGGTCGACCGATATTTTTAACAATTCTAGCTTACGATGTGACTAAAAGGGAACTTTGTTAATTGGAGGATTTATTTATATACTGTATAACTCGTGTAAAATAAGATACGCTATAAAATAATTGTGATAATAGGATATATTACGGCAATATTATCACGCTAGAGGCAGCACCAGCATAGACGGTGAACAAAAAGGTTTGTTCGACAGTTGAATATTGGACATTTCGGTTTTGGTTGCATGTGCTGTATGTGCCAGTAGCGCCCTGTGCTCGAACATTTGCGTAATATTCCCAATAAGGATAAAACAAATTACTTTATCTTAATGCTTTTAAAACACCAAAATTCGCATTTCGCTCGGTAATAGTAATTTTTTCCGGTACAAAACTGTTCCATGCCTTATCCCAAGACACAAACTATCTCCATTCACCATACTCAATTTTATCAATTTTTCCAGAGCCGAACTTAAAAGCTCCTTATCAATCATGAAGAGTCGTATTTTCGTATTTATCTTATAAATATATGAGCCTATTATGTCGATTATAATATTTATTAAAACTACCGTTAACCTAAAAGCGTTGTAAAACATTTTCTAATTACTTCTCTACTGCATAATACGCAAACGCAGGATAAAGATTAATTTAATTTTCGAAATAATTTATTCCGGCTTGGTAAGTCGCGAGAGTACAGCTCAAAGCGAAAGAAACTCTTTGAAATATATTCCTGTATCAATATTGACTACGCTCCACTGAGCAGATATTAAAAACGTACAGAAATGTAAAATATGTTCCCGCGCTCATCCAGAAACGGTCTTACATCGGGAATTTAAACTCTTACAGATACAGAGTGTTAATATTCATAAAATTAAAGTATTTTTTTGGAATGTTTAAAAAAAATATGGTAGATATTTCCTAACAACAGCTATCTCTATATTGCATAATCTAGCTCTAAGAGCCGGCTATAAAGTTCATGCGCCAAAAGTATTAGTATGAACGGTGAAATTCAGGATAATATTATAAATGCGAAAGTCTGTCTGTCAGTCTGTTACCTCTTCACGCCCAAACCGCTGAACCAATTTTGCTGAAATTTGGTATAGAGATACAAAGGACATAGGATACTTTATACCCCGACAAATGTATAGTACCCGCGCGATAAATGAATTTTGGCGCAACGGAGTTGCAGGCGTCATCTAGTGTGATAATAATCTGGTCATAAAAGTTTAATGAAGTCAAATATGGATCGCACTGCTCAAATATATATTTTTGTTTTTTAAATCCATCCTGTATGTAACCTGCAAATGAAGATGATGTAATGAAAATATGCTTTTGTGGTGTTAAGCATCCATAGTTAGGTATCATTGTAATAATACCTAACTATGGATGCTTAACACCACGTCAGTCTGACCCCGTGATAAGTACCTAAAGGACTTGTGTTACAGGTATCAGACAACGGAAATATATTTAATAATTTTATACTATACATATATTTAAGATTTTTATTATATTATAAATATATTTAATACACAACCATGACCCAGGAACATTGAAAACTTTTTGTTCCATCGGCGGGATTCGAACCCGCGACCCCCGGCTTGAGCGCTGACCACGCACTCAACTACTGAGCCACAGAGGTCGTCAATGATGGTAAAGATAAACCTCGTTCAGGAAATGGGCGGAGTGCTTTCTGAACCCAGCCGTGATCCAAAATAACTTGCATCTAAAAAAGTTGAAAATAGATTCAGACTGACAACCGAAGTTGTATTGACACGTGTGCTATGTTGTGGGATGACTTGAATGAAAAGCCTAAACGTGACGTCACTATAATTGTTCACCTACTCTCATTAAGGGTGAGTTCACATTTGAATGTGTCGTGGCGATGTGATGCAATGCATTTTGGAATGAGTCATAAATTTTTTTTAGATTTTGAGCAAGTTGCATTGTGAACATACCTTACATTACACCTACCCAGATGTGCTTGGGCAACCGTATGGTCATTTAAAACAGAATGTCCCAGATAGTATTGTATAAATCGTTCGCAAGGAACATTTACATTTGTTTAACTATTAGGTGATATAGCAAAAAATATGTTTTTTCTTTAATACTTAACTTTCTGATGATGATGTTTATTTCCAAGGATTTACAACGATTATTCACCGCGATATCGGGGAACTTGGGGACAATTTGTGTGTAAAATGAATTCCGTTTGTGCGGGCCACAATGTCCTCATTAGCAATCCGAGTCGTGACCATTGTTTCGCGAAGTTGCCCGCTGCCGGCGCCGTCAACGACACGACTTGGCAACCCCCCCACCGTGCCCCAGCTAGGAGCAATATCCTTCTTGTAACTAGGCGGAAATTTGTAAAATATGATCATTTCATATGATCACACACACACACACACACACACACACACACACACTAGATTTCAAAAATATTTTTATTTTCTGTTTTGTTTTTCACATTCTTGTAATAATTTAAATTAAGCTATCTATACCTATTGTAATTCGTTAATGGTACTAACTGGTTCGAAGGTGGGCGTTGACACTTGTGCCACAGCCCTTATGGGCTACTATAAGTGTCATCGCGGGTAACTGTTTTCGTCTATTTTGTTTGGAAAATAAAATTTCATTTCATTTCATTTGGAAAAATAAAATTTCATTTCATTTCATTTATTGTATTTTTTGGTAATTTAAATTACTTTTAAATGCTTTTTACTTTGTCTAAGTACGCCAGCGTATGTATAAGCTAGTTAAGTATTAAGTTTAGATTTATTATAAATAAGTACTTGTTTCATTGTTGTATGTTTTTCAATTAATAAAACTTTGCATAACCTCATCACGTTTCAATGTGAACTTACCCTAATATGAGAGTAGGTAGACGACGTCACGTTTAATTTTATTCATCGAAGTAACCTCACAATAGAATACACGTTTTCAATCCTCCAAAATAAATTAAATCTGATTCATGAAGTTATCCAACCTATTTCTTAATTAAAGAATCTCAGATTTGAGAAATCTCAGCTTGTCGCTTACATTAATTCATCAAGCCCCAGACGGTCACCGCGATCGTGGGAAAACGAGACACAATAAAATATCTATTGTGTCTCGTTTTCCCACGATCGACGGGTTAAATACGTTGGATTCCATTTTCGACCTGCAAGGTCTGTGGTATACATAAATGGTACATTAATAAGCTCTTAATCGAAGACATGAGTGGATGAAGTGGGTAACTTACGATTTGAAAACTGTTGTTTTAGGTTTCCGTACCCAAAGGGTAAAAACGGGACCCTATTACTGATACTTCGATGTCTGTCCGTCTGTCTATCTCCAGGCTGTATCTCAAGAACCGCTATAGCTAGACTTCTGAAATTTTCACACATTATGAATTTCTATTGCCGCTATAACAACAAGTACTAAAAACAAAATAAAAATTAATACTTATTTAAAAGGGGCTCCCATACAACTAACGTAATTTTTTTTTGCATTTTTTTGCTCGTAATCAGTAATGGCAACAGATAAGCACTTGAAATTTTCACAAAATCCTTAAATATGTTTATAATTTTATAATTATTAATAAAATTAAAATAAAATAAATATTTAAGGGGGGTTCCCATACAAAAACCACAACTTTTTGCCTACTTTCGTCCTATAACGGTACGGAACCCTTCGTCTTCTGTTTTTGATAAATGGAGGCTTATTAGGATCGGGAAAATTATTTGAAATCAAAAAATGTGAATTCTATGTATAGCTAAATGATGAAGTTGGTAAGTTACAAGGTTTGTTCAAATTACAAGGAGAAAAAATTAGTAATAGCTCTGATGTTTTAAAATGTTAGTTACCAACTTCATTACCTTATGTCTTCATAATTGAGTAACGGAATACCTCAAACTGTGCTCCGAGTGGAGTAGGGGAGCCACTTTACCCCGGATCAAGTTCTGTCCCCCGTGTCCTTAGTGGCCTCTCACGACGGCGCGGCCTCTCAACTGCGCCCCAATATATTAGGTGTCACAATTTTCTGAGGTAGACCGGCCGGTCGTGGAGTGAGTCCTGTGTTTGTTAGATCCGGGACATCCTTTCTTTATACGGCTGAAGGCGAACCGCAGGTGGTTTTAATGGGTAAGCCCGGCACTGTTGCCGGCAGTCCCACATACCCCCAGGGTGCTTCAGCTTAGCTGAGGCACATCCCCAACCCGGGGCACCCATAAAGGGTTTCCCCTGGGCATCAAAAAGAAAAAAAAGGTGTCACAATTTTACCCGATTATGCCAAAACGAGGGCTATGTTATTTAACAGAGGCTTCTTACATTTGAGGTAGAGGTAACATTACATACGTCTTTGTAAAAGTGATATTGGGCACTTACCTTAAAAGAGTCAAGATTTTTAGTTTTATTAATAGTCCAGGTTTCCTAGAACATTTTTTTTATTTGATTACTATCAAGCAAATTTTTCGTGAGTAGCTTCATTTGATAAGACGAACAACAATTTCCTCTGCGAAAATTCTTGAAAGTGGTAAGTGAAATATTTAATCCTTTCTATTAGCTACCAATTTTGAGAATTTTCGCAGAGGAAATTGTTGTTCGTCTTATCATAAAGTTTAAAAAACAAAAAACCCGACTACTAAAACACGCTCTAAAAAGTACGAACCTAGAAAATAGTAATGGAAGTTTAAAAGGATAGCCGTGGTCGTATGCCCTTTTAATTTTATTATTATCTGTTTTGCTACAGTAGGTGGCATACGACTTGGAACATTGGACATTTCACTTGGAAGTCGGTTTTAATTTTTTGTTAAAAATAATTTATTTATTTATTTTATTTTCTTAGGAAAACTTGCAGCATTTTAAGACAACAGTGAGATACACGTTACACAGCGATATGCCAATTAGAAGTTTCCACTAGTGTATAATAATTAATAAGTTACACTTAAATCTATCATACGAAACATCAAATCATGACAAACACAACATATGACTAAAAATAAGCTACATAAATTTAAAACTGTAAACTAACAATAAGCAACAAAGCTTATTAAACGACAAGAAAAGGATATGTGAATTCTAAGCAAGCGCTTACTTGTTATACGTTTAATAATATTATACTCACGGTAAATAGAACTATTATAATGCAGTAGATTACGATAAAAAGGAAAAGAAAATTAGAGGATTACTTAATGTAAATAAAGAGTTTGCTAAATAGAATTAAAATAGTTATCAGTTAAAAGTTTTCTAATTTTATTTGGTGTAAGGGAGAATATGTCTTCAAGCGGATTTATATTCAGAAAATTGTTGTTGGTGGGACATAAAGGGGCATAAAATGACGAGCGTTTCTAAAGGGGATATTAATATTAAATCTATTGAGTACTTCGAGTGCATCGATTTTACTATTAAGTACTTTACTTAGGTAAGCAAGGTCACTAATATTCCTTCGTTGGCACAGTGGAAGAAAATCAAAATAATAATTTCACTCTTTTTAGATATAAGGCTTTCTGTAAATTAATGTGTTCGGCTTAATGACTTTGGATCCAGGATACACCTTCATAATATAATAATAATAAGTTTATTTGCAACTACATACATGGTGCAGATTTACATAAAATATAATAATACAACTCTAATTAGCAGCCGCAAATTACTTATACATTAAATATACCCAGAGGCATATGAAAACCCATTATCTGAATTCTGAGTGCACTATTATTTCAGAATTTCTAAAGAACTCCAAGCATATATACAATTGTATATGCTTAGAGTTTATCAAGCAATGCTGAAAATGTAAAGTTTAAACACCTACCTATCTCTACAGTCTCTAGAGTTCTGTTCTGTGACTGTCGTTCTATTATAGCACTTCTGCATGGAAACTCATCAGCTCACCATAAAAAAAATATGCTTTAAACTACTTAAAATTACATTAATAGAACTGTATTTGTCCCAATAAATTTGAACGACTTTCCTATATTACGTACCTCATAGATACCATGATCAAATTGCAAACCGGTAACCGCAACACTAAGGCGAGCGCGTCAATTTATACCAGCGTAGAGTCGCAACTCGCAAAGATGCGCGAAGCGACATTACCACTATTGAACATTCGTAGATTGAACATAACAAATTCAACCTTAACTCCATAGCGTAATGCACACATTACTTCTGCGATTCTGCGCGAGACCAATCAGCGTTGGTCGCCCGCAGACGTCTCGAGAATGCGCGCGTCTTTTTAAAATCTCATAAAATCATAAAATCGTAAAAAAAATATTTTTTTACGATTTTATGTATCATTTTGTCGGTATCATTAAATAATATTCATGCCAAATTACAGCTTTTTAGGTCCAATAGTCTCTGAGCAAAACCGCGGACAGACAGACGGACAGACGGACAGACGAACAGACGGACGGACAGACCGAAACTATAGGGTTCCTTGTTGACTACGGAACCCTAAAAATCGATAGCCGAATATAATATAACCTCCTCCTTTTTTGAAGTCGATTAAAAAAACAATTTTTATACGATGACAAATTAAAACAAGTATATACAAGGTTGCTAAAATGCTATTGCAGCTATATTGCTCAGCTAATTAAAACTAGATCGCGATAGCAACCGTTTTAATTAACATGAAACCTTTTTCATTCTTAATTGAATCTCATATATGAGTGTGTAAAAGGTCAGATGTAAAACAATCTACTACTTATTTTTATAAAAATAACCCGTTAAATTGTGATGCGGAAAAACGGCGAAGGAAATTATTTAACTTTGAGGACACCACACACGTTACGGATGCAGCGTGGTGGTACATTAAGGGCTCCCGCACAAAACTGCGAATTCGCATCGCATCGCAATGTCATTTTTATAATGAATTTTGACGCAGATTTAAAAAGAATTCGCAGTTTTGTGTGGGAGCCCTTAAGGTGTATTCACACCGTCGTTACAATTGAAGACGTAAGTGGGTGAAGTGGATAACTAATATTTTATAACATAAGGGAAATAACTCATTTTTCCCTTATAATTTGAACAAACTTTTTTTTTATTTGATGAAGTCATCATCTGGCAAAAAATCCATTTTTTATTCCAAACGATTTCCCGGGCCTGAAACCTCCATTTATTCAAAGGATTGAAAATTTTCAAATTGTAAGTTTAGCCACTTCATCAACTTACGTCTTCAATTAAGAAACATATAATTCGGTAATTCTTTACAACACTACATTATAGTAGTAAAGAATATGCAAGTATTATGATAAATGTATGTTTATCAACACCGCATTCAATAACGTTAGAATATTAAGTTGTTTATGCTTCTTCTGCAAATGTAAAATGTACTAATACTCAGCAAATGCATAGGGTAAAGTCAGTATAGAAGGCCCCTAAAGCAGCGCATATTGGCAGGGTATATTGTATTACGGTAATCGCTCCTGCCGGCTCCGTCTCAGCCGGCTTACCCTAAACCGTATTTACCTTTCGCTCCGACTACCTTTACCTACATATAATACCTGAATTTTTTTAAGACTTTAAACTAATTTAATAAAATTGTCTAGGATTATTTGACATTAAGCTTAAATACAGCGTACTTATTAATATTATTTTTCAAAATATAGAAATAGTATAACCAAAAAAAATATTTAAATTTTCTCTATCCTATTGAATTTAATAAACTGTTGTCATTTAGGAATACAATTATTTTATAAAAAATCTTTTACATCTACCGTAATGATTCTACTATTAATATAATAAGAATTTAATAATAGTACCGCTACGAAAGAAGCCCAGTTGCTACGCGACTACGCGTGCTCAAGGCTACTACGTGCGTAGCGGGCTACGTCGTGTCAATCCCCCTTTTCCCAAATTCTATCTCATTGTAATTTTTCTGTTTACAAAGTGGGACTAACTAGGTCAGTTTTATAACAAAACTTTAATTTTTATAGCAGCCTTTTTTTTAACGGGCGTTGGCCCACCACACATTCCCACCACTGTATCTCCTGTGTCGCCAGGATCGACAGCGGTATCCAACCACGAAAACCCTTTGATATGATCTCAGGGAGCCCGAGGGCCATGCTAAAACTGTCTTGGGACACGCAACGAAATTAATCAGAAGAAAATAGGAGTAGGAAGAATTCCAATTTCCCTCCTCATAAAAGCGGGAGACAGCACAAAGTTGCAATGACCGAAAGTCAAAGAACTTAAGGGGGAGCACCACGGAAATAAGATTATTAGCATCCGACTATATCCTAATTTTTGACATTTCTTATTAGTGTCTAAGGTTGACTTAGCAGTAACTAGTAATACTGGATAATAGTCAGTGGTTTTCCGATTGCATTTCGAAAACCCGCATCTATTTTCCACGTTGCAAAGTATCAACGCAGTATTCTTAATTACTCGGTCGGTGTGAGTTCATGAAAGATAGTAAACGATTATATCTGGTCGCAGGCGCTGGTTTTATTAATCAGCGTCGTGGAAGCAGACGGCCCGTCAGACGCTTACGTAACCCAGCCTCCGTAGTACGCCGCCGCGCGGGGGGGCGCTGCCCGCTCGGCCCCCCTCGCGCCGCCCCCCCGCGCGCTCTAGATCAATACTCGCCTTTGACATGTGCCCCGCGTGCCGCTTCGCAAATATTTACGTAGCGAAACAGATCATAACTAGTTTCATTTGCTCATGGTGGACTTTTCAATCAGCTTCCCCTCTCCGAGTCATCGGTTCCCGCTTAACCGTTTATCATTTTTGTATTAATGCCCCGGTGGAGTCGGACGTGACGTGAAATCTGAATGCCTCTCGGCCGTAAGCAGCCTGTGTGGGAAATAAAGAATGTTTATAAAACAATGTTCATCTCTTTTATTGAAAACTTTTTGTTTCGTTTTATATCTTCATTTCGAATTTTGTGAATTTTTCAGTCAATATATTTTTTGTTATTATGAATACGTCTTTAGGGATATCATTGATGCTTTTGAAAAAATACATGTCATTTTATACTCCCCACTTTAATCATCGTCTTTACAAAAAAATCGCAAACCTTTAGAAATATATAATGAAGACTTTACGTCTTGCACAGTCCTAGGTCACTTAGTTAAAATTCTCAAGAAAAAAAACTATCAGCCGCCAACTCTATCGATACAATACATCTCGTGTACGGCGCGTTAATAAAACAAGAGACCAGCTCCTCAGCTGAAGTTTATTTTAATTTTAAGCGGCACTCGAGGACGAATGAGTGCTCGTATCAACTGAGATAGTGGAGTGGAGACCGCTTCACTTGATGACACTTGCCTCATTCGATCGTTTTGGCGATATAAGAATTGACTTTTATGATTACACAATGTCATTATTTCAGTTATTAAGAAGAGTTCTATAACGTTATTGGTTGAGACAATTTTTAACAGACTTTTAAATTAAGAAGGAGAGTGGGTTATCGACGTGCGATTTCTTTTTGCGATATTAAGAATCAATTTTAAGTTCAATTTTAGCGTTGTTTTTGTATATTGATAATTTTTAATATGCAAGTAGCATGAAACGTTGAGGCTGACAGTCTAAATTTAAGTAGATTTAGCACGTTAACAAGCCTGTGTATTATCAGATACATTTATTCATAAGCTGATGACATCTTATGTGATTTGGTCAGTTTATGTTAAGCCCAGCTCATAGATTACGACATTGACTTAACATGAACTGACTAAATCCTAATCCTAACCTTAGGGTCACCATCTGCCTATTAATCAATTTCTCCGATCATCCATCCTAATATTATAAATGCGAAAGTGTGTCTGTTTGTCTGCTACCTCTTCACGCCCAAACTGCTAACCTATTTTGATAAAATTTTGGTATGGAGTTACTTCTAAAGAAGATTTTTAAAAAGTGTTTCCCTAAATTTGTTATGTGCTTCTTTATATATATATTTTTTCCTTTTCCTAAGACCCGTCGATCTATCATACACTGTCACACAAGATAGATGCTAGTTTGTTCGGGACCTTAGTTTAAATCTTCAGTAACTTTATATACGCCTACAAAGCTACGTTAATATTAAACTAGCTTTTATATATACCACAGCATCCTAAGAAAAAAAAAAATACGTGTGGCACTCGAGGACTGCCGCGGTAAAGCATTTTTTATCAACTTATGGAATTATAATTGGCATACGTCTAGTCGTACGCACACAAACACCGTGCCGAAGTCTGCCAACTTAAACGACATAAGACGATGAACGGCAACGACGCACCGCTATGCCGGTTGGAGTGGGAGGTATTAGGTTTATTTTCGTTACGGAATTTCTTGATTCGGTCGACGCGCTCAAAGCCCGCGATAAAAGCTATGCAATAGCTTAAAATCAGGAGTGAAACAAAGATCTGTTCATATTATCGTTACTATATATACAAAAGTATCTGACTGTGTGATATCTCTTTTTACTTAAACGCTTCACACCTTTGACCAAAATCGAATTTTGTAAACTGATTTTTTGGAGTCCCGAGTGTAAATGTATCCGGGATAAAATGAAATGATACGAAGGTAGGGAAAATTTACAGTCTGCGCAAGATAAACGAGTTTCTACAAGCGAAGTTGCGAGCAACATGTAGTATGTCATACAGCCTTTCCTAAAGTGGGCGATAACGCCCCTTTGTGGGCGGTGTGCAGGGACCCAGAAAAAAAATGGGGGCGTTGTGTAGAGGCTTGGGGGGTGATTTATTTCATATGGATGCATTTTAAATTGAAACAAAGGGGGCGCTAAAACATAATTTGTTCTCGAAGTGGGCAGTAGACAAAATAAGTTTGGGAACCGCTGATGTAATAGAATAGTCGGGCCATTAAAAATTACGCCCGACTATTAGGGAGTGGGGCGAAACCGCAGTGGAGCTAGTACAGGACGTTCGCGCCCTGTTATACCCCGCATACTGAACCGATTACACTGCCCCAGATGTGACCCTACGCTTAATACTATTTTAAAATCATGTGTATCATTGGTATGTTTCGAGTAATAAAAATTCGCAAAAAATTTCTAGCTGTCAATTAAATAATATAAAAAAATTGAACTGACTTAAAAATAGGGAAATTCAATTAAAATTTAAATTATTCATTAAAATTCCCTATCTCAAAAACTACTGAACTGATTTTGATGCAACTTGCAATATTCACTAAGTGGAACGATACCAATACGAAAACTGGGCAGATCTGGTAATATTACATACCTACGGGTCTAATTAATAACCCCCTTTTTTAATCGCTTAAAAAGTATTTTTTGTTTTCATTACAATATTTTTTTTTACTTTCACATCTGTGACTAAAATTAACTTATAATACTCTCTTATTTTACGTTATCTATATAAAATTAACTTATAATACTCTCTTATTTTACGTTATCTATAAAAAAATTAAAACTAAATTTGGTTTGCATTCTGTACAAAGCCTTATTTTGTGGTGGTTGAGAGAAAATTAATTTTAATGGCGGAGTTTAGTTCAATGAGCATGCATCGGGCTAAATGAACCGGAAACAGTGTGCTACGACGCGCTACGAACTCGTAGCTGTGCTACGCGGAGCTACGAAATAACTGCGCAAACAAATATTGTAATATTTTTTACAGTCTATTTATTAAATCCTTATTCTATTTATTTTAAAACAAGCAGAACTGTTGAACTCTTTTAAATAATCATATTAATTTATAATTTTCATGTCTACGATAAAGTGTAAAATAATTCTAGTCTTAAAATTCAACTAATATATCATTATGGGAAAAAGTATGTTTCTTTCTGGATAAACTTGGGATAAGAGTTATGACATCAGAAAGATGCCTTACCTCAAAAATTCCAAAATATGTAAAAATAGTTAAGTTAATGTAAGTTAAACATACTATATATTATGTATTATAGTGCGTATAGTATTTACTAGCTTTGCTCTTCAAATATTTATTGATACTTTGCGCGAGAAATCAGCAACTGTAATACAAATACTTGAACAGATTTTATTAGAGGTTCGGTCCCCAGAGCCCTTGGTTCTGGGAATCCGGAAAATATATGGAGTACCAGTAAAAGGGAGAAAATAATATTCGTATCTAGATTTATAAAACGAATCCCTATATCCTTCAAATCATCACATGTAACGGTTAGACCACAAATTTTGATGATGTTTGGCGCAGATATAGTATAGACCATCCTTTCCCAAAGTGGGCGATAACGCCCCCTTGTGGGCGCTGAAGGCCTAAAGGGGGGCGTTGTGGGACCCATAAAAATGGGGGCGTTGTATAGAGGCTTGGCGGGAGGGGTGATATTTTGTAATCTCATTTCATCTGGATGCTTTTTAAGTTAAATGCATCTATTCCCTCACATTAGTTTTAATTTTTTGGCTAGCAAGTTTTGGAGGCGACTTCTTAGAATATAATATTTTGTTAAACAAAAATCCCGGATTTCCGGGATTGGGGAAAATTCGGCAATGCAAATAAAGTCGGTGATAATGGTAAAAATATGGTTTGAAAACGACTTATTTAGTTGTTAGTTGGTTTTATTTTTGTAAAATTTCTTATAAAATTTTGGAAAAGGGGTTAATTTAAATAAAGATAAGAAAGTAGATGAAACAAATGGCGCTAAAAATAATTTGTTTTCAAAGTGGGCAGTGGACAAAATAAGTTTGGGAACCCCAGAGGGTCAAGACAAGTGGCAAGCGATTAACGTAAACGCCAACAAAATGTATGGGATTTGACATTAGTATTCGCTAGCGAAGCGATGACTTATGTCAAATCGCATATATTTTGTTGGCGTTTACGATAGCCACTTGCCACTTGTCTAATAAGGCTGGTATAGACTATGGGATAGAACATTATCGCGGGGTGATGCACGGTTCCTGCGAGATTTTATTTCGCGTATTTCGACACGATGAACAGCTATTTATTAAAAAAAACTGACATACCTTTTTTTTAAGTTGGACTCTGTTAGTATATTTGTTTATTTCGAAAATGAGTAAAATTTTGTGAGTAAACTTCGACCGCCCACTTATCGCCCACGTTGAAATTCATAAATTCTGGAAATTTCTTTAAACCACACAACTTCCAAGTTCCGTTCCACGCATTTTAAAATCTTGAAATAATTTAAAAAGTGGCTATAAACATAGTTTATCACGCATTTATTTTAGCGAAACGAACATCAAAAACACAGATCCATACTAATATTATAAATGCGAAAGTGTGTCTGTCTGTCTGTCTGTTACCTCTTCATGCCCAAACCACTGAACCTATTTTGCTGACATTTGGTGTGGAGATACTTTGAGTCCCGGGAAAGGACATAGGATACTTTTTATCCCGGAAAATGTACGGTTTCCGCGCGAGAAACTAATTTTGGCGCAACGGAGTTGCGGGCGTCATCTAGTTTACGATAAATCCACAGACAACAACTTTATTAAAAAAATGTTTAAAGAAGGAAGAACTCGATGCAATGCTTTGATTTTTAAATGACCTATTCAAAACTGATCTTTATGTACTACACAAGAAGATACACATTAAACTGACAGACTAGCTCGCAGGGTTTCGCAAGTTTACAAAAACTGCAACATTTATTATTAGCCTCCTACACATATTGGCGGTTTAAGGATTCATTGCAAGTTAAGGTTTCGTATATTAAAGTTTAAACCGCGAAGGTTTATCGTAGGCGTTATAGGTGACCATGAGCTCAATCACGGGTAAAGGTGAAAGGTAACAGAGAGAAGTGTCTCCCACACACATCACAAACCCACACATTTAAACAATGATCAGACATTAGACACACGCGTAGCAAACCCACACACGGGTACAATGATCAGTCGTTGGACACCCCTTGTTTTATGTTTTGAGTACTCTGACTCTGTTAGCCCACGGCTCCACCTACGTTAATGCAGTATCCAAAAATACTGTACTTTTTCAGCACGAGAAATATAAAATGTTCATTAATACCAAGAATTCAATTTTTGTACTTTAAGAAAGAAGAAACCTCTTGAAGCGATAAGACAGGCAATTTGCAGAGAGCTTATTTTTTGTATTATTTATGTTTTTATTGAATTTGCAAATAAAGTTTTTTTTTATTTTATGTAATAAGGGGGCAAACGAGCAAACGGGTCACCTGATGGAAAGCAACTTCCGTCGCCCATGAACACTCGCAGCATCAGAAGAGCTGCAAGTGCGTTGCCGGCCTTTTAAGAGGGAATAGGGTAATAGGGGAGGGTAGGGATGGGAAGGGAAGTGAATAGGGGAGGGTAGGGAAGGGAATAGGGTAGGGGATTGGGCCTCCGGTAAACTCACTAACTCGGCGAAACACAGCGCAAGCGCTGTTTCACGCCGGTTTTCTGTGAGAACGTGGTATTTCTCCGGTCGAGCCGGCCCATTCGTGCCGAAGCATGGCTCTCCCACGTATATTAATTATGATTATTATTATCTAAATTATATTGATTGGCAGACTCATTCATACCATAGTGATTATATTCTCTTTGATTCATACAAGCATCAAATCGTGCTTGACCGAGGCAAAATGACAATCAAACCGTCTCTAATAATAATTACAAGTTGCACCAAATAGGTAATATATACTAACTGCAAGTTGTTTGTTTAAACAACTTGCAGTTAGTATAATAAATTAAATTTATTAATCAACCAAGTTAAAACCATTTTAAATTTCCACGAAAAGCAAGAAAATGGGCCTAATTACTATAGTGAATGAAAAAAAAAATCTTCTTAAATATTTTCTAATAATATATTAAACTTTGCAAGTTAGTTACAAGTTAATTGTTAACAACTATTTAACTGGACATACTCGGTGTAGCAATGATGTAATCCCATTAAAAGCCGAGACTGAGTTCAGAAGTGACAGAGAAGTTTCACGATAAATGTATTAGTGAATAATGACTCTCTCGAACTTCACTCGGGTTCTTCTATTGTTACTTTCTGTTCGTCTTTAATTACACTGTTACTATTATTCCTCGCAACGTCCAACTTTTAATCTGCAGAAGCTCAATACCTGTATTAGTTCTTAGCCAAGGCCGGACTTCAATCTAATATTCGGACTTTTTGCAGGTAACATAGACTACACTCATTTCATTTTATATAAACGGTCATAGATGTTCTTGTTTTGACATTCTTTAAGAACGCCTAGTCTGAAGGCCAGGTTTCCACACAAAATGCCCAAAGCCAACTTTCTATACACTATATAATATACTATATTCTACAGTCTACACTATACACGTGCTAAGTATCTTAATAAGATCTTATAAACACAGAACGCAACGAATACTTGACAGAGAAAATATACAACAAAAGCAATGGCGTCTACGTCATTGCTCAAACGTCAAAATTATGAGACAATTAAGTCGGCCCCTAGACGATCAATTGTATTGTGTAATATCACACTTCAATTTTATTGAACAGTTTATTTGACAATTAGATTGAAGGCGCGCGATATTCAATAGTAACCCTAGACGATCAATAATATTTCGCAATAAAATTGCTCGTCTAGGTGCCCGCTAAAGACGTCATTGAGTTTATTGTATATTCTTTCTATCAAGTTTGGTGTTAGTTGGAGCAGCTAAATAACACCGAAATGGGACCATTAATTTTACCCGTCTGTGGTCCCGATATTTTCTTTTTTATTTACGTCTATATGAAATCATAGCTTTTCACTACACAAAAATAGGCCGCCACGGTTTGTCCCATCGACAGAAAAAATAAAGCCATTGTATGAAGCCACATATCAAATGTGGTTTTATCTAAAAACCATTTATGCTCGCTGCAATTTAGCAATGGATTAAATTGAATTCGTACCAATGCAATGGTGGACGAATAGAACTAATGGTCTAGAAATCTGTTTACGGATTTTTTTTTTACTTTCGTGAAATTGATTTTCAATTATGTATTATCAGAGAAGTTGAATCATAATCAGATGGCGGACCTACGTAATTTGGTCGCGTTAAGTCAAACCCATCCGACCGACAACAGCTGACATTGAATTGACATAAGTCGACCACATGTCGTAGGTCCGTCAACTGCCTAGGAATCAATTTCCTCGATGGTACATAATATAATTAAAGAACACAGCGAATCGCCTAGTAATATGACGTAACAATCACAAGTAAACAATGAACATATAGTAAAAAGCTTAGCTCCCACACGGCACGTAGAGCCGACGTAGGACTGCTAGTAACGTAGCACGTAAACGTAGCCTACGCACGACTGGAACGTAATCTACGGATACGTCTTGCGATACAACGTAAAGATATTTTTATATATTGTAGTTATAAATAAATACACTATGAAAAGTTATACTAAGATTTTTTGTTTATTTGGAATTGAAATTACGGTCACTTACATCGCATTAATTGAATTAGGACTACCATCGACGACTATAACCTTTGTCAACCTCACTATATGAGACACAACAAAAAATAATAATATTATTATATGTATGTTTTTTTTTTTATGAAATAAGGGGGCATACGAGCAAACGGGTCACCTGATGGAAAGCAACTTCCGTCGCCCATGGACACTCGCAGCATCAGAAGAGCTGCAAGTGCGTTGCCGGCCTTTTAAGAGGGAATAGGGTAATAGGGGAGGGTAGGGATGGGAAGGGAAGGGAATAGGGGAGGGTAGGGAAGGGAATAGGGTAGGGGATTGGGCCTCCGGTAAACTCACTCACTCGGCGAAACACAGCGCAAGCGCTGTTTCACGCCGGTTTTCTGTGAGAACGTGGTATTTCTCCGGTCGAGCCGGCCCATTCGTGCCGAAGCATGGCTCTCCTACGTATAATCAGTATGTATTATATGTATTATATCAAAATGACCTTGAATTTTCGACGTATTCTATCATCGTCATACTGCAATTAGCCAGCTTGTTTTGTTTGTGACCTAGATAATCAAATAAAACTGAACATGAAACAGCAAGTAAAACTAATTGGTAATTTAAAAAACCGGTCGAGTTGGCTCCGTAGCATTACAAAAGAAAAATAGCCAAAATTGTGTTTTTTGTATAGGGTTATATTATGATCCCTTAATAATTTATGATATTAAAATTTTATTATTTATTATTAAAATTTAAATACAACTGTGTATTTTGTGAACATTTCAAGTACCTACTTTTAATATCGAACAAAAAATGGCAAAAAAAATCACGTTTGCTGTATGGGAGCCCCGTTTAAATATTTAATTTATTTTGTTTTTAGTATTTGATGTTATAACGGCAACAGAAATACATAATCTGTGAAAATTTCAACTCTCTAGCTATTACCGTTCTTGAGATACAGCCTGGAGATAGACAGATACAGAGATTATACGTGGGAGAGCCATGCTTCGGCACGAATGGGCCGGCTCGACCGGAGAAATACCACGTTCTCACAGAAAACTGGCGTGAAACAGCGCTTGCGCTGTGTTTCGCCGAGTGAGTGAGTTTACCGGAGGCCCAATCCCCTACCCTATTCCCTTCCTTTCCCTCCCCTATTCCCTTTTCTTCCCATCCCTACCCTCTCCTATTACCCTATTCCCTCTTAAAAGGCCGGCAACGCACCTGCAGCTCTTCTGATGCTGCGAGTGTCCATGGGCGACGGAAGTTGCTTTCCATCAGGTGACCCGTTTGCTCGTGTGCCCCCTTATTTCATAAAAAAAAAAAAGAGACGGTGAGACATCGAAGTCTTAGTAATAGGGTTAACCCTTTGGGTACGGAACCCTAAAAAGTAACAAATACGAGTAGACTTCTATTTGTTCAATCTGGATTGATTAATGATAAAGAATATGCTGACTAAGCTGGACAGATGCCATGGCGCTGAAGAAATTGGAAGGAATAAAACTCTAAAATATGAGGAAATGATTGAGACCAATTTACCAAGAGACAGGAAACGTATAGGCGAAGACAAATCCAATGTGCCATTTTTGTAACTTATACAAGAAATAAGTTCCAAAAATCGGCCAAGTGCGAGTTGTACTCGCGCACGAAAGGTTTCGTACCACTACAGAGCAAAAATAGGCTAAAAATTGATTTTTTTTGTATGGGAGCTTCAATTATTTAATTTATTTAAATTTTATAATTAATTACTAAAGTACAAATACAATTAAGTATTTTGAGAACATTTCAATTGCCTATGTGTTGCCGTTATTGATTAAGAGCAAAAAATAGCAAAAAAAAACACGTTTGTTGTATGGGAGCCCCCCTTAAATATTTAATTTATTTTATTTTTAGTATTTGTTGTTAAAGCGGCAACACATATACACAATCTATAAAAAATTCAGAAGTCTAGCTATAGCGGTTCTTGAGTTACAGCCTGGTGACAGACAGACGGACAGACGGACAGACATCGAAGTCTTAGTAATAGGGTCCCGTTTTCACCCTTTGGGTACGGAACCCTAAAAATGATGAGCCGAATCTATTTTCGACTGTTTGTATATTTGACGGTCAGTTTGTTTGACACGCGACGCATAATATAACTTTGAAAAACGTTAAAAGCAACGAATTAAAATAATAATACAATATCAAACTTTCAAATAAAAAATCTATGATTCAAAAATTTTCAAGATGGAGAAGTAGCGCTTGAAAGTTCGCTAGAGTTGTTTGGAGTGCTCTTGTACACCCTCACATACGCTCGCACCTTTTTCTTTGTGGCTACAAGAATTGCAGTGCCACGGCCAAATACCCAGAAGATCTGTACCTGAAGCCAAGACGTTTTCTTTATCGTTTCTCCAATCAAAATGTATGAAATTGACATTAGACGAGTCGAAAGTCAACGTCATAATTAACGAACGCCACTGTCAATTCCTAGTCAATTCCATACATTTTGATCGGCGATTATAAAGAAACGATAAAGAAAACGTCATGGCTAAAGTATTTAACTGTATTAGCTGACTAATAAACCAAACGTTTGCTACTTAAGAATTCATTAATAAGATTATGTATCTTCTGAGTTCTGACATTCATTTCATCATTATGTACTCCTAAACTGCATTTGACATCTCTTTACATACCTAAAAGAACTCTATTCCATTACTTCCCCTTTGACGCTTGATAAGACCTCAATCTTTAATTTAATGCCGCATCCATATCTAGTGCAGATGTTTAAGGTATCTTATTTACATTTCATTTCAATATTTTTTCTCAGCAACGCTTCATATGACTTTGATTTTTATTTTCGTGTCGCATAGCTAGCTACATCAGTATATTTATAGTCTACGAAATCTTCCCATCGGAGAACGTTTGGCACGGGATCGGTTTTAAATTGTCCGGCGCCGCAGTACCGGCTGCGTACAGCTCCAACATGCATCGACAACACCAAACTATTAACATCTAACTACACTACACGACGTTCTATGCTTTCTACAGAAAATTGAATCGGATTTTTGCTTTTTGTTCTGAAGTCAGCACTGAATTCAATAAAGCTCATAGCTATCTGTGTTATAGATTATGCCAAAGTACAGCCAAATTGTCATTCGAAAATTCACTCAAAGGAACAATAACGACATTCTAAAACATTTAACTACACGTCTTAAATAGAGGCTCTCTTAATTCTCTACATTTAGTCCGTATTGTGTAAGCGATTTATAGCTGAAATCCAGCACCCTAAGATAATTTGGACTCGATGCGTAGACTCAGTTATAATAAGAACATTTAGTACGGCATGCGGTGTACTCACTCATTGTGAGGTATATCCTCGAGCTGGTTGGCGAGCGCGGCCGCCAGCAGAGCCAGCAGCAGCAGGGGGCGGCGGTACATGGTGTCTAGCGCCATCGCACCCGCCACATGACAGTATCCACACCACTCACTGCACTACACTACACAGGCGGCCCGTCGCGGCCGCGGCGGTGGAGTGTCGGCCCCCGCCCGCCCCCGCCCCGCGCCCGCCCCGCGCGCCCCAGCCGCAGTGACGCTGCGCACCGATCATACGCCCAATAACGCAGCCTTATTATACAGATTTATTTGATCATACGTGGGGAGCAGCGGCATTACTCTACGTGAGGCGGGACGGGCGCTCGCGTCGCTGACGCATACGATTCGAGCGTCGAGAGAGTCGGCTAATTAGTAGTACGCGTGAGTAGCGTAGTATTGGGGCAGCGGAAGAAGCTCCGGTGGCAGTGCTGCGGTCGCGGCGGCGGTGGCGGCGCCACGCACATGCGTCGCCCCCGCCCGCCGCCGGCAAATCCTTTATCGATTCCCGCCCTCACGGTTTCTAAGGAATGTCGCAGGCGTTGTTGCCGCCAAATTTGTGTCTGCCCCATTATAATTCTGACTTAGGATCACCTCACCCGGCGCGGGTTCCGTTATTTTAATAGAGCAATTACAGATAATCCTATTACGGTACTTCGTGTAGCGGAGATTCGGGCCTTGTTTATATTTGAAAAAAAAGTAATTAAATAGAAAGAGTAGAAAGTAAATAAAATGTGATTGAAATTTGCAAAGTCTATTCTTGGTCATCGTTTTACTTGTTGATTTTTTCAGGTACCAGAAGACCCATTGGGTAAATTGGAATGCAATAAGGTCCATAACAATTAGTAAAAAAATGTGGTAACTCATTAAAACGACGTAAAATAGTGAGTGTCGAGAAAAAATTAAAAACAATGAAGTCTGTACATTAAATATTTATTTTCATAATTATTATAAGATAGCTAACGTATCATTTAACAAGCGCTTTATAAATTACAAATAATTCATGTTTACAAATAAATAAGTAATACATGCATCGCAAATGCGAAATTCTTTCAAAATAAAACTTTGATCGTCATTAAAAAGTGAAAGGCATACATTTAATAGGAAAAGTAGTAAAAATCACGCAAACACATTATATAATTATGACTATATTTGTTATTCATCAAACGCTATAACACCCATCGTAAACAGTTAAGATCATCAAAATAAATCTCCGAAAAGCTAAGACCTAAAAGTAGGTCAAGTTCGAAATTTTATTCCTAAGTCCTCCTCGAAACCTTGATTACTCTTTTACTAGAGAGAAACAAGAGAAAATATGGACACTTAAAAAGAACTGAATAAAATAGCAGCAAGGTTTCGCGAATTCTCAAGAAGCTGGTCGAATTTAAATTTCGAATTTTTGTTTTGACATTTTCAATTAAAAAGTTAAGTTTCTAACTATTTACGATACATGCGAACTACCTACAGTTTATCGACAATATGTCAAAATTTAATCATCATCACACAACGCACTTCTAGATAATAAACAACCAAATGCGTGCGTTACAAGTTTGTGCGTTGGCTACATAAAAGTGGACTACTTCTATATTTACAGCATAACGATATTTTACTGATAAGTTACACAATTATAAATTATTATAAACTAATAAGTACTCTGCACATGTCACATACTAAGGATTCTACTGAGGATAACACTTTTCGAGGTCCATTTAATTCCTAGCTGAGTTTTTAAAGCAACACATACTAGAGGAGATTCATACAAAAGTTTAAAGTCTTTCAATTATCATTTTTTTTACATTGTCGAACATTGAAATAGATGATTACAAGTACCTACAAAGTACAAAAGTGAAATCTTTTTTACAGATCGTTTAAGTATACCTAATGTTTCTCTAGTATGTGTCGCTTTATTAAGCAGATTCGACATTGTTCACTAAAGCAGTCTTGTTCGAAACGTGATCGCGCATCGTGATCACAACACATATATAATATTATAATCTAGGTAATCTCATAAATAAACGCCTTAATATAGAATATACAACCTAACTAGTAATTTGTACAATAAACCTGAGTATACGTTCTCAGTGGTGAAAAGTCACAAATAAATAAATATATCGTCCGCAGTCTTAAGACGTATCGCAATATAATATATTAATTATTTAATGGTAAAGAAAATGTCTTTATAGTAGGAACACTTTTGTAACTGAGGGACACAGGATTAAAGACCACCAACTGACTTTCTTGTTCATAAAATAAACTGACAACTATAAACACCAAAAAGTCACAAAGTTACAAAATAAAAGCAAGGCATTGGTCTCGAAGTCTCTAAATATGTATAAAAATTTATTCTTTTTTAGTTGTGAATTAAAACAGATTTACACTGAAGTTGCAAATAAAAGTGCGGTGCGTCTAATAGCCTTCACTATTACAACCAATATAATTAAAATTACATTCCCATAATACTGCCGTAAGTTGAGTGCGAATTCCTATTATTTGAGGTGTGAAATATTCACTTTGCTTTGATTAATTGGAAGATACAAATATAACACTTAGCTACCATTGTTCTAATGTCGCGAAGAATCACTTTCATGTCCGGAGTCACGGCCATTTTCTCTCGGCGACGCGCGATGTTCCCTCTCGTCTCGATACCGGTCTCTTCTATCTCGTTCCCGCGATCTATCTCTATCTCGCTCACGGTCTCGGTCTCGATCCCGGTCTCGATCTCGGTCGCGATCCCGGTCTCGGTCTCGGTCGTCGTCGCGATCTCTCCGTCGGTCGTAGTAGTGGTAGGAGCGTCGGGACTTACGGTCGCTCGGTGTCACTACTTCCACTTTTATGTTCGCCGTGGCAGTAACCTATAAACAAAGAAGAAATTACAATAGACACAATTTTGTACTTTCAGAGATTTTTTTCTTTTAGAAGGGAATGGATAACATAAATGAAAAATTTACGGCAAAACGCACCTTTGTAGTAGTTATAGGGCCGGAGTGCGTAGTCTTGGAGGTGGGTGTAGATCGTCCTGAGGCAGAATCGCTCCCGTTGTACGTAGTTGTCTCCACCACCACCTCCGGTTGGACCACAATGGACTGCATGGACGACTGCACCGAGTGAGCTGAACTATGCCAACTAGAGGGCTCCTCTGTGATAGTTGTGAGAGAGGGAGCACACGGTCTTGGCGCAGATTTGCTCGTTCTGCTAGACTTGTCGTTCCCACCAGAACTGGAGCTCGATTTGCGCTGGTGTTTCGGCGAACTCTTCGGTGATGGAGTCGAGAGTCTATCCGGATGTTCCAACGGTCGGACCTGGTGACAACAAATGCTTTGTTAAAAAATAATTATCAAGGTCAAAGTTAGTAATATAATTGATCCACAGAGTTAACAGAGCTAGATTTGACTGAAAGATAAAATCTATACGTCCGTGATCCAAAATTTTACTGAACTTTAATAGGAAATAAGAAATGTTTACTAACCTCAGCAGCTGGGCCTAATATGGAGAGGAGTATGGGGAAGAAGAGGAGACCGTCGATGAGACCCATCACCACCAGCGCCAGCAACAGCTCCCGGAACAGTCTCGCTACGAAACCGAAGTCGCTAGCAGCCAACATGGCGGCGGCAAGGGCACCAGCTATGGCTCCTTGTAGCACCGGTGCCGCAACAGCACGCAGAGCAACACACGCGCGTCTCCGTGCGCACCCAACTGCGGTCACGAAAGCCTAAAATAATAACCATTCATTAAAGTTTTTGTAAGAAAGCAGATACGTCAAAAAATACAAAATTCTCAAAATTGAGATTTAAAATAAAATTGTCCCCATAAAACTTACCAAACAAAGATGCAGAGTGAAATGGACGCCCCGTCCGACTGCCAACACTAGTAGTACAGCAGGCATCGCCGAAAGCTTTATGCCAAAGAGAGCCATCGCGCCCAACAGTTGCAGCACCAGGGTGGCCAGGGCTAACGTCACCAACAGTGCCGCCCACGCGTTTAGTAATACCACCATTACGGCCTGTAAAGAAACAAAATTATTGTGTCAGTTTATTTTGAAGGCATAACTTTAGTAACGATAATTATACTGGAGAGAAAGGTATAAAAAATAAGGCAATTTGTGCAACGAGAATTCTTATGATGCAAATAGATACTTACAATGAATATCGCAGCAAGAGCACACCCAAGCGCCATCAACAATGATGTCCTCAGGTACAAATACTGCTCCCAAAATAGGAATGGGATTCCAGACGGGAAATTAGGTAGACCTTTAGCTTCGTACTTCAGACACAGCTCACGTACTGACATTATCAGAGTCTTTATGCTGTCCGTATCACTCAAGCCTGATAAATAGAACGGAAGCTGTGTATAAATTAGCGGCGACGATTTTTTAATTTCTAGATGTACGTCCTCAGGTGAATGAATCCATCTCTGAGGCTGCGGCTTCAAATTGCCCTGTGACGCTCCGTACGCTAATGCATCGTTAGTAGCCCAAGCGGATAAATAGTTGTAGAAGGCTTTGGGATTTATTATTCCATCAGAATCGACCAATCTGTGCCCGGCGTTGATTAAAGACTTGTCGATCGGATTGTCTACGTGACCCGTTTGTACCATAAGCTTGTATGCTAGGATTCCCTCATCGCTTGCGTTTTTACACCAATACTCTTGTGTTATGCACCCACTAGCGACTTCTCTGTCGAACGCTGCTTGTAAATCTAGCAACCAATCACGGAAAAGGCTGAGCCAAAATTTCGTCAAACCACCGTTATCGTTCTTTATTATATTCGGTATTCTGACGAATTGGTCGTGGTACTCGTAAAGAAGTTTCTGATTCGTCGGATATTCGAAATCACCCTGAGTCACTGCGTACATATTGTAGAATCCAAAGTATTTTTCTTGGCGTGACAGAAATTCATGTTCATCAGTATTTTCCGGTACAATGTCTGTTAGATCTAATCCATCTTTGACTTTGGTCGCACCCCATAAGCTAGCTAAGATAACTGCGATAAGTGCCAACATGGACATTACCTGGAAATAATTGAGATTTGTTAGATAAATATAGCTAAACTAGATGACGCCCGCAACTCCGTTGCGCCAAAACTCGGTTATCGCGCGGGAAACGTACATTTTTCCGGGATAAAAAGTATCCTATGTCCTTTCCCGGGACTCAAAGTATCACCATGTCAAATTTCAGCGGTTCGGTCGTGAAGAGGTAACAGACAGACAGACAGACACACACTTTCACATTTATAATATTAGTAAGGATAGAAAACCGGTGAATTTTCAACAATAGTATTTTTAAATTAAATCTTAATAAAAATTCAACTCACCTTAACTGCTGGTTTCATTATAAATGGTGCATAATGATCATTGGCCCATTTTGTAATTGACAAACTCAGGCAACAAGATTTCGGCTCTTCGACATTCACATCGGGGTCAAGTGGTTGGCGTGTCGTATCAACTCTATTCTGAAATATAAATTGGCTTCAGTTAGTCACTTTCCTAGATAAATTGGTATATCAGTGAAACCTTAATTAACTATTATATAGTACTAAAGACATGAAAACAATATTTCTAGTTACCTTGTCATTCTTTCCAGATCTAGCCCGTGATCGCTCAGGGTATCTTTTCTTTGGGAGTGGGCTTTCGGGCATCAAGCAACATAATAGATCAGCTCTTGCAGCAGATCTACGTCGGAGGTCTAGAGATATCATAGCCGGAAACACCAACAACATGGAGCCAAGGTTGAACAGTAACAAAATGGCAGCCTACAAAAAAAACATTTTGTTAAACTCAATTATCCAAAGAATTTAATCACATACTTAATTGCTAGAATTGTGTTTTATTAAAAAAAAATTTAGGTATATAAACCTACCTGAAGACAGAAAACACGAAATGCTGGAATAGGTAACAGAGCTGCTGAGAGGAAAGCCATGACATTGCATAACGACGCCAAAAGAACACTCAATCCACTTTTCTTCAGTACCAAGCCCGTTCTTTCTTCTCTTGGGACATCTCCCGATTGCTCTACGTACGTATGCGTTAATAGGAACATATCTTGTACTCCCAAACCAAGGGCTAGGAATGGTACTATTTGAGTACTTGATGCATTAAATGGTATACCTGGAATTTAAAAAAAAGTGTCACAAAAAGTAATAAAAAATGTAGATCTTTAAAAATAAAAAAATAACATAAGAACAAATTAAACATTTAAAATACACAAATCCACAAAATATTTTGAAACTCAACAGAAGTATGAACGATAAAAACAAAGTGTGAAATAAACAAACCTAATAAAGCACAAAATCCTAATCCAGCTGCAATAGTGATTGAAAGTAGGAGAACTCCGGCTATACCAACGCCAGCTTGTGAACGAATAGGGTCCTTCCATTGGATTAAAGTGATAGCAACATATATTAACTGAAATAAAATAAATGAAACAAATAAAAATGGTGCAAAGAACATAAAATCACACACACAAAATGATGAAAAATTAAATGGGTGAAAAATACATTTGAAAATTAATCTAACTTAAAATATTTAAAGAAACCTACCATTAACATGTAGCCGAGGATAATGTTCTTGAGCGATACTTCAGAGAACTTTCCCAAAATATCATTGAGAGTAGACGTTGAGAATGGGTAGAAGCTGTAGGCTTGTGATACCGAGCCCGATGTAGTCTGTTTTCGTACTTCCTGTAAATATAAAAGGTAACTGTTATATTTTGATTGTTGGGAGAAGTCATAATCTTTTAGTCATTTGTATTGCAACAAAATTCGATGGAAATATAATTCAAGAATTTGTTAATTTTAAGTTAATAACATTATAAGTTCAAGAGTTCAAAATGTATCAGTAACAATTAACTAGTCCGAGTTTAAGAAAAATAGATTTTACGAAACTTGAGACGGAAGAAAGACCGGTTCTATTTGGCGTGTCCTTCTGGGTTCAATACTACGAACTAACCTCCCACACATAATAGCTACGTGATACATATTCGAAATACCAGTGTCTCGTATTACGGTACTATAGCAATAAACTCTTCGAGATATAGGCGTAATAAGACTTTATGGGATCGTTTGTTTACGAAAAAGAAAACGAAATAATGACAACTGCATTGAAATAAAATTAATGATGCAATAAATAAGTTTTAATTGGTGCAATATTTACCGCAGCGAACTTTCTCTGCCAGGCGTCCAGAACCGTCGCCGCCTTCTCTTGATTCCATCCTATTTGGTGTACTTTATAATGGTCGGCCCAGTATTCGTACATCTCTCTCTCGCCCATCAGCTGTACAACCGTTTGCAAGGCGCGCGCGCTGCGCAGGGCTGACGTTGTATTTCTGGTTGCACCTCCGACGATCAACTGCTCGGGCCAGTGCATGTACGCCGCCGCGAAACCGTAGCACCCGTGAGACAGCTCCGCCGCCACATCTGGGACCTACAAATTGAGACATCGCGTTAGCCATGTAAACGAAACCTCGCTCGACGCATCGGCAGTAAAAATATTGATGTTTCCATTCTCGAGTTAATTGGTTGTAATTCTTATCGGAGGAATTTTTATAATGATGATGCTCATGAGTATCAATTTTATGATTTTAATGGGTTAACATGATAGGAATCAAATTTCCGTGCGACGATTTTTATTTACGACTCAACTACGCGACGGTCTTAGAAAAGTTCTCCGAAGTGGAATTCGGTGCATAAAGGAAACTAGGATTTACGATTACTCAGAAATATTTGTTTGGAGCAACATTTTTTATATAATAGTGGCATTGTGACGAATAGTACTGGCAAACGAGAGCCATTGAAGCGGACACAATGCGCCCGTATAATAGAGAGGTCCGACTGCGCGGGCGCGGGGACAATGCGCCGGTCCGCGCTGGCCGCATGTGGGTGGTAATGTCTTACTCAAATGCACAAAAACGCACCCTACGTCTTAACTATTTTCTCAAATCGAGTATTGTAAATCTAAACTAGAATCATTACAAACTTAGGTGCTATATTTGCTTTCTACGGGGGAGCCATAAAATTTATAGAAATAAGATATTACATTTTTTCTCTTATTTTTAAACGCTGGGGGCCGGGGCAGGTAGCCGTAACATCTGCCTGGCGGCGGCGGTCGCTTTCAAGCCGCAACGAAATATTTCTTTGTCACGGAAAGTATTTGAGATCTTCATTAAGGTATTTCTGTTTATGATACAGTGTAAAGTAAACGATATTTTAAGTTATCGAGTTTCAAATTATGATCTTGTTTAGTATCGTGCTCAAAAGCGAAAATGCAATTTCAAGTCGTGTCATATTTATTAGGTACACATTCCTCTCGTTTATCTCATTTATCAGTTAAACCATTAGTCACAATCTTTATTACTCAATATGCATTGTGCAGGTATCACTTGTCCCTATTCGTTGCTTTGGCGTGTTTGTTAAAAACGACATTCCTGAGCATAAGCGACAGTGTTTGCTCAGTGAAGGATATTGGAATTCCAAAAATTTGGAGTGATATTTACATGAGCAGACTTCTTGTTGGGCGCCGTGGCAGGACAGTGGGGGTCGGTGGGGTCGAGGCACGGCTTCTTCATGTAAGCGGAGGTGATACCAGCTCGCTTCATGTATGCTTCCATCGTACCCAGCGGGAACTGAAACTTCAACTTCTTCGCTTCTTCTATCACTTCTAGTGGATTTAAATTCGTCCATTGTAGCTTGTGTTGCAGGTGACTGGAAATTTAATTTTGTTGTTAATATATTTAATATTAATTTTACAAATAGCTGTTGTTGAATAAACAATTGTTTAGATAAGTTTGATAATATCGGATAATTATGAACTTAGAAAATGAACTATAACTTTAACTTTGCTATAAAAGAATATCAAAGTATAAAGAAATGTAGAAAGTTCGCAAAAAGTGGACTTACGGTACAAAAATAGGGTAATCAGGGCCAAGCAATTTAGAGCCTTCCCAGAAGCAATCGAGTGGCGTGATGATGGCGCAGGGTATCACATTATCGATAATGGATTCGATATGGTGATAGCCTTCTAGATCGGGGACGCTAGGGCTGTAGCAGAGATCCTTCAGCCGCCACTCGATCTCGTACATATGAACCGTCACCCGAGTGGCAGCGTGTACTACCTGCAGAGAAACAAAAGAATCGTAAGAAACGAAAATAAATGAACCCTCAAAAGAAAACAATTTTAAAGCACACAATATAACATTTGCATTGATTGATCGTCATTTGAACGAAAAGCAAAAAGTGACCACTTGTAACTGAACCCCAAAAAATGTGAGGCAGATGTTCGGGAACAAGTTAGTAAGGTTGCAAATGATATTATGGAATGTATTTTTCTGGTTTTAGATGACCATGTATTTACAGATTCGCTACTGACCTTGAGGTGCTCTAGCAAAGCTGTTGGGTGTAACAATGACACGTCTGGATCTTTGGCAGTTTGTATAATGAGCTGATGAGTTGCGGAATCCGCCTCGCCTAGGGCTTGGGCAGTGTATTTTAGTTCTGCTTCTAGTCTACCACCCTCTGTAACAAGAAACAACAAACATTATAAAAATGTACAAACACAATAATATTTTATCTAATTAATAAAGAAATCTAATGTTATGTAATTTTTGCTATAATTTCCGTTTACTCTAATATTTGTTTTGTTTCTATAAATTACTATATCCTTTAGTTAATTAATCCTACGTAATAGGATTATTTTTGAATAATTAAAAGATTTCCAGAAGTGTTTCATCTCCATGTTCTCGACGGAGTGAATTCCAGGAAATTAATCTACTGAGCATAAAAAGGGGTTCTCTAATTTTAGCTGAAACTACGGCAGCTTATTAAGAGTGTCAACATATTTGTCGTGAAGAGGGGTGGATATTAACAACACCCACGAAACTTTTTGTGGAGGAGGCATTAATAAGTGTCAGCGGCAGAATGGAGCGGGAGGGTTCGGAGCACTTTGAAAGAAAATATCGGCCCGCGCTGACATGTTCTAATGAACTTGTCGTGAGAGTAATTAAACACAAGTTCGTCTGCATGTGAAATACCACGCTTGTTGTTTCATTTCCAATTAACGAAAATAGAACATCATATTTTTTGTATTTAGTACTAAATCCTCACTTGATGCGATTTCATCAGTACTTGTTCAATTATAGTCAATGTTTTACTTTCTAAAGTATTTCATATTGTCTAGTCCCTTCTACTTTTCCCTTTCGAGTTTATCAAACTTTTAAAGAAGACATCAAAGGGTAAAAATATAATGATAACCATAATGGATTTTTAAAGTGGCGACGTCCCTGCATCCGGCGCGTCACGGGATGTCGCAAAGATTCGTTCCAATTAACACCGGGCCGTAGATTTATCGGCTGCCTTTTATTTTTTGCGAGAATTAGCTTCGGGAGGTGTCGAAAAAATCGAGCAACGTGAAATGTTTGGGCGACTCGATGTTTATCAGATTCTAAAGGTGTTTTAATAAGTTCATTAACAGTTCCTCCTAAATTCTCGTTTACTTCTACAAATTCTTAGTATAAGCCTATAACGGATAGTTGTAAATTGTAAACATCTAGAAAAACTCTTGTCAGTGTAATTGTGGGTTCAGTACACTGGAATAAGGAGTGATTCGCTAATGATTCGTGGAACGTTCTGTATGCAAATGAGCTAAACGCGCTAAAAACGTCTTGTTACAAAAACGTTATTGAATTGTCAAGATTTTTTTTCGTCATATTAAACTGATTGAAAATATAAATTAAAGTGTTTTGTTGTTATTCGGTATCTCTACTTAATTTTTTATATATCCTACAAACATGTGACGTTTGATTTTGATTTTATTCTTTAGTTTCTAAGACTAAAGACTGTGATGCATGCTTTTGAGGAGTAATAAAGATGAATAATGAATTATTTATCCTTAGAGAGACTTAACTTATTCCGGATATCAAGGATTATTACAGGCGAGTGGAGGACGTTGCGCCCGCACAAGGCGTCTATTTTAACACCTACCAAAGACGTGGGTGCGATTTACGACTCTAACGTTTCCCTAGGGGTCAATTCAGACCGCAACGTGACGAGGCGAGGCGAAGCGCGGCGCGGCATAAATTTGCATGGATTTGACAGATTTCAATTGCGCGAGGCGTCTTTCAAATCTGTCAAATCCATACATATTTAGAAATGCATCTACGCGTCGCGCTGCGGTCTGAATTAACCCTTAAGGGTCAATTCAGATCGCGACGTGACGCATTTCTAAATTTGTACTGAATTGACAGATTTCGAGAGCGTGAGACTTCTCGCAAATCTGTCAAATCCATACAAATTTAGAAATGCATCTACGCGTCGCGTTGCGGTCTGAATCGACCATAAGGTTGGTACTACTAATATATATTCTGTGCCTAAGGGTTGATTCAGACCGCAACGCGACGCGTAGATGTATTTCTAAATTTGTATGGATTTGACAGATTCGCAAGACGTCTCACGCAATTGAAATCTGTCAAATCCATACTTTATGCCGCGCCGCGCCTCGCCTCGTCGCGTTGCGGTCTGAATTGACTCGCTGTAGTACAGGATTCGATATTATTTTTTATTGGAGTAAATAAAATACACTTTGTTATTGTACGTTGGCCTAAATACGGCGTTAAAAGTTTTGGGGTAGTTGCTGTTACTGTTACCTCGAACGTAATCTAGAGGTGTATAAGTAGAAATTAATTTACAATTTTGTTTGTCCCGCTACAACTCGAGAAAGGCTGAACCGATTTGGCTAATTTTATTCTATAAACATTGGTGGAAGTCCTGGGAAGGTTTATGTGATAAAAACAATTTAGGTTAATAGTAGATATGAAGTTCATGGGTCATCTAGTTTACAATAATTTTCAATTTGAACCTCGTAAAACGTGCACAAATCAGAAATGAGCAAAACCGTCGAATTAATTTTAACGTTTTGTTATTCAAACTGCTCTTCTCATTGTATTATACAATCTAAATCTTTATAGCACGTCGGTAACAACACGAATGTCAGGGCTTTTATTGCATTCTAAATGCGTACGCGTCGATAATGACAACATTTCTACTCGATGCGGTAGCGAGCGATCGGCGCGGACGATCGCAATGAATGACGTCGCGGGCGCGCGCGGGTGTGAGGGGCGCGGCGCGCGGGCAGAGGGGGGCTACGTGCGCGGCGCGCATGTGGTTGTGGCCACCCGCGCGCGCGGCGCTGTGTCCGTGTGGTCCGGCCCTCCGTCCCTCCACCCGAGCCCTCTATGCAAATTAGCCCGCGTAGATAACAGATGGATGGCGGAATAAACAATCCGTGTCCTTAGCAGCTGGCGGCTCGCACAAACGAGACGAGACCGACGGCGTTATTAATCTAGGACTCGAGTTACTTAGCGAAAGAACTCGCAATTTATAGATTTCCCGCCGAACCTTTGCATAAATATGAAATTGATATTCGAATAGGATGCTCGTTTACACGAACTCGTTGCAAAATATTGTGTTGGATTGCGGCAAGTTGTGAATGCCGGGGAGATGCCGGGTGAATTAAGTCGGAACGTAAGCTCTGTTTTATATCTCACCAGTTCCCGGAATGTGGGTGGGGTTCAGTACCTACTTCATCGAAAAGGATCTACACGTCCCTGTTTTAAATTAGGCAATCCCAGATAGCGGTATTGCTTAAATGGAGCATTAAGACCGTCCCCCGAGCAAACGACCTTGACCATACATTTGCCGCGTTGCCGAGATCGCACCAAAACCCTATTTTTTTACGTAACTTAGTTCAAAATTGACATAAAAAAAAAATCAAACGGCAAATATGTAAAAAATGAAATTGTCTATCAATTGCCGTATGTTTCAAATAAAAGTAATTTGTAAATACTAGGGAGATGCTGAAAGAACGCTTGAATTTTAATAAATTGGTATTACTTTGGAAGCTAATATCATGAGTATAATGAACAAAAATAGTAAATTAATAACGGTGAAAGGAATGTTAATATGCTGAAGATTATTGCTGTATTTTTATTATATTTTTGTAGTTTTCAAATTATGAGTTATAAAGCTCTAAAAAGCGGTAAATTACGGCATCTCCGTCCCCCTACGGAGATGCCGTAATTTACCGCTTAAGCAAAAATGTTTCCTATTCTCTTGTCACCGATGAAGAATCGGTCGGTAGTCGGTACTTATTCTCTTATCAGTTTATTGTACATATTATAATATATGAACATTTATGTCTTTTACGTAGTCATCTGTGCTAATTACTATTTATGTAATATGCACATTAAGCATTTTAATTCATTTACTACCTTTACCTTAACCTGCCATAGCGTCTTCATAAAGTCTGTCTCCTCGATAAAAAAAATATTATGTTCTCATGATATTACCTGAAGATTACAAAAAGATTAGCAAAAACCCGAAACGTGTACCAATAATTTATTTGCAATTAATATTAATTTAAGTATTCCCAAACACTAAAGATTTGTGTTCTCTAGATCTTAGATTTGAATAAAGTTACAGAAATTTATACGCCGTTCGTCGGCCAGCGTACGAAAAACTGTGAGTCGTTTCAAAAGCATTTAAAAGCGGAAAGACATCTCAATTTGGTGAGGGCTCAAGTAATAAAGTCGGCCGGGGCAGGTCGGCGGGCGGCGCAGCACGACGCCGTCGTACAAAAGACGGCGGACAATCAAATATCCCATTTTTTGTGAGCCGATAAATGTGTTATAGTTTTTTTTGTTTTATTGGCTGTAATTTCACGTGGGGATATTTACGAGCACCGTGGGCCACCTAATTAAGTTGTTAGGTGACTTTGGACGTACGCATTGTTTAGCGATCGCCTTTGTTACGGAAACTTTTTGTGGGGGCCGAGCGTCATTTATTTGAACAGTAGCTGGAGACTCATAAGTCATAACTAGTTTATTTTACCATAATATGTAAATGGAATAACATCGCAGCCGCGATTTAAAATAACTGGATTGAATAACATACAATTTCTTTATTAAATACTCGTGATTATCACGATTCGGAAAAAAATATTGCTAAGTTGTCACTTGCTGATCCTCTGAATCCTCTTCTGATTATTTATTTTATGGTGATGATTTATTAAAAAGAACTGTGTTCATTTTAGCATCGTTATTTTTGTGTACATATTGTTAGTAGCAATCATATAACAATAAAGTTTTTTAAGTCCACAAAAAGTATAATCTCAGAAGAACAGGTGGCTATTATGTTCGCCCATTTCCTCTTACAGCAGCTGCGGTTTTTGCAAATTGGCACAACGCTTTTAATCCTGCTATTCTTTACCTACTTATGAATAAAATATATTATCGAACGAGAGGAACGAAAAACAAAATATTTTATGGGAATAACATTTTATCGTGGTCAGTATTAGAATATTTCGTGGTACAATTAGTTTAATCTTATTTAAATTATAATAATTAATACTACTTTAGGAACTGTAACAGTCCTTGGTTCAAGAAATGTTAAATAATATTATAATCACAGATCACCAAAAAACAACACAAATTCTTTACTACTGAAATCTGCTGACTAAGCTGTTAATAAAATCAGACCTACGACGAAATTCTCTCCAGACACGTTCAATTGAAATCAAACCGCCCGCATAAGAAGCACTTCCTTCCCTATTTTTGTGGGAACTGGGAACTAAGAGAAAGGAAGAATATTCCTTGACACGTTCGAAATTCTCAAAAAAGGCATTTACCAAACCTATATTTAATCTAACACAGTCCTTTGACGAGAAAAGTTTTTGAATATTCATTATATCAGCGAGCTGTTCAGTAACTAAATCCGTAGCCGGGTAAGTATCGAAACTATTTATGGAGGGGAACTTTACGATTTGACAGCCGACCACCCAATGCTCCCAATAAACAACGCAGGCCTCGCAATAAATTGCTAATAAAATGTTAGAAAGGTACAATAAAACTGACATTTCGCGACCGATACCAAAATACCGCGTAAGATCTATTACTTTGGAGTCTGGCATATTATTTACGTGTGGTACGAAGTCAGGTGATAAGGCAAAGCGATATATTACCGATATCAGTTGACATTACAGTTAGGGCAACAAAACCAAAACATAATTCTTAAATCAATGAAAGAATACGAGATTTCAAACATATGAATAGCAACTTAAATGATAGAAAACTTGTAGAAGATAATAATTATTATTAATTGTTTGGACTGGTTGGAAAGGTGATACGTATTGGAACAAGCAAGAATAAAGCCAGAAAAATAAGTATACGAAGAAGAAACTGATAACAAAAATGATGATGATAGTAAAAAATCTAAGCTTTTTGACAAGTGACATATAGCGTCTCCCAGACAGACGCGGCCTGCGGTGGCGGTGGCGGTGGCGGTCAGTTGGATGATTTGAGAGTTCTAGAAACGACACAGACATACGCGGCCACGCGGCCAAGCCATTCAATTGACCGCCACCGCCACCGCCACCGCAGGCCGCGTCTGTCTGGGAGACGCTTCAATCCAGATCGAACAAAAACTATGAAAACAACTGACAACTTAATTCAGAGACTAGAATATAATAAATTATACTTTATGCTACCCCATAACAATTCCTGAATGCGATTACTTCGCGCAGTAATAATGACTATTAGTATACAGAATCGGTCACCGATTATTATTTATTTGTACATTAGCATTAATTCGTAATGCTAATGGCTGCATTTATCCTGGGGCACGCCCGACTGTGACAACACGTTCCAGCTATTAAATAGCTCCTGGCGACAATTATACATTTACTTCGGTGCTATAATAGCTCATTTGATATACAATAACTCTCGCCAACCGGACGCAGGGAGGCATTATAAAAAGCGATTGAAGAATTTCAATTTGCCGTGTTTGTTATAAAAGAGGTTTAGCGAGCGGTGCCGTGTGTTGTCTCGTTGCATGCTGGGCACGCATCTAAAGACGGAAGCGGCTCGGATCAGACATTGCCCACTTTTGTATTCATCGTTGGAGTCAATTCCTCAATACATATCAGATGTTCCTTGATAATATACAGGGTGTAATAAAAACTAAGTAGTATATGAATGAAATCAAAAGTATCTCATTCAGTGCTGTTACTTTCACAGTAAACTGTATATAAGGGACACATGCACAGTACTTACACTTCCTATAGTGTTATTACTTTGTTTTGTTACAACCTGTACATTTTTAATAGCCTATGCTGTCCCAGTGCTACGCAAAGGCCTTCATCGTGTGATAAAGAATATGCGTACCTTGAACCCAAAGTTGGTCGACTCTGGTGTGTATTTGTGCGGATTTGAGACCGACGCAGAACGTGGACAAAACTAGGATGGCGACGAAGAGTACTTTGCCGGCGTCTCCCTGTAGGAAACAGCCCAATATGAACAGCTGCTCCTGGAGCCACGCGCGGATCCAGAGCGACGTCCGCCCGCCCTCGATGTTACCCTGTAAAATAGAGATGACATGTTAGTACATACTTTATATTTCTGCATATCATTCAGAGTATTTAGTCAGATTGTATATTGGCTTTTATCGACAACGAAGTTAGATATCGAAAATGTATGGGATTGGACGTTGCGCGTCGCAAACGCCATGATAGCGATGCATCAACTTCTCTTCGCTGTCGAAACTAGCAACATTAGCAAATGCAAAACGATGATAACATCTAGATAAGTAAATAGAAAAAGATGACTCAAAAATTAAGATCCTAAGCAATTCGCAAAGCATGTTAATATTTTTCTTGCATAAATATACATACATTATGCATTCTGTACTTGACATTAAAAATAATAGTACAGACACAACATTACCGATGTAAATGACCAAGGATGAACATTAAACAGTAGCTGTGATCTCATGTATAGATCAGAACTAGCGGTACATCATTTAAGTAAAGTAACGGATATTTAAAAACGTTAAAATAATTTGTGAAGCGATTGTGATTAATGAAAGAGTGGAGAACGCTGGGGGCGCTGTCGAGTAGTGCCGGCACACAGAACAAGTAAACTCAGAAGGTAAGATCACGTACTGTATACTGAAGATCATCACATGCAGAAATATATTGTAGTAAGTAGTCTATTTGCTTAGAAAGTAGATAATAAAATAATAGGTGTTACTGTGTTTTAAAGAGAGAAAAAAGAAACTATACATTTTGCCTTACGGCATACAAAACTTAAAAGTAATTTCTTCTACAGGTGTTTTAAAATTGTAAAGTTTTTAAGGAGAATTTAAACCAATATTAAATAACGTTGGTGATAGCGCTTCTAATATGGAACGCTGAATTTGTGAATCGTGACAGCGTAACATCATTGAACGATGTATTAATATGTATATGCAACATTTTCCAACTTGTAATGGTAAATCATATTGGACCGACAAATTCCAAGGTTCATCATCATTCACGTTTACGGCAGTATGTAATACAACATTTTTTAAGTTTGGAATATTTCTTGCCTTCTGAACTTACTTATTCTGTGGGCGAGATTCGTGGCGCCATGGTGATTCAACTCAAACTAAAAGGGAGCATTCACGAACCTCAACTTACATCAACTTTAATAACACGTCTGCCTTATTACATACCTGCCATCAATAACTATCCACTCATAATTTTATTTAAATACCACGGAAAATAAACTAGCATCATAAATAACTAGCAATAAATTCTCTAAGCTTTCGTTAGATGTTAACTTTAGTTTAAAATTTTTTGTTAATTTACTATATTTTTGTGTAAAAATTTAACTTAAAACTTGACAATCTTGTATATTTAAGGTACAAGTATATAAAATTGTTTTTTCAGCATCAAGTATTTGCATGAATTATTCTGAAAAACAATTTTCCTGTCTTTAAACTCTGAACAAAACTCGATATCTTTTATACTGATCAAAAATAATTATAACAAGTAATACTTTTTATTTTGTTCGAGATTCTTAGCTTGGATCTTGCGCTATAATCTCAGTAATTAAAAACTAAGTGAGAATTTATGTAGAAAAGTCCGCAGATGAAGAGATATAGCGACTGGCGACAGGATATGAAACGTGTCCGAACCTCATGCTCAATCATAATATAAAACCAATTTAGCAAATATGACAAAATTGATATTGATACAGCTTACGGAATAAATTGAGTCGCGTCCATTATTCATTGAGAAACATCTATACAAGGTCGTAGGTCTCCAATTTAGTAAATTAAGCTTTTCGGCTGAGTTTTTGAATGACCAAACTATTACTGTGACCTGTGACTTCGTATTTATTAACCTTTTTTCTAATTCTGGAATGTTCATTAAATTAGGAACGTTATAGCTTATAAACTGCACTAGCATTCAACTTGGTAACTTAAGTTCCTATTTTTCACCATATTTAAGTGTCATTCAACGAATAGTACTAACTTTGCCCGCAGCCTCCGATTCAGATGTAATTTTTTACTTATAGTGTTTATTTATTCATTTATTTATTAAGTAGTTGTATTTTTATAGTAATTGTGTTTTACAGTAAAATGTAATATTGTATACTTATGTTTGTACAAATAATCTTTGAAATATAACACTTGTAACGTTAACTTGGATGGCGACTGCAATTATTGTTTCCATCCTAGTACTATCTAATATCGAAGGTTATATTTTTATAACATCATAACGCAATTTTATTTAATTTCAACTTTAATTTTGTTTCAGAAAATGAAGGACAATCTGTATCCGATCGTGATAAGCTCAAGTAATCTGGCATAAGGAACGGTCGAGGCTCGCTGGGTGGGCGTGACGTCACAGCCGGAATGTGCCCCCCCCCCTCACCGCGCCGCAGCCCACGTGGAGAATACGCAATACTATAGCTACCTCCATGGAGACTCGCCATTCATGCAACATAACATAACTAATATGGCAGGTGCGTATATTGTGGGTGTGCAATGCATCTGCAATTATTTTGATAACCTGTTCTGACGTGCACGAAATTCACAGAAGCAATTCACAATGTTAAAACTCTCTATTCATGACCAAATCTTGTTTTTCCTCTCATTTCTTGAAAGAAAACAGGGAATTAAATAATATCAGTTGGATTCGACCACGTAGTTTAACATATTAATATATACTACTAGACGTTTCGCGCGGCTTCGCCCGCGTAAATTAGATATTTCACAGACAAATCAGTCTACAAAAAATTGCCTATGATCCTTCACGTGGTCTACTTCTTATCTGACCCAAATAACAGGAAAATTGCTCTAGTAGTTCGTGAGATAAGCTCTTTCAAATAATTTTCCCCCGTTTTTTCCATATTTTCTTCTATTTCTTCGGTCCTATTAGTCTTATCGTGATAAAATATAGCCTATAGCCTTCCTCGATAAATGGGCTATCTAACACTGAAAGAATTTTTCAAATCGGACCAGTAGTTCCTGAGATTAGCGCGTTCAAATAAGCCCTTTCAAATAATTTCCCCCCGTTTTTTCCACATTTTCCTCTATTTCTTCGCTCCTATTAGGTTTAGCGTGATAAAATATAGCCTATAGCCTTCCTCAATAAATGGGCAATAAACACTGAAAGAATTTTTCAAATCGGACCAGTAGTTCCTGAGATTAGCGCGTTCAAACAAACTAACAAACTCTTCCGCTTTATAATATTAGTATAGATTATGTTCTAATTTTTAGAAATGAAGCAACAATATAATAGTGGATCGACAACATTTCCTTGCGGAACTCCTATTTATGCTTTGCATAATGTATACCTTTTGATTTATCAATAAATGATAACTGTTATAAGTTATTTGTTGTAAATGATAGTATTTCTTGAAACACATTATAATGTTTTCATCTGTCTTCGAACAGACATTAATTTTAATTAACGATAAACTGATGTGACGAGCATACAAAAGCAAATAGCAAATATTTCATGTAAATAAATCGTAATGCATTTGAATTTATGAGAACATTATGAGAACTAAGCAATATTTGACAAACTTGAAGCTCTTCTTATAAAATACAATTCCATAGAAAGGAGCTTATCAAATGCTCCGGGCTGTTCCGTTACAGTATCATTGAAAAACATTAATGCTGACGCAAGTAGGATTAGTTTAGGATCCCCGAGCGCTGCGTCTGAGAGCGCACTTCCTGCGGATAACGGATCAGGTCACTCCAGGCACGTTTCCACGTGCTACTGAATTTGCACCAGCTTTATAAACATTTGCTGACGTGTTATTATATTCTGTAATATTATTAGATATAGAATTCATAATATTGCAATAAGTTTTATTATAATATTTTTTTTAATTGTGTACATTTTATTACATTAATGTTTATCCAAAGTGACTAGTCCGGTTTTTTTGGAAATGGGTTATTTCCCGAAACAATTTTAACGATGGATAAAAAATCGCTATCAAAGACTTTTTCTTTTGATATCGCTTAGCTATACTATTTATGAGTAACTCATCCGCTATTAATACACAAATTATGTAAACAACTCTTTATCATATGAAAGGAAACGGCGAGATAAATTTAGAATACATGTGGAGTTGTGGACCGAGTCGCATGTCGGCTTTCTCTTATCACGGGTCGAACTCATATTATCGTATTTGATTGCCTCGTCAAAATATACGATACTATTTCCAGATTTAATTGAGAATTTATGCATGGCAAAATTAACTAGTTAGCATACTTGTTTTATCAGAGAATTTTATTCATAGACAAATGGTGGACCTACATAATTTGGTTGCGTTATGTCCACGGATGTCCACGGATCACGACTAACGTTGAATTGATATAACTCGATCAAACGATGTAAATCCGGGATTCTCATATAAATCAATTCCTATGATAGTACATTTAACTATAACTAAAACTATTAATAGTACTAGAAATTGAGATCTAGAAATATTACTAATTCAAGTCACTTTAAATTGGATATTTCTATTGTTATTCTTCAGGACTACAGAGTCCAGAAAGGAGTGGACCAATAATACCAAACACGAGCAGAGTTCCGGTTATCTGCATATAATGGGCCGTGGGTGTGGACAGCACCAACATTATCCAGCATGCATGGAATATCGTGCGCTCGCCTCATTCTACTTAATAACACTATTATGCAACCTACACATAGTTTAACGACGTAACTTTGTTTATTTCAAGAAAAACATTGATAAGTATTAAAGCTGAAGTAGTTACAATATCTCCAGCAAACAAAACAAAATAAATGACTAGTCAAAGCCAAAAAGGAGACTATTTATATTATTTTAAATAGTTGTTATGACTTTAGAAGTAGCTGTGACCCAATGACCTTAAACATAATGTAATCCATAAATTTAACGACATTTATTTGAATGAAACTAAAGTTTATAATATTATTTGGATTACATCACAGACATTGAGCCATTTTATCAAATCAATAAAGAGCAACCTTCACCCATCAGAATATAAAATAACAAGCATGATAAAAGTTTAATTTGTAATTTGGTCGTAGGTTATGTTATTTCTTAAGTCAATAAATAAATTTATATCTGTACATATTGTATTTATGAATGATGAGATGTCCCGGTGAACTTCGTATCACTTATAAACTTCCCCTGAACTTCCACGATTATTTCGAAATTAGCCAAATAGGCTGAAATTTAATATAGATTTCTTTAACTGTATTAAACAGAAATGACATATCATGAGGAACATATTTTTCTGATTTCCTTTACCTTACAAAGTAATCATTGAGAAAGTGTGTGGATGTATTGTAACAAACCGGTCGGGACTACCATGTGGTGGACATATGAACTAGGTTACTTAAACATTTTAAATTTTTACTACAACCATTCTCTAGCAGCCACACTAGCAACATAGAAACAGGCTATGTTAGTGAGAACATTTTCTTTTTTAATCAAATTGCTCGTCCAGGTTTGCAAATGGAAGCTGATAGTTTGTTATTTGAATATTTTCTAGATGTTTTGAAGTCCTTTCAGGAACAATATTTTAGCGGGAATAAGCAGATTTTTTAAGTCACGTTATGAAATATTTTTGAGATTATATTTTGTATGCACCTTAACGACAGCGGAACATAGTCCTTAATATTTTGTTTGTATATTATCGTATCCTGTTAAGGTAGTACTCAGAACATCTGGTTGGTGTAAGCCAGTAGGTTCAGATTGGAGATCAGTGGAATGGAAAATATGCAATATTGTAAGACATGCCACGTGTTGCGTTCACTGAGTTGAAGATTGGATACTTGGACAGGTAATGGCTTATAGGTAATAGAACACCATAAGCTAACGTTCTGGAAATATAATAATAAACGAAATATTATTATTATAGATTATGTTTCGAGCAAAGGTACATTAGAAACATCGAGACTCTAGAGTATAACTAAAGTAGAACAATAGACAGCTATCGTTGAAAACATAAAAAATCTAAATACAAATCATTTGAATAACGACATTATAACATAACTTTTCTAATAAAAGTAGATGGTTTTACTGAAAATACCCAGAAGTCCGATGCACCTTTGAAAATTGTGGGTGTACATTCATTTTAGGTATCCAATGCAGCTGCCGGCGGCTGGCACACGCAATGTTTGGAAGAAGATGAAAAATACGCGTGGAAAACGTGCGGGAGGGAGAAAGTAAATCCGACTTTAGGATAAGGAAAGCAACCATTCTTTAACCATGCGAGAAAGAGATAAACGATCGGAAACCACAAGATGTCTCAATTCCACGAGGCGAACACTGTGCGGTCGTAACAGACAAAAACTTTTGGAAGAGCATTCTTAATATTTTAAATTTATCTTCTGATCCAAGATCGATTTATTTATTTCGATAATACCTTTTACGACTATCGTAAATTAGACATTATCGTCAAGGAAGCTTTTACTATTGTCTATTCGATTATGATTTTAGGAACGTTATTAAAAGCCAAATAAAAATTGGCATAAAAATAAAATCTTAAGTGATTCTAAAAGAGTTGTAAAATAATATCGTTCTTTATTTTACCCCAGTAATTCGGTAATAACATAAAATTTATTACCAATGCTACGAATAAAATAACTTTTAACATAAACAAGAATCCGCGATCGAAGTAGTGTTTCCAGTATAATTTTGTGTGGTATTGTGAGGCCGCTCGCGTTGATGTCTCTATCGGCGCCGAGCCCTCGCTCATAATTGCTTCATCTCGCATACTACTTACAAAATACCTTTATCACACCGCCCATTATCATTAAGCCAGCTGTTGTTTTTTTGTCGGACAATTTTAAACTTTCACGACGTTTCCCGTATAGTTTTTTACTGAGATTACTTATATTTTATTATTAAGTTAATGTTGTCGTGACTTTATCTCGAGAATTTTTTTACAAACGGGGTTGATGTACAGCGGGGATGAACAACCTCGCATTGTGTGGCCTTCTCGGAACTATCCTTCCTTTGCCTTCTTTGAATTCGACTCCTAGTTGGGATACAGTTGTTATTTTCAGTATTGTATTTTGGGACCGTTAATACTTTTTTTTCTTTGACATTGTTTGCAACTGACTATCCGTTTTACAATCCATCTTTTTCAATGTAATATTGTTGGTTTATTGTTTCTTTACTTAGTAAGTTTTTATTCGTAACAGGTACTTGAAAATCTTTTATAGTTTTCATTTTTCAATGTAATACTTATTTATATTTGTTCGATAATTATTTATTTGTATTTGTATATTCTTTTAATGCGAACATTTGTAAGTGCTATTATCTTTAGTACGTATCACAGTCTAGCCAGATTAAACAACATCGCAAATTTATTGACTATTACTGAGTTTAGAAGTAATACTAACAAATGTTTCGGATAGCAATATATTGTTTTCTTTTTATACAAAATATTCATTTATTTTATTTATATATTAACTATCCAGCGTGTATTGATTTAGAAAAGCTTTTATATTGTAGATAGCAATAAATTTGATCTGCCTTTATTTCCTGGCACTTATACAAACGGAACGAATTGAACAAAGTCATGAATCTTTAATTGATGAACGCGCAAGAACTATCTAGATTATTATAGGACTTTATAAAACACAAATGCTGTTCACTATGGCAAATGTGCAAATGTGCAAAATCTTAGATGTCGTAAGCGTAGCGTAAAATAAGTTCGTTATCAATGACATTTTACTTGCGTAAATGCCTTTAAAATACGCGCGGCCTTGATAGTACGCACGATTCCCACTAGTTGGCGCCACGGTTTCGCGCTGCCGCGTTCCTGGTGTAAGTGACATTTGCAGAAAAACAATCACACGTGCAATATGATCAACGAAAATGGACACTGAAATCATCCAACATCCAAACACTGCACCTTTTCGAGTTCGGAGAGAGCTAGAGCCGCATCCACCCAACTGGTGCGTATGTACAGATCGCCGTTGTGGCGAGCCTCCGTGACGGATGGAATTTCGTGACTAGACGTTATCCGAGGATTCGAAGCTGCCTCGGAATCGGGAGCCACCATGATCTCGGGGCCAGACTTGTCACCAGTATCCTCATGAAGACGGCCGGAATCCGTCTGGTGGCGAAAGCTGTCATATCACTCGCCGCCGCATAACCACACACTTATGTATACCGGAATTCGTCACTTCTGTTTATCACTGCCCGGTCGAACACGAAACTAAACAATTTCAAACATACGACGCCCGTCCACGGCGACCTGTCAATGGCGCGGCGCGAGTAGCACTGAGTCAAATATTGGCCGAATACACTGACGGGACTGGATGTTTGTCGAGCCGCCATTATGATTCGACCGATTATGTTGCCGCTCTGCTGCACGAACCTTCCCGAAGTCTGCCGAGAATAGTCGAGCGCGCAGCCTGAGGACCACACACGTGCTATACCTCTCTTCCTCTAACCTTTTAAGAGAAGGGGAAGTGAAGCAGTTAAATAAAACTTTAAAAGCATTAAATGACACTGAATGCAACGGCAACTGTTGGTTTCATATGGTCAGCACAACGACGCGATTGTTCCAAACCAAAATAAACATTAATTATATCAAGAAGTTTGCGTCATAGTCCAGTAGCTGGGCTTTGAAAGTGGGCCAGTTTTAGGGAATGTGTGACGCTCTTAAATATAGGAAAGTAACCAAATATGGGTTACCATTTTGTTTTTGCCTGATAAATAAAAAATGATTAAAAAATTATCTATTTTTTGGCATCGAAATATAATAATAATAATATGCTCAACCACTGAGCCACAGAGGTCGTCAGAAATAATCACGCATTTATTTTTAAAGCTCTCAACAACCATCTTTTGGTCTTATTTTTATCATACATATTTTAATATACATATTAAGCATTAACCAAAAAATAAAAATGGACGCTAAATATGGACATGGTCAAATATGGGCTACAAATAGAAACTTATAATATCTTGTACGAAAATAACAATCATAGGTGCCAGGAGCCTCTTTTACTATATGGGCATCTGGTTCAGTATCTAAATCAAATTGGATATCTTCTTCACCTTTATTTTCATCCCTGGGCTTGGCTTTCATATTTCCTATACTTCTTTTCTTTTTCTTGGGTTTCTTATATTTTATATTAACTATCTATTTTATTTTCCTCTTATTTTTCAGAGGCGAAGTTATAACCTAGGCTACAGCAGCTTTTGTGGATTTATTAGATGTCTTTCTATAGGACCACAGACATAGCCTATATTCGAATTTTTCTACCAAAATCATCATGATCGTGTACATTACAAATCATGTAAAGCAAGCAATAAACTGACCGAAAATCATAAGATTAAACTTATGGTCTATAACAAAACATGCAGTTACAGTATTCACACCAAACTTTTATAAATTAAATAACTCTTTGATTTGTACCACTGAAAGTTTTTCGATAGCAGCAATATAAGTATGGTCAAAACTGGCGACAGCTCGCGAGCTACTTACGAAAATTAGTGATTGCGGTGTTAAAGAGAATAAATACGATAGACAATCGTCGCTTTTTGCATCTTTTGATTGTAGGTTTTCGTGAATTTTCGCTAGCCCATAATAAAGCACTAGCCCACATTTGCTCACTCTCCTCTATATTTTGAGTCGAATCCTCAGTGACAGCGATTTTCTAGATTTAGGAAAAATGTAATTTAAATCACATTTATAGAAAGGAATAATTAATTACATTTCTGCCCTTGGTATGGGTGATAGCTACTTACGTATTACCTGAAAAGTAAAATAATGAAGCTTCTGTAATGGTGGCACTTCACATGGCTATTGGTATTTGCTATTGGCTATTTGGTGCATTTGGCAAAATTATTGACGTATACACAAACAAGCAAATAAAGGCAAATACGACCTTCCACACATGGACGTCAAATACCAAACTTTTACTTGATTTTGTTTACTTGCCTATTTAGCTCTTTTGATGTGCGTCAAAAACCGACAAAGGTACGAATACGTGTATTTGGTATTGGTCATATTTGTCAAATAGGCAAATAAGGTCAATACTTTGTCAAACATACCGTCTACACATGGTGATTGTTTGGCGAATACATCAAATACGCAAATACCATGTATTATAATACCAATAAATAGCCATGTGAAGTGCCACCATAAAATGTTAACAAACAAGTGTGCACTTTTTAGGCACGTGACATACAACTTTGGTACATGCACTTGTTTGGGTGCTTCTGGTTTACTGCAACAATCATACAACATTTAAAATTACCACTATTTTTTTTTCTTAACCTCGCAAATAGCAATCGTTACTGTATTGAGTAGTTACCATTAGATATTCCTTGATTTTAACAAGCAGCTGTTATAATATTTCTTATTCAAATTCAATTTATTTTGTGTTTTCATCGACTGTTTAGTGGGGCTAAACAATATTTAAAATCTCATAGACAAATTCATGTACCTAATGTTCCTTTATTTAAGGTTCTTAAAACAATGTACTATCAAAGAAGTTGATTAGGCAGATGGTGGACCTTCGTATTTTGGTCGCGTTTTGTCAAACCCAGCAGACAGATGACGACTTACATTAAGTTGACATAATCCGGCCAAGTGAAGTAGGTCCGTCAATTGCCTATGAATCAATTTCTTCGATGGTATAATGTGTGCTCACTGCATTTTTATGTGTTTACAGTTAGTTGTTGATTTGCTCTACATACTTTGTAGAGTTGTGAAAATATACTACTGACCTAAATCACCTCTGAATTTTCAGCTCTGCCTTTCGCCTGTCTGTTGCCCAACAAATATTTTACAAATCAAGACTAAATTAATAAACTAGTAAAGAAAATAGCGCATTATATAAAATTTAAAAAGGTTCGTGATGGTTACCGTTTGCTCCTCATTATTAACACAAAGCGTTTGCTCGCTAAACATCCACTCGTACAAATAAAATCAAACATTTAACCGTATTATTTTGTTTACCTAACTTAAAAAAAGGAGGAGGTTCTATGTTCGGCCGATATTATTTTGTTTACCGAGTTTTGTGGGTAAAGCGCCCCTGCCGCGGGGTGCGCGCGGGGTGGGGGCGCGGGGGGCGCGGGCGGGCGATCCTTTGAAGTCGCCGACATAAAAGCCGCCGGCGGCGATTTAACTAATGAATTTATTTAGCGGCATGCTCGTGATTGCCGCCGTGTCGATCGACCTCCTCCCTAGAAAACTAATCTTTGCTCCGTTTAAATACATTTCGATCTAAATATAAACAAAGTATAATGCTACTAATTAAAATGTTACTTATTCACCACGCAATAAAGAAATTTTATGGCAGATTGATTTGATTGAAATTATTTTTTGTTGAAATTTTAATCAAAATCAATTTAAACTGTAAATCAATGGAAAATTTACTAATAAGTAATAGCATTATGTAATTCTATCGAGCTTAAGTAAAGCGTTATTGGTTCGCATTTTGTCGAACACGAAACGTAAAGTGGGCACTTTGTCATTAGAATGGGAAGAGAAATGTTCAAACAACAAATATTTACTTAGTTACAAAACACAATGGCCATCATTATGGTGGTGATTGTTTTATGGTCGATGGACGATGGCAAATAGCGTGTAGTGGGCCGAAAGATTTGTAGCTACGAATTTTGAGGTTATGTTAAAATCCAACAATAATCAACGATGTCAATACTTGGATATGGCATACGCCATCAAAACTGTAGCAATGTTTTTGCATGCAAAATGTGTATCGAGAAAATATTGTCGTCCTTTTTTGTCTTACAGTAATAGCATATACTACTTTCTCTTTCACTCATTCACGCTTTCAATGCATATTTTACGTAATCAATGCATTAAACACGTCCGACTGTCACCGCGTCCTAAGGCACACTGCTCTCAGATGAGTGAGCTCACTCATTTCGAGGGTGACACATTTTCGCGCTGACGATTGTATGGAATGCCTCTTCTAAAGGTTATAATTCTATGACAAAAATATCTTTAAAATGTATGTTTTAATAGCGTAATAACTAATAGACCACTAATCTTGAGGTTAGTGTGCTAAATATATGTAGGTAAAAACAAAAAGTTTTTTCGTCCTACTACTATTTTATACACTTTTCTACTTCATTTGGATTTCATTTTATTCAGGAGTTTTTTCGATTGGATATGAAAGTTATTACTTATTACTGATGCTTAAAAAAGAATCTTATGAGCAAATACGCAATACATGAAAGTGAAATTATTATGACTGCAAGTTCTTCGAAATTCACATTCGTTAACAACCAGCAAAACCGTATAATACTTTACCCTGATTTTCGTACATAAAGTAATTAGCGTAAAATAAACAAACTTATCATGTTTATTTATGAGCTAAGTAAAAAAATAGGTAACACATTTAAGAAAAATGTGCTTACGAAATATGGCAAAGACAAAATTCATGGGTCTGGATTCTGGAAGAAGCTACATTTTCTTTTCTTTAATGCTAAAAGCAAAAAATAAAATAAGTTACCTTAAATTAGTAAAACTACAACAACGCACACAACCAACGTTTTGTGTGAGTAGTATAGTGCAAAGCCTTATAGTACCCAGATAAACTGATCCGGTTTATGGCGCACTTGTTATAACTTGTAAAAACTATGTTTAATAATGATAATTAAAATAAATAAATTAATTTAAAAAAAAAAAACCTCACAATTTCTTCAATTTATAACTACGAGCACATCTCTAGAAATATCTCATACTAATCAGAATAAAATACGCATTATCTATAATATCTATAATATAAACTTAAACACCACCACAGAATACATATTAGTAACAAACACCACCCCTAAATCTACCTTACTATGTAGATTAAATCAGGTGCAGCCAAGACAAGCGATAAAACATTCTAGGAAGCCCCTAAAACTTGCCTTTTGAACCGAATACCCCATAATAATCCATTGTGTGATATAAAAATCGCGAATCTTTACAAATTTCATGATGCTTGCTGATGCCTTATTGCAATATACATAAGGATGTATTTCCTGGAAAGGGACGCATTTGGGCATGCATCCCGACTCTTTCGGGGTGGTTTACCTTGGACATTTTGACACTTCGGGCGAAGAAACAGCGGGGCGCCTGTCTATAGTTCGAAGAACTTTGCGTGGGATAGGTTATTATTCGTAGGTACGATATATCCCACAATGTTGAACGTTTCAATTATTACTTTAACATTTAAGTATCCATTTGCAGCTCGTGACAAAAGCTTTTTACGATGCCTAGGATCGCATCGCTAAAATATTATGAAAGCTTTTCGTTGAAATATGGAATCTTGTTACGGGAAGGGAAGGTTTTTCCAGCACGTGCTGTTTCATAAGATTTATTCAACAGAACTTTATACTATGGAATCAGATTTAACCAAAATTAAACTCTTCATTGCCTTTTAATCTCAAACACAACTTGAAACAACTGCGACCTTAGTAACAGAAATTCGCTGAATGCATCTAGAATTTTTAAAACTGGACATTTTCACTTTTATGTATTCCAGCCAAGTCTGGTACCCAAATTGCGTTGAGTGCTGAGACGTTTTATGAATTAAATTGGAAATGGTGGCCACTCCGGTCACTGACCGCTTGTTTTGTAAAATTGTACAGAACATTGACAAATTTATACGCGCACTGCTCTGCGTCAGTAACGTCCTAACAAAGAATCCTTTACATCATGATTGATGAACATTACATTACTGAAAACGTAATGCGTCCTATATAAACTGGCGTAAGTAAGCCCACTGTACTTTGGTAGAAAACTAGAACAAGATGTGGAAAGGAAATTAAAAATAAGTACTGAAAATGTTAGGTTTACAGCTAAAGTCAAAACTTTTATTCATACTAATATTGTATTCAGAAACTGTCTGATTGTTACCTCTCTACGGTTTAACTGTTAAACGGATTTTTATTTTTCATGCAATCGAGTATGGTGATAACTTCAGTTTCAGAATGATACTTTTTACTATAGAAAAATGTACTATTTTTAAATTTCGCCGCAAGAAATTTACTTGCAACATCTGCACCCGTAGCATGGCTACAGTAGAAATACGAAAGTATAGACAAACAGCGGAGATAAACTGAAGGTGCCGCGGCCGTTCCGATCTTTACCGCGGCTAGCCGCGATCGACAAAAATTCAATTAAAATGCCACTTTATGACATAGACTATAGTCTACGACCTACGTCATAAAGTAGGATTTTGTTTGAATTTTAAGGACTATGTCATAAAGTGGCATTATATTTGATTTTTTGTCGATCGCGGCTAGCCGCGGTAAAGATCGTAACGGCACCTTCAGTTTATCTCCGCTGTTTGTCTATACTTTCGTATTTCCACTGTAGCCGTCCTACGGGTGCTGGTGACTATTTATAGTAATATTAATCACATATTATAATCACAGAATACACATTTATTTTATTGTTAAAATTAAGTATCGTGTCTTTGTCTGGATGTAAGGACTTAGGACACAAAGATTTGCATACCAACATAAAGATAATTTAAAAGAATTTTTATGGCATTGCTTAGGTTGACTCCGAGTATGGTTTTACAGACCTGTCTAGTTTAATTTATGTCTCGTATGATAATACAGCTGTGAGTGTACAAAGCAATTAATACGTTCGTAATAAAATCGTCACCTTGCGCTTTATTGTCCTCGTAAAAACCACGAGTTGTCGCGCCACAAACTGAATATTAAACGCGGACTTGGGCTACTTCAATACATTGTTCAGTCAAATTGGCAGGTCGTAAATCGGGTGCCCAAATTAGACAAAGAAGGAAAACCTACAGCAGGAGACCTCCCGGCAAAATATAGAGTTTTGTTCATACCTAATTTTAGTAAAGTCATTTTAGCGGGTTAAGCGTTAAGAGCTTACACACAAAAATATACCATCCTCATCACCTTGATTAGTGGCAGTCTTCCACCGCGCGCTTTTCGCGTAACTTTCTGCCGCGCTCAGTAAAACTCTGGAACGAACTATCACCAGCAGTATATTTTATTTTCCTATACGACCGGCCAACCTTCAAGAAGAGAGCGTATAGCCTCTTAAGGGCCTTCCCCTAGGGAGATTCTGTAATTTACCGTATTTAGAGCCTTATAAACTCATAATTTGAAAGCTACAAAGTTATAATAAAAATACAGCAATAATCTTCAGTATATCAACATTCCTTTCCGCGTTTTAAATTTTCTATTTTTGTTTATTATACTCATGATATTAGCTTCCAAAGTAATACCAATTTATTAAATTTGAAGCATACTTTCAGCATCTCCCTAGTATTTACAAATTACGTTTATTTGAAACACACGACAATAGATAGACAATTTCATTAACTACATATTCCGGGTTTTAATTTTTTTAGATCAATTTTGAACTAATTTAAGTTAAAAAAATAAGACTTTTGTGCGATTCGATCTCGGCAACGCGTCAAATGTATGGTCAAGGTCGTTTGCGGGGACGGCCTTAAAATGCCGGCAACAATACAAATACAAATACAATACAAAAACACTTTATTGCACACCAAAAAATACAAAATAAAAACAATTTTACATAAAACAACATATTGTATAATGATGCACAAAAGGCGAACTTATTGCTAATAAGCACGCATTTTTACGTGGGAGAGCCATGCTTCGGCACGAATGGGCCGGCTCGACCGGAGAAATACCACGTTATCACAGAAAACCGGCGTGAAACAGCGCTTGCGCTGTGTTTCGCCGAGTGAGTGAGTTTACCGGAGGCCCAATCCCCTACCCTATTCCCTTCCCTACCCTCCCCTATTCCCTTTTCTTCCCATCCCTACCCTCCCCTATTACCATATTCCCTCTTAAAAAGGCCGGCAACGCACTTACAGCTCTTCTGATTCTGCGAGTGTCCATGGGCGACGGAAGTTGCTTTCCATCAGGTGACCCGTTTGCTCGTTTGCCCCCTTTATTTCATAAAAAAAAAAATCTCATCCAGTTAACCTTTTGATTATCGAATTGTCTATTAGAGGTTGAGAAGATTGTGTAGGTGTACCAACCAGGTAAGGTTATTACATTTAACTTAAACAATATTAAAGAAACAAAAAGGCTTATTTAGGAAATGACGTCTTAACCTATTTTTAAAAATATTAATCGTATTAGCGCGACGAATTTCCGGTGGCAGTGAGTTCCAAAGTACTGCAGCACGAACAGTAAAGGATTTGGAAAATAGGGAAGAGGAATGTGAGGGGATCTCAAGAGTCAGATTGCTGGAAGAGCGTAATGATAATTGGTGGGTGTCACGTAGGAAGTTAAAGCGATTTTTCAAATACAAAGGTGTGGAAGGGTCAAACAGGATATTATAGAGGAGTGAGAGAATGTGAGTGTCACGTCGGGATCTAATAGGAAGCCAGCAAAGCTTTTTGCGGAATTCCGAAACATGGTCATATTTCCGTAAGCCGTAAATAAATCTGATGCAAACGTTTTGAAGTCTTTCTAGTTTATCTAGTAACTCTTCTGATACATCAATAAAACAAACATCAGCATAGTCCAGTATGGGTAACAATATTGTGTGCGCCAGAGCAATCTTTGTAGAGATTGGTAGAAAGTTACCAAGTATACGGAGAGATGCATTAGCCCGAAAAACTTTACAGCTAAGAGCATCAATGTGAGGCTTCCAAGATAAGTTACCGTCAAATATGACTCCTAAATTCTACGTACCTGCAGCTCATCTAATGTAAAAAGTTGCGAGTGTCCATAGGCGACGTTAGTTGCTTTCCATCAGGTGACCCGTTTTGCTCGTTTGCCCCCTTATTTTATAAATAAACACATACAGCATTATATATTAGTACGGATATTCGTCATAATAATTCCCACATGCTCGTTTTAATTTCACACCTCGTTCAACTTGCGCATCTAATAAGCTGCACCTCGCCAAATCGTTGTTTATATATTCATGAAGCCCAATTACCTAATAATGTGTCCGCTTAACTTATGTTTAACGTCAATCACATATATGTATGAGTCTTATGTATGTAATATATTTTTATCAACGAGTATTACACAACGAAATTGCGTTGCGTTTAAAATAAACAAAGGAACGTATATGCTCTATGTGAAGTTTCGAAGCAGCGATTTTAGGAAAGATTAATTATATCCTTATTTTAATCTTTCCTTTAATTAATCAGTATATATTACGCATTATTGTATATATAAGGTAAACATTAAAGAACAAAAATAAAAACCAAAATTATTCTACCAAAACTCAAACTCTGAACCTCCATCGATAGTTAAGAAAGCAGGTATTTAACGACATTCAAGAAAGCCGTAATTGAAATAATTGTCAATCCACTTTATAGCCTCAATTCTATCAAATTTCGATGTAATTTCAAATTTGGTGAGCGTGTTTTGATATTTGGGCCAGTCGCGCGCTACGCCGAAATGCACGCAACTATTATATTAATAGTGGCTCGTGGGTGGTCCGCGCTCGGCTAATTAACTAAATTGCCGGTTTAGATAAACAGGATCAAACAAATTGTGGCATCGGCCCGCGATTGTGCCGCGATCGCCCGATTCTAGAACACGCGGGAGTCGCGGTTTTAAAGGATGTGATAATTGTAACAATGACAATGCGACATCATGAAAAATAAGTACATAATATATTTGTAAAGGAAACTCGAAAATAGGCTAAAGCTTTGCTTATTTTAATATGATATATATATATATATATATATATATATATATATACTTATAACGCCAGTAACATTTAGAGCCTTCTTATAGGTCTCATAGTGGTAATTGAGAAATAGCAATATATAGAATCTTACATATTAATATTGCATTATATGACCATTGACTACTTTCGCTGCCAATGGCTGTGATAAAAGCGTGCTCATAACGTTTATATAGCCATTTTGTGTTCTCGGCACATAATTAATCTGATTTTACTATAATATTATATACTTCCAAAAACGGAGCCGTATAACTTATACATATTACTATGTTGGACTGTACTCGTATTTAAATTTACATTGATAATAATAATTTGAAAAAAAGTCCACACTGTATGATGGCTGCCTTACACATCACTAGAAAAGTGAGACGCCAGCGAGATGGATGACTGACATGGATGGCAAGATCTGACATTAAAATAGTTTTTGATGTTTACCGCCGGCGTAGAACGGAACTCGAACCCATGACCTCCGGGCTACATACACAAGAAAGAGGCAAAAAACTCTTTCATTATCCCACAAACGAAATAAAACTCTTCTTTCTGGATGAATTTATAGTATGTGTTAATCTAGAACATTACAAGTTACAGAGAAACGAACAATACGACAAAATAAAATTTTGATAAAATCTATTCGGTAGTTTTGGCGTGCAAAATTACCAAAAATACACGCCTATGAACTTTCGCCTTCATATTTTTTGCATTAAAAAAATATAAATCACAACACATCCAAAAACTTGTAACGAAATTCCCACGAACGATCTAAACATAATAAGACGTTTTTCCCTCGAAGCATTGATATTGTAAATCGATTATCCAGTATGATAGCTGGTAGCGGCGTGCTGGGTGGTCCCCTTGACGTCTCTATACAGCTAGTGCCGACTCGAGCCATGAAAATGCATCTACATGTCCTTATAATTCACTACATCTGCCACTTCTTCCCAGGAGTGTATGGTGACAACACGGACTGAGACAAACGGGACAAGACTTAATCTCGTTTTTACGATTGAATGAAACATACATTTATATCATTTAGTACAATATAGTACTGTAAAGAGTTTTTAATAATTCCAATTTGCACACTGTTTCAAACCACCCAACCACAGACTACTAAGGGGATACTACGTATCGCCCAACCAACCGCCCACAAAGTGTCTTCTAGGGTTTTTTAATTTATTTAACTTTTACGATAAACACTTTTTTACCAAAGCTTACTTTAGACCTAGACGCTCAGATGATGTATAAGTGTGGATATAATCTTGAGACACCCTTAACTTAACATAGTGGTTGGTAAAAACGGCCAATAGTGTCCGACATACCCAAAACGCATCCACTATAATATTGTCTCGTATATATTCCATTGATGAAAGACGGACTATTTTTTGCCTCAAACTTAATTAGTACTTTATGTTTACTGGAAGCGTTTACAGGGGACTTGCCCTTCGTCGGTCATTCTATTAGCTCTTGTAATGCCGCAATCGTCGATAAAAACGTATAATGGGCCGGCTTTAGACGTGGCCCCTTTAAAAAGTATATTAGCAACCATACTTGGTTTTAATTAAGTTCGTTTATAAATATGGGTATAAAGTAAGAGCCAATTACTGTAATTGACGATTTGTAGACATATTTTGAAAAATATGAAGCATTCAAGATAGAAAAAGCTACAAGCCTCTGAATTATGCAAAATGTAATTTAAATAATATGTTCAAATCAAATGTATGATCATATTTAAGTACAGTCATAAGACAAACTTTATTTTCATCAGATCTACGCTGCAACTAAAGCTACTACTATTTAAATAAAATATTCAATCATTTGCATTTTTTTCAGTGCTTTTCTGTTTGCAAAATAACTGAATCAACGTTTTGCGAAACGCTGAACATATAAACGTTACATTGTTACTTTAAAGCATTTATTGAACATCAATCATAGCAGGTCGAGCGTAAAAGAATGACACACATAAATATTCGACCACAAAGCTCTCAATACGCGAACTCGAGGTTAATACGGTCTCGGCTAACAAAAAGCCCTTATATAAAAACATAAATAGCCATATGAAGCAATAAATTTGTTTATCGTACAATAAAATAATACGGCGAGCGAGCTGGGTGGTCCTCCGAGCCGGATCGGCAGGCGCTGCCGTCAGCTTGTGATGCAACTACAATAACCACCATTTTAAAATTCTCAAACTGATTAATAATATGAAATATAGTAGCGATATATCTGGTATTTTATTGAGATATTGTTACGGCTTCTGGAAACTTTGTCAGAATTTAAGCGGACACCACGATTTATATAAATAAAAAAATGGTATTTATTTTTCAATTTTTATATGGAAGATGGCTGAATAAATAGGATTTGGTAATATTACTCGTGAAAGATTGATTTTAAAAGATTGATATAAATATGGCTACTACGAATAATTAAGCAAATACATATATATTTTAAAAGATTGATATAAATATGGCTACTGCGAACAATTAAGCAAATACATATATTTTTAATTTATCGCTACGCTTATCGATCATTTCATAAACCCACATGCAAACAAATTAACCAATAACACTAATCAAAACGCTATTAAATTATAAACATTGATGGTACAAATAAAATGTTTAAACTCGTTCAACGCCCGTAAAAATACATTTAGTGGCCATAAAACATAAGTATTACTGCCAATTAGGGTCTATTAAATAACATTGTACTTGTGTTATCGAGTGTGAAAACCACACAGGCGCTCATTTCGACAAAAATAGTAATATTGAACACCGCTTGTAAGAGTAAATTGTTGTCTCTATTCCGTAGACTTCAACGTAAATGGGTCTTAACTCTTTATATTTTATGTTACCGTTAATGTGCGTAAACCAGTTAGACTGCAGATTAACAAGGTATTCTGCAGATTATCTGGGTGAATCAGTTAAAGTGCAAAAAGTTAATTCTATTCTCATTAAATTACGTAAACGGTAAAACAGGTTCTTGATTGAATAAGACATGTTATTTAGTTGTAGAGAATTATTTCGTACATTTTTTTGGACATAAACAAAGAAATAAATTATTAAATTTTAAGTAAAATGTTGCTCCACTAATAAAATATAACAGATCGTATCAACTAGAAAAAAACCAATCAAAACAACAATAGTCTTAGGTTGACAAGCTTAAGTCAAAGTTTTTAGGACTTTTACGAAGGAAGAGAATGCAAACTAACTAGGTAAAGTGCAAATATAAGCTTTTTTTACTTAAAAATTTCACACTTTAACGGATGGTATCAGGGAATCTGCAGATTACCTAGGTAATGTGCATGTTAACGTGTTCTGCATTCTAACGGTAACATATACATATTTTAAGTGTTATTTGTCTTAGCAATATATTTTGTTTTTGTATTTTTAAGTTCTTTGTGGGTAGGGTGGTACAGTGGTACTAGTTCAGTTGTATTTATCAATTGAAAATCTGTCAAGAAATCGGATTTGACAATGTAAAAAAAAGAAAACAAATAAATTTAAAATTTTCGATCAATTTTGATCTCGTTGATGTCTTTTACTCGCAAAAACGTAATTTGTGCAATTGTCCTTACACTCACCATTTTTTTTTGTTTTTTTTTTTTCTAAATATCCGTTGACAGGATAGACGTAAAAAGTTGAGGTATCTATTTAGCGGGCTGAGGGATCCAAATCGGCGGAAACGCATTGAGATGCGGCGGAGCGGCTCGCTTTGACTGCTGCGGTATTATGCAAGCGGCGCGCTTTACATCCACTATCCAGACTTATATTACCTCTAACAGGACCTTAAGGTAACAACATAGAGGTCAAATTTCAAGGTAATATAACTGTGAATGTATGTATTGTGCAAATTGTAGAGATGGCCCCGCCTGGTGCCGCCGGCTCAACCGTCATGGATCATTTGCGAAGCTCCTGTTCGTTCCTTTGTGCGTCCTTAGAAAGGAGTAATTCTTATATTGTATGACATTACGCGGAAATAATTGAAAGAAATTACCTTATGTAGACAATAAAGAGAGTTAAATATAGGTAAAATTTAGATTTGTAGATACGTAATTTGGTAGACACTAGACTGAATGATGATGTATGATAGGAGTATGACTCAAAACAAAACTGATGCCGATCTTATGATCTTGAAAGCTATAGTTAATGTGAATCTGAATATTAAAAGTAATACCTAAATACGTAATAAAAGTATAAAACTTGGTTTTATCGTGTATTTTCTTAAAATTTACTTCCTACAATAATTCAAATACTTGGTTTTTTTTGTCCTCTAGGCTCAGAATAAACTTTCATCGTTCGTAGATCATCTACGTTTATCAATGTCACTTTTTCCGAAAATTATACAAGTTCCTGGTCGTATAACTCACATTCAGTTATTAATGACTTAATTATATTAGTCTCTCAGTGAGTGATGAGCAACATTCGGTTCAGGGAACATCACAGTGGCCGCCGGAGACAATATGTACCGGTCGTTACCTGGCATGTGGCGACATACTGTGATAGAGGGATATTATGAATAGTGTACAATCGGTTACTAGTTAGGAAAAAATAATATTTGACGCAAAATCAATTGTATCGTTCAAATTCCCTGCAAATTTATTAAGACTAGTGAAAAATTGGTTTAGGGGCCTAGGATTGAAAAGACAACAGAGTGATAGACAGACCAACTAATCAGTCATTGTATTTGTAAAACTATTTATTCAAAAATTTTACCTTCTTGATCCATTTGGAGTTAAAGAATTTTGATACTGTGAAAACTTTTATTTGACTGACTGTACTTGTAAAAATGCAATGACTTTTACCTCTATGGTAGTAGAAAACAACATTGTTAATGCCTTTGTTGATTGTATCCTTTTAACGTTTTCATGCCTCATGCGGCATGCCTATGATTTATAAATGTTCGACACGAATATTGCCTTTCCAAAACCTTTTAACAACATCATTACACTATTAACAACTAAATTCCAAGTAAACAGATAAAATAGTAGAGTTTGAACGTTTTAATACTATAGGTGGTCCCGAAATTGTACCATGGCAGCCTCGAGATAACCTTAAATTTTATAATTAATAAAAATTTCATAAAACATAAGTTTAATGATGTGCACACGCCTTAATTTTAAAATAATTGTGTTATTATGTAATTTCAGTTCGGTATCATAACTAATAACATAATTAGAGCGTTTAGAGAGCCGCGTACGGCGTACGTAATCACTATATCAATGACTCCTAATTCGAAACCTCTTCCAGAGAAATGTAAACAAAGCTAAATGACTGTCCTTAAGGCTAGGGTTGTCAGGCGTCTGAAAACAGACACTCGCAGTCCGGACACAACCAGGGTATTTGATTGCATGTCCGGTCATAATCCGGATTTGGTTAGCCTATACAAACGTCAAAAATGAGCACCGAACGAAGTTGAGTGGGAAGATAGAATTAAACATTTTACGTTTATTTTACATTTATATAAATCATAATATTATAATGAAAATGACTAGATCAGACACAGTATTTTATACAAAAAATTGACATTTTATGTCGTCGTTCGTCGATTAGCTGTTCTAGTACATAATACTTATAAGAAACATCAGATATCCGGATTTCCTACCCATTTGTCCGGACAAAATTTCTGTCCAGCTTTGGCAACCTGGCAACCCTACTTAAGGCGATGATACACGGTCCGTTAATGACATACTTGGAACCAGTATACGTTACTCGTATTTTTCTGGGAAACATGATAGAATTCGCTTTGACCGGCCGTCGGAAACGGCAACGATGCCAGTGAGTTAACTGGCGCCAGCGGTAATCTCGATATGTTAATTATTAATAGACGGAATCCAAATAAAATAAATACCAGGGTCACTTGTCAGGAGAAGATATCCAGAATATGTAGTCCGCTTTATACATGCTTGCCATTCTAAAAAAATATTTATCTTTTTGAATTCCTAAAATGCAAAAAGTATATCTGCCCATAATTTAGGCAAAAGGTTTTTATTATAAAGGTTACTATTATTTTAATTTACGATAAAATAATTTAAAGACATTAAATTGGACTTCAGACTCCATAGTAGACTGTAACCTGATTGCAAACATCCCCTTGTGATGTGAATTGTGATGTTATATGTGTGGATATTTTTATTAGTTACCTTCTGAATATTTAAAGAAATTAAGAATTCTGCTACTTCCTGGCTTTTAAACAAAATTATGTTATCGGTATTTGTCTACTTGACAAGTTAATTAACATATAAGATACATAAATTAGTTACAAACTTTTTACAAGATTTTAATTAAAAATTTAAAATGTATCCATTTTCTATAGAGAATTCGACCTAAATTAAGTAAATTATTATTATTGTACTATTGTGGCAGCTTAACGATTATTTACGGTATTAAACACGATAATAAACTTAATAATTATTAATTAATTGTTTATTTTTATTGGTTTTAATATGAATATGCAATTTTGTTGCTTTTTATGTAGCCGCGTATAACATGATTGATTTTTTATGATCGGCCTGATAAAAGTGTACAAATCAACCCAAATGAGGAAACTTGTAAAAGTTTTCGTATTATTATTTGTAAGGAAAAAATAATAGCAATAATGGCAGAAATTACATAATCATTAAATACATAATACTGTAGTGTCATTAAATAAATATAAATAATTATTAAAAATAATATAAGAACCTAAAAACCTCATTAACTATAAAATTATAGGGCTGATTTTTGAATTGTCAGACCAGACAGAATATAGAGAGTGGAGGCCTTTGAGAAAAAAAACTTTAATATTCGTTTATTGCAAAACCTGTCAAAGTTCCTCATAGATATCTGACGATTGAAAAACGTCAGTGAAATGTAGAGTGGATTGTGCAGACTTTCATTGATGGGCTTCATTCACGAGTTCATGACCCATCTCGCTCTACGCAGGCGCGCCGCGCGCTCGCCAAATTCGGCGGCGCACGCGCATTCGAGATTGCAAAAAAAAAACTTCACTTAACGTTTATATTAATGAAGTTAAAATAGTTCTTCAACAAATCGTACGTAATACGTGAATACTGAATAGGTACTACTTTGAAATATAATATTATCACATTGGGTCTAAGTACCTAAATTTTAAAATGCCAATGTAGCTGTTGTTGTGGATAATAGAGAAAACTTTATTATTTAACTTCCCGCGACTTAGTACGTGCAAAATAAAAACATATTAATTTTTCCGCTATAAAAGTAAGTTATCCTTACTAATTACTATCCTCCCCCGTGACTCTACAGAGTACAGATACAGATCAACTGTATATTTTATCAAAAAAAGCCACAGCTGATCATTTTTATCACATCTGACGACTTTACAAAAAAACATATCGATGGCCCAACGAATAAACGTGCAAGAGCTCTTACCCAAAAATTTTTTTTCGTATTTTTCGTTTGCATTGCCTATGATGCACTTATATGAAATTTTTTGAATATTTTTGACTTAAAATAACGATTTTATAGCACAGTAGACCTTTATTGTACGGAAAAAATAATAACATATATCACAATAATAATAAAACATGCGCTTATTGCAGATTATTTGTTTATTTGAGTTCACCAGAATATTAAATGTGTTAAATCTATCTGCCGCTCGTGTCTATACTTTCCTGTGGATGAAAAATGCAAGCGACTTTTATCAGTAATGCCTCATTGCAGGCGGCAAAACTTTGAATATAATAATTACAGCTATTCTATTATCATTTACTAATTTCTTTTGTTTTTTCTACTTCTGTAAAGGTTTAAGCCCTAATATTATTCGCTCATGAATTTGAAGTTATTTTTTTATTTTATAAGATAAGGGGGCAAATGAGCAAACGGGTCACCTGATTGAAAGCAACTACCGTCGCCCATGGACACTCGCAACATCAGAAGAGCTGCTGGTGCGTTGCCGGCCTTACACGGCGCTAATACGCTCTCTTCTTGAAGGTTTGCAGGTCGTATAGGTCCGGAAATACTGCTGGTGGTAATTCATTCCAGAGTTTCACAGTGCGCGGCAGAAAGTTAAGGGAAAAATGCACTGTGGAAGACTGCCACTCATCAAGGTGATGAGAATGATATATTTTTCGCGTGGAACTATGGCGAAAAGTTGCAGAGGTATGATTCCGAACAATTCCTCAGAGCACTCCCGTGATACAACCGATAGCTGAAGCTACATCTCGGCGTAATTCCAAGGGGTCCAGCCTGTTTGAAACACTATGGCAGTCAACAATTCGAGCGGCCCTTCGTTGGATACGATCTAGAGGCAGACTAGAGCAGATGGTATTTTGGCGCCCCTGCCCAGAGATGAGAACAGTATTCCATATTATGCTGAACCTGCGCCTTGTAGAGTTGTAGAGTTTTAGGCGTTGGTCCGGACTGAAATATTGTCTCGCTTTGCTAAGATCACCAAGGTTTTTCGAGGCTAACTTGGCCTTACCATCTAGATGACATTGGAACTGGACTTCGCTCGATATGTTTACGCTAATTATTTCAATGCTAGGGGAGATTGTTAAAGATGTGCCCTGAAAACGAGGGTATACGACCATTGGTGACTTTTTAGTGGTGAACGCGCAGACTGGTGTCTTGTCGGGGTTGATTGGACTAAGTAACGTCTACCCCATTCAGAGACTTTCTCCTGTGAATTCTCTATTTTAGGCACAACTTCGTTTCGACTCTCAATGAAATTTAGCCGAAAAATATGGGGGGAGCCGGTATATAGGACATCACCTGAACTATCATCCGCATAGCAATTAATGCCGTTGGTCTGTAACTTGTCATTTTTTTGTCTATTTATTATACTATACTAAAGATATGTGATTCCAAACGTTTTTTTTATCTTCCTGAAAATTTGTCGTTTTTCGATTGCACGTTTATTCGTTGGGGCCATCGATATTATTAGAATTAATACAACCAGAACTAAATACTTATATAATATTTGTTTATTATAATATTTGTGACAATAACGGTTTATAAAATATGTTAAACAAAATGTTTTATTGATTTTGTTCTCATTCGTCATCTCTATGGGCATTGTTTATGGTCGAGTTGTAATTGAAATAACGATGTTATAGGGCTTTGTCTATAGATAGTTGATGTTAGATAAATATACAATGTTGCGACGTTTACGCGAGACAGCTAAATTCATTACTGTTTAAACATGAGTTATGGACGAGTGTTTGACGGGCGCCGGAGCTCCGTTTAGCGAAATATAATTATGTCTGTGTTATTGAGAAGTAAATTAAATTCTATATTCAAATGTTACTGGGGGAGAATAAAGCAAAAAATAAAACATCGTCCTTGCCTCTTCACTCTTACGGGCGTAAGACCTTTCATATGATAGGTGAATAAGAACGACGTGGTATCGGCGTCAAATCAGTTTTTTCGTAATAACTCGATAACTATACAAAATCTTTAAGATCCGCTAGTCCAGTCTCTCGGTAATGGAATTTTACATTATGTATTAAAATGTTGAAATGAATTGAAAAAAACCGGCCAAGTGCGTGTCGGGCCACGCGCAATATAGGGTTCCGTAGTACCGCTAGTTTTTTTTTAAATTTTTGTATGGTCAATGAATGTACATTTATAACGTGTTTTACACTTTACAACATCATCTCGGTTACTTTCAAAGGAATTTGAACAAAAAGTTCCTTTATACTTCGCCGAATACATTTTTTTAGTTGATCGACTATTACTCAATAACTTATGAAATCATCTTAGCCGTGATAGTTTTCCTTTTAAATTCAGCATATCTCCTACTCCCGTGAATTGTTTCACATTTCCCGAAGCAACCGTTTAGCTGGTAGAAGGGGGGGGGGGACACTGGACTCTAACGACTTTTTCCACTTTAAAACTTAATATTTCACAAACGGATCCCTAAATCGGAAAATGATCTATGAATACTCATAATATTTTTAAAAAGCCTACCCAACGACACCCCACACGATGGGGTGGACGTGAAAAAAAAATTAATCCCCACTTGATGTGTAGGGAAGGTACCATAAAAAAAATTTTTTTTTGATTTCATGTACCATTTTGTCGGCATCATTAATATGTGCATTCATGCCAAACTACAGCTTTGTAGGTCCTATAGTCTCTGAGCAAAACCGCGGAAAAATGGGAAAATTATATGCATCTTTGTGATTTTCTTCTATCGAGAAAATTTTAAGATATAAAATCGCAAATATAGTGTAGTATCTATATTTAAAAAATAAAATAATTCGTGGTTTATTATCTATACTTATAAAATAACATATCCTGACTGACTCATGAATCATCGCTGAGCAAAAACTATTAAAGTTACAGCCACGAAATTTTGATGAGTAGAGTTGTTTTACATATTAAGTAGGCACCTAGTAGACACCCACTAAGGAAGGAATTTTGGAAATTTTACCCCGAAGGGGGTGAAATAGGGTTTGATAGTTTGAATGAAAGTCCGTCATTTCTTAAGTTAGAAAGATGAAACTTTATTTTTGGGCTACCGATTAAAAATAAATGGATACGTATTTAAGCGTTTTTGGAAATTCTACCCCAAGGGGGTGAAATTGGGGTTGAAAGTTTGAATGAAAGTCCGTCATTTCTTAAGTTAGATACATGAAACTTAATTTTTCGACTACTGATTAAAAATGAATGGATACGTATTTAATTGTTTTTGGAAATTCTACCCTCAAAGGGGTGAAATTGGGGTTGAAAATTTGAATTAAAGTCCGTCATTTCTTAAGTTAGAAACATGAAACTTTATTTTTAGGCTACTAATTAAAAATAAATGGATACGTATTTAAGCGTTTTTGGAAATTCTACCCCAAGGGGGTGAAATTGGGGTTGAAAGTTCGAATGAAAGTCCGTCATTTCTTGAGTTACTTATATACTATTATCGCATTGACAGTAATATAATATTATCCTACTAACTTAGCCTACAAGAAATGTACGTTGCTACAATATAACCACACTAAAAGAACCCAAAACAAAGTTAGAAGTGTAGGTAGATCAACATTCATATAGTACAGTACTCGACTCCCTTACAACAGGTTTTCAATTTTGACGTGGGAGAGCCATGCTTCGGCACGAATGGGCTGGCTCGACCGGAGAAATACCACGGGCTCACAGAAAATCGGCGTGAAACAGCGCTTGCGCTGTGTTTCGCCGAGTGAGTGAGTTTACCGGAGGCCCAATCCCCTACCCTATTCCCTTCCCTACCCTCCCCTATTTCCTTCCCTACCCTCCCCTATCCTCCCCTATTACCCTATTACCTCTTAAAAGGCCGGCAACGCACCTGCAGCTCTTCTGATGCTGCGAGTGTCCATGGGCGACGGAAGTTGCTTTCCATCAGGTGACCCGTTTGCTCGTTTGCCCCCTTATTTCATAAAAACTTGACTATATAACCAAAAAATACTCAATTATATTTATACTTTAATAATAATAATTATCACTACATGTTAAAAAGAGGAGGTACAGCCTGGATATGAATAGACGGATAGGCTGAAATATCTTTGTGATCGGGTCCAGTTTTGCCCTTTGGGTAAGGAACCATAAAAAGGGGAAAATTATCCATCTTCGTTATTATACTATGCTAACGCGGACGAAGTCGCGGGCAACAGTTAGTCAATTCAAAATTCAAAAATCTATACTTCTATACTCTATACTATTATTATAATGCGGAAGAGTTTGTAAGTTTGTTTGTTTGTTTGTTTGTTTGAACGCGCTAATCTCAGGAACTACTGGTCCGATTTGAAAAATTATTTCAGTGTTAGATAGTCCATTTATCGAGGAAGGCTATAGGCTATATTTTCTCACGCTAAGACTAATAGGAGCGAAGAAATAGAGGTAAATGTGGAAAAAACGGGGGGAAATTATTTGAAAGCGCTTATTTGAACGCGCTAATCTCAGGAACTACTGGTCCGATTTGAAAAATTCTTTCAGTATTAGATAGCCCATTTATCGAGGAAGGCTATAGACTATATTTTTCACGCTAAGACTAATAGGAGCGAAGATATAGAGGAAAATGTGAAAAAACGGAGGAAATTAGTTGAAAGGGCTTATTTCACGAATTACTGGTCGAGAATTTTTTCTGTTATTTGGCACACATAAGAAGTATACGTGTAGGATCATAGGCTATTTTGTGTGGACTAATTTTTCTGTGAAATATCTAATTTACGCGGGCGAAGCCGCGCGGAACGTTAGTAATATTATAAAGCGGAAGTGTTTGTTTGTTTGTTTGTTTGTTTGAACGCACTAATCTCAGGAATTACTGGTCCGATTTAAAAAATTCTTTCAGTGTTAGATAGCCCCATTTATTGAGGAAGGCTATAGGCTATATTTTATCACGCTAAGACTAATAGGAGCGAAGAAATAGAGGAAAATGTGGAAAAAACGGAGGGAAATTATTTGAAAGGGCTTATTTGAACGCGCTTATCTCAGGAACTACTAATCCGATTTGTAAAATTCTTTCAGTATTAGATAGCCCAGTTATCGAGAAAGGCTATAGGCTATATTTTATCACGCTAAAACTAATAGGAGCGAAGAAATAGAGGAAAATGTGGAAAAAACGGGGGAAATTATTTGAAAGGGCTTATTTGAACGCGCTAATCTCAGGAACTACTGGTCCGATTTGAAAAATTATTTCAGTGTTAGATAGCCCAGTTATCGAGGAAGGCTATAGGCTATATTTTATCACGCTAAGACTTATAGGAGCGAAGAAATAGAGGAAAATGTGGAAAAAACGGGGGAATTTGAAATTTGAAAGGGCTTATCTCGCGAACTACTAGAGCATTTTTTCTGTTATTTGGATCAGATAAGAAATAGACCACGTGAAGGATCATAGGCTTTTTTTTGTGGACTAATTTTTCCGTGAAATATCTAATTTACGCGGGCGAAGCCGCGCGGAACGTCTAGTTAATTGTAAAATCGTCAATTTTGCTTTCTACGCCCTCTAAATTAAAAATACATTTGTTTCTTATTATTATTATTGATAGTAAATCGTTGCGTAGGTATGCGTTGCTTGAGCGAGATATTATATAGAACTACTAGCTGTCCCGGCAAACGTTGCTTTGCCATAATAATATAAAATATTTTGAGCCACTATTATTTTATTGAAGTGACTAAATAAGTATGTTACCATGATAACATCCCGTCCCGTCAATGGTCGCCGTCAGTCTCGAGTTGTCATAATTTACTATTATTTTTTCAACGAATGCACTTATCAATATAAAAAGTACCCAGTAGCCTATTCTCAGACCCACTGAGAATATGCATATAAAATTTGGTTAAAATCAGTAAAGCCGTTTCGGAGGAGTACGGTAACTATAAACATAGTAGAGCTGTAGGAGTAAGTTCATTATATGGTCTGAAACACGGGGCTAGCTTTAAAATATCATACAAAAAACATTTAACATGAAGATCTTGTGACTTTTAATGGTTGAATCATATAACTTTGGATCTTTCAAGTAGGAAGTTGCGATGGTTGTAATGTTTAAAAGAACATTACCTATTAGAGATTTGTTGTTTGATGATGATTTGAACTTAAAATATGTTTAAAAGCTAATTTATACTTGAAAACAGATTCTTGTCACAATTTAGATTAGTATAGAATGTAGAGTAGACCTTATTAATTCGACCTATGAACAAATACCGGAATTAGTCATCTGCTTATTGCTGTACTAGACGACGCCCGCAACTCCGTTGCGCCAAAATTCGTTTTAAATAGCAGGAACCGCACATTTTCCAGGATAAAAAGTATCCTCATTCCTATGTCCTTTCCCGGGACTCAAAGTATCTCCATATCAAATTTCAGCAAATTTGGTTCATTGGTTTAGGCCTAAAGAGGTAAGAGACAGACAGACGGACAGACAGACACACTTTCGCATATAAAATATTCGTATGGATTTTGCGGTAGTGCGTATCCTCTGAGATTTTGGCGCTGGCGATCGCGGGCATCAGGCGTATCGATGTCCAGACGGTAGCGTTTGGCAGAAGACGCGCGCCGCCACGTGGGTGGGCGACGCGTGTGGCCGCGCGCTGGGTGGCCCACTCACACAAGCGCACACACACAGAGACACACGTAAACACAATAATCAACTCCGTCACCGGATAGAGTGATCGGGATGCAGGATCACCATTGACACGTTTGATGCACTAGTTTATAATGCAACACTTACAGGCGCAGTCGGCTCTTGATTATTACTTACCTTTTTAATGAAGATTTTGACATGAGCAGAAAAATCCATATCTACTTACTTTTCTGTTAAACTCTCCATTAAAATCATTAATTGTCTCTGAGTGCGGCAGTTAGGTGATTTTGTATGTTCAATCAACAGCTTAATGTCGTAAGGCCAAAAATAAAATTTAACATAGGTCATTTTGGTGTGCACATAATGTATGGAAGGCATTGTAAGGCTTAAAAATATAACTATTGCTTAATTAATAATATTTATACGTAGTCCGTAATTTTTTTTTTCAAAAATGTCAGAAAACTAATTTCACCCAAAAGACAAGTAACGACTTTATGCGTCGTCGCTGTCGAAATACAGGGTGTTGCTTAATCTCACTGTTGAGGAAAGTGTTTTATCTTTAACTCTTTGGAGCTCTTTCAAGTTCATAAAATGTATGGAGCTTATGTCAAAACCTTTATTAAATAATTAAAGTTAAGTAATCATTAAACTTATCTGAATGCGACCGTTAATCTTCTATATAAAACTAATATTTACTTCATCACGCAAAAATTAAACTTTCACAATCCTTATATGCTTATCCTTATCCTTTCTTATTATGTCCAATTATCACCCTATATGAGTGCAGTGACGCAGAGCTTTTGTGTTGTAGCACGCTTACAGACATACATACACTCACCCCCTTACTAATAAACATTGTATAAGCTTTGAATAGTTATACAGTGTTTTGTCTTCTTCAATCCAATTAAAAATGTCACTTGTGTGATAGGAACAAATTACTGTATAACTATTCAAAGCTTATTACAACGTTTATTAGTAAGGGGGTCAGAATCGGAATTACATTAATGAGGCCTACTGTTTTACATTTTTTTAATAAAAAACAATGATATTTTATAAAAAAAAGGATAAAAAAGGCAAAGCATCAGATCACAAAATCTCAGCAACTACGACACCTTTTTTCCACTTTTTTTTTAAATCAAATAAGGGGGCAAACGAGCAAACGGGTCACCTGGCAGCAATACCGTCGCCCATGGACACTCGCAACATCAGAAGAGCTGCAGGTGCGTTGCCACGCCAACCAAGTCCTGGAAAATGAGAAGCTATGAACAACCTTGAAACTTACATTTCGCATGTAGGTTTTATATTAGGTGTAGACATCTGCTAAAATTTTATCAAACTCTACACGTAACATACATATATTATTATTATCATTTAGATATCATGTATACTGATTCAAAATGTATTCACTTCTCGAGGGTTAGCTAATTTCTGCGCTGCGATACTAAATGGTGCTAACAAATTGTTAGCACCATTTAGTATCGCACAGTTTTAATAAAGCCATAATGTAAATAATGTAGAGTCCTGAGTTAATTAATTATTAAATAGAGATTATAATCTTCTAATTAACACTCAGATAACACGATCTTTACGATTTTACACGACACTGTAGCTCTTTGCTAAAAAGGTTATTTTAAGTGGCCTTATAGACGTAGTAACAATTTAGTAATCTATAATGCTTAAAATTAACATGTTACACTTATACATACATATTTATAAATAATAATAATATATAGCAAATAATTTATTCCTCAGAAAACTCTGGAATGAACTGTCCGTCAGCAGTCCGGACCATAACGACCTGCAAACCTTCAAGAAGAGAGCGTATTTCCACTTAGAAGACCGACAACGCACCTGCAGCTCTTCTGATGTTGCGAGTGTCGATGGGCAACGGTAGTCGCTCACAAGTCACAACCAGCAGGGCTTGCATAACAACAGTAGACATGGGAAAGAATCGACATACTGACAGATTTTATCGACAAAATGGCGGATATCCATTGTCTAGCTGTCACTTTGTCTTCTCTAACTGTCACTTTGTCTATTCTTCCGTAGAAAGAAACCGTTTCTATGGTGACCATGCTACGCCTGCTGCAGACAACCCGTTTGTTGATAAAAAAATATGATTACGAAAATAATGAGTACCTACCAAATGCTCCTCTAATCCTGTCCTTCTGCGTTACCAAAACTTATATTCTTTGAACATTTCTACGGAACCTAAATTAAATCTCGTTTTAAGCTCGCGCTTACGCAATGCTAATTCTCTGTTTATAGCCAATCAAGTTGTTCGCTCTCTTATGGGAAATATGAGAAGGGTCTTTATTAGAATTAATTATATCTTAATTAAAATATAGTGTTGTCATATTTTTAATTGCTTTATTATCGTCGGACAGTTTACATCAAAATGAATTTTATTAGGACAATTTGCATTATTAATAAGTAATAAGTAATAACCATTTAATAATTATTATTATTATTGCTTTATTGATGAATCATAAAGTTTATTAGGCGTTCATCCATTTACGATCGATTGTTTCGAACCATCGCAACTTTCTTGGCATGAACTATTTTATTAGGAGGGTTTCTTATATTAAGCAGGGGCTTCCTAAGGAATCCATACCTAGGTTGCAAATTGCAATGGATCTGAAAGATTGACCGCAAATCAGTGGTCATTATCGATGAAAGCTATGGAGTATGGTGATTTAAACCATTGCAGTAATTGTATTATTAATTTTATTTTTATTTTTCATCATGGTCATGCACAATAAATCAATAGAATAATAATAATCAAGGGGACAATATAATATTTGAAACAATAGCAGTGGTTGTGTAATGTTACGGCGCCAGTGGTGGTCAAGTCGTGGGTTACAGTCGCTGCGCTGATTCGCTAAGCGTCATCAAAACGCACCATTGTGTGGAGGTGACGAATGCACTGCTACCGCTAACGTTTTATACTTTACAGAAATGTTTGCCCGACTGCGACTACGAAAGGAGGGTAAATAATTTTGAAAAAATATATTAGGCACAGTTAGCGCTGGTTATAGAGCATAGTGTATGTGTCGAAAAATTTGGCTTTTCTTGTATCGCGGTTGTAATTTAATGGCGGTGTAACCAGTCCGCTACCAACAAAATTGATACAGAGCTCCATAAGAGACACTCATCTCCTTAGTTGCGCTCTACTCTATCTCTATTCATTTTTTCATATTAATTTTATTCATCTTTATTTTCTTCGTTGGTAACGCGACATCCCAATGAAACATTACAGGGTTATAAGCTCAAAGGTTTACCGGCCCAAAAATTACAGTAAAACATATTAGCAACATAACCACAATACTTATTAGCGATTAAGAAGAATTAAAGTGCAATTAACATTTTAATGGCGGACCACCTGCCACCAAGATAATAAGTCGGTCAAAAAACAGAGGCTCATAAAAACAATTAAGCTTGACCGCGTTACCATAAAAATGAGTAACATCATCGACGTTAGAGCAATTAAAGCGGTAATGGTAGGAAAGCCTACGTGATCTGTGAGCACTGAGCAACTTAAAGTCAGCTAAGGCTACGCTCGCGCGTACATTTTAGGCCGCTAAGAATTTACGCTACCATTTTTCATATAAAGTTTTAAGTTACAAATTAAAGTTGGTTTACTTAAAGGATTTAAAAATTAACCTGGATTTGGAGTCAATGCTTGTATATATGTAATTATCTACTGATACTTATTGAAATCTTAGCATCTGCTTTTTAACTAGAGGCATCTTCCTGTAGTTAAACAGCAGATTTATCTGTGACACGCGGCTAGATTTAGTAGTGAGTTACAAGACTTGGTTCTTTAGGGTCTAGGCAGACAAGCGTGTGTTTTTTCTTGTGGTCATTAAAACGCACTATCAGATATTCAAAGGTGGCTATTGCAGTTGTTATTATATATCACTTAAAAATTTTGACTAGATCTAGAGCCACTGCTAAGGATCTCCTTAGCAGTGGCTCTAGATGTAGTCACAATTTCTTGTTAGTATTAAAAACTTAAAAATTTTAAGTGATACATAATAACAACTGCAATAGCCACCTTTGAATGTCTGATAGTGCGTTTTTATGACCACAAGAAAAAACACAATTGTCTGCCTAGAGTCTAGACCCTAAAGAACCAAGTCTTATAACTCACTACTAAATCTAGGCACATGTCACAGATAAAACTACACATTAAGATTGTAGAAATCTTCATAAGTATAAGGGTGAAGCCAAACGAGCGTAATTTGTGAGTTGTGAGTCGCAGAATTTCTGCTGCGTAATTATATCTTTTCATACAAATCATGACTTACAAAATTACGCTCGTGTGAATCAAACAGGACTTTTGTATGAAACTGAATGCAGCAGAATTCTGCCGAACCAAAATTCTGCGACTCACAAATTACGCTCGTTTGGCTTCGCCCTTAACAATCCTATGCTGCGTTTCTAAGCTTGCCAAGGCTTGACCAGCGTCCACAAGCACAAGCGTGTAAAGAGAGTATCTGGCTTGGCTTGCGTGAGCTTGTGGACGCTTGTATCCGATCCGGTGTAGTGTCGGTTTTTGGACCAGATCAAAGGGCGCTTGCGGCAAGCGCTTGCGACGCGTTCACACGTTGGCGCGCGCTTAGTAGCCGCTGTGATCTCGCGGTTCACAAGTTCGGTGTCCGCCATGCTTGGATGTACGTAATACACTGACGCATTCACAAGCGTGTAAAGGATTCCCAGATGCCAAACGAGATTTGTGGACGCTTGTGCCTTGTGGACGCTTTCCAAGCCTCGACAAGCATAGAAACGCAGCATTAGACACACATTTACAACTTTTCCTTACCAGGAAAAGTTACACTGTCGTATTTTCTCGAAACTCGAAAAGATATTCGCAGATTGCAGATAAGTAAATAGGTGTCTACTTTTTAATATTTATTGTTTAGACTTCAGTAGAGAAAACCGCCAAAAACATACCTGTTAAAATATTTATATAATTAAACTAGACGTTCCGCGCGGCTTCGCCCGTGTAAATTAGATATTTCACAGACAAATCAGTCTACAAAAAATAGCCTATGATTCTTCACGTCTACTTCTTATCTGACCCAAATAACAGAAAAATTGCTATAGTAGTTCGTGAGATAAGCCCTTTTCAAATAATTTCCCCCGTTTTTTCCACATTTTCTTCTATTTCTTCGCTCCTATTAGTCTTAGCGTGATAAAATATAGCCTATAGCCTTCCTCGATAAATGGACTATCTAATACTGAAAGAATTTTTCAAATCGGACCAGTAGTTCCTGAGATTAGCGCGTTCAAACAAACAAACAAACAAACAAACTAACAAACTCTTCCGCTTTATAATATTAGTATTGATTAACCTGCCAAGTTCAAATTTAGAAGTATTACGGATCAGGCTGTTGATGAAGATGATTACGATCGATGCAGTTCAAGTGCATCTGAACTTGGCATTGGATTGGATTTCAACTCTTTTTTTTAGGCCAAAAATTAGCCGATAGGAACTTGGCCCCATTTTAACAGGTATGTTTTTGGTGGGATTTCAATACTTTTTTTTCAAGAAATCATACTTATTTTTTTCTTTTTGTGCCACACCCGATATGAACAATACTTTCGATTGATGGCGCTAGAGATATTTGTTAAGTTTAACTATTTTTTAGTTTTCAATAGAAGCCAAATTTTTAAGTAAACAGTATTTATTTAATAAGCTATACAGTGTGCATTATACATGACAATATTTTATACCCCCCCGGGTCTCCTCCTCCCACTCTCCTCATCGTATTCTCATTGTATCACTGGTACATAAGAATTTTTATCTAAAGTTCGTAGATGAGCCGACTCACGCTTGACCGATTTCTTAAATTTCTCAATTTTTTGTTAATCTACATATAACACACGACCTGCGTGCCAAATTTCATAACGCTAGGACAATGATTGGAAGTCGCCTCTAAAGTTCGTAGATGAGCCGACTCATGCTTGACCGATTTCTTAAATTTCTCAATTTTTTGTTAATCTACATATAATACACGACCTGCGTGCTAAATGTCATAACGCTAGGACAATTGGAAGTGGCCTCTAAGGTTTGTAGATGAACCGACTCACGCTTGACCGATTTCTTAAATTTCTCAATTTTTTGTTAATCTACATATAACACACGACCTGCGTGCCAAGTGGAAGTGGCCTAGAGGTTTTGATTACCGGTCAGTGAGTGAGTGAATGAGTGAGTGAGTGAGTGAGTGAGTCAGTGAGTCAGTGAGTCAGTGCCAAAATTAGCTATTTTTACCGAAGCTATATCTATGAAATTCGGTATACTGCTTAAGTACTAGTATTTAATTACGTAGGTTTAATTTTATATTTGCACTTGCAATAGACATTAGACACTGAGCTACAGGGAGGATCAAAAGTGCGTCGAAACGGTTCGTGTAATAGTGCACGGCATGCGCGTGGCCTGCTGGAACTTGTTCTGCGCACTTCCGTGCGCTTTGATATATCTGGGTAAGATATTTTGCTGTGACGATCTTCATTTCCTACGATGGAGCTACAAAAACGTACAGTCTGTCAAAAAGAGTAGACGCTGAACTAAATTTTTTAATCGTAATCAGTATCGAATGGTGGTTTTTTAACCGACTTCCAAAAACGAGGAGGTTATACGTTCGGCTGTGGATATTTTTGGAACGAAGTTCCTTATCGCGCGTTGCGAAAGGGGGCTAGACGTAAAAAGTTGTAACGATACTTTTTGACCAACACTTATTTTAGTACCTGCGAAGTGGGGCAGAGGGCGTTGATGTGGCAATGACGTCAACTGGCGGGAAATTTAAAATTCAACCATTCCTCTATGGCGGAAAATTTGATTTTTTTTTAGCTTGGTGGGGTCTCTTACTATTCATTTTTATTATAACTTCGTTCCATCCGGGTGTCCCTTGACACCTCTCAAGTTTTTTATTTTATTTTTATGTATGTTTAACGATTACTCCGCCGTTTGTGAACTGATTTTCAAATTTTTTGTTTTGTTGTATTAGGTTTCACTTCAATTTGGTACCATGTTCACAAAAGTGGTGACCTGATGATGGGATCCATGAGTAATCGAGGAAACTCCTCAAAATTCAAATGGAAACATATGGCTTTTTTGGTTTCATGTGAAGTATTCCAGGCATATTATGTTACCAAAAAGTAAGATTTTGCACCAGGATATACCGTGGTTCGAAGGTGGTGAACAGAACTCCTTACTCTTTATAGATACAAGTTTGGGGGTTTCTGCGTTGTTTTAAGAACTGAAAGCATAAACTACTATGCAAATTACATTCATCATCATCATCATCACCACCACCACCATTCCACCATACATCTTCACATTATGTGAAGTATACCTCATTCTACCAAGAATGAGGTATGAAAAGTACCAACTTTTCATAGTATTTTTAGATCGAAACGGATCACGAATGTCTTTAAACATTATTCTGTAGTAAGTTAAGCTATTTTGAAAATTCTTTTATTATTTCGACCAGATGATGGGATCCATGAGTAATCGAGGGAACGCCTCAAAATTTATATGGAAACATATTATGGTGATTTCGATTTTATGAGAAGTGTTAGGACATACATATGCTACCAAAAATGCATCACCACTACTACCACACCACACCATGAATGATTAAATCATAACCCTATAGTTAACTATTGGTAGATTTAATCGTCTTTAAGATCGAAACTCGAATTTGTCGAACGATTTAAAAATATATAATGTTATTTTAAAGTAAATGATTTAAACTTGGTTGAACACCTAGTTAGCAATTTGATCATGAGGTCTATGAGGTATGTTGGAAACTCCTTAAAATTTATTGGGACAATTTTAGTTATATTAACGTAGTTTTAAGTAGTTTAAGCATAATATTATATTAATATTATGTTGAGCTGATGACTTTCCATGAGTGTTATGATAGAAAGAAAGTTACTGAACAGAACTTTAGAGCCTTTAAAGATAGGCGCATGAACATTTATTTTATAATTGCTTGATTAACGCTAAGCATATATACTAAGTATATATTATGTATATATTATGCTTGGGCATTGGAGTTGCTTATACAATTCTGAAGTGGTAGTGATCTCAGACAATAAGTTCTCATATCATAAAGGTGTATCCTGGATCCAAAGTCATTAAGTAGAACACGTTAGTCTTTATAGAAAACCTTATAAATTACTAAAAAGAGTGAAATTATTATTTTTAACAAAAAATTGAAACTGACTTCCAGGGTAAAAACAACAATAATAATTATAATGAACAAAAAAGTGTTAAAAAATTCTTACTCTATAATAGTGCCTTATGCAGAATTCTTCTAAACCTCAACTATTTCTGTACACAATCTTTATAATTTTGAAGTCGGTACCAGTCTTAAAAATTAAAAATATTTTGTCACAGAACTCACGATTCTTAGCTGGTACCGACTTCAAAATATTGAAGATTGTGTACAGAAATAGTTGAGGTTTAGGAGAATTATGCATGCTTATGCATAAGGCACTATTAAAGATTAAGAATCCTACTAATATTATAAAGGCGAAAGTTTGGATGTATGTATGGATGTTTGTTTTGAAATTTATATGGAAACATATCGCTGCTCATAAACTAAAGGGCCACATCTCAAAATCATAGTTTTTTCAGGAGAGCTCATAGAATATTTTATTTTCGTATTTCTTATTTTTTTCTTAGCTATTCCTTTCAGCGGTGTTGTATTATATATGTATCGATGCGTTATTTAATTATCTTTCTATTGTTTCTGTAAGCTCAATGATAACTTTATTTTACAGACTAGTAGGAGCAGATAAGTCCCTTTAGCATATAAAATACTTTTCATAAATAATGTTATCATGGTGATTTAAAGGCCACAAATCAAAAAATAAAAAATGTTTTATTATATATTTTAACAAAAATACGTTCGCTAAAAATCATATCTATGCTATTTAAAAAAACATAAAAAATCTCACTTTTACGCATTTTAACTTTCTTATTAAATCATCGAAAAAAAATTTATGACAAAAACAGTATTTTAGAAATAAATACAATTTAATAAAGTAACAAAAATAAATGCTTCAAAAACTTAAACAGACATTATTTTAAGTATAAAGGACAGTTCAACAATCTAATAGACTTATAATAATTATAACAATTATGTGCTAAAACTCTATGAATTCCATGAATAGAATGAAGATGTCAGCATGTTAGGTTATAAAGACTTTATAACTTCTGACATCTTCATTCTATTCATGGAATTCATAGAGTTTTAGCACATAATTGTTATAATTATAAGTCTTAATAAGTCTTAATAAACTTAAACTCAATTTAATACTAAGTATTAAATTAAGTTTAAGTTTCCTCTGGCTTAGTTCTAGCTAAATTTTTCTTACTACTACCTATAAGTTTAAAAATGAGATCACGAATACGATACAAAAATACGTTCGCTAAAAATCATATCTATGCTATTTAAAAAAACATAAAAAAAAACTCACTTTTACGCATTTTAACTTTCTTATTAAATCAACGAAAAAAAAAATTATAACAAAAACAGTATTTTAGAAATAAATACAATATAATAAAGTAACAAAAATAAAGGCTTCAAAAACATAAACAGACATTATTTTAAGTATAAAGGACAGTTCAACAATCTAATAGACTTATAATTATAACAATTTGCTAAAACTCTATGAATTCCATGAATAGAATGAAGATGTCAGCATGTTACGTTATAAAGACTTTATAACTTCTGATATCTTCATTCTATTCATGGAATTCATAGAGTTTTAGCACATAATTGTTATAATTATAAGTCCAGAGGAAACTTAAACTTAATTTAATACTTAGTATTAAATTAAGTTTAAGTTTCCTCTGGCTTAGTTGTAGCTAAATTTTTCTTATCAAGTGTACATACTACAGTGTAAAAAATCAGTCTGTGTTAAAGGCAAATGGTACAAATATCACATTTAAAGATTAATATAAAAATCTTCGTAGAATTTAGGTATCACATCTTTTTGTATTAGGTTAAGAATTCCCCGTGTTTTTGTTTCAGGAACTTTAAGTTTTTGTGCATACATTGTCTTCAATGTTGTAGGTGCTACAAAGTTTGACTTGGATTGTCTTTTGGTCAAAGTGCATACTGATTTGTACTCTGAATCATCGTATGAAGTCTTAAAGAAAAACTTGTTTAGGTTTTCTCTGTCAACTTTTAAAACTTTTATATCTGACCATCTCAACTTTTGTCCATCGTCTGTAACGGCGTAGTTGCCAACACCAAGGGGTTTTAAATCAAAGAAATTGTCGTGTGTCAGCTCTATAACAGTATAAGGTGGGCCTTTTTTCTTGGCCGTTTTTATAAGTGTAACGTGCTGATGAGGTACATAGATTGGCGATGATTTTAAAGCATTAGAAATATTTCTCTCAATCATTGAGTGCACCGAGTCGCCCTCGTTTTGAGTAAGTATGCCCTTTAATTAAGAATTTGTGTGTTATACTACGCAGCTTTGGTAACTCGCGAATAGCATATTGATACATTGCCAACATAAATTTATTTTTTTGTTGGCCACAGCAATTGTCACTGTAAAAGACAACATCAAAAAATGCATTTGCTTTGTCATGCAATCTTTTTAAGTACATTAGTACACAAGAACCTAACTCATTGACGCCTCGAGCACCTTCTCCCTCATGCCAAACGTAACAAATTGTGTTTTTGGTCTTGAGTTCAGTGATTGTAAAATTTAACAGATTAATTTTGGGGATGTAATAAAAGCTTGAAACATCACCCCGGGGACAAGGCATCACGGCTTGCAGATCATAGACGGCGACTATAAAAGTGTCACTGACGTTTTCTTTATCTCGTTGCTTTTCGGCTCGCGCGAGAGATTTCTCTTTAAGGTGCAGTTCATGCTTTTCTTGGAGTGGCGCTTTGTCTTGAGCATTAGCAAAGGCGACACAATCGTCGCATTGATCTTTTTTTGGCCGCCAAAAAGAGATATTGTAAGTTTTGAAGATGTTGTTATATATTTGGTACGTAGCGTAATCTTTACCCTCCGATTTGCATTTTTCTATGTAGTCTCGGTGTAAAGTAGCGACGTTAGTACCACCTTCAATGTACTCTCGCTTGGTTTGTGCGCGGCAATAATGACTCTCAATCCGTGGGAACTTTGTGCGATTTTTTTTCCATAGTTCTGGGTTAGCTCTCCTTTTGCGGTTATTGCTGCTGCACTGAAAACCAGAAGTAACGCAGGGAGATTGTGCATCGACGCTTGATACCTGGATATCGACGTTAACTGGTTGTGAATCTACGCTGAGCAACTGACTATCGACGCTGGTTGGTTGGATATCGACATTGGCTGACTGAGCATCTACGTTGAGTAAGTAAGTATCGAGGACGCTGGGTGATTGAATGTCGTTGTTGGATTGTTGGAGATCGAAAAAGGTTGCACTATTATTGACTTCACAAAGTTGGTTAATCATGTCGTGTGGTTGTTTGCCAGACGTGAGTGCTTCTCTATCAATGTTGTCTGAAAAAGAAAATAATTACAATTGTAATATTTTAGTACCTACATTTTTTAACGAAATTAGGGGGCAAAAAAGCCATCACCTGCTGGAAATTATTTACTGAACGTTGTTGCTTACCTAATCGCGATGACTGCTTAAAAAGAGCTCCAGAAGTCCCAGGTTTTGGCGAAAAATTATCTGAATCTGACTCAATTGAAGAGTTATGTTGGTAGTCGGGATCTTTCACGCTGTCGTCTGATGAAAAGTCATCGTCTGTTTGATCCAGGCTGCTGCTAGAATCACTCTCTGAACTTGTTTGAGAATCTTTATCAGAGTCTGAGCTACTTTCTTCGATAACTAGATTTGGTTTCTTCAAATTGTCTAACTCAGTTTCAATGTCATCATCAAAAGAGAAGTTAATATCAAGGCCTATCTGACTATCTGGTATAGAATCGGTATCAAATGAATCGTCATGTAAGTTAGTAGGTGGAGGTTCAGAGCCAATAATCACAGAAGAATCATGATTCAGCAAGTGCTGATCACTTGGTAAATTGTGATTTTCTTCTAGAATATAAGAGTCTTCTTCTCGTTTTTCCTTTTCAGGTAAAATCATGTTTAAAATCCTGCTACTGCGGCTCATCCTGAAAGTAAAAACGAATACAATGCTCGAGTGGACGTGTGAGTATAATAATAAGTAATCTCTTAAATCTCTAACTATCATGTTATAAAGTTGAGGGAATAATTTCAAGTAAGTCATAGTGGTGTAAGTACTAATATATAAAGTTTACAATATTCAAGCTTAGTTATTGCTTTTTATTTCATAAGCTAAATAAAACCCTAAATAAACCTTTTAAAAATTATATAATAATATATTAACTATATCTTTCACTATAATTTCGATGAATTTTATTCATTTTACTCTTAAATTGACAAGATTAAATAATAGGGCCCCAAGGGCTAATGATTGCTATTAGTACTCAAAAATATTAAGTATAATAATAATTGGTCGCGTAGGTTTGAACGAAGCAAATATGAATACTATAAATAATCAAAATTTAAGAATAAAATTAAAATATATTACTAAGCTTTTTAGCCTAAAAATAAGTCGGGACAATTACTCTAATGTTTTATGCAAAAGAGAAGTTTCGCAGAAACAACTCTTTGGCTTATCACAAAATAATCATATCAAGCATGTTTTAATTGCTAAACAGCCATATTTCAAAACCTGGCACTTTGTCAAAAAAAAATATTTACTTACTTGCATTTGTTATATGCGAAACGGACGTATTCCAAAATGTGGCTCTGTCGCACATAAAACTAATTACAACACCAGTTACTTTTCGCGATGTGGCCTTTTCGCATAGTGAAGACGTGCGCTCGCGCTGACGTTTGGGTCGCAACTAAAAATATGGCCGTTTCGCGCCAAATTTGTGCGTCAAAGTTCGAAAATGCCAAAAGGGCGCTTATGTAAATAAGCTATTCAGAGGCCAAATTTGACAGGTGTCTTCGTGAAATATAAAAAAAAGGCCTATTTCGGGAACATTTTTCAATTAAAAACGTTTTCAGACTTTTTTGATTTGTGGCCCTTTAGTTTATAAGCAGCGATATGGTGACTTCGGTTTTGTGAGCAGCATTCTAAGCATATTATGCTATCAACAAGTAAGATTTTACACCAAAGTATACCATGGTTCGGAAGGTGCCGAGAGAACTCCTGACTCTTTATAGATACAGGCTTGGGAGTTTCGACATTGTTTTAAGAACGGAAAGCATATGCTAATATGCAAATTACATTCATCATCATCATCATCACTACCATAAAGCATTATAGAACCATATGTTTCGTCCCGTTTTGACCCGATTATTTGTACTTTTCATAGTCTTTTATTATAATATATCACTTAAACCGCGGGTAACACGGCGGGCATAGCTAGTTATTTAATAATTTTTTGTTCATTATAATTATAGGTCTACCAGAATCTGATGGCAATTTTTGACAGCAGATTTTCAAAAAATATCCTTGATCATTGGATAAATTTTTATATTTGCATATTTAACACACAGAATCAGCCGCTAAAAGAAAAAAAATGGATCAAAATGTTTTATTCCAATTACCCCGGTATTGTTAGAGTCAATTTATTTTCTCACTTTTTGCCATCAGATTCTGGTAGACCTATATTATTATTGTTTTTACCCTGGAAGTTGGTTTCAATTTTTTGTTAAAAATAATTCGCCTCGTGTTTTCACTGATAACGTTTAAGTACACTTCAAATATTATCATTCTGGTTAAAGTTTTATGTACTTAATTTAAAATTTGTGTTCGGCGTCTACTCTTTTTTGACAAGCTATAATATTCAATACAAGTGCACCATCAGTGGAAGTCGCGGGCATTAGGCATCTGTGCGATGACACGGCCGCGGTGGGTGGTCTGGCTGTCATCGCGTTATGATCAATTTGAACGCTCCGCTTTTCCCGCGCAACCCCCAAGATGGCCGACATTTATGTTTCGTTACGCAACCGGAATATAATGGCTGCCGACAAAATCCCACACAGCCTTAACCTATCTGTGCTGGAAATCAACTTATAACTACTAAAATTATAAATTTAATGCGACATTGTGTGTCTATAGGTATCTCTTAACATCTTTACGCTTCAACCACTGAACTGGTTTTAGTTTATTGTAGAGTAGGTAATATGGCGGTACAACAAAACTGGCAACAACAACATTAAAAATGTAAACACCATACACTGGAATATGAAAGCAGGCAAGGAACGGGATCTAAACCATCTACTGACAGAAGGTGTTGGTAATAGTCGTTTATAATCACCCCAATCACAAACCATTTCGAATAAACAAAGCCGCAGATAAGGTTTCATGTCGAATATGATATCAATTCATAGAAAACATAGATACTCGACGATAAGGGCACAATAAAGTCTAGAGAACAAGAAACTTTATACTTAGAAACGAAATCAAGTTTCCATATTTCAAGATCGTATGGAACTCAATAATTTATGTCATTTAAGGCTTGCCGCTCACCCACGACAAAACACTAGACTTACTAGGAATATTGCGAAATAGAGGCTGCGCACTCACACACTGTCAAAATTGCCCAGCTTGAAATTTGACTAAAGTCGGACCGCATCAGTCGTAACTACTGCAACGATGCGATGGAACATGAACTTACCATAGTATGGAGTGCCATGCCACGTAGTAAGATTTGACTCATACAAATTAAAATAGAGAATAGTCGCGCTCATAGATTAATTATTGGTCATCAAGGTCCAGGTCATGGAATCATTAATCTAAGGTCGCGCTGTTTTGCTGTAATGTAGTTTGCCGACGAATGCGGTCTTTATACCTAGACAGTCCCCAGTGGTACTTTTATGTTTGACAGTTTTAAGACTTTTTTTTTTAATTAGAGGGCAAACGAGCAAACGGATTACCTAATGAAAAGCAACTTCCGTCGCCTATGGACACTCGCAACATCAGAAGAGTTGCAGGTGTTTTGCCGGCTTTTCAAGATGGAAACCGCTCTCTTCTTGAAAATTTGCAGGTCGTATTGGTCCGAAAATACTGCTGGCGACAGTTCGTTCCAGAGTTTGACTGTGCGTGGCAGAAAGATACGCGACAAACGCACTGTAGAAGAATACCACTCATCAAGGTGATGAGGATTGAGGATGGTATATTTCTCGCGTGGAACGATGGCGAAAAGTTGCAAAGGTGATCCGAACAAAAAGCCAAAGAAAGACAGATTTGACTCATAAAGACAAGACATTAAAGTTCGTCATATCTTAGGTGAGCGCTAAGCCTTAGCATCTAAGGCATCTAGCGCGCCACCCACGACGCGCGCGGGTTTTGCAAACAATACGGTGTGGGACGTCTCAATTAGGGAGATGCGAGATACGACACAATGCACCGTAAATAGCTCGACCGTATCTAGCTATCTAGCATCTTGGAGCTATTATTTTTGTTTTTGTTAGATTCCTTTCTGATTTAATGTACTGTCAGAGAATTAGATTCATTGTAGGCAGATGGCGGTCTTACTTGAATTCTTATATTAAAATCACCAATTCTTATTAGGTTCTTTCTAAAATCTAAAATACAGTAGTATTTATTATTCGTAGGTGTGAACTCTGAAATCTGTAGCTTATATAGCAAGCCCCCAAAACATACCTACGCGACGTTATGACTTATGAACATTGTCACACAATATTGAGAATAAGAGCACGCAACATTAATAAATCGTAATAATTTGACAAATAGAACAAATAAACTAATGGGACATGGTGTCGTCGTCCGTTCCCAGACGTTTGTAGTTTTTGCCCCCCGCCCCCGGCCCGGGGAACCAGCTGAACAAACTACGAGCTTCATGGGCGCGACATCAATAATTCTCAATCTAATTTTCACGACGTTTCCATTGTCATTTCCTACGTCATTGACGTGCCGTGCGAATATCATTGTGCCGTGCGTTTATTTCGTGATCCACTCCAAAATTTTAAACTTCCTTTCTCAATTAGCATATAAAGTATACTAAAGACGAGCAGCGAAAGTTGAACAATAATGTCGTGTAGAGCTATTGTTTATGTTTTCAATTATTCTTTCGTAGATGGACAGATGGACTTAAATTCAGCAACACAAGTGAAAAGCCATTGAAACGTACAATTTTTGAAATGTCATACTGAATTATCAGTCATACACACTTACTGATAATATTGTGTTTCCATTTTTCGGCCGTTAGTAGTATAAAATTTCAATAACCAACATTCAGATAGACAATCGAAAATGTTGCTAGCTGTAACAAACTTTTTGTTCAAACGTTTATCTATAGATTATTACTCCAGAAGTTAACTAGGTGTAATGGAAATGGTGGAGCTTCGGTCACGGGTCCGACCGTACTTCCTGGCTTGAGCTGATCGCCTCAGGTTTGCACCGTTCACACTTATTTTACCTCTTCCAGGACCTTCGTGCCGATAACATAAGGGTGATTATAAATAGAAATTCAGATGAAGAAAGGCTCTGAATGTCTCGAACTGTACCGCTCCTCGTGAGAACTGGCCACCGGAACGCTGTTTGATTTTAAGTTTTTCTTGACTGACGCTTATTAACTTAACCAATAGAAATTTACAGTAAAAAGGTGTATTTTCTGACCGCTCCTCTTCCGTCGTGACAATCGATTCAGTAACCGAAACGCCGATGAAATCAATTAAAATAGAAACTACATGCTTCTTTTTATTATACCCACGTAATTTTATTTATTTTAAAGTTGTGTTATTAGGTAGCTTATACAAACCTTTATCACTATGTTAAACTTGTCTTACGCCGGGTTCGCTCGCGTGAAATAGTACAGTACTATAGTACTGTAAGTGAAAAACATAGTTATAGTACAGTACTACGCACCCTCAGAATGAAAGCGACCTAAGTCAAAAAAATGCAATTTGTGGGAAATGGACAAGAAAAGTGTTACAAAAATTCGAATCTTGAGAACTTTTTAATTTATCTTAATATATAAAATATGCATTTTAAGGGCGGTTTATAGCCAAATCTGAAGTTATGAGTTAGATTACTTTCATTCTAAGGGTGCGCAGTATTTCTAGCATACAATCTTTAATCCCCTACTTTACTTTAAAAAAAAATAGGTCTTGTTGATGTCTTTATCATAACAAGATCACAAGTTTCTATCTTTAGGGGTTTGGCTTGTGCATTTGTATTTTGGTTAATCAGCTTATAGACAAACCACTAAAGAATTTACCAAGTAATACTTTGGTGCACAAAAAATGCGTAAACGAGGTAGCGCGGCGTCTGGATTTGCACTGACGACAACCTTAGCAGTGGCGACAGTTTGGAGGAGGTGTAAAAAATGTTAGCACAGGGTTGTCGGCCATGTTTGCTCTAGCATTTATCACGCTCTCGTTATACATTCGATATTATTTTACCTTTAATTTGTGCGATAATGATACTTATGTGTCTGCGATAAAGGTCCTGCGGGATGTGATAACTCTCGAGTGCCACAGACAAACAGTTTGGGAAAAGCTCAGGCGGGTTTCGCATAGTTTACACATTTGTCACATTTTAAACTCACCTTTAATAGAGCAACAAATTGACCTCGTTTCTATAGCAAAAAAAGTTCAAAATGGTATACCATGCTTACAAAATGTATATGCTGTACCATAACCATGAATTTAAGAATTAGAATTCTCGTGACTTAAAATTCTCGTCTAGAAGACTTATAATTCTCGACGTAGCAAGAAGTCCTGATCCAGAGTACATATATACCTTATTCATTGCAACCTACTAGGTTGCTGGCAAACTTACTTTAGATGTAGATGCATTAGGACAGTGTTTTTCAACCTTTTTTTATGATACGACCTCCCTACTGCTGTTGCTGTTTAAAGATGATAAATTTTGAATGCACAAGCGTGTAGCGAATTTAGAGTTACTTTGCCTCTGAAAGGACTGTTCTGATCGTCGTGTGAAAACTCCCTTAAGTTGTTTTAGGTCGTTACAGTCACGGGGTGCGGGGGGTGTATGCTCAGGACGGTAGCCACTACCCGTGCTACGCGCTACCTGCCACCGCAAACAAAGCTTATCTCCATACCTCTACAAATAGTAACAGTCTCCTTACTTACCCGTACATGCCGTTCAGGTATATTTTACCTGTGAAATAACCTCTATTCTGTTGACATAAGGTTTCATAGAATCTCCGAAGTGCAACAGTCTCAGAGAAAAAAGTTGTCTCCAAGCGATCTGCAAATAATCCAAAGTTGCGTTCGGAGTTTTTGGTCGATTACGCAATCGAGGCGATAAGTCGTTTGTTTCTAAATGAGATTAAATATTTAATAGCACGTTTTATTTATGGCCTCTATAAATAAAGTGCGTCGTAAAATACATTAAACAATATACACAACTTCGGGGCTGAGCCTCTCATAAAAATATTCATCCAGGTAACGAACATCTCAAATCCGAACTTAACGGCCAATAAAAATGAGATAGGGATTTGGATTCGTCAGCAGTGTTGCCATCCTATTGGATGGATTACCCAAAACACCTATAATATAATAAAAATGGACGCTTCACACCACGTCAGTCTGGCTCCGTGCTAAGTACCTGAAGGACTTGTGTTACGGGTACCAGACAACGGAAATATATTTAATACTTTTATGCTATACATATATTTAAGATTTTTATTATATCATACACATATTTAATACACATCCAGACCCGGGAACATTGAAAACTTTTTGTTCCGTCGGCGGGATTCGAACCCGCGACCCCCGGCTTGAGCTGCCACACACTCAACCAATTGAGCCACAGAGGCCAACCTAGGTTGGCAATGCCTCATCAAGTTTCAATCTAACTCGTAATTTATAAAATAGTATTGTGCGGCTTATTTAAAGTAAGTTTAAGAAAATTATAAACTTTACAATATGCAAATGAAATATTTTGGCCTTAGATGCACGCGGCTTAAATTATTTTTTGTATGGTTAAGTATTTTAGGCGACTGGGAGCTCCTTCAGACTTTATCCAAAAACTTTTACATGCTTCAAAAAATAATCTGATAAACAATGTTTTTCTAAAATTTGACTGGCAAACTACCTAAGCTGTTAACACTGTTCGCCTGAATTATTTTAATTAAGCACTGTTTACAAGCAAGCTCATATCCTCAGCCTCACAAATCTTCCCGTGACAGATCTAAAGCGAAAAAATTAACACATGTTTGCGTCGTGTTTTAGAGGGACTAATTTTCTTTGGAGATATATTTTTTTTATCGCGTGGGACCCAAAATGCCACCCACGTCGTTCGCGGGCACAACGCGCGTATTGTTCAATTTACTGGCAAAGAAACACCAAAATATTTATTTGAACTTCACAGCAAACGGAGGGTTAAAATAAAAGTTTGAGCCAAATAAATATTCTTAAAAAGTTACTCCCAAATATGTTATTTGGCAGTAAGCAAGTTATTATAATAACGGCATATTTTGTAATTATTAATTTATTACAGTAATGACGCTACAGACTACAACTACAAGACAATCGTCCAGTGGTTCATGTTCTCCAAATTTTGAACAATCAGTATTTAGTAGAGTAGAATCCAGGCCCTACTCTCACGTTGAATTTTGGCTACTAATTATTCGTTAAAAATATCTGCGTTTTAGTAACTACATATCAATTGCCAAACAGCACAATATAAACTAATTGTTTTCAATTAACAAATCTTCATCCCTTCCTGGTAGATGAATTTACACAAATTCATAGTTTTATAAGGAACCCAAAACTGTTACTACTTGGTAGGTACTTAGGTACTGAGATACATTTAACATACTGCCTCTATCTAAACATGAGATTTTGACGTCAACTCTGATCGATGTGGCCGGTATGGGATACTCAATCAATCTTTAAGCTGCTGCTAAATGCTGACGGTAAAATCTTTCTGTTTATTTTGGTTTGCTATATCACTTATCAGTATGACCTCTTAGGTCATGATGGCCTGTTTAATAACATAGGAGAGAGAATATTCGTAGAATTTTATACTATGCATTTAAATACTTACCAATTAGTTAGGACCTAACACAATATGGTTAGATTTTTCTTTCTACTGAAGAGTGTGTATGCTTTCTATAGACTTTCTACCTAACTGCCGCACTCAGAGGTTAATTACCTCTGTGAATGAAGATTTTGACAGACTATAGTCCTAAAAAAATGAAGATTTTTACAGATAATGTATGGGGCTTATGCCCCATACATTATCTGTAAAAATCTTCATTTAATTACAATTAAATAATTAATAATCCCCTTTAAATGCGGCGAATGCGGCAGTTAGCATGGTTTGTTAAATTTCGAAAAAGATTTTTACTTTTTTTGTTAAAGGCATCGAAATGCAGCTTAGGCATGATATCCTAAAAGGGGCAATTCGAATTTCGAACAGACACGGTGAAATATGAGGGTCGAGGACATAAATATACGGACCAAATAAAAACATTAACGCAAAATTATCGACTCCACTCCATATTAAATGCACCTAAATCTTAACTTACAGCTTTAATTTTTATTGGACTGTTAAAAACCTGGCCTTAATAATTAAGCGGTTTACACATATTAATAAATTAAGGGAAAGTTGACGTAGTACCTACCAAATATATTTTTTTATTTTATTTATATACTTATATCTTTTTATGTATTAGGTATTATTTTTAAGAAAAAATTAAAACCGACTTCCAAGGTAAAAAAAAATAATAACATCCTTATAATATGAACTAAAAAGTATTAACTAAATAATTTTTCCTATCTAGTAGTGCCTTTTTCCGAATTCGGCTAAACCTCAACTATTTCTGTATTCAATCTTCATCATTTTGAAGTCGGTACCAGTAGCCCTAGCACGGCGACCAGTAGAAATACGAAAGTATAGACAAACTGTGGACATAATCTTAAAGTGCCGTACCGATCTTTACCGCGGCTAATCGCGACCGACATAAATTCAATTAAAATGCCACTTTATGACAGACTATAGTATATGTCATAAAGTAGGATATTATTTGAATTTTTAGGACTATAGTCTGTCATAAAGTGGCATTTTAATTGAATTTTTCGGAACTAAAAAAGATCGGAATGGCACCTTAAGTTTATCTCCACAGTTTGTGACTATAGTCTGTCATAAAGTGGCATTTTAATTGAATTTTTCGGAACGAAAAAAGATCGGAACGGCACTTTAAGTTTATCTCCACAGTTTGTCTATACTTTCGCATTTCCACTGATCGCCGTGCTCGGGCTACAGATAGCTGAATCTTCAGTTCTCTGACAGAATATTTGAAACTGTTGGAACTGGCACCGACTTCAAAATTATGAAGATTGAATACAGAAATAGTTGAGGTTTAGCTGAATTCGGAAAAAGGAAGTCGGTTTTAATTTTTTGTTCAAAAGTAATAATTATTTATTCTGTGTACTTGTGGGAGAAATAAACTTATTTTATTATTTATTTATTATTTTGTATTTGGTTTTCGGACACACTTCACTACCCTGTAACTAAACTAATTGTCTGCATGCTACGGCCAACAATACCGAAGTTTGACGTCTGCTTTCCCTTGATTGGAAGTAAAAGAGGCCGCACTAAGCGACGCAACATAAAATAATACGATACTCATTTCCGTCCGGATGATTTACATTTAAATACGGACTGGGCGATATTTTATACATTTAGCGTTGGCATATTGTTATCATAGACATTGTACTAGCGGGCTGGGTGGTCCGCCTCGGCCGTGTCAGTTGGCGTCTGTAAGATCCATATCGGCTAGATATAGTGCGTTCGGGTTTATATCACCTGTGTTATTACGAGAGTAATCCTTATATCGCAGACATTAAGGGTCTTTTTAGAGGTAAAATAGTTTTGAACGGTGTATAGCCACGTCACATCGGATCGCGGCGCGGGCCGCGGCCGTCACCTCGCGCTGTTTCCACTGCGTACACTCCATCTGATAATTGCCTCCTATAATAATTACTGTACTAGCCTACGGCCTATACACTATGTTGATGAACAGGCAAATACAAACGTCTTATATTCATTAATTACAATCGCGCATAATCAGCGTCTTAAGTACCCCGCAAACGATCAAATTGTTTGTCAAATTTTACGTCTTTGTCAAACAGTTTGATAGTGTACAGCTTTGTTTGAAGCGTTTGTCAAACAAACTACGTGTTTGACCTGTTTGAAGAAAATTTGGATTTGCGTAGCGTTTGACAAACGTGTTTGAACGTGTTCCGCTGTATTTGTCAAACAAGATCTCATGATCTCAAACCGATTCTAGCTAATTGTTTGACAAACTTGTTTGATGCACGTTTGATTGTCTGCGCTGCTGTTTGATGAAAACGTAAATTACACAAACATGTTTGTCAAATAAATTTGATCGTTTGCGGGGTACTTTAGATTCAGACCGCAACGTGACGCGTAGATGCAAGATGTCAAATCATGGTGACAATCATGTGACGCATCCTGTGACTATCCATTTAGAGAGAGTAGGGACTGTCCAACATGTAGAGGGACTAGGGACTATTTGGATTAATTTGGAGGTATAACAATAGTAATCCCTGTAAACTGTAGAACCACAGGTTCCATAAGTTCTATAGGTAATCGGTCAGTCATCCATTTATTAAATTATTTATCGAAGAATAAGTATAAGTAAGGTATCTTATTCCAAAACACTACTATAAACTTTATAAGGATATTCAATTCGTATTAAACACCTACATTTACAAGGCATAAGGCCCCTTACACACTGCGACTTTTAGCAGCGATGCAGTCGCGCGTTTTTGAAACGCGCGATAGTATCGCGACACCAGCAATTTTTGCATCGATGCTGTCGCGCGTTAGTATCGATACAGTTGCGCATTAGCATCGATACACACGCACGACACCAGCAATGAACAGATTTTTGCATCGATGCTGTCGCGCATTAGTATCGATACAGTTGCGCGTTAGCATCGATACACACGCGCGACAGCATCGATGCAGACGCGCGTTAGCATCGATGCAGAATTGCAGACGCGGGGACTACGGAACCCTATATTGCACGTGGCCTGACATGCACTTGGCCGGTTTTTTTTAAGTAATAATACAGAGAGCGTGATTAAAACAGTTTCAATCGAACTCATCGCGCTGTGGCAGTCAACGAATGACTGACCAAAATACGTTTCGCGTCGTGGCTCACGTTAGCATCGATACAGTCGCGATGCTAACGCGATACAGCATCGATGCTGCATCGCGATTGCATCGATGCTGCATCGCGATTGCATCGATGCTGCATCGCGATTGCATCGATACTGCATCGCTACAGTTCAATGGCCAGCTTCTGCATCGCGACAGCATCGCTACTGTATCGCGACTGTATCGATGCTTAAAGTAGCGCAAGTGTGTAAAGATGGACCATTTGCGACTGCATCGATTCTGCATCGCGAGAGTATCGCGACTGCATCGGTGTTAAAAGTCGCAGTGTGTAAGGGGCCTGAAATATTCTCGCAATCCAAAACATTTCAAATCGCCGAAGCGTAGGCAAGAATTATAAGAGCGTGGTACCATTAAATGTACGTACAATGTGTAGAACGGTGCAAGTTGACAGTTTCGCCCACAACAGCCTTGCGTGTCTGATCCTTTCGATACTAATTTATTGCCATGCGTTTATTTAACTCTACATTTTAAATAGTACCACGCGACAGTACGATTTACCAGGAGCGAGCTGAATCATAGGCTAAGTTCTTTTCCTTCTAAGTTTTATACAGAAGTATATCCATTCAATAGCGTTTTTAATAGGCTAACCACTCGTTGATTATCAACTCTATTGAATAAATATGTAAACTCTTCTAAGGCCGCGTTTCCACTGACGCGGAGCGGAGCGGAGCCGCGGTGAGGAGCTTAGCGGTGCCGAATTGATCAATCACCATGCTCGAAATCTTCGCTTCCTTCCGCTTCGCTGTCATTCTGCTGGAATAGCACGATTGGTCAATTCGGGCACCTAGCGGTGCTCCTCTCCGCCCCGCTCCGCGTCAGTGGAAACGCACCCTAAAAACCTCGGAAACCGGGCAATATTGCCTCAAATTTTCCTCCACGGCGGCAAGATCCTAAAAACATGTGGTTAGATCTTTACGACGGCTCTATTAGATGATAAATCTGACCTAGCCATTCGGCGAAAGCGGGATGATTATGTCATTAGGTCCAGTAGATTGGCTCGCTTGAATGACAAGTGAGTTATCTATAATTATAGGCCTTCCCGTGGGCTAGCCGCCGATGACCTTCCGAGAAGTTCGGTGGACAATGCGCTCGGACCACCCGCGAGGACGATTGTTAAGGTGTCGACTCATTTGTAGAAGACACTTGACGCCTTTATTTCGCCACAACAATAGGAATTAAGATATTCCTAAAGGTGACTTCGAGGAAGAGCGTTTAGTTCGACAATGCAAACATGAATGCACATTTGAGTCATGTTTTGGGAAATCTTTTATTTTCAGTTTGCTGAAGTGTTGTTACTTGTTATACTTTATTAACGTGCTAAGACCTCAAATTGCACAGAATGGTGGGTATATAATGGTGGGTATTAAAACCTTGTCCTTTGTGGAATGGGAGTTGGGACGGAAAAGCTATCATATAGTGTAGACTGTGGACTGTAGAGCATCTGTTAGAAATATGTAGAGATCGCACCTTTGTGAAATTAAGGAAAAACGTTAGTACTTAGTGGATTATTTTAACATATTAAATAGTAGAGTATTACATCATCCAGTTCCTGCCACCTTTCATTTTTGTTTGAATTACCAATAAAAATAAACTAAATTATAAATTGTAAATCGCTTCTTGTGCAAGTATCTGTATTAAGTATCAAATTTCTCTTTCAGTGGTCTCATCAGGTTTAGCTGTTTTAGCATTACATCACCAAAAACCTCCAATGTCATATCGAATTCTGTGGGGGCTCTGTACAATACATTGTTGCAATAATGAGTCGGCCAAAACCGTCGCGCGAACGTCAAAGTGTCGCGAAACGCGTGCTGCATCACTAATATCGACCTTTTATACTTTGACAACCATCGGTGGAAGGACTTTGAGGTCAGGTAAAGAGCACCACATTGTTAAAGTTTGTCAATATGTCTTCCTAGAGGTTAACTCTAAACTTAACTCTTAAACCGCTATACCAAATTGAATGAAATTACGTGTAATATAGAGATATACTTTAGAGTCTTTGGACGGGACCAAATATTATATATGACCAAATATATTACTACTTAGTTTTCACTACGACACACGCACTTCAGACTTCTGCGCGAACGACGTTGTGACTTGCAGCCTGCAGGCAACATCTAAGTATTTTACTAAAATATTATATTACTAGATAATGCTCGCAACTCCGTTGCGCCATAATTAGTTTATCGCGCGGGAACCCTACATTTTTTCGGGATAAAAAGTACCCTATGTCCTTTCCCGGGATTCAAAGTATCTCCATACCAAATTTCAGCAAAATCGGTTCAGCGGTTTGGGTGTAAAGAGGTAACAGACAAACAGACAGACAGACAGACAGACACACTTCCCCTTTTCTAATATTAGTATGGATAACTTATAAAAATTTAAATTTTTATAAGTTGGCTACTGCCAACAAAGGAAATCCATTGATGTCAATTATTATTATTAAACATCTGGCTCGCAAAGCAGAGCACTGATTGTTAGGCACTCCTCTGATAATGGCGCATGGTCTTGAGCCATCTTTTTATATATCAAGCGATATGCACACTCATTTATGCTCTATATCACTGACACAAACCAATTCTTTAGCCTTTCAGACAAGATCTTTTTTGCTGCATGACTACAATGGGTAGCTTACAAACATACAATGTGTTTGAGGAAAACCTATTAAGCTGACTGAGAGCAGTGAGTCAAGCTAACCACTCTTTCTACTGTCCAACATAAAAACGGTGCAGTCATTTGATTCACATTACGGCTGACAGCCGACAGGCAATCATTTAATCCTTTCATTGGTACAGAAAGAGTGCGATGTCGGTGGCCCAGTCGGTGACTCATATCACCTGAGGATAGGGCTGCCAACTCGCCAAAGCCGGATGAACTAGGTAACATAGCAGGACATTTGTATAATAAGTTCGACGTCGTGATATTAAGGAAATAGCAATTTAACACCCATTGTATCAGCTATTTCGATATTGCGCGTACGGATTTCTATTCTATTTAGGACCTTCACTCATCTGACATTAGGATTTTCATATAAAATAATGGATGCGTAGCTATTAGCTGCAAAAGTTAAAGTCCGACTTTAATTGCCGGATACACAATCAAAAAGCCTAAGTCCGGCTTTATCCGGTCGCCTGGCAACCCTACCTGAGAATATTAAATCTACCGTAAATAATAAATATTCATCAACAATAAGAGGTGAAACGATCGAATTACTTGGTCGAATATTTATCGCTTCAAATATTTCAATTGATAGACATTAGACACTATTATACGAATCGCTCTTTCCGCGGCACCGCGCCGGTGAATTGAGGTGTCATGACAGCCTATTACGATGTTTAATTGCTTTTGATGCTGTAAATGCGAGCGGAAACGATTTCTCATGTAATGACTCATGTTTTTAGGGTTCCGTAGTCAACAAGGAACCCTTATAGTTTCGGTCTGTCCGTCCGTCTGTCCGTCTGTCCGTCTGTCCGTCTGTCTGTCCGTCTGTCTGTCCGTCAGTCCGCGGTTTTACTCAGAGACTGTAGGACCTACAAAGCTGTAATTCGGCATGAATTCAGATATTAATGATGCCGACAAAATGGTATATAAAATCATTAAAAAAAAAAAATTATGGTACCTCCCTGCACATCAAGCGGGGATGATATTTTTTTTTCGCGTCCACCCCATTGTGTGGGGTGTCGTTGGATAGGTTTTTTAAAAATATTACGAGTATTCATAGATCATTTTTCAATTTAGGAATCCATTTGTGAAATATGAAGTTTCAAAGCGGAAAAAATCGTTAGAGTCCAGTGTCACCCCCTTCTACTAGCTAAACGGTTGCTTCTGGAAATGTGAAAAAATTAATGAGAGTAGGAAATATGCTGAATTTTAAAGGAAAATTATCACGGCTAAAAAGACTTCATTAGTTATTGAGTAATAGTCGATCACCTAAAAAAAAATATTTGGCGAAATATAAAGGAACTATTCGTTCGAATTCCTTTAAACGTAACTGAAATGATGTTGTTAGTAGTGTAAAACACGTTATAAATGTACATTCATTGACCATACAAAAATTATCAAAAACTATCAGTACTACGGAATCCTATATTGCGCGTGGCCCGACACGCACTTGGCCGGTTTTTATTACATTCTAATATATTGTTTTATTTGGTATACAGTAACTGGTAGTTACTGTATACCAAGATAGGTGTTTTAATAAGTATCCCGAGGCTGCAGGTCAAAAAATTTCATACGTTTGAATTTTTTTTCGTGGCTTGCTTTGTGATGGACCTTCTTATCTACCAAACAGTATTGTATATTTACAACGAGACAACGATGTATGTATAGTTAACTCTATCTCTAAAACTCTACTCTAGTAGCTATAGTGGAATTCGAGACCTTTTAAATTGGTTACTTACAATTTAATTTAGAGTTTTTACTTTTAAAATACAACGGTTAATCGCACTGTACATACCTACCTATCTTGTTAATAGAAATAAAGAAACATTGAAACAAAGGGGCATATTCCCTGCGGGCGCATAGCTACCGTGCGGCGCGCGTCTTAGCGTCGCGACGCCGTGGCGGGCGCGTCCGTTCGCGAACCTCATTCATCAGGCGTGATTGATTGCAAACTGTCAAAACGCTAATGGCGCCGAGTGGCGGCCATATTTGAACTCGTGAATGCACCGACTACGGGCCAAATTATTGCGTGTAATAATTGATGATGCCAAGTTCACGGTTAAGTACTTATTTTATTATGAATCAAATGTGCATCTTAATCCTGCCTGTCTGTAAAGTGTTTTTCTATGACACGATGGTGTAGTAAATCCAAAGGGGATTTTGTACTCTTTCATGTCTAACACTAAAACACATTGAATAACTATACATACAAGATTTTCTAGTCTTTCTCTGGCGTATTGGAAACCTCACATGACAGACAAAACGAACCTTGAATAGCTATAGGTCTACCAGAATCTGATGGCAAAAAGTGAGAAAATAAATTGACTCTAGCAATACCGGGGTAATTGGAATAAAACATTTTGATCCTTTTTTTTTTCTTATAGCGGCTAATTCTGTGTGTTAAACATGCAAATATAAAAATGTATCATATGATCAAGGATATTTTTTGAAAATTTGCTGTCAAAAATTGCCATCAGATTCTGGTAGACCTATATCTTCTACGTAAATATTTTAATTAGTAAGCGCGCAGCAGTGTAGTTTTGCAACGCATATTATACAAACGCTGTTATGTAACATAAACAACTATTTTTGTTCATCCAATAATTTACGGCCGCCTAGTTCCCTGGCACGTTGGACACAAACTCACAAACAAAAGCGTTAATTTCGTATTCAGATTACAGAACAGATAACACGCGATCGTGTTTCCTGGACTTTCATCACCGCGCTGGGACATTGTATTGTAATAAAGCGTAGAATAACATTTGTATAATATGTATACAGGGTGTAACAAAACTAAGTGATAATACTTTAGGGTCTGTATGTGTATATAGAGTTCACTTTGAAAGTAGGAGCGCTCACAGAGTAGATTTTTTTTTGTGATCTGTGTGAGCAAGCGTTTCATACTCTTTCAGCGCTGCTACTTTCACAGTGAACTCTATAAAGGGGACTCATACACACCCTTAAGTATTATCACTTAGTTTTGTTACAGCCTGTATAGTTTTCTGTGCGTATATGATTAAGATTTTCTAAGCGTCCAAATCCGTTTTGATATAATTTTTATCCCTCTTACTAATGAAAATACTTAGCGGCTTATTACTTTTCAAGGTCTTTGTCTGTCATGCAAGCTTACTAATATTATGTTAGATAAAAACAAGTTAACATTATTTGAGACGTACGATTAGTTATTCGTTGTTAAATATATGTTTAAAGTAATAAGAACGTAACGTAATATTATTATGTTTTACAAAAGGACGGAAGTATAATATTAATATTTTCTGTCCCGGTAGATGGCGTTGTCAGTATGTCAACAAAGAAGAATCTAAGGGACGAGTTCACTGGAACAGCTTGTAAAGAAAATCAGAAACTACAATAAATATGAGAAGGTAACATTTATTTACACAAACACTACAATACCGACTTAATGATATCATTCATTAACATTATATAAATAAATCCGTTAAAAATATTTACTCCTATCTCCCCGGCAATCCTGATTGAGATTTTCCTTTACACGACTGGAACTGGAATAAAAAAATAGATTTTAAAAACTTATGTCTATTTGTTAAACAAATAAATGATGCCCGCAACTCCGTTGCGCCAAAATTCGTTTACCGCGCGGGAACAGTACATTTTTTTGGGACAAAAAGTCTATGTCCTTTCCCGGGATTCAAAGTATCTCCATACCAAATTTCAGCAAAATCGTTTCATCGGTTTGGGCGTGAAGAGGTAACAGACAGACAAACAGATTTCTTTCGCATTTATAATATTAGTATGGATGTTCATGCATTGTGATCCTGACTAGACTGTTGGTCTAATAAATACTCTCATCATATATATATACAACAGTCATTTAACTTATGAGAGAAGGATAAAACATTGTACACCGTATTGGCGTCAGAGTCCACGACTCTGTGGTGTAAGTACCAGAGAAATTTATTCATAGGCAGGAGGCGGTCATACGTCATTTGGTCGGGATGACTCGAGTCAGTAAGTAGTCGACTGGGTTTGATATAACTCGACTAAACTACGTAGCCCCGCCATCTGCCTATGAATCAACTCCTCCGATAGTTAAAAATAATTTATATTGCTTGGGGTTAATTCAGTTTGAAACCGCAAGGCGGCGCGTAGATGCATTTCTAAATTTTGTATTGAATTGACAGTCTTGCATGACGTCTCACGCAATTGAAGTCTGTCAAATCCATACAAATTTAGAAATGCATCTACGCGTCGCGTTGCGGTCTGAATTGACCCTCAGTCGGCTGGGTTTGACATGACGCGACCAAATTACGTAGGTCCACCATCTGCCTATGAATTAACTTCTCCGATAGTTAAGAACATGTAATTTCCTAGTGTAGAATATTACTTGTAAGGGTTAATTCAGACCACAACGCAACGCGTAGTTGCATTTCTAAATTTGTATGGATTTGACAGACTTTAATTTCGTGAGAAGTCATTGAAGATTATCAAAAAAATCTTTATTATTATCAATGAGGGTTGTTGAAATTCTATTTGCCACCAGGTACCGCTATGGAGCCATAAGGTCTATCGTGTCAAACTGCTGTCATATGTCACGATATAGCTGTCATGTGTCACGATAATATGCCTACTTGACACGATGGACCCCAATGCTACATCGCGGCACCTAGTGGCAAATAGAATTTCAAACACCCTCATTACATAGGTCCGCCGACTGCCTATGAATTAACTTTTCCGATAGTTAAGAATGATAGTGTATTACTTGTGACTGGCTTAGCTGAGCTCGAAGCCGGCGCCGGCCTGTATGGCGTACAGCAGCTTGTCGGCGAGCTGGCGTTCGGAGCGGAACTCGGGCAGCTTGAGCAGGTTCATGCACGTCGACGCCGACGGCAGCCGCTCCGCCCCGCCCGCTGATTGGATGCAGAAGGGAGGCTGCAGGTCCTGAATAAATAATGACAATCTATATTGTGGCGGTACAACTAGCGCCACATTATGCATCGCGCTGTCGTAGATTTCTAAGTACGTCGGTATATAATTACATATATGTATATATACGACCGCTGAAATCGAATGGCCGCCTGACCGAGCATACCGCCTCGCTCGGTCGGCAGATCTTTTGTGGCCACAACTCATATTCCCACAACCTTCCCCGTGATCTAACTCAATGTCTATGCCAAATACGATGCAAACAAAATATGTTGCATGGATATGGATGGATACGATGCAAACAAATATAATGGAAAATATATATATTTTTTTATAATAGGATATATTACTGCAATGTTTTTACGCTACAGGCAGCACCAGCTTATACAGTAAACAAAAAGTTTTGTTCGACGTTTGACAACGTTTCTGCCAATATTCTGATATGACGTGTGCATCATGCTGGATTTTGATCGGATTGTTGTTGACTGTATCCAACGCGAGAATCGAATCCCGCGTCAAGAGCCGCACTCTAAGCCACTGGATCACATACTGGCAAAAAGATGGACTAATGGAAAATGCGATAGACAAATTCATAATTGAAGTCAGTGACGGCGAAGATAGTGACTCCGATTCTGCCCTGTCAGTTATCTTTGCATCTGATAGTGACTAATTCGTGTTTAGGGTTTTTGTGCTTTGTATTATTTTTCCTATTTTTGTAATAAACTATTATTAAGTATTGGGTAAATCCATTCGATAACATGTATTAATTTACTTAATTAAAGTTGTAATAAATTTGTGATAGATATGGTTGACCAAATGTGTAATAATTATCGACATCGACATTACCATAATTAATTAGGTCGCAGCACTACCGCATTCCTCAGGATGGACATGAACTCGCGCGCCTACTGTACCTTAAACCCAAGTAGCGGCGGTCGCGAGCAGCTGGTGACGAACTTGAGCAGCTGCCGCCTTTGGTCGTCGTCGAACGTCTCCACCACCTTCCAGAAACATTGCACCGTTGGATGCTCCTCCGAGAAACCGCCTGACAATCACAGTAACTATGTAGTAAACAAACCTACCAAGATGGCCGTGCGCCCGACTTCCGATGGGCACAGTACGGCTTCAATCATCAGTTGTGAAGCTAATAAAAGAAATTATCTTTTCTTCACTTCTCTATCTCAAGTCTCAACCCACTCTCTCTCTATCCCCCCTCTCTATTCCCCCTCTCTCATTATATTCCCTCCATTTCTCTCGTTCTCTGCCTAACTATATTTTGTAGCTTTTTTTGCGTATTGATTTTTTAAATCGATATTCCGACCTACGCTCGCCTGTTATTTATCCAAACTTATACTCAAGATGTCATAATATTTTTGCTCGAAGGATTCCTCACCTCCATACTGCGTGTTCCGCCGTAAATCGTCCAAGTCTATGGGTACCTCTGCGCCCGATATTAGCAGCTGTAGCTCCCGCGTCGAGAACATACGCAGCCACTCCGCGTTCACCACCGACGTTAGACCACTCTTAAACGCGTTGCACTGTGCCCGGATTTGCCTGTAAATTAAAGAAGGTATATGCTTTTAAACTGTATTGTAGAAAACTTTTAAACCACTTTAAAATGTGACACACAAAAATATGACGAGAATAGACTATTCCCCTTACTATTAAAAAAGTAAACAGTAAACAGTATTTATGATATAAAATGTTTTGTCCTGTATCAAGTGTCTTTTCCAACGTCCTAGATAAGAATAAAACATTGTATAATGTAACTAATCATTTTAATATGTAATTATTTTTATTTGTATGAGTACAATTTTTTAACATTTATAAGTCTGTAATATCACCTCATTATTAATTCCTTTTTCAAATATAACACGAATTAACTATATTATAGAAAGTCAAAAATGTATTTGTGTAATACCTGATAACTTACCTATTTAATTTATAATCTGCTACTAAATGGAAATATTCTATTCTGTTCTCGGCCGTCACGGGAATGTTAGCTCCTCCCGGCTTCAACTCATCTATCTGAAACATTATATTTATTTTTTTTGTGTTTATGTTGTTACTGTAAAGCTACTATCGTAAATCGAATGGTTAATTGTGCGCAATTTTTATGGCGACCCATTTTCAACCGACTTCCAAAAAGGAGGAGCTTATACGTTCGGCTGTATGTATTTTTAGTCCTTATTTGGGGTGGGGTCGAGCGACGAGCGCAGACTATCGACACAACCATAGGCTACAGATAGACCACAGAAAACACTCACTCGCTGCTCGCCCAGCTCATCAACCACGATGGTGAAATCCAGGTTGAGGTCGTTGACCTCACCGCGGTGCGCGCGCAGCTGCAGCAGCCCGCGGTACAGGGCGGGGTCGAGCGACGCCAGTGCGTGCACGTCCGCCTCGCGACCAGAACATAACTTCGACAGGAAGAACTCCGCTAAAGGAAGATCTACTAGAAGGTTCTCGTATAGTACCTGGGAAATAAGAATAAATACTAGTATGATAAAAATATTATGATAAATTGCGGTCATCTTACGTCACAACAGAGACGTCGTAATCTCAAATGTGATATGTGTAAGAAAGAGCCTGAAATAGGCTAGGCTTTTGCGTGACCCAATATTATGTGGCTGGCCATTTTGCATCTATCGTAAACTTAAGTCACTACTTACTTATGTAAGTACTGTGACTATGGCTGAGTACTATGAGGATGATTTTAGTGCCACGCTGACCGCTCGTTGACCATCGGCGCTAACGAAGTGTGTGAAATATCAGCGTAGACCGCTACGCATTATTCAAAAACACTTCCTAGAATTTCATACATCTCGGGCCATCAACGCCGAAAGTGTGCATGCGGTCTGCGTAAGACTAAAGTCAACCTAAGTAATATGATGTTTGTATAGTGTATTTACCTTGCCAACGATCCTGCCAACGAAGTAGTAGTGTCTGGGGAAGTCGTTGTACAGCAGCTGGACGCCGGGGTTTGGGTACAGCATGTTGTCGTTCGTCAGACGAAACAGACCGCGGTTCGGATCGAACGCCGATCTGGAGTAGGAGCATTTTATTTTTTAAATTTGGAACGAGGCATAGAACTTCCACGTTCGTACATGGTGTTTTTGAAATAGGAACTATGTATACTAGATTTTTTTGATAAAGTTATGCATGCTTTAGTTTAAGTCAATTCATTTTACTGCGAATTTAAGCAAACAAACCATAGACTGTTTAGTAATGGACAACACAAAATACTGATGAGCCATGCTATGGAAATGCCACAAACGACTTGTATGAAAATGGCGTGTTTCACTGTGCAAGTTTTTGTCTCAAAATGATGTTGAAAATGAAGTGTCATACTTTAAGACTTTGGTGTGTATAAAAAAGCATAAATTAAGGTGACATATTGTATGATAATTAAATGAAATAGGTTTGGATATGTTAATGAACTTGGCTTGACACGCTGCCGCGTATTTATATAGTATAATTAGTTGACACAAAAAAAAAACAACCCTGAATTACTGCCAAACCCAACGCCTGATTGCTGAGGTCCTTTGACAGGAGTTTATCGATCCATTAGTACTTTGATTGTCAATACGTTAACCAATCCACAACGCTGTTGAAAAGATAATGAAATAAAAGGAAAAAAATCTATTTCCAAATTGTTTAACAACTGTTTACCGCCGGTTCGGGAACTAACCCGGCGAGAAAAACCGGCGCAAGAAACTCGCACGGGGCCACCTTTTAGCAAAAAGATGGGAAAATAGTTCTTTTAAACTTCTGTCACAAAACCTCACAAGCCAGGCAGTAAACAAGCAATCAATGTGGCTAACTTGACAAGCTCTGAGAGGAACTCTCGCGAGAGTCCGCCGCCGTCGACGCCGGGCTCCTCCGCGCCCGCCTGGTTGATCAGCTGAACACGTAGCTTCAGCTTCAAGTCCGGCTCTGAAATGTAATAATCGAGTTATAAGCGGGCCCCTAGACGATCAATTTAATGTGCAATATCACGTATTTTGCAATATTATTGACCGTCTAGTGTTAATATTGAACGCGCCCGCCTTTCAATCTTATTGTCAAATAAGTTGTTCAATAAAATATTGTTCAATATTATTGTCGATCTAGGGGCCTACTAATATGGGCCACGCTTGACCTTAAGATCGCTCGGTTAGTGCTGAAATTAGAATTAGGAATGTTCTCTTTGCAACCTGTGAGCGGGGCTAGTGCGTACACACGAACACGCTATTGGTAAATCAGAGATTAGACCAGGGCTTCCCAAACTTATTTGTACTGTGACGCCCTAGGGACTTTGCTATTTCTTTACGACGCCCCTGAACCCAGCCCCCCAAAAATACTTTCCAATTTTAGAACCAGCCTACATAGGATATCATAAAAACACTATTTGGATATTTTTATATTTTTATGAGGAAATAATGACCAAATCAAAACATAAGCATAAAAATTCAAAAAAAGATATTTATGAAAGATATTAAAGCCAGCAAGGCTGGCTAATGTGAAGAATGCGCTTGCTTTTCTGAGCATAGCTTCTGAAAGCGGGGATACTGCCCGGAATGTATGAATGACATAATGCGCGCGGCGCTCACTCGATTTGGTTGTGTCGACATGCGACGCCCCTGGGACAATGTCACGACGCCCCGGGGCGTTTGGGAAGCCCTGGATTAGACGGGTCGTCATTCCTAGGTCGCGACCATCGCATGACACGGTGGTTATTGGTGGCTATTGTATGGTATTAATATGTATTATATATTATACTTACAGATAAACATATCGTACTTACATAGTTCCAAAAACAATATCCTTTTAGCTTATAATACAGAAATAACAATTCACAATAAACTGTTGAAACTATGAAATGCGACTTCATTAAAGTATTTTTACTTAGCCGTGAATTGGCTTACCATTCTCGGGGCTGAGTTTGTCGAAGGCATCCTCGTATAGATGCGTGCGGCGGACGCTGATGGTGATGAGCGGGCCCTCGTTGAAGTTCGCCATCTCGTATAGGTGATCGTGTTTCTCTCTGTAACGTTAGAGCTTTAATTTATCAGTTATGAATCGAAACTTAATTATTAATGTGTAGGTGGCAGCTATGTGTGCGTGTCTCAAATGTTCCACACTTATATTTTTTTATTATTTGGTTTATGTGTTATTAAATTGAATTCTCTAACTCATAAAATATGTATATAAATTTAAAATATAAATTATTACTATAGGCTTGCGTCGATAAGTCAAAAAAATTAAATAAATAATAAACATATCTGTTCCATTTCTGTTCCAATATTTAAAACACTTACTTGAGTAGAAGATCTTGGAATATGAGCACCCGAGTCGCGAATGGAACGACGAACGGTATTTCCCTCAATATTGTCACAGTTCTGAGCTCCTTTATAGTCAGCGGAGGTCCCTCATCTGAAACAATATTTAGATTGAAATAGTATTAAGTATATTGCTTTTTAAGAACATAATAAGGCGATATTTTTTCTGGAATATTCTGGAATTCCGAGAACGTATGTCGTTTGATCCGCGTAGCGAAATGCGAAGCGAAAAATTCTATTACGTACCAGCAGGGTGCGGCGCGGGCGAGCGGCGGACGAAGCGGCGCGGCGCGCGGGGGTGCTGCTGCGTGCACTATATGGGATGGGCGGGACGCACGGCTACACTTCTGTTGCGTGCACACCCGCCCAGAGATAATTTACTACTACATACCAGCGGGCGCTCTGGGGTCGAGGGCGGCGAGAGGCGGGGCGGGGTGCGGCGCGGGCGAGCGGGCAAAGCGGCGCGGCGCGCGGGGGGCGCGGGCGAGCGCCGCGGGCAGGTCCGCAGCCAGCGACGCGCCCGCCGCCCACTCCGACGTACAGAAGTGTAGCCGTGCGTCCCGCCCGTACAGTGCACGCAGCAGTTGCGTGCACACCTGCAAACACATCTTTTTATAGAAAGAAGGATTTTAATTACGTCTAAATTAAATTAATTTATTTCATAACATATTACAATAAATAGCTTGTCAGTTTTGTATTTAGTTATATTTAATATTGTAAATGAGTTTGTTAATTGTTGCATATTTACGTTTGATTTTTTTTAACTTGGTATAAAGATACTTGTCTATTTTTAGTTGTGAAAACATTCCCAAACCTTGAACAAATGAGCCCACGTGGGCGTATGGTTCTTCTCATGTCCATGCGCGGCGCCGACCGCGTCCTTGTATTGCCCTACTATAGTTGGCCTGGACTCCGGGTACGCAAGCTCCACCAGGCCGAGGCACACCTGCTTCAGCACGCTGCAGATGCCGCCCAGCTCGGAGAAGTCGAACGCGTGGACACGGCCTCCGGCGGTCGAAGAAGGGGTGTCGTCCACTAGAAAATATCACAACTTATCACTAAAAGGCGAAAAAATAAAAAAAAATAGTGTTAAAAAAACTTTTAATTCTCATGCTTCTATCACATAAAGTAATAAACAGTATCGGCGTTAGGGGGGGCGACGCTGGGCGACTGCCCAGGGCGCCAGATAAAAAGAGGCGCTGAAGGCAAACAAAAGGGGCGCCAATTTTTTCAGCAAAGCCCCAGAGCGCTGATAGTGCTAAAACCGGCACTGATAATAAAGTAAATAACCTTCGATGAAGGCAAAAATGTTAAATTATACACTTATTAAAAGATTACAAAGGTGACCTCTATAGTTTATTTGCGTCTAGTTTGCAATGAATTACTAATACTTGTTACATGTCCCAATTACACACATATGATTCATGTTGATTTGGGTACTCAATACAAAGTAATCGCACTCACCACTCATATTCTCCACGCCATCAGCCCTGCAAAATTCAGTATCGTGCAACGTCCTTATTAGAAGGGAGAAGAGCGCGCAGAACACCGCTAGCGTTGCTAGCAAGCGCGTGAAACTGCCGCGGTGTCCGCGCCGATACCACGAGACAGCGCCACCATAAGAGGCGTGGCCGTACCGCCAAATGACAACTCGTGCGTCATGCCGCATGGCCACTTCCACACGCCTGATTTGGGTACTTAATACAAAGTAATCGCACTCAACACTTATATCCTCCACACCGTCAGCCCTGAAGAATTCCGTATCGTGCAACGTCCCTATTAGCAGCGAGAATAATGCACAGAACACCGCTAGCGTTGCTAGCAAGCGCGTGACGCCAACTGCAGCGGTGTCAGCGCCGATACCAAGAGACAGCGCCTCCAAAAGGGGCGAGGCCGTGCCGCCAAATGACGACTCGTGCGTCATGCCGCATAGCCACTCCCACACGCCTTATTTTGGGTACTCAATACAAAGTAATCGCACTCACCACTCATATCCTCCACACCATCAGCCCTGAAGAATTCCGTATCGTGCAACGTCCCTATTAGCAGCGAGAAGAGCGCGCAGAACACCGCTAGCGGTGCGAGCAGGCGCGTGACGCCAACAGCGGCTGTATCCGCACCGATACCACGTGACAGCGCCGCCAAAAGGGGCGTGGCCGCGCCGCCGAATGACGACTCGTGTGTCATGCCGCATAGCCACTCCCACACGCCGCGCACAAAGTTCGGCTTAAACGCCAGCGTGTATAGCAACCTATAATGTATTTTTAATAATTAAATGTATCCAAATAACACATCTAAAACGACCGTTTAAAAAATAGGTTAGTAACGAATACGAACAAAGGTATTTAGTAAGCAAAACGTTATAAAAAAATAATATGCTTAAATAATTTTAACTAACATTTCTGATCTCTGTATGTTGTTTGTGTAATGTGTCATAAAATGAAGTATGAGGTATACATTTTAGTCTCTCTAAAATACAATAATTATTACATATCACTTTAAAATACGTATACATACCTGTACTTATGTAATGCCATCCTATGGCTCAATAGCAGATTGTGGCATACTTTCGTAACCGAATCAAGGAAGTCCGTGGTCAAGTCAGCTTCGAGTATCTGCGAGCATGCCATCATCACACATCTGTCGGGGTCATTGAGGAGTTCTATACACTTGGTGAGGAGGGTTTGCTCCCTCACTGACGTCGGATTCGGTTCATCGTCACTATCACTGTCATCATCATTGTCAGCGGCCGTTTCTTGGCTATAAAGCGAATCCTCGTAGTCATATGTTATTTGCTTATTGCAAACATTCACAGTTAATTTAGCTATCACTTTAATATATTCTATTACTATTGGATTGTTTGGCAGTCTTGTCTTATATATTTTGACCATATCATCAGCTGTAAAAATGACACTAAATAACAATATTTGAAATATTAAATTTTTTATCACAAATAGCTAAATAGTAATTTTTCTTACCAAATCCCGGCGGTTCCAACGTTAAAACAGAATGTAGTAACCAAGAGTCATTGACAATTTTCCCACTTTTAAACTTACTGTCGTCAACTAAACATCGGATTAGCGACACGAAAGGAAACCGTCTAACGGTGTCCTGTGCCAAAGCTGGCAACACATACATCTCGACGGGTTCAGGATATAGATTACATAGGAATGCTTCAGCAAATTCTGTCATCATTATGTCTCTGCAAAATAGATTATTTATTTAAATTTTACTTGTGAAAGAATTAAATTAAAGTAAGAAATTTCATTGTTCGCATATGTATATATGTCATTAAAGTAGCCATAATGATGAATTAAATTATTATTTAGGAATTATGACATACAAAAGGCTAAGCATACTAAAATAATGTAGTATTAAATATACAATAGGTTAAACTTTAAGCAGAGCTTTGCTCATTTAGTAATATTTTCTGTGTAAGCTGTAAGCCATTAGCAAAATAGGCTATTTGACAGTAAGAAATTTTTTGTGATTATTTGTTTTACATGCATAAAATGATGGTTCTATATGTGATTTACATAAGTTTTAATAAAAATAATAACAATAATTATATATTAAAAAAACACAAAAATATGTTTGGCTTTTTGTTTCTCGCGCCACTTATTCGAAAACGATCCGGATTGGCTAATGTCATGATGACGTCAAAAAAGCATGATAGTCGTATTCGTTTCGTTTTTCAAACACATTGCGCATGCGCTAAGTTGAAAATTAGTGTCAGTGTCAGTATCATGTGCCAAAATCTGACAGACATTGATGATAATTTCTATTATTGCACATGCGCGAAAGCTGCACATGCGCAGTTGAAAAATGAAACGAATACATTATACGACTATTGGTTTACACGATATTGGCGTCACTTACTGTAAAGCGCGACGCCATATTGCTGAATAAAGCGTTTCGGCGGCTTATTTGAATTTTGAATTTTTATTTACATGTTTCTTACGAAATACGTATTTTGAAATAAAAAAATTACTTTCGATGAACTTCTTAATCGCAACCTAATCGCAACCAAGTAATTCAAGATAGAAATTAAAAATCTGTCAAATACCCTATTCAGTAATACTTACTCATCGAAATCCTAAATTCCATACTTACTTTACTTTTCCACTGCCTATTCCCTACCTTTGTATATGGCAAAGTACACCACCAGTGTCAGTGCCAAAACACAAAAAAAAAAATACTTACTCATACTCTTTTAGATCATTGACACGGGTGGCTAATTCTAAGGGCCTCTGCACTAGGTCCAGAATAGCTCCACACATTGGAGTCGGTGGATTAGGAGATGCCCCAAGCAGAGGTGGGGCTTTTTGGCACAGCAAATGTTTTAAACTCTTAAAGTAACCTGAAAAAATATTCATTAGATATTCCTTCAAATATTATACTTATCTGATTAAAATAATTATTATCAGTTCATGCTGACTATAAAACAATGTATATATGTATAGGTCTACCAGAATCTGATGGCAAAAAGTGAGAAAATAAATTGACTAGCAATACCGGGGTAATTGGGATAAAACATTTTGATCCTTTTTTTTCTTATAGCGGCTGATTCTGTGTTAAACATGCAAATATAAAAATTTATCCAATGATCAAGGATATTTTTTGAAAATCTGCTGTCAAAAATTGCCATGAGATTCTGGTAGACCTATAAGTATAAAATTATTGTTTCTGACTTAGATCTAAAATATTTACCTCTCTTAATAAGATACAAAAATGTTGAACCCAATTTCTTAAGAGCTTCATTGTGATTTGTAAATGATTCCACACTCTGCATCGATGTGAACACTTCAAACATTCTAAGTGGTACAGCAAGTGGTACCTAAAGAAAATTGTTTAAAAAATTACTACATAGTCAAACTGTATTGTTAAAAGCAAGTCAAAGACAACAAATATTAACCAACAATATTATATCCTGTGTTCCTGTACCAGGCTTAGTACTCATAGGTTGATTCTATAAATACAGTTTCAATGAGTTTGATATGCCTTGATACATGAAAACTACAAATGATAGTGTTGATGTGATACAATTTGTAATTGATCAAAACTCCAGTAATAAGTACCTATATTATGCTGCTTCAATGCAACAATAATATAGTTTCATATAAAACAACAAAATGTTCTCATGAAAATCCTCCATTAAAATAGCAGAACCAAAAAAGACGTGTTGTTTGCAGTTCACCACAAAAATTAACAATTGAAAATCTATTGTGTCTGCGATACTCACAATGGAGGTGTTAAGCTAAAAATACATAGGTTTTAAGCCTACATTTAGATTGAGGCTTGTTAAAAAATAACTCTTACCTCTGTATCATCTCGTAATAATTGTAAATGTAGAGGAAGCAATCTTCTTATTTGTATTAAATAGCCATTATTTTCTACAATATTTTTCCATTGCTTAAGTAGTAGTTGAGATATTGCCACCTAATATAAAAAATAACAATCTTAGTCTTAATATTCAGTAAAGGAAAATGAGCTCTTGTTTTCATTATATTGATTTTGGATGGGTATTACAGTAAACATTTATATTATGACATCAAGGCCTGAACTCTAAATGCATAACACTTTTGCATTGCTTAATAAATTAGCATAAAATGTTAGATTTTAAACCAAAACACATAAAATAAAATATTAAATTTTTGCAGTCACAATCAAAATACTTGCCAATCTTGATGAATCCTTTACACCGTCATAAAAAAACAAAAGTTTTGCAAGAAGAGGTCCTAAACTCTGGCTATCGCTAGTTATCTTCGTAAAAATTGAATCAAATTGGTCTCTTTGAATTTGTTTACAATGTTTTCTAATAAGATAGCTCCGAACATATGCCTGTATTTTTACAGTGCTATGTAACCTTTTTCTGTGTTCCTTAAAAATAAATAAATCGGGTTAAACACAGAACAAATAAAAATATTATTGTTTTAAGCTCAAAAGCTTACTTCTCTTTTTTGTCTTTGTTGTTGGGACTGCAAAATAAGAGCATCCCTATCAGTCTTACGTTGAGCACTCGCACCACCAAAATTTTGCTGTGGTTTTCGTCTAAAATCGCCCTCAAAAGAATACATTTCTTTTCCTAAATCTTTCAAAAACGATATATATTTTGAACAAACATTCGGAAGGTAAAATATGCTGTATTAGAAATATGATTTATTATTTATTAATAAAACACTTAACAGAGTATACGGGTCCTTTAAATAGTAACACGTAAATTTATGTTCGTCATTTCATTACTGTTTATCCATTAAATTCGAAGAAAATTAGATAATTAAAATAATTTTATAAAATCTAGCAGTGGCCCGTGATAAGTAATTTTTTTGACATTTCTTTATTTTGACAGTAATGTGTCAAAACTGAAGGGTGTGTCATTAACTCCACCTTCTTTCTATAGGTTTTAAACTAACATAGATTCCAATGCTTTGGAAACACATGCAGCCTGGTGGTGGCTAGGGATGTAAAGCGGTAAAATTACTTTCGTAAAATTCGGTAAATTACGATATTTTACGTAAAATATTATATTTTACGGTAAATTACGGTAAAATTGGGTAAAAAAAGATTTGATTTCGTGGCATAATTTTCATTAAGAATGTGGATATAAACAATTAAACAGGTTACTTAATGCAAGTCTAGACTGCAGTAAGTCAAAACAACATAATAGCCAGCCTGCCGGCTTGCTGTATGCTCTGTCGAGTGTCGTCAACTGTCAACAAGTCGCAACAGCGCAAAATATTATGGCAAACAACACTAATCACCAACGTCACAACTCACACAGTGCGACGCGCACGCAGTACACAAATTACAACTTGCAACACGCTCGCCCCGCCCGCCGTCATACCACCATTCTGCATACATACGTAGCCGGTAATTTTACCGTAATTTATATAAATTACCGTAAAATACGCGTATTTTACCAGCGTTTTCGGTAAAATTACGTAATTTTGCAACCTTAGTGGTGGCTGGTGCAGCGTGCCTAAGAATTTACCCTAATATATCGAATTCTATTAAGTACAAAGTAATTTAGAACTTACATCTATCTATTTCATATGTTTTAAGTATGTATCATTTTGGTTAAACTATCTAAAATTTTGTTTTAAACTATTTTAAAATTTAAGTCTACAGATCACTGTAGACCAACTGTAGACTCGTTATTTAAATCCTACGCCATTTCAATTATGAACATTAAAAAAATCTATGACTCAATGCCAAAGCTCAAATGGTCACGTGACCATTTTAGCTTGGGTTCACGGGCCGAACGAGTCAGAATTTTGCTTTTGCATTTAACTGTTAGGTTGTTTTCAATATAATTATTTATTTATCCGTTGTTGTGACTTAACAAGTGATCCAAAATGTCTACTAAATCAAAAAAGACTGTGACATCTTCTAATATCAGTGTTGTGTCATCGGTTCAAAGCCCACCTCAATCCAGTACTCCTGTCGGAAGCCGCCCTTCTAGCTCCGCGGGAAGGCCTAATAGCCCTCTAAGCCCAACGAGACATACTCGTCTTCAAGAAAAAGATGCCCTACAAAACCTTAACGACCGACTCGCTGCGTACATCGACAAAGTTCGCCAACTCGAGAGCGAGAACTCCGGCTTGCGCCGAGAAATTCAAACTACACAGGAGGTGGTCACCCGCGAGGTTTCTAATATAAAGGGAATGTACGAGCATGAACTTCAAGATGCAAGGAAATTGTTAGATGATACATCGCGCGAAAAGGCCAAGTTAGAAATCGACCTGAAAAGGTTATATGAAGAGAACGACGACTTGAAGAAAAGGTGAGTTTTATCGTATTATTTGCCGTATTATTTAAGAGAAAAAGTTCAATAATTTCGAAATGAACATTGTTTTGGTCGATAATTAGATACGATGATAGCATACGGTCCGATATTCTTCCGGCTAACCTTAGCGCTTATAGCGTAGTTTACGTCATCGACGGCGTTTTCAAGTAAGCGCGCGGCCTCGCCTTGACGACATCGTGATGTCATACCCCAATTTAACTTAATACTACGAGCATTTCTGCTTAAAGTACCATAATGTGGCCCTCAGTTATTGTGTAATTAACCAAATTGAAGCTTCTGCCTCATAATGTTTTGTTTAATTGCTTGCAAAATGAAGACCTATGGTTTTTGTTTGTAAACAAACACCCAAGCACTTGATTTGCCCACGAGTATCACTTTTATCTTACTCATTACATGCATAGCATTTAGAGCTTCATTCTAGTATGAGGGAAAAACTATTCTTAATCAGTTTTTATTATATTTACGTTTCTTCACACACCGACCCAATTCCAAATCTATTTCAAGGATAGATATTGTAGTGTGAATTTTATTTCATTATTATTTTAGTCCCACTGAAAGTCATGAGAGAAATATCTACTGACTTATCTACGTCATTTGGTGTAGGTTAAATGTTATGTTTATTTTCAATTATAAATTATATGCCAGTTCTTTTATTTTATTTTGATCTACTTAAATGTGAACAAAACATTTAAACCTAACAGATAGGTTATTGTATTTTTTTAATGTGTGGCTAAATAGGTAGTATTATTGCTACACACACACTAAACTATGCTTACTTTTCGAAAAAAAATATTGAAGTGTGATATAATTTAACAACCTCTAGTCTAAGTTTATTTATGGCCCATTATTAAGATAATATTGTACTTGTAATGAAAAACATTCTTATTAGTTGGCTGGTCTCCTAAACCCTTATCTTAAAACACTATGTAATATTAAAGACTTACATAGTGTCTGATAGATATTGTGATAAACTTAAAAAATACTGATCAGCTTTTCACACACTTCAAATAAATTAATAGACAAAATTCCTTAGGAAATCACTATAATTTTGAAGATATTGTGGAATTTGGTCCAGTTATGATTATAACTGTTGAGTATTGGAAAAAAATTACTTCTTTGAGAACCTTATCTAAAATGTTATTGTAATGTAGTAATTATTATGATTCAGTGTTGATTATTCATGATCTAATTATGTTTTAAGTAGGCCAAAAGGATAATAATTATCTCCCCCAAAGCTATATTAATAATATCAACAAATTGCGTTGAATGAGCAGCATTTATTAAATTCAATAATTACCAAAAGTTATCACACATTTATTTAGCAAACTAGTAATTCAACTCTTCAACTCCCAAGCGGCCACATATGGCCGCGAGAACAATAGATTTCCAAGAATCTGCGATCGAAGAATTAATAAAGAAAAACTTTATTAGTTTAGTAGCAATGTTTATTTTTTGTAATTGGCTTTGCGCCAAAAATAGCGCTTACTTCATACTGTGCTACAACCATAAAATTATAATGAAAAATGGTTGATATTGAGTTAAATTAAATCCCACCAAAAACATACCTGTTAAAATGGTGCCAAGTTCCTATGGGCTAATTTTGGATCAGGCTGTTGATGAAGATGATTACGATCGATGAAGTGCATCTAAACTTGGCATTGGATTGGATTTCAACTCTTTTTTTTAGGCCAAAAATTTGCCGATAGGAACTTGGCCCTATTTTAAGAGGTATGTTTTTGGTGGGATTTCAATACTTTTTTTCAAGAAATCATACTTATTTTCTTTTTCTTTTTGTGCCACGCCCGATATAAACAATACTTTCGATAGATGGATGGAAGACAAATTTTTAAGTAAACAGTATTTATTTAATAAGCTATACAGTGTGCATTATACATGACGATATTTTATACCTGCCTGCTTGAACTTGGCCTGCGCACTTCCATGCGCTTTGATCATGACGTCATCTCGCTTAGTTATACTACAGGTATGCGACCTTGATTTTGTTGTAAATAATTGTTCGAAAACTACGATGACAAACGCGTGGATAGCACGTAATCTGAACACTTGGATTATTATTGACACTAATAATAATATGTTCTGATACTCATAGCTTTGTAGCTAATATTATTTACTAAAGATAATATTGTTTAGTTGCCGCCCACGCATTCTCAACATCATGCGTTTATAAATGCGTTTTTTAGAACCTACTACTCAACTGACAGATTTTCAGAAGAGTATAGTATTACCGATACTAACACCGATTTTCAGAAGAGTATAGTATTTGTGGGAATAATAGTTGTGGAAGAGTCAGGTCAGGCCAAAGACAGTGAGTCGTAGTCGTGGTGATCTTAGCTACATATTATAAAGGTATTAATAGTTTCGAACTCTCAAATGCTGTGGCGTTAATAAGTCGTCTACAGTATTTTTTTGAGTAGACCCTTTTAGCCCCAAGGAATTACTTCCTTGTCTCAGTTAAAAACTACTTTACTTCCTACTTCCCGCAAACTAAACTGTATGTTTAAAATAGCTGATGAGCAACCTTGTCCGAGTATCGGCGTCGTATGCGAATTTATATCGCCAAGGGAAGGTTAATCACATTTTTCCGGTACGACCTTACACACGAAAATATTAATTCTTTCGCGTATTCTCACTTGCATTGCAGACGTGACGTCAGCTCCTAACTCCTATCCCGGTTTTAACATTTCTATCACATTACTGCGAATGTCATGTATATTTCTCAAATAGAGCAGACATTAAGATTTATGAGTCAGTTTTAACTCGGAAAATCAAGTAACTCAGTTGTAACTTGTAAACTAAACTTGGATAGGTATAATATTTATAGCATTTTAGTACCAAACAGGATATTATGTGTTATCTATTACATATATTAACAATTTAGGATATCTTTATGATAAAAATATTGTTTACTATGTACGTAATATGTGTTTTTTTTGCAACAAACGATCTAAATATTATTCGGTTGTTTCGGTTCCGAGTTCCGACGTTTAAGCGAAAAGAAGTAGCAGACTGACTAGTATGGATTACGATAGTTTAAAACTCAGGGTGACGCGCGCTTTTTGAGTTAAAATACGATAGCCATTATACAACTTGTCTTAAAGAACCTAAAATAGAGTTTTATATTGAAGGACCGTATGATATCCTCGATCAAATAAACTAAAAATATCCTAGCAATATCGATCCACGGTCGTCCTTTACAGTCTACAGAATACTGCTTTAATAAACTGCAATTCCGTAACTGATGTTATCGTATCTAGCCACGCGATATAATTTATGGGCTTGGTGGTAAACTATACGTCCTTATTACTAACCTTGATGTAAACGAAGCAAAACAGGGGCTTCCAAGACAAAGTTACTACCTATGGCTATGTAACGTGACATATATACTCAGAAATCAGAATTCATGTCGATATACGCTCGTTGTACGTTTTTCCTTTGAGTTTTCCTCTATTATATTTACGTAGAAGTAAGCATATTTTTATTTCTAAGTCTGAAGATTTTCATAAAACGTAAAAAGCCCGCCGTAAAAGTAGGAACACACCTTATATCGGCTCCAATGACATACAACCGGCTTAGAGCTCTAAGAAACATGATCACATGCTTAGAAAATGCTAAGAAATACAACATTCTACGAAAACCTTCAGCTAGAATGCCCATTCGTCTAATGACATCAGTGCGATGTTTGTTTAAATTGGTGTCGTAATCTCCTAGCGACCTCTGGATTTGGGAAGCAGACGCAGGGGCCGTACAACGAAACTGTTTTGAGACTCATTCGAACGAATCGGAATGCCGCGTCCTACTCTAACAAACGTGAAATGACGTTGTTAGACTAGGACGCGGCATTCTGATTCGATTGTTTGAGTCTCAAAACAGTTTCGTAGTCGGCCTCCAGGTTCGCCCAGTGTTGCGCAAGAACGAGTTTACATTACGGGATTTTTACTACAACCAGTGTTAAGGCACTCTCTCTACATAGGATATGCACATAGACGAGAGACCAACTTACACTGGTTAAAGTATGCATATATTACGAGCGCGGGTTCGAATATTTTGGATTATTTTTTACAATTGAAAGTTTTGATTGTAAATTATGTCAGGAAATACAATAATGTTAATAGTTGCTGAGCATGTAGAATTTCAACCATTGATATTTAGCTACTGGTCTCTGTACCAGAGTATCCATATTGCTATCACGCTCCTATCACGGGTCTGTATAAACGTGATAGCAATAATACATTTGCGTGCTATACTGTCATACATGATACAACCCAAAAATTGCTCCATCAAAACTGAGTATATAGATTTTATCTAAAGTAACAGATTGACTTTAAAAACTATGTTTTATCAATTTTTATCAACCAGGAAATACTTCATATTATTGTTTATGTAATTGTAATAAATGTGTTTATATTGTAGTATTATTATGCTGCATTCCAAACATTTGTAAACTACATGCTAAATAGCTGTAAAAATGTGTAATACGAACCACCATATAAAATTATATAATCAGCTGTAATTTTATTACCAAGAATACCGGGATATCAAATGTTCATGAGCTATTCAGTTGTTAAATTCATGTGTCTGAAGTTGGTAGTATGAGTAGCAGTGTTTTGTTCATGTCCTCATTAAAATGTCTGCTCCTCAGGTTGGACAAGAAGACCAAGGATTGTACGCAAGCGGAGAATCTGTCTCGTCACTTCGAGACCAGACTGTCGGAGGAGAGCAATAAGTACAACACTGCTTTGGCTGACAAGAAAAAAGCTCAAGATGAAGCTAGAGTGAGTAATGTTTCCGGGATCTTTTGGGTTCACTTAGCTTAGTCATAAGTCTTTGCATAATTAATTAATTGTTAATATATAGCTTTCTCGTTCTTAAAATATATTGTGAAGATCGAAAGAGATAGCAAATTACAGTTTAATGCAGGTTAACATGTTGCACAAATGTTCTTATTATTTTCTGTCTTATATGCACCTTAAACTAGGTGAATTGTGTTAATGAAGATACAAAAACAATTGAATGGGTGAAAAACTCGAACAAAGATATTAAACTGGTTATAACCAAAGTGTTATCTTACTTAACAGTTTTGTTAATAAATGTGGAACTTAAGAATTTTGCAAAACTGTACTTCTTGTGATTTCTCTACAATCTTTATTCTTTATAAAACGTATGGCTCTCTAATGGTAGTTGACAAGGTGTTATGATTTGCCAATGGGAAATGCCTCCTACATGTTGTTACTACCACATGCAAATATTATTCAAAATCGAAACCTGGACCCAAAGGTTGTCGAGCTCTGTGATAAGTACTTGAATACCCTGTACCCGCAATTATTATTAAAAAAAAAATGCGATCCCAACTAAAAATCACTTGCATACTCTTTCTAAGTTATTGCCATTATAACGCCCAAAGGTTGGCAACCTCTGACAATAATTTGCTTCATCCAGGACCTGGCCAAAGAGCTGGACAAACTCCGCAAGGTGTACGCGGACACGCGCAAGACGCTGGAGGAGGAGATGCTGTGCCGCATCGACATGGAGAACACCGTACAGAGCCTGCGGGAGGAGCTCAGCTTCAAGGACCAGGTGTTCCAGCAGGAACTGCAGGAGACGCGCACCAGACGCCAGGTGGAGATCTCCGAGATTGGTACGTACACGTCGATACTACTATTTTGTTATTCATTAAAAAGTGCAACATCTAGTATTACTCGCTTTGCGATAAAAATTGAGTATTGTGTACTAGATGACGCCCGGAATTCCGTTGCGCCAAAACTCGTTTATCGTGCGGGAACCGTACATTTTTTCGGAATAAAAAAGTATCCTTCGTCCTTTTCCGGGACATGAGATGCTTTATCTCCATATCAAATTTCAGCAAAACCGGTTTAGCGGTTTGGGCGTGAGGAGGTAACACTGGTAACAGACAGACAGACACACTTTCGCATTTATAATATTAGTATGGATTTTTCTGGGATACAAACTATCGCATGTGCTTTCCTCTAAACTACTTTAAAGTATTTCTATACCAGAAATCCAAATCGGTTTAGCGATGTAAGTGTAAAGAGGAAACAGATGTCAGACAGTCATGGACTGTTGGATGTATCTGAATAAATTAAATATATAATTTAATTACAAAATAAAAAAGCACTCTTTTCCTACAGATGGACGTCTCGCTCAGCAGTACGAGGCCAAGCTGCAGCAGAGTCTGCAGGAGCTCCGCGAACAACAGGAAGCCAATATCAAGGCCAACAGAGATGAGATTGAGGCGTTATATGAAAACAAGGTATGTTATAGTCTAGACAATTTTTACATAATCTGATACAGAAGGTACCTTCTTTGGCCAATGGGAAATTTGATAGATTTTCGAAATAATATATATAACTAGCTGACCCGGCAACGTTGTTTTGCCATATAAATTATTTGTAGTTGTAATGTAGTTCTTTAAGCGTCTCCCAGACAGGCGCGGCCTGCGGTGGCGGTGGCAGTGGCGGTCAGTTGAATGGCTTGGCCGCGTGGCCGCGTGTGTCTGTGTCGTTCCTAGAACTCTCAAGTCATCCAACTGACCGCCACCGCAAGCCGCGTCTGTCTGGGACACGCTTTATTATTTTATTGAAGTGACTAAATAAGTATGGTACCATGGCAACGTCCATCGCTCTCCCGTCGCACAAACAATGGTCGCCGTCAGTCTCGGGTTGTAATAATTTACTATGATTAATTATTCAACAAATGCACTTATCAATATACAAAGTACTCAGTAGCCGATTCTCAGACCTACTGAATATGCATATAAAATTGGTAAAAATCAGTAAAGCCGTTTTGGAGGAGTACAGTAACTAACATTGTGACACGAGAATTTTATATATATGATAAGATATAATACTAATTAAACTATGTATAAGTTATAACATCTTGAAAACTATAACCTGACTTCGTAACGAATAAATGTAACGAATTAAAGATACCTCAGTAGTTGAATCCTTAATAGTAATTTAGGAGATATGATGTTACGAAACAATATATTGACATAGATTTCCGAAATCATCGTCTATTTGGCTTCGACATAGTCGGGTCCAAATTCAAAATTTCCCCAGTGATCTGATATTTCTTATTAAATCTTTTTAAGTTTAGCGTGAGAGTTACAAATAACAATAGGACTGACAAGCAATAACATCGATGGTATTTTCCAGATGAAGAACCTGCAGTCAGCGGCGAATCGCAACAGCAGCGCGGCGACGGTGGCGGTGGAGGAGCTGCGCACCATGCGCACGCGCATCGACAGCCTCAACGCCACGCTCAACGACCTCGAGAACAAGAACGCCGCGCTCAGCGTGAGTTTACTATGATCTATATCAGCCTTTCCCAAAGTGGGCGATAACGCCATGCCGCCGCCGCTTGTGGGCACTGAAGGCCTAAAGCTGGGGGACCCAGAAAAAAAGGGGCGATGTGTAGAGGAGCTCGGGAGTGATCTGTAATGGGGGCGCTAAAAAATATTTTTTTCTCATGGTGGGCAGTCGACAAAATAAATTTGAACTTTAAAAGGAACTTCAAAAGAAAAGGTTTTGTTGTTACCATGCCACGGGAATAGAAAACCAAGCTCTAAAGTTTAGAATCTAAACCAAAGCTACATTTATCGCAGGCAGGCCTGTCCCACTCGCGCGTGTAGGTATCGAAATGTAAGTACCCCTTTAAAGGGGCAGATCACTAGGGACTCACAAGCGAGCGGTGACGCACGCGCAAGATTTTTTCGTCGCATAATATATCTACGTACTGATTTAACCGCTGTGACAGAATCGTTATTAATTTAATCTGATAAATATGAACAATTGAAAAAAGGTCAAAGTAATATTTCAATAAGGTAATTTAAGACTTTAAAATACAAAAAAAAAAAAAGATAAAATATACACAAACATATCAAATAAACAAATTTGTTACAAACAAACCACATACTACACAGAAATAAACACAAGATACTATGTTTAAGTTGTAAGAAAATCCTAACCAGCTCCTGCACTATAATCGAATATAAAACTATTATAAAATATAGGTTGGGTTACTAAAATTTGATTATTACTATAAAAAAGTTTGCTATTAGTAGCTATAGTAATTAAAAGAAGAATATTTTATTTTCTAAAAGGTGACAATCTTGATTTCGTCAGAAAGGGTACCTCTTGCTCGATAGAAAGAGAGCGCACATGTAGGTAAATATAATTGTAGGCACCTAGCACTGCGCGGTCGGAATTTGAACTTTATAGTATCGTAGCATGAGTCGTTATTTCTTTAAACGGGTTTCGCGAGTGGGCATTCTTTTGGTACTACTAATATATATTCTGTGTCGCAGGGCACTTTATCGAATTGTAGTAAGGTGACATGATGGAATATCTGCAATATAGTATGTATTTATTTATTTTTAGGGTTCCGTACCCAAAGGGTAAAAACGGGACCCTATTACTGAGACTTCGATGTCTGTCTGTCTGTCTGTTTGTCTCCAGGCTGTATCTCAAGAACCGCTATAGCTAGAATCGGGTATTTGAAAAAAAAATATTATTGATTTTTTAAATGTATTTTAAAACCTTATTATTAATAATATTGATATTTAATGCAAAAACCTTAAAAAATGTTTTTTCAATTAATTATAAACAATTAAAAATTCATGAAATTTAAATAAAGTCACGTGACTTATAAACGCGCCACGATTGAGATGTGACGTCATAATGTTATATACATTGCAATAGTATACGGCAATATTAACCTTATTTCGTTGATGTTTAAGGTCAAAATTGTTTGCGCTAACTATAATGCCATCTACGTAGCTAAACTTTTTAGTAAATCCACAATAAACTGATGCTCCTATGACTCGAAATAAGAAATTTCTTAAGTGCCCGTTTTGTTTATTGTAAAAGAAACTCTATTTTAAGTACTGAAGGTGTGTTTTAAAAAGGCTTATTTGGGCGTCCAATCAAAACATTCGTTTGTTAAACAATTCGTGGTATGTCAGTTCTACTGTTTTTATTGTTCTGTGGTGAAAAATAACATTATGACGTCACACGCGGTCGGGTTTGTGCGGGAGCTGTCGGCGTGTCGTCCAATTTTTATTTTGAAATAATTTTTGAATTACTTACTTATTGCCAAAAAAAAAATGTTTTGTTGTAAAACTTGTGTGATCTTTCCATTTATCACAAACAAAAAAATTGTTCAAATACCCAATTCTGAAATTTTCACAGATTATGTATATTTCTGTTGCCGCTATAACAACGAATACTAAAAACAAAATAAAATTAATATTTTAGGGGGGCTCCCATACAACAAACTTGATTTTTTTAGCATTTTTTGCTCGTAATCAATATTGGCAACAGGTAGGCACTTGTAATATTCACAAAACTTCTAATTTTATTTGTATTTTAATATTATATAATAAAATCAAAATAAAATAAATATTTAAGCGGGACTCCCATACAGAAAACACATCCTATTTTTGCTCTATAACTGTACGGAACCCTTCGTGCGCGAGTCTGAGTCGCACTTGGTCGTTATTTTATAGTGTATGGTATACCTTAATCATGATACAAAATCAGGAGGTGCCATAAATTTTGTAGACAGAATTGCTAAAATCTACTAAGCAAGTTATAATAACACTTATAATTAACATAGTCATCGTCAAATTCCTCTTTCACGATCTATAAAAATATCTGCATATTTTATTTGTTTATATAAGTATCAGCTTTATTGTCACAGAACCGTTGTCGCGAGCTCGAGCGCCAGCTGGAATCGGAGCGCGCTCGTCACGCGGAAGACCTCGCCTCACTGGAGTTGGAGCTGGCTCGTCTCAGAGACGAGATGGCGGCGCAGCTGCGAGAGTACGCCACGCTCATGGACATCAAGATCTCGCTAGACCACGAGATAGCCACGTACCGCACGCTGCTTGAAGGCGAGGAGGACAGGTGAGAATTATTATAAACTAGATGACGCCCGCAACCCGGTTCCGCCAAAGTTCGTTTATCGCGCGGGAACCGTACATTTTTCCGGAATAAAAAGTATCCTATGTCCTTTCCCGAAACTCAAAATATCTCCATAACAAATTTCAGCATAATCGGTTCAGCGATTTGGGCGTGAAGAGGTAACAGACAGACAGACAAACTTTCGCATTTATAATATTAGTATGGATGTGAAATGAGAAACTATAAAGTGAAGAAGTGAACTATAAAGTGATGGGTGGTATTAAAAATACATGGCTTTTCTCATAGTACCCGATAATCTTGGTTCTCTGGAAATGGTAGATGGCGTTTTAATATATATGCCGAGCACAATCATTGTCAACATGGCTGCGCTGTAATTATAATTTATAATCTATAACTATTGCTTTATAACTATGATGCAAGTAAATATATTGTGTGCAAAAAAAACTTCATTAAAAAGAAGAATTAATATGAACTTGTTGTTATGTTATTTTTTATTATAAAATAGAAACCACTTTAACACAGCAAAATTGAAACTTAGTGTTAGCACACAAAGAGTTATAACTTAGTGTTAACAGTTAACACACATAGAGATATTTATCTGCAGATTGAACTTGACATCGCAGTCACCGTCCCAATCGGGTCGCGAGTCGCGCGCGTCAGTGAGCGGTCGCGGTACTCCGGGGCGCCGCGCGACGCCGCTCCGCGCCGCACGCAAGCGCACGCTCCTAGATGAGAGCGAGGAGCGCAGCATGCAGGACCACCTCGTCACCAACAGCGCCAAGGGTGACTTGGAGGTCGCCGAGGCCTGCCCCGACGGCACCTTCGTCAAGATTCGCAACAAGGGCAAGAAGGTAAAAATATAGTTAAAAGGAGAAACAAAAATAACACAACAAATTATTGCATTGTCATTGGCTCCTAATATGTATGCAAAGTTTCGAATTAATTAGACAACTGTAGCCCTAGCACGGCGACCAGTAGAAATGCGAAAGTATAGACAAACTGTGGACATAAACTTAAGGTGCCGTTCCGATCTTTATTGCGGCTAATCGCGACCGACAAAAATTCAATTAAAATGCCACTTTATGACAGACTATAGTATATGTCATAAAGTAGGATATTATTTTAATTTTTAGGACTATAGTCGTATCATAAAGTGGCATTTTAATTGAATTTTTCGGAACGAAAAAAGATCGGAACGGCACCTTAAGTTTATCTCCACAGTTTGTCTATACTTTCGCATTTCTACTAGATAGGTAAAAACGTAATCACGTTACATGCATACAGCCCAAGCTAATAAAAGCGTGTTAAAAATTATTCTAGTATGTACTTGTTAGTTATCCTCCTATACATATTATGCAATTAGAGCAAGATAGAATTAGTGGTGGTTAATATAACGTATAGCTGAAAAAAGTAGCGCGCTATTTCTACGCAACGAATAGCGCGCGCTATAAATCTATGCATAAGACGCTACGTTATAACTAGTGACCGACCGAACTTTCGGTTTCGGCCAGTTTCGGCCAAAAAATCTAGTTTCGGCCTTAGTTTCGGTTTCGGCCAAAATATAGCCGAAACTTTCGGCCCCGCCGAAACTCTAGTGTTCGTGAATTTTCGTGCGTCGTTCGGTAAACTTCGCAGTTAACTCGTGCTTGCTCGCCGGCGAGGCCCTCGCTCATTTCGCCACCTTCCATTTAATCGTGTTTTGAAGCTATGCTTTGCAAATTAGTGCCAAATTACTAAGTATTTATTTTGTTTTTATTACATAGTACTTCGGTTTTATTTTCATCAAATTGTCTAAACTTATTCTTATCGAACATTAGAGGTGTATTGTTGAATTTTATTTCTGAACGTTTATTTAATATATTATGTACCTGTTGGTGAATTACGTGCTATATATACAACACAACAATACACCCACGCGTACAATGTTTCCCAAACAAACGATTAAGTAAATGCTATGATAAATTGATTATATTGTGTGTGAAGTTTATTTACTTTTTTCACTATGTGATATACTTTATCCTGTAATAGTAGATAAGTTTGTTTAATAAATATAGCTTTGTTTCTTCCCAGACTTGCAATATAGAGCAAAGTCGACACAAAATCACTCGTGACATTGGCAACTCACTGAGGCCCCCATAATAAAAAGAAGAAGAAGAAGAGATATAGCTTGCGAGATTTTTTTAATCAATCATCTCGCCTCATTATTTTCCTTTTACCACGCGTTTTATTTATATTTAAAATAATTAACCTTTAACTATAGACGCGCAGTCTCACAGACCGTTCCTATCCTGATAGAATCATATCTTCCCCACTTCCCCGTAAGCTTCACACTTGCGGCCCTCATTACACGAGTCGACAAAAATTTTTTTTTTCTTGTGCCTGTTACTTAATGACTATTATCCGATTATTTGCATTGAAAATTAACCAGAAACATAAATTAAAAAAAAATAAAGTTAGCTTTTATAGTCAAGGCGAAGATAAATAAAAATATAAGATTTTTTTCAAAATTCTTAAGAGACTAAAGCTCGTCGTGACCAAGATAAAGGGTTTGGGGGATATCAGAGTTGGGACGGGAAGTTTGCCGCTGACACTTACTGTGCGTATTAAATTTTAAGAGAAATTATGAGTTTTATGTACTTTAAAGGGCAATTATATCTTCAAAAATGTGTAAAATGCACGTAAAAAGTTTTTCCTGTATTTGTGGAAAATTAAAGTAAGAGCGAAAAAGTTACTTGCACCGACAAACAAAAGGATTTATCAAGCCTTTGAAACAAATTTTAAACTTCCTATTAAAACGGACGTTAAAACGACTCTGTTCAAAGCGTTCTGTCAGTCGTTTTATTCGGGTGGCCTGTGGCTGACGTATATGCGTCGAACCTACAGCGTCCTCCGCGTCCAATACAACAATATCTTCAGAATGCTGCTTGGGCTGCCATGGCGCTGCAGTGCGTCAAAAATGTTTGCCGAGTCTCGCGTTGACGGCTTTCACGCAGTGATGCGCAAAAAAGCAGCCTCGTTATTGCAGAGACTTCGTAGCAGTAAAAACAGCATTCTGAAGGTCATTGCTTCTAAATTAGATTGTCCCATTCAAAAACACTGGATGGAGATAGGGATAGGCTTGATGTCGTAAAATAATAAATATTATACTGATTACTACTAACACTACTAACATACTTATATAAGCTAATTGTTACTAACTGTCACTAACAAATCTATGGACAAAATTAGTCTGAAATAAAGTTTTATTTATTTATTTATTTTATTTAAAAACCAGAAGAAATATGGGTGCCACATATCTCACGTACTTATTAAATAGGCATGCTACAAGCTATGTTTGGGGAATGCTCACCTAAATACAAAAAATATCAAATTTTAAACCTAATTTATATAAGTAGGTATATTTTTTCTTCTAATTCTTTTTAGTGAATGTTAGTAATTATATAAATGAAATAAATAATATTATATTTTATTCTTTTGATACATAACTGAAAGAAGAAAATTCAGGTTATCTTCAAAATTTCAGTTTCTATAAAAGCAAACTTTATGAGTTAAAATCATTGTTTCTCTAATTAATTAAGTGTAAGACATCCAAATTGGGTACACAGAACTCAGGCACAAAAATCGTGTTGACTAGTGTTATCTTAGGTTTAAGCTGCGCGTCCACTGAATCGGAATTGGAGCGTACGGAGCGGACGGAGCGTCGTCATTTACAAAATGCCGATGGGGTGCGTCCACTGCATTCGCATTCAGCATCTGCTATTTAGGTTTTTGTAAAGCAACTGTCATCGCCTATTTACGTCAGAACTTGAAACGTTCGGAATTTGATTGAAGCGTTCACTTCGGATGACATCATCAGCATAAATACCGGTATCAGGCGCAGAAATACCGATCCAGTGCACGCAGTACCATAGAAATCAATACAAAGCAACAAATCCGTCCGTTCCGTACGCTCCGATTCCGATCCAGTGGACGCGCAGCTTTAGTGGCAAAACGTCTTCTGAACCAAAAAATTGTGACACCAATACTGCAAGTTTACTTAGTAATTTTGTTTTGAACTTCGACCGTGGTCTGTGAGACTGCATGTCCGTGTTTCCCACGCAAAGAATACGACTGCAATTGAATGTGTTTTCAGTAGTAAATGCCTTGAAATAAATTCTGCTCATGTCTTTTAGGAAAACTTGGAATCGGATAAAAAAAAACGGAATATGATACTGAAAAGTTTCTAGGAAACATATTATTCGAGTCTAAGATTAATAATATTTATTTTAAGAAATGTCACAAAAAGTAAAAAATCCAATTTGGCACTTTTTCTTATGTGTTAACAAATGTTACAGAACAGTAAATTTCAGTAAATAATCGTAATTTTAAATGTTTTATCATGTTTCGGTTTCGGTTTCGGCCGAAACTGAGAGTAAGGCCGAAAGTTCGGTTTCGGTTTCGGCTGAAAAATCAGTTTCGGTCGGACACTAGTTATAACGTATCGCGCGGTCACTGACCTAGCACGGCGCCGCCCGCGCTGCCGATCGCGCGCGATTTTCGTTCGATCGTTGTCGTGTCGCAATGTTTTTAGCAATGTTGCGTTGCGTGCATAGGTAAATTATGGGTTTATAATTTAATTTAATTTAATTATGGGTTATATAGGTAATAATGCGTTCTAACGATTATATTATTCTAAATATCTAACAAACACGTTATATTATAGTAACTCACCCACCGCGTTATAATTATTGTAGACGTTACGAATCATCATGTTGTAACATAACGAAAGAATTCAATAACGTCGGTAACTTTATAACGCGGCCAATCGACTCGTTATAACGTATCATCTATACTAATATTATAAAGCGGAAGAGTTTGTTTGTTTGTTTGAACGCGCTAATCTCAGGAACTACTGGTCCGATTTGAAAAATTCTTTCAGTGTTAGATAGTCCATTTATCGAAGAAGGCTATAGGCTATATTTTATCACGCTAAGGCTAATAGGAGCGAAGAAATAGAGGAAAATGTGGAAAAAACGGGGGAAATTATTTGAAAGGGCTTATTTGAACGCGCTAATCTCAGGAACTACTGGTCCGATTTGAAAAATTATTTCAGTGTTAGATAGTCCATTTATCGAGGAAGGCTATAGGCTATATTTTATCACGCTAAAACTAATAGGAGCGAAGAAAAAGAAGAAAATGTGAAAAAAAACGGGGGAAATTATTTGAAAGGGCTTATCTAACGAACTACTAGAGAAATTTTTCTGTTATTTGGGTCAGATAAGAAGTAGACCACGTGAAGGATCATAGGCTATTTTTTGTAGACTGATTTGTCCGAAATATCTAATTTACGCGGGCAAAGCCGCGCGGAACATCTAGTTCGTTATAACGTAGCGTCAAAAATAGCGCGCTTAAAAAATGTAGCGTATTCCATCTAGCGCGCTATGAAAATATAGCCGTTAGGAACACCACTAGATAGAATATTCTGTAAAAAAAAATTGCACCGACCGACATACCTAGCGGAATAGAGAAACAAAGGCCTGAGCAAGAGAGATGTCACTATCAGTAACACTGCGTGGTAAAAAGAGACGTGTGATACATGACAGCAGCACTCTTTTTTGACGTCCAGTCGGCACGTGCCGCCACGTTGACAATTTAATCTCATAGAAATGTTCAATCATGCATGTGTAACTGTATACGTACACATATTTTTACACACAGATGAAACCAATTACGGTTTCGTTTGACGGCTCGAGATTGTTGCTCTATTCCGCTAGGTATATTAACTTTATGGGATGGACGCACATTTTCTTTCAATGGTGTAGTCACTAGTCACTACACTGTAGTGTATGATTACTTGTAAATCCAGTATATCCACACGTTCTCCAGAGCAGAGCCTGTGCTACCTAATAACTTAAGACTATTGCTCTTTAAAATTTACTCAGCATATTAACACATCACACGTCCACAGGAGCAAAGCCTGGGTGGCTATCAGATAATCCGCAAGGCGGGCGACCAGGAGACGGTATTCAAGTTCCATCGCACGGTCAAGCTCGAGCCGGGAGCGGTGGCCACCGTGTGGTCCGCCGACGTCGGCGCCAACCACGAGCCCCCGCACGACATCGTCATGAAGGGACAGAAGTGGTTCGTTGCCGACAGCTTCACAACTACCCTGCTGAACACCGATCAAGAGGTATGGGTTCAGTCATATTCTATTATCATAACTTTATTATCTATACTAATTATAAAGCGGAAGAGTTTGTTTGTTTGAACGCGCTAATCTCAGGAACTACTGATCCGATTTGAAAAATTATTTCAGTGTTAGATAGCCCATTTATCGAGGAAGGCTATAGGCCAGGGGTCACCAAATGGCGGACCGCGGTCCGCATCCGGACCGCCGAGCCATGGTGTGCGGACCGAGCATTTCCGAAAATGAACTTCGTTAAAAATAAATTTCGGTCTCGACTTACTAATGAACATCTCTAGGATTTAATATCAATAGCTTGCACCAATTTCACTCCAAACATCAGAGAGATACTAGCTACAAAAATTGTCACTTTTCTCATTGATATGTAAATAAATACCTTTGTAATTTCTGTAATTACTTTGTTTAATTATTTTTTTTTAATGTGTGGGCCGCGAAGGTCATTTCATTTCTCAAAACGGACCCCGTGCGAAACTAATTGGTGACCCCTGCTATAGGCTATATTTTATTACGCTAAGACTAATAGGAGCGAAGAAATAGAGGAAAATGTGGAAAAAACGGGGGAAATTATTTGAAACGGCTTATTTGAACGCGCTAATCTCAGGAACTACTGGCCCGATTCGAAAAATTATTTCAGTGTTAGATAGCCCATTTATCGCGGAAGGCTATAGGTTATATAACATCACGCTAAGACTAATAGGAGCGAAGAAATAGAGGAAAATGTGGAAAAAACGGGGGAAATTATTTGAAAGAGCTCATCTCACGAACTACTGGAGCAATTTTTCTGTTATTTATCTAATTTACGCGGGCGAAGCCGCGCGGAACGTCTAGTATTTTATATAACTTTATTATTCGCTGCTTTTACAAAAATATCAACAGAGGTAGACTTAAGGTGATCGCACATTTATGAGTAAATGTATGCCCAATGATAAATTTATTAAAATTCGTTTAGTGGGTTTTGTCTGAAAGTCGAAAGACACACTCTTTCGCGTTTTCTGCTCTAAAATAGATACTTTTTATTAAAAATATATACGAGTGTATATTTTTGATCACATACTAAGCATGAATGACTTGACAGGAGGTGGCGGCGTCTGAGCGTCAGCGACGACAGATCAGCACGAGCGCGCAGCGACACCGCGAGCTGGCGCACAAGTACCCGCGCCGCGAACAGGTAATTTTCCGATACTTTGGCCGGCCCCTAGACTATCGATTAGATGCAATATTACGCTTCAATTTTATTGAACAGTTTATTTGAAATTTAGATTGAAGGCGCGCGACGTTCAATATCAACCCTAGACAGTCCATAATATTACGCAATATAATAATATCTATGGATGCTTCACACCACGTCAGTCTGGCCCCGTGGTGGTGGTTAAGATTTTTATTATATGATACACATACTTAATACACATCCATGACCCAGGTACTTTTGAAAACTTTTTGTTCCGTCTCGGCGGGATTCGAACCCGCGACCCCCGGCTTGAGCTACCAACAGCCCACCAACTGAGCCACAGAGGTCGTCAAATAAAAGGCAATACGTGATATTGCGTAATACAATTGCTCGTCTAGGGGCCCGCTTAGACTTTCTACCCAATATGCAGTGCACGGAAGTAGAATAAAAACATGGAAGACATAAAAACTAAACATGCTGTGTATTTTTTTCACAAAACATCAACCATATTAGAGTGAGAGAAATAGGTTCAAAGTAGGTTTTTGCCACTTAGCTTTTTCTGATGTTGTCTCGGCTAAGGAGTCTAGAATTACTATTGCTACCAATTTAAAACGTAACTTATCTTTAATACAATGAAATCGTTATTCCAACGTCATAAGACTTCAAGTCAGTATCCCTGAAGATACGTCAGCGTTTTAGCGTTTTCTCTATGCTTCTCTGAGGGCCAGTGCAACCAGTGTTGATGTTGCGATAGCCAATCCAATCCCGTCGGATCTAATTGGTCTGTATATTAAAATAATAAAGAAACACGGTAAACACCCTATTAGTATCATTATAGTTTTTTTTTTTAATTCGTCCCGGTCGGGACAGGCAAAGGGAGCGTTGCCCATACAGCCATTTCTATGTTTATCATTATAGTGTCGTAAATATAAATTATAATGTCGTATTTTTTTTTTTTCTAGCTTGGAGAAATCCGTGAAGGCGAAGAGAATTGCCGCATAATGTAACACTTATGTGGAGCCCCGCGGCGAGTACGACACGTTAAGGACGCAGTGCCTCTTCCTTTTAACAAAGATTTTTTTTATTATTATTAAGAGTGTTGACATTAAACTGGTCTGACTGAATAGACATTGAAAATTTATGTTGCCTAGGATTTTTTTACACTGGTCTGTTTCCATGACTTTAATTTTTTATGGAATTGCTTTCAAGTCAATCACACAATAATGTAGCTGGTATATGGTAACACTGTCATTGACGTCATGATTTTGAGAAATGTTAATGTGAAATAATAAAAAGTTATTAGGAAGAAATAAGTCCATAAAAACCTTAAAACATCTCTAGATAAGTATGAAACAGACTAATATAAAAATATTCTTTGGTTGATAGTAATATATTTTAATGTTATTCTCTAATTTAGAATTTTAAACCTTATACAAGTCGTCCTTAGTATAAAGAATGTTTTCCCAAATCATGGTTTTCAAGGAAAATATTTAAAGTGCTTATTTAAGTCAATGGTAGCACTGTGGTCCAAACTACGATATAAGCTGCAAAATTTAATAAATACTGTGCGACTTACAATATTTATTAATTTTTTCATTAGGCGGCCATTCCACCGCGGCGCACGCTGTGCACGGCGGCCACGCGATGCACTGATTTATATTGTTTGACTAGTCAAACAATATGCGCCGCGGTGGAATCGCGCCTTAATCGTGTATTGGACCATTGATTTCAAAATAAATTTGAGTAACTTTTTTATCCATCAATGTTCTGAAGATAAATTTAAACTGCCTATGAGGCCAAACCAGTATCACAACAGTTAAAATTTAGATATTGGAATAGTATTGACAAACAGTAGTGTTTAATGCAAAGAAGTAAGTCTCAGGATTGCTCTAATTCGTTTTCTTAATAATAAGTGAACATAGTACAAAATGATGGGTTCACTTTAATGGTAAGTATGTTAATAAAATATTATCTTTATAAAAGAACCCCACCCATAGCCCTTCATTTAAGACGTAACTACACAAAATACATCATTCGTAGATGAAATCTACTTAACCCATTCGTCTTAGTAGCTATGAATTAGTAGTACACACTAGCACATAAGGTAAAGTTTGTTGCGAATTTCTGTCAAAGTGACTAAATAAATGCTATTTTTATAACATTAGTGCAAGTCTCAAACTGTCAGCTTTTTAATAAATCAATGCACTAGAAGGCATTTAGTAATGTAATCTTTCATTCACACGAATGTTTTAGATAGTACTAGCTGACGCATTTGGAAGTCTCGCTAAACTGTGTACCGTGTACACTTATAGCAAGACTTATTATTTTACTTAAAGTCATTCATGTAACATTTTTGTACGTGCTTTAAAGTCAATCTTGTGAATGAAGGATATGAAAGAATTTAAAATGGTTTATCATATCTTTATTGTATTGGTATTTCTTATTAATTAAATTATCATAAGTTTATATTTAAGAATAAATAATATTTTCACATGGTTTTTTTAAATCACAAAGAGGATGGAATCTGAATTGTTTTGGCATTATTTCTTACTGTATAAGTTAATCATGAGACTTTTGATTTGGACTTTGTTTATCATCCATGTGAAACAACTTATAATAAAAATATATTTAGGTTTTATATGTGTTCTTTTATTTATTGATCCTTTCCTAAATTGTAATGCCTAATTTTCGCAGTGTTTAACTTTTCAAGATCCTCTTTGTTTTTCATGTTGTTTCTAATATTATGTTGCCTTAAATATTTATTTTATTTTGAATTTTAGTATTTGTTGTTGTAGCAACAATAGAAATACACAATCTGTGAAAATTTCAGAAGTCTAGCTATAGCGGTTCTTGAGATACAGCCTGGACAGACAGACAGACGGACAGACATCGAAGTCTCAGTAATAGTCCCGTTTTTGCCCTTTGGTTACGGAACCCTAAAAATGGTTTGCTTATCGTTATAGTCGTTGCCTATGTGTGCCGCGTGTGCGTGTGTGCGCGGAGGATAATGCGGAATGGGGGGAGAGAGCAACAGAGTACCTACCACTCACCGGCCGCCGGCGTAAACCGGCAAGTGGAAAACGAAGCCCCAGCGCAGGTGCCAGGCCGGCTAGTCGAAAAACGCCTATTGATTGGTTTCACTATTCGTCGTTACGCCGTTACTCCGTATCCACTGTTGGCTACACTATAGGTCTACCAGAATCTGATGGCAATTTTTGACAGCAGATTTTCATAAAATATCCTTGATCATTGGATAAATTTTTATATTTGCATGTTTAACACACAGAATAAGCCGCTATAAGAAAAAAAAGGATCAAAATGTTTTATTCCAATTACCGCGGTATTGCTAGAGTCAATTTATTTTCTCATTTTTTGCCATCAGATTCTGGTAGACCTATATTGGTTTAGAATTTATATAGATAGCTGTAGAGCACAGCCTATCTGTAGAGATGCTGTAGAGCCATTTAAAAAAGCTAGTGTCATGATGACAATGACTTTGGCATTTGGATCATGTCAAGATCATGTGATCATTTGTCAGCAGTCAGTGTCATACTATACTTCATGCTGCAGTCAGTGAAGTACAGAAGTAGAAGAAGTGGAAAAAAGTCAAAACAATTAATCGTGTATGTATATTTTATTTTTATAAATTTTTAATTAAATAGAAATATAGAAAATGTAGAAAAACCTCTTTATAAATAAGAGTAACTGTAAATTATTCACATAACGTATCCAGTAATGGTTGTGACTAAACAGTTATAGGTTAATGATGTGTAAGTTTTGAACTTTTTGTTGCGAAGCATTTATTAATTAAAACATTAATTAATCCACATTAACCACTCCTGAGAGCCTCCTTAGCTAGTGTCTCTTTCTGATTCTCATTTATTATTGAACCTAGTATACGCCTTTAAAAATTATACCTCCAAAATCGTCGTCAAATATCGGGTGTCACATACACAAACTTATATTTGATGTTGTTGTTTATTTAATATCCCCAATTCAAAAAGCATTAAATCTAAGGAATATAAAATTTTTGATGTCTCATAACATTATTAACACAAATGACAAAACCCCCAATGCCCGCACCAGCAAGAGATATTAAATTTGGTTCCTCTCCTTGCTCTTTAATTACTCCATCATGCTGAATACATGAAGCATTTGTGACAGGTATGGAAAGAATACAAATGCAAAAATTTTTTTCAATTCAGGGCCATTTCTGTCTTTTGATTTCTAAAGAAATTACTAGTCAACCCAGCGTAAATCCATGTGATTTTTCTTCACAAGATGTGGCAACTCATTGAATTTTTAAAGTATAAATATTAAATATCCATTATGTTTTAATAGAAAAGTGTGTCTGCCAGTTACCTCTTTACTGCTAAACAATTTTTAGATGAACTTTTTTATGTAAGTAAATACTTTCCAGACCTGGGAAATGATTTAAAAAAAGATAAAACATTATTTTGTTCCTACATCATTAGCAACGATTCCTTCACAAGACACATTCCTTCATAATTAGCAATGATTCTGTTCAAACAAATTGCAAGTTACATCTAGTTTATTTATAAGTCTTATTCATTTATTTACATTCTTAATAAGAGCATTCTCTGATTTGTGATAGAAAATTTAACTAACATTAATTCTCTTCTTTATCATTAAGTAGTGGCAAGTGGTCTTAGCATTGATTTAAATACTGATTTTATTACAAATTAGTAATCAATAATTATAATATTGACAAATATAATTATTGATTAATAATTATATTTGTCAATATAATGTAATAATTATTTAGATAACTAAATTGTTAAAGTCTACCTTAATTTCATATAATATTTTAATAAGAAATGAATAACTAGTATTGAAATTTGAAAGCAAATTCTTGAATCCAAATTGACTTGTTTACATTCCAAAGCCAATTTATGCATTGTTGGTTGGCTGGTAACACTATCTATACTATTTTAATGATATGAAAATCTATTTTATTTGGAGTGTGTGGAGTGAAGCCATTTGAAATGGAAAGCTTGTTCATGGCCAGTTTAATGGCCACACTCAGATAGATATGATATCCTACTTAAATTAATATTTTGACAAAAATTTCATACATTCTGACAAACTCCTTATTAAATTAAAGCTAAGTAACCATTAAATGTCTCTGAGCGCGCCTGTTTGTCTTCCCAACTCGATGCTGCAGTGTCTTTTTGCTTGAATTATACGGACTAATGCTCTCAAGGTAGAATAGCAGAAAAAGGGGTTTTGCACCCTTTCTACAAAAAATATTTTTTTCATCATAAAAAATAACATCTTATTTTTATGCATTCTACTATCATGACTAATGAGTTATTGTCATTTGTCGTAGGGTATATTTAAAAATAAACAACACGTTTTTTGTTTTATTCTATATTAAAACAAATATAATCTACTTAAAGGTGTTGTTTATTTTTCTATACATATATTATATGTACATACCTGGGGCGAGTAATAATAGACGTGACCTATCGAAGGTAATTTCCTACTGTAATCGAATATTCAGGAATATCCAGCGATTTTGCGCCTTGACCCAGGTGGGCGTCGCAATAGGTCAGGGGGGCGGAGGGCGGCGCGGGGGGTGTTTGGGCGGGCGCGGCGTAGTAGCGTAGTGACGTCACACGGCGGTATCGACCGCGCCGCCCGTCACAACACCCCAAGCCCGCTTCCTGCTCCGCGCATCTACGTATCGCGCCGCTGGTCTGTTTACGTCAAGTGGCCTGTCCACTAGATATATACGCGTGGACAGTATATATTTTTATGCGCATTTGACTCTTGACTTGACCATTTGAAAAAAAGTGGAAGTAGGTGATTTTATTTTAAGGGTTCCGTACCCAAAGGGTAAAAACGGGCCCCTTTTACTAAGACTCCGTTGTCTGTCCGTCTGTCTGTCTGTCTGCATGTCGCCAGGCTGTATCTCAAGAACCGCTATAGTTAGGTTTCTGAAATTTTCACAGATTGTGTATATCTGTTGCCGCTATAACAACAAATACTAAAAACGAAATAATATTCATTTTTAAGGGGGGCTCCCATACAAGAAACGTGATTTTTTTTGGCCTTTTTGCTCGATATCAATAATTGCAACAGTAAGGCACTTAAATTTTTCACAAAGACCTTAAATATATGTGTACTTTAATAATAAATAATTATATTTAAATAAAATAAAATATTAAGGGTGCCTCCCATACAAAAAACTATTTTTGGCCTAGTTTTGCTCTACAACGGTACGGAACCCTTCGTGCGCGAGTCCTACTCGCACTTGGCCGATTATTTAATATAAATCATAATATCTGATAAAAACATCCATTCAAGAAATGCCTTGAGAAACAAGACATTTACAAAATAATGACGATTATTTTATATTGAAAACTGACTCTGAATGGGCTTAAAACGTATTAATAACATCCAGTATATTATTGTACCCTTATTGACAATAATAATACATTGGGTGTAATATTTCATCACCCACGCTGACGCACCGCAGTCGGAGTTGTGTTCCTAGTTCCTACCGCTCCGTCATTGTCAAATCCCTAATATATTTTGTTTTGGGTTAACACACAAAAAAGTGCGCAGTTGTTTAGACGAAAGCTTTCCCCCGACGCGGAGCCTTTCTGTATAATAAAATTTGTTTCGTCGGAAAAATGTTACTACGCTTAATTTACTTTCAGAACTAGGGGACATAAAAAACTCGAATGGGTAATCACAGCGAGCCGACGCCGCTGAAGACATTCAAACGCATTCCGATACACGTGGTCGAGGAGCACAACGATGCGCTGCAGCACATCTACTCCGCCATCGGCGCGATGAGGCTGCCGCTGGAGAACAACACGTTACTCCATCTGGACGCGCACCCGGACATGCTGGTAGACCGCAAGCTGAAGGGGGAGGAAGCGCGCGCGGGCAAAAGCGTTCTTCCGCTGCTGCAGATAGAGAACTGGATCGTGCCGGCGGCGGCGGCGGGTCACATCGGGCGCGTGGTGTGGCTGCGGCCGCCCTGGGCGCGCCAGCTCGCGGACGGCACCCGCAGCGTGCGCGTCGGCGACCAGCCCGACACCGGCCTGCTGCGTCTCGACAGCGCCGAGCCCTACTACCTGTCCGACGCCCTCTACTCCCCTCGCCTCGTCAGCGAGAGAATATTCCAGCTGACTGTAGCAGAGCTCAGTGATACGAACGACGCTAGGGAGCTCGCGAACGGCCTCGCCATCGGCAAACCCTACATCCTCGATATAGACTTAGATTTCTTTAGCACGGTAAACCCGTTTCTCAAGCTGTACGAGTCTATCAAATTGTACGACCGCCTCGAAGAAATTTTCGGCTTCCAACTGCCGATCGACGACAGCGAGGAGAGCATCCAGAGGTGCGTGGAGTCGAGAGAAAAGCAGCTCGTGGAACTCGAGAGCCTATTCGATTATTTAGAGAAAAATAATGAGTTGGACGAGTACGGAGGTGCGAAATCAGAACTCTACGAAAAGGTAATTTTATCAACAAACTATCTTTTCCTCTACAGCCTGTCAGTATAGTGCCCCGCAGGAACACTTTCTTTAGGATAAACAAAGGCTGTTTATACAGTGCCTCAGCTACTACAATGCCAAAGATAGAAAACCATTCAGTACTTTTGACGTGAAGAAGCAATAACGTCCACACACTGTCGACTATTAAGTTCGATTGCAACCCTAATTATAAATATCCAACTTTGAGTTATCCAATTGTATGCTTCAAGGTGTACAGGCTAGCTAGGCTAGTGTGGAAGGAAGCAGAACGTATGAACGAGAGGCCAGACTGGTGGGCGATATACGCGGCCGGCTGCACGCGAGACCAGGGCGGGCTGCCGCACCACATCAGCTCTGACTCCGAGATCCACGTCGCTGTGACACGGACGCTTAAGAGCCTACTGTTGCACCTTCCCCAACCCACCATCATCACGATCTCGCGCTCAACAGACGATGGATATTGTCCTTCTGACCAGGTAAGTTGCATTTGTTGAAACGCAACAAGTGCTGCGAATTAGTGTAGCCAAACCGAAACTTATCTATACATATAATAAAATCGTAGAGGTAAAATTTTTGTACATTGAAAATAAACTTGAAAAAACAAGTCAGGGGCATGTTAGAAGTGTAATAGCAACTGTTTTTGAAATTTTTGTTTCTCTGTCTGTCTGTTTGTACAGGCTAATCTCTGAATCCGCTGGAGCCATTTCAATGAAATTTGGCATGGTGATACCTTACATTGCTGGTCAACATCTTAGATACTTTTTTTTAACCGACTTCCAAGAAAGGAGGAGTAAATGTTTACTTTGCTGTTTGTGATCCGATTGTCAAAATTATTTTTTTGTTGTATAGATCGTAAACCCGAATTTGATACCATGTTTAGAAAAACGGTAATTTTCACTTCTTTTAAGTAAAATTAACATGCTACCAAAAAGTAAGATTCAAACCAAGTCATATCCTAGGGTATAGGGCTTCGGAAGTTTCCGTTGCTGAACGGAACTCCTGACCCCTTATATTTTTTTAAAATACTGGAAGCACATGCCATATCACCACCATCATTACACCATCCATAACTACATTATGATGCTTTTGTTTTTTTTTTGTAAGCATTCTTTTGCATTGAAAGGATCAGATTCGAAATTGATAATTATGTCGCCGTTTCTGTGCCGATTTGTAGATTTCTTACTTTTAGGGATATAATTTGTATTTGATGCTATGGTGGCGAAGGTGAAAATTCGCTAATGGGATCTATAAGTAATGGAATTGAAGAAACTCCCCTAAATTTACAACGACACTCAAAGTGATTATCAATTCCAGCAAAGGTCGACATCTTAATAACTTTTCCCTAATATTCATGAACGATTAACCAAACACTGGATGGATATTGACCACTGCGTATCTCAATTCTTTAACGGTCATAGAATTTTAAAGTCAAACTTTACGGATCTAAATTAGTAGATAGCATCACCTATGTGCTCGACTGAAGGCAGTATGTTTGAACAAACCACTCATCATGTTCTCTGGGAGAGTTTTTTCTGGCAAGACGAAAGAACTACAATGCTAGACAACCTACATTGTAAATCTGATGTCGCATACTACGGTGAAATTGGGACAGTGCTAGGAACTTCCGTGCCTGCAAGCGTTTTTGTCACAATTATTATTGGCAACAGTCTAACACAGCAAGTTCCAATATTAATTTAGCTATTATAGCTTAGTAGTCACAATTATTACAGTTTATATTCGTGGTGCTCCTCCTTCAGTGATTTGACATTCGATCACTGCAACTTTGTGCTATCTCAGCTTTTATGGGAAGGGGAATTAGAATTCTTCATACTTCTATTCTCTTGTGATTAATTTCGTTGCGGGTCCCAAACCAGTTTGAGCATGTCCTTCGGGCTCCCTAAGATCATAATATCAAATTTTATGGAAGCATCACGATTCCTGACCTACAAGAGCAAGAGGTAAAAGTTAAAGAGGTGTAAATGCCTACATTAAATATCCCGTCTTCTTTCGTCTATCCTCTGTCTCAGTCACATGTTACTGTCCCCTATTGTCCACGCCAAGCGGTCTTCGAAGAAAGGATTTTTCAAAACGATATCTGTGGTTCAAGCCCCGCCGACGAAAGTTACTTAAAAGAGCTTTCAATGTTCCTGGGTCTTTGATGTAAATTAAAAATTTCGAGTGTTTTGTACCTAATATTAATCCTTATCCAAATAAAATAGTTTAGTATTAAATTTTCTAAATCTCGATTATAATAACACACATTCACGCGGACGAAGTTGCGGGCAACAGCTAGTTCACTGTTGCCGCCAGTGATAAGCAGCAATGTTATTCGCGAAGAAAGTTAATTTTTGACTGATTTTTTAGTGCAGAAATAGTGATTTTTTGGAGAGAGAAATAAAACGTCTAGCCTCAGTGATAGAAATTAGCGTATATTTTAAAATTTACAAATGTCATGGATAACGGGAAATTTGGGGAACAATTAGCCAATCAGCGACCTTGACGTACGCGCGTAATTTTAACGTTCCCGTATCGATCAGCTGATTGGCGTAGGTATATTGACGTTTGTACCTACTCGCCGTCTTTACTCTATGACATCACAGATTATAATACCCAACATTCACTATAATTTACAAGACATGGGCTGTTACGAATTACGATGGATCATGGAGCGATAATTTTTAAGACAACTGTCTAAAAAATCGTCGCTCTAGCTACAGCTGGAAAGAATGGATGTGGGACGGCAAAAAGCTGATGTTGATAATCATGATGATAATGATTAGTTATGAATTTATAATGGAGGTCGCCCAACATACAATAATTCTGTTATAGGTCGGTACACCATTTTTCCTCTTACCTTCATTCAATCTCAAAATTGAAGATCCGACAACCAGCCACACTCAGAGGAGTTTAATGATTTTAATAAAATTTAATGAAGAGCCAAATTCTCCATTAAATTAAACTTCAGTAAAGTAGTGGCAACCACGTAAGCAGGCTGGTCCCTTGCTCACGAAAAACAAGGTAGCGATCAAACAATCTACTAAATACAGCGACATCAACTGCAACATTGTAACTCGTTGGCAGGCGTGAGCGATGTTAACGTTAGGTACTTAATTTTCCTCCTCGTCATAAATATCACACATCCTTAATCTAGTTTTCCTTGATGCATGCTTGATATTACAACTTTTTCCTTCCTCATATAAAATTGGTTATATTTTTTTTTTATGTAATAAGGGGGCAAACGAGCAAACGGGTCACCTGATCATGACACTCGCAACATCAGAAGAGCTGCAGGTGCGTTGCCGGCCTTTTAAGAGGGAATACGCTCTCTTCTTGAAGGTTTGCAGGTCGTATAGGTCCGGAAATACTGCTGGTGACAGTTGTTCGATCATTTATTTGTATGTCCGATAATACTAATGTCTATACTTTAATATTAGATGTATAGAAGAAAATATGTTGGAGTGGTTTTAAAATAGACAATCAGTCATCATCATCACCTTCATCACAAGCAAAAATAGTTTTAAGTTTTTAAAAACTGATCTAATCGTTGTGTTTAATTGTTACAGGTTGATCACATACAGTCTCTAGTTTTGGAAACTCTCAAAGACATCTACGACAGCGAAGAACCGATATTACATTACTTGAGTATGAATACAGATTAAATTTAAATTAAAGATAGACTATCAAATCCTTTGGATTCAGTAAAATAAAAGAAGGACTAACTCTACCATAGACTTAAATTTCTCTAGTCTGGACTTTTTTGAAAATGTGGCGGATTATGTAATCTGCGCTAAAGCATTTAAAATTTTGTTAATCATGTTAAAATGTGCCAATCTACAGGGTTGGGTTTTCCTACCTTAATAGTCATCTATTTTTAGGTAGTACAAACAACATACTTTCAAAATCGTAATACAATCAATAAATTGTTTTTACACACTGTTGTGTTTACTTTAAACCACCCAAACAAAGTAAGTATACTAACTCAATTATGCGTAACAAACTCGGTGATAAACTATTACATGTTCAAAGAGCATTTTTATCCTATGAAACGGCGTCTGTAAGGCGGAATACAGTCAATTCCACTGCCAAATGCACTACCATAATTCTTTATAATGACCCTTAACAAACATTCATACGATATATGGTTGTCTACGAAAATCCATGTATTTTTCTTAAATCCTGCATTACGGAGTTTTGAGGCAGTCGCATCCGACTCCTATTAAGATTTGAATTTTAAATTGCTTTACTAATAGTTTATAGTGCCAAATATTGTTAGCCTCTATGTATTTGGGTCACTCAAGCATATTGGTACCCAGTACCATTAGAAAAAATTATTGATAGGCAGAATGGGCGATGGCGGACTTACGTTATTTGGTCGGGTTATGACAGGCTAATGTAAGTCGTGATCTGTCGGCTGGGCTTGAGCAAACTCATCCAAATCACGTCTGTCCGTCATCTATCAACCTACCAATATATCTTACAATACTATGACAAATTATACAAAAAGAAGAATTTAATATATCACCGAATGGCGCAGACAACAAGTTGTTATTGTACAAGAGGTCGCTAATAGCACGCTAACAAGCAGTACATCCATAATTACCTCAATGATTTTCACATTGTCGCAACGATGAGGTGGTGGTGTCTCGTGTCAGGCCGGCCAACTTAGGTCAATTAGTGATAAGGAGCAAATCAACAGACTCCGCAATAACACCGCCACAGGTGATTCATTTCGCAATAACGTGTTTAAATGGACTTATTTACGTCCAGACTTAAAAAATCACAAGCATTGAATAGTCTTTACGCTTTCAAGAATTTCCAGAACTCTACCTAGAGTACTAGAAATTCCTAGAAAAAAACTGGAGTTTAGGAAATTTATTTTTGGAAGTGTTTTGCTTAGAATGCCAGGGTCGTAAGGGCCTAGTCGTAACTCGCTGTTCTCACTTCTCAGTTAGAGCCACCTTTAATTTTACGTAACTGGAACAACCAGGCTTAAAGCCAAAAGTGTGGATAAAATCTACACTTTTGTTAAAGTAGTCTCAAAAGTAAGCATATTAAACTATCGACCATTGTTTTATTTATTAAACGTTGGGTAACAGAGATTCTCAAAGGCCTATCCACGTAATCGGCATAACCCAGTTATAATAAAATTATGCAATAAACATTAAAGTAATATAGCTTGTAGCGATTATAATATAAGGACTAGAGAGTGAATACTAATGAATGTCGCTTTCAGGTCAGTTACCTACCGTTTCCCGTCTACGTTCAATTATTAAACTCGTGTTCAGAATTAGTTTGTATGTTGTAAACATAAATAACATAGATTTAATGGTTTTTACTTACGTCGGTGGAAGAGGTAATAATTTTGATGACCATAGTTTCAAAACAATTTATTTTGATTACAGTTGGTATTAATTGATGTTATAGGTATACCAGAATCTGATGGCAAAAAGTGAGTGAAAATAAATGGACTCTGGCAATACCGGGGTAATTGGAATAAAACATTTTGATCCTTTTTTTTTCTTATAGCGGCTGATTCTGTGTGTTAAACATGCAAATATAAAAATGATCCAATGATCAAGGATATTTTTTGAAAATATGCTGTCAAAAATTGCCATTAGATTCTGGTAGACCTATACCTACGTACATACGAAGAATCACAAATTATTGCACAATATGAAAATAAATAAAAGTTTTATTATCGTGTGTAGTAATAATAGTTAGCAGCTTTTCGCTAGCTAAGTCTCTCGTTCAGTGACTGATATTATAATGAACGTTTTTGGATTGCGCTAACTTGAAAACCATTTTTTAATTAAAAAGCCGCCTGCGTTGAGCCCAGTGTTATGTCACAAATCATACAAAGTTTATAATACCTCCCAAGCTCTAGTCTGACAAGACTTTTAGACTCTATCTAACTCTAGAGGGGAGGGAGCATCCCAAAGAAAAATATTTAAGTACCAACTAACGTCATCATACATTTGAAAACAATCCTTCTGGCACAGTCAGTTAATATGAAAATATTAATGGTGCATTAATATCATTGGCTGATACAAACACTTCAACTGTGTGCGTAAACGCATCGCTGGTGCACATAACACACACATAAACAATTCATACCGAGTGCATTATTTTCGACGATAATATTATCATTGATGAGGACAATTTAGTCCTTCGATTGGGGGCGATTGGGGTCAACTGTACTTCGAAGTGGCGCGGCCGCGGCTCATCACCGGAGTTACATCACGCGGTCGCGGAGGATATCAATTCAATGTAATCAAAACCGCTAATGGGCCGAATTATTGTTATTGCCAGCTATTGTGGAACGCGTGGGAAGAAAGAAGTGGCGAGCACCGACTACATGAAAAAATAAGTATAATTTATAGGTAGACGCCGACTGAAACGCCTTATAGCTTAGGTATTGGAGAGCTTATTTAGAACTAGATCGGTCTCATAGCCAGATAATATAGCTCGTAGCGTCATATATCTCATAGCGTCATAATATAGCTCGTAGCGTCACAATAAAGCTCGTAACGTCATAATACAGCTCGTAGCATCATAATATAGCTCGTAGCGTCATAATATAGCTCGTAGCGTCGTAATTTAGCTCGTAGCGTCGTAATATTACAACTCGTAGCGTCGTTATTTATAGCTCGTAGCTTCATAATATAGCTCGCAGCGTCATAACTCGTAACATAGCTTATAAAGTCGTTTATATAACTAAATGGTATTACCTTTAAGCTGGTTTCAGACTACGCTATAATATAATAGTATATAGCTCATTGCACAAGAATATCGCGCACCATACATAGCGTACAGCAAGCCAATATATAGTACAGACTGTACAGTACAGTGTGAACTGTGAACGTGTCCATAACAATGTATTGTGCGCGATATTCTTGTACTATGAGCTATATGCTATTATATTATAGCGTAGTCTGAAACCAGCTTTACTATCTATTGTAATTAAAAGCTGCTATTGCCTGTCGCTGTCAACAAGTCAATTACGAATGATAACAAAAGAGAATGTTCCTTGCTCCCCAATCTACGAATAATAAAAACTAAGGAAACGTAACTCCCATACTATTACCGTTTTAAATTTGGTTCCTTTCGAACTATCATGTAACGTCAGCCTGATACCGCTGAAGGCCACCTAAATATTGCAAATGTATTGAAAATGTGTACCTAGGTCCTAGGTACACATTTTTGACAAGTATTGTAGAACATGTTTTTTGACGGAGTTACTTTTCCTTAGTTTTTATTATTCGTAGTCCCCAATAGTTCCAAAACAGGCCTACTGTTAGTACTCAAAACTAATTCGATCATAGTGGGTTCCACTTCTTTTATTCTTAGTGGGGACAAGGTATCACGATTCACGACCTATCGCTATATCTATTTCCTTTATAACCTCTCCTGACTCCAATCCCATTCTTGTACAGACTACAGGAAAATCTCTACTACATATTATAGCAGGGACAGTTACGTTTAGTAAACGCCAGACCAGATTTGCCAAGTCGAGCATTATATTATTAGTAATTGAGGTATTAGTTATTAGAATATCTATTTACATAAGCGATTCTGATTGGAATATCGCGAATCCGAGAACATAGTGTGTATAATGAAGCCACTCTCCGCATATTTATGCTAATGTCGATAATATATTGCCAATTTATTGCTTTGCCACTCAGAAAATGTTGCTTATATTATGTACCTATTGTTTTCGTTAGACAACACGGAATTTCCAATAATGATTCTCCCATCAATGAAATACTTACGAGATAACTCAGTGTTTAATCCATCGTAGTAGTGTTTTGGGTTACTACTTTACCTGAATATACACAACTCCAAACATTCAATGTCAATCTTGAGCTAGTACTTAGAGCGTGAGGAATATCCTGAAAATTAAAGTCCCAAAAACAGATGACTGATGATACATTCTTTGAATGAATTATGAAATGTTTCACGTAAGTACAATTATTATACATCCTACAGTCCTAGTGAACTTATACAAGTGTATTAAAAAATAAAAATATCTTTCGTATCGTTAACTACTAGAGTTAGTTATCAGTCCATTAATTGTAACGAAATACAAAATGAAACTCTAGCTCCTAGACTAGGACTTAGGAGCTAGAGTAACTTCTATGTACGTCTACGTTAAATTAAATTATCTACTAGGAGTCAAACTCTTCATTAAATTAAAGGTTAATCATAATTAAATGTCTCTGAGTACGACGGAAAGAATTTCCCTCGCATATAATAACAATTTCTAATATGAGAAATATTTAACTTTTTCTTAGTCACAACTTTTAGTACCCATATGGGGTACCTATAACTTTTAAAAGTTTAAAGTATATTAAATAGCAGCCTTTCGGCGTACCTACTATACTGTTCCGTTTAAAAAAATAACAAATTAAAAAAAAAAACCTGGCAGAGTGCTAACGCGGTACGTACAAATTCAAATAATTATAATAATCTTATTAATTATAATAATATACATATTATAATATGTTACGCTCAAAGACCAATCTACTAATAATCTATATTTTAGGTAATAGTCGCCTCTTTGGCGTAGGCCTCCCCCAATATCTTCCACCTCTGTCTATCTCTAGCTACTCTCATCCAGTCCTCTCCAACTTTTTGTGTAAATATATCTCTCCATATTGCTCTCCATCGTGTTTTCTGTCGTCCTCTATTTCTCGCATTCTCTCTAGGAAGCCACTCCATTACTTTCTTCGTCCATCGAGTGTCCTCTGTTCTACATACGTAACCAGCCCAGTTCCATTTGAAAAGCCTTATTCATTCGGTTATATCTTGAACTTAGGTTTTTTCTCTTATTGTCTTGTTAAGTTGTTACTTATTCTGTCTCTTAGTTTTATATATAACATGCTCCTCTCCATTTTCCTGTGGCAAATTACTAGTTTTTCTTCCTCTTTCTTCCTCAGAGACCATGCTTGACAGCCATAGGTTATACTAGGCAGGATAACCATCTCATAAATCTTTTTCTTGATGCCTATGTTCATTTCTTTGTTTTTCATACCTAATTTCTTTTAATGACCAATATTTTTGCCATGCTATAGCAATTCATCTATTGACTTCCTTTACGGTGCAATTTTCAAATGATATTGAGTACTGTAGGTATGTATGCTCGTTAACATATTCTATTTTGTTTCCATCCACCATAATATCCACTATTTCACCATTTGATATAATTTTAGTTTTTGAGGTGTTTAGAGACTGTCCAACCAGTCTGCTCTCCTTGGACAGATTGTTTACCATAAATTCCAAATCGGCTGCGTTATCTGCAAGTAGCACTATGTCATCTGCAAACCTCAAGTTGTTAAGGAACTCTCCATTTATCTTTAGACCAATACCCACCCAATTCAGCTTCCGGAAGACTAACTCCAATACAGCCGAAAACATTTTTGGTGACAAGGGGTCCCCCCCATTACTATCCATCTTACTTGTCCAATCGACAATAGGTATATTATAATTTATAATGTACCGCACCGATTTTAATCCGTGAGCGACGATATCTATTACATATAATAAAAAAGAAATGAAAATTCTATCTATTATTAAGGATATTCAAAAAATAATAAGCGGGGGGTGTCACTACATCGCTATAGAAACCAAAAATGTGGTTAGTTTTTGGTCTGTCTGTCTGTCTGTATGTTTGTTCCACTATCACACGAAAACTACTGATCCGATTTAAATGCAATTTTCGCAGATATATTTGTCTTCTTCCAACTTAACATCTGGTGTATAAAATTTCCCCCCCCCCCACCCCTCTAAGGGGACAAAAGAGGGGGTCAGATTTTGTATCAAACTTTTTTCTTTAACACGAAAACTACTGATCCGATTTGCATACGGTTTTCGCAGATATATTTGTCTTCTTCCAATTCAACATCTGGTGTATAATTTTTTTTCCCCCCACCCTTATAAGGGGACCAAAGAGGGGGGTCAGATTTTGTATCAAATTTTTTCTTTAATGGACTTACTTCATATTATTTACTGTTTTCCAACTTAACATCTGGTGTATAAAATTCCCCCCCCCCCCCTCTTAGGGGACAAAAGAGGGGGTAAGATTTTGTATCAACTGTTGAAGTAGATATACTTTATATGGCAAAACAACGTTTGCCGGGACAGCTAGTGATAAGAATAAAATATGTTCAGAACGCGTTATGGTCTTTTTGTGATTGCCAGAACGCGTCGTGGCCGTTTTCATTAGAGCCACAACGCGAATTTCGCGTCTTGGCTGTTTCACTGTGACCACAACGCGTTGTGAGCTATTTTTCCGCTCATTGAGCGTTTTCGGTCTTTGAACGTAACATATGTAACATCAGCACGAAAGAATGGGTTTGTCTTTCTGTCCGTTACCTCTTGACCAATTTAGACCAATTTTGCTGTGGAAATTCTGAAAAGTCCCCGGGAATGGACGCACGTACGACGACGGAGTTATTGCGGCAAAATGCGTGGTTCTAGCGTAATAAACGAATGTCTGCGCGAACAAAGTTGAGGGCAACATCTAGTAAATTATTATAAAATCAAAAAAAAGTAAAAGTGTTTAGCTGTCCAAAATATTATAAGTAACTAATAGGAAATCGTAGGTGAATAATATTAATAATCTTTTCCAGACTTGCACAATGCACATACCTAGGTGGTATAAAAATTATTCGTGAATGGAACAGGTTTTAAAAACAATAAAATGTTGCTAATTCAACAAAAGTGAACAAAACAACATTGTTTTTGCATCATTTAGTGCTTTTGCCTCAGGTGTGAGTATTTACTGTATTTAGGTAAATAGTTACACGTTTATTTGGGATTTTAAAATACAATTAATTTATTTGTTGAAATTTCTATTTTTAGGGTTCCGTAGCCAAATGGCAAAAAACGGAACCCTTATAAATTCGTCATGTCTGTCTGTCTTCTGTCCAGCCGTATGTCACAGCCACTTTTCTCCGAAACTATAAGAGCTATACTATTGAAATTTGGTAAGTAGATGAAGTCTGTGAACCGCATTAAGATTTTGATACAATAATGGAAAAATTATTAAAAATTTTAGGGGTCCCCATACGTACAACTGAATCAAATTTTTTTTTCATCTAACCTATGCGTGTGGGGTATCTATGGATAGGTCTTCAAAAATCATAATATTGAGGTTTCTAATATAATTTTTTTCTAACCTGAATAGTTTGCGAGAGAGACTCTTCCAAAGTGCCAAAATGTGTGTGTTTTTCTTCACCCTAATGTGTGCGTTACGCTCTAGGGTTAAGATTGAATTTTCTGTGTTCAGTTTTTGGGAATTCGCTTCGATGCGCTTCGACTCTGCGCTAGTATAAATTGACCCTTAGACTGGCAGCCAGGCTGCCGCGTGTGAACAGTTTTTCAAGCCAGGCCAACGCTGGCTGCCAATACTGGCGAGAATAGAGCGCTTGTCTATTTTTCTAGCCAGTGACCTCCGCCCGCATACCCCTCGACCCCCGTGCCAGCGTTGCGGACATATTGTGTAGACTGACAGTAGGCTGTAGGTCCGCATCTCGTCAGTCACTGGCGAACGTTTGTACGGTGTATATCTGGAATTTCTGCGACAAAATGCCGAGGAAATTAAACGAAGAGGATACTTGAAAATTTATACAACTTTATAGAGAGCACGAATGCTTGTGGGATAAGCGTTAAGACACAAAAAAAATAAACAAATGTGCTCTTCGGCACTCGATCAATTCGTGTTACGTCTACTAATATATATTCTGTGGTTACGTGTAAGATCAACTCAAAAAGATCTTCTAATCTTAGTTGCTTCAGCAACAAGGCAGAAGCTCCACTTATAGGCCTATCGCTTAACCATTTTCTTACTTATCTAAAGTCGTTTCGTTATTTTATTTTCTAATATTGCAAGTAACTCTTATAATAGTGCAGACTGCAGAGTTTCTTTTTCAACAAACTTTGCCGCGAATTCATTATTTTTTAACTGCAAATGTGTGCACACCCGAAGAAAAATCCGTGAATGCGATGGCTTTGTCTAAACAGTAAACAAAAGGGGCCAGGCCAGTACTGGCTTCTGCAGGACTGGCACCAATGATATAATATGAAAAACTCATTGGCACCAAGATTATTGACTCTGTGTAAACTATACTTTATTTTTGAAGATGTATGACTAACGATTAAGTATGTACTGCATTAGTTTTCACACGTCTTGCCCAAATCTACATACTTAGCTGATAGTAACTTAGACCAAATACGTACTTAATACGTAAATATTAAAAATCGGCCAAGTGCGAGTCGGACTCGCGCACGAAGGGTTCCGTACCGCTGTCCGCTATAGAGCGAAAGTAGGCAAAAATTGTGTTTTTTGTATGGGAGGTATCAAATATTTATTTTATTTTTATTTTATTATTAATTATTAAAGTACAGATAAAATTAAGGATTTAGTGAAAATTTCAAGTGCCTACCTGGTGCCTTTATTGACTACGAGCAAAAAAGGCCAAAAAAATTACGTTTGTTGTATGGGAGCCCCCCTTAAATATTAACTTTATATATTTATAACAAAAAACTAGGCGCAGCCTGTGCTATGGGTAGGGCATCGAGACCGGGTTTTCCCGAAACCCGAAAACCCGGGTTTTGGGGATCACGAAAAAACCCGGGTTTCAAAAATGGAACCCGGGTTTTTCGAGCTTTTCGGGTTTTTCGTTTTTTTGTAATTATTGAAGGCAAGACCTGATATTTTAAGGTATTTATAACGAACTAACATACAAATTCTTTATTTTTATAACATAAGTATAGGTTTAATTATTTCTATTAGTCATAATTAAACAAAATATAATATTTTAAAGTAAAAGTTTAGTTTCAAGAGCATTAAAGACTAATACTTGTCACAAAAATAAATTTATATATTGTCACAAAAATATTTATTAATAATAATATTTTGAAAATCCTACCAAAACTATTTAATGTAAAAAAAGCCAAGTCTCTTCAAAAAATCTATCCATCGCAAAAAGTTTTCAAATTTCATAGAAGCAAGTCTTGTTAAACTTGGGGTTCCGCACCCAAAGGGTAAAAACGGGACCCTATTACTTAGACTTCGATGTCTGTCTGTCCGTCTGTCTATCAGCAGGCTGTGTCTCAAGAACGGTGATAGCTAGAGAGTTGAAATTTTCACAGATTATGTATTCTTGTTGCCGCTATAACAACAAATACTAAAAACAAAATAAAACAAATATTTAAGGGGGGCTCCCATACAACAAACTTGATTTTTTTGGCATTTTTGGTCTATATCAATAATGGCAACAGGTAAGTATTTGAATTTTTCTATAAGTCCTTAGTTATATGTATACTTTAATATTTAATAATAATATTAAAATAAAATAAAAAATTAAGGGGGGCTCCCATACATATACACAATTTTTGGCCTAATTTTGCTCTATAATGGTACGGAACCCTTCGTGCGCGAGTCCAACTCGACTTGGCCGATTTTTTTTTATAGTATTCAATCAACATTCAGTGATTGATCACAGTTTTCTTTATTATGTGATCAAAGGCTTACAAATAAATTGTGGACAGCTTCAAAGGGTTCTAACTTCTAAGTCTGCTGAAAGTACCGTAGACTTTTGATGATGGGCAAGTCACTAGTTAGTGACAAAACGTTGGAACTTGTATGGACCGTTGCTGATAAAATACACCCATCAACAAAGTCTTAGGGATATTTGTATTTTTGGAATATCTAAAAACCTGTCAGGAATTTTTGAAGACAGTGTATGGAACAATGATAGCTTATTTTTTGGTATTTAATAAAACATATTATTAAAACAATTTTCCGAATTTTATCGTTTTTAAAACAATCACAGTCATGAAAAATCAATGATAAGTCAACAAATCTTTATTTCGTTTTATAAACTGAAATTTTCATTCGAATGAGATATTTTTATTGCTGATTATCAAATAAATAGTAATAATTTATACTGATCTAATGTTTGGCATACAGTATTTTTACTAAAAAATATTTTTTGTGCCCTGCTGCGGTATCACGCCCAGTCTTCTTTGCAATTTAAAGTCATTATTTTCAGTCGTCTAACTTACTAAAAACCTTAAAAGAGATTTTTGTTTGTCGTTATGCTTTTTGTCATTATTTGTTATATTCACAATATAACAAATAACGACAATATTAAGACAATGCAATCAGTAAAAAGGTTCCAAAAGAGCAACCAGCCCCTAGAAACTGACAAAACCATGCAGAGGAATTTCCATCAAGTATGATGTGAAACCATTTTGTATTCCAGTATTGCAGTCTGGCAAATGCGGCAGATTGCTTTTCATTGCTTGAGAGACTGATGTTGGTAACACATAATAGGATGAATGATGGCTTTCCTTAGCCGGCCGTGGATGTCATACTCACTGCGGAATTATTAAAACACGTGATTTTAGTGAACCCAGATGAAATACAAGCCGAGTTTTTCTCAGCACCAGCGCCAAAGACAATTTCTTGTGTGTAACACCATACCACCATGGTTAATTTTCCAAACTCATTAAAAGCAACCTTCCGCATTTGTCACGTGGTCTGTTCTGATCAATTACATGGTTATCTGACATGAATTCTGTCTATTGTGACTAGAACTAATAACTACAAAATAATAATAATAATAATATCTATGGACGCTTCACACCACTACAGTCTGGCCCCGTGGTAAGTACCTAATGGACTTGTGTTACAGGTACCAGACAACGGAAATATATTTAATACTTTTATAGTATACATAAATTTAAGGTTTTTATTATATTATACACATATTTAATACACATCCATGACCCAGGAATTTTGAAAACTTTTGTTCCGTCGGCGGGATTCGAACCCGCGACCCCCGGCTTGAGCTACCAACAGCCCACCAAGCCACAGAGTTCGTCAAAAAAAGCTTTGAGGTGTAGTGTAATGTAAGATTTTTCAGTAATGTAAGATTTTCCAGTAAGTTAGATGACAGAGAAAAGTTACCTTAAATTGCAAAGAACATTCGACTTCATACCGTAGCAAGACAGACAAAAGGCAATTTCAGGTAAAAACTAGGCACAAAAATTTATTTACAGGTATAAAGTATGCCAAGATCAATCAGGTCTAAATAATTATTAATAATTTGACAATCAGCAATAAAAATGTAAAAGATTAAATAAAGATTTGTTGGCATACGTTTTATATTTAAGTTTATTCTTCCATTTAATGTCTTCAAAAAGTCTGGATAGATTTTTATATATTTCATAAAATACAAATAGGTACATTAAATGATATATGTAATTTGGAGGTGAAGCTTGTTGTAATACTTTATTTTGGCCCGAAAATCTTAATCCCTAGCATTGATAAGATCCAAAATATAGGAGAGGTAAAATAGTCGCTTCGATAAAAGTATGATACGGCCGTGCCAGCTTACTCGAGAATTGGTTGGGCACTGCTGCGACCCCAGACAATGGTATTTAAATAGTATTTTACTGGATAGGTGATGGCAATCGCAGAAAATCATGTGTAAAGTATTTTCGCATTGTTAACTTTTGAATTGTTAAAAAACCCGAAAAAACCCGAAAAACCCGGATACCCGGTTTTCATCAAACAAAAAACCCGAAACCCGGGTTTTGAAAATTGGGTTTCGATGTCCTAGCTATGGGGGAATAGATTATTATGGGGGAATTGAATTAGAATGATATCTATTAACACTCCAGTCAATCGGTGTAGTTTAGGAGCTCGCTCTAAACATACATCATAACCATTATAATAAACGTTCAAAAATACAAAATGTAATGACTACAAATACACATGGAAACGTTATTAACGAGGAGTCTGTCTGTCTCCTTCCCCTTACATTAAGTACCCAGCTGTCCTTCCTCTTAGATTAAGTAATCCTTGTGAGTTGTAGGCTAAAAATTAATATTATTATTTATTACGTTACATAATTTATTAAGGTATTTTATGAGTTCAAACCTGTACAAACACGTAAGTATAAGAAAAGTCATAAATCATAATAATAAATAATAATATTAATATATCAAACTTCCTTTTATTAACTAATTCGCACAGAAGAAATAGTGTCAATAACTTAGGTAGGTAGTTTATCTTTAATCGTGGTCACAAATCAGTCTCCAGTCTCCACCTTGAGGTTCGGATGAGAGTAACTTCGCGAGATCCCTTGCGCCCCGCCGGATAAAAAAAAGTTTCGAGAACGGGCGAGCCGCATTCCTCAACTGGGTCGACGGCACCACACTGATCGGCATAGAGCCCCGCGTGCCGCGCCCCCTGCGTCGTCGTTCCCACTCCCCGCGCCAGTCGTTCGCGCGCGTTCGCCGTGATTGTTCGTGTGTGCACTGTGTCGTCTCATCGCGTAGTGTTTATACTATAGTGTTGTGATCAAATAAATAAACAATACGTTAGTGATCTGTGTCTGTGACAGTGCGAGAGAGATCATTAAACTGATCGTGGTGAACACGAGTGATTATAGCGGCTACCTACGGAACTCCACGACAGGCGCCGAGCTCAGGTAACATTCAATCAGATTATTTACTAATCTGGTTCACAGTGTCGTATGCATTCTAGAATTGCGCGTTTATTTTACGATACAGGTGTAAATGTGGCCCACGTGATAACGTTGTATACTTCACCACGTGGTGCTGGGGTGTAAACAACTCGGAATTCTCAGCGGCATCACCGATATGCGTCGTACTCGTACTTCGTAGACTCGTCACTTCCACTCGCGACTCAAAAGCTGTGCGACGATTATTGGGCGATATTTGGCGATATTTATGATTTATTATATGTATAGATGATGGCAACAAATATCGATTTTCGTCGATAGTTTCGCTAATTCAGCATTTTTAGGGTTCCGTACCCAAAGGGTAAAAACGGGACCCTATTACTAAGACTTCGATGTCTGTCTGTCCGTCTGTCTGTCAGCAGGCTGTGTCTCAAGAACGGTGATAGGTAGAGAGTTGAAATTTTCACAGATATTATGTATTCCTGTTGCCGCTAACAACAAATACTAAAAACAAAATAAAACAAATATTTAAGGGAGGCTCCCATACAACAAAATTGATTTTTTTGGCATTTTTTGGTCTATATCAATAATGGCAACAGGTAAGTACTTGAATTTTTCTCAAAGTCCTTAGTTATATGTGTCTTTAATATTTAATAATAATATTAAAATAAAATAAATAAAAAATAAGGGGGGGTCCCATACAAAAAACACAATTTGTCCTAATTTTGCTCAATAATGGTACGGAACCCTTCGTGCGCGAGTCCGACTCGCACTTGGCCGATTATTGTTGATAGGGAAGTGTTTTTCCAAGAATCAGTATAGAGTATAGACTAACTAGATAGATTTTTGAACATCTAATTGCTTAGCCATTGTTTACGTAATTCAGCATTATATTTTATTGATTCGGAATTATTGTATGTTTTGTACTACAGAATCTGAGGTTTAGATTATTTAATATCTATTGCCAGTTTTTTCATTGTGTGTGTTTAGGTACCAATTACCATGCTCTAAGGGTAACGTGACCCTATTGTGTACTAAGATTTCACTCTGTCTGTATCCTTGTACCTGCCGCTTTGTACGGAACCCAACGTGCGCGAGACTTCCTCGCACTCCCCGGTTTGTTTTTATCAAAATGTACAATAATTTTGATAAATTAGGAGGTATATTTTTACAAATTAGAATTATTCATACAGTAAAAATTGTATTGAAGGATGATGAAGAATTTTACAAGTTTGTCTTTTATCTCACCTCTGCCTTATCGGTACTGTTGTTGTTTTAAGTGCCAAGTTGCCAGTTGTATTGTATTACATCAGGTTAAATTGAAACTTGAGTTACTTAGTTTGTACTTAAAGATGGGACAACTCACAACTCACAAGTAAACTACAAAATTGGGGCAAAGGGGATGATCGACTTACGAATAAGACGGTGTATAAAATTCTTCATATTCCGATTGCAAAAACTCGTAAATTGTAATAAACTTTCGGAAATTAAATAAAAAAATGGATGGATAAAATACTTAGAGTTCTCCGAAAGGACAAAGGTTAGTTTTTATGACGGAAAAATGTACGCTTCCAGCGCGATAAACGAAATGCCGCGCGAGCTAGCATCCATTGAGCATTTAGTACCTAATTAGTGTTAGTATTTAGTACCATAGACTTATAATATACTGATTAGTACATAGTTACATACGACCAGCAAGCACCACAGTAATATTTTTGTTTTTCAAAACAACGTGTTGTTGGCGAATTGTGATAAGCTGATTTCGCATTCGTTAGAGATAACCGAATTCAAACACACACAAAACAATATTATAAACTAGGACTTCAATTGCTTTTTTGTTAAGATTTATGGCATCAATGATTGCGAGACTAATCAAGGCCAAATGGCCCGCCAAAATATATTAATTTATACAGGTTAATACAATACTACTTTATCAGCATGATATTATATTATTTTTAATTTTAACTTGCATCAGGTTTTAAAATATCTACGTATCGAACAAAATATGGTCCGGTCATGACCTAGGCTAACTGGTTTTTTCAAATGTTACAAAGTTTAATAAACATATTTTGAATAGATATTATTTTGATTCACTACGGCGAATACTAATAGGAACAAAATGGCATTCTTAAATTAGTTGTTGGAGACTTTAGTTTTTACCAGTCATAGGGCCCTTCCACACGACGTTTTTTACGCTCGTTTGTATCGATACAAACGCAAGTTGAACGCTCAGCAAACGCAAGGAAGCCGACACGTTTTAACCTTTAGGGCCCTTCTACACGACGTATTTTTTGCGCACTGACGACGCGCGTTTTTATCGCGTTTTTTCAGATATAAAGTTTAAAACGTGTCGGCTTCCTTGCGTTTGCTGAGCGTTCAACTTGAGTTTGTATCGATACAAACGAGCGTAAAAAAACGTCGTGTGGAAGAGCCCTTTCACACGATCCTATTTTTGTATCGATACAAACGCCACGTTTTTCGAACTGTTATGTCCCAACCCTGTAAGGGTAACCGCTGACAACAAGCTGTATCAGCATTTTGGTAGTTAGTATATGTCTCGGTAGTTCGGCGCGGGAGTCAGTTGGCTTCGAGACTTCCTCAGTGACGGTTCTGCCTAAGGGTCCCAATCGTAATCCAATATTATATTTGTTAATTTCAAAGTTAAATAAAGTGTGTAATTAAAAATCATTGTTTTTAAAAAGCAATTTAGAAAAGGGGCCCTAACAGAACGCAACTAGGACGTGCTGTAAGCGCGCTTGTATCGTCTCTGTATCGCGTTTATATCGCGTTCGTGTCGCGTTGTGTATCGATCGGCGCCGCTTTTGACTACAGTAAAGCGCGTTTCAATAGTGTTCAACTTGCGTCTGTATCGATCCAAACGCGCGTTTCATTCGCGTCAAAAAACGTGTAAAGCCCATAGTACACGGCGTTTTTTAAACACGCAGAAGACGCGCGTTTCAGGAACGCCGTAGGAGCGCCGTAGACGCTGATTGTTGCGTTTGCATTGATGATACAAGGGCGCGCATGAAGTGCGTATACGCGCGTTTGAAGCGATACAATCGCTAATATATAATATCGTTGTATCTGTGCGTATACGCGCAGTAGAGGCACGTTTCACGATCGCCCCGTGTGCTTAAGTTACAAAGTTGCGATCGAATCTCATTTGAATCGCGTATACGCGCGTAATCTGCGCGTCTTCTGCGTGTTTAAAATACGCCGTGTGCTATGGCCTATATGGGCCTAATATCTGCCAAAACGCGATGAAAACGCGCAGAAGACGAGCGCATCAGAAACGCGCGTTGTCAGTGCGCAAAAAAAACGTCGTGTGGAAGGGCCCTTAAAAAGGAAGTGGCGATCTTGTATATTATTATTATCATTATTACAAAAGCATAGTGCACACCGTAAAGCAAACGTCTAGTATAAATTTCCGGCATCTAAGATTTATCAACAGGAGTTTATTACATAATATATTAGTAGGGCTTTTGATTGGCTTTAACTTTAAATAATCGGCCAAGTGCGAGTTGGACTCGCGCACGAAGGGTTTCGTACCATTACAGAGTAGACTAAAAATTGTGTTTTTTTTTTATGGGAGCCTCCCTTAATTATTTATTTTATTTTAATTTTACTATTAATTATTAAAGTATAAATGCAATTGAGTGTTTTGTGAACATTTCAAGTGCTTACCTTTTGCCATTATTGATATAGAGCAAAAATAGCAAAAAAATCACGTTTGTTGTATGTAAAAACAAAATAAATTAAATATTTAAGGGGGGCTCCCTTAAATATTTAATTTATTTTGTTTTTAGTATTTGTTGTTATAGCGGCAACAGATATGTAACACAAACTGTGAAAATTTCAGAAGCGTAGCCATAGTGGTTCTTGAGATACAGCCTGGAGACAGACAGACAGACATCGAAGTCTTAGTAATAGGGTCCCGTTTTTACCCTTTGGGTACGGAACCCTAAAAATTAACCAATCAACAACGGTGTTGAACAGATAAACTTCTTCCAAAAACAGTGCTAAACTCTTGTTGAGTCTTGACGTATTTTTTGTCGTATAGGCATAGCATGGTTTTTCGTTTAGCCGGCCTAAAATATAAGCCACCATCTGCAACGCTATCGGTCATCTACGAACGTGCTTCCGTCACCATTCACCACATATTTCCCAGTTTGTGATGTAACTCGTGCATCACCTCTGTTATATTTTCGTCTAAAACTTGGTCTTCATTCATAAGGACAGTGATGAGTGATGACCGTCGACATTTTACATGCATAATGTAACGTATTCATGAGAAGAGAAAGTAGAAGGTTAAAAGGGTAGAGCTAAAACTTAAGACTTAGAGTACTAAAGGAAAACTACATAGCTAACATTTAAATGTCATGTGTCCTAAAGGGAGCGAAAGGAAGAAAGGTAAAAGTAGAGAAATAATCCATCGTCATAGGCTCAACCCGAGACGAACAGCCACTTCTTCAGCCTGAACTCTGAAGACGAAGATTAAGTGCGCCTCCTAAATATTATGCAATATCAGATTTTTAGGTATGCCATAAATCAATCACATATTATGTACTTATAATTAAGTTACGAGTAGCTACTAGATTAAACTGTACCACGCGTTGATGACTTTGACACTTGATAGAATTTAAAATATTGCATAAACACCACCAAAGAATCCTAGTACTTTGAGTTTTAGCCGCCGCCGCCCGGACCCCGGAAAATGTAGCGCACGCTTTCCACTTTTCTCCCGAGATAAGATGCTAGGGCGGGGGTGCAATGTTTTGGCCACCGAGCATTGCGCCGCCGCACTAGCCCCCGGCCGATCGATCGTACTGCGTTGCGCTGTTATATTATTTATTTTCCAAAAATATGGCGGCATGGTGCGGCACGCGGTCGTCAACCTCGTCCGCCACGCTACAGCGCGTAAACAACTTGGAATCCAGCGCGGGAAACTTACTACCCATCCCTACCTGTTTTCCGTTTGACTCAGGAGCTGCCTCTTATGAGGCGTCTCGCTCGCACCCCCGCCGAAAGGAACCCCCGGCCGTGTGCCGTCTCTCTCTTGCGGGTTCTCGAGTAACTCTACGTTGACCACGTGCTCGTGTAACGCATAGCTTGCTTATTCACAGGAAGCAATAAATAAGTGTGATTATTTTATTGCCTTGACAACAATTAAGCGTATCTAAGGTTTATTAAACATTATTAAAATAAATGCCTTGGCTTTAATTATGTCTCAAGATTTATAGTTTTTAAGAGGAATTGCAATTTAATAATAAGCACGATTACATAATAATGTCACTGTTACCATTTCGATTGTAAGATGTAGAGTTATTTTTGTTTTTTGTTCGACAGAAAGACAAAAAGAGTTCCTCAAATTCATTTCGCGAGATGAAGCCTCTATCAAAGTCTGGACAGTAAAGAGACTGAGAACACGCTACACAGAGAGAAGTGGCAGAAGATATAATACTATTTCTAGTATTAGTCCTATGACCTATCTCTGAAGTCTTATTGGCAGGGATAAGAAACATAATGAAAATAAACGTTAGTTAAATACACTGTAGTCTGGGTGTTCTCTGCTCTACAATATTGTATTGTCTCCGAAGTCCGACCCCGTTTTCTCTCTATTCTTCCTTGCTGCGTCCTCTTTCTGTAGTCTCTACAAGCGCTATAGCTACTCTTTCCCCTTTTTATGCCGGAGTAATGTTTAGGCGCCAGCTTCGTGTCCCTGTATGTCGATCACAGGGCTAACGTGTCCCTAATTGATATTTGTCGTGGCTTGCCGTGGGAATCGTGGAGACTCCCACGATAATTACATCTTCGCACTACGTACTGCCATGACTATGAATGAACTTACTCAATGAACATTTTTTATCGCGACGCGTAAGTCGTAACTTACTCCAGCGGACCGTTCATTCTACTTCAATCCCATGATTGTAGGTGATTTACTCAATTACAAAGTGCAATACAAGTTTGAGGCGTAACTTAGAATCCTTTGAGTCTGTTCGTAATTTTTTTTCATCCTGATTGCTCTAGCTTAGCAGATTGCTTTAGCTCTTTAGCAGGGGTTCTTTGGGGTTGATTTTTGAGTGAAATCTTATCTAAAATGCGAAAGTGTGTCTGCCTGTTATCTCTTCACGCCCAAACCGCTGAACCGATTTTGTTGAAATTTGGTATAGGTAGAGATACTTTGAGTCCCAGGAAAGGACATATGATACCTACTTTTTATCCCGAAAAAATGTGAGGTTCCCGCGCGACAAAGTTTGGCGCAACGCAGTTGCGGGCGTCATCTAATTTTAACAAATAAAATAAATATATTCTTCTTGCACGTTGACGGTTTCGATTTTCGGATCCCTACGGTATATCCTGATTCTAGAATCCAGAAACCATCTAAACTGAGCATATTATCAGCCTTTTTACTCGAAATCGCCACAATCATGGGAAAACGAACGTGTGAATGTTAACAGTCACAATGACAATAACATCCCAAATTATTTTGTGCGCACAAATATTTCAACTATTTAAGGCATTTTAAGGGCCCTTCCACACGACGTTTTTGATTTACGCTCGTTTGTATCTATTTCTGTTGCCGATATAACAACAAATACTAAAAACAAAATAAAATAAATATTTAAGGGGTCTCCCATACAACAAACGTGATTTTTTTGGCCTTTTTTAGTCGTAATCAATAATGGTAGCAGGTAGGCACTAGGCACTTGAAATACTCACAAGTCACAATATTCTTAATTATATTTGTAAGTAAATAAAATAAATGAATAAATAATCTTTATTCCAATTTTTTTTAACATTACACAACCACAAAAGAAAAAATATATATAAAGAGAAAAGACTTTAAACTTTAATAATTAATAATAAAATTAAATTAAAATAAATATTTAACTCTCATACAAAAAACTCAATTAGTACGGTAATGTTATTGTAATCTTACAACAAAGTGTTCTGGAAACATGATAGTTTTAGGAAAGGTCGTGGTAGGCCCCCTGCAAGCTTCATAAACTGTCAACGGCTGCCGTCGACTGCCGCCGACACGTGCCGTCGACTGCCGCCGACACGTGCCGTTCGTCTGTAAGAAGCCTTAAGGTCCAACAAATAAATAAAGAGAAATCCAGTTGAGAAATCTCCTTTCCGTTTTATGGTTTTAGTGTTATCTGGAACTATGGTAGTTATATTTCTTTCTTTCAATAACCCTGCTAGTCTGGCTAAAGGCTGAAAAATAAATAGAATTATTTAATAATCAAAGAAAAATCAAATCGTCGTTATACATCATACTCATCTATGTAATTTCGTGCAATTTGCACAATTTGCCTGAAGTAAAATAACTTCACCAATAACATTTTTGATGGTACAGCATCATCTTTAAGTCTCAATTTGTCCAATGTTCTATTGAAGCACCAATCTTCAAAATGGATTGAGCAGACAAATCTCCTTGTTTTTGTCATGTCAATATTTTGTTTACCAATAATATTCAACCATGATTTTCTTTTTTCTTTATCATTAGGTAATCTAAAAGTATAAATAAACACACACATTCTAAAAGTGATGAAATTATTAGTTAATAAAAACTTGAAATAAAATTTATCGATAAAGCTACATCACTATTGTTCATACAATAGTAGGTACTACCACGTATTTTATACGGAAAACATCAAAAATATAAGGAACCAGGCGGTGAAATTAATAGAACCTTTTGTAATAGATCATTTTTAGAAAACACAGTCATCTGGATTTAAAAATCTGATGTATTTCGAAGTAAAATACTAAACTTACATATGTAAAGACAAATCTGGTTGTTTCTTTCGGATTTTAGTACGACATCTAATAATGCTGCACGCGGTCATATTTCGGCACTCCAAATCTCCCTTCCTAAAACAATTTTTACCGAAAAGAACTAGAATAATGTCGAAATTTTTTAAATGAACCCCGTTTGTTTATGTACGTTGACAGGTCAACTACCACTCAAATTGTAAAACAAAAATGGCGATTTGGTCGCAAAGTGGCATTTTGGCAAATATTTCTTTCAAAACGGTAAACACTCAAACTTACAGTTATCTTTTTCCACTTACGTAAAAACGCATAAGCAAAAGGGAGATAGTTATATGATTATAAATTTATCGACGAATTGACGTAATCAATTCTATACATAGACAATTGCTTCGGATCCATAGGTTTAGAGGTCTTTGTGTTCAACAATATTTTTATCTTCGAATAATTGTTTAATAAAATTATCTTTTTCCAAAGTAAAGTCATTCATTTTGAGCTGAAAAAGAAAATTAGACGTAATTTAATTAATTACATTAGAATTTTATCTTTGAATTATAATTGCAAACATAAATATTAAATTTTTATTCAAAATAAATTTACGGAATATTATTTATATTCCGTAAATTTCTTAATAAAAATATTATTCAAAATAAATTTTATTTCAAACATAAATATTAAAAATATTACTTAGTCAAAATAAATTTATGGAATATAAATACCTTAAAAATTATGGTTGAATTAAATCTTGTTTAAATACTTATATAATTTTCTCTGTATTCAATTTAAAATATTTTTTTTAATTAATTTCTCACCAACACATCACAATGAAAAAAATAAAGTGTGTTCAGACAGAGACAAAAGCTGCAAACCAATTATCCATGGTCGATAACCGCATTTTTTACTCGTATAGCTTGTCAAAAAAGAGTAGACACTGTACACAATTTTGAAATCACATAAAAATAAAACTTATTAAATCGAGATAAAAATGTGCAAGGCAAAATATTTAAAGTGTATAAGCGTTCTCTGTGGAAATACAAAGAGAAAAAACCACCTTTTGAGCGTGATTACGTTTAGAAAATTTTGTACTGCGTCTACTCTTTTTTGACAGACAGTATGTACCGTGATTTTATAAAAAAAAATCGGCCAAGTGCGAGTTGTACTCGCGCACGAAGGGTTCCGTACCAAACCGGCTAAAAATTGAATTTTTTGTATGGGAGCCCCCCTCAATTATTTAATTTATTTAAATTTTATAATTAATTATTAAAGTACAAATACAATTAAGTATTTTGAGAACATTTCAATTGCCTATGTGTTGCCGTTATTGATTAAGAGCAAAAAATAGCAAAAAAAAATCACGTTTGTTGTATGGGAGCCCCCCTTAAATATTTAATTTATTTTATTTTTAGTATTTGTTGTTATAGCGGCAACACATATACACAATCTGTGAAAATTTCAGAAGTCTAGCTATAGCAGTTCTTGAGTTACAGCCTGGTGACAGACAGGCGGATAGACGGACAGACATCGAAGTCTTAGTAATAGGGCCCCGTTTTTACCCTTTGGGTACGGAACCCTAAAAATCAGCAAAATATATGCGACTTACTAGGTTTTTAAAATTGTTTTGAGACATAATTTGTTTTAAATTAGTTAAATTAAAAAAATATTCACTTACTAGGTTTATCGATTTTGATATTTATACGACAAAAATCGAATTACTAGAATATATCAACCGAGTCATGTGTTTTGAAATTGAGCAGTCGTCAGACAGACAGACTTTTGATAAAAATACAAATTAAAGTTAATATAGCCAACAGAGAGGAAGATTATTGATGTTTACAAACACTCTCGAAAACGACTTCCTTTTGCATGTAGTGTCAGTCATGTTCTATGATATTATATCATTGGTCACGTTTATATTTTACTAAATAAATGCTGTTTCAAAACAACATTGTTTAAAACCATTTTTTCTGTAATAAGTTAACTTGTTTAAACTGCTACAAAGCCATGTTAAAATTGATATTAACAACATAATACTAACCATAATATATATGAAAAAATAAAACGCTAGTCGTATCAAATGTAGAGTCAGTCACATATGGAACTGCCCCTATGTCCTATCTCGGGACCCGTAAGAAAGCCTATCATCCTTCACGTAGTCTACTTCTGATCTGACTCAAATAACAGAAAAATTTCTCTAGTAGTTCGTGAGATAAGCCCTTTTAAATAATTTGCCCCGTTTTCTCCACATTTTCTTCTATTTCTTCGCTCCTATGAGTCTTAGCGTGATAAATTATAGCCTATAGCCTTCCTCGATAAATGGGCTATCTAACACTGAAAGAATTTTTCAAATCGGACCAGTAGTTCCTGAGATTAGCGCGTTCAAATAAACCCTTTCAAATAATTTTCCCCCATTTTTTCCACATTTTCCTCTATTTCTTCGCTCCTTTTAGTCTTAGCATGATAAAATATAGCCTATAGCCTTCCTCGATAAATGGACTCTCTAACACTGAAAGAATTTTTCAAATCGGACCAGTAGTTCCTGAGATTAGCACGTTCAAACAAACAAACAAACTCTTCCGCTTTATAATATTAGTATAGATAATATTTACATAATTCATCTGCAAAATGCATGATTGCCCACTAATATGTCTGTAATACTAACAAAACTTGATCAGCCAAATGAAAACATTTATTTGTCGAAGTTTATTACTGAATCAGACATCTCATATTGAAGGAAGTGCGCAGTTCGGATTTATGTAAATGTATTCTGTAGGAAAAATGTTGTTTGTAACTTGTGGGCAAACATTATTATAATAGAAGAGGCATATCGAAACATGAAGAGTCCGCGCCAAAACTGCCCCACATATTGGTTGGGGGCTAAACTGCTCTACTTTTAGTACCTATGTTTGGGACTGCCCCGATGGCTTGACGGGCTTGATTATTCATAAATTACAAAGATAATTTAACTTTTTCATCAAAAAGTGCGCTCAAGAGCTATTTGACATGATTTTAACCCCTGACATCCCCACGGAACACTCATAAAAAGGTAAAATAATCTTGGTGAAGTGTAAGATTTTATCTATTAAATGTAAGTCTAATAAATAATCCGTCATTAGTTATAAAACTTGCTCGTGAGAATAAATTGCTATTTGCTAGTAAAGACTACGGCTCGACGCAATACGTAGAACAGCTAGCCTTCAGGAAACGTAAAAATCAGTAATCAGTATAAACGAGATTCACACAAGAAACAACTAGATTGTATTAAAGTATAGCTAATGACAATAGTATAATACTAGTTAACGCTGGCTACCTGTGATAGCCTTTTTTTCTGAAGGGGGGGAAATATATTGGGCATACTCCGGGGGAGGGTAGCCGGGGTATTGCTTTGATTACACTTACCGAGTAGAGTAGCGAGACAGTGCCCTCGGTCGAGTACATCAATAATAAACATACCGAGCGCTCGGCCGACTGCACTGTCACGCCTACTCGGTAACTCGGTAATCACTGATCAAGGCATATTAATGTCAGACTCCCTCCGGCTCAGTATACCGGAGGCGGCGGAGGCTTACCGACTAAACCCCATGCCCTTTCTTCCTGCCGTGGGACCTGGGCACTATCAAGTTACCTGTGAAGGCCTAATAATACAAAATGGTTGTTTAATAAAACTTGATTTAGAGAAATCATATTATTGTCTAAGTCAGGGGTCACCAATTAGTTTCGCTCGGGGTCCATTTTAAGAAATGAAATGACCTTCACGGTCCACACATTTTATAAAAAAAATATTTATTAAACAAAGGTAATTACGAAATAACAAAATTACTTATTTAATTATTATTAATGAGAAATGTGACAAATTTTGTAGCTTATTATTAAAATTATCTCTCTGATGTTTGGAGTGAAATTGGTGCAAGCTATTGATATTAAATTCTAGAGATCAGTAAGTCGAGACCGAAATATGTATAATATATTTTACGAAGTTCATCTTCGATAATTCTTGGTCCGCACACAATGGGTCGGGGGTCCGGATGCGGACCGCGGTCCGCCATTTGGTGACCCCTGGTCTAAGTTATTTATCAATTCGCGGAGTTATAATAAGCACGTTGTCCTTGAAGTTTGGTTGTTTATTTACATGGAGCAACTTTTTAGTTCTAAAAGAAGAACGAACTAAAAGAAAGAAAGAAGAGGGTTTGTAAGTATAATAAGTAATAACATCCATTAAATAGTGGAGAAATACAGTTATTTTTGAGGTTTCTAATGTGATGTCGTAAGTAATTACATTTTTCATACGTATATTGCAAACGCTTGTGTACCTACTTAGTATTGTACACAATGAAAAGATATACAGAAAACTCCGCGATGGTATAATATTATGTCTATCTCTTACGGATATCCCACAATAACGTTTTTTTTGTCATTTACTTTTTACGACAAAAAATGGCTAATTTTCGAAGCGATTTTAACTAATACAGCATTAATCCTTATTTAATCAATGACATTAAATACGTTGTTGATTTAATATAGATCTATATGACCCTTCACAGCATATGATTTAAATGAATATTTTCGAAGATATTACAGATTTAAAAATTGCGGGACGTAGCCCTTGCGGCGGTACCGACCAATGCGGGCCACGGGCAGTAATGAATATAAATCAAAACTACTGGATCGATTTTAATCATTTTTTCAGTGGCACATAGGCTATATATTTTGTACCCGTGCGAAGCGGGGGCGGGTCGCTAGTTCTATCTAAATTCTACAAGATAGACTTGGAGTCTTGAATCTTCTTAATATATTTGTTCAGTGAGATAATAATTTATGATACGCAGAATGCCAGAAATGATGAAAGTGAACGCTAACATTTAAAGAGACAGTATATAAATTTACACTTCGAAAACAATAGTGTAGCTAATAAGGGTTTAGCAGTTGAAAAATGTGCCCTGTTAGTCAAATTGTATGGTAAATTATAGGTCTACCAGAATCTAATGGCAATTTTTGACAGCAGATTTTCAAAAAATATCCTTGATCATTGGATAAATTTTTATATTTGCATGTTTAACACACAGAATCAGCCGCTATAAGAAAAAAAAGGATAAAAATGTTTTATTCCAATAGGCTACTTGACCTACTTTTTTTCTTCATTCTAAACGCTTCTTAATCATTAATTTTCACCAAAAAAACTAATATTTTAATATTTTAAACAGTAGAAACCAATAAAAATGTTGATTGAAAAATATGCCTTTTAATATGGCAGCAATCAGCATATTTCATTCATACGCTGTAAAAGTATTGCTTGTAATAAAACTAATATTACATTCTTCTATTATTAGTTTACTAGACGTTCCGCGCGGCTTCGCCCGCGTTATTAGATATTTTACAGACAAATCAGTCTACAAAAAATAGCCTATAATCCTTCACGTGGTCTACTTCTTATCTGACCTAAATAACAGAAAAATTGATCTAGTAGTTCGTGAGATAAGCCCTTTCAAATAATTTCCCCCGTTTTTCCACATTTTCTTTTATTTCTTCGCTCCTATTAGTCTTAGCGTGATAAAATATAGCCTATAGACTTCCTCGATAAATGGGCTATCTAACACTGAAAGAATTTTTCAAATCGGACCAGTAGTTCCTGAGATTAGCGCGTTCAAACAAACAAACTAACAAACTCTTCCGCTTTATAATATTAGTATAGATTACTGTTTATGTTTAAGATTGTTTACCTTTCCATTTTTTAAAGAATTTTTATTGTTTAAATATTAGAATATAAATTAATATAATGTCACGGGCGAGGACACTGGCCTCTGCAATACAGTTAACACTAGTGCAGGGGTCAGAGGAAGAGAAGAGAGAGAATGTACAACTTTTTTGCTTAAATAAAGATATTATTTATTTATTATTTATATAGTACTTAATATACCTAATACGTTGGAGTAGGAATTTTTCACATTTCCATCGTAGTAAACAAACTGCATTCCGAGTATTCATGACGGAACCTAATACGTTGGAGTAGGAATTTTTCACATTTCTATCGTAGTAAACAAACTGCATTCCGAGTATTCATGACGGAACCTAATACGTTGGAGTAGGAATTTTTCACATTTCTATCGTAGTAAACAAACTGCATTCCGAGTATTCATGACGGAACCTAATACGTTGGAGTAGGAATTTTTCACATTTCTATCGTAGTAAACAAACTGCATTCCGAGTATTCATGACGGAACCTAATACGTTGGAGTAGGAATTTTTCACATTTCTATCGTAGTAAACAAACTGCATTCCGAGTATTCATGACGGAACCTAATACGTTGGAGTAGGAATTTTTCACATTTCTATCGTAGTAAACAAACTGCATTCCGAGTATTCATGACGGAACCTAATACGTTGGAGTAGGAATTTTTCACATTTCTATCGTAGTAAATAAACTGCATTCCGAGTATTCATGACGGAACCTAATACGTTGGAGTAGGAATTTTTCACATTTCTATCGTAGTAAATAAACTGCATTCCGAGTATTCATGACGGAACCTAATACGTTGGAGTAGGAATTTTTCACATTTCTATCGTAGTAAATAAACTGCATTCCGAGTATTCGTGACGGAACCTAATACGTTGGAGTAGGAATTTTTCACATTTCTATCGTAGTAAATAAACTGCATTCCGAGTATTCATGACGGAACCTAATACGTTGGAGTAGGAATTTTTCACATTTCTATCGTAGTAAATAAACTGCATTCCGAGTATTCATGACGGAACCTAATACGTTGGAGTAGGAATTTTTCACATTTCTATCGTAGTAAACAAACTGCATTCCGAGTATTCATGACGGAACCTAATACGTTGGAGTAGGAATTTTTCACATTTCTATCGTAGTAAATAAACTGCATTCCGAGTATTCATGACGGAACCTAATACGTTGGAGTAGGAATTTTTCACATTTCTATCGTAGTAAACAAATCGCATTCCGAGTATTCATGACGGAAAAAATAAGTTGATAACTCATTGATATGTATGATAAGTGATAATACATGGTAAACGAAAGAATAACAACAACAATGTAATGTAAGCTCGTAAAGTGGCTGTCCTGACCGATTTTCTCAAGAAGTATTATAATAAAAAGTGTATCATTTAACTTCTATGGTGCTAATAAACTACTGTACAAAAAACTAAATTTTTAAATTCAATCGCTAAGTAGGTACCGCATCGCAACGAATCGGTTAATTCATTTCCTAAAATGAACCCTAAACGAATCTAATTGTTGACCCCTGCTCCAGAGTCTTGAGCTATGCAGCTCCATCTCTTAAACAGTTCATTACTAGAATATTCATGTGTGAAGGCTCTATACCTGCCGATGCAAGTGTCCTTTACTGCTCGGGCCGAGTCTAGCGATGAACATACGAACATTCGTGGTCTACAATGTATGAGGAAGGCTCTCAATCTAGAATATCTTCGTCTCTTATGTTAGTACTAATGTTGTTTTATTAATTACTAGCTGTTGCCCGCAACTTCGTCCGCGTGAATAATCGAGATTAAGAAAATTAAATACTCTTAATAAACAACGTATTTATTTGGATGAGGATTAATATTATATTATACACATATTTACATATTTAATACACATCAAAGACCCAGGAACATCGAAGGCTATTAAGTAGCTTCCGACGGCGAGATTCAAACCACAGATGTCCTTAAAAAATATCCTTTCTTAGTAAATGACTTGGCGTGGACAGGGTATAGGGGGCACAGGGCAGGAGACAGGGGATACAGTTGTAATTACTGTACTTGTTTATGTACGCCGTACATGAACGCCGAGACCCCCAAACTTGTATCTATAAGAAGTCAGGAGTTCTCTCAGCATCTTTGGGACCATGGTATAGCTGGTTCAAAATCTTACTTTTTGATAGCATATGCTTAGAATACTTCTAATAAAACCAAAATCACTATATTTTTCCGTATAAATTTTAAAGAATTCCCTACATACCACATGGATCCTATTATCAAATTGCCACCTTGGTAACCGTAGCACCAAATTGGAATCATGTACTTTAACACAACAAAATAATTTTCAAAATCGCTAGTCAAACGCGAGACTCGATCTAAAAGATTATGAAAAGTACTAATATAGGGCCATAATGTGATGATGATGATGATGATGAATATAATTTGCACAATAGCATAATATATGCTTTCCGTTCTTAAAACAATGCTGAAACCCCCAAACTTGTATCTATAAGGAATCAGGAGTTCCGTCAGCACCTTCGCAACCATGGTATACCTACCTTGATGCAAAATCTTACTTTTTGGTAGCATATGCTTAGTATTACTTTACATAAAACCAAAATCACCATATGTTTCCATATAAATTTTGAGGAGTTCCCTCGATTACTCATGGATCCCATCATCAGGTCACCACTTTTGTGAACATGGTACCAAATTCGAGTCAGACCTTATACAACAAAAAAACAATTATGACAATCGGACCACAAACAGCAAAGTTAACATAAAGTCCTCCTTTTTTGGAAGTCGGTTAATTTTTTTATCTAAGATGTTGACCAGGGATGTAAGGTATCACCATGCCAAATTTCATTAAAATCGGTCCAGCGGATTCAGAGATTAGCCTGTACAAACAGACAAACAGACAAACCGACAAACAGACAGAGAAACAAAAATTTCAAAAACAGTTAAGATGTGTTCTATTACTCCTCTAAAATGCCCCTGACTTGTTTTTTTAAGTTTTTATTCAATGTACAAAAATTTTACCTCTACGATTTTATTATATGTAGGTATAGATTTAATTATTAGTCAATGCTAATAATATTTTTTTTTCCAGCTCGGGCCATGTTGTCGGGCGCGTTGCGGCGCGCGGCGTGATGCGGCGCGCGTCAGGGGTCGCGTGGCCGGCGGTGGCGTTCGCGCTGCTGCTGGCCCCCGCGGCGGCGGTCGAGGAGCTCGCGCCCGGAAGTAAGTTCTATCACGATAGTGCCTCCTCTTTCGTAAGTACGAAGAATGAGAGAGATAGTAATATTTTTAAACAATGCAGCAGCAAGTAATGCCGCCATTAAATCAGATCCACAGATATTCCGTGTGTGTAATCTGTAAACGTCAATCTTGTGGCGGTCTCAGTTTGTGCTTTGTCAGAAATCAGCCTTCTCTATCATAAACATTTAGAATGAGAGATATTATGATAATTTAACCCAAATCTGCTAGTTTTAAAGTGTTAGCGGTTACAAATAATAGTACCTGAAACGTCTACACATCTCTACAATTTGCTTTCCACTAACGAACTACATACCTAACTTAAAACATTATAAACCTTTAAGTCTTAAGGGCCATGCTGTAGCCCAGTTTTTAAATCTCTCTCATTTTCAGTCTCTTACAAAAATTACAGTGCTGTTTATTTCATAATACATCCTCGGCCTTTCATAATACGTCTGGCCAACATTTCCATTTTTGTCCTGTAAGGAATGTGTTTATTGATTAGGTTCATTGGTTTTGACGCGCTATTAAGTACCTAAGTGTGAAACCTAGGAATTGTTAAATTATACCTAGCTTGTACTACAAGCTTCAAATTAAAATTCTGTAAGTAGGGAAGATTAATTTGTGAAACGCAGCTGCTAGGCTTTAAAATTGTTTATTTAGATTTCATAGAAGTTTTAATAAGTGACCCTTATGTCATCGGAATAAAGGTCCTATCGGATAGATAATATACTAGAATACTAGATGAAGTCTTATTAGATTGTATATTGGATACAGATGTAGGAGCTGACAACCGGAACTAATGTGTAATCTAGATCTGCGCGTAGGAATAGATCGCCTACGCCTAGTGAGTTCAAACTTCGGTGAAATATCTAGATTTTGAAAAGGAATAAACCTAGTTAAAGTAGTGCATTGGCTGCTAATGTAAATAAACGTCTGCTAACCGACTACGCCGAAGCCAAGAGGTTAATGATTTTGGTAGTCAATGTACATTTGCCCTCGTTAGGGGTCGAAAGATCTAATCTACCCGATTTTAATAAATAAAGCCGCGTTTTCACTAGGTGACTAGGGGACATGTCGCGGAGACAAGTCGTCCGACATTTACGTCGTAGTTTGTCCCTGCAACACGTAGTTTGTCTCTGCAACTTTGTCCCTCGACATATGACTTGTTCACACTAGTCAGTGCTGAACAGTATGTCGCCAGCGACAAGTCCCGGAACCCATAAATGTAGCTGCGACGTCGGGCGACATGTCGCGGGACACGTACATTTCGTGTCGCGCGACTAGGTCGCGAGACAAATGTCCCCTAGTGAAAACGCGGCTTAAGGCAACCTAATAATGCAGTCGCGGGCCATTTTTTTTTCTTAAATTTATTACGGTAACAGTTTATTAAACTTATGGCCTGTTTCACCACTTCCTGATAAGTGCCGGATAGGCTATCCACCACTTAACATGACAGATGAAGTATGGAGAATCTGTCAAAGAAGTTGTGGATAGCCTATCCGGCACTTTATCAGGATGTGGTGAAACAGGGCCTAAAACTCGTTTTAAGATGAATCTGGGTCTGTAGCTCTGAAGGCAGAGACAAGCGCAACGCATATTGAACGGCCTCAATACACATCCTTCCTTTCCATCTCTGCCCACCTTATCCCATTTTAGTATTAGCGCTCCAAGTTCTTAATCACATAACAAGTATTCTAGTTTCCTATAGACAGTAGTTGTCGATTTCTTTGGAATTGTTTTTACTATTAATGTACTATGGCGAAACTACGTTATTGGTCGGGCTCCATCAAATCCAGTTGACAGACTAACAAAATCGACCAAATAACGTAAGTCCACAATCTATCTATGAATAAATTTCTTTGATGATACCCATCGAGTTGGTTTAACAATAACTTTAACTGTTTCCAATCCTCGTGTGAAATTAATTAATTGATGAATTACGTTGTTACGGACGTTATAATATGATTGATTTCATAACTTTACCAGTAGTTACCGCACGCTGAATTACAAACGAGTGCGCAAACAATTTGGGAGGCCAGCTGTAAACGTTACGTAGCGCCGTGTAAAATTTTGAAACGCTATCAAACAATGACAGGCACATGGGAAACCCAGTGTAAAAACCCCGACCGAACATGGAATATCTGAATACGAATTGCCGAATTCGACGTGAGGTGATTCCTATTCATGTTTTTTATCGACGTATTACCTATCATGTCACCGAGCAGGCGTGCACAACTCTAGCGCCGGGATATCATAGTAGTTTTCGGTTGAAAATACATCGTTTACGCCAAACACGGTAGGTATTCGTTGCGATGACTCGGCTCTTTAGCGACTTTTTCCTCGTATTATTCGCGAAGATTTTCGCAGCTACTTAGGAGTTATAAAATTGCGCAATCCGATGACGTCGGCCGCTCGTAAACTAGCACCTGATGGCTCACCTGGGCCGATGATCTGAGGCCAGTCGTGTTGCCCGAGCGATCGAACTCGATATAATCGCCTTTAATCCGGCGGCTAATGACACGTCAGTCGATATGTTTGTTATTCTCGCGTCGCGGAGCTGAGGCCTCATTTAGGGGCGCCCGGCGTTATCTTGCGAGCGCAGCCGAAACTCATTCGACCGTGTAATATGTGCGTCGATATCGAACTACACGATGTCAGCACGCGTCCTTTACGACTTTCATGTTACTCGCGACGCGACATCTTTTAGTCAGTCTCTACGTACTACGTAGTACGTTGCAAGAGATTTGCCGTAGACGTACAGAGATAAAGAGTCGTATTTTAATAATGATAGTCATTGATAAAGGAAGCGATAAATGCGGCATGTTTATCTCGAAACAAAACCAGAAATTACTATGTTTACAAATGAGTCGTATTCAAAAGTCTAGGCAATTCGTGCTGGAAACGGGCAACATGCTAAATCGGATCTGGATTATTTACATTTTACACTGTTTGAACTCTCAGAAATTATTACACTGTAATTCGGTAAGTGATATTATAACTTTGATTGATTATTACCAGATTATTACTTAGCTTTCATTATTGAAGATTTTGATACAAACTCATTTTTGTCCTATGCATTCTCTACCTGTGCTTAAATATCAGATTACTGGAGAATAGCTGTTCCAAATATATTTAATCTTGATCAATATCTCGACACCAACAGGCACAAGTTATTTCAATAAGTCCCAGACAGGAAATCCGTTGGAAAACTTTTATAAATCCTTTCTTCGGGCCCGAGGACTCTTCGCATCCTACTTTTCTATTATTTCCATAATGATCTGGCCGTCCGGACTCTCCAGTCACGAATGTAGACTCGCATCTCGATGCAAACTCTTTGTAATGCACTGTTTAGAATAGATTCCCTTTGTGAAAATATACAATGTTGTCTTTCAGAATGTATAAATATTATTGTGATGTCTATTTTTTAAACATTTTATTTTGTTGTCCGAAGATGGGTTGGGAGCATAAATTACTTTAGGCTGTTATTTCTACTGACGTCTATTTGAAAACTTATATCTCGATTCTGCTGTCTGCAACTTCGTTTGAGATCGGATTCTATCAAAAAGCAAAATAGTATCTTCAGAGTAGTGTGGTATCTTATAGGTACGACCAAAGACAGACTTTTTGTATTTAAGTTTTTTACCCATCAGAAAACATATTTTGTCGGTTATTTGACATATTTTACCATTTTCACCTTTCCACGAGGACACCATACCGAAGCCAAATGTTGGATAACTATAATGAAAACAATGTTTATCGTTATTTATGTAGTTTCCCACGTAGTTGGCCTAATAATTCGCGAGTGTGACGTCACGGTGTATGTTGCAATGTTTACAATGCTAGTAGAGAGAGCACTTCAAACATTAACCAAGATACGTGTAAAATTCAGGTGACTTACGTCATTACGAAACAACTGGAGACTAAGGACCTGGTTTTTGAAGCACATTTCGCTGAATTACGCAGGTATTAATTACCCTACATCCGACAAAGAGTTTTATGGCCTACTTTAGTTTTAGAGTCAGTCACAACTCACACTAAAACGAGACAAAACGCAACGAGTGACTTATAATTATTAATAAGGAATAAGGACCTGTCCATATCTCCACGTCACGACGTCGTCAACGTGTAACGGTGCGGTACAATATTTTTTGAGAGTAACTCGAAAACGAATTTAATGTCATTCTACATCTAATATGGCGGCACAATCCAAGATAGAGCAATAGTTATTTTTAATGCACTTCTGCAATATGGGTATCAAATGAAAGGGCTCATTGAGATTTGAGAGTAGGGGGGGGGGGGGTAGATTTATTTTATTTATTTAGGAAAACAAACAGTACAAAATTAAATATAAAACTTCTAGAAATATAACAGATGTTTTCACTTATAAGATTCTAAGAAAAACAAAAACTTTCGACAAATGACACAAGATAACGTTAACATTTAGAATAATTAATATGCGGAAAAAAATCACAAAGTCTGCATTTTTAATACAATATTAGGGAATTAATACTACGAGATAGTTTGGGCATCGCAAGTGAACCAGTGCTTGGAAAGTTTTTGTTTAATACTATTTGGTTTGTCACTGAATAGGTCAATATCTAATATTTCGCTGAAAGTGTTCAGTTGTTTAGAAGTTCTGATAAAGAAAGAATTACTTTTGTAATTTGTTGAAAAAACAGGAATATGGAGATACTTACACTTTCTATATGTTCTGGAAGGTACATTTATAAGTATTTTGGATAATAGAGAAGAAGAATCTATATTGTTCTGTGCAATTTTTGATAAATATACAACATCTGCTATGTTACGTCTCTGATGAAGAGGTAAAATGTGGTGTCTAACACATCTCATGTTATAACTCACGTCGGTAGTTTTAGTTTTAAATTCTATGAACTTAAGAAATCTTTTTTGAATAGATTCAATTCTATCGGAATATTTGTTATACAACGGGCTCCACACCATGGAATTATATTCCAGGATGCTACGAACTAATGCACAATATAAGATTTTCATTATTTTAATATTTTTAAATTCCGCACAAGATCTGAGCACAAAACCCAACATTTTATTAGCTCTGTTAGTAAAATTGTCTATATGGGCATCGTATAGAATTTTATGGTCGTGTATGACGCCTAGATCACGTATTTTATTTAATCGACTTAGAGGTTGGTCTTTTAAAGTATAGTTTTTTAACAATGCGTTCCTTTTATGAGTAAATGTCACGCTGAAACACTTGGAGACATTCAAATCAAGTTTGTTGTTGAGACAATATTCTTCTAGTGCCTTGAGATCAATTTGCAATTGTAATTGATCAGAAGATCTTATAATACTTTTATAGATTTTCATGTCGTCGGCGTAGAGTAGGAATAAACAGTGTTTGAAGCAGGAAGAAATGTCATTAATAAATATATTAAAAAGTAAAGGCCCGAGGAGTGATCCTTGGGGAACTCCTGAAGGGGTATGATACCATGAAGATTCATAGCCCTGAAGAACTACCAGTTGATACCGATTCTGGATGTAAGATGTAAACCAGCGAAACAGATTTCCGTGGATTCCAGCTGATAAGATCTTAAGCAGTAGTATGTTATGGTCAATACGGTCGAACGCTTTGCTGAAATCTGTGAAAATTGCATGAACTTGTCCCCCAGACTCCATATTGGAAACCAGAAAGTCCGTAAAAGTTAGTAAATTTGAGGCCGTGGAACGTTTACTAATGAAGCCATGTTGTTCAGGTATAAACCAAGATGAAAGGGCACTGTATACTTGAGTGTAGATTTTTTCAAGAATCTTAGCAAAAATACAAAGTTTAGAAATAGGCCTGTAATTAGTAATGTAGATATTTTGTTTTCAACGCTTCATTTTGCGCAGAGTAGGTAACACGTTTTTAATTCCCACTTGCCAGGAAAATTGACGTTTATTTTATCTTCTAGGTATAAATTGAAAAGTAATAGTGACGTGTCGTGTCGGTGTCGTGCCGTGAAGTGTCGTGTCGTGTCGTGTCGTGTCGTGACGTGACGTGACGTGACGTGTCGTGTCGTATCGTGACGTGACGTGAGTCGTGACGTGTCATGTTATGTCAAGTCAAATCCAGCTGGGTTTTAGTAAATGTCCGGTTTAGCCCGGCCGCATATTGTGCGGCCGGAAAATGTGCGGCCGGGCTTAATCCGGTCACTTTTGTTAAATGAAATTTAATTTTTAGGGTTCCGTACCCAAAGGGTAAAAACGGGACCCTATTACTAAGACTTCGTCTGTCTGTCTGTCCGTCTGTCCGTCTGTCCGTCTGTCTGTCACCAGGCTGTAACTCAAGAACCGCTATAGCTAGACTTCTGAAATTTTCACAGATTGTGTATACCTATGTGTTGCCGCTATAACAACAAATACTAAAAATAAAATAAATTAAACATTTAAGGGGGGCTCCCATACAACAAACGTGATTTTTTTTGCTATTTTTTGCTCTTAGTCAATAACGGCAACACATAGGCAATTGAAATGTTCTCAAAATACTTAATTGTATTTGTACTTTAATAATTAATTATAAAATTTAAATAAATTAAATAATTGAGGGGGGCTCCCATACAAAAAATTCAATTTTTAGCCTATTTTTGCTCTGTAGTGGTACGGAACCCTTCGTGCGCGAGTACAACTCGCACTTGGCCGATTTTTTCAAAAAGTTTTTTGCTTATTATTTATTGACATTCAAATACAAGTATTAATAAGTTTTTCCACGAAGAGTTCTACATGATGTGTCAATAGATTCTTCTGAGTGGGAGTGACATAGGGTGGGTATATTTTCGGCGTGTCTCAAGGGGACCGGGATGAAAATAAAATCTTATATATAAAATTCTCGTGACACAATGTTAGTTACCGTACTCCTCCGAAATGCCTTTACTGATTTTTACCAAATTTTATATGCATATTCAGTAGGTCTGAGAATCGGCTACTGGCTACTTTTATATTGATAAGTGCATTTGTTGAATAAATAATAGTAAATTATTACAACTCGGGACTGACGGCGACCATTATTTGTGCGACGGGATAGCGATGGATGTTGCCATACTTATTTATCAATAAAATAATATGGGCGAAATACTTTATAATATGGCAAAACAAAGTTTGCCGGGACAGGTAGTATAATATGTAATATACATAACATTATTATGTAATATGTGTCATAATTTTAATATTATGTTTTAGAATTTATAATAATCAGGGCGAGCGAAGCGAGCCCTAGTATATCCCACAACCTTTACATTTTGTGGTACACTTTACGGAAAAACTATCACGCCTATTAATTTGTGCTTTAACATACTAATTTTTATTTATATGTAGATGTGTTATCATTAGTCAGCCAAGGTGTGACGACGCGAGCCCTCACAATGCTCGGCTTTTAGCTAGTTATATTAGACTAGACGTTCCGCGCGGCTTCGCCTGCGTAAATAAGATATTTCACAGACAAATTAGTCCACAAAAAATAGCCTATGATCCTTCACGTGGTCTACTTCTTATCTGTGCCAAATAACAGAAAAATTGCTCCAGTAGTTCGTCGGATAAGCCCTTTCAAATAATTCCCCCGTTTTTTCCACATTTTCCTCTATTTCTTTGCTTCTTTTAGTCGTAGCGTGATAAAATATAGCCTTCCTCGATAAATGGGCTATTTAACACCGAAAGAATTTTTCAAATCGGACCAGTAGTTCTTGAGATTAGCGCGTTCAAACAAACAAACAAACAAACAATCAAAGAAACAAACAAACTAACTCTTCCGCTTTATAATATTAGTATAGATGTAACCCGTAGCTTCTTTTGCAGAGTTAGTTTATCATGCAGAAATTAGGATCTTATATCCCAGGACTCAAAATTTGATATAATTCGGTTCACCAAAGCGTAGTAACAGACACACATATACACATTTATATGTTTATAGATTTATGTTTCCAAACTCGAAGTGAGTCAGCAATCGGCATTTTACTAGAACTTCTACTTCTATGATCTATCGTTCGCTGAGTTTTGATATTCATTACTTTATCGACATATATTTAAGAAAATCAATCACAAGGAAGTGTATTAACATAATCGTGTTGATAAAATGCGAACTATTATGGCTTAGCATTAAATATTTATATTCAATTTAATTCAAGAGATGACAAGGTTTGTTTATAAACGGAATCAACGAGGCCGCTTGCTCGCCTGAAAGCACAACACGGAAAGTGTTTGATACGTTATTAATAAAGCTTGTTATTTATTCTTCGCTATTTAAATTCACGGTCGTCTCTATTTACAAGATTGGGACAAACGTATGTTAATAAAATCGGCCAAGTGCGTGTGAATTCTAGCTAGAGGCTATTCTGTACGGCTAATGGAAACTTTGTTTAAGAGGGAACGCAGGTGCAGTAAAATTTAAACGAAGAAACTTTTTGACGACCTCTGTGGCTCAGTTGGTGGGCTGTTGGTAGCTCAAGCCGGGGGTCGCGGGTTCGAATCCCGCCGACGGGACAAAAAGTTTTCAAAGTTCCTGGGTCATGGATGTGTATTAAAATATGTGTATGATATAATAAAAATCTTAAATATATGTATAGTATAAAAGTATTAAATATATTTCCGTTGTCTGGTACCCGTAACACAAGTCCTTCAGGTACTTACCACGGGGCCAGACTGACGTGGTGTGAAGCGTCCATAGATATTATTATTATTATTATAAAACTATTGCCATCACGCTTCACCCTACGCACGTGTATTGTGATAGATACAGATACAGTAAATCGAGGTAACGTAGTCCTCTGATTCCTCCTTCAAAATAGAGCTCATCTAATATTTTTTTTTTTAATATCTTCAGGAAGAGTGAGTCTATGCCTCTATGTTTATCTTAAAGATCTTTCAAATTTGTTTTATGGTCGGTGGATTGGCGGGGTACGGGGCATTAATGTTTTGCGATTTTTCAAGAGTCATATTTTTTATTTATAAGTAAACTAGACGTTGCGCGCGGCTTCGCCCGCGTAAATTAGATATTTCACAGACAAATCAGTCTACAAAAAATAGCCTATGATCCTTTACGTGGTCTACTTCTTGTCTGACCCAAATAACAGAAAAATCGCTCTAGTAGTTCATGAGATAAGCCCTTTCAAATAATTTCCCCCGTTTTTTCCACATTTTCTTCTATTTCTTCGCCCTTATTAGTCTTAGCGCGATAAAATATAGCCTATAGCCTTCCTCGATAAATGGGCTATTTAACACTGAAAGAATTTTTCAAATCGGACCAGTAGTTCCTGAGATTAGCGCGTTCAAATAAGCCCTTTCAAATAATTTCCCCCCGTTTTTTCCACATTTTCCTCTATTTCTTCGCTCCTATTAGTCTTAGCGTGATAAAATATAGCCTATAGCCTTCCTCGATAAATGGACTATCTAACACTGAAAGAATTTTTCAAATCGGACCAGTAGTTCCTGAGATTATCGCGTTTAAACAAACAAACTAATAAACTCTTCCGCTTTATAATATTAGTATAGATTTCGAAAAAATCTAACGTAGAGCTTTAACAGCTTTAACAGATCCCAATATTGTATAAAAAAATCATTTGTCTAGACGCATTGTCCAGGGAGTAAATTGGGGAATACGTTTGTATGGAAAAACAGTGTTAGCGTTCCCTCTTAATATTTTGGCCCCACTTGGCAGAAGGATATTGATCCTTCTGCCAGTTGGGCCAAAATATTAAGATACACAGTGCAGTTTCATTCATCTGGTTTTACTCCGTAGGATACGAATTTTCAAAAATTGTAAGAAAAGGGTACCTAAAGTACTAAAACAGCAGAATATTGTCGTGTGGATAAGACTTGTCTCTAGGATTCTCTACCATAATTTGTTCTCGAAGTTATCTAAACTAGTTAGCTTTTTTTAATACCGTACTTACAAAATTATTACAAACTAGCTGTCCCGGCATGCGTTGTTTTGCCTGTTTTCCTGCTTTTTCTCTTGAAGTTTTTTCTGTTTTTTTTTTTCATAAACCTCACGGAGCCCGAGACCTTTCCAACGAATGCAAAACCGTGTAAATCGGTTCGTGCGTTCTGGAGTTATAGCGTCAGGAAGGAAAACCCGACTTATTTTTATATATTAGATTAGTAATTACAATCAATAGTTAAGTAATAAACATAAAAATTATCTCTACTACTCACACATGACTTACAGAAAATAAAGCTGCACTTGGGATAGGGATAATGTTATTAAACTCGAGTATCGAACACGTTATTGGTACTAACACAAGTATAATTAATTAAAATGTATGAATAATGTGAGATTGTAACTGGCTCCGACCCCACTGTGTACCATCTGTCGGGGTCAATGCCCGGAAGCGAGACTACCCCTACCCAACCCCTGTAGGTACTCAACCGACAATATCGAGGACTCATGTACAAGTTATTTTTTAATGATTTTTGAAGTTACTTCATTGTGGGTTTGCGACATTGCGACAAATAGAGCAATAAGGAGTTCTATATGCAAGTAGTTTTGTATTGTTACTGTAAAGTGTAAACGTATTTGAACTTTGATCTAGAGTAGCTTTCTTCTAAACATTATCTTTAGAATCTGTTTTTAGGGTTCCGTACCTCAAAAGGAAAAAACGGAACCCTTATAGGAATACTTTGTTGTCCGTCTGTCCGTCCGTCCGTCTGTCAAGACCCTTTTTCTCAGGAACGCGTGGAGGTATGAAGCTGAAATTTATATCAATTACTCAGGTCTACTGTCCCTTGAAGCTGTGAAAAAATCAAACTTCTAAGCCAACGCAATCAAAAGATACAGCCGTTTATGCCGCAAATTTTCGACACTTGCAAGGGAATCAAAACCTACAGGGTGCTTCCCGTGAACTCAGAATCTTGAAATTTGGTACGAAGCAACGTCTTATAGCATAGATAAAGGAAAAATTACGAAAACCATAAATTTTTAGTTACATCACATAATATATTTTTTTTTAATAATTTTAAACTTACGACCCATTTCCTCATAAACGCGTAGAGGTATTAAATTGAAATTCATACCAAATACTCAGGTCTATAATACCTTTAAGCTGTAACAAAATCAAACTTTGTAAACCTTGCAGGTTTGTACGGAACCCTCGGTGCGCGAGTCCGACTCGCACTTGGCCGGTTTTTTTTTTTCTAATATAGGTAAATCTGATTAAATGATAAATCAACACACAGGCTTGAAAATTCGCACACGTGTTCCCATCCATGTTTGAAAGGCCTTTTGGAAATTCTCTAAGTTGGTTAAATGGGTCATCAAAGTGTGTATGCTAAGAATACTTTTTTGACGCTAGATGCTTCAAGAAAAGGCTAGATAGATTTAGTAGACAAACAACTTTTTCCGTTATGCAAACATTGATCGCCCTTCAGGAGAACTTCATGAGTATTTGCGAAGCTTATCAGGCTGAAGTTACAATCAGCTGGCAAGTTCAATAATACCATTAGGTTTATTGGTAGTGGGCTGAGTGAGGAGCGCAACAGGAGGCAGCGCCACGGCGTCGCCTCCTTGCGATAACTATTCACTTATATCTCGTGGTTTTTTTCCATACGATATCATATACCTTAGGAGAATTATCCATGTTTTAATAAGTGGGCTAAAATTTTCATCCTAAAGTCTTAGGACTTATATTAGGAACACTCGGATGATAATTTCGTCATTGCATATAAAATTATGCCAAAAATGTTTGAATTCAATGATACACCTTTTTGGCACAATTCAACATGCATTCTGTAGTTATGAAAGGTACTAAATTATCATCCAGTATTCGGTATTCCTAAGTTTTGATTCCTAATCAAACACTAGCATTCCTTAATTTCAAAACTAGCAGTTTACGTGCAACCTTAGAGCATGAGGTAACCTTGGAAAGTTTTGTTTCTGTATCGTCGGAAGTCGGAACTAGTGATTTCGTCAATGTTTTATTCATGCTCATTTAATATAATCTGTATGGACACTCTGACTCAAAATACTAGCTATAGGTCTACCAGAATCTGATGGCAATTTTTGACAGTAGATTTTCATAAAATATCCTTGATCATTGGATAAATTTTTATATTTGCATGTTTAACACACAGAATCAGCCGCTATAAGAAATAAAAAAGGATCAAAATGTTTAATTCCAATTACCCCGGTATTGCTAGAGTCAATTTATTTTCTCACTTTTTGCCATCAGATTCTGGTAGACCTATAATTAGCTTTGCCTATTTTAAATGCCTTTGCCTAAAACGCGCGAGATTCCAATCTTTTTCCCATGAAAATGAGCCTTTTAGTTCTAGCCTAGAGATTCACTCGAAAATGCCTGAGCCTCGTAAGAGGTCCCTAAGCGTGAAGTAACAGACGGACAGACATACACACGCTTTCTTTTTTGATTACTTTCATTATAACTGCGGTATATCGTTTAGGTATGTTTTAATTTATTGACAATGTTGCAGCGGTTGCGTGTTGCCCAATTCTGAGATAACGCGTCACAAACAACTGATAGCGCCGGCAGCGGCGCCGACCGCGACGACGAATTGCTCGTTTGTTTGACATGTTTTGGTTTGACATAATATCAATTCCAAATTCCCAAACGCACTCCAAATGTATTGAGGTAGGTAATTTATGCCGGAGTCTGTTCGATATTTAGCTCGGCCGCAGATTATAAGAATTTTTGATCAGAAAAATTCGGACGCCCAAGGGACGCCCCGCCGGAACGCACTCTACTCATAATAATTATATTTCTTCGCTTCATTCTTCGATATATAATAAACCAGGTAGTCCTTTGCTTATCTGCTAGGCAATCGCGTTTTTTTTTAAAGACGTATGTGGGTACTTGAAAAAATAATAATACTGTCGGTCACTCGCTCACTAGCGCGCCTCATTCTTTGTTAACGCGAGGCAACGCGAGCACGTATACTTAGTAACCATGCCAAAGCGCAGCTGGTTATTATTATTAAGATGATTGAGTCAGTGTTGTAACTAAAGTCAGTGTTATTTTATCGTGTAACAAGAAAATACATGTAAGTACTATTAAATACTTAAATAAACGGCAGGCACTACCGAGGCCAAGACGAGCCAATTATATTCAATACTAACCGGCATGTACTGCGACTGTGAATCAATAAGTACAGTGTGTTTGGACCGCGAGTCCTTTTACACAATCTATATTCTATATGCATCGGAATTGATTGCGGATCTCTGACGATGTTTTACCTATTCTATAAATAGAACTATATGTTTTCCCGATTGGGAGAAACAACTGCAAGTTAATTACTGCAAGTGTTTAATTATATTAAGTTATTTATAAACCGCCATAATGTGTGGATTGACTGCGGGTCTCTAAACACAATTTATATGCATCGGAATTGACTGCGAGTCTCTGACGATGTTTTATCTGTTCTATAAATAAAACTATACGTTGGCCGGTTTGGGGGTTAACAGCGAGTTATTTTATAAACCGCCATTATGTGTGGATTGACCGCGAGTCTCTAAACACAATCCTTATGCATCGGAATTGACTGCGGGTCTCTGACGATGTTTTATCTAAAAATAGAAGTATAATATGTTAGCTGGTTTGAGGGGATTAACTGCGAGTTAATTACTATTTAAATTTAAAATATATTGATATTTTTTAAATCGACATAATGTATGGATTGACTACGAGTCTCCGACAATGTTTAAAAATAAAAATTAGCAACTACCGCGCGTTTTCCCGCGCCTTTGTTCTATAAATAGAACTACGTAATTATTATTATAATATTAATATCTTTTCCGTTTTATAGAGAACAGCTATTTCGAGCTAATAACTAGATTGACTGCGAGTCTCATCAGTTAAAAACCAATGCGCGTCCCGCGCGATCTTTTTGTTCTAAATATAGAACTACGATTATAATTTATTATGTCTGCCGGTATATAATTATTATTATTAAATAAATTTTGCACCAACGTTGGGATCCGGGGTACACCGCGAGTGTATAACAAAACTTACTTATTATCTACGTAACGTGATAACTACTACCCTCAATAATTTTTGTAACATATTTTATCGACAAATAAGTCGATTATAACGAGCAATTAAGCTACCCCAATATTTATTTTTTTAGGTCACTAAGACCAGACAATCGGGGAAATATCACTAGAAGTGACCGATATACGGTTCGATCAGGTTACGAATGAACCCGAAGCTTTCCCACTCCTAAACCAGGTGCCAACGGTCGATTCTGAGTACCGGCACCGATAGAACCGGACCAGATCCGGATAGATCCAGGGCTCCTGCCTCCTACTGACGTTAGGTGAGCCCTCGTTGGATTCGCCAGATTATGGTTTTAAATAATCCCAAAAACGATTAAGATAAGCTACTGCTTATAAAACATTACTGATAATAAGTGTTGCAGATCGATTCCATTTCGATCAATTATTATTATCATTATAAATTTCACCTGACAAAGTCTCGATATTATCAGACTTATCAACAGTATCTGACTTATCTCGATATTAAATATTATCAGACAAGACAACTTCGTAACGGAAATCTATAACACTCAGACTCGATAAGTCTTGTCTCAATATCAGACCGAGATTATTATTGTTTCGCTGAAGAATTCCAGTGTTTGTTCGGAGAGACAAATTAGTACATACCATTAATCGGGTACCTTTCGGGCTCTGGCAAACCCTCCCAGCTACCCGTCAAAAGGTAACCGTCGGTTGGCGCCGCTAATACTGTACCGCTACAATCACTCCTCCTCGAGTTCGAAGAGCGTTGAGGGCTGAGGCGACTAAACGCTCAAAACCGCAGCAGTGGTGCTGACAGTTATTTTTATATATATTTTATAGATGTTACTATTATAATTATTGTGAGCTTAATACAGCTATCCCCAACCCGCGCCCCGCGGGCCGCATGCGGGCCACCGGGACTTTATTTGTAGCCCGCGTGATGTTAAACCATTTTTAAAAATTCACGCCCACGGGCGTCGGGCAAAAGATTATACAGCCAACGTGAAAGTCTTTTTCACTTGCAAATCGTTAATTTTGAATAACGTTATTTTTTAAACCTAAAAATGTTTGTTGCGGCCCGCGACACCAAGACCAAAAAAAATTTATTAGGGAACTTCGTCTCTAAAACAACAACAGATTGGGGACCACTGGCTTAATATATTATACATCATGACATCAATAAATTATTAGAATTTAAAACTATATCTTCGTGTACCCCCACCGAAGGTTACCTTATTACAAAGATTTTCTTTTCCCCAAACAAAGCGGCGGAAAATATTGTATTATATTTTAAATACAATTTTTGAATTATTTTAAATTTGAAACCACTAAGTAAGTTTATTTCGAAATTACATGTTAATTTGGAAAATGACCGTACGACTTCCAAGCTAATACCCAAAAGTGGATATCTAGCAAAAATAGAGTTAAGAGCCTACTTCTTGGTTCCTATTATCTCACTAGTCGATCGAAAGATTTTAATTTACGGATTAAGAGTCTTGACGTACAGACTATCAGATGCGCTAACATATTTTTTCACAAAAAATATAAAGAAGGAAACTAGACCAGGCGTAGGCTTTATCACTACTAGATTTACCACGCTTCAACAATATCAGTGTTCTAAGCGACAATTCTTCAGCCTCAGGCGCCCCATTTTTGGTTTCCTTTTATTGTTAATAAATTTAGTGCCATGGGTATATTAAATCCACAACAAATATGTAAATATTTAAGTCTTAACGTTTATAATATATATTATTTTAACATAACTAGCTGTACCGGCAAACGTTGTATTTGCCATATAAAGTATTTCGCCCATATTATTATTTTATTGAAGTGACTAAATAAGTATGTCACCATGGCAAAGTCAATGATTGCTATCCCGTCGCACAAACAATGGTCGCCGTCAGTCTTGATTTGTAACAATTTAAATTTAAAAGAGTAGATGTTGTTCGATTCTCAACCCTAGCCGATATGCTCGCTAAGATTCACGAAAATCGGTCGAGACTCGAGCCGTTTCAGAGGAGTTCAACCACGCACACCGTGACAAACAAGCTCACGCAATTCGTCTTCGAAATTGAAAAAATTCGAAAGCTAGCTCAACTGATAGGTGTTTTGACACCTTCATATCCTGATTCCTGACTCCCGCCGCGGAATGCGACTGGTTTTCAGCGATTAAAATATTTAATACTAAATAAAATATGCAATGATCAATACGATAACAGAATCACACTTATTCTTGAATAATAATTGTTAAAATATTCAGCCTGGTGGACCGGGAACACAATATTCTCGACTTTCAATCATATTAATATGCAATAATCACATTATCGACGACCACAGAGCCGGAATTAGTTAAAGCAGTAGACTCCTTAAAATTTATTCTAAAATACTTTACTTCGACTTAGATTTTAGATAAATACTCTCTTCAATCTTATTAGTTAATAGACTTATTACAGAGATCTTCGTTCGCTCCATCGGAACCTTAGCCAAACAATTTGACATGGCTGTAATACGATATCTTCTACAGCCATCACTGTGCACTGTCATTGTTTATGAACAATGTTGACATTATTGGTTGGTGACATTGGCTCAGATGAATGTGTGAAGCGTCTTTCGAAAGAAGCTCTCCGGACTCCGGTAAAAAATCTTAGCCCATACCTGAGTAGTATAGTACCCGGGATCAACTTATAAGTATTTGTTTTTTCTTGCACTCTGTACCTACTGAATACTGATCATTGATTTAAAATTTTCTGCCTAGTAAAACTCGGCAAAATAAAAAATACGGTTTTAAATAGCGGTATCGAAATTTATATTACAAAGACATCAACTCCCGGGCGTGATCGGATCGGTGATGTTATTAAATTATGTAATTCTTTTTTATTAAAAAAGAAGAAGTTATATTTAAGTTATTACGCCGTGCGATGGTTATGCAAGATTATATTAAATAGGATAATGCTAAGGTACGGGTTCCTTATTGCTAACGTTTAACGCCCTGCACAGAACAGCCACCTCCCAGTCGGTTAGCCGCTGGATAAAGCAGGTGCTGTGCGAGAGCAGCGCGGCGTCGACACGGGGACCGAAACTGGACACGATTTGTATGACGATTAGTAAGACGACAGTCGACAGGCAGGACTGGCAACTCCAATACTTTCGCTATTTTCCTTAACCATAATTTTATCGACGAACAAAGTTTCGCTGAATCAGTTATATAATTACCATGATCTCAGTATGTTATCATTTGAATCACAAACCATAGAGGTCTCTTAAGTTTTGTTTCTACTGACTATTATTATTATTTATGGGCATTATATTAAATTCTTTCTCGAATTAAATGATTACTATTCATTATGTACACCTATATTATATTTTGTAAAAAAAAAAAAAAAAACTTTCTTTCGTTACTCTGAAAATCTACCTGGTTAATTATATATCGACGAATGAAGCGAAGAAATATAATAAATGATCAAACGAACTTACCAAGTGAAGTTCGATCATTATTATATGAGTCGCTTCATTCAAAGATATAATCTCCCTCCCACCCAGTCTGCACGAAACTATGTTTGCTGCAGTACCCAAAGAAAGAAAGAAAGATTTTTTGCATTACCTCTCTCTAAACATAATGAGGCGCGCTAGTGAGCGAGTGACCGACAGTATTATTATTTTTTCAAGTACCCACATACGTCTTTAAAAAAAAACGCGATTGCCTAGCAGATAATCAAAGGACTACCTGGTTAATTATATATCTTTGAATGAAGCGACTCATATAATAATGATCGAACTTCACTTGGTAAGTTCGTTTGATCATTTATATTATGTTATGTTGTGGACCCCGCATACTATCAGAATTCTAACGTGTCTGACGTCCGCCGTCGATCGGATGGCAGAAATGTAGATGATCAGATAGATATCTATACATTTTCTACTAAACACCCCACTCCTATCAGCTGATAGGCGTGCGGTGTGGTACCCGGCGCGCGGCGGGCGTCTGAATTTTTCTGATCAGAAATTCTAATGTTGCGGCCGGGCAAACGGGCCTTTTCAAAAAAGGAACAAGTTATCAATGTATTATATTTTGATGAAATACACTTTCCTTTTTTGCGCGCTGCGCTGTCGACCAATGATAATAGCCTGAACACTAGATAATATAATATATATTATATGCTAGGTACCCACTATCCAGTACCCACTATATTATGAATAATGCTATTTGTATGTGTAGTATTTTAATCTGAGGACATGTACGTATAATAATATTGTGTCTTAAATAATTCCGATAAATAAATGACAAAAGTTACCTTCTTCTTGCTTTTCGACAAAAACTTGGCGACTCTACGTCAAAACTTTATATAAGTAAGGATTAACTAATTTACTTTTAGGTTGTTTAATTAGAACGTTCAATAAAAAGTAAAGTTGACATTGTTATGATGATATAGACCAGTCTCCGAACACAGATATTCGGTTATTTGTTACTCACTCGCGCAACATTTAGCTCTCTCGTTCCCACAGGTATGGCGATATTTTATGTAAATAAGAGAGACGAGTAAGTAAACATAGGTCAATGGTCGATCTATGTGTTCCGTGACCACGGTACTTACAGGCAATAACAAAACCCTCTTATTAGTCATAGGGATTAGTAATTAATAATTATGTTTATACGTAGTTTGATAATGATTATCCAATCACAAATGAATCAATTAACTCATTGATGGGTCATATGAAGTCTTTAATTATTTACTACACTGTTAACTATAGGTCAATAGGGTCTAACTATATAGATTATAGTGGATAGACCTTATGCACTATCTAGATATGATGTCAGAGATGATTATAGACCGACAAGGTTCTTTTGAAACTAATTGCTGCGTAAAGTGTCATTTAGCTACGTCCACACTGTGCCTTTTTTTGTTCGTCAAATGCATGCGTCATAGCGCAGTCAACAGCGCACGTGAGGCATGCCCGCGGCGCATGCGCTCTGACCGTATCCAAAACTTTGATTGTTGCCTTGTTGGCGTTGCGTTCGTTGAAGCATTCAATTATTGAAAGCGCCAAACAAGAGTTGAATACAAAGAAGATGACGAAAATTCAAGACGAACGCGCATAGTGTGGATATAGCTTTTGATAGACTGATATATTATACAAAGACACGTCCTCATGGCAGTGTCACCCAAGCGCCACAAAATTCTTGTAATAATGCTAGAGCCTAGAGGTTCATATAAAATGCAATTATTTTTTTGCGATATTGCCTGTACTTACGTCATAAGAATAATTCACACTTCACAGAAAGTACCAGTTTTTGGAATTTCAAACTCTTGGGAATAACTGTGACTTCGACACATAAAATAATTTTTTTAAAGCAAGACACCCCTCCCAATTTTTTTCTGCTTTCAGTTTTTTAATAGACAGGGTGTAACAAAACTAAGTGATAAAACTTAAGGGTTGGGGTGTGTATGTGTTTCTTGTAATTGTATAGTTTATTGTAAAAGTAGCAGCGCTGAAAGAGTAACTTTTTTAAAACTTTTGTATAGGCAAATTGCCTTCATATCGAACCCTATTTTATAAGGGACACATCACACACACACATTACTCAATCTAAAGTATTATCATTTAGTTTTGTTACAACCTGTATAGGTAGATTCATGATACATCCTAAATCTAAATCAGTGATTAGCCTATTTCAACAGGAAAGAGAACTAATAAAGCCTGCTCAAAATCTCATAAAATTTTGCCAATTGACTACTTAAGTAGGTGAAACTGATTAGCAAATGACTCTGTTCGCCATCATTAAAATTTATACACCTGTACGTTTCCTAGGTGCTTAGTCAAGTTGCTTTTGATAGTTTTGAAAGCAAAGATAGGTATGTAGAGGTATAATATACATATAAAAAAAAACTAGTTTATGCCTGCACCTCCGTTGCGCAAAAAGTGGTTCGCGAGAACCGTACATTTTTTTGGGATAAAAAGTATCTTATATCCTTACCGATAAAAAGTGTCCTAAATCCTTACCCGGGACCCGAAAGTATATCAGCAAACCCAAAAAAAATCGGTTTAGCGGTTCTGGCGTGAAAAGGTAACAGACAGACAGACACATTTTCGCATTTTATATGTATTTCTCACTTGCACAATAAGTTTAGACATATTACTGACACAATTTCTAACATCAACGAATTTACTAAGAAATGGCGATCCAGGCAAAGTAGCCCAATACAAGGAGGATTATCAATTATCATTCTTAACGGTAGCCTGATTCTACCAAATGCCAATGAATATATCTCGCTAATTACTACGGGAAAGTATAGCAGTGAGGTGGGTGTCCTATTCCGCTCCAGCAAGCCGGCTCGCCGGCGCCAGAACCCAGCCTTGGTCAGCGGTTGCACTTGTATTACATAAACAATAGCTTTTGCAGCGCTAACACTTTTTTACACGAGTGTACTTTTTACCTTTCTTTGGTTATCCTACTAATATTATAAAGGCGAAAGTTTGTATGTATGGATGTATGGATGTATGGATGTTTGTTACTCTTTCACGCAAAAACTACTGTATGGAATTTAATGAAACTTTACAATAATGTAGCTTATACATCAGAATAACAATAATATTGAATGTAGCTTATACATCAGAAAAACAGAATAATAACATGAGTAATCGAGAGAACTCCTCAAAATTTATATGGAAATATGTGGTGACTTTGGTTTTGTAAGAAGTATTCGAAGCAAATGCTACCAAGTAAGATTTTGCACCGAGGTAATTTTTTATTTTAATATTTAATTTTTTTAAATGTGTGGACCGCGAAGGTCGTTTTTTTTTTCTTAATATGGACCCCGAGGGAAACTAATTGGTGACCCCTGCGGTATACCATGGTTCGGAAGGTGCTGAGAGAACTCCTGACTTTTTATAGATACAAGTTTGGGAGTTTCAGCGTTGTTTTGAGAACGGAAAGCATATGCTACTATGCAAATTACATTCATCATCATTATCATCATCATCACTACCATAAATCATCATACCATGCAACGTCCTATTATGACTCTATTGTTGGTACTTTTCATTAGTGATGAGCAAAACAAGACTCAGACAGTCTTATTTTGGTATTTCTAGTACCTACAATATTGGTCTTGGACTTGGTCAAATCTGCCTGATCTCGGTCTTGGATTTGGTTTTTTTAGTTTTAGGATAGTCTTGGTCTCGGCATTGCTTTTTTGCAAGACCAAGACTGAGGCTGCAAGACCGATTTTGCTCATCACTACTTTTCATAGTCTTTTATTTTTCACTTAAACCGCGGTTAACACCGCGGGGGACAGCTAGTAAATTATAATGTATCAATCTTTGGCTTCCGTCACATTTATGTCCCGTCCCGTAAAAATTTATGATTTTCAATTTCCATAAAAAAAAAAATGTAATCGCGCATTGCAGAGTGGTGTGGTCTCAGCCTGATATTAAGAGGTCACTAAAAATAGGCAAGACTTAGGGCCCTTTTGTCATAATCTTCTTTAAATTAAACTTAAGTAATCATTAAATTAGTGCAGTCGTTAGGATATTATAGCCCCTGCACCGTTCTTATGTAGAGTTGTTTTACAGCATGTAACATAATATTCATTTTCGCGTTCTTTTGGTCCTAAGTTAGAACTTGGGCACTAAAGCAGTTCTATTTTCATAAAAAATCTTATCTCATTGACATGTGAATAGTATTTGAATAAGAAATTACGTGCTTCGTTAATTGAGATAAACGACTTTGTTTACAATATTGTTTCTATTGAATTGGAGTGTTGTTTTGCTCTCGCCTCTCGCTTCAGCGCACAATTTTACCACAGCGCTCGTTATTAGTTGGATTTTCATTAAAACGAATGTGCTGAATATCGTCGCTTAGGTAACAATACCGCGTAAGTCAAGTTTGAAAAGTTTTCAGGAGAGACAAAAAAACTTTGTATTTCATAAGAAATCAATTTAAATGTAATATTTTAAATGAAAAATAAATCATTTTTAATGAATTAATGTCAATTGATTTCTTATGAAATACTCCCCTGAAAACTTTTCAAAGACTTACGTCATACGTGGTATTGTTAGAGCCTGACCAGATGAGGCGTTTTACGCGTGAGTGAGCGACTCGCGCGTTTTACGCGCATACCCGAGATACTAGAGCTACATATATCGCGTCCAGATGCCTACGCGCGTTTTCTAACTCGCGCGTAAAACGCTTGCAATGAGCGGGACTCTAGACTCGCCCGTAAAAAATATTTTGTAGTGTTTAAATATTTTGTAGTTAATTTTTGTGCAGGAACCTAGGTAATTACTATTTTAAGCTGAAAAATAACTCAAACATGTTAAATATTTTCGTATGAGAAAATGATTTTGGAATTTCGTTGTATGAGAATGTGCCATCGGCACCCGGCCTCTTAAGAAGTGTGGCCACCGAGTGGCCACTGCCATGCAAGAGAAAATTACAGAAGTAGTCATGATTTCAAAACATCAAATCTGAGTAACACGTATAAACTAATAGGGAACACAAAGGTTGGAGAAGGAAGCGCTACTATCATGTTATAGGTACAGTAAATAATCCGACATGTTGCACACGTCTTATGATCTAATCAGAATATTTGACAGAAACGTTGTCAAATGTCGAACAAAACTTTTCGTTTACTGTCTTTGCTGGTGCTGCTCCTAGCGTGAAAACATTGCAGTAATATGTCATATTAAATAAATAAAAACACGATTTACAATGTGTAACAAATGTATGGATAGAATATGTAATGCTACTTAACAAAAGTGTGGATGAAAAAGTGAAAAGTACCTGTAGTGTAAAATTGATTGATGTCTGTTACAAAAAGTAATTCATTTAATTGAGTGTAGGCTGTAAACAAAAATGCACTCTGTATTTAACTCCTTGTTAGAGCGTTGTTGTGTTGTTTTTGTGGAATTTTGATACTACATAATATTATGTATTATAAATTTATATTAACTACTTTACACGATTGCAACGATTAATTATACGTACTAGAGATCGCCCAATGGTCGAAATTAGACCTCAAATAAAACATTAAATTATAAGTTTCAAATTTCAACGCTTTTCTATTGATATATAATTATTCTATATTCAAAATATTGACTTTATTACATAGCTTTATTATTATTTTTTAGACATAATTCCTGCAACAGTCTCAGATTAATAAAGTCAAATGACAGACTGGCCGTGTAATAATTGTCTAACAGTATCATTGAGTTATTATGTACTACGTACATAATAACTCAGTGAACAGTATTTAAGATTCAATAAAAAAAATCGGCCAAGTACGAGTTGTACTCGCGCACGAAGGGTTCCGTACCACTACAGAGCAAAAATAGGCTAAATATTGAATTTTTTGTATGGGAGCCCCCCTCAATTATTTAATTTATTTAAATTTTATAATTAATTATTAATGTACAAATACAATTAAGTATTTTGAGAACATTTCAATTGCCTATGTGTTGCCGTTATTGATTAAGAGCAAAAAATAGCAAAAAAAATCACGTTTGGTGTATGGGAGCCCCCCTTAAATATTTAATTTAATTTATTTTTAGTATTTGTTATTATAGCGGCAACACATATACATAATCTGTGAAATTTTCAGAAGTCTAGCTATAGCGGTTCTTGAGTTACAGCCTGGTGACAGACAGACGGACAGGCATCGAAGTCTTAGTAATAGGGTCCCGTTTTTACCCTTTGGGTACGGAACCCTAAAAACTAAATCTATTTTTAATTTGACAACAGACTTCAACCATAAATAAAAGAGTACAATTCATGAATCGTGTGTATAAGGCTTGTCAATCAAAATACCCTAGTGTGTGTGTTGTAGACTGTAGTGTGTGTAATGTTTTCTTTGTTAAAAAATGTATGATAAAAGCATAATTTCAAAATAATATTAGGTCGATGCACTCCTTCACCATATTATCTATACTAATATTATAAAGAGGTAAACTTTGTTTGTTTGTTTAATTGTAATGAATAGGCTCTAAAACTACTGGACCGATTTTAAAAATTCTTTCACCATTCGAAAGCTACATTATCCACGAGTAACATAGGATAAATTTTATTTTGTAAAAAAATAGGGTTCCGTAAGATATTTGGGTTTTTCGGACACAAGGTGTAAAAATCAGCCAGAAAAGTTACTTATTTTGCGTACGCTGCCTAAACTATAAAAGATAGAACCATAAAATGTTCTAATTAATTGTAGATCTTATAAATATCTACAAAAAAGTCCGCGACACACTATACCTATCTGTGTCGAGTGAGGCACAACAACCATTTTTTTATTTAAAAATCTTGATTTTTTTTTGGATTTTATTTAAACGCGTTTATTTTACTCATGCTATTAATCCTTATCAAAATAAATTATTTCATCACTAAGCACAGTTTATGTAGATAATATTTGGTCTTTGAATGATTAAAATTGGACGTTTGATTTTGAAGTTATGGCGAAATTAAAATATTACGATTTCTGCTGCACGGCCTGTTGCGAAGTGGGCGTCACCAAGGCGGGGGGTGCGCGTGCGGGAGGGAGTTTAGATCTATTAGTTAATGATGATTTAAATAATACTTAATTATTCACTAAATCTAAATAATATATAAAACTCAAAGGTGACTGATTGACATAGTGATCTATCAACGCACAGCCCAAACCACTGGACGGATCGGGCTGAAATTTAGCATGCAGGTAGATGTTATGATGTAGGCATCCGCTAAGAAAGGATTTTGATCAATTCTACCCCCAAGGGATAAAATAGAGGATATACCGATCGGGCTGAGACTTTGATACCTAAATAATAATAATACTTCTTAACGCGAGCGAAGCCGCGGGCAAAAGCTAGTAAACTATAACTGTGCAAAATTTCAATCACCTACGTTTCCGCATTTTGCGTCAAAAGGGGTCCAAAGTTTTTCGCTCGCGTATTAATATACATAATATAGATTATACATGACTAACCATACGTCCCGCTTTGGGCGGGACAGTCCCGCTTTCAGGCAGTCTGTCCCGGTGTCCCCCGCGAGGCCGAAATTGTCCCGCTTTTGCAAGCAGACCAAACGATAATTTAAAAGTTTTTTTACAAGCAACGCACTCCAATACAACAAACGTGATTTTTAATACATAAATATATCAATAAAGGCCTACATATAGATAGGCACTTGAAATATTCACAAAACACTCAATTGTATTTATACTTTAATAATTAATTAATAACAAAATAAAAATTAATAATAATTAAGGGCTACAAAAAACACAATTTTTGCCTATTTTTGCTTCATAATGGTACGGAGCCTTCGTTTGCGAATCGCGAGCCCTGCTCACACTTGGCCGACTTTTTATTTTATGCACATAATTCTGCAGATGTCCCGCTCTGACAAAAAAAATAAATGGTCACGTTATACATGACATCTGTTTATCATTTCTATTTAAATGATCAATGAAAAATCATCTAACTGTACAGCTTTAGTTTATGCCATCAGTGACATGATTATGCCGAAACTTTCTATTATACACATTCCAACTCGGCATTTTTTACATTTAATTGGGCAGGTGTATTAGGCATTACATTAAAGGCCTACTTTATTTATGCAAAAACTTTAGATTAGGAATAAAAAAATTAACTCAATAAAAACTGGCCGCTTATACTTGACCTGGTTTGTATCCAGGTGAAATTAGTAAGAAATAGTTTAACAATGTTTTAATGGCTTTATCTAACCTGAATTCATATGTTAGAGGCGGAAACATCTTTACTGTCCTTTTATGTAATAAATAAATTATTGCTAATTAGGTCCTTTGATACTTACGGCCGCACTTAGGGACTTTTAATTAATACTTCATAAAGTGAAGTCAATTTTAATCTCCGTTAAAAATATATATATATATATATATATATATATATATATATATATATATATATATATATATATATATATATATATATATATATATATATATATATATATATATATATATATATATATATATATATATATATATATATTTCTGAGTGTGTCCGTTAATTATAACCTCAAATTCATAATGATTTTGACATAAAATATATTATATTATACGTAAAGTAGCAAAATACTGATAGTTTAGAGTTTTTACATGGGAAACCGGGGCGGGCCGCTAGTGATAATCGAGTATTATAATTTTATCAAAACAGCTGAGGCCCGGAGCGTTATGACAATTTATCGTTGTTTTATTCTCGTCTCGATTCAAGCCGTCTTCAAGGTTACACTCTTTATCATTTTGTTTTATTTTAATATCTCGTTCTTGATATAAAATTTATATTAAGGGTCAATGTTAAAACGTTTGTTTTCCACACTCTGTCGCTGTTGGATCGTTAGCGCGGGTGGTTATTAGAAATACCCAGTTTATACTCCGTTTTAAGGCTGAATTTATACAGGTGCAATTAAATCTTCCGGCCAATTTTTTTTAGGGATTAGGTATCATTAGAAGTCCATTCAACCAAAAAAAAAAAAAAAAATAGGTTGTTGATTTTTTTACAATAACATATTTTATCCCCCTTAAAATCGTTGCAGAATGATCACTTCGCGGCGGTCCGCGGTGGGTAGAGCGGGGGTGACACGGAGGCCCGGCCCGGCCGCGGCACGCGCCGGCGACGCGTAGTGTCTATTAATTTAGGAAAACTTTCGGAAACTGTTTCTCAACATTTTAGTACTGAGTGATTATAAAAGAAAAAATACATGTATTTTTATTTTTAACCCATCAATCTCCAAGCGGCACCCGGCTGTCGCATAACAATTGAAAATCTATTGTGTCTGCGATTCCCACGATCGAGGTATTAACAAGGATCAATATATCGAAATTTGGACGGAAGGTTTAATTGCACCCTGTATATGCGTCCGCCCGAAAGCGCGGTTTGGAGACTACACCGCGAGATTACAAGCAAATGTATGCAAATGAGAGTGCGTCCGCGCCGCTATTTAAAAAAATCGTTACTTAAGGGTCACAATGATATGATTTTTTTTACAAAAAGGTTAGCTTTTTTATAGTTATAACAAAATAACCGAATAGTTTTTAATAAATGATTCGGTCATTAAAAAAAAAATGTATAATTTTCTCCTATTTCGCCCTATCAAGAACGCGGCGAGCGTCGTACGGTAACCGCCACTGTACAAGGCGCGCTGATATGAATGTTATTTTAATGTCCTTTACGTCGATATTCGTACTGACAGACATCGACCTGCTAATTTAAGGGACATCCTTGCCTTAAACAAAAATTGAAAACCGACCAAATTATGAAATTAGTGTGTCATATTTCTTCATTGCGCGTTTATGCGTTACATTTAAACTGATAGCATTATTAAGCACCCTTTGTTCATTGTTGATTTACTTTAGAGCAAAATAAATTGAAACATCGATATTCTAACTTAGAAGTATTCTAAAACTTATACAGAAAAAAAACTATAAGAGTCAATAATTCAATTACTTTTTATTCGTGTAGTATCTAGAGAGCAATTATTAACTTTGCGACATGCATCATACTTTTTTTCGAACGAAACCGTATACAATAATCGTAAATTGCCTAATCGCAAGTGCGAAGTTTTTTGCCACCATTATGTCTTATCCGTAAAAGATATTGTTTTGCACGTTATTTTAGCGTGCAACATAAAAAGAGTGTTAAAAATAGTATTAATGCCTTTATGGTTTATGCCAGGGGTTCCCAAAGTGGGCGCCGCGGCGCCCTTGTGCGCCGCGCCGTGGAAAGGCAAAAGGGGCGCCGTGAGTCGATCCTCCATCATTATCCAAAATCACAAATATTATAAAATAAAATTATTATAATAATTATGCGAAGCAGGTAGATTAATAAATATATTTTGTCAATTATTATTTACCTAGCTGCTTAACTTAACTATAAAATATCATTAAAGGTGTTTTTATGCATCTTTTTCAAATAGCTAAGTAGGTAGAGTAGGGCGCCGTAACAAAATTTTGTGATGTGTAACTGCATCGCAGGCTGAAAAAGATTGGGAACCCCTGGTTTATGCAGTTGGACACTGGACAGTAAAATCGCGCATAATTCTAGAGTATGTTGCCCTAAGTCTTGTCTAGACGTATTTCCGCCCTCATTAAACGAGTATAATATTTTATGTACTTTAGCCATTAAAGGCTCCCGCGGCTAACGAGTTGTATAATTAAAAACCCAAAGAAGCCTTGGAATATTCTATGATGCGGACCCGGCTATGTTCCATTCGGTAATTTCGAATAAAAAATCGGCCAAATGCGAGTTGGACTCGCGCACGAAGTGTTCCGTACCACAATAGAGCAAAAATAGGCTGAAAATTGTTTTTTGTATGGGAGCCCCCCTTAATTATTTAATTTATTTTGTTTTTAGTATTTATTGCAAACAGATATACATCTCTGAAAATTTCAGAAGTCTAGCTATAGCGGTTCTTCACTTACAGCCTGGAGACACACAGACAGATAGACAGACGGACAGACATCAAAGTCTTAGTAATAGGGTCCCGTTTTTACCCTTTGAGTACGGAACCCTAAAAAGGAATCAAAAGTGTACGACGTATGGGTGTACTTGTGTACTTCACATATTATTATGACAACCTGACAACGCATTGCTAAGAGAATATAACAAATTCCATGATATAGGTACATCAAATATGTATATCATGGAATTTGTTATTTCTCGTTTTCGAAGTGCGCTGTCGAAATTATAGAAAGCAACCTTTAAATTTAAATTTATTTATTATTTATAGTCGGCAATCATCGTCTTTTATGTACATCGCTTGTCACTTCTACAGAAGTACCTCCATTCTTCTATTGATTTAGGGCATTTTTTTCTTCATGGTTAAATAAATGCTTTACGCATCCCTGGCGGCTTGGGGACATAGCTGGGGTATGTGAGACTCTCAAGGCTTACTCGCTAGAGGTTTACGGTTTGCCCGCTAAAACACCATGGTGCTCCACATAAAGTTTAAAATATATCAATCTAATGCCCAGAACATCTAATTTAGAATCGTCGATTCAATTCTGTATTGACATTTTGTAGCTAGTGTTTAAAATTGTCTGGGCCTATTTTTAAGATGCTAATAAGAATTAGGGCGCCCAATGCGTCACTTTAGTCTGCGTCTAATTTTGCTAATTAGTTAATTATGTTTAATTATAAACCGCCGACTCGGCAGTACATTTGTCTTCATAACGTCACTGAATATTCACGAAAATGTTAGCGAGCTTCCAAATACAAAAACTCCCCCTTCTGAATATTTATTTTGAGAACAATGATTGTTATTATTAACAACTTGTACTTATGTTAACGGTAGTCCATACTATAATATTATAAATGCGAAAGTCTGTCTGTCTGTTACCTCTTCAAGTTTAAACCACTGAACAGATTTTAATGGGTATGCAGATACATTGAGACACGGAAAAGGATATCTAAGGATAGTTTTGGTTGCGGAAAAATGTATATCGAATTTTGATGCAACGAGTTGCGGGTGTCATCTAGTATTTAGATGTTTTTAGGGTTACGTAGCCAAATGGCAAAAAACAGAACCCTTATAGATTCGTCATGTCTGTCTGTCTGTCTGTCCGTCCGTATGTCACAGCCACTTTTCTCCGAAACTATAAGAGCTATACTATTGAAACTTGGTAAGTAGATGTAGTCTGTGAACCGCATTTTGATACAAAAATGGAAAAAATATTAAAAATTTTAGGGGTCCCCATTGGTACCCCTAATTGGTACAACAGAAATAAAAAATATTTTTTCACCTAACCTATGCGTGTGGGGTATCTATAGATAGGTCTTCAAAAATCATATTGAGGTTTCTAATACCATTTTTTTCTAACCTGAATAGTTTGCGAGAGAGACTCTTCCAAAGTCCTTAAATGTGTCCCCCCCTCTCTAACTTCTAAAGTAGGGGCATGATAAGTCTAAAAAAAAATATATGATGTACATTACTATAAAAACTATCAACGAAAACTGGTTTGAACGAGATCTAGCAAGTAGTTTTTTTTTTTATATTTTTATATTTAAATAAAAAAAAATTTCATCTAACCTATGCGTGTATCTATGAATAGGTCTTCAAAAATCATAATATTGAGGTTTCTAATATCATTTTTTTTCTAACCTGAAAAGTTTGCGAGAGAGACTCTTCCAAAGTGGTAAAATGTGTCCCCCCCCCGTCCCCCCCCCCCCCCTCTAACTTCTAAAGTAGGGGCATGATAAGTCTAAAAAAAATATATGATGTACATTAAAAACTACCAACGAAAATTGGTTTGAACGAGATCTAGCAAGTAGTTTTTTTTTATACGTCATAAATGGTAAACTTAATTTAACTTTCATTAAATCAACTGAAATATAAAAATAAATCAAAACCTTTTAATTTCATAAAAATAAACCTTATTGCAGCTGCGGAACCCTTCATGGGCGAGTCCAACTCGCACTTGGCCGGTTTTTTTATACGTCATAAATGGTAAACTTTAATTTAACTTTCATTAAATCAACTGAAATATAAAAATAAATCAAAAACCTTTTAATTTCATAAAAATAAACCTTATTACTGCTGCGGAACCCTTCATGGGCGAGTCCAACTCGCACTTGGCCGATTTTTTAAATTGTTTTAGACTAACCCTCTTACTAATAAAAAGTTACACAGCGTGTATAGAGGGTGCATAAGATTTTTTCTACTAATAATCATTTTTTGACATAAGGCCTGTATAACGATGCTGTCAATTCCATACTAATTTCTCTGTATAGACTCTGTGTAACGTGTGTGTAACTTAAAAACTCCTGTTTAACTATTCACACGTTGAACGCATGTATAAGAAGTTTTTATTAGTAAGAGGGTGATTGTTTTTACGTATTTTATGCGGTCGCACTTGCACTACAAAAAGAAACTTACCAAGTGTGCTAACTTCTTACAATCAATATATTATTTATTTCATTCGGGCTTGTCACGGCGTCACTGTACTGACTACGCCACATTTTTGTCTTTACATTAGTTTTAAAGGTACGTACTCAAATATTAGAATATATTAATTTAATACAAATTATTATTATGTCTTTGATTATGTCATACTGATAACCTAATGTAAGGTTTCGGAGGGTTTTTGAAAACATTGGTGTTTATCGACGATCGGCGATTTTGATTGGTTAGTTTTGACGTTAGCCACTCAAAAGAAAAATAGTCTTATAAATTTGAATTGTGTGAAAACCTGGGTATAAAACCATCCATAATGAGATCTGCAACAAATATTTGACATTAACTTGTAGGCTTCGTAGCTTGTTATTGTGCCCAGTATCTACTGTTTACTAAGTAATTGGAAATTTTTATTGGCGCGTCGATAGCGTTCATACGATTCGTACTCTCCCGCATGTTTTTTCATTGTTTTCTCGCCGTTTCGGCCAGCGCGGTCGATGACTCGAAAGCAACGGTCCTCGACCGTACTAATAGCCATACCATAGATATAGAATTTAATACAGCTTCACTGCCAACACATGAATTTCGATACACGCGTCTAAAAATAAGCCCAATAACTAAAAATACCCCCACAACGCGGTACCTGGGCGCATGCGCGGAGTTCCACTTTGTTTTTTGCGTTCAATGTCAGTGTATCGGCTAATTTTATCGCGATTCGCACACACTACGTAACTATCTCGTTTGATGGGGCCAAAAGTCTGTTTGTTTTGATTCCTCCCGACGAATGTGAAATATTGAGCAAGGGCAAACGCATGATTAATATTTCAGATAATGGACAGCGGCGGTTCCTAGAATCAGTGTTGTTTGGTTTTTAGGCTGCTTCGATTGTTGGGTGGTTCGTCAAAATATTTTTGTGTTGCGAAAAAAAAAAACTTAAACTGGCTGTGAATAATATGTAATTAAAATTGTGAGTAATTCATTTAAAATGTTCATAACGAATTGATTAGATAATATTTTAATCAATGGAAGTCAGGAAATCCGCACAAATTATGTGAAATCACGAAATCTGCCAATATTCTATTACAAAACTTTAAAGGACCAATTTGTAAAGCGATGTGATTCATTGATTTTTCGAAAACGGCGCAATGACTTTTGTTATTGTTTGCCGACTGATGTTTTTAGCTACGGTTACATTTACCTCGAACACAATTTTAGCACACGGAATTTCTTAATTTTAAAGCTCAGACATTCAATTATTAAATTATTTGCCTCGACTAAAGTACCTTCTCACTTCTGACAGATGAGCATGAGTTGTAAGAACAACTAAGTAACAGCAACGTTATCGAATAACCCCCTTACTAATAAACGCTGTATAAGCTTTGAATAGTTATACAGTGTTTTGTCTTCTTCAATCCAATTAAAAATGTCACTTGTGTGACAGGAACAAAACACTGTATAACTATTCAAAGCTTATACAACGTTTATTAGTAAGGGGGTAAAACTTTAGCACCATACCTTAGCTACCTCATGTTCACCCCTCTGAGGCTCTTCCTCTGCGTCACAACGTCGTCACAATGGTGTTAATAATAATTGTACTTGACCGTCCGTGAGGTGAATGCGCCGATGACGCGGCTAACAAACAGTTGGTCGCTATTTCCGCAACGAGTGTTGTTTTGCAGAAAGAGGCCCAAACGGGCGAGCGCGACCGGCCACCCGCCCTCGCCTCGCCTCGCCGCGCTGTTTATTAATCGAAACTCGTAAACATAGCTCGTAAACAAACTGCGTTATACCTACTTTAACTTTATAACTGAGGCATTTAACGTTCCAAGTTAAGAATGTAAGCATTAAAAGATTGCGAAGGTCAGAATATCGTATCAAATCGTATTTAAAGACTGTCTTAGCCGGGAGCACGTGTACTTTAGCGGGATTACAGTAAATTTTGACGATGAAAAACAATGCGTCGTGCTAAAACTTGTCTTCACATTGAGTATTTCATATCAAGGACACGGCTGTTCACTAGTTTTACTACTATACGATTATTGTGTTGAGAGTTGAGACTAGAGAATTAGCTGAGGAAAGTTGGAGCGTTCATATTTTTAGAGTGTCCTTCGTACCATTATAAGTTATATAAATTTGTAAAAATTAAATTATAAATTTTCCTTATAATCTAACTTAAATCTACATTAACCAGAAGGACCTTAGTGTCGCCGCACACGGGCCACACGCGACAGCCACAAACGCCGTTTTAAGCTAGTCTTGGTCGGAAAGTGAATCGTTGAAGCGTGTGGCGGCCACCGGCGTCGAAAAATATATGAAAACTACAGGAATATGCCGGTAGCGGCGTTTTGTGGTTGTGGCCGGTGGCCCGCGTGCGGGAGCCCTAATGATCTCTAATCTCTATAAATCACAAATACCACAAGTTTATATTCAAGTTAAGAACTTCAACGAAACTATAATCTTCTTTTTATTGCTTACTGTCTGCAATAAAGTAATAATAATAACTAGAGGTCGCCCTGTGGACTGTGGTCGAAATTCGACCTTAAATAATAATTTAAATTATAAGTTTGAACGCTATTAAGATTCTTACTTAAGGGCCTTCCCCTATGGATTTTCCGTAATTTGCCGTATTTAGAGCCTTATTAACTCATCATTTGAAAGCTACAAAGTTATAATCAAAATACTGCAATAATCTTCAGTATATCAACATTCCTTTCCCCGTTTTAAATTTTCTATTTTTGTTTATTATACTCATGATATTAGCTTCCAAAGTAATACCAATTTATAAAAATTAAAGCATACTTTCAGCATCTCCCTAGTATTTACAAATTACGTTTATTTGAAACACACGACAGTAGATAGACAATTTCATTAACTACATTTTCCCCGTTTTATTTTTTTTTAGATCAATTTTCAGCTAAGTTAAGTAAAAAAAAAAGTAGGATTTTTATTTTAGCCGAGATCGCACATCTCGGCTACGCGTCAAATGTATGGTCAAGGTCGTTTTTAGTAGTTTTTTTTATTTATTTATTTATTTTATTTGAAAAAAAAATACATAATTCTTTATAGTTACGCTCCATAAACCACTAAGGTTTGTCCGGAGAGTACTGTTGTTTTATAATACTACAATTCTTAGGAAACTTAATTAAATATTATTTTACACATACAAAATTAAACATGTGACACTTAGGCGCGCCGCAGACGTCACACTTTTTGTGTGATCGAGTCTGCGGCTTACATACAATCTGCATGGCGCGCACCATCAGACTGTATGTAAGCCGCAGACTCGATCACATAAAAAGTGTGACGTCTGCGGCGTCCCTTAATCATAACATAAGAAAACAAAATATAGAAAAAATAAAATAAAAGAAATATTACATAAAACAATAGTAACAATTAACAATAAACAAGTAACAAGTATAATATCATATCCTCTTAGTCATGCTCATTTAACACTTTATTTAAATAATATGTTTTAAGTTTATATTGAATATTCTTTTCTTTTCGTTTGCCCGGGGGATGGCCTTAAAATCATGGCTAATATTTTAAAGTACAATCCCACCAAAAACATAAATGTAAAAAGGAGAGCCCAGTTCAATACAAACATTATGCTTGTCTATGGACTTCGCCGTAAAAAGAATGGAGATCTAAACGAGTGCCAAGTTCTATGGAAAATCAAAAAATGTATTTATATGAACCAAATAATATTATAAACAAATAATAAAGTCAATTTCTTTGCTTTATTGAATAAGTATCTATAACAATTGCTGTTATTTAAATAATGTAAGATCTTATACTATATCTTAAAGTAGATTAGATTAGGTTTTCATTACATCAGTCATTTCATAAAGTTATTGAACATTTTAATTCTGATAAAAACTGGCCAAGTCAAATCTAATCTACTTTAAGATCTCACATTATTTAAATAACAGCAATTGTTATAGATATTTTAGAAAGTAAAGAAATAGACATTATTATTTGTTTATAATGTTATTTGGTTCCTATAAATACATTTTTCGATTTTCCATAGAACTTGGCACTCATTTAGATCTCCATTCTTTTTACGGCGAAGTCCATAGACAAGCATAATGTTTGTATTGAACTTGGCTCTCCTTTTTTACATTTATGTTTTTGGTGGGATATCATTACTTCTTGTAAAGAAAACTTTCCGAGCAAGTATAGATACCTAGATCTTTCCAGTTCAAACTTACATATTCGACAAGGGTCACTCGCAACCTGCAGTGCTATTCTCTAAGGCTGCCTTCACATTATGTCGCGGGTACCGCCGCAGCCGCGCGGCAGCCGCGCGACTTCCATACTAAAGCGAGTCGCGCGGCATAGCAAACATCAAAACAACCGTAATCGCATCGGCTGTTGCAGTCGTGAGAGCGAGATTGGTATTCACTTGCTTGTGTTTTCTGGGCTGTTCGACACTAGCGCCGCGCCGCTGAAAGCGGGGTGATATGGAATCACTTTTTGACATTTCATGTACGAAATTCGCATTGTCTAAGCTCAACAGCCTACAGCTTCGATTACAGTCTCGGCGTACGCCTACATTTTTTAGGGCCAACCCACACGTACCACAACCACACGACAACCACAACCACACCACGTGGTCGGGCGTATATTTCGTATTGTAAATGAATTGGACCGACCGACCCAACAGCCGATGCGATTCACACTTATCACATTTTGCAGTCGTTGTCGACCATTTGTGTGATACCGACCACATCGCAACCACAACGTTACGTCGATGCAACGACAGTGCGCGCACACCGCCCGCGCTTCCCCAAAATATAAATTATAATATTATCGTCAGGAACGGGTCGTTCCATTTGTCAGATGGCCGAGCTTTATGTTTTGTTTAATAATATTAAAAGCATAGAGATATAATGTACTAGCTTACTTATATATGTCAGTGATTAAAAGGTATGTCAATTCTTAGTTCTATAATATTATGTTAATATCAATAAATATCTCGTGAAATTATAAAGTGTAAAATATAATGGTTAATATTTTGATTTCCGGAAGATTGATTTTAGTAATACAATTGATTACATACATCCGGTTGCGGGGAGAGATTGCAGATGCCGTTGACGTACTGAAAAGATGGGAGGCTAAAATCAATTTTCAAGAAACACATAAGTCATAAAAAATTGTAAAATATTAACAGCGTTTTGTACGGAATGTAAAATAATAAATAATTTGAAGTATAAGTATTGAATTTATTGCCAATACTAGGATTTTCTGTTTTTTGATTGCATAGGTAATGTAGAAATAATTCAGTTTTTTTCTTCCTCCTGTAAAGTGTTCAAAAATGGATTTGTTACGTAGTTTATATTATACTCTTTGAATGGATTTAGCAGGTTAATATTTCGGTCGAAAACATAGAGATATTATGTACTGGAGGCGCCATTGCAAACAAAAAAAACATGTCACACTTGAGGCATGAGCGGGGGGAGAGGCGGGGCGGTGATGGCTATAGATCAGTACCGCAGAAGTGACAAAGTTTTGTGACTACACTCGAATGAACGCAGACTCTATTAGAGTAAGTGGATAAAATAAAACAAAGATTTTTACTAAACATTATTAAAAGCTTTTATTTAACTTGCTCTGTATATTATTATGTACATATTATTAAATATATTAGTACATATTATTATGTAAGTTCGGGTGGAATTTTTGAACTCAATTTCGAAGTATGGTATGTACGTATAATATTTTAACCAATTGAGCTGAAATTTTTTATACACGTTTGGTTTGAATGACAATGCACGATACAGTATGACATCACTATAAATATAAAATGGCCGACCATCCAAGATAGCGGAATAGTTATTTTCTATGCTGTCCTATAATAACAGTATGGATATTAAATGAAAGAACTTTTTGAGAATAACTCGAAAACGAATGTAATGTCATTCTACATCCATAATGGCGGCTCATCTAAGATAGGGGAATACAAACAAAGTTTCGTTTATTTCTGCATGACTAAAGAATTGGATTTCAGTTAAAAATAGTTAAGTGAAATCCAACTTTTAAGTCATGTAGAAATAAATGAAATAATAATAATAATAATATAACAAGTTGCTAAATATAACAAGTCGCTAAATATAGACACGTTTTTTTCACTAATCAACATCAAGTACGATTTCTCAAGGACATAGAAGTTAATTAGATTTTTTTATATAAAATAACGGGGCAAACGAGCAAACGGGTCACCTGATGGAAAGCAACAACCGTCGCCCATGGGCACTCGTAACGTCAGAAGAGCTGCAGATGCGTGGGAATATGCCTTCTTCTTAAAATGCTTCTGGCGATAGTTCGTTCCACAGTTTTGCAGTGCGCGGAAGAAAGTTACGCGAAAAATGCACGGTGGAAGACCGCCACTTATCAAGGTGATGGAATGCTCGTCAGAGCACTCCCCGTGATACAACTGATAGAGGATGCAGAGCGAAGCAGTCAACAATTCGAGCGGCCCTTCGTTCAAACTCAATACTCGTACAATAATACACAATAACACTTATTAGGCAGCGTACATCGTTGGATACGATCCAGAGGGAGTAGTTGGTATTTTGGCACACCATAATATGAGGCCGAACCTGCGCCTTACAGAGTTGTAGGCGTTGGTCCGGACTGAAATACTGTCTCGCTCTATTAAGAACACCAAGATTCTTCGAGGCTAACTTGGCCTTACTTTTAAGTGGTGAACGCACAGACTTGTGTCTTGACGATGATAATGATTAATCTAATGTACCATTAGCATATGCCTTCAATTCTTAAAACAACGTAGAAACCCCCAAACATGTATCTATAAGGAGGCCGGAGGTCTGTTCACCACCTTCGAACCTTGGTATATCTTGGTGCAAAATCTGACTTTTTGGTATGATTTACTTGCCATACTTACAGTATGGCCGCCAGGTACGGAGTTAACTCGACCAGTTTTGGAGCTACAAACCCCCCAGTTTTGGAGCTACAAACGGTCGAGTTAACTCCGAACCAAGGATTTCGAAAATCGGACCACAAACGGCTGAGTAATCGTTGAACATACAAAAAATAATAAAAATAAACATACATACAGCCAAACGTATTACCTCCTTTTTTGGAAGTCGGTCAAAAACCAAAATATTACATACCAAAATTTTGCAAAACCGTTACAGCGGCTTGGGCCTGAAGAGGTAAAAGACACAGAGAGAGACAGACAGATAGATGGACGGTCAGACAGACGGACAGACGGACATACAAACAGATGGACGGACAGGCCGACAGATGGACGGATAGACAGACAGACAGACACACTTTCGCATTTATAATAATTATATTATAATAAGTATGGATCCAAAGTCCACTACATATTTACCTTATATTTATAAATACAAAATATTTATAAATACAATTATAATGTACGCATGTATAACGTACACGTAATACCGTATATTTATATTATTACCAAAATACAAACTCGTCTACGTTAATACTTCATTCATCGTCGTCTCATCATAGATATCTGGTTTCTGCCTACATTCCCCTCTGAATCTACTACTCTATGACAATGCGAAATGGCGCGCGTGTTCGCCTAGTAATTGAATGTTCGTATTTTAATTGAAAATAATTAAATAAGAATACTAACCGATGAAATGTTATTCCGTCGCATTTGTAAGTGTTTTTGGAATTATTTTTACAGTATCTTAAGACACACCAAGGCATCTTTGTGACTTTTATTTTGTTTTTTTATAATTGTCATACGTCTAGTGCGCAGAAGAGCTCGCGTCCGAGCTAAGTGAGTTGCGGCTATATAGATTCTGTTGAATGTGACCAAGCATTGCGTTGCGGTGTCAAGTCTAGTACGTAGTACTTATATGTCAGTGGTCGAAAAATATATTTTATTGAAGTGAGATAAACAAAGTAGACACCATGGTAACCGTTATCGGTGTCACAGATAATATAATATGTTACAGTATTTGAGATTCAATAAAAAAAACTACAATACATTTTCAATTTGATCACAGACTTCAACCATAAACAAAAGAGTATATTTCGTGTGTGCTTGTCAATCAAAAAGATGGTAGTGTGCACATTGTAGTGTGTGTAATGTTTTATTTAATAAAATTAAAATTATGTATGATAAAAGCATAATTTTATAAACAATATTGGCTCGATGCACTCCTTCTCCATATAAACTATAACTGTGCAAAATTTCATGCTCCTACGTTTCCGCACTTTTCGTAAAAAGGAATCCAAAGTTTTTCGCTCGCGTATTAATATATATATTATGATGATGATGATGATAATTAATGTCACTAATGTGCCACAATAAGAATAAGATGTGAAATTAGCCTTTACAGAAACAATAAAACAGAAGTTTTGTTTTATCGATATCGGTATAGAGCAAAGTAGACGTAGAGACTAGAGACCAATCATATTACCGAACATAAACAATAGTAGTCAACTAGCCACACTTCTATAGCTGCGAGCACTGAACTTGACCGAGTTTAAATCTCGATACTATATTGATAGCAGAATTTGTGGTGATAAACAAAAATTGTATCGTTAACCCCATTTCTTGGCCACCAAATTATAATGGGTGTATTTGACTATGCGTTTATTTATACTACTTTGATATGTTTTCCTTTCCCTCACACGATACGTCAGAGCTCGTGCTCTTTACGTCATCTACCCACATGTTATGCTTGAGGTTTCCATACAATTTTAATTACAGAGGAGAATCACAAACATTAACTATCACATTTTCTATGAAAGTAGGAGATGGTGGTGTAGGAGGACTACCTCCTACAGCTATATTACCATCCCCTACTATCATATACATAATAACTATACATATTAAGCAATGTCGAGAGGAGTTAATCAAAAGCAAGGTTTGCCTATCAAGACCCCATGGTGCTCCTCGCTTAAGATAGAGTAGCGGAAACGACACCTATCGAAACACCGTCCTCTAATACATGGTAGGTCCCTTTCAGGTAGGTCATGGTAGGTCCATATAAGGGACCTACTATAGGTACCTAGTAGGTCCCTAATTCCTACCTACTACTTAATAGATAACAGGCCAAATCAATAACATCACTATGCTCAACTAATGCCAACTGCCAGTCATCGTTCAAAATGAATTTAGTAATTACCATTCAGGTACTTAGAATTTGGCAATGTCTAGACTAGATTGAGGTTTCTCTCGTTTAAATGTCATGGTACTTAGACAACTTCTCTTCGATAATTTCAATCACAAAAGTGTATGGGATCTAATAACCCGATATAACGCGTTGCTTTGCGATGATGCTTTGCTAAATTCTATATATATAAGTATATTATTGATTTCTATCTTCGCTGTCTAATCGAATGTAATTTGTCTTAGCACCCTGATCGGTTAGTGCTTTACTGGGTCACGAATAATGACGATGCAGTTTCAGACAGACAGAAGAATCAATAGCATTAGGAGAAATTTTGCGGTGTCATGTTCAGGCCGGGTGCGATATGATGTAGAAAATAGAAGCTAAATTTTCGCAGTCTGCTTAAATGTTGATTCGGGCGACTGTCTTGTAGGCTCTGTTAGGTTTTCAGCCACAATATTAAGAAGATAATCTTTAAAGATAATAATATAAGATTTAAGATTTTTGTGCTTTACAAATTACATTATATGCATTGGTAACTTTTTAGCATCGGCCTGGTTTACAGAATTAATATTTTTAAGTTAAAAACCCTCGTTTAATATCTTTTTACCTACCAATCTCAGAGAAATATATAAATACTTAACTTTAATTAAATAAACAACTTGAAAAATAATGATTAAATTGAAGTTAAGTATTCATTAAATGTCTCGGAGTACAAATATTTACGGGATAAAAGCTTGCATCTAAATATAAGATCTAAATATAAGTATTGCTAATATACCTGTATCGATAAGATAGAGCACCTCGCTAGTTAGTATCTTTTATCTGGAATTCTGAAACAATAGTATCAAGTTTAAAACTAAGCGAGGTCCGTATAAGTGCAATGCCGAGTAATCCGCGGAAAACACGTAACATCATTTTGGTTTTAGACACCTTTCCGTAAAGTTATTTTTTTATTTCGAGAGACATTTTTAAAAACTTTAAAATGTTTAGGGGTGTGAAATTTTGTTATCGATCATACATAATTTTTGTTATGTCAAAAAAATGTAATATTTTCGATTATTTCTATTTTAAAACATTTAAAACTTTAATACTAACTTCTATGCTGTGATTTCGTATATTTTGCGATTATTATATCGATTAAATTATTAAAAAATTATATTCTTTATCATTTAATGGTTCGATTTCCCATTTACAGCGGTGCAATTTACAGAGAATCTTGCTTATAAAAACAAGCCTTTTGACCTTTTCTCATTCACTGAATTAAAATTTATTGGCTATAATAGGAAATGACCACCGCAAGAACAAAGTAGGCGTAAAATATTTCTACCCGGAGCTACCTTCGTAGGCATCTGCAACATTTTATAGTTTTATTTTGCAAAAAAATAATAAGCTGAACTCTACAATGTAGAGAAACTCGTTATTAATTCAGATAAAGACATCTTATCCTACTAATAGTGTAAAGGTGAAAGTTTGGATGTATGGATGGTTGTTACTCTTTCACGCAAAAACAACTGAACGGATTTTAATGAAACTTTACAGTAATATAGCTTATACATCAGAATAACACATAGGCTACAATTTTAACCGACTTTCAAAATGGAGGAGGTGTTATGTTCGTTTTTTTATGTTCAACGATTACTCCGCCGTTTGTGAACCGATTTTCAAAATTTTTCTTTTGGTGTATAGGTTATCATCCCAATTTGGTACCATATTCATAAAAGTGGTGACCTGATGAAGGGATCCATAAGAAATCGAGGGAACTCCTCAAAATTTATATGGAAACATGTGGCGACTTCGGTTTCGTGAGCAGTATTCTAAGCATATGCTACCAACAAGTAAGATTTTACACCAAGGTATACCATGGTTCGGAAGGTGCTGAGAGAACTCCTGACTCTTTAAAGATACAAGTTTGGGAGTTTCGACGTTGTTTTAAGAACGAAAAGCATATGCTACTATGCAAATTACATTCATCATCGTCATCATCACTACCATAAACCATTATAGAGCCATGTATCGTCCCGTTTTGACCCAATATTGGTACTTTTCATAGTCTTTTATTATATATCACTTAAACCGCGGGTAACACCGCGGGGCACAGCTAGTTAATATATAGATAAGTCAGGTAGTAGTCATTTAGCTGTTAGACATTTCTAAACTTTAGTACTATTCCTGTTGGTATGTTTCCCTTTTTCTTGAGGGTGTGTATTGCTCAGTTATGCAATAGCTCTTCTTTGTGAACAATTTAAGAAGTTTTTTTTTTTATGAAATAAGGGGGCAAACGAGCAAACAGGTCACCTGATGGAAAGCAACTTCCATCGCCCATGGACACTCGCAGCATCAGAAGAGCTGCAGGTGCGTTGCCGGCCTTTTAAGAGGGAATAGGGTAATAGGGGAGGGTAGGGGAGGGAAGGGAAGGGAATAGGGTAGGGGATTGAGCCTCCGGTAAACTCACTCACTCGGCGAAACACAGCGCAAGCGCTGTTTCACGCCGGTTTTCTGTGAGAACGTGGTATTTCTCCGGTCGAGCCGGCCCATTCGTGCCGAAGCATGGCTCTCCCACGTATAAAATAATTTGGATAAATTCTAATATGCAAGCCTAACAATTCACGTATGAGTTGCAGGAAATTCAGTTCTTTGGGCGATGATGTTCGACGGAAGCAAAAATTTAATACTACGAATACTTACTAGTTACATACTGCCTATACTTCTACAAGAACCTCCAATTATAAGCATATCAACTCAAAACATCCTCAATTGATTCCAAACAAAAGAGTAATCGTCAATGTCGGTTATTGAAGAATGGTGTGAAATCTGTGAGCTCGCTCGGTTGTAAGTTGTAACCGGTCTGTGAATTAACGATCGTCGTGGCGTGGGGGGAGGGAGGGGGGAGGCATTCTGCAGTAGGCTGCATTCCGAGCGCATTCCGCGACTGGATCCGGCGAACGACCTACTTGTACTTAGTGAGTTATATACATAACTTTTATGCCGTTGCCATAAGGATCAACCTCGCGAGGTGAAATAATTGAAGCTCCAGCCATCTTACCCAGGGTTTTTGCGATGTGATTGAATTCTTTAGTCTTCTAAAGCTAATAAGTAAACAAACCCCGCCTTCTGTTTGGAGGTTATGTTTCCACATTTGGTGCGTACTGTTCGTCATATTTATTTATATTTTACTAAATCCTACACTGAAACGGTTCCTGGTTCTCTCTTATCTTTCTAAGTTAACAACACCCAATACCAACAAATATTTTCATCTTCCTCATTTCGTTATAGCATAACTAAAATCGCAGAGACTACAAATATGTTAAGGGAATTGGAATATTCACATTCGCGATAATCTGATGTGAAGCAACAAATTCCTCGCTATAAATGGCAACTCGGCTCACCGGATCACACAGGAATGGCATCCGTGGTGTACGTCATGTAATATTTAATACATCCGCGAGCCGCGAGGAATGCTGTTAAGTTGGATATACACGTTATACACAGGTATACACATTATACACGGCAATAGTCACAAATATACACGTCCACGTGCCTCCACATTTATATCGTGTTTCGGCGCCGAGAATTCTGTTTTTATCGTCTTACTTGATTCACTGATCATATTATCAGGGCTCGGGACCGGTATTTTTAACCAGGTTAAAACGCTCTTTAACCAGGTTTTTGGATAAGTGTTCGCTCGGAGCGAAACCGAGATGCGAGCGGTATTGCTTCTGAAATTAACCCGGTTAATTCCTCGCGGAAAGTAACTAGTGCAGTGATATCTTCTATCCCTTTCTAGTGCACCATCTAATAGCCAATAGGCCATAACTTGTTTATTTGTTTTGAATGTCTGGACAATGGGTGAGAGTCGTGGTGTATGTGAGTGGGCGAGGCGAACATAATCGCGAACGGTTCTAACCGGTATTTTGAGCAGGAGCAGTTTCATTTTGCTCTTTGAACAAAACCAGGAATAATTTCGGTCCGTTCAGAGCGGAATCGAAATGAAAACGCTCTTTTGAAAATGTATGGCGTTTCTAACGAACAGGATCGCAAAGATTAACCAGGTTTCCGAGCCCTGAATATTATGTATTGCCAGTTATTTTTCATCTCGAATCTCGATGTTTGTGAAATTGTTCTTTCATTTGAATATCGCCACGTTTTGTATCACGTGCCGTGCCCAAATATTATTTAAATTATAGCCGTTTTATATGTATTGACCGAAATAATATTCGGTTGAGACTTGAGAGTAAGCTAAAGACGCCCACAAGCAGCTAAGCTTAATCCTATACGTAGATATAATGAATGGTTCCAATGGTTTATTTACAAAAACAAAGTTACATTACAAAATTACATAGACTACAAATACATATTATGTCTAAGTTTAATCTATGCGAATGTAATAAAAAATACTGAGGTTGTTATTTAAAAAGGTTAGTTATTATCAGAGTGTTATTCTAATAACCTTAGTTATTAGAACATCCTTCAGAAATAAACTAACTACAAACGACAGTCCAATAAGTAATTAATTTCATAGATTGTATGAAATTAATTACTTATTGGACTGTCGTTTGTAGTTCGTTTGGATACTTGCGTGTGCATAAAAATATTTTCAAATCACAGCTGGCAATATTTTGTTATATCGCAAAAATGCGACTGACTATTTTATGCTTGTATTGTTGTGTTGGTGTTGCGTAGTCAGCGAACAACGTCCGCCAGTGAGTCACCGCGCGGGCGTAAACAACCGGAGTGCACCGCTCCGCATGCAAACCCTTCGCAGCAAAAAAAATAAAATAAAAAAAAATATTGTTCTAATTTTAAAAAATAATATCGTAATAACTGTAAGTACTTTAAAAAGATAAAACCGACTTCAAAATTGTACGTAATTGAGAATTATTACTCCCTATCTCCAAAACTACTGAACCGATTTTGATGAAACTTGCACTATTCCCTAAGTTGAACAATACATAATACAACAAAAAAAGAATTACTGAAATCGGAATAGTAGTTCCAGAGATATGCGAACACAAACATAAAAACATACATACATACACTTTTGAAATTTGGCACATTTGTTCAGACGCTGATACAGACTAACATATACGAAAATTGGGCAGTTCTGGAAATATTACATACATACGCGTCGAATTGATAACCTCCTTTTTTGAAGTCGGTTAAAAATAGGTACAACACTAGTAAAGCGTAGCGCGTAGCGTCGTAGCATCTCGTAGCACTTTCGAAAACCGTAGCGGTGTAGCACGATTTTCCAAACTTTTGCCTTGACTACGAAACTGTTTTGAGACTCAAACAATCGGACGAGAATGCCGCGTCCTGCTCTAACATCGTCATTTTACGTTTGTTAGAGTAGGAACAGCATTCTCGTCCGATTGAGTCTCAAAACAGTTTCATGGTACAAGGCCTGATTGAAAGACATCTAAAGGAAGATTCAGCAACTAAATATTTATGTAGGTTCTATTTATACATAGACCCTTCATAAATCTACACTAATATTATAAAGCTGAAGAGTTTGTTCGTTTGAGCGCGCAAATCTCACGAACTACTTTATCAATTTTTTTATGTATTTTAGCACAAAAGTAGAGTAGACCACGGGGAAGGACATCTAAGGCTACTTGGCGATAAAATGTTTGGTTCCCGCGGAATTTGTTATTTACGCGGGCGAAACGACTGGTATTTGGTAAACATAATATTTTTGTTGGAATTTATGGAACACAGCTATTCTTATTTATCTTATCTTATTTGATACATTTCTTATTAAGTTCCTGCACAACTTGGTCGGAAGCTTCAGTAAGGGCTATCGCGAAGCTCGGTATGCGTTAATAAATAGTTTCTGCGTAAAATTCGGCTTGTTTTGTAGGCGCGGCACGTTCGGTACAGTCGCGGACAACGCTTATTACATACCGTGAATAATGCCATACATTATTCACCTCACTGTACCTTCATACCGAATTTAAATAGCCAGCCTATTCCGGCACAAAAGTATTGTGTTCGCGTGAGTTTTTCACTGGAAATTTGAAGGGCCATTTTAAGTTAAAAAAAATGATTTAATTCAAATTTGAAATTCCTGAAATCGACGTGGTTTTACGGTAAAAATGAAATACTAAATCAATTAAATAAAGTTTAGTAGTATAACCCGAAGTATCTTCAAGTACATAGGTATATATGTATGTATATGCAAATTGAGGTAAAAATACCTCTGCATTGCAGATTTACTCTCTTACTACTAAAAAGTGGCTCGGCTGACAAAAACAAAACATTGTATAGCTATTAAATTAAAACAATATTGGCTCGTTGCACTCCTGCATATAAACTATAAGGGTGGGTTGCACCAACTTACTTTAACTATAACTGTAACTTTAACTTTAACTACAATGCAAAATGTCAAATCTTTGGTTAAAGTCAAAAATGGACGCCATATTTAACCATAACCAACCATAGAGCTCGACAAGGTTTTAAATGCACGTGGCGAAAAAAGGAACTAACGCTGTCATCATACAAAAACGCCATTTTTGACAGTTCTCCTTTACCAGCAGCGCTCCCGCCCACGTTCATTTAAAGCCTTGTCGGACCAGCAATGTCTTCTGTCAAATTCTGTGGTAAAAGTTAAGGTTAAAGTTAAATTAGCCTTAACTATGACCTACTACTTTTGCCATAACTTTAACTTTGGCCATAACTTTAACTTTAACCACGCCTCTGGTGCGACCCACCCTAACTGTGCAAAATTTCATTCACCTACGTTTCCGCATTTTTCGTAAAAAGGGGTCCAAAGTTTTTCGCTCGCGTATTAAGGCAAGGATGTTCCTAAAATTATCGGGTCGATGTCTGTCAGTAGGTACGAATATCGACGTAAAGGACATTAAAATAACATTCATATTAGCGTGCCTTGTACAGTGGCGGTTACGACGCTCGCCGCGTTCTTGATAGGGCGAAATAGGAGAAAATTATACATTTTATTTTATTTTTTTAGTGACCGAATCATTTATTAAAAAACTATTCGGTTATTTTGTTAGAACTAAAAGCTATCCTTTTTGTAATAAAAAATATCATTGTCATTGAAAATTTAAGACGTGAGTGGAAGAATCGAACAAGTAACATTTCGTGACTCATTTTTTCCCTAATTATTTTAATAAAACTTGTAACTTATCTACTTCATAACCTAGCTAATATATCTGGCTTCACATATAATCCATAGTTTTTCTATTTCAAATAATTTTTCTGGCCCTAAAGCCTCCATTTAAGCAAAAAAACGGGAAGTTTTTTCATGTTACTTACCTTATTCTTCCACTCACGTCTTAAATTACGAGATGTTCGAATTTGAAGTGTATTTTTATGGTGATATTCAAGATTTTTTTACAGAATTACCATGCCATTTTTCAATATTCTGTTCGGTTAATTTGTTACTTTGTTCCTTTTTGAACCTACATCAATTTTGGTGTAAGAGAATTCCACATAATTTCTTCAGACTGGAAACTTAAAAATCAGTCTTTTCGAACTGGCCTCGCCTTAATATATATGATGATGATTGAAAGATCTAAGCCTTTAAGTATACAAATTCCAATATTATTTTTAAACTGAATGGTTTCGACTGCGTTATTCAAATCTATTGTTTTCGCACATATTCCGCCGTCTGTAGATGTCACCCCACGTTATGTCCACTACACACGAAACGAAAAAACTGCACACTGCTGTTTCCTTCATTTATTATTATTCGCACCTTTAAAAATTAACTTAAAATTATTGCTTCTTCAGTATGCTGTGCATCATTATCGGAAATAATTTCGTCAGGAATCAACGTTCAGTTTTACTGGCTCATTTATTTTTGTATTCGAATAATTGTCTTTTAATCTTGTAGGATTTATTAAATTCATAAATTTAAAAATTTCTAAGTTTAGATAGATTTCACACAAAAGTTCAATTTTGAAGTATAAATAGACTGCCTTATGGCGCTCGTTCCCATATTAAGCGTTTTTTACACGACTGATCATAAAAGTTTCCTTACCAGAATTAGCGGCCGATATATGGCGATTTGAGCGGTCTAGTATCTGGTTAAATGTAGTGCTGTCAATATGACATTATATTATAAAGGTTACAGAGATAGAACTGTGCAGTTTTATCGTTGTCGTCGGTAGCAGCATTACAAGCGTACATAAAAATTCATCTACGTCAAACGAGGCTGATCTGACGTGGACGTTTATTACGTGTTTACTGTTACACTAGTGCGTGTATTCTACTCAAATAGGAAACACTTTTGTAAAGAAGACGCCCAATACGATAAAATAATTAACAACACTGATGCTGTCTCTTTTCTAATGTGCGAAGCGAATGCGTTGTGCTACAAATGATTATGAATATCTGTAAAACAGAACATAATAATATTATTATAGTCCTTTATTAATAGCAGTATGTTAAACTTCCTTCCATAAACACTTTGTTGACTTTGTACCTCCTATTCTTACATTATTGTTATAAATAATAAAGTGTTTTAAATGTCTTTGCATGCTTGTGTAAATTATAAAACTGCCTGAGAGGTGTCATTTCATCATTCATCATATTATGAGTGCTAAATGCTGTAAATAAGGCCATTCCCCTACGAAGATTCCGTAATTTACCGTATTTAGAGCCTTATAAACTCATAATTTAAAAGCTACAAAGTTATAATAAAAATACAGCAATAATCTTCAGTAAATCAACATTCATTTCCCCGTTTTAAATTTTCTCATGATATTAGCTTCCAAAGTAATACCAATTTATTAAAATTGAAGCATACTTTCAGCATCTCCCTAGTATTTACAAATTACGTTTATTTGAAACACACGACAATAGATAGACAATTTTATTAACTACATATTCCCCGTTTTAAATTTTTTTTAGATCAATTTTGAACTAAGATAAGTAATAAAGTAAGTAAAAATAGGATTTTTGTGCGATCTCGGCGACGCGTCAAATGTATGGTCAAGGTCGTTTGCTCGGGGGATGGCCTTAATATGTATTAGTAACTTCAGTACCAAATTTTGCCGCTTTGCATATACGAGTATAATTGATCTCTACTTATGAGTTTTAAATATTAATATTACGAACCTTGAATACACCGTGTAGATATGTACATAGGAAGTTTTCACTGTGCCAAAAAAAGAGTTCTGATTTTGAGTGTAATAATATTATACGACATGCTGTACAGTTCATTATAGGTATGTATGTAGCTTGTCGCTTGTATGCTCGAGGAGCTCAGTAGTGACTTCTAGCATAAAATGAGTTCTAAATTGCTGTGATGTTGCTAAGAAATTTAGAAGTAATATCACGACTGGCTCAACCGTAGCTGATGATATATTCGAGTAGTTAGCGATGTGTAGACTTCGCGTTACGCAACATGTTTCCACAACTAGTTTCCAATTTATGTGTAAAATCATTGAGCCTTACCTTATACAAGGTGTAACAAAACAAAGTGATCACACTTTAGGGTTTTTATGTGTCCCTTATATAGAATTCACTGCGAACTCTTTTTTTGTGAATCACTTTTTTGTGATTTGTATGGGTAAGCGCCCGAGCGTCATCAATTTTCCCATACAAAGGTGAAAAAAAGTTACTCTTTCCGAGCTGCCACTTTCACAGCGAACTCTTTATAGGGCATTATAGGGGACCCATACAAAAGTATTATCACTTAGTTTTGTTACACCCTGTATTAGCAGTCTATTGGCTCATTATAAATACTAGTCTGCCTATAAGTTTGGGGCACCATCCAAATAAATAACACTGTCGTGTAAAGAATACTTAAGGCAAGGATGTTCCTAAAATAAGCAGGTCGATGTCTGTCAGTACGAATATCGACGTAAAGGACATTAAAATAACATTCATATCAGCTCGCCTTGTACAGTGGCGGTTACGACGCTCGCCGCATACTTGATAGGGCGAAATAGGAGAAAATTATACATTTTATTTTATTTTTTTAATGACCGAATCATTTATTAAAAAACTTCGGTTATTTTGTTAGAACTATAAAAAAGCAATCCTTTTTGTAAAAAAAATCATACTATTGTCATTGAAAATTACGAGATGTTCGAATTTGAAGCGTATTTTTATGGTGATATTTCAAGATCTTTTTACAGAATTACCATGCTATTTTTCAATATTATGGACGGTTATTTTGTTACTTTGTTCCTTTTTGAGTCTACATCAATTTTGGTGTAAGAGAATTCCACATAATTTCTTCAGACTGGAAGCTTAAAAATCAGTCTTTTCGAACTGGCCTCGCCTTAATGCAGAATTATCAGAAGGGATGATAACTTCACCAATTTGTGTTTCCACTTAGCTGGTAATTTGGAATTTTGGTTCTCTACTATTTCTTTTCTTCTGGGTGCTTACTATAAAAGCTGTTTACTCACTCTATTGATCAAAACTCCAAATATGTGACTTTTTGTTCGTAACTTTCAATGACAGTATTTTAAAAGTGTAGGCTCAATGCGAGAATTGGGGTTTTACAACAACTCTCGCCAATCTTGATGTTATTTCCTTAACAAAATTCCAAGTATCTTTCGCTGGGTAAACTCCATTAAAAATGTAAATTTCAATAATTTCCTCGAGGAAAACTATATCTTATAATATGTTATGAGTTGTTGTTGAAAACAACAACACAATTACAATTTAAAATTCAACGTTCTTTAAATATTTATAATTTCTTATATCCTTCGTAACGTATTAACATAACTTAACACAATATGTTGTGTCTTTGTGGTTACTGTTATTCGTGTTAAGAGGGCGACTAAAGCAATAAATAAAACATAGGTGATGTTTTATTTTTCTTGTCTCTCCACTCTTAAGCCCGTCATTCATATTATGCCAGGTAAGAACGACGCGGAATCGGCGCCAAAGAAGCAATGAACAAGTGCGATGTCCTTTATTCCATGGTAGATTTAATTGAAATTGGCTCAGCGATATGTCAAACAGATGGACAGACACACTTTCGCAACTAATAATATTATTACAAAGGTTGAAAGTTTGATTTTTAGAATCGGCGAGACCCAAGATAGATTATAAACATGTAATAGCTGTAGCATTTGCATCGATAGTAACGAAGAATGAATGGACGGTGAGCTGCAACAATAATACACCATGTGAGCCGACCATTGATATCTTCATTCAGACACCGGAAGCGTAAATCAACGTGCAGCGACGTACAACCGACGAATACCACATTTGAACCTTATCCCCATAGACATACGGTCGAAAAGCCGGCGACTGATCGACCACGTGTACATTATTGTGTTTTATTAATTACACTCCACGTTCCCTCCTAATTGGATTATTATGACTCTAATAATATTTTTAAACTCGAGTTAATAATAGTTAAAAAAAGTTACACTGATTTTGGTTTAAAATATTTGTTTGCCACCTCTCTTCGTCTCTTACTTCTTAGGTAACATTTTCCCATGTAGAGGCAAATTCCAATTCTATTACTGTAGGTAGAATCATCTTTGTATAATCAAGTATTAATTAGAATTTTCCAGCTGAAGAGCTCATAATATAAACTTTCTAATTAGTAACTTAGGACTACGCTAATTTAAGGCCAGGTAGTCCCTAATTTACATGACTTTGAATCAATAATAAACAAATAGTGACTGTTAAAAGCCAAAAAAATACACATTGTTGTTTACTTAATGTACTTTGACAATTTGTGGTTCGAAATATAATATTGAAAACTTCACTCGATCAAAAATAACTCCAAAGAGGAGGCTAAATTCGAATATTTTGTGATATTCATGAAGTTTATGATAGTTTTACTTTCAAAAATCATATCTACGAAAAGCTCATAACCTAAAGAAGAATAATTTGTGGTTACATTTTGCATTTTGGTCTTTATCTAAGTGAAAAGTATAATTTGCTCCTATTTCGCTCTATCAAGGACGCGGCGAGCGTCGTAACCGCCTCTGTACAAGGCGCGCTGATATGAATGTTATTTTAATGTCCTTTACGTTGATATTCGTACTGACAGACAAGGACCTGCTAATTTTAGGGACTACCTGGCCTTAAGAGGAATGTTAAAAATTAAGTTTTCATTATGAACCATACAGATAAGTTGTATTTAAAAATACAACTTATTTCACTAATTAAATTAGTCTCGAATATAACCAGGTAACATCGAGTTAAAGAATTATTTAAATAGTTTACGTGTTTTATAAAATAATGGTGTTTAAATAGGTTAGTTGCCGTTGCAGGTCGTTAATTTTTACGGTGATGAGTTTTACGTGTACTGTGGTGGCTTCGCCTCGTGTGGTCGCCCAGCACCTCGCAGGCCGATAATGTTCCTACAATGAGCTATTAAAAGTGATACACCTCGTTAATTCGTCTACCGACCTCCTAAAGGGCGCTCGCGTGACTAAAAACTGTAAAGGTTGAGTCAGATATGATTAATTAAATGTCCATTTTGACAAACTCCTTACAATTTCTGGCAAACTATTCATTAGATAAAAGTTATAGAGTAAGATCCCAGAGCGATCAGACATTAGACTTATGACTGATCATCATCCAAGGTTTCATCCATGTCAAAATAATAGACTTATTTTCATATGGATGAAACTTTAGGTTTTCAGTATAAGTGCCTCATGTATGTATGTACTTAGAATACCTGCGTGTTTGTGGAGCTCTACGTGTGACACCTGGGCAGGTACCAGGTGAGAAAGGTACCTAGTAATATAATCGGCCAAGTGCGAGTCGGACTCGCGCACGAAGGGCTCCGTACCGTTATAGAGCAAAAATAGGCCAAAAATTGTGGTTTTTGTATGGGAGCCTCCCTTAAATATTTATATTATTTTAATTTTATTATTAATTATTAAAGTACACATATAATTAAGGATTTTGTAAAAATTTCAAGCACCTACCTATTGCTATTATTGATATCGAGCAAAAAAGGTCGAAAAAATCACGTTTGTTCTATGGGAGCCCCCTTTAAATATTAATTTTATTTTTAGTATTTGTTGTTATAGCGCGAGCGGTAACAGAAATACACAATCTGTGAAAATCTCAGAAGTCTAGCTAATAGCTATAGCGGTTCTTGAGATACAGCCTGGAGACAGACAGACGGACAGACAACGAAGTCTCAGTAATAGGGTCCCATTTTTAGTCTAATTAGTTTAAATTCTCATGGCTGATATCTGAGTGCGACCGTAAAAAGTTTGACATCTCCGGAATTTTAGATTGTTCGTTCCAAAAACACCTATTGTTAAAGCAGGTAATAGAATAAAGCAGAAATAGAAAGTCAACGTCCACAGTTCCAAGAAAAACTGCCCCGATTTATCAAGACCCGCAAGAAAACATTGTGCTAATATAAGTTTGCTTATCGAACAAAATAAAATATATTCACGGACAACACTTCCTCCTTTCCTTTTGTAGATAGAATCCGCAGAAGTGAATTGAGGAAGCGAGAGTCAGTACGTTGTCCACAAGCTCATATTATTAACAGTTTAGTTCCAGTAATTGTAAGGTAGTGATTGGCAATTTCGCGATTATCTTATTTGTCTAAGGCTCTAAGCAGACTAAGCAATTTTTGCGGCTCCTTCCGCATTCAAATTTTTATCCATATTAAACCCCCTTAGAGTTAATTTTCAAAAGTCTTAGTCAATCCCTACATCATGAGACGAACACGTGTGCGAAAATTCAATTTTCTAGATCTAGGCCTGTGTGTTGATCTATCAGTCAATCAGCTTTGTGTTTAAAAACATTAAGATTTTCTAGATGCTGTAACAGTAGAAGATTTATAGCTGTGTTTATTTTAATCGTTTTTAGAACTGGAATTTAGGACAAGAAACTGTATCCGTCTAAACTAACTTAGGCGTATGATTCAGCGAAGTCAGTTAGTCAGAAGTAGCTGCTATTTACATATTTAAAGGACAATGTGTACTAGTTGCCTTAATATGTTGTCCTGAATATTAAGGAGCTATCTTTTCTTAGAATTATTTTACTTAAACAATAAGTAAAATAAAAAAAAATTATAAATTATGACGATTCATTGAACCAGAAGGTCAATTCAACTATTTTAATCTTACAATAATATTATTTACTATTCGATTAATTAGAGAGGATCCTAATCTATACTAATATTATAAAGCGGAAGAGTTTGTTTGTTTGTTTGTTTGTTTGAACGCGCTAATCTCAGGAACTACTGATCTGATTTGAAAAATTCTTTCAGTGTTAGATAGTCCATTTATCGAGGAAGGTTATAGGCTATATTTTATCACGCTAAGACTAATAGGAGCGAAGAAATAGAGGAAAATGTGGAAAAAACGGGGGGAAATTATTTGAAAGGGCTTATTTGACCGCGCTAATCTCAGGAACAACTGGTCCGATTTGAAAAATTCTTTCAGTGTTAGATAGCCCATTTATCGAGGAAGGCTATAGGCTATATTTTATCACGCTAAGACTAATAGGAGCGAAGAAATAGAAGAAAATGTGGAAAAAACGGGGGAAATTATTTGAAAGGGCTTACCTCACGAACTACTAGAGCAATTTTTCTGTTGTTTGGGTCAGATAAGAAGTAGACCACGTGAAGGATCATAGGCTATTTTTGTAGACTGATTTGTCTGTGAAATATCTAATTTACGCGGGCGAAGCCGCGCGGAACGTCTAGTATTGATATAAAATATATCATCTTAGACGTATCTATGATGATTGAATAAAAACTTGTCCGTATCACCTATCTGACCTATCAGTTCTCCGCATTGGATATCTATTGATCAATACTGAGAAGTCTATATTGAGATTAATGATTCACTCAACATACATGATCACAGATTGAGCATTAAACTGTAATTTGCCGAATGCGGGTCCAACTATGAACTGCCGTGGGAATGTTTACATGTCGGACATCCGGACCGTAATAATCGCTTACAGCGGTGTACATATTGTTGGTCTAAATGTGGAGCGCCGCCAATAATCGGTAGACGGCCAGTTCTATTTGCAGTGAAAGTGCACTGAGTCAGCCGCCGCGTCCGAAATAGCAACGCGACTAGCGCCCCTCTTATCACCGTTACCACGATATACAGTAGACCAACTTCTCAGATAACATATTTTCTGTAATGACCAGGATCCTTGCACGTGGTTGGAGTCGCTGCCTGGTCGAGGTTCTGCTTGGTTTGGCGATTTTTCCGTTGCCCGATGTGAGTTCCACCTGTGGTTCAACCCGGCATTTTGTCGCAGCAGGCCTTTCGTACTAATTTTCCTTGCTTTCAGTACTAATTTTCCCATGTAGAGGAGGACCAGGGGTAGTCCTTGTTATGGCATGTTATGGCGCACATTAGCGTGATTCCAGATAAGATAGCTAGATTAGATAACTAGTAATAGCAAAACAATATAATATTATAACGTCGCATGTGCGTAATACTTATATGTGTTGACAAAATTCGATTTTATCATTTGTTTAACACAAAAACAAGCTTTACACGCGTTGTCCTAGATTTTGCTTCTTCAAGTCATCTAATCTGTACGTGTGACCGATCTTTCATCTTCGATCTTACTGTATTTATGCTGTGCTGTTACGAATGTGTCTGTCAAAATAACTTGTGACCGGCTGGCTGGTTCAGATTTAGTGCGAATTACCCTTGCAGTTGTGGAGTAGCAACTCCGATCTTATTCCTAAGCAATAAACTGGTTGCTTCTTTTCACTTTCAAGACCTATTGAAACTTTCCTCTGAAGGTCTCAACAGCGGCTTCAGTGTGATTGTGGTAGTCACAATAGTTTAATGGCCCGCCAAAAGCGTGAAGGAGGATCTTGAGGAACTCGTGCTTAGCATATGGAGGCCAATATCTCGTGATCCTTTCACAGAGTTGTAAGGTTAATGCAGAACACATTTCTTTCGAAAAAAGGGATCGATAGCTGTTAATGCCAATCAACCCCTGATAATCTTAGGATTTCCTATTAAGGGTTATGCTAAAGATATCTTTAGACAAGCAACGAATCAATTAAGAATGAATTGGGCCAGGAGTTGAAGGGTTCCCAAAACTCTACTTTTGCATTATGGAACCTTGTATCTAGAAACTAGCATCCATAATTTCGGAACACATCTGAAAATTTTTAACCGAAAAGTGAAATCTCCTAACAGCCTTGTTGAAATTATTGCTGTTTACTTTTGTCATTGCGTACAGATACTGCGTCATCAGCAACAGGAAAAAATACGTTCATAATACAAACTCAAGTGTTTGGTTTGTTTGGTGATCTGCTAACATTATATTTTATACGATATATCATAACTTTAGAGAAATAACCTAAATTGACAGACCAAAAGGTAGAGCTCTTATTAAAAATATTTTCCGAAGCACCATAGCGTTAAAGAGGACTCTACCGAGGAGTTTTTAATATGTAGAAATCTCTACATATCTCCAAAAGGGCACGATGATCTTTCCCCTCGCAAGAAAGAACCTAGAGTGTCCTAGACATAATTATAGAGACTAGAGTCTAGACTCTAGACCATTATAATATAGAGAACGTTTAATAGTGCTCTCTATATTGGTACCATCAGAAGATTGGGATTGATTGTGTCAAGTCAAAGTTAGGGTTCTCGTCTAAACATAACCCTAAAACCCGATCAAATGACTAAACCGTCTGCCTACAATTTCTCGTTACATAAGCTGTTGTAACGGAGCGGGTGAGGCGCGCAGGCGGGCGCACGGGCCGCGCTGCCGGCTGCACTGACGGCGCGCGGCGTGCGCCGTGCAGCGGTGCATTACGACGCGGCCACTACTCAATGACGCAACTTGTTTATCCGCTCCCAGAGCCCATTGACTATAAATTTTACGAAATTATCGTAAACGTAACCGTGCCGCGCCAAGACTTATCATTAATAGCCCGCCGCGTCCTGTTCCACTTCGCCCGCCAAACGCTTTGTTTACTACGAAATATGTTGGACTACTGAATAATTAGATCCTGCATGTCTTGGAGTCGTATGAGCCAATAAATTATGCTAGTAGAAAATATATCTCAAGGATGTTTTCAGTAATCTTCCCCTTCAATACCGTTATTTATTGCTCTATGTAGAGTATACGATATAGCTAAAGCAGACGAATTAGATTTTATAGACCAAGGGAATTAAAATAAAAAATAATAATTATAATAGGAATCTCTCAAACGTAAACAACAACCACTCCATATCCATGTTTGTATACTACAAATATATTGCGCAATGCGTAATGGCTACACGCCCGCGCCAGTCGCCACGTCCATAACAAACAGTAGTGCACCAGAGTCCCTTTTTAGGGTTCCGTAGTCACAAGGAACCCTTATAGTTTCGCTCTGTCCGTCCGTCTGTCTGTCTGTCCGTCTTTCTGTCCGCGGTTTTGTTCAGAGACTATAGGACCTACAAAGCTGTAATTCGGCATGAATGCACATATTAATAATGCCTACAAAATCTATACTAATATTATAAAGCGGAAGAGTTTGTTAGTTTGTTTGTTTGAACGCGCTAATCTCAGGAACTACTAGTCCGATTTAGAAATTATTTCAGTGTTAGATAGTCCATTTATCGAGGAAGGCTATAGGCTATATTTTATCACGCTAAGACTAATAGGAGCGAAGAAATAGAAGAAAATGTGGAAAAAACGGGGGAAATTATTTGAAAGGGCTTATTTGAACACGCTAATCTCAGGAACAACTGGTCCGATTTGAAAAATTCTTTCAGTGTTAGATAGCCCATTTATCGAGGAAGGCTATAGGCTATATTTTATCATGCTAAAACTAATAGGAGCGAAGAAATAGAAGAAAATGTAGAAAAAACGGGGGAAAATATTTGGAAGGGCTTATCTCACGAGCTACTAGAGCAATTTTTCTGTTATTTGGGTCAGATAAGAAGTAGACCACGTGAAGGATCATAGGCTATTTTTTGTAGACTGATTTGTCTGTGAAATATCTAATTTACGCGGGTGAAGCCGCGCGGAACGTCTAGTGGTATATAAAATCTTAAGAATATAATTTTTTTATGGTACCTCCCCTACACATCAAGCGGGGAGGATTTTTTTTCGCGCCCACCCCACCGTGTGGGATGTCGTTGGATAGGTTTTTTAAAAATATTGAGTATTCAAAGACCGTTTTCCGATTTAGGGACCCATTTGTGAAATATGAAGTTTTAAAGTGGAAAAAAACTTTAAGAGTCCAGTGTTCCCCCGTTCTACTAGCTAAACGGTTGCTTCTGGAAATGTGAAAAAATTTACGGGAGTAGGAAATATGCTGAATTTAAAAGGAAAACTATCATTGCTAAGAAGACTTCATAAGTTATTGAGTAATAGTCGATCAACTAAAAAAATATATTCGGCGAAGTATAAAGGAACTTTTTTTTTCAAATTCCTTTGAACGTAACTGAGATGATGTTGTTAGTAGTAAAACAGGTTATAAATGTGCATTCATTGACAATACAAAAATTATCAAAAACTAGCGGTACTACGGAACCCTATATTGCGCGTGGCCCGACACGCACTTGGCCTGTTTTGTAGTAATAATATTATTATGAATCGACTCAATCGAGGATGTGGTTTTTCCGCGCGCATGGGAGTAGGCGGGGCAGGCTGTAGTAGCGCCGTAGTAAGCGCGGGGGGTGGGGGCTGCCCGGCGGCGCGGGTAGGAGGGAGGGAGGGAGGGAGGGGGGGGGGGGGCAGGGTTCAATATTTTGTTATTGTGTCGGTGCTGGAACAATTTGAACCTTACGGACCTGCGTCGCGCTGTCATGTTTACGAAATGATCGTTGATGCTTTGATCGTCAATGAGTTACGTTTGGAGGTGGTTTTCTAAACAAGCGACGTTGTAACTTGTAAGGTGTTTAATAGGTAGTCAGTTTTCAATTCTATAACTTGAACTTATATCGAGCGAAATGTTTTTAAAGGAATTTCCGGAAAATATGCATGAAAATTAGCAATTAACTTGCATCACTAAGAAAGCAATGGAAAATATTATGCTCTAGATTTTTTACTGTAAAAGGCAAACTCGAAAAAATACAATTACTTTTTTATGTTGAGTTCAAAGACCTACAACTCTGTATAAATGTAACCATTACATACCTACAAATAAGATCTGTATTATATTAATTGAATTATCAAAGGTCATTCTTAGATAACATTGCGTATTTGTCATAATATTATGATGTATGTTGATATAAATGTGGTGTTACATGTTAATAAAATGGTTTATTTCTAAGTATTTAATAGGTATAGCCCGGTCACCGAACAGGTAGAAATTCGTTCATTGACCTATTATATTTTGTAGTAACTACGTATTTACCTTAATGCCAAAAAGATACACCTTAATAGAGTGATTAACAAATTTTATGGCAGGTAGGAAGATAGTCAAGGTTAAGAGAGATAAACTAGCCTTGTGGCAGAAAATGTCTGTTAGAACTTAGAACAATTCTTACATACAGTCACATTTGCGCTGGTGTGCGGCCCCGTGGTATAATGCCATCTCTTTCACACATACAAAGAACGAGAGAGAGCCTTTTAAGTACTGGAAATGATCTAAGTCTTGTTCCTATGGAAACACAAGGCAACGTACTCGTATCAGCGCGTCAATGTACAACGATTATCGCCACAATAATACTATCACGTGCGCTGCATGCCCCGTGCCCACTCTATTTGTAAATCTAGTTCGCCTGCATACATACAGCAATAAACAAATATAACGGTATCGAAACTGGAGATCATTATTGAAATTGAGCTGATTTTAGACGGTTCATGAACCATGAGTCTAACACTAAGGTTAGTGTTCATGGTGTACTTATTTATTTGATTCATGAGTATATTATCACTGAAGTGAGTGTTCATAGTGTACCTAGTACCTACTGTTAAAAGAAAACCTTTTTTCTTGTTGGCCATTTTTGAGATGTTTGAAGTGAAAAACCAATTGAACTTGAGACTGCATCGCATATCCGACGCACAATTCGTCAGATCAGGGCTTGGAAATTAGTTTTTTTTCGCTAAAAGTCTAAGATCTCATAGCGCCTTATTATAGCTTTGAGAACATTATATGCCGGTAGGGAATGCAATCTCGTCGGAATGCAATCGAGATCTCGGCCTTTTTTAGCGATTGATCTCGGACGAAAAAAAGGCGAGATCTCGCGAGTTTGACGAGATTGCACTTGAGCATAAAAACGTCTTATTGAAAGCGCGGACTGACACTATATTCTAATGGATCTACTGAGTAGATATAGTTTCATTTAATTGATAATAATATCTCAGTTTAATAGACAACTCAACTTAGATAATAAGTTTCATTTTTTTGACTTCTTGTTGTTTTGTTTGTTATAAAAGAACTGTTTTATTACTAAAAGATTTTTGTTTGATATTAGAAGAGAAGACTGGTTGTTTCTTTCATTTGTTATTTGATAGAATACGTTTGTCAAAGTTTACTACTAAAGTTTAATAAAAAAATATAGACAGATACGTCAAACAATGTTTGATGCATAAGTCTATTGAAAAAATTCGTAAAAATAAATGTTTATCTTATACGCTCATTTTGTAATACGTATAATGATTATTATTTTTTTCCTAATTTATTCAAATATTGTGATTATTTGCAAAAAAACCCACCAAACTGCTAATCTTGCAAGATCTCGAAATTGGCGAGATCTCGCAGTATCGTTATTCATAAACTCGCGGGATCTCGCTTGAGCCCCAATCTCGCGAGATTTGCATTCTTATGACACTAGTCAGTAGTTAGCTGCATGTATTCTGTACCGCAGACTGTGGAAAAATAGTGATGTTGGACTCCAAGAATGACACAACCTTAATAAAAGGGGATCAGCAAGGATTTTGCAAATGAGCGAGGTTTTTACCTTTCATGTTATAATTTATAAACTTATAACAAATAGGTGCTTTCGATTTTAGATGTGCTGGAAGTTCCGAACGTTCAAGTGAACGAATTAGCTACATAACATAAACAAATTATCTTGAGTGTCAAAATATAAGATGTATCATAGTGAGATATGGGGGAACTTTTAGAGGGTTTAAATGTTATTTTTAATTCAAAAAATACTCACCCCTAGTTGCCTACCCCTATTTTATAAATTTTAGCTGAACCACGCCAGTGATTGAAAATTAAAAAAAAAAAAACATGCTAGTATATTTTTAGATTCTAATTGCGACTGTCACACTTTCAACTTGCGGACTCACCCCTAAAACCCACCATTTAATTCCAAGTTGATTTTCTCCCACCCCACAGTGATTGAAAATTCTAAAAAAAATCATGTTAGTATATTTTTAGATCCTACATACGATGGTAATATTTTCAACTTGCGGACTCACCCCTAAAACCCACCCTTATAATTCCAAGTCGATTTTCTCCCACCCCACAGTGATTGGAAATTCTAAAAAAATATACTAGCATGATTTTTTTTAGAATTTTAAATCACTGTGGGGTGGGAGAAAATCGACTTGGAATTATAAGGGTGGGTTTTAGGGGTGAGTCCGCAAGCTGAAAGTGTGACAGTCGCAATTAGAATCTAAAAATATACTAGCATGATTTATTTTTTGAATTTTCAATCACTGGCGTGTTTCAGCTAAAATTTATAAAATAGGGGTAGGCAACTAGGGGTGAGTATTTTTTGAATTAAAAATAACATTTAAACCCTCTAAAAGTTCCCCCATATCTCACTATGATACATCTTATATTTTGACACTCAAGATAATTTGTTTGTTATGTAGCTAATTCGTTCACTTGAACGTTCGGAACTTCCAGCACATGATTTTAGTACTTCCATGTTTTCTCCTTCCGTGCTTCGAGTACAATAACATTCCTTGGTCTATAAATACTCAGTGCAGACGCGACGTCCGGGCCCGGAGGAGTTCATTTGCATCGTACTGGCGAGACGCACCAGCTATTTGTGTACATTCGCTACACATGGGTTGACACCTGATTGTAAGCGATTAGGACGACTAAACGCTATCAGTACGCTGCATTTAATCAAACAATCCTACTGCAACATATTAATTAAAGTTTGTATGTAATGAGAATGTGATGTCTGGGACTCTTCACGCAAATACTTACAGAAATGTTGATGGTTGCTGTTAAGTTTTCGATTTATATGTTGGGCAAATGGCTCTACATATTATGCCCAATCTTTATGGCTCTACTTGTAAGCCCAATAGCTTGAACATTTTCTTTAAAACCGAATTACTTTTTAATTTATGTTTTAAGCTCAATGACTTTTGACTCTACTTTTTAAGTCCAATAGTTTGTGGCTCTACTTTTAAACCCCAATAAATTGCAGCTTTTTATTTATTTACCTATTTATGGTCAATAACTACTGTATTCCTATTGCATATTGTATTAACGCTGCAGTGCTGCAGGCAAATCTATTGTTTAAAATAGGTAGCCCTAGTTTTCTGTAGTTGTAGGGATATTCATCTGTGATTCACATAAGATGGTAAACTATTCCTAACCAAGTATGTAAAGCATAGGTAAGTTCATCCACTTTAATCAAATATAGGGAAGTTCCCTAATGAATAGACGTAATATGTATTCTGTTTTCTCCTCTCACTCAAATCCAATTTGATCCGAGCTTATTCTCTCGGGTGACTGGTGAGTCGAACACAAGTTTACTTCAATTGGTTTTGATGTTGTGCCCCAATTTGATTTATCTTGGGTAACATCGGTAAACGTGATGCTAATAAAGTATCATTATTTACTAGTTGAGAAATTCGTTTAACGCGTTAGAACCGTACATTTTTTCGGCACAAAAACCATCCTATGTCCTTTCCCGGGCCTAAAACTATTTCGGTTTATTATAAATCGGTTCACCGGTTTAAGTGTGAAGAGGTAACAGAATAGACAGATAGATAGAGAGACATACTTTTGCATTTATAATAGTATGGATTGCGAATAAAGTTTGTGTATTTTTCGGTAGTATCTCTTAACGACATAATATAACTTGTAGTCAAGTAGACATACGTCCGGACTCTAAAGAGTTTTAATATAATTACTTAACTTTAATTTATAAGAGAGTTTGACGTAAAATGTATGGAGTTCAAATCATAAAGATTTCGCATGATACGTAGGAGGCTCCTACGTATCATGCGAAATCTTTATGAAGTATATAGTCTTGAATCGCGATATTGTTATGGGAACAATTTAAAACTTCAGACTTTCATAAAAATACATAGCTAGGGTTGCCAGGCGTACGGATAAAGTCGAATATAGTTAGGCTTTTTAGGTGCATAACTTAAGGAGAAGATTTGTTTTATATGTGTTTTAATGTAGAGCGTCCTGATTTTTCCTCAATCCGGCTTTTCTGGCTTATCTGCCTTTTATATTAGGGTTAGACCCTCAGTCTGCCTCTGGCATCAGTTCAGTCCTTCAGTTTGGTCAGGAATGACGGGGAAATTAACGTATTTAAACCTAACATAACCGGTTGATTGACGGACAGATATTTTTTATACTTGTATGTATGTACTTTTTAGCCATAGTCTTAGACAGATGGACTAAACTGAAGCCAGACTGAGCGTATAATATAACCCCAGTCTCAGGTTTGTCGAAATAGCAACCCTAGAGACCCTTACGTGGGAGAGCCATGCTTCGACACGAATGGGCCGGCTCGACCAGAGAAATACCACGTTCTCACAGAAAACCGGCGTGAAACAGCGCTTGCGCTGTGTTTCGCCGAGTGAGTAAGTTTTCCGGAGGCCCAATCCCCTACCCTATTCCCTTCCCTTCCCTCCCCTATTCCCTTCTCTTCCCATCCCTACCCTCCCCTATTACCTTATTCCCTCTTAAAAGGCCGGCAACGCACCTGCAGCTCTTCTGATGCTGCGAGTGTCCATGGGCGACGGAAGTTGCTCTCCATCAGGTGACCCGTTTGCTCGTTTGCCCCCTTATATCATAAAAAGAAATAGATATAGCTACCTACTCAGCAAATAGAAGTATTGCCGTAATATTCATGTGACTATGACTTGGCATACCCAGTCCATTCTCTTTGAACTGCTTCCAAAGTATGTTACGAGCGTCGATATCTATTATCTACTATTTCTAGGAATGAAATGTAGAATACTTGGATGTTTACGTTACAAAACTATTTACGCATTCGTGACGTCAGCATTTCTTCGTCGGTATTTGTTCAAAATTGAAAATAAATTTTCATTGCGTTAAAAATTACGTACATTTTGCCAAGTGCGAGTTGGACTCGCGCACGAAGGGTTCTGTACCATTATAGAGCAAAAATAGATAAAAATGTGTTTTTTTTTGTATGGGAGCCCCCCTTAATTATTTATTTTATTTAAATTTTATTATTAATTATTAAATTATAAATACAACTGAGTATTTTGTGAACATTTCAAATGTCTACCTATTGCCATTATTGATATCGAACAAAAAATAGCAAAAAAATTACGTTTGTTGTATGGGAGCCCCCCTTAAATATTTAATTTACTTATTTTGTTTTTAGTATTTGTTGTTATAGCGGCAAAATATATATACAATCTGTGAAAATTTCAGAAATCTAGCTATAGCGGTTCTTGAGATACAGCCTGGAGACAGACAAACGGACAAACGAACGGACAGACAGACGGACAGACATCGAAGTCTTAGTAATAGGGTCCCCTTTTTACCCTTTGGGTACGGAACCCTAAAAACAAGCGAAGAAGTAACTAACCTACATTTATGTATTAACAACTACAGCTCTTGATAGCCCCATGTCGTATAAAAAGTTGTAGACTATTTTGCAATTAATAATAATATATTTAATGTCAATTAATGGCTAAACACCTACGTAGCAGAATTTCGATTTCCAGTAAAAAGGAAGATCGATTTGGAGTGGAAAGTAGCTTAAACTAGCTTAACAATGACTGATAGTTACGCATACGTATGAAAAAACTACGTAATACAATATTTTGTGTTACGCTATTTTTTTCTTATCAATAAAACTTCTCATAACGTAACGTCGTGGGGTATAAAGTAAAAAATAAAGACTGATAAAATGACGAAGACGTGAAAAATTCACTACGCTACACTTGCATTCAAACGTGTGTTACATTTTATCGTGTGACGTTTTTTGATATCAGTAAAAAAATTTATTGCATATTTTTTGCATATATCTATGTTTCGTGTGATGTTATTTTTTATCAATATTGTATCGGTTGGTCGCGCTTTTAAAATAACGCCATTGGTCACCTGGGGTCTTCAACGACCCCAGTACTTCGCGATCTGAGATTTAAGTGGCAATAAGTATATTGAAATAATTATAATTAGGAAATTACCACATCAAGAGCGATTAATTTAAATATAGATTTTCACGTTTTCGCAAACTTGCTTTTAAAGACCCCACGTGACCAACCGAGGGTTGAGTAAGACGCCATTCCGTCGACGCATGCGCGGTACCGACATGCGTTTTTGCCGCCTCCTCGTTGTGTACTGAGTGCGTGAGCTAAACAGTCGAAATGGAACTACGCAATACGCGCCGACCTTGCCACTACTTCTATGGTTATGTATAGAAAAAACAGCTACCTATGTCGCTTATCTGTAATTGATCGGGAAAGGTTTTGCAAGACGCTCGCCTAAATGGGCCAACGAATCCTACTAATATTATAAATGCGAAAATCAGTTTGTCTGTTACCTTTTCACGCCCAAACCGCTGAACCGATTTTGCTGTTTGGTATGGCGATACTTTGAGTCCCGGGAACGGACATATTATTATGATACTTTTTATCCCGGAAAATGTATGGTTCCCGCGCGATAAACAAATTGTGGCGCAACGGAGTTGCGGGCGTCATGTCTACTAATAAATATTGTGGAAGAGTAACCTACTCTAAAAAATGGTTTTTACCATTTCGTGGACGTTGGAACTTTTGTACTTTTAGTTGTCATAGTCAGGACGGTCAGACAATTTTCGTTACCTTACGTGTTCATGCCAGTTACTGGAGCCATTAGTGTGCTGGCCCAAAATATGAGAGTTATTCATTCTGTATTGTACGTCGATGGCAAGCGCATTGAATTTTTTTAGTACATATTTCTGTGTGTACTACCTAATGATTTTGATTCTCACGATTCTTGTTTGACGACGATTACGGCTTATCTCTCCAACTTTCTCACTTCCCAGGTCATTTTGAGCATTATCTTCGTTTCCACGGGCTAAATGCAAAAATATATTTTTTTTTGTTTTTTTTTTTTGTTTTAACGCAATAGTAATTATTTCCGCGTTATTAAATTCTTAATGATATTAATGCGCAGATAACGTTTATTAAATACATAAAAAGATAATTTATTTACTGACTATCTTCAGCTTATTGTTCAAACTTCATTGTAATTGAGTTCGTAAATTAACCCTCCTTATAAACATGTGAAGCTAATAAAAGCGTGTTGAAAATTTATTTTCATTCCAGTGTATACAGCTTGGCAAAGAAGAGTCTGACGCGGTGACAGCTGGAACTAAGAGTTTTTATTTATGACAACACTACATTACTTGTCAACTCTAGTATATATTGTGTCAAAAGCGAAGCGTAGGGTTGCCTGTATTTAAAGAAAAGCGCCCTCATTTAATCCACACTCTTCTTTGCCAAGCTGTACAATGCTGCAATGTGTCCCGACTCCCGACACCAGTGTCTAATCCTTTAATGTTATGAAATGTGGCATTTTTAGGGTTCCGTACCTCAAAAGGAAAAAACGGAACCCTTATAGGATCACTTTGTTGTCCGTCTGTCCGTCCGTCCGTCTGTCAAGACCCTTTTTCTCAGGAACGCGTGGAGGTATGAAGCTGAAATTTATATCAATTACTCAGGTCTACTGTCCCTTGAAGCTGTCAAAAAATCAAACTTCTAAGCCAACGCAATCAAAAGATACAGCCGTTTATGCCGCAAATTTTCGACACTTGCAAGGGAATCAAAACCTACAGGGTGCTTCCCGTGAACTCAGAATCTTGAAATTTGGTACGAAGCAACGTCTTATAGCATAGATAAAGGAAAATTACGAAAACCATAAATTTTTAGTTACATCACATAATATATTTTTTTTTAATAATTTTAAACTTACTACCCATTTCCTCATAAACGCGTAGAGGTATTAAATTGAAATTCATACCAAATACTCAGGTCTATAATACCTTTAAGCTGTAACAAAATCAAACTTTGTAAACCTTGCAGGTTTGTACGGAACCCTCGGTGCGCGAGTCCGACTCGCACTTGGCCGGTTTTTTTATCGACGAATTGCCTCTATTTTTTTCGTGAGAGAGAGAAAAAATAAGAGCCAATTCGCCGATAAAAAATGACATATTTTATAACATTATAGGATCGGACACTGGTGTCGCGACACATTGTATACAGACGTTATACCTATAAAATGTCTTCTCCTTGTCTGATAAATGAAGTAAACTACATATTATTATTTTACTACAACTTTTACTAGAACTTAAAATTTTAATTTGCATTCCTATATTTTATTACCAGGCGTAAACCGGTGTAAAGATAAAATCCGGTCAAGTGTTGAGTAGACTGTAGAGTCCTTTGCTAACCTAAATTATTCATACCGCAATAATAATAATATTATCTATGGACTCTACACACCACGTCAGTCTGGTCACTCTGGCCCCGTGCTAAGTACCTGAAGGACTTGTGTTACGGGTACCAGACAACGGAAATATAATATTTAATATTTTTATACTATACTTATATTTAAGATTTTTATTATATGATACACATTTAATAGACATCCATGACCCAGGAATTTTTGAAAACTTTTTGTTCCGTCGGCGGGATTCGAACCCGCAACCCTTGGGCCTCGAGTCTCGACCCACCCGGCTTGGGCTACCAACGCGCTCGTCCACTGAGCCACAGAGGTCGTCAATAATATAAGAAGTTTTGTTTTTATTGCCAAAGTGTGGTATCTCCAACATTAGCTGGAAGTCGTCATTGTTCGGTGGGGGGCAATTAGTACAAATGACTGTGTTTACTGTTCACGGCAGCGTCTAGGAATTGTTTTGTTTTCGCAGAACAATTTACTCAAACGTTATTTACCTTCCGTGTTCAGATGTCGTGGAAGATAATGCGGCTATTAAATATTTATGCCACTTTGAACTGAGTAATTACCAAATAACTAACAAGCTAGTTATAGTTGGACAAATTGCGTTTTAATCCTCAAAATCTATACTAATATTATAAAGCGGAAGAGTTTGTTAGTTTGTTTGTTTGTTTGAACGCGCTAATCTCAGGAACTACTGGTTCGATTTGAAAAATTCTTTCAGTGTTAGATAGTCCATTTATCGAGGAAGGCTATAGGCTATATTTTATCACGCTAAGACTAATAGGAGCGAAGAAATAGAGGAAAATGTGGAAAAAACGGGGGGAAATTATTTGAAAGGGCTTATTTGAACACGCTAATCTGAGGAACTACTGGTCTGATTTGAAAAATTTTTTCAGTGTTAGATAGCCCATTTATCGAGGAAGGCTATAGGCTATATCTTATCACGCTAAGACTAATAGGAGCGAAGAAATAGAAGAAAATGTGGAAAAAACGGGGGAAATTATTTGAAAGGGCTTATCTCACGAACTACTAGAGCAATTTTTCTGTTATTTGGGTCAGATAAGAAGTAGACCACGTGAAGGATCATAGGCTATTTTTTGTAGACTGATTTGTTTGTGAAATATCTAATTTACGCGGGCGAAGCCGCGCGGAACGTCTAGTGTATAGATATATCTTACTCATAATTATATTCTCGCTACTTAGCTCCACTTGCGCCAATCTGAATTAATCCTGAATTTAATATCGTGATAATATCTCTATCGTTCTTCGTATAATATATTATGAAAAAAGAAGGCATGTATTTTTAACAAAGTTTTAGCTGATAACAATTTAAGTTAAAGAAAGATTTCTAGGCACCTATTCAGGGCGTTAAAGGTTTATTAGCATTCTTCAGGGAGTCAGATCTCCTTCCATCACCCACGTTGAAGGATTATTTTTCTATGAAAGCCAGCGTGCTGGTGAAAAGCTGAAACTGTCTGTACTCTGTAATCTACTCCTTCCTTATAATAATATTTTGTATTGTCCTAAGTCCGAACGTTTTACTTGTATTTCTTAACTAACGTTCAATATTTGTTGCAGTATGTCCGTCGATCGACATCCGGAACAAGCCGGAGGAGATGCTGAAGCTGCGCGACTGCCGCGTCATCGAGGGCCACCTCAGCATAGTGCTGATGGAGCGCGGCACGCCCGCCTCCTTCGAGAACATCACCTTCCCGCACCTCAGGGAGGTCACCGGCTACATACTGATATACAGGTGCGTGATTTGTGCGCGGTTTCTGAGGGGTTTTGACAAGAGTTCATAATACTAGACTAGATACTAGACCCTCAACACCGTTGCGCCTAATGGACCTATCAGACCGAGAGCGATCACCGATCAAGGTCGGTTTTGCGTTCTTCACACAGTGGGCATTCTGACCGCGTCAGAATTCCTTCTGTATGACTGACCGCTCGAAAGCAGAATGCGAACGCAGACGAATATGCGTGACCGCTCTCTGTCTGATAGGTCCCTAAATTAAATTATCGCGTGGGAATTGTAAATTCTCCGCGACAAATCTAACCTCCTCGCGTCCTCAAAGTATCTCTATACCAAATTTTATCTAAATCCTTTCAGCTGTTTAAGCGTAAAATGGTAACATACAGACACACTTAAGTATTTGTAATAAATATTAGTATGGATATGGATACAACAGCGTTGTTGATGTTTATATTTTGAAGTTAACGCGAAAGCCATATTGTATTATAGACTTCAGTGGAAAAACCTCAGTTCAAAATTTAACGTTCGTTTTACTTCAGAATCTATATTCTATTGTATTGTGGTCCTATGACCACGACTGTTTGTTTATACTTCGACCTTTGAGTCGAATGTTTTTCTTGGTAGTGAGACATTTTATGTGCTCGCGTGTTGATTAATAACAATAAAATTACTACAAAACAATAACATAATATTATTATGATTGTTTACCCGTGGAAGATTTCATTTAGTTATGAAAACGTATTTTTCTTTTAATATGAACAAATAATTAAAGTATGTCATTTCTAAGTATTAAAAGAAAATACCCGTCCCTTAGCAAGCAGAAATCCATCTATTGACCCAAAGCTACCTGTATAGTTAAATCTCGCACACGTCACAGAATACATATAGATACAAGTACACACGTACACACGTGTTATATTCTATTGAAATTTGCAATCATTTTGTGCGAGTCGAAAGACAAGTGGTTGGGTCAATGTACCATCAAAGAAATTGATATATACGCAGTTGACGGACATACGTCATTTGTTTGGTTTATGTCAATTCAATGTTGGTCGTAATCTGTCGGCTGGGCTTGACATAACACGACCGAATGAGGGTGTTTGAAATTCTATTTGCGATCAGGTGCCGCGATGTAGGCAGTAGGCATCAGGTCTATCGTATCAAACTGCTGTCACATGTCACGATATAGCTGTCATGTGTCACAATATAGATGTCATGTGTCACTATAATATGTCTATTTGACACGATAGACCTGACGGCTACATCGCGGCACCTGCAGGCTTAGCATAGTCACCAAAGAAACGGTTTCTTTCTACGGAAGAATAGACAAAGTGACAAATAGACAAAGGTAATCCGCCTTTGTCACTAAAATCTGTCTTATGTCGATTCTTATGTTGTCATGCTAAGCCTGCTGCAGGCGTAGCATGGTCACCATAGAAACGGTTTCTTTCTACGGAAGAATAGACAAAGTGACAGTTAGACAATGGAAATCCGCCATTTTGTCGATAAAATCTGTCAGTATGTCGATTCTTTCCTATGTCTACTGTTGTTGTGCTAAACCTGCTGTAGGGCTAGCATAACAACAGTAGACATGGGAAAGAATCGACATACTGACAGATTTTATCGACAAAATTGCGGATTTCCATTGTCTAGCTGTCACTTTATCTTCTCTAACTGTCACTTTGTCTATTCTTCTGTAGAAAGAAACCGTTTCTATGGTGGCCATGCTACGCCTGCTGGTGGCAAATAGAATTTCAAACACCTCATTACGTAGGTCCGACATCTGCGTAATCAACTTCTCTGATAATACTAATTTGTAAGTGTTCTGCAACCGAACTCCATTCTCTGTAACAGATTGAACGGTGTGAAGAACCTGGGCGACCTGTTCCCCAATCTGTCCGTGATCCGGGGCCTGCAGCTGTTCAAGGACTACGCCCTCGTCATATTCGACAGTGAAGGACTCGAGGTAAATACCTACAAGTGTAACAAAAGTGATAATACTTTAGGGTATGTTTCCTTATACAGGGTGTAACAAAACAAAGTGATAATACTTTAGGGTGTGTATGGGTCCCCTATATAATAGAGTTAGCTGTGAAAAAAGCAGCGCTGAAGGAGTAACTTTTTTTTCATCTTTGTATGGAAAAATTAATGACGCGCGGGCGCTTGTCTATACAAATCACAAAAAAAATTTTGCTCTGTCTGCGCTGTTACTTTCACAGTGAACTCTATACAAGGGACACATACACATTACACACCTTAAAGAATTATCACTTAGTTTTGTTACACCCTGTGTAATAAATACTGCGTAGACTTTACTTCAGAAGGTAACCACGGCCCTTGGAGCCAATAGGGGTTATTTCCAATCTGTGTTAATTCTTAAAGAATAAAAGAGAGAACACGATTTAAAACTATTGCGCCAGTCTGGGTTAAAATTAATGCTCAACTTTATCACCCGGACTAAATTTTTTATTCAAGATGCCTTCATATCTGTTTTCTCCCTATTATATTTTTTGATAATGTAACGGAATCAATAAAAACTAAATGTTCTCTAGGGTGGTTAACCTATATTTTTTCTTTCTAGTCACTTGGACTGCGTTCGCTTTCGAGGATCGAAAGGGGTGCCGTCAGGATTCAAAACAACGACCACTTATGTTACGCCAACACAATAGACTGGTCGCGTATCATAGCTGACGGAGCAGAAAATAGTATTATAAGCGTAAGTGGTATTGTGTTACTTACTGGCGCTCCACAGCCTCATGTGAACGGTGAAGTGTCGTATATCCATTATCCACCCTGTACAGTACGTGTGGTAACCGTACAGGGTGGAAATACGATATCTTTCAGAGTTCAGTCAATCTTAAGGTGCTAGAATCAATTACGAAAATGTGAATTGTGCAAAGTGCAAGAATTGTTGCTAGAATGTGAATTAAGTTTACGCAGAGTTTTGACAGAATAGCAAAACGCATTTGTATTAGCAATTGGAATTTTGAATTATCCTGAGGCCCAAACAATGAGTTATGAGACAGCACAAAACCACATATCAATTGTCGAATCGTGGTTTGTACCATAGTATGTTTTAGAAGATAATTTAAAAAGGTTTTTGTGCGTTTATAGGCGAACTACGACACCCGGCTTTGCGGTCTGTGCCCGCACGCACAGAGCCGCATGGAGGACCACAGCCCTCTACCGGCGGGCGTGGAGAGGTGCCCTGCTGACTCCACCGGCAGACTGCTCTGCTGGGACGACAAACACTGTCAGAAGAGGGGTAAGTGGTGATTCTTGGTTAGTACTTAGGTCTTAGAAGGTCCAGTTCGGTGTCTTTTAAGAAGCTTTTAGTTTCTTTTGAGTGATAAGACAGATTATGCTTGTCCCTCGAGAATTCCTGAGATCAGATCAAAGGTTTCGTGGTTAGTAGTTACCACTGTTGAATCTGGCGAGTAAAGAAGTTGCAGTGATGAAAATATGGGACAAATTGGCAGTGTAAAAAAAATATTAATTTTTAATTTTATTAATATTAATATCAATAAAATTGCTCGTTTAGGGGTCGGCTTACATGTCTATTAAAACGACAGTTGGTAATTAAAAGTGTTCTTTCAGACTGTCCAACCGCGTGCGGCGGGCGCGCGTGCATGTCCGACGGGACGTGCTGCCACGCCTTCTGTCTCGGCGGCTGCGACGGCCCGCAGCCCAGCGACTGCCACGTCTGCGCCAACTTCTCCTTCCAGTACGGAAAGAACCGGACCTGCCTCGCCAAGTGTCCCCCTAATACGTACGAGGTGGGTATGGGTTATTCTTAGTGTTAAATTATAGAGCAACCTGGATATTATTAGGATGATCGGAGAAACTCACCTTTGAGCCAATCACGAGCCGAGCCACAAAACTTCACTAGAATATCAAGTTACAAAAACATGACATTACTTATATTAAAGTTTTGTGACTACCTTTGTGGTTTGGTTTATAATATTTGATATCAGCATTGTGAACCGTGATAATGATGGTCTATGATGATAGCCTCAAAGATACATTATAGTTGGAGATAATTATTATTTAGTGTTATTTGGCACGTGTTGCCAGATATCCTTGTAATAATACGAAAAGTCCAAATCAATTGTAAGTTAAAATTAAAAATCCAGCCAATAATAAAACTCACTACAACCAAAACAAGCGTAGAACAATTCTCAAAATGTTAAGGAAAACCCTTTTCTGGAATTTGGTGTATCGTTTTATTGGACTTGCAAAAATTACCAAGTGGTTACAAGTTTTATCCAATTGAAGCAAAAGAAAACCAATACTTACACAACATTGTTGGCCTCGCGGTAAAATGGCTCGGCGAATTCGTTGTAAAACTATTCGAATGTTAAACACGAAATGAAATCCAAAAGCAATATAAGATTCAGCTTTTGGTTTACCCTTTACAATTTTTATTGAAGATGTTTCGCCAACACTAGTAAACGCTTTCTTGTTATCGTTTTGTTATTTTCTTTGTAATAATGAAAAGTAGTTGTATAACTTACGCATATTAAAATATATCTCATGAAAATAGAAACATCTGGGTTCCTTTTTAAAATCATAATATTAGGCATGATTCGTTTAAGGAACTCAGATAAAATCCTAAAAGACTTGATTATTACAAAGCTCAACCCTTGATTGACTTGTCAGAAAAGTGGTTTGACTGTTGCTTTAAAAACACTTGTTTTGACATTCTTCTCACTGGAACGCTATGGCGTTTTCGCTAAGCTTTTTGCAATAATTGTATTGACATGCTTGGTGAGTGGTGACGAAAGCCAATGAGTTAGGAGGCTGAATGTAGAAATGAATAGGTACTACAGCCTGTGACGTCCCAGCGCAGAGTTACGGCGACGCACCTATGCCCGGCTTCTGAGGTTTTTAACTTCTGTCGAAACCCAGAATCCAGGCACTAAAGAAATCTCAAAGCCGATCCCGGCGTTAAAGCATTATTTATTATAGTCGTGTGTATAGCTGTTCCGGCGGTGCGTGACGGAGGTGGAATGCCGCACCATGCCCAAGCCGCAGACATCAGCCACGGACTCCGTGCAGCGAGCCCCTAACATCGACGCCTACAAGATCTTAAGGAACGAGAGCTGCGTCTACATGTGTCCTAGCGGGTATATGGAGGTACGTCAAGTTTTTTGTATCATCAGCATCAGATACTTTTTATAGAATGCCAAACCAACGTCAAACGGTCCAATTCTGCTGAATTGGGGTAGAATTGTGCAGATTCTTCATGAATACAACATACATTATACATAACTAGTTGCTTTACAGTTTACCTAAACTCGAATCATTACCAACTCATGTTCGTTCTTAATATTTTTAGATAGTTATAATAATTCTGAATGGTACAATATTATGAACTGACGGGCATCATTTTAATTCTTCCTAGCCTTTGCAAGCTATTTATGAAAAACATCAGATTTTCTTCTAAATGGAATAGCTTGTATATAGGTCAACACGTGGAATAGCTAATTTCTATTATGCAGTAGCGTGCTTCGATTATTGCGAAGACAATATATTGTGACCTTATTCGATAAACGTTATATTAGATTGCGCTACATTTATTGTTATGATGACGCTGTCGCAGTTAGTGTTGCGAGAAGTAATATTATAGGAGTGCATAAAACTTAATACATTATTGTATAAGGTTTTTATAGGCGATTGAGTAATAAATGAAACCAGTGTCAAATTAATTTAATGAATTTAATATTCTAATAAAAATATGCTCTTAATTCTTCATAGGCTAAGAAAGTTACTCGGTAAATAAACCAAACTCTTCTGGTATGGGGTGACACTGGAGAACAAAATTTGCTCACCAGCTGTCGAGCTCGCTGGCTGTAATGTGTGTTCATGATTTACACGTTGTAGCATAGGATGGTTTCCCATCACATGGACATAACAATCCGTGGAAATGGTAGGGATTAGGAATGTTTCCCAGTTAAAAATTGCCCTTGTTGAAAGATTGCCCTTTAATTGCCTTAAACCAGGGACGGATTTAAATTTTTTATGAGTATAGGCCACTTTAATTTTGCCGCCCCTATGTACGAACTCTGCCGCCATCCTAGGGCGCTGCCGACCCACTTAGGACGCCATAGGACGCTGCCGCTCATAGGCCATGGCCTATACTGCCTATACATGAATCCAGAGCTGCCTTTAACTTAAAATTCTTTTGGGACAGGTGGGCCATGGCCTATACTGCCTATACATGAATCCAGAGCTGCCTTTTACTTAAAATTCTTTTGGGACAGGTGGGCGAAAAGGAAAACTCTCGGTGCCAGGAGTGTCCAGAGAACGGGTGCGTGCACGAGTGCTCCGGCGGCAAGATCGACTCCATCGCCTCCGCCGAGCTGTTCCGAGGATGCACCCACATCAAGGGCACTCTCGAGATTACGCTACGGGCTATCGGAGGTATGTGCATTCTCTACATCAGTGTTCTGCAAACTTTTTGAGTTCAAGGGCAGCTAGAAAAATGGAAATGTACACCACAAATTAATAAGCGTGTATAGGCTGGTTTTAGTGTCACGCGGACCGTCGGTACAGATCGCTCCGTATATATGCAATATGCATTACGCTATAAGGAGCGTTTTAGAGTAATGCGGAGGGGTCCTTACGGACCCATCCGCATTACTCCTTAAAACTTCATACAGATTGGTCTACGGAGCGATCCGTACCGACGGTCCGCGTGACACTAAAACCAGCCATACTGTATAGGGCTTACTCTGAGCTCCCACCCCTTCGTCGATCGTCCTGAGATATCCCTTTTTGGCACTTAGCACTAGAACTAAGTACAATGACCTTTTTCGAGGCACAACAACTGCTGACAACGGTACACCACACACTTTGCGGATCAATATGTGACGCCATAGTTCAGTTATTGCTGCAAGCATATAACGTACGCTAGCGGCTGGTGTAGCTCGTACCGCGTACGCTAGTGATATGGTCGGCTTCCTCTCCTCTTGATGTTGATGCTCAAAGCATTAAGACAGCTCCGTATCGTAGACTCAAACATCATAATATATGTATCAGCGGCGCGTAATTCTAAGTTCAGCAAATGAGTGTACAATGACGTCACAGTTCAGTAGGTATTTTGACAACGTATGCAAAACACCTTGATGTAACAATACTTAACTACTTTAGCACGCCTTTAATTTGCGTACAGTCGTGATTATCTCCAAATAAAGTGCCTAATGTAGCTATGGGTATGCAGCCCCCGAAAATATAAATCAAGGTTATTTTCTAGCCGGGCATAAATTATTTTTATTATGAGCAATATATACGACATTTTTACGAGTCAGTTCTTTATTTAATTTGTCTGGGTAATTACAATAATATGGCTATCTAAATCGAGTTAAAGGTCGTTTACGAGGATTTACTGTTTCAAATTTGAACGTTTATACTGCATTGTGGACACTTTATGTGACTCAAAATAAAAGTTTTCTGCGAACAGTATTCTTTTAATAGGAGTGCTATTTTTCGTTGTTTGTGTTGTAAATAGTGCAATTTTGCTTCACCTACTTATATTTTTATTTATGAAATAAAATTAGTAGAAATCAATTGCGATTTGCGGATATTTGGGGCACTTGCAGTTGATTTTTGCAAACTTATTAGACTATCAGAGAAATTGATTCATAAACAGGTGGTGGAGCCCTTTCGGAAGATCACTACTAGTGATCTCCACCACAAGGGATATAAAGCGACCAAATATCGTGCCTCCACTATTTGCCCTTACATCGATTCTCTGATGATACTAAATAAATAAATAAATAATAAATAAATCTTATATTATGAGAAGAAATCCGTTGTCTGATTGCCATAACACAAGTTTTTACTTAGCATGGGATTAGACGATGTGATGTGCACTGTCTAGCTTATAGTTTATATTATTGTATAATAATATTATGTGTGTATAATAAACAATTTGAATTTGAAATTTGAATTTGAATCTTTTTTGCTTCATTTAATTGGAACTTTTTTACGCAGGCAACACCATGGCAGTACTAGAATCAGCGCTGGGCGAGATCCGGGAGATAGACGGCAGCCTCAAGGTGATCCGATCGTACCCGCTCGTGTCGTTGATGTTCCTCCGCAGCCTGCGCACCATCCGCGGCATCAGGGACCACTCCAACGAGTCTACTAAGGACAAGTGAGTCTGTAATGTCCTACTTTCATTATCCATTTCGTATCAATAATTATTGTTTATGTAATAATACTTCGGCCCCACGCATGCCTTCCAAAGGTCCGGGATTTAAGAGCCTGCTGTCAAAAATATCAAAGCACGCTAGCCCCGCCTACACACCCCGCTATCCTCTAATCGTGATATAATGATTCCATGAATCGTGCTCCCGAGCATTGTGCTTTGCGCTGCAGCTAATAGTGAACAATATCGCGTAACAACGGTTCCCGCATTATAGCACGAAAGTAAAGGTCGTAAGTCCCAAAACTGTTTTTTTATGATTACTTAAAAATTAAATACAATACTAATATTTCCTTTAGCCATTATTTTATAAAGTGTGTGATTGTAGTAGTGCAAGTTATTTCATGATAGTAACTCAATAAGTGTAACAGATATTTATTGAAAAGCCCAGAAAGATTCATAATTTCGAAAAATATAACTATCGAGTCAAAATAAGTGAATCGTGTTTTCCGTTAGGCAAATATCAGATTAATATACAATGATTAAATAAATCTCAATTTCATTTAAGTCAATCGTCTTCCGGGATCATAATACTTATTAGAAAACACAGCAAAATTTGGCAGCCCGCTCTTAATTGCCCGTGCGCAGGACCGACTTTTTACATGCCCATCCGACGCATGGATCATCTTACTTGTCAGACAATCAGGTGATCAGCCTGCATTGTCCTAACCAAACTTAGAAATAACATGTTTCCAACGCGTGAATTGAACCCACGACCTCCGAGTCAAGAGCCACGCTCTAAGCCACGGGACCACGGAGGCGTTATTAATTGTTTATGTATTGATTATACAGGATGTAACAAAATAGTAATAATACTTTAGGTTGTGTGTGTTCCTTGTAGAGAGCTCACTGTAGCAGCGCTGAAAGAGCAATTTTTTTGTGATTTGTTTGGCCAAGCGCCCCCGCGTCGTGAATTTTTACATACAAAGGTGAAAAAAGTTACTCTTTCAGTGCTGCTAATTTCACAGTGGAATCCATACACTCAAGCACACCCTAAAGTATTATCACTTTGTTTTATAACAACGTGTATACATTTGTTACGTTGAACAGTTTCATGAAATCAATCATAGAAATTCTTCATATTCTCTTGGCTTTATTTTACTGCGTTAAAAAATGTAGGCAGAAAGATTTTGAGGTCAACATCACAATCGCATGACACATCAACATTTGGATGAAATGAATTTTGACATTTGCCATATTATCATACTCGGCGGACACTTAAATTAATTATTAAACAACGTTACATTCGTAAATGATCTTTCCAGGGGCCAAAGCCTGTACATCTTCAGCAATCCCAACCTGGAGATGTTGTGGAACTGGTCTGCCCACGGGCCCATAGAGATCCTGAAGGGCAGGGTCTTCATACACTTCAACCCAAAGCTCTGCTACAACCAGTACATCCTGCCGCTCAAGAACATGACGAGAGACCCCGCGTCCACATTCAGCGAGACCGAGGTCTCCCAGGAGAACAACGGAGACCAGGCATCTTGTAAGTACTATGTGTAAGTAAGTCCGGTGGGTAAAACTACGAATACTATGAAAAAGTAACTGATTACAAAAATGGTTCCATAAGATGTAAACCTAGATGTTACAATTTCGTACTTTTGCTGCCGCACTCAGAGATATTTAATTATGATTAACCTCCAATTTAATGAAGAGTTTGACAGATAATGTATGGGGCTAATGTGAAAATCTTCATTTTATTACATTTATGTTTTAAGTAATTAATGTTCGTCTCTAAGTGCGGCAGTTGATTGTCAAACTCGGGTTTCTCATACAATTTTCATTGCCCTAGATACCCAGATACTAGGTATTTGGTCACTTTGAAATTTGAACGAAAAAACAACCCAGCTTTTACCTCAAATTAGATACCACAGCACTGTCTCAAAAGAAATAATTATTTTTGCTACATTTTGTTTTTTTAAATATGTTAAGCTAAAAATATTTGATGAATGTGAAATAAATTGAATTAAAGAATATTTTTACTATGGGACAAAAAACCTAACACTTTTTAAACTACTGAAACCATATTTGAGCGGTCAAAATATCTATTTAAGATTTACTGAGCAATATTATATTTCGATGGTAAATAGATTACTAAATTTACTACAACAATCTTATCGACTAGGACACTCCGCTTATCTGGCGTCTAAAGATAAAATTTGTTTTGTATTTGTAAAATTCATGAAATAACACCACGCACGCATATTATCTCAAATGGTAATCTGCGCTAATCTTTTAAGGGTCTAAGTCGAGTAAAAACTAGGCGTTTAGCTCGAGTAGCGCCAATACATGTAATCAATTCTAGTATTAACACTCTGTAAATGGTTAATGAATATCGGCTAAGTCAAAAAGCGGCTAAAATCGTTTAACATTTCACGCATCATCTGGAGTGCGCGCGTGTACATTCGCGGAAATCGGTTCCACTCCGCTGAATAAGACCAAAACCTATAAATTAAGCGCATATGTTTTTAGTACTTACTGCATAATTACATTGCTTACCTGTTAAAAAACAAAAAAGAAAAAAATATATAAAAATCTAGTAATATTTTCTGATTACATCCAAGGTTCTTTTTGGTTATAATTTTAAAAGGACTAAAGAAAGGAATAAAGTAGACTTAATAGGATGAAACGGGAATTTGTCACGTTATTATTTCATTAATTAAATCAGCATTTAAAATATGGATCCAATTTGATAATATAATGATCGTTTGAATATTCATTATTCTTAATTTATGCTTCCGTTTCTCTGATTGAAACACTGTAAACAAGTCATTTACTTACATTGTTTTTAGAATTTGATTTAAAAATTTAAAAACAAACAAAATCAAACTTGTAAAACAGAATAATTATACTGCATAAAAATGTGCAAACATTTAGATACATAATAATTAATTATTAAAGTGTGATAATTAAATAAATCTTTATATAATTTAAAATTTAAATACTGCCAAATTTCGTAAATTTCCTATTTTGTTACCATTTAGCACTGAATTATGAAATTATTTACCTAACATATTATCTTTCTTTAGATTATATTGTAAATTGTAATGATAATAATAATTGCTAATTTAAAAAATATTTTTGGTCAATTGAAGTTTTTTTGTACAATTAAATGACTATGATTGAGTAACTAAACTGTACTACCATGATTTACAACCATGCCACCAATTATTATTCACCTATTATTATATTTTACCAATAGCATTTATATTTTATACCTGTCATTCACCAATACTGTAACAACTAATAATAATAATAATTAAAGTCAAGAGCGCAATAACCAGCTATTTGAGAACATCTCCCATTGCCAGTGTCAGGGCCCGATCTAGGAGGGGCGAGCCGGGCGTTCGCCCGGCAAAAGTAAGGCGCGGCAAAATTGACTTATTCCTATCTTCTAAGTTCTAACCTACTAGCTAGCCATTAGCCATCCATCACCCAAGTTTGAGAATTTTACCTTTCAACCTACTTCAGGTTGGACAGTTGAAATATTAAAGTATTTTACTTTAATATTTCCCCCAGGCCCCGTTTTACCCCAACAAAACTAACTCATGACTTATATGGTTTTCTGTATGTAAAGGGTGGTGAAAATGATCTGCCCGGAGCGGCTAAATAGCTAGATCGGGCCCAGGCCAGTGTGTCAGCGTTTTCTACTTATAACTTTACTATTATGATATTGACCGCTTTACCATTGTCTACATTATCACATTACCAGGTTTCAAGGACACCCTACATCTCAAGGTGTCGAGGCTGACGCGGTCGGCGGTGGTGTTGACGTGGAACATGTATTGCATGGAGGATCAGCGGAAACTGCTGGGCTACTCCATCTACTACATAGTGGCCGAGCACAACGTCACGCTGTACGGACAGAGGGACGCTTGCTCTGATACGTGAGTAATTATATTATGTTTATCTGTGGAAACTTTAGGAGAAGTAGGCATTTAGGCTTCTTACAGACGAACAGCACGCGTCGACGGCAGTCGCTGGATTCTTTTTTCATAGATTTTTTTTTGTCACTTTTTCGTCATTCGACGCCTGCCGTCGACAAGTGCCGTTCGTCTGTAAGCGCTCATGGTTTTTGTTAATTAATATAGTGGTAAGAATTTTTTCAAAAATGCGATAACCTTAAGTATAGCAAAATATCTTACTGGGCGATTCACAATTCCCATTCGATTCACGTTCGGAAACTTACAGTGCGCTTATTGGTCATCGTTTCTCGTTGGTTGTCGCGCGGTCATGTTTTGGATTTCAAGCGCGTGAATCAGACTGCAGTCCTTAGCTTTCGATGCTTTGATTCAATAAAGAAACATAATATAGTTATTTTAGCTTAGTTTTTTGCAGGTAATGGCTTTATACTACTCAAGCCTTATGTGTAACTAGAAACTTTGCGCAGAAATTCATTTATCACGTAGCTCTTCTCAAATTTTATGGGTCTCAAAGTATCTCCATACTCGTCCAAATCCGTTCAACGGTTCAAGCATAAAAAGGTTACAGACAGACACATGCATATAACTATTAGTATAGATGAACCTATAAGAGACAATAATATCTCTATTCCACGCAGATGGAACGTGATCGACATAACATCAGTGGAGGCTCGCAACACCTCAGAGATTCGCAACAGTACTCGCGGTCTGCTCAACCCGTGCGACGTCCAGCCGCTATTCAAGCTCATCTCGCCGCTGACTCCGTACACCCGCTATGCTGCTTACATCAAGACATACACTACTACGGATAAGAAGGGCGCGCAGAGCCCTATTATATACTTCAAGACGTTGCCTGGAGGTAAGTTTTGCTTATGAATATTCTTTGCTTAAACATACATACTGTGTATTGACAAAATTCATACGTATAAAAGATCCGACCTTCCGACGATCAACAGAACTATAGGTCTACCAGAATCTGATGGCAAAAAGTGAGAAAATAAATTGACTCTAACAATACCGGGGTAATTGGAATAAAACATTTTGATCCTTTTTTTTTTCTTATAGCGGCTGATTCTGTGTGTTAAACATGAAAATATAAAAATTTATCCAATGATCAAGGATATTTTATGAAAATCTGCTGTCAAAAATTGCCATCTGATTCTGGTAGACCTATAATTTTAAAATTATTCAATTTAAAGCATTGATGTTATTTGCACGAACTTCAATTTTATTTAAATGAATTTATTACAGGTATATACCTCTACCTACACACAGTTTAACATCTTTATATACAAAAGCGCCGCAATCGCTTGCCTGTCTGTGGTTAGGCCGTAGGCGCCACGCGCGCACGCACACTATCGAACGCGATCACGTGATGTTTATATAAAGATGTCAATCTGTTTGTATAATATTATTGTGACTTATATCTGTAGCCTGTACGCTTGTTTGGAGATAAAATTAAACGTAGTAACAATAATATTTTTGCAGCTCCCAGCCCGCCTTTGGGACTCTCAGTGGAATCGCTGAAGGAACACTCGGTAACGATAAGGTGGCAGCCACCGTCCATGCCCAACGGTACCATCTCGTTATACCACGTGGAGATCCAGGAGAACAGCTACAATCAGCGCAAGATACTCGCCGGAAATGTCAACTACTGCGCCAATCGTAAGTATAGTGACTGTGGTCATACATTACAATTCAATTAAAAGTAAGGGTGACATAATATGACAACTCTGTTTACTTGAATAATGATAACAATTTCTATGTCACTATTAAGGCGAGGACTTATCTCAATTCCAAACGATAACCTTGCACAAAACCAAAGACCAAGCGTGTATGCATCGCAATAAGATTCATTTTAGCTTAGCATAAAATTGTAGTTCCTAGGGGCGGATCTTCTCTATTATTCATGTGTTTTTTAAATATCTTTCTAAATAAATATTAAGAAAAAAGATTATTCGTTTCAGACCTTTTTAAAATAGATTCATTAACAATTTATTAAAATAAAATGTAAGTTATTCTTGTTAATACTTATATTTCGATGACAAAGAGTTTTGTCGGAGGTGAGTTTGTAAATTAATTACAGCGAAAGTATTATTTTTTATTAAAATGTTTTTGATTTAAACCCTTTTAAATATTGTGCTCTATATCTCATATTTTTTTACATTTCGTTATTATATTGGAACTAGGTAAATCGGGTATCAAGAAATAACAAAATAGGGTTTCAGCCCGCCGAAATACAATGGCACACTCATTTGGTCGTGTTTTAGTTTTTTCTTTATAGACTTAATGAATGGAGACGGAATATAGTTAACACATACTCTTAATATTATTTAATATTTAGTAATAGAAATGATTCCGAGTCAATAATAAAAATAATACCTTTTATTTGGTAACCATTAACCACTTAATATTAACGAACGTTTGGTGTTACAGCTAGCATAGTGAGCAACATGATCGCGATGCGGTGGGAGGAGGCGACGGAGCGTGCGGAGGAGCGAGCGAGCGCGGGCACGGCAGGCGGGGCTGCGGGTGCAACGGGCAGCGTTGCGGGTGCAACTGGCAGTATTGCGGGCACGAGTGCGGGCGCGGCGGGCGCGTACGGGCCCAATGCGGGCGCGGACTGCGTGTGTGCCGCCGAAGCACGCAAGCCGACCCGCTTCGACTCCATAGCTGAGGAGGAGCGCATAGACAGCATTACGTTCGAAAACGACGTGCAGAACCATGTATGTTTTATTTCTAACTATAATGTGATAATATGTTAAGTATAAACTATGCTGTTTATTATATTTTATACGCCATATTTTTTCTTCCGACTCTTCGTGAGAGAACTGTTCTTATATTTAATTTTTTTTCTTCTAACTCGTCTAGAGAGAAATTGAGTAAAATTTTCACTTTGTTAGTTTATACACTGTATGATAAACGTAGCAGACCACATTTTTGTTGCATTCCCTGTCGTTATTATTCTCTTCGAGACTTAATACATACTTTCAACAGGTATACATCAGACAGTCAAGCCCGAGGACCACTCCGTCGTCGAGTCGCGTGCGTCGCTCCATAGACAGCAGCGTGAAGAGCATGCTCGTGTTCATCAGCGGGTACCACAGCCCCAACATGAGCCGGAAATACGCAAACGCTACTGAAGGCAGTAAGTTTTTTTAACCATTCTTAAAGTGAGACCGCACTTAGCGACACTACGCTGCAGAGCGACGCGACACGTCACGGCCAAATATTGTTTGTATGAAATCGTGTGAGGTAAGCCGTAATATGCGGCAGCGGTGCTACGCGTCACAAAACATCAGTTCTATGGAACTTGAAGTGTCGCATCGCTCCGCTGCAGCCTAGTGTCGCATAGTGCGGCCACGCCTTTAACCTGTGTCTACATAAGACAGATCTCCCCCATAAACACAGATCTCCTGTCTCATTCGTCTAATGGCAGTGTTGGAAAACAACATTGTAATGTCATGTAACATTTATCTCAGAAGCCGCATGTTTAATTACGTTTTTGCCAGTCAATTTTAATTCATTTTCTATTTGTCTATTATTAACGCTTTTCTCCTTTTTTTTTTTCGTTTTTCTACTACAATAGATATTTATTATTTATTTTTTATTTATTATGTATTGTATACTTTTGTAACACTGCTTTGGCTTTGGCTTTGGCTGTACCCACTACCCCCATTTTAATTTCAGCTAATTGCAGTCGGCTCGAGCTAAACGCTTGCATCATGAAGGACCATTTCACAGGTTTCATTGCATGTACACTAGATAATGCATGCTGTAGTCGATAGAATCATCTAGTTTTATAATTAAACAATTTCTTAAAAAACTGATTGTACTCTATATCACTCCTACCATCAACACGAGTCTTATGATACGCCGCACACATAAATTCGCCGTTCAGGCTCTCTAGCATTCCAAAGAAATATGATAAATCTCCTGGCGCAGTCGGATAAAAACTTAGGGCCTGCTATATGCACTGATGTACTAACTTAAATGGAAGGGACACTGTTTATGAAAAAAAATCAAACACTCACACAATAAGGTATTTTTTATCTAAGAAAACTGCTGCGGATTGATTGACAATTTTACAGAAATATTCCTGTTTACATGTAAACAATGATCATCAAAATAAATTGCGTGTCTCGTTATCTCCATGTAACACTACAACTGTAACATGTTATTACACTATTAAAGTATAATGTGTGTATGTATATATCTATTTAGTGCATGTTAGTTACAGTTACCTATAATTTTGTAGTTAGTTACACGTGTGTTACCAATGTCAAGTACGTAGTAAAAATTAATGGCCTCGACGTAGTTATGATGATTTTAAAAACTTGACGGTAATACGGGTACAATGTTGTATGGGTACTTATCCGTACATGAGCGATTGAAAATGTACCTGGATATATGTTGTGTTATGTGTAATACTAACATGTAGTAAACTATATAGACATGAAAAGTCTACTTGCTTTGAGATGTAAAACTTAATTCAATTAGAGAATTTACAGGCATATTACCGCGAATACAGTGGCGTTAATGCTAAGGCAGCGTTTATATTACACCGTACACACATTTCGATGAAATATATTTATGATTATGTACTGCATAGCTTCTGTCACAATTCGCCTTGTATAAACAAACTATAAATTGTACGTAATTGTCATACATCGATTCACAAATTACAGCGAGCAGTGCCTAACTGCCATACCCTGATTCTAATTCTAACAACTTGAATTTCAACCTACTTCGCTATTTTTATAAGCGATGTTAATATTTGTCCGTTTTGCAGAATACGTGCGCTCTCTCTACTACGATCTGGCGGGCAGCAGCCGGTCGTTGCGCGCGGAGCAGCTGCGCCACTTCACGTGGTACAGCGTGTACGTGTGGGCGTGTCGCGAGCGGCACGCCAACGAGACCGACGAGGATTACAACAAGAACTGGTGTTCGGAGCGAGCGCAGTACACCTTCCGCACGCTCGAGCGACGTGAGTATTGCTGTCCCTGTCTTACATTAGGGAAAGAGTGTAACGCAACGAGACAAGAGATGATGTTGAGAGACCGATACGGACTACGGCAAAAAAGGCGCGCCGTAAGCGTGCAGTAAACTTTCTGCACCCTCAAGCGGCGTACATAATATGTACGCGCCGCTTGAGGGTGCAGAAAGTTTACTGCAGCATGAAGACAGAGAGATAAATACTACATACACTGACCTCCATTATACAAGTACGCTGGACCTATGATACCCACTTTTTTTTTTGTGCCTATTTGAAGCGGAATCAGCGCCGCCAGTGAGCGGGAAGAGAACTAAATTTGACGTAACTTACAAATGGCCGCTTAGTCGTTATTGGTTGTCATCACTAGTATTAGTTCCAAATACTCCCACTACTGCTATCAGCGCCAATATGGCAACTTTCAAACGTCATTTTTACGTCAAATCATAGACAAATCTGTACCTCAGAGGTATACAACATTAACTGACAAAACAAAAATTTTACAGGACAGGCAAAAATGCGCGGAGCGAAACTTTGAATGCAATTTTGACATAGTAGCTTTAAAGATAATGCAACAATCTGAACATTATGTTTTATTATTATTTGTTGAAATTATATTGTATTACACAATATTATATTAAAGTTAATTCTTGTCTGATTTTGTGGACTTGAGGTCATTTACCTTGCAACATAAATGAACTAAGGTGTTTTATGAAAGCATTAAGATATCATACTTCTGTTTACCTCTAAATAAACTCTGTGGATGTTATTGGAATTCGGCATTAAAAACATTATGTCTCTAGTCAGTATGTAGCTGGAATTACCTATTATACAATTTCTGATGGGCTTACTAGCAAAATGAAACAAAAGTTAATTCACAAAGCTAAAATCAAAATACAATTTATTTTAAACTAGATGACGCCCCCAACTCCGTTGCGCCAAAACTCGTATATCGCGAGGGAACCGTACATGTTTCCGGGACAAAAACTATCCTATGTCCTTTCCCGGGACTCAAAGTATCTCCATGCCAAATTTCAGCAAAATCGGTTCATCGGTTTGGGCGTGAAGAGTAACAGTCAGACAGACAGATAGACACATTTTCGGATTTATAATATTATAAGTATATATAGTATGGATATGGTCTATGGATATGGAAGTATGGATAACCAACACAGCTACTCGCACGCTTTAGGTAAGTCCAGGGACATCTGCACATGGAAGATTCTTAAAATAGTCGTGGAACATAGCTGGTATCCACTGCAACGAATTTTGTAAGTCGTTATATTTGAGTCTCGAAATAGGCTTTTGTGTTTCTCGAATAGGTTTCGGCGTGGGTACAGAAAATCCTCTCCGTTAATATCGTATGAAAAAAACTTTTACGAATGTTTCCTGGTCAAAAGAAGTTTTGTAGAACATCGAGCCAATCTTATTTTTTCTGAATTGCATCCATACAATAGCAGAATATGGTACAGACTCCCTCGCAATATATTTTTTTCTACGCACAAAAGGAGCTGATTACATGTTGCAGAAGGCAGAAAAATCCATGAAATCCATAGTCAATTGAGGGCAATAGCTCGTTATTTATAACATAGAAAAACAAATCCATACTAGACGAGAAAGATTATTTTTCATAGCAGAATTTAATTAATAAATTAAAGGGTCGCAAGCATTATATTTATCCATTAATATTTATTCGTTATAATATACTAACTGTTTCAACAGTTTTACTGTGTTTTAATAGTTCCACCCTCCGCAAAGTATCCTATCACCCAAGTCAGCTCATACCCTGTCTATATAATAAAATTTCTTCAAAATCAGTTCAGTAGTTTCAGCGTGATTGACGGACAAACATCCAAACAAACAAACTTTCACATTTATAATATTAGTGTGATTTCAGCGCTTGCAACAGCGCTGAAATATCTGAAGCTCAAAACAGGGCCTATTTCACCACTTCCTGACAAGTGCCGGATAGGCTATCCACCACTTAACTTGACAGATTATGGAGAATCTGTCAAATAAGTTGTGGATAGCCTATCCGCCACTTTATCAGGAAGCGGTGAAAAAGGCCCTAAAGATGGTAAATATCCCGTTTTAAATCCTAATGTTAGGTTAAAACCTACTTTGATCACACTTTATTTATGACACTTAAAAATGGACCTTAATACACAGTATTAAAGATAAATAATGCAATTATTATATGTATTTAATATAGAAACCTAATATGATATGTAAACGAGAATCCTTGTAGTAATATTTTGTTAGGTAATAACTATGAATTAATACTACCACAAGAATCATGTGAACCAAACTACTAACAATTTTTGTCATTGTAAAAAGTATCTTAACACCAGGAAATAAAGATCAATGGCATAAGACGTTTAAAGGAGATGCTATTGTTTACCTCTCGTTGTGTCCAATGAAAGTCCAATGAATAACATTAAGTTCGCGCAAAGCGTAGAGGTAAATAATCTTATGGTCATTTGAGGTCCTTTACCAGTTAGAATTTAGTGGACTTAATGTCATATACGATTGGATATTTCTTTTCCTAGATGTAATAGGATTTAATGTCGTATACCATTAAGTAGAACTGGTTCTTGCGATTTTAATGGTGCAAGAAGCATATTTTCAAAAAAATTGGAGTTACTATTGTTTACCTCCAAGGTACAGAAATATATTTGGTCAATGGTCAAATTTAGTTCCTATCACTCCCATTGGGGGAGCTGATTCCGCTTCAAATAGGCACAAAAAATAGCTGTCATTTCAAAGGGTATCATTAGTCCAGCGTACTTGTATAATGGAGGTCAGTGACTACATATTATCTCTTTGTCTACATGCTATACACAATTTTCGAATGCGTAGCATCTAAATTTCGTACATTTCTATCGCTTACACGTAAAATACCGATGTGTAAATAAAATACAGCTTGGTAATTACCTACATCTTGTTCATGTCCTTATGTCCTCTATGACCCCCTCGGACCTATCGTGACCCTGGTTTATCTGTAAATGTGCTTATCTATGTTCCCCCATATACAGAGGACGCGGACGTGGTGCGCAACTTGCGCGCGGAGGTGGTGCCGTCCAACAAGACGTCGCCCGAGGTGAACGTCACGTGGCAGCCGCCGGACGACCCCAACGGTTTCATAGTCGCGTACAACGTGCATCACTCCCGCGTCGAAGACAGTACTGAGCAGGTAACGTCTATAGAAATATTTTTCCTTGTTTTACGGAAGGTTAAAAGTATGTTCTTATCCCATCTTCTCTCTAGACTCTAAAGTCTAATATATAAAATTCTCGTGTCACAGTGTTTGTGCGCGAACTCCTCCTAAACGGCTCAACCGATTTTAATGAAATTTTGTATGTACATTCGTTAGGCCTGAGAATAGGTTTTTATCTACTATTTATATTGATACTAGAAATAATTTATATGGCAAAACAACGGTCAGCTAGTTTTATAAAATACTAGCTGTGCCCCGCGGTGTTACCCACGGTTTATTAGGGAACGTAAAAAGTAGTATATGTGTTAATCCAGGGTATTTATTAAAATCGCTCCAACCGTTTAGACGTTAAGAAGTAACAAATATACAAACTCACAAACTTTCGCATTTATAATATTAGTATGCTACTGAAGAATGCCGAAATTTGTTTATCGCGCGGAACAGTACAATTTTTTTTTTCTTTCTGCAATTGAACTTGTTGCAATTGCAGAAAATGTACTGTTCCGCAGTATGTCCTCAAAGTATAATATCGGAACTAAGTTCAAGCCAGACCTTAAAGTAAGATCACAACTTTGTTGTTCTGTAATTTAAATATGAAGAGGTAACAGACGTATTATTGTATTAATGCAGGACATTTGGTCGCTTTATGTCAAACCCAACCGACCGATCACGACTAATATTGAATTGACATATTCCGACCAAATGACATAGGTCCGTCAACTGCCTACGAATAAATTTCTTCGATGGTACGAATTGTCCCTTTTTCAGTAAGCTTCATTTTCATCAATGAGAAGCTCGAATGAGAGCTAACCTTGATATTATTTACAGGAGGTGGGCCTAGCCAGCTGTATCCCGGCGGAGGACTACGAGGCGCAGGGCCGTGCGATGCTGGTCCGCAATCTCGCGCCCGGCAACTACTCGCTGCGCGTCACGCCGCTCTCCGCGCGCGGCCTCGGCAACGTATCCGCTGATATATACGTGTTTATACCGGTGAGTAAAAGTCATATCTTTAGTCCTTACTACTAACAAGCAAAACCCATTATAAAATAAAATACGTGTGGCACTCGGGGACTGCCGCGGTAAAGCAAGCAAGCTATTGCATAGCATTTTTATCAACTTATGCAATTTTAATTCGCATACGTTGCTGAAGTCTGGCAACGTCGCACCGACACAGCGGTGCGGCGTTGCCTGCGGCGAGCACCACACCCCGAGCCACACCGAGCCGAAGTCCGCCGAACTGAAACGACGTTAGATGAATGTTAGGTGTTTTTCGTTACGGAATTTCTTGATTCGGTCGCCGCGCTCAAAGCCCGCGATAAAAGCTATGCAATAGCTTAAAAACTAAAAACCCGACTGTATTTTTAACACGCTTATATTAGCTTCACTTGTAAGTTGTAACTAAATATGTATACAGTAAGAAAATCTTGGAATCTTAATTTGACCCACTTCCCTGTCTTCGATTAGGATGAAATTTTGCCCACGCTCTAAGTTCTGATGACAATACATGACTAGCTAAGAAACGTCATTACAAATCTAATATGGCGGTCTCCCCAAGATGGCGGACAGGCTATTTGAAATGCACCCCCATGATATGGGTATCAAATGAAAGGGTTTGCTGTCAGGAATACGAAAAAAAAATGGTTACGTGACTTAAATCCAACATGGCGGACATCCAAGATGGCTGATTGGCTTAGTGCGTGCTAAAATCGTGTTTTTTTTAGTTTTTTAAACTATTTATTATTATTTTTATATACCACACAGTAAAAAAATTTCTATCGACACCTCTAAAGCTAAAATCTATCAAGCCGTTAAGGCTGCAGAGCGTCCCAAACAATTATAAAAAACACAAACATACTCTTAATATAATATATAACCTTCTTTCGGGCGCAGTGGGGTAAAAAGATACAGTGTGTGTATACAATACATCTCTATGTTATAGTTTTATAATTTTACTTCTTGTCTAACGCTAGACATGCTAGAAAATATTAATATTATAATACAACTATAACGTATATACATATATAACGTGTATCGTTTATAAGAAAGTGTTTGTCTGTGCGTGAACGCATGTCACTATTTATTATCCTAACTTTATCAGGAGCGCGAGGCGTCCACCAACTATTTAGTCGTATGGGGCGCGGTGGGGGCGCTCGGGGCGTTAGCGGCGCTGGCAGCGGCGGGCGCGTGCTACTGCCGGCGCGTGTCGCCCGCGGACGGCAACAAGCTGTTCGCGCGCGTCAACCCCGAGTATGTCTCCACAGTGTACGTGCCCGACGAGTGGGAGGTGTCGCGGGCTAACATACAGTTCGTGCGGGAGCTGGGACAGGGATCGTTCGGGATGGTGAGTGATACTATAAATTAAGAGGAGACACTAGGGCCGTTTTTCCATACAAACGTTGTCCCCTGTTTCCTCCCTGGATAATGGCGATAGAGTTATCATTTTTTTCCTGGATATCTATGGCCACTATTAGCACGTCCCTATGTTTTCTTTCTTTTCATAATTTAATTATTAAAAAAGATATGAACGTTCAAAAGCCCAAAAAATGGCCTGATTTTCCGCTGTATTCGAACATCTAGAAAACAAAGGCTATATTATACAAAAAAACATAGGAACACAGCTCAAGCCTTTCTTTAATTTTTAATGAAAAAAGTGCTTAAATCGGTTAAGTTTTGGAGAAGAAATCAGGGGACTACGAATCGTTGATTTTCTGTTCAGAATTTTCAATTCAAGCTGTAGTTGTCTCTATCGCGCTCTGCGGGGGGAGGCTTGAGGTTAGGGAGACAGCAATAGATTTACAAATACTTGTTTTTCATTTTTCTAGCCCTTGGTGTATCCTCTTAAGGCGTCCCCCACATTAGGCGTGCACGTTCTTCAGGTGTGTGAGCGAGTGAACGCCGCGTGGGCGACGCTTTTGCAGTGCGCTCGCGGCGTGCACGCGGCGCTCGCGTCGCTCATACACCCGAGGAACGCGCATGCCTAATGTGGGATCAGCCTATAACCCTACTAATAAAAAGAGTTACACAATAGATATAAAATATTTTGTCTTTGTTTTTCAAAGATAAACATTGTGCAGGCATAATTTGCTTTGTTCTAATAGAGACAAAATATGTAGTTACATCATATTTTTTTAACGTTACGTTTTTGCTATAGCTTTGCTATCTTCAATGGAATGAAACTTTAAACTAGGTTTAGTAAGTAAATAAGTATGTAATTTTTTACCTGTATTATAACGATTATTTTTTTCTAGGTATACGAGGGTATAGCTACCCTCGAGAAAGGCAAGCCGGGTATACCGTGCGCCGTGAAGACTGTCAACGAGCACGCCACAGACAGGTAAGATTAGCGCTTACAATATGGAAGATAATTTAAAGAAAAATAAAAGTTCATTATTACGTCTAGAGGGCCATCCATCCACTAGGCAATGGAAACTGGAAACTGGAGGGCTAAAAATTCTCCAAATAAAAGTTACTATAGGTCTACCAGAATCTGATGGCAAAAAGTGAGAAAATAAAATGACTAGCAATACGGGGGTAATTGGAATAAAACATTTTGATCCGTTTTTCTTCTTATAGCGGCTGATTATGTGTGTTAAACATGCAAATATAAAAATTTATCCAATGATCAAGGATATTTTTTAAAAATCTGCTGTCAAAAATTGCCATCAGATTCTGGTAGACCTATAAACATCATGTGATCACTTACGTAACTGCCTTCCTGTTGACATTGACAACTTTATTCGTTTTAAAATGCAATGAATCATGATTAATTCTTACAACTCAATTATTTTTCTTTAACTCTTCATTAAATTAATGTTAAATAATAATCATTAAATGTATCTAAGTGGGTTAGTTAATGTGAATATACACAAGCATTTCTTAAAAGTGCTTGTGTATCTAAGGGTCAAATCAGACCGCAACGCGACGCGTAGATCCATTTCTAAATTTGTAAGGATTTGACAGATTAGCAAGACGTCTCACGCAATCGAAATCTGTCAATTCAGTAAAAATTTAAAAATGCATCTACGGGTCGCGTTGCGATCTGAATTGACCCTTATAGGACTCTTCACATCTTCAGACATCGATACGACATTTTTACAGGGAGCGCATAGAATTCCTGAACGAGGCGTCTGTGATGAAGTCGTTCGACACGTTCCACGTGGTGAAACTCCTGGGCGTGGTGTCCCGGGGTCAGCCTACGCTGGTGGTGATGGAGCTGATGGAGCTGGGTGACCTGAAGAGCTACCTGCGGTCGCACCGCCCCGACGCCGACTCCTCGCTGCCGAGGAAGGGGCCGTCAACGCCGCCGACGCTGCAGAATATACTGCAGGTAACGATGATAGAATAGTTGTTGTAGGTAGATCTACTAAGGGTCAATTCAGACAGCATCGCGGTGCGTAGATACATTTCTAAATTTGTACTGAATTGACAGGTTTTAATTGCATGAGACGTCTTGCAAATCTGTCAAATCCATACAAATTAACGGCCGTTCCCAATATTTGATCTATCTCTGGTTTTGCCCTACTAGAGATAGGAATAGCTCTCATTAGACATTAGAGACATATATTTTATGTCAATTCAATGTTAGCTGCGATCGGTCGTATGTCAAACCGGAGATAGATTGAATATTGGGAACGGCCGTTAGAAATGCATCTACGCGTCGCGTTTAGGTCTGAATTGACCCTTAGTGGGTAGTTGTATTTTTCTTGAACCGAGCGATGCATTATGCAGAATAACTATCGCGGTATCATACTACGCGAAACGTATCCGATATCGGACCGATAATAAACCGACAATTAGAGAATACTATAGGTCTACCAGAATCTGATGACAAAAAGTGAGAAAAGAAATTGACTAGCAATACCGGGGTGATTGGAATAAAACATTTTTATCCTTTTTTTTCCTTATAGCGGCTGATTCTGTGCGTGAAACATGCAAATATAAAAATTTATCCAATGATCAAGGATATTTTTTGAAAATCTGCCATCAAAATTTGCCATCAGATCCTGGACTCCTGGTAGACCTTTAATTTGATTTCAATATAAAAAAATTTTTTATTTTGTCTTTGTCTTTGTCGGTCCGATATACACTGTGTAAAAACAACGTTATGTAAACGTCACCGTTCAGAGCTATATCTCTGCATATAGTCAGGACAATTTAAGGTGGCACCAGCGGTCATTGACCTTTCTAGTCTAGGAGCTACGTGAAAAATACTCGCACTATATTCTGTTAACAATAAGAATAAAATTGAATTATTGTAAAGAAACAGACTATAATAATTTCATCGGAAAACGTCTTGGTATCTCTTAACATGATAATCTCCAACTATTTATGAGTTTGAAGTGATATACTTCTGACTCAGTTTACATCGTGTATGCAAAATACGATACCGCCCTTAGAAACATCTGTCACTTCATTGTCAATCGCGGTTTGTATAGAAACTGACGGATTTGACAAGTTTTTTGAAAGGGAGTCAATGACCGCTACCACTGACCTCAATTATACAAGTACGCTGGACTAATGATACCCTTTGAAATGACAGCTATTTTTTGTGCCTATTTGAAGCGGAATCAGCTCCCCCAATGTGAGTGATAGGAACTAAATTTGACGTAAATACACAGAATACAAATAACTCACGGATGTAAAAATGACGTTTGAAAGTCGCCATATGGCGCTGATAGCAGTAGTGGGAGTATTTGGAACTAACACTAGTGATGACAACTAATAACGATTAAGCGGCCATTTGCAAGTTACGTCAAATTTACTTCTCTTCCCTCTCACTGGGGGCGCTGATTCCGCTTCAAATAGGCACAAAAAAGTGGGTATCATAGGTTCAGCGTACTTGTATAATGGAGGTCAGTGACCGCTACAGACAGAATTCCGCGATTTGAGAATAGTAAGGGACATATTTACTATCTGCGCGACTACTTTACATCACACATTTGTTTTGTACTTATCAATCTATGATGGTTGTTGCTTCTCCTGTAACAGTAGAATTACTCTAATGACAGTAAATTGTAAGAAGCTGTCTGAAATAAATCCATACTAATATTATGAATGCGAAAGTATATCTGTCTGTCTCATGTCTGTCACGCCAAAACAGCTGAACCGATTCAAAGGTTTTACGAAGCTTTGAAATTTGACACCAATTTTGTTTATTAGATGGATTTTGAGAAAACTTTGCAGTAATGTTGGCTACATTTTATCCCGGCATTCCCACGGAAACGGGAACCACCGCACGCTGTAAACTTATGTCCACGCAGACGGAGTCGCGGGCAACAGCTAGTAAAATATAAATCACTCTGTTTCAGATGGCGATAGAAATAGCCGACGGTATGGCGTACCTGTCGGCGAAGAAATATGTGCACCGCGACCTCGCGGCGCGCAACTGTATGGTGGCCGGGGACCTCACCGTCAAAGTGGGGGACTTCGGCATGACCAGAGATATCTATGAGACTGATTATTATAGGAAGGGTACAAAAGGCCTCCTACCCGTAAGATGGATGAGCCCCGAGAGCCTAAAAGATGGGGTAAATAATATACAAGTCTTAATATTTAGATTAAAGTAAGAAAAACGAAAAAAGTTTTCCGAGAACTCAAATTAAAATATTGACCTGAACATTGATGACACATTACATTTTAAGAATTTTTACTCGTAATTCAAATGCGACCGAAGCTTCATAATGATTTTAATAGTTAATATAGCTAAGTATATATGTTTGTAAGTACCATCGTAGTGCCTGAATTATCCATTTTAAAAATTATTTTTAAATGAGGTGCTAAAAGACCATAATATTACTGGGTCATAGCTTAACTTTTTTATTACATTTTATTTTACGATTACGAAGCATATTTATAGGATAAGGAATGTTATTGTTCTTTATTTTAAGCGGTTCACTGTTTTCAGGTATTCTCGAGTAGCAGCGACGTGTGGAGCTACGGCGTGGTGCTCTGGGAGATGGCCACGCTCGCCATGCAGCCCTATCAGGGCCTGTCCAATGAGCAGGTAATAACGGAAACACTACAATTTTTTTTCTCCCTTACTAGTAAAAATAATATTTTAACAGATAATAATTATACAAGCTATAGTGAGTGTGACAAAGCGCGCCACCCCGGCAAGTGCGCCATATATATATATATAATGATTCCATACTGCTAATTAGAAATCTCCAATCAGCAGTATGGAATTATAGCTATATGGCGCACTTGCCGGGTTGGCGCGTTTTGCCACACTCACTGTAGCTTGTCTTTTAGAAAGAAAGTCACTGTAGGCGACGCACTACACCATACCACACTAGGTACATACACGCTACTTAAGTAAACTTAAGTATAGAATGCTCCGACGCATCATAGTTTTTCTAACTCGTGGTTTTATTAAAATTCCCTATAGTCACATCACAAAAAGAGACGGTCGGATTTTGAAAGTTATACGCTGCATAAATTTTTATACATTTTTGCATTTTTAATTAATCAAATTGTTTATTAACCCAAAAAATAATAAAAATAGTATAAAGCAGCATGATATGGCAATTGGCAATTTTATCCTAATATTTTGAGTAAGCGTACGTGGGAGAGCCATGCTTTGGCACGAATGGGCCGGCTCGACCGGAGAAATACCACGTTCTCACAGAAAACCGGCGTGAAACAGCGCTTGCGCTGTGTTTCGCCGAGTGAGTGAGTTTACCGGAGGCTCAATCCCCTACCCTATTCCCTTCCTTTCCCTCCCCTATTCCCTTCTCTTCCCATCCCTACCCTCCCCTATTCCCTCTTAAAAGGCCGGCAACGCACCTGCATCTCTTCTGATCTGCGAGTGTCCATGGGCGACGGAAGTTGCTTTCCATCAGGTGACCCGTTTGCTCGTTTGCCCCCTTATTTCATAAAAAAAAGCTAATGGAATCTCGACTAAGGCTGACTCCATATTTAGGCTAGCGCGTTCCTCGGGCGTATGTGGACGCGAGCGCCGCGTGCGTGCCGCGAGCGCACTGCATAAGCGTCGCGCTCGCTCACACGCCTGAGGAACGCGCACGCCTAATATGAGGGACGCCTAACTCACTAGTACAGCGCAGTAAAGTGTAAATATATTTCCAGGTGGTACGGTACGTGGTGGAGGGTGGCGTGATGGAGCGGCCGGAGCACTGCCCGGACCGCCTGTACGAGCTGATGCGGGCGTGCTGGGCGCACCGCTCGCCCGCTCGACCCAGCTTCCTCCAGCTGGTGGCGGACCTCGCGCCGGCCGCCATGCCGTACTTCCGACACAGATCCTTCTTCCACTCGCCCCAGGGCCAGGAGATGTACGCGCTGCAGAGGACGGCCCAAGGTATGTGTCGCTATAGTCGCGGATTGATCTATCGCTACTTGTAGGCAGCTCTTGACTTACGTATAGGCAGTTTAGGCCACGGCAGCGTCCTAGGATGGCGCCAGAGTTCGTACATAGGAGCGGCAAAATTAAAGTGGCCTATACTCATAAAAAATATAAATCCGGCCCTGCTTGTAGGTATGTGTCGTTAGAGTCTAGTAGTGGTAGATGAATACCCATCGCCATTTGTCTCTTTCACTCGAAAATATCCTATCGTGGTCATATCGTGTACGTAGATCGCTGAATCCCGACATTTTACGTAATGAATTAATAAGGTGTGATAGGTCAATTATTACTATGTGCCTAAGAGATCTGTTCAATGTTTAAATCCAATTTAATCTATTAGTCTAAATTCGACCTGAGTAATTTGATATTTTTTTTATTTATATTTATTAATTTATTTTGTTGCATAATATATTTATTTGCGTTGGAATTAAATTGGATCAGCAATCTAAAATGGCTACATTTTTCGTAGCTGCTTGTGATACCGCGAGTTATTTTTATGACAATCGTTTTTATATTATTAGATATCCTTTAGCTTTTGAAGATTAGGCTCTTATGAATAAAAAAATAGATAAGATTACGATTTACCTTGTTTTTGGTACGCGCAAATGATAACAGCATTAGCTAAACCTGTGTATTAACGTGTCATTTTGTTCCTTCACGCCCCCAGAACTTTGTGCCGGCCAGACGGCAGATTGTTAACAGTAAGTAGCGGACCTGCATGCTACTACTCGCACCCTTTATTATTTGTTATCATTTCTCGAACCAAAAACAACGTAGACCAAAGGCACTTATTTACTATCTTTTGCTTAAGTACAGCTTCTTCGGTAGACGTAGACGCTTACAAATGCCCAGTTTCGGAGGGTTTTTCACAGGTGTTAATCTTTTCACTAGCGTTCTTTCTTAATTTATTGTCTGTAAAAAAAAAAGACTGCTGTAAAAAAAAACTCAGAAACTGAGCATAGGTGCGTTGTCGCTTAGGGTGAAGCCAAACGAGCGTAATTTGTGAGTTGTGAGTCGCAGAATTTCGGCTGGCAGAAATTCTGCTGCATTCAGTCAAACAAAAGTCCTGTTTGATTCACACGAGCGTAATTTTGTGAGTCATGATTTGTATGAAAAAATATTTACGCGACCGAAATTCTGCGACTCACGACTCACAAAATTACGCTCGTTTGGCCTCACCCTTATAGTCGCTGTCGGGGCGGTGCACTTTTATACTTCATCAAGCAACGCTAAACGATGATACATTTAATGGCGAGAGGCTAGAGCAATATTACCACTGTTTAGCTGGTGAGCGGGCGTTCAATTCAAAAACTTACCACGCGCTTACTGGCAATATGAATTGAATTGCGCATTGTAAATCAGTCCCCGGGATTATTTTTGTGGTTTAAGTTATTGTTTAGTTTTGCTGTACCATTAGATAGGTTGATTCAAAGGCAGATGGCGGACCTACATCATTTGATTGCAGGTTGATTCAAAGGCAGATGGCGGACCTACATCATTTGATTGCGTTATGTCAAGCCCAGCCCAGATCACGACTAATACAAATTTGATATAACTCGACCAAATAACTTAGGACCACCATTTGCCTTTAAATCGAATTCTCTGATGGTACACAGGTTTTATTTACTTAATATGTATAAATATGCATGTAACTTATTTTCAGCGTTTTACTACAGATTTTAATAAAAACTCGTCGTTACAGAGGAGGAGGCGGAGTCTGCGGAGGAGGTGAACGTGGGCGCGGTAGGCAGCGGGTCGGGCTCCAACCTGTTCGGGGTGTCGGGCCGCCTGGCCTCCTGGGTGCGGGAGCTGTCCTCCCTCCGCGTGAGAGACCCCGCCGCCGCGGAGCCGCTCCAGCCGCTGCGGCCGAAACGGACGCCCCCCAACGGCCTGCTGCCCTGCTAGCCCCCGCCGCCCCCGCGCGCCCGGGTCGGACGCCGGAGCGGCCCGGAAACGAACGTGTGACTAGCGGGGGTGAAAGACGCCGCGTTTGGGCCCCCGCTGCCGCCGGCCCTATAGGGCGAAGTAGCCGCTCGAAGCACCGATGCTCAGAGAGCGTATAGTTTCGAGCGGGAGGGCGCCATAATATCGCGCTATCCTAAAACTCGCCCCGAGCCGGCACCGCTAGCGGGGGTGAAAGGGGGCCCCCGCGCCCCGCGCCATCTACCTCAGGCCGAGCGCACCCGCGCCCGGCTCTTCGAATCTTAGTTTTAAGCATAGATAGTGAATTATTCGACGTGTTATTTTATTTATTTTTATATTTGCGTCCGCGCCGCCGACCGCAGACGACTTTATGTGAATCTGACGATAGCTAAATTATGGGAGTGAATCTAGAATTGATAATAATTTTTACCGTAGCAGAGCAGGCGGGAAACACTGTCGACCTGAGGTAAATTATTATGGTTTGTCACAGTCGTTGCTACATGAATAACAATAAACTAGTATGTCTCACTAATCTTAGGAGAGATTTAAAACGTTGTATCACAAAATACATTTATGGAAGATTAATAAAATCGTCTGCAGTCTGCGGCGGCGAGACGGGAGCCGACGTCCGCTGACCGTCGGCGCCGCACTCCGCCGCCCGCCTCATATCAGGGCGTGTATTCGCTGAGCCCCGGGTCGGCGACCGATCCTATATAGTTTACCTCAGTAGCATAGTCGTATCGATGTCATTTATGACGCAGCCTACTACCGTTAAGTTACGTGTAAGATGTAAATGTGTATAGTTAGTGACGTAAGTAATATCGTGTACAAAGTATGTTAATCGTTGCTGTTAGTCGGTTGGACCGCCGGCCGGCCGGCGCCATTGTTGTTGTTGCGAGCGCGGCCGGCCGATTATAATACTCATCGTTCGAGAACCGTGTCATTCGATTTAAAATAGAGAGGAAATAATTTCATCGCTCGGATTTAACCACCAAAGACTTGAAAGTTATCGATCGATTTGGTTACTTTCGCGCCTGGGTACGCGCGTTACGTCCGTACCGAGTGTATTCCTTTAATTTGTAACGATACTGAAATCGATGTGTTCCGTATCAATTATACAATAGATAATCTGCCATTGTTACATAGTTGTATTGTATGTATATTGTATATCGACTGTGAAGGATGCGATTCCTCTCCGGGCCCCGGTGTAGGTGGCCGCACCGCGCGCGTGCAGCTAATTTATTTGTAACTTTTTTATATTGTATACATATGATATTAAATTTCATATACCTAACGAAACTTTTCTCGTTGTACGTCTCATATTATATCTAGGTGTTCCATCTATCGTACGCATACAAATTATCAAATTTACATAGCTTAATTGTAACTTTTTAAATATATTAATACGACGTTGAGTAATCGTTTTGGAACACCTTATTTTTCATTTGAAGCTGTTGTCAATTTATAGAATTTTTTACGAACGTTTTCGATGTCAACAGTTGCGTTAATACAAACGAATTCACGCACAAAATTCTGTTAACACTTACATTGAAACGACACAAAATAGTGGGTACATGACATAAATAAGCCAAAGTGAACTCTGATACGCTACAATCCCGCGCGTCGCGTTAACAAATAATTTTTGGTTTTAAGGGTATTAACGAGTGCCTTCAGAAATCCAGCCTTCAGGATTGTCGGTCGAGAGAGGGACATGACACGAGTGCACAAATTCGCGACAAACCCGTTTCGTTTCGTGAAGGTTCCGAGTTCGTTTACGTCGGAGGCGATGCAGCTTCGGTCTGACAGGGAGTGGCGAACCGAGCTCGACTTGACGTAGCGTTACTGCACCGACACCGCGCCCCGCCCCCGCGGCCCCGCCCCCGCAGCCCCGCCCCCGCAGCCCCACCCCTGTGGCCCCACCCCTGCGGCCCCATCCCCTCGCTCGCGGCGCGGAGCGAGCGATTTTCCAGCCAGTTCTGTCGAGATCGCCAGATGGAGTTAGTTGTATTATATGTATACCTGGCAGTCTCTATTGTTTTTGGAAATGTTAGTTCCTATATTTTTTTATTCATGGTTAAGTGAGTGGTATATTTAAACTATGCTAGTTATGATTTAAAAGTTTGTAATGCTAGAAATGAAGTCATTTATGCTCGTAAAGGGAGCGCGCTGGGAAAACGCTATTTAAGGAATTAAATTATGTATAATATATTACCGTACTCGTACTAACGAATGCCTTAGGTAGTTGAAATGTAATTTTATCGCGTATTTGGTACTCGACAAAAATACTTATTTATAACACGAAATTTTTGTTTTTACTTAGTAGCTAAAATAGGGTCTCGTGAATTGTGAATGCAGTGTAAGAAAATGTTTGTAATTGTCAACTTCTTTATCAACTCAGTGCTCTTATTGGAAACCAAAACCAGTTATTAAAAATTTGTAATTTGTAATACAGTATATTATACATTAGGTAATTTAAATGCATATAAACATTTTTCATGTAAATCGTTAGTTAAGCGTTGCGTTTTATAAATAAACGCACGCACATTCCAGTGCGAAATCACAACACTTTATATTAGTTTAATACCTACTGGAATGTCCGACGTAGGTACCTACTGAAGTTTTTACACCGTGTGATTCGCGAAGAGTGCGAACACTGAACAAATGCTAAAGCTGTAGAATTGCTAGAAAATGTTTTTTTTTTTATCAAATTGAATTAAATAAAAATCTTAGTTAAGTATGCTATTCTTATCACTTAAAACTAAAATATATGAGATGTTAGTCAAAAAAGAAGCATAATTTATTTAATTAATACAATTTACTTACCATTTCTCGCCATATTCATCCAATTTTCACCATATAACAATTGAAGCCCAATAACTTCACACAAATAATAATTTATGCCGTAAGATTAATTTTTACGCCAAATACGCTCTTGAACACACCACACGTTTGACGTAACTGAAGATTTTCCAATGAATTTAACGTAATATTAATTAATTTTTTAATAGTGTGCCGAAAACGCATTAAAAAATTACTACACACTATTAAAAAATTTGTTTTCGAAATAAAGCCTGCTTACTTTCGAGCGGTTAGTTTAAAACTTAGAAGTGGAAAATTATTTTATGCGTTCGCGAGCTTACTGCGGCCTCGTAGTTGCCACCTAAGCGATTGTTTTTCCTTGCTACTTTTATACTTACATAAATTTTCAAAACAGTAACCCTCAATAATTTTTATTTGTTTATCAGAACCAAAATATAATATGTTGTAATATTTTGATAGTAATAATATCAATGACTTTCTAATTTCTATTGACATGTATAATGATTGACTAAATTAATTGTATAGTTGTATCGAGAATATCGTATTGCTATGGTTCTCTCGGGCCCATGACGCGCGTGCGCAGTAGGCGGCGCCGGGGCCGCACGCAGCAGCGTCCGCGCCCGCGCCGCGCCGCTCGCACAACGTTGCCTCACACGGCGTTTCCTGCGGGCTTCATTCATTATATCGTTTATGTTCTATTCTGTCAGTATTTATATCAATTGTGATTTCCACCTAGTGAAGCAGTTATACCTCATTTTAGTGATTATGTTTGTAAATGATTGACTGATGAGATAATAATTTCCAAGTGATGTGTTCCTTGTGTGCGATGTGTGTGTTAAGAGTGTTGGGGTAGCGTTGTGCTCTATGCTCAATTTAGATACAAATTCACCAAACGATTGAGATAGTGTATAATTTTTATATTTAATTTAATGAGAACCGAGTACCTATTAATGATAATTTTAATATATAAAAGGTTACAAAAGTTAGTAAAGTATAGTTTTGAATATCATTGTATCCTAAAATTGCCCTTGTTTAAGGTATATTTTATACGAGTTAATAAAACAAGGCCTATAAAGTTCTCAAAAATAAATGATTTTTTGAAACTGATGCTTTTTATTTCCATTATTATTTCAAAATTAATATAAAAAAAAAGAGATTGTGTACAGAAGAATGTAGAGTGCGTTTCATCGAATACTTCCTTTGCCGTCATGTTGGCACTAATGCAAATTAGTGTTGCCTCATTACACTTACTGTGCTACCTTAAATTAGGGGAGATAATATTATGTTATCACAAAATACTTTTAATAATTCCCTAAAGAAATTTCATATAATTCTAACTTTCGCCCGCGGCTCTGCCTGCGTTAACGTATATCGCTCGGGAACCGTTCTTTTTCCCGGGATGAAAGGTACCCAATGTCCTTCATACCCCAGACAATGTGTACCTATGAAAGTTTCCTGATGATCCGCTTAGTACTTTATGCGTGAAGGCGTAACTAACAAACAAACAAAGTCACTTTCGCATTTACTAGCTAAAATCCGAGCTTTGTGAATTGTGAGGGCTCGCGTCGTCACACCTTGACTGACTGATGATAACACATCTACATAGTTTTTCCGTAAAGTGTACCACCAAAATGTAGACTGACGGCTGTGGGATATACAAGGGCTCGCTTCGCTCGCCCTGATAATATTATTATACTAGCTTTTAGACTGCGACTTCGTTCGCGTTATGTAGTTTTCGTCACTAGAAGTGCGTTGCATCAAAAAGTTATTTTGCCTACATGTTAGCATTCCTGTATGTTAATAACGTAAACATGGTAGACACGCTCTGCGATTATTCATAAGTTTTACTGTGTTTAAGGGCGATTAAACTGATGCTGGTAACCTTATTTCACTAAGCTGTAATGGCGGCAATCCGAGCTTGTACACGTCTTAATGGAATTATTGGGGCCTCGTTACGTTTTTTACGTTCACAAAACTCTTTCACTCTTAGCACCATCATTCTTTCACCACTCTTTAATGTTTTCGGCATGAATTTCTCACGAAATCACAGTAAAACTTATGAATACTTGCAGAGCGTGTCTACCGTGTTTACGTTATTGACAGACAAGAATGCCAACATGACGGCAAAGGAACTATTCGATGAAACGCACTATACACAACTATAATTTGAATATCTTTTTTTCAAGTGAACTGAAAAACTATTCCAAAGTACTTCAAAAATATTTATTAATTTTAACAAAAAAAAATATATATCACAATATTATGTTTATAATTACATAACAACACCAAACTTATTTTAGCTCTTTACTTGCATTTGCAACTTTTCAATCATTTTGGGTGATGCCTCTTGTCCATTGTGGGGTATTTTCTTCAGTTTTGCAATATAATCTTCAGGTAAATTACATTCCTTTGCACCACTGAGTATGCAGTCTAAATATGTAATAGATGGCCTCCTTTCTTGTGGAATGTCCTCATTTGGTTGTCGAAGTGGTGGATTGATGGTCTGTTGATATGTACGACAGGGGACAGTGTTTCCATCAGATGTGATTACATCAACTGTTTTTGGAAAATACCAATTGTCCTTGACTCCTTCTTGCCTAAAACATAAGTTATTAATTATTAATTAATTCAATTATAATTAAAACTGAGATAAAACTTCATATGGCAACACATATTATGAACGGCTTTAAACGGCAAAGCCATACAGCTTTGTCATGTGGCATGACTAAGGGTTTATAGACATCAAACAAAGTCCTAATCTTAGTATGAACATCATAACTTGTTTCTCATAACTCGGCAATCTTTGTCAATACTAATAAATCTTTTCAATACATAATATTTGTAACTGAAAAATACAAAAAATAATCACCAATCTAAAGATGTCATATCTTTATCATGAAGTCTCCAAATAGCTCCCCACACATATGATGACTCCGTTGGAATGATAGTGGCAGAGGATCCTCTCCAGTGATCAGAATATTTGATAAAATTTAACTGGTGGCCCTGCAATTAAAGCAAAAAGCATAATATATGAAGTACACAATCTTTAGGAGACTTGATACAAATAATTTACAGAAAATGCATGGACAAGAATATTGTCACTAGAAACGAGTACCTCTAAAACACATTGCAGTGGCTCATGTATTGAGTGGTCTTTTCTGATAATAAAAATAAATGAAGCAGAGTGACTTACATTTAATTTACCTATTCCCATAAATTCTGCTGTAGGATTATTGATACGTATCCGTCTCTTCAATAAATTACTGCCGTAAGCAAAATAATAGAAGTGATCCTTCACCGGTGACCACATTTTGCTAGGTGAACTCAGAAATATCCAACTATGTTATAGTAAATAAACTGATGCTCTAGGAAATTTCTTTAATTACGCAACATACACGTATTTGTAAATTATTTAAGAATCCCCATAGAATGTTTTGGTAGTAATTGCTAATCAGATTTTAAGTTTTGACACGAATTTGAACTGTTTTTGACACAGGTTTTTGACCACAGATTAAGAGTGTTTTTGACCAAGAAGGTTATATGATAGGAGGGCGCCTTATATTTTGACAGCTGATAATGTAACTCTTTCTAACTAACGATTCAGTAAGTTGGGTGAAAGAGAAAGCTCATATCGGTGTATAAACGTCAAAAGCGTGTAATGTTATGTCCTACCTCCCAGGACATAACAAAGGCGTAGGTCTGCATATTTCATGTTTAAAAAGTGATAATAAAAGTGTTTAGTGAACGTTTAATGCAATATCTTGTTGGGTTTTGTGGTTCCGCTATATAATAAACCATAAAAACAGTCAAGGAATGCCTCAAACACCTGGATTTAACATAACATACGTAAGTTTTCAACAACGTTTTTTGGGCTTATCAATCGGTATTTTTGTAAGCTAAAAAGAAAATTTATAAGTTTAATAATCCCTTAATCATGCTATATGAGGCATTAGTGATAAAAATGTCACATCAAGTAATAATTTGGCTACAAATATTGCATAGCTTTTTACGTGTACTTTAGGGATGCACCTTACTTGAAGTATAGAATATCGATAAAAATATTGTCATGGACTAAATTATTTTTTTTTCAGGATTTGAAAATGCTTCAAAATAGACGACGAACAGAAATATTTAGACGCAAGTTTCATGCAAGTTTTTAATCCTTACTCCCTTAAAAAGGCATCACAATATTGGGATTATTATTAATTCAAACGTAAGTTTGAAACAAAGATTTTATTGAAATAAAAAAAGTTCTAACATGATCTTGCATGATCAACAGCTCTCACACCTCCCCCCTGTAAGTACTCAATTCGTTACTTAGATCTACTTCTTGAAATTTTATCCTGGCATTACTCTTTTATAATAAGTAAAATGTAAAATTTTAATTAAAATCTGTCTACCTGTATTCTTACTACATTAATTAATATTACATAAATTAGATGATACAACTTGCTGAATCTCACAGTTTATAATAATATGTAAAGGTTGTAAACAGCAGTTGTAAAATTTTTCAATGGTTCCTCAGTAACATGGCATGGCTCCTCGTGCGGGGTATTTTTGCATAGTCCAACACGACCCCATCACCCTACTCTGTCCTGCAGGACCTGTCTCACATCCCTCGATTCTGCTGAGCTTTCGTGCGGGATAAATTCAATAACAGACATCAGCATAGTACGTAATATTCTTTATATTTCTTAATACAACCATAATAATACGAAATCACAGACTATTCGAGGGTAACAAAAATAATCACTAGAATTAATTCTTGTGTTACAATTATTTCCTAACATTGTAATTACACAGCACAGTTTAGACAAGTCTTATAAACATTAAACATTTACTAGGCCTTTGGCAGTAGCTCAATATAATAATTTCAGAATAGATATTTGTTTACATAAATATTCTTGTTATGCCTACGAAATTTATCAACGCCGAATAAAGTATACAATCACTTAAAAAATCATGTTATATCGTGTCAATAAAAGGGATGGCACGATATTTAGGTAAACAAAACTTGACCAACTCTTTTAGAATCTAACACAACACATTTATCATCTATATTCAGATTACTAAGCAATACGTTTTGAGTAACATAAAAGTCAGGAAAAAAATAAAGGGCAGTGTTACTTAACTTAATATTACAAATATAGAGGTTTAAGCCAACAATTTGAGTGTGGTGACTTCTATCCTACTAACTCAGAAGTGATACTACCAAGTAGGTACTCTGGTCTCTGCTAAATAACACCATTGCAGCTGGTAAGCGTCCTGCGCCCGCCATATTGCTTGCGAAGTGCACCTGCACTGTTTTGTGAGAAAGGGATACAATACTCTCTAGTACTTACATATTATAAATTATTAATATTAAGAATATACAATAAATAATTATTTTCGAAAGTCAATAACATTCCTACAAAATAAATAATAGTAGAGAGATTCATTATAAAACTACATTTTGTATAACTTTTGCCCGGCCGTGTTTGCCGATACAATATTGTATGGTGGCATACACTTTCATCAACCGCCGCTCCACAGCTTTGAAATGTTCCTCTCGGGCTAGCTGGTGGCCGTGCAGTGCTGCTAACAACTTGATTGTTTCAGTCAAACTGCCGCCAGACACCATCTCCAAACTTTGCCATGTTGGTAATGCCAACCTACAAAAAATTAAATACCTGTTAATCAACAATCTTTGGTGGTTAACGCCTCTAGTCCACCGACGCGACGCTGCGAACTGCGAAACAGTGGCGAACCGATTTACTGTCTCATCCGCCACACGACAATGCGTTATATTGCATTTCGCTCTATTCCTGTTTCGCATTGGTTTCGCAGATATTTCGCATTTCGCAGCGTCGGTGGACTAGAGGCGTAACATTTACAGAGTTTATCTGTCAATTGGCTTCTCTGACTTATCAGTCATGTGTAAATTATAACTAGAAAGTATATTTCATTTGGCTGTAAATATAAGTTAATTAACAAACAAGTTGCAGACCATCCCAAGGGGATTATAGTTCTCTTTCTGAATTTATTAATCTTATATTTATTGTTTTGAACTACATTATACAATAAATACTTACATGCAGCACTGATACAACGGTGCTAAGATATCTAGTTCGTCAACTCTTGGGTTACCTAGGCCTTTCCCATTGTCCAATAACACAATTTGATCTTTGTACACCTCATAGTGGTGTCTGTCTCCATTTTGTATGAGGAAATCAAATATGGCAACATCAACAAGGTTCAATATTCGCTTTACACTCAGTAGCCCCTTCACTTTCCTAGAAATAAACAGTTAAATTAATGAAAACAGTTTGTAAGTAGTTCTCCTCTCATATTGTCTGAATCTACATTCAAAGTATGTTTCTTACTTACTTACAAAAATCTTTATCATTCTGCCATTCCATACTTCTTGTAGTATAGGACCTTCTCCAGGGAGACTTGTGGACTTTAAATTGCTTGTCAAGGTACAATATGGCCGCCCCCTCTATGTGACCATTTTGGTCAGGGCATACAGTTTCATTCCTCTTACAGTAGAAACATTTGCCGTAAATACACAATAATCCACTCTCTAAAACATACAGCAATTTTTTAATGTTTTTAAGCCTTATGTTTTCTATGTAGCCATGATTATGGTCAGGTAAACTGGCTAGTTATATTACATAAATATAGATTGTAGTAATATGATTAACATTTGCCTCCTAGTCTTTGAAAAGCCCAAATCTAAAAGATAGGTTGTTAAAAAAAGAAATCAATTTTTGTATTCACTCTTATCTATTTCAATTAAGTAATAATCTATTAAAATGTGGCATAAGATACAAGCATTTAAAATTATATAAAATTGTAAACACAATATAACCCACCATTTTTAATCATTGACCTCTTGAGACCCACTGTGGCAACTGGTAATATATCCTTGTTGAGGTGTATCCTTCTTATCACTGAGGGTGCAATCCACTTCATGTTGAGAACCATGGCCAGATAATATGCAAATACCTCGGAATTGTGTCGGTCGAAACCACCATAAATATTACCATTTATCACATAATCCAAACTGTACCTTTTGGGCTTGAAGAATAGTTTTTGTTTACCCTGAAATAAAATAAGTTATAATTGAAATATGAAAAATGAGGTGTTTATGGTTCATCCTAAACATCCCTAGCACTTACAAGCTACACCACCTGAATTAGGAACACTGACATTAGTGAGATTTCAGATAACTTGAGTCAAAACAATACAGTATGCCTTATGACCACCAGAAAAAGTAACATTTCACAGACAAAAATAGTAAACAATCACCAAAATACATTCCACCATTTTAATGTAAAATGATAACCAAAGATTTAACATCTCGCTATCCTATTTATGCAAAATGACTCCAAATAAATCATTTTAAAACCTAAAATAGTAAATGATCACCAACATTATACTAGCATTTTAATGTAAAATGATAACCAAAAATTTAATATCTAGCTATCCTATTTATGCAAAATGACTCCAAATAAATCATTATTAAACCAAAAACAGTAAATGATCACCAAAATTAGTAAATGATTACCAACATTATACAAGCATTTTAACCCGTCGATCGTGGTAAAACGAGACACAATAAATATTCTATTGTGTCTCGGATGCCGGTGACCATTTGGGGCTTGATGAATTAATGTAAAATTATAACCAAAGTATTTTCCTTTTTCTATCCTATTAAAGAAAAATGAACAAAAGAAATCATTGCTAACCGGAAAATAATAAATAATAAAAACCAAATTTGAACTACATTTTAATTATTAAAATGAGAAACAAAAGAATTCCATCTCCTTATTTGATTATCGTAAATAAATATTAATAATAATATAATGATAACGGGATAATGAAAACTGGATGAACCCACGCAAAAACATTTACTGACCTAACATAACTTTATATTATTATAGTAAATTAATGTATTATCTTTTATAAATTTATATTATAATCTAGCACCTTTTGACATAATTTTGTTTGACCTAAGTTACACCTAACGAGTAACCTCTTTTAACCTAACTGTACATTATATGTGTATAAATTTAAGCAATCATATAAAAATAAAGCAGATCATTAATAAGCATCAAGAGTGTATAATTTGACTACACTATCAGCATCAGCATCACTATCAGCATCAGCATCAACACTATCATCCAGCATCCAACATTTATTCATACCTAATTTCAGCAAAATCGGTTCAGTGGTTTGGGCATGAAGAGGTTACAGACAGACAGACACACTTTTGCATTTATAATATTAATATGTATAACTCTCATCATCCATGCTAATATTTTAAATTGGAAAGGGTAGGTGTCTGTCTGTTATCTCTTCAGGTCCAAACTGCTGAATATAACATAATATGGAGTTACAATACTTTTTTTGTTAGTATGCTTACATTTTTTGTCAATCATAGTGATTTATTTGGACAGAAATATCGCATTGATTTGCTTGCAAGGATTTGGTAATCATTTACTATATTATTTGGTGACAATGCTTACAATGTGGCACTACAGTACTACTCAAAAGTTTTTAGAGGCAACATACTGAAAGACATAAAATAAAAGGTACCTGTCTATATAAAATAATTAATATTTAGTTAATTACCTCTAACAAAAGAAACAGTTTAAGTTGTGTTCCTTTTGGGGCATTGTCCACCAATGCAATTGGAGCAGTCTGTATTGCGTGGAGTATTTTACCCGGAATAGTGTCTTCGTGGGGAAAAAGAGACACTTCACTATTCCACTAAAAGTTAAAATTTTAAAAGTTATTAATTTAACTTAGTTTATTTGTTTGTAAGATATTATAATGAGTACCTAATTAGTTAGCAATATTTGGGACTTACCTTTTCTGTTTCTCTCCAGACTGAGGTCGTGTTAACATTTTTTGTTGAATTAAATGAACGTAACAGATTTTTTTGATAAGGGACAAACTTCGAGTTTTTAACCTTGTATTGACTAGGTAAATAGTTAAGATACTCATATATATCTTCAAAAACATTTGGCGTGAGATCTAATTTAATTCGAGGCACGTGAAAATTGGAGTTATTTTTACCTACACCGTTTAAAGTGTAAAAAAAGTAAATGTTGAGTCCCACAAGGACAAGAAGAAACAACGAGAATCCAAAGGCGTAGTTGAGAGACATGTTAACTTCTTTCGTTGTGAGAATGGATAAAAAGATGTTTTATGGCATATTTGTTTAGTAATTAACAAGCGTTTTTTTAAGTTCTAATTAAATTTTTCATCCCGTTCTTAAAGTGTTTTTTTTTTTCTCTTTAAATGTTATGATTTTATATGGGAACTATGAACAGTTTGGGAATATGAATCTTTTTATCTTTTACGGTCAGTGTTTTTATCTCTTTAAGTTATAATTTTATGTTATTTACGGTCACACTACAACACGGTTCACAACACATCTCACACGAAATAACTGTCTTTATTTTGTATTTGATTTTGTAATTTGTCTTTTTTGTATTGTTTTGACAACTGACACTGCACAGTGAGACAGTCAGGGTTGCCAATGCTAATTATCAGATTTCCCCAAAAATCATGGTCAAATTCCCCAAATTGGGGATAAAAATTTTGCTGATTCCCCACAAATTCCCCACACAATATGTTTTTTTTTTAAATGAATCAATATTCTTGTTAGTGTCAATTTAAATTGTTAAGAAAAATAATTTCATATTGTGTTCACTAGATGGCGATAAGGTACTCCTAGATCTCGCTATCGCTTGCCCGAATGTTATTCGTATAGTTTTAGTAACATGATGTATTCAATAGATGGCGCTGAGACACTTCTAGATCGCGCTATCGCTTGTGCGACAATTATTTATATAGCTGTAACAGATTTTTGTGAAGATGAGAATTGTACGTGGTGACAATATACTGAGTGTTAACTGATTTATTGTTATTAATTAACCCTCCAAGTTGACCTCCGCGAGTGACGGGATTTACAATTCTACTACCTGAGTGTAATTCGCATTAGTATAATTATAGGTGTACCAGAATCTGATGGCAAAAAGTGAGAAAATAAATTGACTCTAGCAATACCGGGGTAATTGGAATAAAACATTTTGATCCCTTTTTTTTTCTTATAGCGTTTGATTCTGTGTAATAAACATGCAAATATAAAAAATTATCCAATGATCAAGGATATTTTTTGAAAGTCTGCTGTCAAAAATTGCCATCAGATTCTGGTAGACCTATATAATTAATAATAATAAAAACTCAAACAGTTATCATGATTCATGATCAATAAGTTTTATTTTATTTGTTTCACGCTACTTTCTTTTTTTTCGTACAAGGATCTTCAGCTAAAAAAAACACTACAAAAAAAAAGTAAGAAAAGTAGCAAAATTGGTCAAACCGTTCACACGTGTGACGTAATGCCGGCCGTGACCAATGGAAATAGCGATACATTTTTTTTTAATAGATTGTTGAAATAATACCTCTATAATAATATTTAAAATATTATTTTCTATATTTTGTGGAAGGCATTTTCTTTGAAGGGTTTAACTTGACATTGTCCCCTAGTTTTTAATTCCTTCTCTTTCAGCCAGAAATTGTAAAAAGCCAGCGCATTATATGTGAGCATTAGACATCAAACGTGATTTGATTTTAAGGAGGCATTTTCTTATTTTTTTAATTTGATTGTCAAACAGTTTTCATTTTAGTAACTAGATGGCGTATGGGTAGACAGCTACAAATCTGGGCAAAAGAATGTAAAACTTGATACATTTCAATTTGAAAAAGACGCAGTAATATTCCAACGAATAGGATATTAAAGTTATTATAACGATGTTTTAGTTAAAACTCACGGAAGAAATAGCCCTATTTACCGTTATTCACACCAAATGTCACAGGAATTATACATTTTGGTTTTGACAACATCTTACCTGCACTTGTGCAAGATAACGGATATTTAATGGCTAATATTTTACCAATAATGAACATCAAAAACCCGAATAACACAATTTGAGAAAAAATAATAAAAACCACACCAACAATAAAAAGTAGAAGAAATGTCAAAGTAACATGCCCGCCAAAACTCTTTCAGTTGTCAGTTTTCAGTTTGACAAGTATTATATTATATCAGCGTGTTCCTAAACTGTTACCAGTATACTGGCCTAATCGCTTAGGCATATGTTCTTCGTGAAATTTAAACTAGAGGGACGAAGCAAAAAAACATAGTAATATATGGAAATATATAAATACATACAGTTTTATGTTAATATTATGCTAACGGAAACTAGATTTAAGATATTTTGATTTATGTCACACTTGACAGGAAGGCATTTTGCCCGCCTGCGTCGTCGTGGGCGGCCGCGACGGTCTCCCGTCTCTCGCAGGCGGCCAGTATAATTTCGATCGCGCGGGTGTACAGTCGATACCTATGGATTTTTTATTGATAATATATTACCTAGCCAACTGACGACGACGCTGACGCGTACAAAGGCGTCAGCCAATCAGCCCATTTCATCATTCGACATATCCCATAAAACGAGGCGACATTGTACCTCTAAAATTACACGTTCCATATCAAATAGGTATCAATAAAATTCATAACTTATTATGCTGTATAGGTACTTTTATTATGCTCACTGTACAAGCACGGCGCGTGCGACACGGATAACGTAGCGGCGCTCACTGATTTTCTAGAAACAGCTCCGCTCGCGTGCACCGTCGCGCGGTGACCCGTCGCCCGCGGGGCGGCCACAGATGCACGCGCCGCGTGCGACGGCTGACCCACCTCAACGCAGCGCTGCTCTATGGGATGACATGAAACAAGCACGCCTCGCGGGTGGCCGCGCCGGGCGCACGCTTAACGTAGCGAACGCCCTTAAATATGTTCGAGTTTTGTGGTAGATGCGAATTTTTTTTTCGAAAAGTACGCATTGTCAGAAGTTTTCATTTGTTGTTAGGGATTTGCTTAAAGACTATATTAATATGCCTTCGTGTTGTATAAAACAGTACAGTGCAAGAAAACGTAATAACCAACCGATATTGACAAAGAGGCGGCCATTTTATGTTCCAAAAGTGTTGTGAACAGAACACATATTGTACACGATATTTGTTTACGTAGGGCCGATCCATAGGGTTATTTCATAGATGCCGACCGACAATTTTTTGATGTTGACATTTTTATTTTTTAAAACCATTACAGCTAGGATCAATTTATATCACAATATATACAGTCTGTCAAGGTAGAGTAGACGCAGTACAAAATTTTCTAATGCTGCGGCCGCACATGCGTAGTGCTTCGTGCTTGAGACGATACCATTGGACGATCTGCGTGTATCGTCTAATGGTATCGTCTCATAGCACGAAGCTTCGTGACGATAGACGCATGTGCGGCTGCGGCATAAACGTAATCACGCTCAAAAGGTGGTTTTTAGGGTTCCGTACCCAAAGGGTAAAAACGGAACCCTATTACTAAGACTTCGTTGTCTGTCCGTCTGTCTGTCCGTCTGTCTGCCGCTATAGCTAGACTTCTGAAATTTTTACAGATTCTGTATATATTATGTTGCCGCTATAACAACAAATACTAAATATTTAAGGGGGACTTCCCATACAACAAACGTGTATTTTTCGGCCTTTTTCGCTCTATATCAATAATGGCAAGAGGTAGGCACTTGAATTTTTCACACATTCTTTTGTTATATGTGTATTTTAATATTTAATAATAATATTAAAATAATATAAAAATTTCAGGGGGGCTCCCATACAAAAACACAATTTTAGCCTATTTTTGCTCTGTATCGGTACGGAACCCTTAGTGCGCGAGTCCGACTCGCACTTGGACGATTTTTTCTCTTTGAATTTCCATAGAGAACACTTATACACTTTAAATATTATCACCTTGCACATTTTTATCTCCATTTAATAAGGTTTTCATATTTTTAGGGTTCCGTAGCCAAATGGCAAAAAACGGAACCCTTATAGATTCGTCATGTCTGTCTGTCTGTCTGTCTTTTTTTTTTTTTTTTAAACGGGCAAAAGGCCCACCACACATTCCCACCACTGCAACTCCTGTGTCGCCAGGATCAACAGTGGTAACCAACCACGAAAACCCTTTGATATGATCTCAGGGATGCCCGAGGGACAAGCTAAATCTGTCTTGGGACCCGCAACGAAATTAATCAGAAGAAATGTAGGAGGAGTAGGAGATATCCAATTTCCCTCCCCAAGCAAAGCGGGAGACAGCCAAAATTGTAATGACATTGATGTCCGAACAAAAGGGGGAAGCACCACGGGAAAAATAAATAATTATGCTTAATATAATATGCCTACTTCATAAAAAAAAAAAAGACATTTATTTATAATGGCAAACTTGTGTTCGATTGTTTCCAATAGAATTTATGACAAAAACGTTTGAAAGCACGGAAATTCTTTGCGCTGCCTACGAGGTCATCGTAATATACGACTCCAGAGACACATTGGAGGCTGTTTAATAAATCGGTTCTTTCCTCATGCCAGAGACCGCACTCCCAGAGTATGTGATGAGCAGTTTGTTCTTGCGGACTGTCTTCGGTCGAGCACTCGCAAAGAGGAGATGGAACTAACTTGAATCTATGTAGTTTAGCTTTAAAATTGCCGTGACCAGTTAGGAATTGTGCAACGCAATGATCTATTTCTATCCAATGCATGGCGAGACGTTCGCGAACTGAAGGAAAGAAATTGTACAGGTGCCGACCTTTAATAGAGTTATCCCACCGATCCTGCCACTCGGATAAAAGATTTTGTAGTGTAATGTCTAGTGGTTCAAACAATCTATTCACCTTATTTCTGTCTCTCATGCTTAAGAAATCTGGGGTCGTAATTTTTTTATTTTTGTAATATAAAGCAGCTCGGCGCTGTATTTCCAAGTCTACAGGCAAAACACCCGACAGGACAGGAAGTGCTTCAGTACTGACCGTTCTATATGCCTTACATAGGAATATTAATGCGAGACGTTGGCTTTGTAAAAGTTTACGCCGGGCTGCGCCAATCGTAGCCCTATCTGCCCAGACCGGCGAGCCGTAGCATATTCTGCCTAAGTACGTGGCTGTATATATAGTTTTTAACGTTTTGAACGAGAGACCCCATGTAGATGTCGATATTTTAGTAAAACTATAGAAATTTATTTTTGCTTTCTCACCCGTTTGTATGATATGTTCTAAGAATGTGAATTTATTTTCTAAAATCAGTCCAAGATAACAGAGTGACTGTTTACGTTTGACACTTGTTTCGTTAAGTTTAATGCGAGGAGTTGATATAAGAGAGCCTTTTAAAAGAATTTGATAAGTTTTGTGTGCCGCAAATTCCAGACGATTTCTGTGACCCCAACTTGCAATTACGCTTAGGCACTTGTTAGCTTTGATCTCTATCTCAGTTTGCGTATTTCCTTCAACAATGAGGAACCCGTCGTCAGCATAGCCTACCAGATAACAGAGAGGCGGTAAAGGAATACACAGCAAATCGTCAAAACTTATATTCCACAGGTATGACGATAGCACCGACCCCTGTGGGCAGCCGCGGGTTAGATCTTTGATATAGGTGTAGTGACCGAGTCGTAGTTTAATAACGCCGTAACGGAAATACGATTGTAGTAAATAATAAATATTTCGGTAGCATCCTCTGTTCCGTAGCTTTAGTAGTAGCATCGGCCACCAGGTATTATCAAAAGCCCCTGCGATATCCAAAGATATACCTACCACGTAATTACATTCAGATGAGTTCACTATTTTTCTGACTTCGATTGCCGCATCGATTGTCGATTTTCCGACGGTAAATCCAAATTGCTGTTTATTAAACTTCAGCCCGCCAGGTAGAAGGCGGGGCACAACCAGACGTTCTAATAATTTACCTAAACATGGTAGAAGTGTTATAGGCCGGTAAGATTTCGGGTCGTCAGGTGGCTTATCACCGGCTTTAGGAATTAATTTAATTGTGCCGATTCGCCAAATTTTTGGGAACGTGCCTTCTGCAATACATTTATTCAAAACTTCTAAGATCGCTGGTCCAGCCGTTAGACAAGCCTGCTTAATCATAATGTTAGAAATTTTGTCCTCGCCGGCGGACTTTTTTGTAGGTAATAAATTTACGGCTTTAATAAACTCATCGAGGGTAGGCAAGTCGGAAACCGGGGTGTTTACGGGGTCAAATAGTCGGTGTCGAATTTCACGGTGATGATCGTCGTCCAAGTCCGGCTCGTCGTCAGGAATCAATACGTCTATGTAGGCCTTAGCTGTGTCTTCTAAGCTGTGAGTATACGAGTTATTAATTTTTATATTCGAGATAAAGTGTGAAGCTGTAGTATTGTTCGGTTTTAATTCTCGATATAAAGAGGACCACGGGCCCTCCTTATCTAGTCTGTTGGCGGCGTTACGTAACATATTATTTTTCGCCAACACGACGGCGGCGCGATAGCGCGACCTTGAAGCTCTAAGGTCGGCTAAACAAGAAACAAAGTAAACGTCTGATGGACCGAGTCTACGAATGATTTTAATTTTTCGTCTGGCTCTTCTAAACTCCCTGCGTAAGCTGTATAAATTATCGTGCCACCATTTACAACTTCTGTCCGTCTTAATCGGTTTTCGACCTAGGGCAATATCGGCGCAGTAAATAAAGGTGTTGGTCATTATTTCAGCACTATCATTAGAATTTAATTCCGGTCGGGTGAAGTCTCTGGAGTGGGCGGACATAAGGTCCTTGAATAAGTTCCAATTACCATTTTTAACATTATATTTAAAGTCGTTCGACTCAATCATAGAATCACTCGAGGAAGCGCATGAGAACTCGTAAACAATCAAACGGTGGTCGCTGCACGACGCGTCTGGAATGACACGCCATTTAGTAATATTATTACTATGGACGTACGCGCTAGAAAGCGTGACGTCGATGGAAGATTCGCCTGAGGGGCTGCTAAAAGTAGGTGGTGCATCAGGGGTGTTATGGACTTGTAGATTAAACTCTGCAATGAAATCTTCTACCGCACTACGACGGTCGCGGTCAACATACCTAAGTTTGCCATGCCATAAGGGCGACGAGGCATTCACATCGGCACCTATGACTATATTTTTCCCCGCGAGAGATTGTAAGACGCGTCGTAGCTGGTGTAAGTGGGGTCCTACCGGGTCGGAATATTGGAAATAACAACTAACTACGTACAGTCTGAAGTATCGACACGAGACCTCCGCCACCGCACAGTGAGACGTCGATAGGTTTGTTAGGGCCGTAATTGAGAATTTAGACTGAGGTGTGTATATGCCGGCTCGCGCTAGGTTGTCAGTTTGTACGACTTTCGGCCGTAGCGACTTACATTGGTATTGTTCTTGTATGAGAATCAAGTCTAAATTATAATCCGACACCAATTTTTCCAATTCTAACGTCGCGTGCTTATTGTTATGAAGGTTCAGCTGTCCTATGACTAGTCTATTCATAGTGAGTTGTTAAAATTAATTGCTCCATTTTTGCCTTGTAAGTTGGACAGTCAGGGGAGCCCGTAGGGTGGTCGCTAGGTTTCTTGTAACGGGTGCAGCTACCGCAAACCGGCTTAAAATCTTTTATGTCTTTATTAGGGCAGTCGCTCGATTGGTGTTTATTTGCGCAATGACGGCAGCACGGGTCGGATTCGCGGCAGAATTTTGAAGTGTGGCCGAACTGTTGACAATTGAGACAGCGCACTAGTTCGACGTCATCGACAAAACGACACATGGCCCAATCTATAAAAAGTTTTTCTTTCGTTTCGATTAAATGTTTACGAACTTTTGGTTGCAATTCGAGGCCCATCCATTTTCTATTATAATTATTATTGATAAGACGACGCCTAATAATTTTTGTCGTACTCTTAAATTCATCTTCAGACACATTAATTTCGCCCTTAATATTCTGATTATATAACGCCATTAGAAAATTTTCGTCCGAAATATGTTGCGGTACATCTTTAATTAAGATACGCGGGCTACGGCCTTTAGGAGTTTCGAGGCGCAGGCCGGCAGATTTTAGTGCGTCGACTGATTTTAATTTTTTTATTTGTGACTCATTAGTCAAACGTAAGATGACGCCCGAGTTTGCGGTTTTTTTTACGCCGTGGATTTGAAAGCCGTCCGAGGGATTAATAGCTTTCATTAATGCCTGTTTCGTTTCAGTTGACGATTTTAATTCGGCCGATTTTTCCTGCGTCGGATATGCTATGACGCACGGGAGCGGTTTACGCGTCTCGACTGGCGGTACCGACTTGTCTGTCTGTCTGTTTATGTTATTTTAAAATTGTGTACAGCGTCTACTCTTTTTTGACAAGTTATAAATTGATACAGTAGAATAAACTCAAAGATGGCCCAGTACAAGGAGTATTAGTGTTCTGTGGCCCGGTATGTACGGGATATTATGATTGTAATTATTGTATCACACATCCCTCGTGACATGTTTGGGACGCAAAATCTAGGTCAGCTGGTACACCAGACACGCCTCCGGACCTGGGGGACATGCTGTACCTGGTGACGCCCAGCGCGACGTTCCACCGCTGCAGCCAGGTGAGCGAGTGGTGGGGGCTCCACCGCCGGAGACGCTGGCCCAGGGACCCTCCATATAAATAGTTAGTTTATCATTTCGAGATAGTTTACATAATAGATGGTTACTTAATATTATTATAACGTATTCGTGATCTTCTTCAAAAGGCTGAGACCGCGCGGTATTATATTTTTAAATTATTGTGCAACTTGCTGCTGGTATTTGTTACACAAAACATCAAAGGCATCGAAAATCTGTAGAAGTGAAAGGGATAAATATATTTATTACTAGATGACGCCCGCAACTCCGTTGCGCCAAAATTCGTTTATCGCGCGGGAACCGTACATTTTTCTGGGATAAAAAGTATCCTATGTCCTTTCCCGGGACTCAAAGTATCTCCATGCCAAATTTCAGCAAAATCGGTTCAGCGGTTTGGGCGTGAAGAGGTAACAGACAGACAGACAGACAGACACACTTTCGCATTTATAATATTAGTATGGATATGGATTAGTATGGATTAATTGACTTAATTTTTTTTTTCCTTAGGCAATATATTTTTCCTACCGTAAATCGTAATTGTAGGAAAAAACTACTTCTCCTACGCGCTACGTAATAAGAATTAGAGATACGTGTTTTTGCCCACCATACTTCATTACATCACATTATTAACAATATTACGCGGTTGAGCTGTTTTGAACTATACGGGATTTTCATACATCAAGCGAATTCCCCATCCTCTGTAATGCACATGATTATATTTTTGTTTACCTAACACGTTCACTCCAGCCTAGACGGGCGTGTTTGCCGAGACGGGGCGCTGTTTGTCTCCGCTAACAGGATTACGTCCAATCAGCAGCGGGGACGTAATTGGGCGGGGGGAGGGGCGGGGACGCTTTATAACATCTTGTGCAAACACCGGCCCCCGGTTGCGTGCGGTAATTTAAATGTTGGTGTAGGATGCAATGTTATGTGGCCTCTACGTTGGACAAAAGCGATTATGACGTGGTATTCGTCTATGATTGCTGACGATCGATGTCGATTGTGCATTCTATAGTCAGTTGAAATCAGCTATACTCAACCTGCGGCCCGCCGATACATTACCAGTGGTCCGCGTGACCTGTAAGATAATTGAGAAGATGAATGGGCAAGGCGAGATCACTGAAAAGTATTCAGCATTTTAGTGATCTCGCCTACAATTTTTAGTTTAATTGTAACTACTTTGTTTTTGCTATTAAGTCTCTAATTTTGATCAACGTTTTTTTTTGCCCATAAAATTTTTGTGTGGCCCGCGACCCTTACACTGAAAAGTATTTGTGGCCCGTGTAAAAAAAGATTGAGTACCACTGGTTCAGATGGTGGAAATCATGGTTGATGAGATGGGCTTTTAGCTAATTTGCATTGGCGTTTTAATAATGACTGCAGATGATGTAAAGGTAGCGGATGGTAGGGCGGGAGGACATGTCGAGGATGATGAGGAATAATTCATATTATGTTGATGAACATGTAAGAAAGTAAAAAAAATATTTTTATGCGCAAAAATATTTCTAAAAAAAATCCATACAAACCTACTTATCGTTGATAACAAATTGATTATTATCAATGATTTCACATTGGTTGTTGATTTCACCATAGTTGCAGATTGGAGAATTTACTGGCCGTTTTATTAAAAGTTAATACATCAATAATAATTGTAAATATTGATTAAAGTTTAAATTATTCATTTTCCATTGTTACCGTCGGCCTTTGTTAATGAAGTTCTAAAAAATGTAAAATTAAACTATATTCTTATATATAAAATTCTCGTGTCACAATGTTAGTTACCGTACTCCTCCGAAACGGCTCTACTGATTTTTACCAAATTTTATATGCATATTCAGTAGGTCTGAGAATCGGCTACTGGCTACTTTTATATTGATAAGTGCTGCGATTGTTGAATAAATAATAGTAAATTATTACAACTCGAGACTGACTGACGTTGCCATGGTGACATACTTATTTAGTCATTTCAATAAAATAATATGGGCGAAATCATAATACTTTATATGGCAAAACAACATTTGCCGGGACAGCTTGTAAACAATATAATAGTCTGCCTACGTGTTTTTTCATACTTTGTCGCCACTCGCCTGCTACGTAATGTACGGCTACGTCGTAGACCGTAGATGCATCTTAGTGGTACGCAACATAGCGCGTAGCGGTCGTAGCACTCGTAGCGTTGCTACGTAACTCGTAGACCGTAGATGCATCTTAGTGCTACGCAACGTAGCGCGTAGCGGTCGTAGCACTCGTAGCGTTGCTACGTAACTCGTAGACCGTAGATGCATCTTAGTGGTACGCAACATAGCGCGTAGCGGTCGTAGCACTCGTAGCGTTGCTACGTAACTCGTAGACCGTAGATGCATCTTAGTGGTACGCAACGTAGCGCGTAGCGGTCGTAGCACTCGTAGCGTTGCTACGTAACTCGTAGACCGTAGATGCATCTTAGTGCTACGCAACGTAGCGCGTAGCGGTCGTAGCACTCGTAGCGCGTAGCGGTCGTAGCACTCGTAGCGTTGCTACGTAACTCGTAGACCGTAGATGCATCTTAGTGCTACGCAACGTAGCGCGTAGCGGTCGTAGCACTCGTAGCGCGTAGCGGTCGTAGCACTCGTAGCGTTGCTACGTAACTCGTAGACCGTAGCTTGCCCGTAGCCCGTAACTAGCTACAAATACCAAAACCTAAACCAAAGGTACAGGTTTTTGGTATGAAACTAAAACTATCCTTCTTGTTGTATTTATTAGATGAGTAGTTATAGAATATTTCATTCGGTATGTTGTTAAACATATTTAACATGAAGTAAATCAAGTTAAAATATTGGATAATTGAAATATTGGATCAATTTTAGTCAATAAAGCTATAACTAAGTTTTTTTTCAAACTATAACAAAAACATTAAATTTTTCCGGGGATATACGAGTATACTGTACTGAAGAAAACAACAACAAATTTTAATTATATATTAGGACACAGCTATAGAAGTTCTAGGGGATACTTTTTAAATAAATTTTAATATTTACAAAGTCCTCGTTATATTTTACTTATATCTACGACATAGCAATTTTAGAAACTAAATCAATACTTATATTACGTCACATGAATAGGTACAGTGTTACTCACATAAATGAGATCGTTTCAAGCTTGTCCACAAACACTTATCACAGTTAATTTTTATATGTCATTGGTCCGATCATAACTTCAAATTTCGTTAACCAAAAGCATCAACGTTCCAAAAGCCACCAGATATTTAAAATTAAGGACCCTCTCTTACTAAAAAGGGTAGCTTTACCAGTCGATTACATTATGGCGATATCTGTCACGGCATACATTACAGCGCCGCTGGTAAAAGAAAAGGCCTTCATAACACGTGAGCTAGTGGTGTGGCTATGTGTCCGCGGGCGCGGAGGCGGGAGCGGGCGCTGGCGGATCGCGTGCTGCTGCGAGAGCAGCGGCGTGACGTCGCGCCTTCAGCCGCAGGTCGGCGATTGAGGAGGAGCGGCAGCGCGCGGCCAGCGCCGCCAGACCCGCGTACGGCGGACACAGCGCGGCTGCGGCGGCGGCGGCAGCGCTCGCGTACTGCAAATTGTTAGCGGTAAAGGGTTCAGACCCACAGATAGCGTTAAGGCGTTCGAATTTGATAAAAAGTGCAGTTCTGTGTTCATACTGTCGTTGACGTAGTTGAGATACAATTTATAATATAAAAAAAATGTATTTTAAGAAAACACCTTTTGTTTTCTTCATTATTGTTAATGATCAATATTATAAAATGATATTGTGCTAAATAAAAAGTACGATAATCTTGCTGTTGCTGTTGTAAGCGGACAACGAACGCAATGATAGATGGTACCTAATGCATACTACTTATATATTTTTTTTAATATAGCCTTAATCAATTAAACAGAGCACAGCTCAATATAAATATAACCTGATGTGCAGCAGCGGACAGCAGAGCGGAGTCAAACGGCGCGAAGGCGGTGGGCTGCGGCGGTAGCGGGAGCGGCGGCGGGCGCGGCGGCGCGGCTAGGCGCGGCACCGACACGTACGGCGCGACGCGACACGGCTCCAGCGGGGTGCCGCCGCCGCCTACCAGCAGACCTGGATAATCACACATGTGACATGACTGTATAGTGTACAGTGTACACTACGCTTACAGTTCAGATCTCGTGTAATCTAGACATAAACAAAAGTCAATTTGACTTACGTAGTATTTATATGCATTTAAATCGTAATGCACGGTAATATAAGTTTAAATTCGTAGCTTTTGCATTTTATGACGTTTTTGTTGGAACGAAGTCCCTATGGTGTGTTCGGCGTTGCGAAAGGAGGCTAGACAGAACGATATTTGACCTCGACACTTTTTTGTTAGTACCTGCATAGTAGGGGCAGAGGGCGTTGATAGTATTCCTGTGCCATAAAGTTAATATACCTAGCGGAATAGAGCAACAATCTCGAGCTGTCAAACGAAACCGAAATTGGTTTACATCTGTGTGTAAAAATATGTGTACGTATACACTTACACAAGCATGATTGAACATGAATTCTATGAGATTAAATTGTCAACGTGCCGATAAGTGCCGACTGGACGTCAAAAAAAGAGTTCTGCTGTCATGTATCACACGTCTCTTTTTACCACGCAGTGTTACTGATAGTAACATCTCGCTTGATCAGGCCTTTGTTTCTCTATTCCGCTAGGTATATTAACTTTATGTCCTGTGCCTCAACTAGATGGCGTTTTTTGAGAATAAACAGCGACACGTTGTTAGTATTCCTGGGCGTCAATAGATGGCGTTTTTTTATAATTTTTTTGAGTATATATATATATATATATATACAGGTTTTTTGAACATAAGAAATAACTTCTAAATAGGATCTGAACGCAGTGCAGCAGACAGACGGTAAATAAACCCCACTTGTGGGTTTATTTACCGTCGCCACTCGCCTATCATATATGCTATGTGTATCATAAATTCATAATATGAATGAATAGTAGGTATGTGCATTTGCAGGTTGTTTTCATATAGGCATGATTTTTAGAAACGACAATAGGATTAATTAAAATTTAAAACATAAGAACAGAAATGCTATGTAAATTGTGCACAATACACGTTAATACTTGTTACTCAAAACAAATAGCTCGGAAATTGTACAAAATCATCATGTATTGAGTATTGAGTATGTGTATTGAGTTGCGAGGTAAACGGGCCATCAAACGGCGTTCAATCAGACTGACAGTTACAAACGAGCGGAGAATCTTTACCCGCCGCTACCGAACTCCACTTAATTAAATTGATATTTAAGTAAAGCATAATTTGCTCGTAAATTACGTGAGATCCGTTGTTTATAGCCCGGGGCCGGATCAGCTATTAATAAATTAACGTAAATTCGCGAAATAAAGAGGCCTTATAAAGGTAGGCTTCTTATTTTGAGACAAAGGGTTGTTTTTTGTGATTATTGTGTGTCTTATGTGTTTTTCAGAAATGTTAAAAGTAATTTAGCAAGGTTGTCATAAAAGGGTAAAAGGTTACAATTGATTTTGAAATGTATGTAGTTTTTAGGGTTCCGTACCCAAAGGGTAAAAACGGGACCCTATTACTAAGACTTCGATGTCTGTCCGTCCGTCAGTCAGTCCGTCTGTCTGTCTGTCTGTCTGTCTTTCTGTCTGTCTGTCTGTCTGTGTGTCTGTCTGTCCGTCCGTCCGTCCATCCGTCCGTCCGTCCGTCCGTCCGTCCGTCCGTCTGTCTGTCTGTCTGTCTCCAGGCTGTAACTGAAGAACAGCTATAGCTAGACTTCCGAAATTTTCACAGATTATATATTTCTGTAGCCGCTATAACAACAAATGTCAAATACTAAAAACCAAATCAAATTAATATTTAAGGGCTGCTTCCATACAACAATCGTGATTTTTTTGGCCTTTTTTGCTCGATATCGATAACGGCAACAGGTAGGCACTTGAAATTGTCACAAAATCCTTAATTATATTTGTACTTACTTTAATAATTAATAATAAAAATAAAAATAAAAATTAAGGGGAGCACCCAAACAAAAAACACAATTTTTGGCCTATTTTTTGCTCTATAGCGGTACGGAACCCTTCAAGCGCGAGTCCAACTTGCACTTGGGCGATTTTTTTGCTATATATCTAAACACGCACCTCGAATGTTAAAGGTAGAATGTTCAAAATATCACTCCACTAGCGTTATATGTTGGATATGATATCGCAATCATACAATATTAATTTGTAGCCGGGCGCAGTGGGCGGGGGCGGAGTGAGCGGTAAATCACGCCGCCGGTCGCCCGTCGACATTATCAAAATGGATGCTCCCCGTGTGTATGAGTTATTTCCATATTTGACACCGAATTACTTTCGAGAAGTGCCGACATAAATACGAGCGGGCGCTGGTCCGGCGCGGGATCCTCCGTCTCCGCCCCCTCGCCACCCCCGCGACCGCCCCCGCCGCCCCCGCGACCGCCCTCCGCCGCCCACGACCGCCGTGCATTTATTTGATCAACTCCGAGTTGTTTAATTTAATCGAATTACAAGGCGAGCGGGGCATCCCCGGTTTAAAGTGTTCGAACATCTTTACAGCGGTTTCTGCGTAATAAAACACGGCCACCCTCGCGACGAGAACTTTACAATTTCATGAACGGGGGAACAATTAGGCGAGATTCTAATTTTTTTCGCGCATCGAGACGATTGTTATTCCTTCGGTGGGGATTCTTTTCTTCATTAAAAATGAATATTTAATTTAATGAAAATTTATTACGAAAATTTTATGGCCCCCGAAATCGAGACGATGAATCGGTAAATTCAATTTGTGCTTTATAACAAAGAATTTATGGTCAATTCTTTTTGTCCTCAATTAAGTATACTTTATGAAAGTAAAAGTGTATGAATTTTTATGATTGTTATCGGAGAAACATCTTTGACAGGACATAATATATATAATACTTGTAACCAAAAAAGTTCTCCCAAACCAAATTTACCAATTGCTTATGACTTAAGACAATGTGATATTGAAACTCTTTCGTCACATCGCTCAAGCATCAACATTAGGAGCCGCTTAGCGCCTATTCGGAGGGAAAACACAACAAATAACCGTTTCATTTCACTCTACATGATTGTTCTCGCGTCCCCCCGGCGCGGGAGAGGGGGGGGCACATAAGTTAATAAGACATTTAGCAGGGGACGGCGGGATTGCGTCCGAATGGCTCCCGCGGGGAATCATTTTATTCGATTCCGGAGAGCGGCTTTTTTCCGCTTTACGCTCTATTTAGCGGTCGGCAATCGCGCGATCCCCCCACCCCCCTCCCCCGCACCCGTCATCTTCACTTTGCTGACGAGCTCTTATGAGCGGGGACGTGCCGCCGCAATCATCTATTAACCATTTATTTATTTATCTCCGTGTCAAGTTTCTCTGGACGCGTGATGTTCCATTGTACCCGGTTTCTAAGGTTTTTAATAGGATTTTATCAATTTAACAGCGTCGTGAATCGTTATCGTTGTAACGGTGGCCAATAAAATTACAACGCTGTATTACAACGCTTGTTAGAAATATAACATAGTAAGAAATCGAGTTTTAAAACTTTTAAACCATAACGTTTGCGCAATGTCAACAATAATAAAATAATTGAATGAAATCCGAGATCGTCGGATCTAGTCAGAAATTAATTCTATATGAATAATTAAAAACGAAGGTCTACAGATCGCATAAAGTTACTAATAAATAATTTATAAGATTTGATATCGATGATAAAAAGCCACGGTGCATCGGCTAAGTGCGTTGCGCCATTCCGTAAATTTATCGTTTCGGCCATTGCACGTGTATTTGGCCGTTTTTTCCGGAATTCCCGGGATGCCGGGCCGCGATCCTCGGCCCGCGAATCCCGTTTCGACCCGCCGCGCCGCTTTAATTATTCATCCGTCTGAGTTATGGTCGAATTAAAAAACTGTTAGAGTCGGACGAGCGCCGGCGGGAGCAGTAATCGAGTTACCCGGACTGATGGAGAATACGTAATATGTCTATGACTTGTAGCTCTTACTATTATTTTAATATGTTTTAAAAGTTTAAAACAGTTTATTTAGAGTATAATAAAGTGTTATAACGGTTAAACCATCTAGTGGTGTGTAACACAATAACAAGAAAGTTACTCGTATCGTGCCGATTCAAATACTTTCAACTATTTAAATCTTATATTTTAACAATTGAGTTGCACAAAATAATAATTAAGAAATATAATAATATCATTCCTTAGTAGCCTGAGAAAGTTAACCCATAAGAATTTATTGGATCTTTCATAAAAACCTTCAAGTTCCATTATTAATAAGCATTTCGAATGTGACTCAATAAGTCTTGCAGGAATCGTATATTTTTCTATTCACAAAAACAATCTATCAAGTATTACGGCTTACTTAATCAGTCCGTCTCAGAAATCACAGTTTTAGTACCAATACTCAACGTGAACTAAATAATAATCTTTCCCCTTTATAATGGTCTAGAATTGCAAAACAAAGCGCATTAAAATCAATTCATAACATTGTGATTCGCGCTAAACTGTGATTGCGCGAGCATTTGTTTTCATTACCATAGTTATTTACATTCATTGTCGACAGAGGGGAATAAGAGGGCCGAGGGGACGTAGGGGACGAAGGGACGAATCATTTGTAAATGTTCATTTTGTTGCTCTCTGCGGCTTCATGATGACAATAGATATGATAGTTATTGTATGACTGCATGCGTTTTAGTTTGTAAGTTTATCTCTTATTTTGACTTGATGACTGTGCCACACCACAGCTTTAACTCAGACATTCCTCCGATTTTTGCCTAACTGTAATTTTTAACACTCATTCCTTTTGTATTTTCTCAAAAATGACAAGAATCAAAAATGAAAAAACAAAAAAAAAAACAGTTTTTTTTAACAAATGTACACACTGTCTTAGATTTTAATTTGTAATGTTTGCTTACCTTTATGCATTTGACTCTCATGTTTTCGGCATTTAGCTCTTCTGTTTTGGAACCACACCTGCAATAAAATTATTTGTTCAGTAAACGAAACGACAGAATGTTGGGTCTAATTCTTGTACTTTGCATCTTTGTTTAATTTTAGTTTTCCCGTCCCGTACGATATCGTACGCGAGCCGTCAGTACAACCTTAAGCGCTCCTTAGACGGTAATTCAGCATGACATGCATTTACGTGACAGTATTAATTGTTGCATGACATGCCGATCGCCAAACAATCATGCGTGCATGTCATGCACATATTGCAGGACGAAAAATTAAATAACTTGTCAATCAATGTACAGCACGTAGTTTGCATGTCATTCGCATCAATCTATACAATAAACAATCATGCATGAATGACATCACGTAACGTATGTCATGCTGCATGATCGTCTAGTGTCCCTATAATAATCAAATGGAGATTAGGATCTACCTAATTTGATTATGTTGAGAATTTGATTATGTTAAGATCCAATTTAACCAACTCCTATGAGAAGAAAATCGTGTTGGAAAACATAATGTGTTCTTTGTTGTGTGGTACTATTTACAAACATTTTTGAATCTGGATCAACAAGGGTTAACTTGTTAATACTTGAATACTTTTTTTTTCAAATTTGGACATTGCTTGTTTAGTAGATTAAATTATTTGTTTCAACTTTAAATCCTGTTAACCAAAACTGAATGCAAATTGCGACATCTCCATGCACCGCTCGGGGGACGGACGCTGGACAAACATACACACATACAACACACACGCGTTTATCTGCGTTGACACTATCTACATTACACACATTCAGATTGTGTGTGTGTGTGTGTGTGTTACCGCATTAGCGAGGGGCACGCGCGCGCTGATTGCCAGTCGTGCAGTCGGTCCTGTATCACGTACTATGCGGTTGATAATTCAATTTATTGTTGTTCCCGAATCTTCTGTGTGATTTCATCCCCGTAGCCATAGCCATAACGCTAAGAGTATCTTCTCAAAAACTATGCGCCTACATCATGTACGTATGTTAGGGCGCATTTCTTGTCACCCGCGCACGGATATTGTCCGCATGCGGGTGACAACATGCTCCTGGCCTCGCGCATTTTGCCCGCATGACAGAAAAAACATGTATGAAACATGATAGGATACGGGCAACTTTCATGGCCGCAGATCCACGCTCAGTATGTTGTAATATTTGTATGTTGTAGATAGCTCGTAGAGTCTCTACGCTGTGCTACGTTTAGCTTCACGTAGCACGTAGCATGCTACGACGTAGACCTAAAATCGTGTTGAACAAAACTGTTTCGTTCAAACTATCTTTCAAGGATTCGCAATTCATAATTCGACTCGGATTGGACAACTTTATTTTTTAACCAATAACCACGCAGTCAGTTTTCGAATCTGATTCAAACGAAAATTTTTAATTAGCCTGGCCGATGTCCTTGTAAGGATCTATCGATGTTTATTTTATAAAGTAAGTGGGCCAACGAGCAAACGGTTCACCTGATGGAAAAACTACCAACTACCGTCGCGTCGCCCATTTACACTCGCAACATCAGACGAGTTGCAGGTGCGTTGCCAGCCTTTTAAGAGGGAATACGCTCTCTTCTTGAATACGATCTGGACTTGTCTGCTTATTTACAAGAAGTTTAAGTAAAATTATAAGATTTATTTGTCACTGGAGCACGCCCGCAAATCCGTTGCGCCAAAATTTGTTTATTGCGCCGCAACCGTACATTTTTCCGGGATAAAAACTATCATAGTGTAACCCTAGCACGTAACAATATGTCCTTTCCCGGAACTGAAGGTATCTCCATGCCAAATTTCAGCAAAATCGGTTCAGCGGTTTAAGCGTGAAGAAGTAACAGACAAACAGACAGACAGACAGACAGACGAACAGACAGACAGACGGACAGACATACATATTACACACTTTCGCATTTATAATAATAAAACATAGTAAGTATAGTATAATAGTAGGTATATAGTATAATATACTTATGCATTTATTAGAGGCATAGGCATTTAAATAAAATCAACTTTATATTTCATTGGTTCTTCCCGCCGGGCTAACCGGTGGTAGGTATCAGTAGACTTGACGTTCAAAAACATTAAGTACAATATCAATTAAAAAACAAATATTTTGATTCGAAACTGCAAAAAAATATAACAAATTGATACAAATTAAGTTAGAGTGTAACAAACAAACATTCGTCAACAGGGGCGGACTCATTAGCCGTGATTACATTAGACATTACACTGATCGGGGCCCCGCGCCGTGTCGATACGTCCCCGCGTTATGTTCGGTGATCGGTCATATAATTTGATTATGTTTGATGCTTGTAACATCTTAAACTCTACTTCAATGAAACAGATAATAATTTAGTACATTACAATTACATTCTCATAATAACCGAAATGTGCTTGTGAAAGAAATATACTCATATTATATGCTATTTGCAAAACATTATTGTAAAAACATACAAATCAAACTGAGTACTATTTTGAAGCAAGAAAAAAGAACGTAACAATTTGTTGTTAACTTTCTTCAGCTCTATCGTATCACAAGTGCAAGGTAGAGCGCTAAAGGTAGGGCTTGATGAATCGTGTTGAATCAGAAATAAAACTATTATGATAGTTATTTTCAACTACCCAAGCATCTTCTACTTTTATCACATACAATTCCTACATTCCTCAAAATAAAAAATAAACAATTGACGGTGCTTAAGGCACTTAATCTATTAAATGTATCGATTCTGTATCAATCTCTGCTAGTTAGTTTATCGAGTATCGAGACACGCCGTAAATCTATTAAGGGTCCGATTGACACTAGTGAAGATGAACCGCGCGGGGTCAGCGTTTGCCCCTGTGCCCCTTGCCCCTGGCGGTGCCCCTGGCCCCTGAGCACTTAGCGTGTGATAATATATCGCCGGCACCTTGTTGGACATAGCTAATTACGTGCATTAGTAATGAGGGGCGAACGGTTAATGAGTATATTGTCCAGCGTTCATGGGTACATGTTTATTGTTGATGGTATGATAGGAGGGTGGATGGTGCTGAAATTCTTGATTAATAAACCAATCAACCAACAATGCAAAGTATAGTGCGTGCCGCGTGATATTAGAGGAATTATAGACAGTGAAGACAATAATATGCAAGTGCTTTGTCTTTATTGTGGTTGTGTAATGTTTGAAAAATTGGAGTAAAGATTTCATTAATGCCTTCTTTTCAATCTACTACTTAAACAAGTTACTTACATTAAAGTTTGCCGATTAAAAAGAGACAAAAATGTATTTGTAAGTATGTAGTATTTAAAGAGCCGTTTGCACGACCTAGATTGATGGATAATGATCACCACCATAATAATTATTGTGAAGGTACGCCTATGGCATGCCATTAGCCTATATTGATATTGTCATGGGCAATAATAATAATCTAGACACGCGGTAGCGTGTCAAGCCGAGTTCAAGTAAAACAGAACTGGCGAGCAGCACTGTGTGGAATATTACACTAACCATTTCGAGCCACTTTTGACCCCCTCATAATTCAAAAACTATTTAACATAAACGCTTCAAATTTGGCTCATATAATAAGACTTGCAAGGTAATTATATGCTCTAAATTTCATAAACAAATCTTAAACGGTTATTTAAATAATCACGTCCGAAAATCGTAATTTTTATCACTGACTGACTGACCTATAGATCAAAATTCTAACCCACTTCCAGATGACCTAGAAGGCTTTAATTATGAAAATAAACATATAATTAAAGATTTAGAGAATATTTCAAGTGTCTACCGGCTGCCATTATTGATTATGAGCAAAAAAGACCAAAAAAATCACGTTTGTTGTATGGGAGCCCCCCTTAAATATTAATTTTATTTTATTTTCAGTATATTTTGTTATAGCGGCAACAGAAATACACAAGCTGTAAAAAATTTAGAACTCTAGCTACAGCGGGTCTTGAAATACAGCCTGGAGACAGTCAGAGAGACGGACATAGAGACGGACAGACATCGAAGTCTCAGTAATTGGATATCGTTTTTACAGTTTGGGTATAAAATCCTTTAAAAAAGCCCAAAAATAAGTTGTGTCGACAATCCCCATACGAAAAACCTTGTAATATACCCTAAGCAACCGGTCCACGGCCAACAACAGTCAATATATCAACTTAATAATACATAGAGCAACACAGTAATACACACTAATTTCATACTTTAATTCACACTACAATTTCATACTAAATACTATATCTGTCTGTATACTATGTCTGTCTGTCTGTTAGCCCTTCACGCCTAAACTGCTTGTACCGATAAGATACTTGTTCTGATAAGTGGTATGGAGATATAGTTAGAGTAGCCGGAAAAGGACATAATATAATTCTTTTAATCCTAGAAAAATGTACGGTTACCGTCGGATGGACGAATTAGGGGCAATAGAGTTGCGATTGGCATCTGTCTGTTGTCTGTACTCTGTATTTGTCAGTATTACTGTATTTTAATAGCTACTTAACTTTCGCACAATAAGTTGTACGATAGAGTTAATAGTTGGAAATACACTTGTGTTACACGGTTCACCGTATTATTCCAATGCCTCATGATGGCAGCTGCATATTCCATTCGCTTGAATTTTCTTTGTTTAATTCGACTGATACTCAACAAGCCGTAAGGGCTGCTTTTCCACTTCCTGATAGGTTTTGGATAGGCTATCCACAACTTATCTGACAGATGAAGTATGGAGTATCTGTCAGATAAGTTGTGGATAGCATATCCGACACTTATCAGGAAGAGGTGATATAGCCAAAAAATCACAAGGTCTTAGTCTTGACTCTGCTATTCTCGGTATAGGCTCCTCTATATTTAGTAAAGGGCAGGCTTACGTTGGACTGTCCAGAGTAAAAACCTTAGATGGAGTACATCTCATCAATTTAGACCCGAGTCAAATGAAGGCACAAGAGAGCTCTATTGTAGAGTACAACCGTCTGCGCACGTTATACCGTCCCGATTTGCCCAAATTAAGTATAAACAGAAAACGTGTAAAAAAAATCCAGATACTGAATGGGCAATTCACTCGAACATTTCAAAAGTACAAGTAGGTATAGAAAATAACACGGAAAAGAAAATTATACCCCGTAAACGTAGGAGAAAACAGTAGTTTAACAACCTTTGGTATATAATTATATTAATCTAATATATTATTAAATTCTCGTGTCACAGTGTTTGTGCGCGAACTCCTCCAAAACGGCAACACCGATTTTAATGAAATTTTGTATTTACGTTCGTTAGGCCTGAGAAGAGATTTTTATCTACTTTTTCTATTGATACTAGAAATAATGTATATTATGGCAAATCAACAAAACTTGGTTGACTACATAACCCTATAACGGTCGGACTTTGCTATAAACTATATAAACTGACACTATTTCCACGCCTGAGAGGCAGAAATTTTGTACCACAAAAAACCAAATTTTGTACCACCTTGTAACAAATTTCTTGGAAATAAATAAATTATATTCTAAATTCTATTCTATATGAATTATAATATCCTTCGCAAGTTGTAAACTGACATGATCTTGTTGGTATTTATTTTATTACTTATTTAAAAAAATTTAATTGCTGATATGAACTAGCGATTGAACATAATGATTCATAATATATTAAACTAGACAAGTCAAACTAAGCTTTATAGTTTTATAGTACAGCCATAACACGAATTTCGTCATGTGGATGTTTTACTGTGACTACAATGCGTTGTGCTCCGCTTTTTTTCCGCGCAAAGAGCGTAACTTAAATATTATACTGTAATAAAATAGCACTTTGGATAAAAAGACTTGTGAGTAGTTAGTTTTCTTGACAGATTATTAAATATTTTCTTTTTAAATGAGTATTACTGTATTTTAATAGCTACTCAACTTTCAATAAGTTGTACCGTAGAGTTAATAGTTGGAAATACACTTGTGTTACACCGTATTATTCCAAGGCCTCATGATAGCAGCTGCTTATTCAAGTCGCTTGGATTTTCTTTGTTTAATTTGACTGATACTCAACAAGCCTGGGGTTGTTTCTCCACTTCCTGATATGTTTCGGATAGGCTATCCACAACTTATATGACATATTAAGTATGGAGTATCTGTCATATGCTCGTAAGTTGTGGATAGCATATCCGACACTTATCAGGAAGTGGTGAAACAACCCCTTAAGGTAGTGAGCGACTAAAGTCGAATATTCAAGTTTGAACTGGGAAGATTTAGGTGTCTACATCTGCTCGGAAAAAATTTCTTTACAAAAAGTAGTGATATCCCACCAAAAACATAAATATAAAAAGGAGAGCCAAGTTTAATACAAACATTATGCTTGTCTATGGACTTCGCCGTAAAAAGAATGGAGATCTAAATGAGTGCCAAGTTCTATGGAAAATTTAAATATGTATTTATAGGAACCAAATAACATTATGAACAAACAACAAAGTCTATTTCTTTGCCTTATTGAATATCTATAACAATTGCTGTTATTTAAATAATGTGAGATCTTAAAGTAGATTAGATTTGACTTGGCCAGTTTTTATCAGAATTAAAATGTTCAATAACTTTATGAAATGACTGTTGTAATGAAAACTGGCTAAGTTAATTCTAATCTCCTTTAAGATCTCACGTTATTTAAATAACAGCAATTGTTATAGATATTCAATAAAGCAAAGAAATAGACTTTGTTGTTTGTTCATAATGTTATTTGGTTCCTATAAATACATATTTAAATTTTCCATAGAACTTGGCACTCATTTAGATCTCCATTCTTTTTACGGCGAAGTCCATAGACAAGCATAATGTTTGTATTGAACTTGGCTCTTCTTTTTACATTTATGTTTTTGGTGGGATTAATTATAGTCCAACCTCCCTTAATTAAGATACGAAATTGCATAATACAATACGACCTGCAAAGCTTCAAGAAGAGAGCGTATTCCCTCTTAAAAGGTAACGCACCTGAAGTTCTTCTGATGTTGCGAGTGTTCATGGGCGACGGTAGTTACTTTCCACCAGGTCACCTGTTAGCTCGTTTGTCCTCTTATTTTATACAGATTGTAACAAAAGTAAGTGACAATACTTTATGGTATGTATGTGTCCTCTATATGGAGTTCGCTTAGAAAGTAGCAGCGCTTGCCCATACATATCACAAAAAAAAATGCTTTTTCAGCGCTGCTACTGTCACAGTGAACTATACATATATTTAAGGTAAATAAAGTATTATCACTTAGTTTTGTTACACCCTGTAGGTTTCCATCATTACAGACCTGCACGCGCGCCTCACTCAGGCCGAGTCTCTGCGACAGCTCCTCGCGCATGAAGGCGTCGGGGTAGTGGGTCTCGTCGAACAGCCGCTCCAGCTCACCCAGCTGCTCCAGTGTGAAGTTCGTGCGCGACCGCCGCTGCTTGCCCCCACCCGCGCCTGACTTCTCCGATATGTCTGCAACAAATGATCGGTGAACATACAAAAAATATGTATAGGTCTACCAGAATCTGATGGCAAAAAGTGAGAAAATAAATTATAAATTGATTCTAGCAATACCGGGGTAATTGGAATAAAATATTTTGATCCTTTTTTTTCTTATAGCGGCTGATTATGTGTGTTAAACATGCAAATATAAAAATTTATCCAATGATCAAGGATATTTTTTGAAAATCTGCTGTCAAAAATTGCCATCAGATCTTGGTAGACTCATAATTAACATACGATTGCTTGTGGTTTCGTTATTTATTTTTTATTATATAAGTAAGTATTGTTTTTCATCATGTGGCGACCAATAACGCATTATATAAATCAAGCCTAACAGAGTTCTCCGATATGTCAGCAATAAAGTAATCGGTGGACATACAAAATACCGATTACCGAACACACAACACAACGCGTTGTGAGCTATTTTTCCGCTAACTGAGCGTTTTCGATCTTTGCGCGTAACATCTATAAGCCGACTACTTTTAAAATAGGCGATATTAATCAGTTATTCTTACGAATCTATTGATAGTTCGTTTATCAAAATTGGCTTAAATTGGATTTTCGAATCATTTGTAGGCCTCAGAACCCTTGGACCAATGTAGATATCATGATGTTTGTCCAAAGTTAGCATATTATGTTTAGTGTCCGCGTCACGTTTGGGTTGTAGCTGGTGGCTGGTGCTGATGCTCAACAAGATTAATGATATAACTAAATATTATCGGCTAGGTAATAAAACTTACGTCTCAAAATAATTAACACCCTAACTAAAAGCAAACCGTATTCAAATTTATTGGCTACCATTAAATCGCAATAGCAGCGTGCGATAGCTCTAGTATGTATCTAAATCGAACCGAGTCTTTAATCGAATAGAGTAGTAATCGAGTCCTTAGTGTGACGGACGGGGTACGGAGTGTCGTTCGAAGCAATTTAGCAAATTGGGAAGCGTTCCTTTTTATACGGCAATTATGTAAATGGCAGGATTACGCAGTGGGCGGCGCCCCAGGGCTCCTCCCGGGGGCATCAACTCCTTAAGCACCAGACTTAGAGCCGTGATTAATTGCCGAACACTCCATTAAACAGTCGATGATTTATTTCGATGCCAACCTCTTTGATATCCATTTACGTCTATTAAATTACCTTCGAGATTAATGACGTTGTAAGAGTACTTGTTATTAAGTTGAATTTGGCAGGATCTATAATTTTAAGGTATCATGATCAGGAGTATGGAATATTTGAGTCGTTTTAAAGTAGCTACGTGAAAGCACATTCGAACCATGTAGTTTGATTAGTCGACTCTTGAATAATTGATAAATAACAATATTATATATTTTTTTAACAAAACATAAGAATTGAAACCGATTTCCACTTTAAAACAACTATGTTCTAAAAATTATTGGAAAAGTCTTAAATAACTGTTCAATAATGCCTTATCCATAAATCTTCTAAACCTCAACTATTTCTGTACTCTTTACAAGTACAGCAAAATAAGGGTTGAAGTTACAAGATTTGAATACGTACAGTGCGATTTTTTTTTTCATTTCAGATATTGTCACAATTAAAAAGTGGTATCCTCATGTGAGTCATTTCCCGAGAAAAATATAGGTTAAATAGTGATACCTATAAAATAGTTTTACTGTTGGTATTATTTGATATTATCCTAAAAGTATATGACCGGTTTTTAATAAGCGTCGGTTATTCGCCGTCGGAAAACATGTTGGCAGCCCTTTAGACGCTATACAGTAATATTGGTATTGATGGAACCATTTTATTTTGTAGAGCATCGTGTCTAAAGAGTAAAAGTTTGATACTATTGAGACTTCTCTGTCTGTCCGTCGTCACCAGACTTAGCTCCTTAACCGGGATAACTTGTTAGCTAAAACATACTCAAATAATTATTTTTACTAAATATTAACTTTCATCGCGGAATGAAAAGTAGCTCAGTCCACAGAGCGCACTATCCGACGGGGCGCGACACGTTTTTTATCACGCTTCTAAATTAGCTTTAGTACAGGTTCCCTAGAACATTTTTTTTTTATTACTATCAAGCTAATTTTTCGTGAGTAGCTTCATTTTGATAAGATCGACGAACAACAATTTCTTCTGCGAAAAATCTCGAAAGTGGTAGCTAACAGAGATACTTTCTATCTCTGTTGCTACTACTTTTAACATTTCGATTTGATGGTCCTAAAATATGCATTATTTTATTTGTAGGACAATGTTACTCATAAATTATACAACTATTAACCTATCGATATACAAAAAAAAACAGCTGGTTAGGGTTCCGTAGTCAACGAGGACTTGTTGATTACCTAGAACCATCAAATCGAAATATTAATAATAATAATATCTATGGACGCTTCACACCACGTCAGTCTGGCCCCGTGCTAATGTACCTGAAGGACTTGTGTTACAGGTACCAGACAACGGAAATATATTTAATACTATACATAGATATATTTAAGATTTTTATTATATCATACACATATTTAATACACATCCAGACCCGGGAATATTGAAAACTTTTTGTTCCGTTGGCGGGATTCGAACCCGCGACCCCCGGCTTGAGCTGCCACACACTCAACCAATTGAGCCACAGAGGTCGTCGAAATAATATTAAATCCTTCGACGAAATAATACTAATTAATATTAGATCCTTTTTATCTCTGTTAGCTACCACTTTCGAGATTTTTCGCAGAGGAAATTGTTGTTCGTCTTATCAAAATGAAGCTACTCACGAAAAATTAGCTTGATAATAATAAAAAAAAATGTTCTAGGGAACCTGTACTACTTGGGCTCTATGTATGTATGTAACGGAATCTATGAGCACGATAACGCCTGGACGAATTATAACAATTCTTTTTTTAAATATTCTTCTCGCAAAAACTACTGAAATTATTTTTTACTAAAAACATTGCAGTTGTTTATTTAGGCTCTGGATAAGCACATGATATGCTACCTTTATATTAATTGAACATTGTACTATTTACCCCTTACTAACAAAAACATTATTTTACATATTGTTTTGTCCAAGGACCAAACAATGTATATTATAAAGTATTAATTTTTAGGGTTCCTAAGCCAAAAATCGGAACCCTTATAGATTCGTCATGTCTGTCTGTCTGTCTGTCTGTCTGTCCGTCCGTATGTCACAGCCACTTTTCTCCGAAACTATAAGAGCTATACTATTGAAATTTGGTAAGTAGATGTAGTCTGTGAACCGCATTAAGTTTTTGATACAATAATTGAAAAATTATTAAAAATTTTAGGGGTCCCCATAGGTACAATTAAATAAAAAAAAAATTTTTTTTTCATCTAACCTATGCGTGTGGGGTATCTATGGATAGGTCTTTAAAAATCATATTGAGGTTTCTAATATCATTTTTTTTTAACCTGAATAGTTTGCGAGAGAGACCCTTCCAAAGTGGTAAAATGTGAGTCCCCCCCCTCAAACTTCTGAAGTAGGGACATAAGTCTAAAAAATATATATGATGTACTTTACTATAAAAACTACCAACGAAAATAGGTTTGAACAAAATCTAGCAAGTAGTTTTTTTTTATACGTCATAAATGGTAAACTTAATTTAACTTTCATTAAATCAACTGAAACATAAAAATAAATCAAAAACCGTTTTAATTTCATAAAAAAAAAAAATTATTGCTGCTGCGGAACCCTTCATGGGCGAGTCCAACTCGCACTTGGCCGGTTTTATTCATTCATTAAGGCAGGGGTTCCCAATCTTTTTCAGCCTGCGGCGCAGTTACACGTTCAGTATTTTGTCACGGCGCCCTTCTTTACCTAGCTATTACAAAAATATACATAAATAAACTCCTCTAATGATTATTATTGTAGTTAGGTTAAGCAGGTAAATACTAAATAATAATTAACAAATATTTAATCATCTGCCTGCTTTGTATAATTCATATTATAATTTTATTTTACAATATTTGTGGCTTCGGATAATGATGGAGGATCGACTCACGACGCCCCTCTTGCCTTTCCACAGCGCACCAGGGCGCCGCGGCACACAGTTTGGGAACCCCTGCATTAAGGTATTACTTATTAGTTATTGCGTAAGCTATTACTAATTAGTATAGCTTGACTGAGCACACAAAGTTGTAATTTTAGCAAGTTTTGTAGATCACCCGTAGCAGGTATATGGCCGTGTTCACACCAAACCGACTGTGAGCCGCCGAATGTGAGCGAACGATACGCAGTTTTTTTTTTTTTTTTATGAAATAAGGGGGCGAGCAAACGGGTCACCTGATGGAAAGCAACTTCCGTCGCCCATGGACACTCGCAGCATCAGAAGAGCTGCAGGTGCGTTGCCGGCCTTTTAAGAGGGAATAGGGTAATAGGGGAGGGTAGGGATGGGAAGAGAAGGGAATAGGGGAGGGAAAGGAAGGGAATAGGGTAGGGGATTGGGCCTCCGGTATACTCACTCACTCGGCGAAACACAGCGCAAGCGCTGTTTCACGCCGGTTTTCTGTGAGAACGTGGTATTTCTCGTGGTATTGCCGAAGCATGACTCTCCCACGTAATTCGTTTATTGTATTTCCATACATATTCACTTTTTCGTTCACACCTAACCGACAATACGCCATTACGCTAGGCGTAGGCGCGGACATTCGATACCGTATATTTTCACGTTCACTTACGTTCACACTGGGGCTCACAGTGAGCCTGCTTACACTCAGCGGCATATAGTCAGTTTGGTCTGAACACGCGCTACAGGTGTAGCAGCTACCCGATCTGCTACGCGTACAGGCTACGAGTGCTACGTTACGTGCTACAAGCGCTACGCATTCGTAGCAGGCGATAGTCCACATGCGCAGCCGCCGCAGCGCTGTTAAGGCCATCCCCCGAGCAAACGACCTCGACCATACATTTGACGCGTTGCCGAGATCGCACAAAAATCCTATTTTTTTTACTTATCTTAGTTCAAAATTGATCTAAAAAAATTTAAAACGGGGAATATGTTGTTAATGAAATTGTCTATCTATTGTCGTGTGTTTCAAATAAACGTAATTTGTAAATACTAGGGAGATGCTGAAAGTATGCTTCAATTTTAATAAATTGGTATTACATACTTTGGAAGCTAATATCATGAGTATAATAAACAAAAATAGAAAATTTAAAACGGGGAAAGGAATGTTGATATACTTACTGAAGATTATTGCTGTATTTTTATTATAACTTTTTAGCTTTCAAATTATGTGTTTATAAGGCTCTAAATACGGTAAATTACGGAATCTCCGTAGGGGAAGGCCCTTAATAAAATATTTAATTTGTAACTTCTTATTCGCTATGGTGTGTCACGCGTAAACTGTAAAATATTCATTATATTATAGTTAAAGCTTTCAAAACATCATATAGTTAAAGCTAGGAAGCTTTCAAATCTTCAAGCACTCTGATCATATTTTGTCATGTGCATATTTTGTACTATACTGTACTCGGCGAAACATGGCGGTAGCGGTCATTGACTCCCTGTCAAAAACTTGTCATTTTCTATATAAACCGCAATTGACAATGAAGTGTCAGATGTTGTCAATCGCGGCTTTGTATAGAAAACTAGCGACCCGCCCCGGCTTCGCACGGGTATAAAATATATAGCCTATGTCACTCACTGAAAAAATGATTAAAATCGATTCAGTAGTTTTGATTTATATTAATTAGTACCCGTGGCCCGCATTGGTCGGTAGGTACCACCGCGCCGCAAAAGCTGTACGTCCCGCAATTTTTAAATTTGTAATATCTTCGAAAATATTCATTTCAATCATATGCTGTAAAGGGCCATATAGATCTACATTAAATCAACAATATATTAAGTATTTAATTGGATAAGGATTAACGCTGTATTTATTAAAATTGCTTCGAAAATTAGCCATTATTTGTCATAAAAAGTAAATGACAAAAAAATGTTATTGTGGGATATCCATAAGAGATAGACATATACTATCGCGGAGTTTTCTCTGGACCTTTTCAATATGTACAATACTTGGTACATTATTTTGATAAATCTCGTAGGGTTCAGCCTGCGTTTGCAATGTAAGCGGAAAAAAATGTAATTATTTACGACATCACATTAGAAACCCCAACAATAACAGTATTTATCCACTATTTAATGAATGTTATTATACTTAAAAACCTTCCTCTTGAATCACTCTATCTATCAAAGAAAACCGCATCAAAATCCGTTGCGTAGTTTTAAAGATTAAAGGGAACAAGGGGACATGAGGGAAAAAAAAGCGACTTTGTTTTATAATATATATAGATGACAAGTTTTTGACAGGGAGTCAATGACCGCTACCGCCATGTTTCGCCGAGTACAGTATAATAATAATATCCTACGAAAACACTATTTTTTTGGCTTTAGATTTAAGAGTAAAGGGTTACTCTACCATAACATACAAAATCCGATTTTTTTTAAATAAATGTATCATAAATATCATATTTTATGTTATTTGTCTAACGAATTTGAACAATACCTAGAAAATACTAGAACTTGTTTAGTTTAAACCCGATCTGATTAAATTGATTTTTGAACGACGTTTGCCTGATCTAACAAGTGTTTCTCTTTTAAGTTTAACTAAAATCCCTACATAAACACAGACCAAAAATGTTCATTAGTTTGTCTTTTAAAAATGTAGAATGAAGTAAACTACCTGGCGTAGTCAGAACAAAACTCGTTGTAGTAATTTCAAATAATATGATAATATTATGTTGTCTTCAGAAATATAGATTTAGTTTAGATTTTAACTAACACATTACTTGTGGTTAACTGAATTGGCTTAATAAACTGCAAATGCGGTTCGTGTGGCATAGTCTGGTGACAAATAGACGGACATGGACAGTGGAATCGTAGTTATAGAGTTGCATTGCTCCTGAGTATAGAAACCTAAAAAAAAATTATAATAAAAGATGACGCCCGCAACTGCGTTGCGCTATTTATTGCGCGGAAAAGGTAAATATTTCTAAGATAGAAAGAAGAGAGCGTATTCCCTCTTAAAAGGCCGGCAACACTCTTGCAGCTCTTCTAATGTTGCGAGTGTCCATGGGCGACGGTAGTTGATTTCCATCAGGTGACCCGTTTGCTCGTTCGCCCCCTTATTTAAAAAAAAAGATAAAAAGTATCCTTATATGTCCTTCCAGTCCTTTTTCCGGGACTCGAAGTATCTCCATACCAAATTCCAGTAAAATCGCTTCAGCGGTTTAGGCGTGAAGATGTAACTGTTGTAAAATTAAAAACCTTTTGTTCCGTCGCGTCGGCGGGATTCGAACCCGCGACCCCCAGTTTGAGCGCTAACCATGCTCTAAACTACTGAGCCACAGATAGGTCGTCAAACACTATAGCTGAGTACTGACCGTGCTTATGCTCATCGTCGTCGTCCTCCCTCTTGCAGTGCGGCAGCGGGGACAGCAGCCAGTTGCGCGGGCGCTTGGCGGGCGGCGGCACCTCCAGCGCCGTGATGTCCACGTCCTCCTCCGCCTCGTCCACCTCCCCGGGCTCCGGCGGCGGCGCGGGCGCTTCGCCCCCCTCCAGCGACTTGCTGACGAAGTCCGCCAGCCGCTCCATAACCATTACTGGCGGGAGCGCGCGGCTTCGCGCGCTGCCATCGCTCGCCACGCTCCGACTGACGCGCCGGGGGCGGGCCGCCCGCCTCCCCAGCCTAACGATCACTGGAGCACGCAAATTACCGCTTTATGCGGTAATAATTGGGGTGATTTTAGTTTGTTGCCTCGCTTGGGGCGGCAAACGTTTCCGCCCAGGCCTCGCGCACGCGCCCGCCCCGCCCGTGCCGCTTCGCCGACGGCCGAGCTCCCCGAGTGATACACGCCTACATTATCGTTATCGGTGCAATTCCGGATGAATTTTTAAGGCCTGCAGTTTTGTGAAGTGTACAATTTTGAACGAGGATGGTGCGAGATAAACAATCAGACTTTGAGGTAGATCTTATTTGAATCAAACAAAAGTTACATAGCTAGTTTATATGATGTGTGATGTGTGGTGATTTTCGAATATTATCAAAATAATTAGGAGTTCATTGATAATATTATATTATTTTTGACATTATGGTTGTAAATGGAATATCTAATTTATCATTCGTAAATAGAGGACTATGAATTTCAATTAAATGGGTATAGGTTTGTTTATATTTTTATAAATATTAACAATCACTTGAACAACACTATAAATTAGCAGGCGTAGCATTTTTTATATCGGACAGGATTACAGCACTAACTGCCGCACTCAGAGACGAATATTAATTACAACTTTATGAATTTAATATTCGTTTCTGAGTGCGCCAGAAAGAATTGGAAAATTTTTGATGAATATCTTTTTATTTTAACAATAATTTAATTTTATAGATACCAGATATATTCATAAATACATACATCTTTTCACAAAAACATACGCGACAAATTTTAATCTATAGTAGCCGTAATACCGAATCCGAGTTTGAACTTATCGTTGGGGTGGTTGAGGAGGGCGGAGATGGCGCAGGCCAGCTGGGCCCGCCGCCCGCCGAGGCCGCGGTGTAGCGTGGCCCCGACCAGGCCATCAGAATCCACGGAACCCCGCACAGTCCAGTCCTGAGTGTGCCACTCGTAGGCCAACGTCGCCACCGCCCGCTGTATGCCGAAACCGATCTGTAATAAGAAGGTTTGAACTTCAAAGAAATGGACATGAGGTGCGCGTTTTTTTTTAAATTATAACTTTAATAATATTTTGTAAATCTAATTAATTAACTTAACAACAGTTCTGTCTATGAGGATTCCTTATTTAGCGACTTGGTTGTGGCCGTGGGTCGTGTAGGTAATATAAGTAGATATTGTTTTAGACAGAATGATTTGAAAAGGACGTAAAGGGATAAAATAATTTAACATCGCCGACCATTTTTGTCCTCTTTTCTTCACTTCTTCTTCGATTTATTTAAAAAATTGGAGTTTATAAAACCTAAAGATCATCTTTCGGATAATCTCCCCAACTCTATCTTACCTCAAGCATAGACGCCACAGTGAGGTACGGCTTTATATTCCTCGCGTAACACACATCCAGTCCGCGATCGCCGACGGTTGCGCTGAGCGAGTTGTCGTCGTTGCACCACCGCGCCGCCGCGGACGCCGACGACAGGGAGCGGTCGCGGCCACGAGCTACCAGCTCCGCGCCCAGAGAGAGACGTTCCGTTATCGACTGGAATGTTAACATTATGTACCATCGAAGAAATTGATTCATAGGCAGATGGACCTGGACCTACGTTACCTACGTAGTTTGGTCGCGTTACGTCAAACCCAGCTGACCGGAATGTGTGTGGAATAGACCTGTTGCTTACATAATGTAAGCCATACACGCTACGGTCTACCGGAGAGGTCACCTGTGCAGTTATGCTTGCGCAGGTGTCACTCGAAAGAATTGATTTTCGACTTTGCACCGGTCGCCTGCGCAGTGCGCAGGCTCAAAAAACTGTACAGGTCTATTCCCACATTCCGGTCTACCTGCCATACCTGCACAGGTGGACCTCTCCGATAGACCGTAGCATGTATGGCAGCCATAAGAGTTACCCATGGAAATACGATACTAAAGAAACGTAGCTGCGTCAAGAAATTGGTTCCAAGAAAGGCTGTCACGGTAGCTCATATTATAAAATCATGACTAACGGACACAGACATAGATTAAGATAGATACCACATCTCCCTCCATTTGTATGAAAACGAGCGTGCCACTTTTTTCCTACCTACTGTGACGTACCGATGATAAGAAACGTGTCCATTATCTAGATTCTAGGCCAACGTTTCTACTCGAATTTTTACAGCTCAATACGGCATAATTAGGCATTTTTAAAATTCCGATTGACGTCCGATTCTGATAACGGTGAGCGCAGACTAAAGAACAGATTTTCGAAAGACGAGCATTGCTCGTCGTTTGGGTACGCGATATGGCACGCGAAGTACATACACATGCGGTATCTATCTTGATCTATGTCTGTGCTAACGGACCATATTATTGTGTAATAACTGTTATCGAAGAGCAGACTTTTGAAAGACGAGCATTGCTCGTCGTTTGGGAACGCGATATGGCACGCGAAATACATACACATGCGGTATCTTGATCTATGTCTGTAATAACGGACCATATTTTTGTGTAATAACTGTTATCATCGACGGCTTTAATTCGTAATTTTGAGTACGAGATAAGCCACACAGGCTTTTGGGGCGCAAGTTGTTTGTTAATCGCATCAAAACATGCACTAAATGGGCGTAAATGTTTCGTTGCAATTGCCAAAATTTTTAAGTTGTATAAAATAGGAGTACCCTGTACCGAGTACCTATTATTACCTTAAGGTAATGCAAGGCGATAAATTCTCTGTTCACTGCAAGAATAGACGCAGTAGAGCTTTTCAAGTAAACGTCGAAAATGCTCTCGAAACTGTACAACTGTTTGTCGGCGATCTGAGCAACAACTGACGCTCGGGTTCTCGGGGTGGGACTAACTCGAACTTCGCCACTCACTTGTCCCCCAGGCGCTGTTTCCAAAACGAAATAAGGCGCATCGGACCTATCCTTTTGCGCATAGGACAATAAGACCTTGTATCCCCCCGGGGACACTGAACTGAGGGACATCGAATGTCCAATGACCCAGTTAGAGTCAGTGGCACTTTGTTTTACCGACACGATGGCGCCTTCGAAGCATTGAGGTATTCTATATCGCGCAGCGTTATGTATGTGACGAAGCAATCCAGGTTTTGTCGATTGTTCTATGCGCTTGTCATCTTGGCTCTTTAATTTAACAATATTTTCCTCCATCATCTGGCCCTTACGCGAACCCGTGACCCCAGCCCCTGCTTTTCCTCTGTTAGAGACGGTTTTATTGTTACCATTGGCTTTCTTCGGTTGCGATACGCTTTCTCGCGGAGAAGAAACATCACCACCTCCAGCTCTGTCGACTAATTGGCTAACTTTGGCACTACCGACATTTTGAAACGCTCCAGCATTGCCTGCTTTGTCGTAAGCTGTACCTGTCCTATTATTTCTTGCGCGCCTGCCTCGATCAGCATTATCGCTTTCTTTGCTTCTGGAAAAATTCTCGTTACCTCTAGGACTGCCGACTTTTACTCTAGCTCGTTCTATATTCTCACTACCTCTTGTTCTCCTTGGTTCTCCGCTGCCCCTAGCATTGCCCGCTTGTTCACTATCTCGGGCTGTGCCAATTTGTTCATTGTCTCTAACTGTGACTGTTGGCCGATTTCCTTGACTGCCGTCAACACTAGAGGAACTTTCTTCTTTTGGAAGTGAACATTCTCTAGAGCATATTTTTGGTTTGGCAAAAACTGGTTTGACTTGAAAAAACTTAATGAGATCATTCATAGCATTCATAGAAGGTACGCTGTTATCATTATTTGAATTCATTGCAAAAAATAAGGAGTAAAAAGTCAAATACAAAACTACTAAAAAAGTAAAAAGTAAAATACAAAACTATTAAAAAAGCTTCAAAATTTTGAAAGATCAACGAATTTGTGTTACGTAGTTTATATCCTCTTTGAAATTTGCTTTTCTGCAGTATTGCCATAATAGACAGGGTTTAGCACTGACCTCCATTATACACGTACGCGTACGCGTACTTGTATAATGGAGGTCAGTGGGGTTTAGTGTTATTATATGTACTATAGGTCTACCAGAATCTGATGGTAATTTTTGACAGCAGATTTTCAAAAAATATCCTTGATCATTGGATAAATTTTTATATTTGCATGTTTACAGAATCAGCCGCTATAAGAAAAAAAAAAGGATCAAAATGTTTTATTCCAGTTACCCCGGTATTGCTACAGTCAATTTATTTTCTCACTTTTTGCCATCAGATTCTGGTAGACCTATATAAGCTTCTTGAATCTTGGTTTAGGCACAGAATATATATTAGTAGTACCAACAGAATTCCCACTCGTGAAACCCGTTTAAAGAAATAACAACTCATGCTACGATACTATAAAGTTCAAATTCCGACCGCGCAGTGCTAGGTGCCTACAATTATATTTACCTACATGTGCGCTCTCTTTCTATCGCGTCAGAGGTACCCTTTCTGACGAAATCAAGATTGTCACCTTTTAGAAAATAAAATAATCTTCTTTTAATTACTATAGCTACTAATAGCAATTAGCAAACTTTTTTATAGTAATAATCAAATTTTAGTAACCCAACCTATATTTTATAATAGTTTTAAATTCGATTATAGTGCAGGAGCTGGTCAGGAATTTTTTACAACTTAAACATAGTAACTTGTGTTTATTTCTGTGTAGTGTGTGGTTTGTTTGTAACAAATTGGTTTATTTGCTATGTTTGTGTATTTTTTATCTTTTTTTTTTTTTGTATTTTAAAGTCTTAAATTACCTTATTGAATTATTTCTTTGACCTTTTTTCAATTGTTCATATTTATCAGATTAATAATGATTCTGTCACAGTGGTTAAATCAGTACGTAGATATATGCGACGAAAAAATCTTGCGCGTGCGTCACCGCTCGCTTGTGAGTCCCTAGTGATTTGCCACCCGCGGGTGGTACTTACAGTTCGATACCTACACGCGCGAGTGGGACAGGCCTGGTTTAGGTTATATCCCTGAGGATTTTCCTTATGGTTTTTCCATTGACGTCACTAGGATTAAAAAAAAACTTCTGTCACTGTCAAATGGTGTCAAACGTTAAAAAGAGAAAAACCTTATTTTTATCAAAATTCTGTGTTATTTTGTGAACTTTTATATAAAATATCTATAAAGAAAAGCAAACATTTCTGGATTGCTTAAGAATCAGTGCCTTTGCAACAAAATAGCTGTTAATTGGTAATTATAGGCCTTGTTTAAATGTTTACGTGCCAATAATATTAATCTACGATAAGAAAAACAGTTTCTCTTTATAAAATGACCAGCAAGATAAGCGCAAAATTTCTAGAAATATTTCGCAACCTCAAGTCAGATGCCGTACCTCGACCACCGAGACCGGAAACAAATGGGAACCAACCGACCAATCCCAACAATGAATCAGAGGAACAAAGTGAAAACGTGGATTACTCAAACCCGGAAGAAGTCTTTGTAAGTCCCGGCAATAACAATAAGAAGTCAAAAAGTAAATCAAAGCCAAGGAAGTCCTCTTCCTCATCAAACAAAGAAAGTAATGAAGTGCCAGAAGAAGAAGTAAATTCTACAGCAAGCAGCAATGTTACGACACAAGGTGAAGTTTCTTTTTCTTAAAAAAACTATGTATTGTATGAAGATATATTGCAAAATATATATTGCAATTAATTACTATAATTTTCACTTCCTACAGCAACCGGAAATGTCATAAATATTGTTAACTCTAATAATGTGCGATGGGGCAATGAGTTTGTGTACTACATGGGCCCAGTTCACGGGCAACACGGACCCACAAAGCAGCAAAGTACTACTGTTGAGGAAGAGGATGACGAAATTGAGAAGACTGACTTAATTCAGTTGCTGTTAGAATCTACCAGAAAGGTAAGTGTTTGTACTAAAGGTTTACTCTTTGTTGACATTCCTGTTTTACATTAATAGAACACAGTTGCTATTCCTAATATTCAAAAATAGGGCAAAATTGTAAAATATTTATTTACTTCCTATTTAATATCTTTGAGGAAATAACATTTAACTAGGTATATCAAAAATGTAGTAGCTTTCCTACTGTTAGGTACTGTTGGTTCACACTAAATAAAATTTTTTTCCTGTTAAGCCATTTACTGTAGGCAGACAATGGATATTGTGAATCACTTAAACTTGTTACATATTTTGTTATGACTCATTTTTGTAGTACATAATCAGTAGTCCACTTATAATAATATTATCACTAGCTTATTTTGGCTGCAAAAAGATATCATTAGTGATATTAGGGGGCGTCCACAAATTACGTGAGGTGTTTTTTTTAAATTTTCTGACCCTCCCTCCCCCCCTGGTGAGATTTCGTGAGATTTTATTCAACCACACCCCAAGCTCACGTGAGATTTTTCAAAATGTGGGTTTCTAACATAAACGCGTTGGATTGTTTTACAGTCAGTAGATGTTACATACAGTATAACGTCAAAGTATGAATGAAATTATTTTCTTTCAAACGAATTAGGGAATGATCTTAATTGTATTACGATTACGCTTACGAATAAAACTTAAAGCATACATACAATCTGGATGAAATGGACCAAAATAGTATAATTTTTTTTGTAACAATAAGAAATAAATTACGTGAGATTTGCCGATACCCCACTCACTCCAAACGTAAGATTAGATGAGATTTGACTCGACCCCCTCCCCCCCTTAAACACCTCACGTAATTTGTGGACGCCCCCTTACAATGTTGTGGTTCACTGTGGATACATCAAAAGATGTAATTTCACATAAGAAATTCAACCTATTATAGTATGTTATGTGAGGAATAATTATTGCATTATATTTAACTAGATCTTATTACAAGTGCGAGTTGTACTCGCACACGAAGGGTTCCGTACCACTACAGAGCAAAAACAGGCTAAAAATTGAATTTTTTGTATGGGAGCCCCCCTCAACTATTTAATTTATTTAAATTTTATAATTAATTATTAAAGTACAAATACAATTAAGTATTTTGAGAACATTTCAATTGCCTATGTGTTGCCGCTATTGATTAAGAGCAAAAAATAGCAAAAAAAAATCACGTTCGTTGTATGGGAGCGCCCCTTAAATATTTATACAAACTATTTTATTTTGCATGATCAATCTCAGACTTAGTGTCGGCCAACATACGAATGTGACATATAGTCGAAAGAGTCTTAGCTAGCGACTAAAACAGTTACCTTTGGGCATCGCCAACGGACAGACGGACAGACATCGAAGTCTTAGTAATAGGGTCCCGTTTTTACCCTTTGGGTACGGAACCCTAAAAATGTACAGAGTTAAATTCAGTAAATTCACATTTTGTGACAGTAAAGATTAGCAAATTAACAAGAAAAGTTAATTCCATTCTACCATTAACTATACCCATCAAGTATCATTTAGATTATTAATGGGAAAGTGTCATTTTTACAAGTTTTATTATGTCACTTACTTTAATTTCAGGCAGACCATGAGTACTTGGATTATATTTCTAAAAATCTTGGCAAAACTTGGCACAGCTTCTTTAGAAAGTTGGGCTATAAGCAGGGGCAGATTGAAACAGTAGAAATTGACATGGCTAAACATGGAGTTGCTGAGGTAAGCTAACATAATATTATTACGGATTCGGACACGTAGTGCCATCTAGCGTCAAACCAGCGAAACTGATCAGGGAAACACAGAAAACCTAAATCCCCTACTCAATACTAGATGGCGTTAGGTGTATGTTTACTTACGCGTATTTGCTAGAAAGTTCCCACACTTGTTTACTTGTTTACATGAATCGGGCGAGGGAACTTTCTGGAATTCGTCTCGCCATATAAATAGCCGCAGGTAGACGGCCCGGCAATTCAGTTTCATCTGAGCGATCATCAAGGCGACTTCGAAGTGAAAACAAGTGATCAATAGTGAGTGAACCAGTGAACCTACAACTCGGCTACGACCTAGAACAGTGATAGTGCTCAGTGATTTGGATTTAGTGCTTAGTGTTTGGACTTAGTGCTTAGTGTTAGTGAATAAAGTCTTCAAGAGGGTCACCAGGTCTTTCTCTCCAAATCCTCGAACCCTAGCACGTAACAACTGGTGTCGGAAGTGAGGTTTGGAGATGCCATTGACTCCGAGAGAGGACTTCAAGGGGAGTGTCAGGACAAGGGCGCAGCGAGCTGCTGCCATTGACTCCGAGAGAGGAATTCAAGGGGAGTGTGAGGGCAAGGGCGCAGTGCCATTGACTCCGAGAGAGGACTTCGAGGGAAGTGTCAGGACAAGGGCGCAACGGGCTGCGGAGGCCACACCCACTGGGGACCAAGCTCCGCCTACTGCGGGTCAGGCCCCACCCGCTGGCCCCGCCCACCAGGCTCCGCCCACTGACCACGCCCCTCAGGCCCCGCCCACTCTGGACATGGCCACGCCCACTGGCTCCGCCCACCAGGCCACGCCCACTGGGCCCCGGCGACTAGCTCCATCCATCCTGCCACGCCTGTAGTTTCTACGGCCCCTCAAATGGCTCCTCAATTAGAAAGCATAATTGAGTTAATTCAGGCTCTGCAAGAGTCACAAGACCGCAAGCTTGGCGCTTTACAAGAATCACAAGACCGCAAGCTCGGCGCTTTAAAAGAGTCACAGGAGTCACAAGACCACAAGCTCGGCGCTTTACAAGAGTCGCAAGAACGCAAGCTCGGCGCTTTGCAAGAGTTTCAAAAAGCTGAAATCAGAGCGATTCGAGAATCACAAGAGCAACAAAAAGACCTCCAAGAAAAAGCGCTTGGGGCTATAAAGGATGTTAGTGAAACGGTGACTAAGCTTCGGAAAGATGTCGATGTTATGGAAGAACGAGTTACCGGGCTAGGAGTGGATATGAAAAATGTGAAAACCGGCCTCACAGAACTACAGAAGTGGAAAGTGCGCCTGGAAAAAACAGGAGTCGCGACGTCTAGTGGAACTACCGGAGTAGTGGTACAAGGACCGAGAGTTAAAGTGCCACCATACGACGGTACTACTTCTTGGAACGCTTATCGTCAGCAATTCCAGACGGTTGCTTCTGCCAACGGATGGACTGACGAACAACGCCGGACCGCTCTCACTGTTGCGCTCAGAGGGCAAGCTTTGTCGGTCTTAGAAGCAGATACAGGAAACGGGTTCCAAGACCTGATAGAGGCCCTGGAATCCAGATAGGGGAGCGACACCTGGAGCACGTGTTCCGTGCTCAACTTCGTGACAGAGTCCAACGCTCAGGAGAGGGACTACAACAATGGGCGTTGGAAATCGAAAAACTGGTCAAGAAGGCACACCCAGGAACCGATTGCTGCAGTGCTCACCTGTTGTGTTAGTGAAGAAGAAAGATGGTAGCACAAGATTTTGTGTGGACTACAGACGTCTCAATGATATCACCAAGAAGGACAGTTACCCGTTACCTCGAATCGACGACACTCTGGATACCTTGAGTGGCATGAAATGGTTCTCGACCCTGGACCTGAAATCTGGATACTGGCAGGTGGAAATTCATCCAAAAGACAAGGAGAAGACAGCTTTCTCCACCGGTAAAGGTTTATGGCAGTTTAACGTCATGCCCTTTGGATTGTGCAACGCACCTGTCACATTTGAGCGACTCATGGAGTGTGTGGCACTGCAACTGGCAGGCCTAGTTGGAGAGGCTTGGTTAGTCTACTTGGACGACGTCATCATTGTTGGCCGCGACTTCGAGGACCATTTGCGAAACTTAGAATGAGTTTTCGCCAAAATAGAGGGGGCCAAGTTAAAGTTGAATCCGAAAAAGTGTCGTTTATTCAGGAGTAAGGTCAATTATCTCGGCCATGTTATCTCCAGTGATGGAATCCAGACGGACCCGGAGAAACTGGAAGCAGTTCAAAATTGGCCAACCCCTAAGAACAAAACCGAAGTGCGGGCATTTCTCGGCCTATGCTCCTACTATAGGCGTTTTGTTAAAGTATTCTCGGAGATAGCCAAGCCATTACATCGGCTGACAGAAGATAAACAACAGTTTATTTGGGACGAGACTTCTGAAGATTCCTTCCAGAAACTGAAGAAACATCTGTGTGAAACACCAATCCTGTGGTATCCACAACCTGAAGGTCAGTTTATAGTCGACACGGACGCAAGCAACACGGCCATTGGCGGGGTGTTATCTCAAAAACAGGACGAAAGAGAAGTTGTAATTGCATATTTCAGCAAATCTTTATCTAAGCCAGAGAGAAACTACTGTGTGACAAGAAGAGAACTCTTGGCTGTTGTAAAGACGCTACAACATTTCAGCAAATATCTCATCGGCAGACAGTTTTCACTGCGAACTGATCACGCAGCCTTGAAGTGGGTACTGCAATTCAAGAACCCAGAAGGTCAAGTAGCTCGATGGATTGAACAACTCCAGGAGTATGACTTCAAGACGGAACACCGCAGCGGAAAGGCGCATGGGAATGCCGACGCACTTTCACGAAGGCCGTGTTCAGAAGACTGCAGGAATCTAATGAAGTGACATTAAAGTTAACGAGAACAAGTCCCTTGGGTCTCTGGGAGAATGATGCTATGAGGGAGGCTTAAGAAAAAGATGACGACCTTCGGCACATCATCACATGGAAGAAACGCGGTGACGTGAAACCAATCTGGAGTGAGGTTGCACCCACTGGCGCTGTCACTAAGGCGTACTGGGCGCAATGGGACAGTCTGATTCTTCAGAATGGAATACTCTACCGGAAATGGGAGAAGACTAACGGCAGAGAGTTCCATCTTCAGATAGTTGTCCCAAGAAAGAGAGTACCAGATGTTCTTCGTGAAATACACGATGGCGTATCAGGAGGTCATTTAGGTGTAAAGAGAACGTTAACAAAAGTGCGAGAACGATTCTACTGGTTGCATTGTCGAGATGATGTACAGGATTGGTGCCGCAAATGCACTACTTGCGCTGCAGTGAAGGGACCACAGACCAGGAGCCGTGGGAACCTGCGGTTGTATAACGTTGGCGCACCGTGGGAACGAATTGCAGTTGACGTAGCTGGGCCATTTCCCGTAACGGAATCGGGAAACAAGTATTTTATGGTCATCATGGACTACTTCACCAAATGGCCTGAAGTGTTCGCCATACCAAACCAAGACGCTACAACAGTCGCTTCTAAGTTAGTCGAAGAAGTGATATCTCGCTTTGGTGTGCCTCTGGAAATCCATTCTGATCAAGGCAGGAATTTCGAATCGCAGGTCTTCCAGGAAGTGTGCAGAATTTTGGGAATGCATAAGACGAGGACCACCGCGTACCATCCACAGTCTGATGGAATGGTTGAGAGATTTAACCAGACCCTTGAGAGGCATTTGGCGAAATTGGTAGATGACAGACAAAAAGATTGGGACAAGTATATACCACTCTTCCTTCTCTCGTACCGTACCGCCGAGCATGAGAGCATAAAAGCTTCCCCGGCGTATGTCAATTACGGTAGAGAACTACGAGTACCAGTAGACCTCTTGACAGGAGGGTCACCGGGGGAACCAAAGACCGTACAAGACTATGTCTGCGATTTAAGGGAAAAGATGCGCTATATACACGCCATGGTTCGGGAAAATGGGTTACAGTCAAGTGAGAACATGAAGATCAGATACGACTGGAAATCGAACACGAGCGGCTTCGAAGAAGGGTCACTGGTGTGGCTGCATGACCCAACTCGCCGAAAAGGGAAATCTCCAAAGTTGCAGACCAAGTGGGACGGCCCATACAAAGTGGTTACCCGATTGAATGATGTGACTTACAGGATTCAAAAGCAACCAAGAGGGACATTCAAAGTGGTACACATAGACCGTCTGGCGCGTTACCATGGCAGTAACAACGATGCTCGGGACGAGCACCTCTAAGAGGGAAGTGGTATTACGGACACGTAGTGCTATCTAGCGTCAAACCAGCGAAACTGATCAGGGAAACACAGAAAACCTAAATCCCCTACTCAATACTAGATGGCGTTAGGTGTATGTTTACTTACGCGTATTTGCTAGAACGTTCCCACACTTGTTTACGTGAATCGGGCGAGGGAACTTTCTGGAATTCGTCTCGCCATATAAATAGCCGCAGGTAGACGGCAATTCAGTTTCATCTGAGCGATCATCAAGGCGACTTCGAAGTGAAAACAAGTGATCAATAGTGAGTGAACCAGTGAACCTACAACTCGGCTACGACCTAGAACAGTGATAGTGCTCAGTGATTTGGATTTAGTGCTTAGTGTTTGGACTTAGTGCTTAGTGTTAGCAAGTGTTAGTGAATAAAGTCTTCAAGAGGGTCACCAGGTCTTTCTCTCCAAATCCTCGAACCCTAGCACGTAACAATATTAAAAATATTTAATGGTACAAATATTTCGATATGGGTAATTTCAAATGTTAAATAGGACATTTTGGCGAAAATAAGTTTTCTAATATATATATAATAATAATAATATCTATGGACGCTTCACACCACGTCAGTCTGGCCCCGTGCTAAGTACCTGAAGGACTTGTGTTACAGGGACCAGACAACGGAAATATATTTAATACTTTTATATTATACATATATTTAAGATTTTTATTATATCATACGTATATTTAAGAGTATTTAATACACATCCAAGACCCAGGAACATTGAAAATTTGTTCCGTCGGCGGGATTCGAACCCGCGACCCCCGGCTTGCGCTACCAACGCGACGCGCCAGCAACTGAGCCACAGAGGTCGTCAAAATATAAACATATAATTCTCGTGTCACAGTGTTTGTGCGCGAACTCCTCCAAAACGGCTCAACCGATTTTAATGAAATTTTGTATGTACATTCGTTAGGTCTGAGTATAGGTTTTTATCTACTTTTTATATTGATACTAGAAATAATTTATATGGCAAAACAATGTTTGCCGAGTCAGCTAGATACTATAAATAAGTATACATATTATTATATAACTCATTTTCGCCAAAATGTCCTTTACAACAATTGAATATATCAACTAATAACAAAAAGTATTGTAATTTAAGACTTTTAGCGACTTTTAGGAGGCAATTTAACGAATAACGATCTGGCCATTAAAATTCTCACATTAAATACCTTTCATTTATTATTATTATTTATCATTTTATGTTGTATCATATTATCATGTCAAACATACAAATTATTCTTCTTCATATTGGTATAGAAGTTATAAAATATATGAAATAAAAACAAAAATTGTTCCCACAGGCCCGCTACAAGCTACTCCTGGACTGGATAAGGAATGATGATGATGGGACTGTTGGTAGACTGGCAACTGTCCTCTGGGAGTGCGGAGAGAGACAGATTGTTAAGGAACTAGCAGCCATACACAGCCAAAACTAACTTGTTATGCTTGCACTTCACATGGCTATTTGTATTTGCGTATTTGATGTATTCGCCAAACAATCACCATGTGTAGACGGTATGTTTGACAAAGTATTGGCCTTATTTGCCTATTTGACAAATATGACCAATACCAAATACACGTATCCGTGTATCTTTGTCGGTTTTTGACGCACATCAAAAGAGTCAAATAGGCAAGTACACAAATAAACCGGTGCTGTCAACTTGACAACAGACGGTATATTTTTAAATTTTAGGTGATTTTCAGCAATTTTTCAGTCATTTTGTATCCTTTTTGGAGATTAGTGGTCCAATTTTTTTTGTAATAAATATTCGAAGTCTATAACTGACATCCGACATTGTATTGGTGAATACAAACCTGATTTAAAAATTCTGAATCGAATGTTTGTAAGTTTGCTATTTGACGGCCATCTGTGGAAGGTCGTATTTGCCTTTATTTGATTGTTTGCGTATTCGTCGATAATGTTGCCAAATACAAAAAAATAGCCAATAGCAAATACAAATAGCCATGTGAAGTGCCAGCATTACATAATTGTTGGAACTTTATAAATATTATGTGAATGTAAAGCCATAATGGTCAAATGGAGTTTGCATACTTTTGACAGTTTAAAAAACCATATTATCAAGAAATTGATTCATAGGGAGATGGTGGACATGTGTCATTTGGTCAAGTTATGTCAATTCAATGTATAGCTTGGCAAAGAAGAGTCTGACGCGGTGACAGCTGGAACTAAGAGTTTTTATTTATGACAACACTACATTACTTGTCAATTCTAGTACATATTGTGTCAAAAGCGAAGCGTAGGGTTGCCTGTATTTAAAGAAAAGCGCCCTCATTTAATCCACACTCTTCTTTGCCAAGCTGTGTGTGTACAAGACACACAACTTCATATTGATTTTTAGTGCCATATTTCACGATTTTGTAATAAATGTATGGTAATCACAATTTAACGGTGACTTAAACAACAATAAAACCAATGTTGTGTAATACAAGGAAGACTTCATACATTCACTACATACATATACATTCCATTTGCATAATGTGTAAGCTAAAAATATTAAAATATTGTTAGCAGTGTTGACTATAACTTAAGACTTAAGAGTTTTACTATATAGACACAAACATTAATAAATAATTAAATAATAATTGCTCTTTAAATTTTAGTAAGTGGGTAAGTTGATAATAAATAATAATATTATGTTTTGTATTGGATAGAACCCACGAGATTTATTACTATCTGGAATTAATTGTATTTTGTATTAAGAGATTTTATTAGGTTACATACAAAAATTTTATTCCAATTATTAGATTATTTCGAAATTCAAAAGACTGTGATATAAGTGCACATTAGTACATTTTCTAATTTCTTATTTTGAACAAAAATATAGTTATTAGGGACAGTCGTAAGTGCAACAAAATATTTTTGTGTACACATTTTTGTAATGAGTGTTATTTTAAGAAATTATTTTATAAAATGATGTTAACTCTATAGTATATATTATATTGTATGTATTGTTATAAATGATTTTTCCCAAAAGGTGCTGCTACAGAAAACTTTATTTTTATATAAACTTTCTAATCAGAATAATTATAAATTGCTTTTATGTGAGTACCTACAATTGAAGTATAGGTCTACCAGAATCTGATGGCAAAAAGTGAGAAAATAAATTGACTAGCAATACCGGGGTAGTTGGAATAAAACATTTTGATCCTTTTTGTTTCTTATAGCGGCTGATTCTGTGTGTTAAACATGCAAATATAAAAATTAATCCAATGATCAAGGATATTTTTTGAAAATCTGCTGTCAAAAATTGCCATCAGATTCTGGTAGACCTATACCTACCTATATTATAATTACTAAAATCTTTATAAGTCACAAAAGGAGGTAGAATATTATTTTTGATTGTAATAATTAATAATTACTATTTTATTTACTATCTAGTCATGTAAGAAATTTTCAAAACATAATATTTTGTGCAATTTTGATATAACATTTTTAGTATTAAATTTTACCACAATAAATATTGAAACTATTATATTTATTTTTATTCAACAACTAAAAAATAAGAATTTACAAAATATAAAACTCAACAACAAAATATACCTATTATGCTAAATTTAAAATTACTTACTTCAATATTTTTGTTATTCAGTCAACATAGCTTCTTTATTATCTTAGAATACACAAAAGTTAATTACGTAAGATAACAAGTTTAACAAGTTGAGAACAGTGAGATATCATTATCAGTTCGGTGAGCGACGCAGAGCGAAGAAGACGCACGATGCCTCTTAACAAGAATGGTCTGAAAATTGTACAAGTTAATGTCAAAGATGTACGGTTTCCCACTTCTTTGGGGGGGCACGGATCTGATGCGTTGGTAAGTAATTTATGACATACCTACATTATTTTCATAGGTAAATACATATAGGTTACTATATGTGTGAAGTTGTTAAAGAAATACTATGGAGCTTTAGGTATTTAAATTTTAGCGAACTTGACACTTTTTGTATAATTTAACGATTCTAAGGAAAATGAACTACATACTTAGTTACATGTTTACATCAAAATTCAAAACGCTCAGTTGCCGATTTAATTACTAAGGGAATATTTTTTTTTTATGTTTGGACCAAAACCAGTCCTAATTATGTGGCCACAAGGTACATGCAACGATCAACGTAGCTATGTGGCTCCTCTCTGAGAGAAGCCATAGCTCTTCAGTTCCTCAGTTAGAGTCTAACACATTGAATACTATGTACGGCTTCGCTCTTATGGGCGCATACAATTTGTAACCCACCAGTACACATAGAATTAAATAATGGCTGGCGCTAGTGTCAGATAGTACGCGCCCTTAAGGCCCAATTTCACCAACGTCTGTTAGTGTTAACAGCTTGTTAAATGTCATGTCTTCTCTTTCATTCTTAAAAAAAATAAAAGAGGAAACGTGATACTAATTCGAGCATTAACTTTAACAGTCGTTGATGAAATTGGATGTTGGATGTTTTATTTTTTCAGCACACAGATCCGAACTATTCATGTGCTTACGTCACGACGACCACAGAGAGCGGGAAACAGGGCTTCGGTCTGACGTTCACATGCGGCCGGGGGACTGAGATTATCGTCCTCACAGTGCGAGCCATGAAAAGGTTCATCGTGGGCCGAAATGCGGCGGACATCTTTGCTGACTTCGCAACTTTTTGGCGTCAAATCACTAACGACTCGCAGATGAGATGGGTAAGGGCCGTTGTACCGATACAAACGAGCGTAAAAAAACGTCGTGTGGAAGGGCCCTAAGATACTACTACTAGCGCTATTCGAGGTTCTAATGTTTGGAGCATAATCTTTGAAAGAAGTTTTCGATATGACGATAAGAGTTATTATGGTCTTAATCTCATCTCATCCATTTTTAGGTGTTGCTTGCATATCTGAACTATTGAAAATAAGTGGATAATAGCGTTAGTCTATACTTATTTAGAGAGTTCCAATGATCAATATTGTTCAAAGTTCTACTACTACCTACTACTCTTTTATCGAGTAACATTTGGATTCTCTGCAGATCGGTCCCGAAAAAGGTGTAGCTCATTTGGCGGTGGCGGCCATTTTGAATTCCCTGTGGGACCTGTGGGCGCGGCTGGAGAACAAACCGCTGTGGAGACTGCTCGCTGACATGGAACCTGAAGTAAGATTGCATTTACACACATCCTTATGATGGTTTTTAAGTTCGTTACACCTGACAGATTTTCCCACAGGCCCGCTACAAGACACGATAAATAGACGAATGACGATGGACACCGACCAGCTTGGCGGCAGGCAGAAAGTAGCTACATCCGTCAATTGTGGTTGATATTGGACGATATTACCTCAGTAATAAGAACTAATGACTTAATTAATATAATATTACTCCACGCTTATGTTAATCCGTAGTACGGTCACTATCTGTGGCATTGATGTCGTATTGGAAAAATAAAATAATCGTAGCAAATATTTCTGTAAAAGGTCCTAGGTACTAGAATCTAGATGATTACTACTTTAAAGTTTTAACAAGTGATTGACATGTTAAATGTTAATACCTAATGAGTAATGACCCAAGAACCGCTCTAACTGCAGCACTCAGAGACGAACATACGTCATAATTTAAATAATCATAATTAAATGTCTCTGAGTGCGGCGGCGTGCGCTTCTCACTCTATAATACTAGCTTGATTGAGACTATCTTTTTGTTTCGTTGTGATAAAACCATCATATTTTAGTCGCTACTGCCTACCATTTTATTATTATTATTTTTTTTATGTTTACACATTTGGTGTTCTATTTAAACAGCCTTTCATGCTTATTTGTAGGTATACAAACAATATTACCTATTCTCACATTTTCAAAACATCTTTACAAAAACAACACAAAGGTCATATTATCATACTGACGATAATATTTGTTTATCAGGAGTTGGTGTCGACCATAGACTTTCGTTACATCACAGATGTGATAACCAAAGAAGAAGCTATACAAATGCTCAGAGATAAAAGGTCAGGGAAAGAGCAAAGAATAAAGACATTACTGGACAAAGGCTACCCTGCCTATACAACGCAAGTTGGTAAGACATTCGTTGGTTTATGATATTTTCTCGCACATGTCTGGAAACAAAAGCTTTCTCGAACAGCTACGAAACACAGACCTCATCCATTGATCTTGAAGATTGGACCGTTTGATGTAATATAATAAATACAATTAACCACCGTAAGGGCATAGGCTTCTTGTACCGGGAAAATGTAAAATGTACGATTTCTATGTTATTTTCTCTTGCGCGCAAGAGACGGGTACTATCTAGTAGGTAAATCCTTAGACACTTATCCCACAACTTTTTTTTGTTGAATTTTGAATGCAGTCTTGTTCTAAAAGATCTAAAGCAGGGGTCACCAATTAGTTTCGCTCGGGGTCCGTTTTAAGAAATAAAATGACCTTTGCGGTCCACATATTAAAAAAAAATTATTAAACAAATGTAATTACGGAAATAACAAAGGTGTTTATTTGTATCAATGAGAAAAGCGACAATTTTTGTTGCTACATGTTCATCAGTATGTCGACACCGAAATTAATTTTTAACGAAGTTCACGTCCAAGCATGCTTGGTCCGCACACAATGGGTCGGCGGTCCGGATGCGGACCGCGGTCCGCCATTTGGTGACCCCTGATCTAAAGAAAATAACTGCATTTATAATAATAATTCAATACGTAAGTTTTTTGTGGGTTAGTAGACGAATGCTTGCTAGCGTCCAATTATTCTAGGTTGGCTGGGCTACAGCGACGAACTGGTAGAACAACTGTGCAAGAAGTACCTCAGTCTGGGCTTCACACATTTCAAGGTGAAGGTCGGACTGAATTTGGAGGACGACTACAGACGGTGCAGCGCAGTAAGAAGATGTATTGGAGATAATAAGTACTTGGTATCTATTTCCATTTTTACCCGACTACGGCGAAGCCAAAAGGAGGGTTATGATTTTAACCTGTATGTATGTGAAACAAAATTTAAGGACAAATTAAACTCGCACGAGTAAGTATCATTGATTAAAAATCATTTTTTAAACAAAAACATGTAGGCTGAAAACAACAAAAGGTGGTATTAAAAGTTAAAACAAGGCTACCCTGCGTTATTTAAACCTTACACTACAATTATACCTGCAAAAAATATAAACCCCCTGTTTTCCAGATGGTGGACGCGAACCAAGCTTGGAGCGTGAACGAGGCTATAGAGTGGATGAAGGCGCTGGCGCCGCTGCGGCCGATGTGGATAGAGGAGCCCACTTCACCCGATGACGTGCTCGGGCACGCCACCATCGCTAAAGCACTTGAGTGAGTTGCATAGATTGTTATGTTAGTAATAGCTCCCACATTGATTTTATTTCAGTCTCTGTTTAAAGAAAAGTTAAGACTCTTAGGGCCAGCGCAGACAGAACGGAGCGCAGCGGAGAGGATTTTATTAACGCACTTGAAAATAAACTTTAAAATTATGTTACTAAAGTGCGATAAGGGATTCCCGCGTATCCTCGAGGACGCGCGAGCATTTCTTGTAAGGTTCTAGCATTTATGCACTTTAGTGTAATAATTTTAAAGTTTATTTTCAAGTGCGTTAATAAAATCCTCTCCGCTGCGCTGCTTTCTGTTTGCGCTGACCCTTATAATCCTCATAAACCAATACATACTTGTCAGACTTATAAACCCGGCAAGAGTCAAAAAGCGAGAGAGAGAAATAAAACTGACTTTATACCCATCTGATGCATGCTCCATGCGGCATGGACTATCTTTATTGTCAGACACTTGAGGTTCTGTCACTTCTGCTGTATTGTCTTTATCAATCGTATCGTACAAGACGCAGGATGCGTTGGAACGGCCATTTTTTAATTTCTTTTAACACCGCAATGGAACCTACGACCTCCTTTAAGGGAGCCAAACTATTAATCACTCGGAATTCGGAAACCACCCCGCGCTTACACACACGAAACATTTTAGAATTTCTTGGAGCTCGAACGCGTTGTAACCTTTTTTTTTGGTAAAGACAATGATATTTACTTTTTTTTTTTATTTCCAGACCATACGGTATCGGCGTGGCAACGGGCGAGATGTGCGCGAACCGCGTGATGTTCAAGCAGTTCCTGCAGAGCGGCGGCGTGCAGTACTGCCAGATAGACTCCGCGCGCATCGGCGGCGTCAACGAGATATTATCTGTTTATCTCATGGCTGAGAAACTTAAAGGTAAGATAGATCTTGATCTTACTAGCAAATAGGTCGCGAGCAAATTTGATATTATGTGTCGAAATCTGACGCATGTATATTGTATACAATAACCACCGTCTTAGACCTTAGGGCTAGAATTACTAGTGTCGCTGTCAACGCGCACTTATCCCATCTTTCTCTTCTAAACTCTAAACTCTAAAGAGACCTAAAATCGAATTTTTAAGCGAAAATTAAAGCGTGTTTTCCATATAATATAGCACTGAAGCGCATTATGCGGTATAATGTTTAACGTTGAATGTTTTAACTACAGCCATTTGGAGTTTGAACAATCAAGCAGTCTTAAACAAACTAATTCACGTTCCAACATATAATTAAAAATAAGAACAGCTTCTGCATTGAGCGCCACTGAGTCGCATTAGGCTCTTGGAAAATACTCAAAGTTAACTGTATCAGAGACTGTATCTTTCTTCGCAACATATAACAAAAAGGCGCCATATTTCAACACAGGATCACCACTAAGGGTCAATTTATAATAGAGCAGTCGAAGCGCATCAAAGCACGTCGAAGCGTCAAATTCGCAACAAGTCGAACGAATGCGCGCGAATTCGCCAGAATGCCTACAGTGATGACGCGTAGATTCGCTTGTGGGCGCATGGATGCGTGAGAATGTGCGCGCACCAAAAAGCGTTGGTCAAGCGAATTCGCGCGCCTTTTTATATTCTCAGAAGTAATATTGCTTTGGAGTTAAAGTAGAATTTGTTATGTTCAGTTTTGATAATTCGCTTCGATACGCTTCGACTCTGCGCTAGTATAAATTGACCCTAACCCAGAATAATAATAATATGAGATTTAAATTCAAAACAATTCCAGTGAAAGTATGTCCGCACGCGGGCGGGGTTGGTCTATGCGAGATGGTGCAGCACCTCCAGTACTGGGACTACGCCGCGCTGTCCGCGACCATGGACAACCGACTCATTGAGTACGTCGACCAGCAGCATGAGCACTTCACTGATCCCTGCGTTGTGAACAATGCGCGGTATATGGCACCGATGGTAAGTTTTGACGCAACTGATATGAGACGCAACGTGATGCAAAATAGCGATACAGTATGCATCACGATTTTATATTTAAATTTTGTATCGCTTATTATGCATTGTGTTGCGTTTTAGAAAGGTGAATAAACATCAAACCATTAAGTGCTGTATCTTATGAACAATAAATTAGTTGTAACTCACCTCAGTTGCTGATCATCGAGTAATGAATATTAACTGAAGACAAGAAAGCTATTTTGCTACAGACCCGTCAAATCATCGAATCGAAAAAAAATTTGAAGAAATTTTCAAAGATAAAATAAGTCACTACACCTGAATGTTTGACCCAACTATACTAACAATATTTTGTTTTTACAGAAACCCGGCTACAGCACTCAGTTTTTGCCTGGAGTTCTTGAAAAGTTCTCTTATCCACATGGAACTGAATGGCAGAAGATGATCAAAGAAGGAATATTCCCTGCGCCCGATGAGGCAGAGTTAGTTAATTAGGATATGGTTATAAATTAAAAATACTTTTTTATATTTATAACTTACTTTATTTTAAACTAGTCAGACATTAAAATATACATTTCTATTAAATACTTGTAGCTTACCTGTTTAAATACATGATATTTCAGTCAGAGGCCTATATAGTTATTCAACAAATGCGTTCTACGCGAAGGGAATAACTTTAAATCGTCTATATGAAATGAAATCATTTTTGCATTAATTTATAAAGTACTTACAAAAATATACCTGGGCTTTACACAAAGTGCGAAAACTATAAAATGTATGAGATTATTACGTCTTGTTACTTAATCACTTTTCCATTACATTTTCTTTCAACTTCATCATTGTTCCGAAATTTCTAAACAATCATACCTTTCAGTCCAATATTTTTTATTTCATTTTTTTCTACTATATATTTCTGCCCCTAGCTTTTCGAGAACGCAAATGCACTAAGCTTTGATTGTTTCGGAGCGCTAGTGACTGGGGTGTCAGATATGTCCTCCTCCAACTTCCGTTTCTGTGAGTTCTCGGTGTTACTTGTCTGTATACTCTTGAATGTCCTCACGCTCTGTCTGGTGAGCTCAGACGGTGTGAGTCCCGGGTTCTGCTGTTCCAATATACTTTTGTTTCTTGTGAACCAATCCATGAACGTCTCCCCGGCGTTTGGTTTTAATGGCTGCATAGTGTAAAAAAATATAATTTTATCAAACCAAATAATCTTTGCCAAGAGCTCTGGACCATATTGGAAAATAACCTCTGCGTTAAATTGATTTTGAATGCTCAAAATTTGTATTTTACTAAAAGTAATTTACGTTTAATAGTTTTAGCTCTTTGTAGGTTTATGAAATTATGTTAGTAAAAGTTACATTTACATACATTGTGAATGTAATTTTCTTGAGCTTGGTATACTTACATCATCGTTTTCTGTGGTATTTTCTGAGTGCACTTCTACTAAAGTTCTTTCCGTCAAACTCAGTGGGCTAGAGGTTGTCTTGGCTGCTGCTTGTTTCTTGAATGGATTTCTAATGCCTCCGGGTGACGCCTTTATTGGCTGAAATATGTATATGATAAACATTATTTTATAATGTGTATAAAAATTTGTAAAAACATAATATATAATTTGTATGTTGAACAAGTTTTCAGGATTAATAATTTAAATTAAAACCACTCAGAGTAAAGCTATACTGCTCCATTAAGAAGTCAAATGAAGTAACGCATTTAAATTTTAATAATATTATGTAAACAATCAAAACGTCGACTCTGCAGAAAATCACCTCAACGAAACAAATAGTCACGCTCTAAATGTAAGTAATACTCACAACAGGCTTAATAGGATCCGCTTCCTTCTTCTTACTCTTCTGGGGTATGATGAGACTTGTATTATGATCCTGTGTCGTATCCAAACCGTTCTCATGCTCGTCCGGCATTTCCGGTTCCGGTAACTCCGTCTGATCCCGCCAGACGTCCGCCAGACTCGTTAACTTATCCGCTAAGTGCATGCGTCCGGAGCGCGACGCGTATTTAGCAGCGAGCGGCAACAGACGCTCATCTCGGAGTAGCTCCATCAGTTCCAACGCTCGCTGTTCTATCTCACTGCGACAGGCCAGCTGCGAATATAAACATATTTTGAGTGTTGATTTTGTTAACGGGAATATTATAATTATTGTGAAACACCTTTACTAAAGCTGATCGCACATTTGTCAGCACCGTACACGCCGTACGCGTCGAACGCTTCGTATAATACACGAAATGCAGCGCGTACGGTGCGAACAAATGTGCGAGGTTTCACATCATTTCATACAACGAATTCTAAAATGTGGCGCGCTCGGCGCGTGGTTGCTGATAAATGTGCGATCACTTTTATAAAGTTTTACCAGTGGCAGCAGTTTCCACAGTGGTGGGTTATCCATACAAGGTCCATCTAACTTTTTCAATGTTTTAGACAAGAACAACTAAGATGTGTTATCCTATCCATTGGTATACTTTTAATAGGAGTCAGGGTTCAGGATTATGTCCACTTTACTTGAAAATGTAGACTAGTCATCTAGGTAAAACGACGTCATATCACCAACAACTTTCTTTCTTTCTCTCTCTCTCAGAACTTACAGCAAAGAGTTTGAGCGCGGTTTCCCTGGCGGTTTTGACATCGACTTCAGCGGCGGTGTGCGCCCAGCGGACAAGCTGTTCTTCATATTGAGACTTCTCCGAGTCCAGCTCGCAGAGTGGAATCTGAAAACGTGAAATAAAAAAACTATAAACCACCTGATTACACAAATTAAACATAACCATTACCAGAGCCAATGACACCACATTTTAAAACCTGAGTTAAAAGGTAAGCTAAAGGCAAGTAATAAATTAATATACGCACCCCCATACTTGACAAGACAAGGTCAAAATATTGTATAGTTTATATATTGTGTATTTTTAGTAGTAGTAAGAGGTTAACTTAAATGTTGTTTGTGCAATGTAGTTTCCACTTTGGCCAACACTGCCTTTATTTAATGTAAGCGAATCTGACTGAATAATAATAATTTCTGTTTTTAAAACTCACTTGTATAGGCAGCTCCGTTACTATTGGTTTAGGCACCGTGAGAGGAAATGACGTTCCCCTACACAATATTGCGCGAACTTTTTGAGTGACCTCGCTAATCTGGAAAACACAAAATATGTGCATTAAAAAGCATTACTTTGTTGCCTTATTTACCTTTTTGGGTAGGATCATTGCAATTTTGTACATTATTAATAGGTCAATAATTTTATCGCAATCAGTTACCAGTATTCCAGTATCTAGTACAAGTTAGCGGCGGCGTCGTATAACCGCAGTACGCTCGTACTGTCGCACGCATACCACGCCCACATTTTAGGTCCTATCGCATATTGAATAGGCTACTTGACCTACTTTTTTTCTTCATGCCAATCGCTTCTTAATCATTCATTTTCACCAAAAAAAAAAAAACTAATATTTTAATATTTAAAGCAGTCAAAACCCATAAAAATGTTGATTAAAAAATATGCCTTTTAAATGGCGCCGAAAGCACTGTCCGCCATAGTCTGACGTCATATTTTTTGTATTTTATACTTTCTTTATTTAAAAAAAAAATTATGTGCTAAACGTACGAGTCTAACAGTGCCAAAAAATTAGAAAAGAATTTAGAAAACATTTGTAATGTAGAAAACTTTTGGAGAAAAGTTTTGGCCATTTCATTTCCCAATTACAATAAATGGAGATAATATATAAAACTGATGTTTTATTTGAATTATTCAAGAAAATATATTTTACAAATCTTTCTAGGCTTATTATTTATTTACAAATAAACTTAAATGTTATAACGAGCGCGATAAATAAAAGATTTTAAACTACTAGTGTGATGACGTCACATCCAAATCGGAAGTACCGCAAAAGCGTTTTCGTCAGTATAAATTAAAAAATATAAAATCATATTTTCAAATCGACTTTATTTATCAATCATAAGATTTTATTTGATGATAAGGGTGAAATACGGTTTCCTAGGCCAAGTTCTACTAGAAATATGCATTTGTTCAATGAAATTGAATATAGGTCAAGTAGCCTATTATTATTGACAATAGGGTGGTTTACCGAGACGATGGCCCACGAGTCAGCGGCGCCGCGGGAGTGTGCGGACGCATCTAGCATGGGCAGCCACAAGTTGGCGGCGGCGTCAAACAGTCTGAGCATGCCCGTACTATCGTACGCACAGGCCGAGCCCGCTTCCGTCAAGCCCGCCCACGTCAGCCGCGACCCGCCAGTTAGCGGCACACCTACTGTCCGGCTGCGGATTTGGCGACCTGCGGATTCAGTTTATTAGGTTTTTTTATTATTTATTTAACGCAGCATAAGTAGTAACTTATACTACCTGAGCTACTGGTACAAACATGTTTATATTGTATGAGAGACTTCTTACACTACGCCATAATTATAATCGTACGCAAAGCGGAGTCTTATAATACTTGCCGTCACTTGTCCTGGTATTAACTGAACTTAACTACAAATTGTTTTCTATAACACTCTTTGAGTTTCAAAACTAAAACTACTTCACCAAAAAACATGTATTAGATTTTATTGTCTCTGGAACAAAATGCTTGAGGTAAGTTCTTTTCCAGACAATTTACCAATTTGCGCAATCTATGTTTTGTTTGTTATGTCTTATAACTTACTTTTATTATCTTCGTATTTTTTGTTTAAATAAGTAAATTTCAGTTTAACAAGTACTGTCTAAATTACACTCACCGCTGAGTGTAATAATATCCATGGCTAAATTCTGATCAGTCTCTCCAGGGTCGGCGCGGTGGTACACAGCCATCACAGTGCTGTCACGCGCCGCAAGTGTCACTATGGGACCAAGGAGGGATATAACCTGGAATAACATGGCGTTTGATGAACAAATAATGAAGATATAGGCCGAAAGTTACGCAACGTCATGTTTTTCACTCACGAATATATTGCTATCCCCTTCCACGTGTTCACAATGTTTATTTACTTGTGAGCGAGTGACAAGTGGCGAAATGTTGTGCAGGTGAGAGCGGATATTTTGTGATGCTCATAATTTCAGAACTGTAGTTGACATACTAGTAGTTGTAGTAACTTTAGAATGTTTGCTGTATAGACCAGTCGCATGTCTTATGACGGCAAGACATCGGATTTAGGTTCCATTTACATGCGACCGAGCGTTTGGCTGCGACACCAAGAGATCAATAGTAATTGTATGTAAATAGCCTTGCGACCACGCCTATTCAAATAAATCTTAACATACAATTGCTTGTGACGTAGCAGCCGGGCCGCCCAATTGCGCGGATGCATATAAATCAAACCTTATTCTAGTTTACTTATCGCTGCGTCCCGAGCGCTCGCGCACACGCACACCACCTCCTCCGTGCCCGGCATAGACACGCTCCATTCGCGGCTGCTGCCCGCCAGTGCTGTATAATACCTGTCGCTGCGTCCCGAGCGGCGTGTACAGACGGAGCAGGCGCGCGCTGGTGGCGGCGGCGACGACGGCGCCCGCGCACACGCACACCACCTCTTCTGTGCCCGGCATAGACACGCTCCACTCGCGGCTGCTGCCAGCTAGCGATATGCAGACTAGCTTGCTGGAAACAATAAGCAAATTTCTGCGTGAAAAAATTCGCCGCGATCGCTTTAAATGTGTGCATGTGCGCCTATCATGAAGATAGACGCACATGCACACAGTACGTACACAACTATTGCACTAATAATTAATTACTGTTTATATACTTGCAGTGCCAGGGACAATTTTTTTTTGCATTAAACCAAATACGAGATAATATAGTGAGAAATTCATATACAGTTATAATGAAAGCAACATTTTAAAGATTTATTTAGGCGATTTTGACAGATATTTTATTACATGTCTAATGCTACTTGTTTTCAATCATACATGAAAACATTTGCATATGAGTATTTATGTTGTTGTTGACTTGTGAAATAAGACAAGAGTAGTATAACGATTTCTATTTACCTAGGCGTTTCACAGGCCAAGACCAATACAGTTGAAGACAGGCTGGCCATAGTGTGGTTCAAGTAGTTGTTAAGATGTATCGCGTGGTGTAGGCTCGTGTCGTGAAACTCAACGTCGATGGTCGACTCGCCATTCTCGCCCGTGTGACAACGAACTATACCGACGTCGTTCCAACACATGTATCTGAAAGCATGAAAAGGAATATAACTTAATCCATACGAAAATTATGAAGTCCAGTGGTTTGGGCTGTGCTTTGACCTTTGACTTTTATATATATTATTTAGATTTAGTGAATAATCAAGTATTATTTAAATCATCATTTACTAATAGATCTAAACTCCCTCCCCAGCCTTGGTGACGCCCACTTCTCATTTTAATCATTCAAAGATAAAATATTATCTACATAAACTGTGCTTAGTGATGAAATAATTTATTTTGATAAGGATTAATAGCATGAGTAAAATAAACGCGTTTAAATGAAGTCCAAAAAAAAATTCAAGATTTTTAAATAAAAAAATCGTTGTGCCTCATTCAACATAGATAGGTATAGTGTGTCGCGGACTTTTTTGTAGATATTTATAAGATCTACAATTAATTAGAACATTTTATGGTTATATCTTTTATAGTTTAGGCAGCGTACGTAAAATAAGTAACTTTTCTGGTTGATTTTTACACATTGTGTCCAAAAATATCTTATGGAACCCTATTTTTTCCAAAATAAAATTTAGCCTATGTTACTCGTGGATAATGTAGCTTTCGAATGGTGAAAGAATTTTTAAAATCGCCCAGTAGTTTTTGAGCCTATTCATTGCAATTAAACAAACAAACAAAGTTTTCCTCTTTATAATATTAGTGTAGAAGTGTAGATGGGTTTTGATTGCAAGAGTATTATCATGCATAATGTGTGAATGAGACATAAATTTCTGGTGCATCAGGTGTAAGGCCGTCGCGCCGGGCCTGTTCTTTATCTTCTCCAGTGATATTTCTTTCTCGTTCTCTCCAATAGGTGTGTAACATGTGTGTGAATGTGATAAAGCTTTTTACCGGTGCTCCAGATGCATAGGCGTGGCACCGGGCTGGAAGGGCGGCTGCACAGGGCAGGTGCGGCGCGCGGGGGGAGGCTCACTGGCGCGGGACTCCACACGCTCGGACTCCACTAGACCCATCGTCTCGTTCCTTATCTTCTCCAAAGATATTGCGTTCTCGTCCTCGCTCTCGTAGTTTTCAATGAGGTTGTCCAAGTCATTGTCTATACAAAAAAATCGGCCAAGTGCGAGTTAGACTCGCGCACGAAGGGTTCCGTACCACAATAGAGCAAAAATAGGCTGAAAATTGTGTTTTTGTATGGGAGCCCCCCTTAATTATTTAATTTATTTAAATTTTATTATTAATTATTAAAGTACAAATACAACTGAGTATTTCGTGAATATTTCAATTGCCTATGTGTTACCGTTATTAATATCGAGCAAAAAATAGCAAAAAAATCACGTTTGTTGTATGGGAGCCCCCCTTAAATATTTAATTTATTTTGATTTTAGTATTTGTTGTTATAGCAGCAACATATATACAGTCTGTGAAAATTTCAGAAGCCTACCTATAACGGTTCTTGAGTTACAGCAAGACACACAGACAGACAGACAGACGGAGAGACATCAAAGTCTTAGTAATAGGGTCCTGTTTTTACCCTTTGGGTACGGAACCCTAATATACGAGATTACTTTTTAAATATTAACCAAAAAATTTAAGTAATCAACTTTATGTGCCAATATGTTTTTATAGTAGGCTCTTCGAAACATTCAAATTGTTAACATTAGCAGCCAAAGCTAAACTTAGATATAAAATGTTTAAAATACGTGATATAATTATATAATATATTTAAGTTAATTTATATATTATACTAACTATCATCTTCTCTTTCTATTACTTCAATATCATTTGTATCTGCATCTTCACTATTTTTGCCATAGCAATTTGTCAGCATTCCTAATTGCCCCACAAGGTCACAGTACACAAGGACTCCATTGCCTGAAAAATGTAAAAACAAATAAATTAATAATATCATCATTCATTTATAGACAAAAAAACTGTAAGGCTGCAACCTAAAGCTCAATGCATTGTTTGAAGTGTAAAAAGACATTGTTAATTAAAAGTCTACAATACCTTTCGGATTCCATGCCATTGCTGTGACGTTATGGGATGTTGGATGTTCAATGACGCCCAAACAGTTGCCAGACTCCACCTCCCATATCGCTATCTGACCAGCCACTGTACTACCGGCCAGGTATTGGCCACAGGGTGAAAACAGACACTGTGATATTGCACACTTAATCTGGAAATGTAAATAAAATAAAACTATACACACCATAAGAACTATAGATGACAGTACTTGTCAAATGTCACGTAAATTATAGAATACAAATTTTGGATTGGTGACAGCAGTTTGCAGCACCTTTTGTTGCGTATGCTGTCTATAAGCCAGGGGCGTAGCTACCGCCGTATCTGACATATCAATTATATGGGACCTTCATACCTTCATTTTATGCATTTCTTCTTTTGTGAGAAATCTTTACCCTTCCTAAGGCTCCCAAACAATTTTTTTAAAGGGGGCCCAATCAAAGCATGCTATGCTTCTGAGAGGTCATACTGTTACTTGCACTTATTTATACATACATAGACTGCCAACCCCTTAGGCTTTGCTGAACTTAGATAAAATTATGAATAAACTTACATTACTGTGTGTAAATGACATTCTTTGTCCCCAGCTCTCACAGTCAAGTAAGATTATTTCTCTGTTATTTGGATAGGCTAAATAGCGACCCTCTGATGGTTCAAAGTCCATACGACCTGAAAAATTAAATACCAAAACTTTATGACTGGTAAATAAATAAATAAATAATAAAGTGTAAAAACTTTATGACTGGTAAATAAATAAATAAATAATAAGTGTAAATAATAAGTGTGTAAGTTTTACGTGGGAGAGCCATGCTGCGGCACAAATGGGCCGGCTCGACCGGTGCAATACCACGGGCTCACAGAAAACCAGTGTGAAACAGCGCTTGCCCTGTGTTTCACCGAGTGAGTGAGTTTACCAGAAGCCAAATCCCCTACCCTTTACCCTTCCCTACCCACCCCTATTTCCTTCCCTACGCTCCCCTATCCTATTACCCTATTCACTCTTAAAAGGCCGGCAACGCACCTGCAGCTCTTCTGATGCTGCGATTGTCCATGGGCGACGGAAGTTGCTTTATATCAGGTGACCCGTTTGCTTGTTTGCCCCCTTATTTCATAAAAAAAGTGGCCATAGATTTTTTATTATGGAAATAACAGATTGCAATCTTATTGTACATATTGATTTCTATTACTTACACAGGACTTTAGCTGCAAAGAATGTGTTTATCTTGGGAACACAGGGGATTTCCTTTACAATTTTCTGTGTATCAATGTCCCAAACTCTCAGAAGCCCATCCCCACATGCTGTGCAAGCAAACTTCATTTGAGGACAGAGAGCAATGCTGAGTACAGGTCCTTTATGTTCCGACATCACAAATAATGGTGCACCACCCTCCAAACTACACAGCTTAGCTTCCATATTCTCAGAGGTACATCCCAAAGCCTATAATCATTAATTATTGTTTGCAGTATTATTATTATAAGCAATGACGGAGCCTGTCTACATGTTAAATGGACATAATATCTAAAAATGGAAATTGTCACAAAAGCATACTGAGGCCGTAATACCTCGATCGTGAGAATCACAGACACAATAGATGTTATTGTTATGCGGCCGCCGGGGGCCACTTGGGGCTTGATGGGTTAAAATTATGACCATATTATAAACCATTGTGATCACATTTTAACAATGTGTCCATGGTAAGAGTTCCTTGCACAAACTTAACAGTTTTAAGAAAATTTTTAAAAACCACCCAATAGTCATTTTATGGTATTTTTAGTGACTTACTTCTGATTTAGCATTGGATCTTATTTGTGTCACTGGGGCTGTAAATCTAGTGATAATTCCATCTTTGTCAAACGCAGGATATGTGTAAGCCTGCACAGCATGGTTGTCAGTAGCCACAAACAACCTGTTGTCTTTAAAACACACAGCAACCGCACTTTCACCGACACAGTGGGAGTTTGGATCATCATCTTCAATGTCTAACCAAATTCGAACATCGCCGTCATGACCACACGTTATGATGTGTCTGCAAAACAAGTAAATGTGAACAACTAGCATAGATAAATGTAAAAATAAACAAGTTTAACTTACTTTCCATCCTCGGAGTAACAAAGGTCTGTGTGACCCTCAGCATGAGCATATCGCAGAGGTTTACTATCAATTTTCATTTTTTATTAAAAGTTGCAAGTTTACAGACTATGAGAATTGAGATGAATGTTTCATGTGTATAGTACATGTACAAAGGTGGTTCCAAGTTCTATTTAGGTGCCAGTTGTAAATTTTTAATTTATAAGATAATAACTACTTTAGAAATAAATATTCAACAAGTTTTTTGTTATTTGCAAAATAAAAATCTTGAATATTCTACACAGCACCAAGATTGAGTTTGTTTTCGCGCCAAATTCAGATTGACATTGACTTTTGTTTTTTTTTTCATTTTATATGCCGATGTAGACATAGACAAAGTATTATAGTATAGATATTGTAATCTTTTGCCCGTCATCGCGTGGCATTTTGTGCTTATTTTCATACAAGTAGTGTGCGTTTATTTTCTTGAATATTTCTATTTGTCGATCATTTCGAAGCACATTAAAATCCAGAAAAGAAAGTCATTTATAGGTCTACCAGAATCTGATGGCAATTTTTGACAGCAGATTTTCAAAAAATATCCTTGATCATTAGACATTTTTTTATATTTGCATGTTTAACACACAGAATCAGCCGCTATAAGAAAAAAAAAAGGATCAAAATGTTTTATTCCAATGAGGCATTTTCTTATTTTTTTAATTTGATTGTCAAACAGTTTTCATTTTAGTAACTAGATGGCGTATGGGAAGACAACTATCGGTAATACCATCATTAATTACTACAAAACTGGGTAAAAGAATGTAAATCTTGATACATTTCAATTTGAAAAAGACGCAATAATATTCCAACGAATAGGATAATAAAGTTATTATAACGATGTTTTAGTTAAAACTCACGGAAGAAATAGCCCTATTTACCGTTATTCACACCAAACGTCACAGGAATTATACATTTTGGTTTTGACAACATCTTACCTGCACTTCTGCAAGATAACGGATATTTAATGGCTAATATTTTACCAATAATGAACATCAAAAACCCAATTAACACAATTTGGGAAAAAATAATAAAAACCACACCAACAATAAAAAGTAGAAGAAGTGTCAAAGTAACATCCCGCCAAAACTCTTTCAGTTGTCAGTTTTCAGTTTGACAAGTATTATATTATGTCAGCGTGTTCCTAAACTGTTACCAGTATACTGGCCTAATCTCTTAGGCCAATGATCGCTTAGACGTATGTTCTTCGTGAAATTTAAACTAGAGGGACGAAGCAAGAAAACATAGTAATATATGGAAATATATAAATACATACAGTTTTATGTTAATATTATGCTAATGGAAACTAGTTTTAAGATATTTTGATTAAGTCACACTTGACAGGACACTGAGATTTTTTAGAAACACAACCCATTGTAGTCAGTGATGCCAACCTGCAGATAATTTCAGATCGGTGGGGAACCAATAGAAAATCTAGAAGTGTCTATCGTCGCGCCGTCTGGTGGAGATCAAAAAAAAGAAAACAACCCAATGGGGCATTTTCTTATTTTTTTAATTTGATTGTCAAACAGTTTCCATTTTAGTAACTAGATGGCGTATGGGTAGACAACTATCGGTAATACCAGGTAATGCCATCTATAATTGCTACAAAACTGGGCAAAAGAATGTAAAACTTGATACATTTCAATTTGAAAAAGACACAATGATATTCCAACGAATAGAATAATAAAGTTATTATAACGATATTTTAGTCAAAACTCACGGAAGAAATAGCCCTATTTATCGTTATTCACACCAAATGTCACAGGATTTATAAATTTTGGTTTTGACAAAATCTTACCTGCACTTGTGCACGATAACGGATATTTAATGGCCAGTATTTTACCAATAATGAAAAACCCAAATAACACAATTTGGGAAAAAATAATAAAAACCACACCAACAATAAAAGTAGAAGAAGTTTCAAAGTAACATGGCCGCCAAAACTTTTTCAGTTGTCAGTTTTCGGTTTGACAAATTTTTATTATGTCAGCGTGTTCCTAAACTATTACCAGTATACTGGCTTATTCGCTTAGGCCAATGATCGCTTAGGTTTAAGATATTTTTATTTATGTCACACTTGACAGTAAACTGAAATTTTTAGGAAACACAACCAATATGTAGTCAGTGATGCCAACCTGCAGATAATTTCAGATCAGTGGGGAACCAATAGAAAATCTAGAAGTGTCTACCGTCGCGCCGTCTGGTGGAGATTTAAAAAAGAAAACAACCCATTGTAATAGACTCAATCGATGGAATAACGATAAGAGAATACCTCGTTGCGCTGACCGCCTCGATACCTGCTTCTTCGATAAGATTTGTTTCGAGAATATCGAATGCTAGAATCTGTATTTATTTAGACTCGAAAAAAACAGCAGACGAACTTATTGATGACAAAAAGAAAATTGCAGTTAAAAATATGGTATTGGAGATAAAACCATTAATAACTAGAAATAAATGCATAGTTTTATCAAATGTTTGCCCAGTAATAATAAAAACCACACCAACAATAAAAAGTAGAAAAAGTTTCAAAGTAACATGGCCGCCAAAACTTTTTCAGTTGTCAGTTTTCAGTTTGACAAGTTTTTATTATGTCAGCGTGTTCCTAAACTATTACCAGTATACTGGCTTAATCGCTTAGGCCAATAATCGCTTAGGTTTAAGATATTTTTATCTATGTCACACTTGACAGTACACTGAAATTTTTAGAAACACAACCAATATGTAGTCAGTGATGCCAACCTGCAGATAATTTCAGATCAGTGGGAAACCAATAGGAAATCTAGACGTGTCTACCGTCGCGCCGTCTGGTGGAGATTTAAAAAAGAAAACAACCCATTGGGCTATTTTGCGGTCCCTCGCGGCTACAAAAAATTTGGAATGGCGACTTATCGCCTGTTGGGCGACACGTTTTTTTACTTATCACCTATTGGGCTACTATTGTGTTTTCGTGAACGCGGCCATATCAACGAACGCAGCGATGCGTTGTTTATTGGGCTACTATTGTTACTCGACACCATCCAACTTTTTGCAGCAAATGACGATTTAATATGCATAAAAGATTTTTTCTTTGTAAATAAGTAAATAAATACATAATATAAATTATAGATTTTCATTGCTGAATATCGCTTTTATAGATGAAAAAAACACAAAAATAAAAACAACTGGTTACCACTAATACTTTATAAATATCCCTTAAAACATTGATTAAATACATATTAATACATAATTCCAATGTAATAGAAGAGTACCTAGTTATAGTAGCATGCAAGAGCATGCATGATATTATTTATACGTAGGTATTACGTTTTATTGTTACGTCTAATTACCGAGTTTTTTTTTATTGGGTTACTTTGGGCTATCTTTTTATAACGAAGTGGCGATTTGACCGGTCTTTGATCTGGCAACCCTGGTTCTAACCGTCATTGACAGCCGAGTGCCGACAGGTGACTGAACTGAAAATTGAAAAATTAAAATGTCACTTTCTGTCTGGGCGACGTAGCGGAAGGGCGCTGTAACCTTGCACTTGAATTTAAAATTACGCGATTTAAATTTAGGTTACTTTGCCGGTGCCAGCTTTTATTTAATTTATATTTCGAGTGCATAATATAAAAAGGTACGCTTCTTTAAAAATATAATATTAACGTGTACTTTAGTAGTAAGCTATCTTTATTTAAAAAAGTAGAATTCTTGGGAATTATTTTCAGTCCGTATAGGTACCTAAATATTTTTTAACTAAACATTTTTTATTGCCGTTTTATAGAATACGCTTTTTGAGCATTTTATTGTATAATATTATAAACGGTGAGAAATAAGGATAATTTGACACTAGTGTTCCACTATGTAAGTAAGTACCATAGCTGGAATCTGGATAATGACAAAATAATTTTAATAGTTTAGGGTACCTACCTATCTAACTACGATAAATAAAAAATCTCTGTGATAATTTGTTAATATATTCACCATTTTTTTTTCTAGATTGCAGCAGGTAGTTTTTGTGTTGTAAATGTTTTAGTAGTTGCATCAGCCTTTTTTTACCAACTCTTATGGTGTATTCTTTGCAAATATATTTAAAATTTAACATAATTTAGTAAGTAAATTTTTTATTATATCTTAGTCTTACAATTTTTTTTTTGTAGATGGCTGAAAACGGTTTTTTGAAACAATCTCCAGGCTTTGCAACTCTTGCTATCCACGCTGGTCAGGATCCTGGTAAATGGAAGTCGTCGGCGGTAGTTGCCCCAATTTTTACTTCCACAACTTTCAAACAGACAGCACCTGCAGAACATAATGTAAGTAAACGGGGCAAGATGGGTTACATAAGGCTCAAAGTATAAAAGCTCTTGTTGACAAGATAATAAGAGTTTTTAAGCTGTTGCCTGTGAACCTTAACCGTCTCCTATTTAATATTTTATCATTTTATACGTACATCAGTATTTTGTAATCTTTATTTAATTTTAGGGCTTTGAATATGGCAGATCAGGCAATCCAACAAGGAATACACTGGAAGAGTGCTTAGCGGCTCTAGATGATGGCAAACATGCGTTGACATTTGCTTCTGGTTTGGGAACAACCACTACAATAGCGTCTCTATTGAGCCGAGGTGACCATATTATATCTGGTGATGACGTCTATGGAGGCACCAACAGATTGTTCAGGTGAGTGTACAATTATTAGTATTTAAAAATGATAAATTACTCTGACAACTTTGCTTTTTTTTAATAATGAGCAAAGGAAAAGCTGGCAATGAGGATTGCGCGAGTTAAATGAAGTGCTAATATTTGAATGTGGTTTAACTTTCAATAATTTTTAAGACAAGAAATGATGAATTAAATAGATTTATACACTTGCTTAAGTAATAAGTTGGCAAAATCAAGGGTTAATATGAGCGCACATACATTTTTATTTTAGTTTTAAGTAAGGTGAAATCATTCTTGAGTTCTTGACTGATGTGTGCCCTGTGACATGTTTTTAGGGTTCCGTACCTCAAAAGGAAAAAACGGAACCCTTATAGGATCACTTTGTTGTCCGTCTGTCCGTCCGTCCGTCTGTCAAGACCCTTTTTCTCAGGAACGCGTGGAGGTATGAAGCTGAAATTTATATCAATTACTCAGGTCTACTGTCCCTTGAAGCTGTGAAAAAATCAAACTTCTAAGCCAACGCAATCAAAAGATACAGCCGTTTATGCCGCAAATTTTCGACACTTGCAAGGGAATCAAAACCTACAGGGTGCTTCCCGTGAACTCAGAATCTTGAAATTTGGTACGAAGCAACGTCTTATAGCATAGATAAAGGAAAAATTACGAAAACCATAAATTTTTAGTTACATCACATAATATATTTTTTTTTAATAATTTTAAACTTACTACCCATTTCCTCATAAACGCGTAGAGGTATTAAATTGAAATTCATACCAAATACTCAGGTCTATAATACCTTTAAGCTGTAACAAAATCAAACTTTGTAAACCTTGCAGGTTTGTACGGAACCCTCGGTGCGCGAGTCCGACTCGCACTTGGCCGGTTTTATTTTTTTCTTAAAACCAGTTTTATATAGAACAACCTTTTCCATATTAGGAAAACTATACTCTTTACCATACTGTAGAATTGTAGATGAATCAAGTTCAATGAGATATAATCAAAATTATTACGTCTTATTAGGTGTTCTGCAGTCTTATCTTTACTTCCGAAAAATTTATAGAACTTGTAAAAAACCTGCACAAAACATTTCGCGGAAAAATCATGTAAAATCAAAACACTATCGTATTTTAGATGCAGTTTTCTATATATTTCGTTTCAAATACGTCTCTACATCTACTTCTTATCTGTGCTAGTTTAGATCTTGTGGTAATAAAGGCTTATCCTGTGAACATTGTAACAAAAAACTTCAATACTATCTGTAACTATTGTTTGTCGCTTCTTACTACTCTTAACTCGATGTTATCACTAAACTACGTATAGTTAGGCATCGCAGTCTATTTTTAAATCTACAATCTTTTTCTTGGCAGTAAGCTCGCTCACTGAAATATTTTTGGATATAGTGGTTTATGTTAAAAATGTTCGCGCAAATCTTATGCAGATTATTATTATATTTCGTAATCGGAGGTTCAAGGTAAAGAAAGAAAACTAGCAATTATTATAGTCGAGGCGTTAAATGTCTACATGCCTAGTAAGGAGATTTGGGATACAGTACCATATTATTTTGTTTGGTCTTGCTTGGTATTTATGTACTCACATTTCACAATTAGTCAGTAGTCCGCATTTCTACTCTAAGTAATAAGTATGTAACTATATTTTAATCTGAGGCTACGCCTTTACATTTATGTAATTATTTTCTTGACCGCGACGAAATCGATAACTGACCGATACTTCATGTAAAAGGTTTCTTTTATATTTTGCCCTACATATCATATTTAATCTACTATAGGCTATTAAAGAAGCCCCTTGAGGGTAATGAACTTCCCCCAAAAAAATAATGCGGTGGCGGTTTGTCACAGCGAATTTGCCGCACTAAGAAGTTTCCGGTTTGTCACCATAAATAATGTATCGGATCCTATTAAAAAAAAAATCTATGTTTTGTAACTCTAGTAAATGTTTAGAATCTATCTGAGACGGATTGAATCCTAAGAATATTTCAACCTCTATTAAAGTTCCTGCCGTCCTAGCATACGCCAACGAGATATCTCGTGTATATCTCACTCTCGAGCGTAGTGATATTGTCGATATCGATATATATCTCTTTTTCCCTAACATGCGTACGTCGAGAGAAAAATTTCTCGTTCGTAGACTAGCTTCACAGATAATAGGTATATATCGACAAACTACTCTTCTCATTTGTCAAAATCTTGACAAAACTCGATAAAAATGTGTTGTCATGTTAGGGTTCGACGTTCGTAAACAAAAATAGCACAGATTAAGAAAAAGAAACACAATTATCTCTAATTTTGACGACAGACACGAGAAAAAAAGTATGTCATGTTAGGGTCAATAGAGATGAAGAGATAAATCAGTTAACATCGAAAAAACATGTAGACTAAATTTTCTCGTTGCGCATCTTAGGCGCAAACGAGAAAATGGAATTGAACGAGAGAGAAACGAAATGTTTCCAAAAGAATCGAAAACAATGTCTCATTTACATTTAAACTTTTCACTCTACTCTTTCTCTCTTTCTACTTATTTGAAATGGCCCAGAAACAAGATAATTTTATGTAAATTCGAAGGTCGATCGTTTATTATTTTGACCCACATAGAACAAACATGCATGACTTTATAAATTGTAAAATAATTGTTATTATTTAAACAACTCATTGATTGCAACATAATTATACCCTCATCAGCCATGACCACACGTTCTTGCAGCAAAATGACGAGGCAAATAGTGAGGAAGGAAAAAATATTGCGAATCTGAAAACGGATGATGTCATTTTAGTCTTGTCTTACCGGTTCCGTTAATTTGCTTTATCAGAACGTTTCGCGCCCGTCATGCTGTAACTCAGGGACGATTGGGCTCAGCTATGAATTATGATACTGTGATAACAAATTACTATATCACTTTATAAATTATAATGTAACAAATTATGGCAAGAAATTGCTAGTTGTTTGTGCGAATCCTGGACTTAATAGTATTTGGATGGATAATAACTGAACTTTTAATCCAGGGAAAAGAAATGATAGTTTCGATCACGAAAAAATGTATGATTCCAGCGTGATATAATAATTTTTGCACAACGAAAAACAAACGTTGCAGACAGCACTAGTCATATTTAGTCATCTGTGCACTAGCGTCCTTTTCAAATTATGCAAGACCCGTCTATCCTGCAGGTTGTCACTGATAAAACGCAAAAAATAAACGGAGATTATCTCTATCTCTTGCGTAGAGTTGCGTCCTCCTCTCGAAAAAGTATTTCATTTAGTCTGACTGAGTAAAAAAACAAAGAAAACTACGTTCTGAAAAGAACGCCAGCCGTATACGTAAAACGTTCGCAGTCGATTGAAACACAGAAGAAAAATCGCCAGGGGGTTTAAGGGCACTGCATTGTCTGCAATTGCCAAATTATCTCTACATACAATCTTACAAAATTGTATCGTCTTGTCTTTTTAGTAAAAAGTATTGTTGTGCAGGTAGATATTATTATTAAACTTCCACACACATTTATGAATGACCGACCGAAACTCCCAATGTGTAAAAGGGTAACGTACTATACATTGTTGCAGGTTACGTTACGCCATGATTTGCTACGTCATGACACGTCATGGCGTTTTGTAATATCATGCTGTTGTCGGCGTGCTAGGAAATGTTTACGACGTAACATTTCCATAGCGTAAAATGACGTCACTATGATTTTCCTTTTAGCTGGGCCTTTGAGGATCGAAGTAGGTTGATGCTATCTGATATATTATTTTCCTCTACGCGGTTGATGCCATGATGACTGAAAGTCGAAAGGGAGAAACTTTGTTACAAGTAGAACTTAGTCAATATGACATCGCTAAAAACGATAGCGAAGTTTAATTGACGCGCGATACGTCATTCGTCAACATCGCATATAATTTTGATTTTCTAACCTCGTCCTCATCAAGATGACGAAGTTTAGACATGACGAGTTTGTTGAGCCCTGCTGTTATAATAACAATGAAAAAAGGAAAATATAAAGCTATAGCAAAAATTACCTAGTATGTTAGCTATGTATAAAGTACTAGATGTTCCGCGCGGCTTTGCCCGCGTAATTTAGGAATTTCACGGAAACCGTACATTTTTCCGCAAAAATAGCCTTTGTCCCTTCACGTGATCTATTCTTCATGTGTGCCAAATAACATAAAATTGCTCCAGTAGTTCTTAAGATAATAAGCAATAAAGCTGAAAGAATTTTTCAAATCGGACTAGTAGTTCCTGAGATTAGCGCGTTCAAACAAACAAACAAACTCTTCCGCTTTATAATATTATATAGTAAAACATAAAATTGCTCCAGTAGTTCTTAAGATAATAAGCAATTTGAAATAATTTCCCCCGTCTTTTCCACATTTTCCTCTATTTCTTCGCTCCTATTAGTCTTATCGTGATAAAAGCCATTAGCCTATAGCCAGTTTCCTCGATAAATGGGCTATCTAACACTGAAAGATTTTTTCAAATCGGACCAGTAGTTCCTGAGATTAGCGCGTTCAAACAAACAAACAAACTCTTCCGCTTTATAATATTAGTATAATATTAGTATAGATTATAGTTTTCCTGGAAAATTGCACCACTTTATGGCCTATTTAGCTACTATTATCGCAATTAAAGCAGTCTTGCTAATTATTTATTTTAAAGGTCGCCTCAGTTAAGTACATATTGTTATTACCTTTAATAATTATTAATTATTATCGTGTCATTTCATGGTTAAGTTTTATTTAAATAATATTTTAATAAAATTAGCATGTTGCTCCTATAATTATTTTTGTTTGGCAATCGGTCAAAATCAAAATTAAATCGTTTATCTGGCGCGTAGTACCTTGACGAGTAAACTTACCTACTTATTTAAATTTATAGGAAAGTCTCTATGGATTGAAAAGTTACGAACTTGACTTCCTAGCTCTAGCCTCTATGATTTTACCTATGCCGATTTTGAACCCACTTTAAGATACTACCTAAGGATGATAAGTTTGTCAACTAAAACATTTTTCTTCTTCCAGACAAGTCGTACATAGAATGGGTATTGAAATTTCATTCATCGACTTCACAAATATCGACCTTCTTACAAAATCTATACAGAAGAACACAAAGGTAAGCTTATTTACATAATTGCTATTCCAATTTCCTTTGCCACTGCAGTCAAATGAATAAATATTTCATGAGGTTTATTTTCATACAATTGAAACACGTAGCGCGAGTGTGCACAGGAAAGCAAGAAGAACTTATTTTGTAATATGTAATCTATAGGTCTACCAGAATCTGATGGCAAAAAGTGAGAAAGCAAATTGACTAGCAATAGCGGGGTAATTGGAATAAAACATTTTGATCCTCTTTTTTTCCTTATAGCGGGATTCTGTGTGTGAAACATGCAAATATCCAATGATCAAGCATATTTTTTGAAAATCTGCTGTCAAAATTTGCCATCAGATTCTGGTAGACCTATAGTGACTTGCCACCTTATTCTTAGGAAATTCTATGGATGCAGGTGCCAAGTTAATTTCTGTGTGTTTTAAGCGATCCTTTAGAGTTTAGAGCCCCCGCAAACTACAGACTTTTAGTCGGACGATAGTTTGACCAAATTGGGGTTTCAGTACATTAATATCGGCACATACGGATACAAATCGTTTAGTGTCCGCACCTTCATATAGTATAGGAGGTAACAACGTTTTCGAGAAGGTATTTCAGGTTGATTTTATTATATGTCGTCATTCTTGCTCTTCTGGTTAGAGTCCGGGCGGTCTGGCTGCCGGTAGTGGTTGCGTTCATTAGTGCGCATTTCATTTATTTATCCAGGTGTTGCTTAATACAAGGAGCGCCTGATAAAAGAAATGGTAATCTCTCGCTTCTGGCTCTCGTCATGTTAAAGGCCAGGCTTTAACAATTATAATTATTACGTTTGTGTTAAGCACTCCTTGCTCACTAAAATGATTTTAAAATCATTTAAAATCACTTAAAATCATTTTAGTAACAGTATGTAGATATACTAAAATGATTTTAAAATCCAGAATTATAACCTGGACAAAAAGGTTGCGCACTAATGAACGCAACCACTAGCGGCAGCCAGACCGCCCAGACAGTAACCAGAAGAGCAAGAATGACGACATATCACAAAATCAGCCGACTTGAAATACTTTATTTTCAAACGTTGCTACCTCCCGTACCAATACATCTCCGTACTAATTAAGCTTTCGATCAAACTATCGGCCGACTAAAAGTCTGCAGTCTGCAGACTTTTAGTCGTAAGATTCGATCGAGAGAGAAAGAGCCCACGTGATACATTTCAGCTGTCGTATATATAGCGACGCGCTCAGAAAACTTCGATAGCGCGATGCAGGAATGTTAGGCGAATTGTGGGTACCGCCACATCACTCCCCCCCGAAGACCGGAGGTCGAATCTTGAAGTCTTGTTGCTTGAGTCGCCAGTGCCAGAGAGTTCCAGTGAGTCGGAACTCTTGCAGTGAGTCCCAGTGAGTCCCAGTGAGTCGGAACTGTAAGCTGCTGCACGGGATCCAGTGAGTCGGATAGCTGCCGTGCGGGGCCGATGCTACGTGCTGACCAGGAGAGATGTGCTCTGCTTGCTGACCGGTCGGTGTAGTGAGAAAGCCCGATGATGCCGATGCGGAGTCGCCCAGGCCGCGGTACATTGCGGCTAGTGGACGAGGTACCTGATGAGGCGATGCTGGCTGGCGCGGTGCGGAGGGGCGGGGAGTGATAATGATGAAGGAGGCGTGTTCTGTCGAAGGTCACCAATGTGGGATAATGCGTGGAGGCCGCAAAGGAAGATCTTCCGACCGAGCGAGGTGGTATGCTCGGTCAGGCCGGAGTCCTTTTAAGTTATAATCCTCAATATATTGTTACGTTAGGGTTCGAAGGATTTGGAGAAAAAGACCTGCTGATTCTTAAAAAGACTTTACTAGTACTAAGTCTCACACAACTAAGCACTAGATCCAAATCACTAAGCACTATCACTATCCTAGGTCGTAGCCAAGTCGTAGGTTCACAGTGGTTCACTCACTATTGATCACTTATTTTCGCTCCGAAGTCGCCTCGAGGATCGCTCAGATAAAACTGAATTGCCGGGCCGTCTACCTGCGGCTATTTATATGGCGAGAAGAATTCCAGAAAGTTCCCTCGCCCGATTCACGTAAACAAGTAAACAAGTGTGGGAACTTTCTAGAAAATACGCGTAAGTAAACATACACCTAACGCCATCTAGTATTAAGTAGGGGATATATGTTTTCTGTGTTTCCCTGATCAGTTTAGCTCGTTTGACGCTAGATGGCACTACGTGTCCGTATCACTACTCCCCTCTTAGAGATGCTCGTCCCGAGAATCGTTGTTACTGCCATGGTAACGCGTCACGCTGTCCCCACGACTCCTGCTCTGTGGTTCCGTCACAGCAACGCAAGTAGTACATTTGAGGTACCAATCCTGCACATCATCTTGCCAATGCAACCAGAAGAATCGTTCTCGCACTTTTCTTAGCGTCCTCTTGACACCTAGATGACTCCCTGATACGCCCTCATGTACCTCGCGGAGAACATCTGGTACTTTCGCCCTTGGGACGATTATCGGAAAGTAGAACTCTCTGCCGTTAGCCTTCTCCCATTTCCGGTAGAGTATTCCGTCCTGAAGTATCAGACTGTCCCATTTCTCCCAGTACGCCTTAGTGACAGCGCCAGTGGGTGCAACCTCACTCCAGATTGGTTTCACGTCACCCCTTTTCTTCCATGTGATGATGTGCCGAAGGTCCTCATCTCTTTCTTGAGCCTTCCTCATAGCATCATTGTCCAATACTCGCCATCTAGTCCTAGATTCTATTCGTTTCCCCTTATTCCAGGCAGGGGACGAAACTGCTTGCATCCTCAGCTCCTCTATTTGCTCCTCGATCCTTTCCATCCTTGCTATCGGGGTCTTCTTCTGCGGGCAGTTGAGCTGGAGATGGCCCCTCTCACCGCACTTATAGCACATGGCTTCAAATCTTTTCCTTGCAGAAGCCTTAACTTCCTTGACTTCCTCAGAGACCTTGTGGATTTTATGAGTCTGCCGTATATCATGGCGAACAGCCTCGACCTCCAAAGCATGCGCCAATGCTTCTTTTAGCGAGGTATGGTGACCAAGCCTTACTGCAGTTCTGACCTCCAGGTCTTTGATTCCGTCGACAAATCCTTGAACAATATTTGTGTCGACCATCTTGGTGTCGGCTCCTGGGTGTGCCTTCTTGACCAGTTTTTCAATTTCCAACGCCCATTGTTGTAGTCCCTCTCCTGAGCGTTGGACTCTGTCACGAAGTTGAGCACGGAACACGTGCTCCAGGTGTCGCTCCACGTATCTGGATTCCAGGGCCTCCATCAGGTCTTGGAACCCATTTCCTGTATGTGCTTCCAGGACCGACAAAGCTTGCCCTCTGAGCGCAACAGTGAGAGCGGTCAGGCATTGTTCGTCAGTCCATCCGTTGGCAGAAGCAACCGTCTGGAATTGCTGACGATAAGCGTTCCAAGAAGTAGTACCGTCATATGGTGGCACTTTAACTCTTGGTCCTTGTACCATTAATCCGGTAGTTCCACTAGACGTCGCAACTCCTGTGGTTTCCAAGCGCACTACTTTCTTTTGTAGTTCTGTGAGGCCGGTTTTCACATTTTCCACATCCACTCCTAGCCCGGTAACACGTTCGTCCATTACGTCGACATCTTTACGAAGCTTAGTCACCGTCTCACTGACATCCTTTATAGCCCCAAGCGCTTTTTCTTGAAAGTCTTTTTGTTGCTCTTGTGATTCTCGAATCGCTCTGATTTCAGCTTTTTGAAAATCTTGCAAAGCGCCGAGCTTGCGTTCTTGTGACTCTTGCAGAGCGCCGAGCTTGCGGTCTTGTGACTCTTGCAAAGCCTGAATTAACTCAATTATGCTTTCCAATTGAGGAGCCATTTGAGGGGCCGTAGAAACTACGGGCGTGGAGGATGGATGGTGCTAGTCGACGGGGCCCAGTGGGCGGGGCCAGTGGGCGTGGCCTGAGTGGTCGTGGCCTGGTGGGCGGAGCCAGTGGGCGTGGCCATGTTCAGAGTGGGCGGGGCCTGAGGGGCGTGTTCAGTGGGCGGGTCCCGGTGGGCGGGGCCAGTGGGCGTGGCTTCACCCGAAGTGGTTGGATCCTGGTGGGCGGGGCCAGAGGGTGGGGCCTGCCCCGCCGTGGGCGGAGCTTGGTCCCCAGTGGGTGTGGCCTCCGCAGCCCGTCGCGCCCTTGTCCTGACACTTCCCTCGAAGTCTTCTCTCGGAGTCGATGGCACTGCGCCCTTGTCCTCACACTCCCCTTGAATTCCTCTCTCGGAGTCAATGGCAGCAGCTCGCTGCGCCTTTGTCCTGACACTCCCCTTGAAGTCCTCTCTCGGAGTCAATGGCATCTCCAAATCTCACTTCCGACACCAGTTGTTACGTGCTAGGGTTCGAAGGATTTGGAGAAAAAGACCTGCTGACTCTTAAAAAGACTTTACTAGTACTAAGTCTCACACAACTAAGCACTAGATCCAAATCACTAAGCACTATCACTATCCTAGGTCGTAGCCAAGTCGTAGGTTCACAGTGGTTCACTCACTATTGATCACTTATTTTCGCTCCCAAGTCGCCTCGAGGATCGCTCAGATAAAACTGAATTGCCGGGCCGTCTACCTGCGGCTAGTTATATGGCGAGACGAATTCCAGAAAGTTCCCTCGCCCGATTCACGTAAACAAGTAAACAAGTGTGGAAACTTTCTAGAAAATACGCGTAAGTAAACATACACCTAACGCCATCTAGTATTGAGTAGGGGATTTATGTTGTCTGTGTTTCCCTCATCAGTTTCGCTGGTTTGACGCTAGATGACACTAAGTGTCCGTATCAGGTGTAACTGCACTGCAGTCTGCAGCGGAGGGACACGGCACGACACATTTATGTTTTATGGGACTCGATAATATAACGCCGTATACATATACCGTGCTAATGCAGCAACCTACGTAGTAACTATTTAGTAATAGGTATGTAGCTGTAGCTGCAGTGCACAATGCACTTACGCCCAGTGCGGTTTCACCTTTATAATCTAGCCTCTAAACTTGACACTTAAGGGGCCGGGTGCCATCGAAATTCTCATACAACGTAATACCAAAATCATTTTCTCATACGAAAATATTTAACATGTTTGAGTTATTTTTCAGCTTAAAATATTAATTACCTCGGTTCCTGCACAAAAATTAACTACAAAATATTTAAAGTTTAAACACTAAAAAATATTTTTTATTGTTTAAATATTTTGTAGTTAATTTTTGTGCAGGATCCTAGGTAATTACTATTTTAAGCTGAAAAATAACTCAAACATGTTAAATATTTTCGTATGAGAAAATGATTTTGGTATTACGTTGTATGAGAATTTCGATGGCACCCGGCCTCTTAAATCATAAAGATGACGAAGTGACTAATAATATAATGACGCTGCTGTAATCGTCTCATTTAATTTGTAACATCACCCTTTGCCAACTACTATTGCAGCACGCTGCTTTCTGATAAACATGCTGTATTATCTCTATTGATACAATATCAAGCATTTAATGACTTAAGAGTATTTACTATGGTATTTATCTCGGAGCTTGTTATTATAATATCAACTGATAATTTTTGTATTGCTCTTATGATAAATAAACTTTTATTGGGATTCGGGTGCAAAACTATGCAAATAATGTTTTTAAGAGGTGGAACAGGATGTTAGTCTAATTATTATTAGATTTCACATGAGTCATAGATATTAGGTTATATCTATACTTAATATTATAAAGCGGAAGAGTTTGTTTGTTTGTTTGTTTGAACGCGCTAATCTCAGGAACTACTGCTCCGATTTGAAAAATTCTTTTATTCTATTCCCGTCGACTAGCTCCATCCATCCTGCCACGCCCGTAGTTTCTACGGCCCCTCAAATGGCTCCTCAATTGGAAAGCATAATTGAGTTAATTCACGCTTTGCAAGATTCTCAAAGGGCAATGATGGAGTCACAAGACCGCAAGCTTGGCGCTTTGCAAGAGTCACAAGAACGCAAGCTCGGTACTGAAATCAGAGCTATTCGAGAATCACAAGAGCAACAAAAGGACCTCCAAGAAAAAGCGCTTGGAGCTATAAAGGATGTCAGTGACGCGGTGGTTAAGCTTCGAAAAGATGTCGACGTAGTAAAAGAACGAGTATCCGGGTTAGAGTTGGTTGTGGTAAATTTGAGTACCGGCTTCACTGAACTGCAGAAGAGAGTAGTGCGCCTTGAAACTACGGGAGTTGCGGTGTCTAGTGGAGCCACTGGAGTGACGCAAGGGCCAAGAGTCAAGGTGCCGCCGTACGACGGCACTACTTCATGGAACGCATATCGTCGGCAATTTCAGGCTGTTGCTACCGCCAACGGATGGACGGAAGAACAATGCCTGACCGCCCTCATTGTTGCGCTTAGAGGGCAAGCTTTGTGGGTCCTGGAAGCACATAAAGGAAATGGGTTCCAAGACCTGATGGAGGCACTTGAATCCAGATACGGGGAGCGACACCTGGAGCACGTGTTCCGTGCCCAACTGCGTGACAGAGTCCAACGCTCAGAAGAAGGACTTCAACAATGGGCGTTGGAAATTGAAAAACTTGTCAGGAAGGCATACCCAGGAGCCGACACCAAGATGGTCGACACAAATATTGTTCAAGGATTTGTCGACGGAATCAAAGACCTGGAGGTCAGAACTGCAGTATGGTGAATACCTCGCTAAAAGAAGCATTGGCGCATGCTTTGGAGGTCGAGGCTGTTCGCCATGATATACGGCGGACTCATAAAATCCACAAGGTCTCTGAGGAAGTCAAGGAAGTTAAGGCCCCTGCAAGGAAAAGATTTGAAGCCATGTGCTATAAGTGCGGTGAGAGGGGCCATCTCCAGCTCAACTGCCCGCAAAAGAAGACCCAGATGGCAAGGATGGATAGGATCGAGGAGCAAATAGAGGAGCTGAGGAAGCAAGCAGTTTCGTCCCCTGCCCGGAATAAGGGGAAACGAATAGAATCCCGGACTAGATGGCGAGTATTGGACAATGATGCTATGAGGAAGGCTCAAGAAAGAGATGAGGACCTTCGGCACATCATCACATGGAAGAAAAGGGGTGACGTGAAACCAATCAATAGTGAGGTTGCACCCACTGGCGCTGTCACTAAGGCGTACTGGGAGCAATGGGACAGTCTGATACTTCAGGAGACGGAATACTCTACCGGAAATGGGAGAAGGCTAACGGCAGAGAGTTCTACTTTCAGATAATCGTCCCAAGGGCGAAAGTACCAGATGTTCTCCGCGAGGTATATGAGGGCGTATCAGGGAGTCATCTAGGTGTCAAGAGGACGCTAAGAAAAGTACGAGAACGATTCTTCTGGTTGCATTGGCGAGATGATGTGCAGGATTGGTGCCTCAAATGTACTACTTGCGTTGCTGTGACGGAACCACAGAGCAGGAGTCGTGGGGACAGCGTGACGCGTTACCATGGCAGTAACAACGATGCTCGGGACGAGCATCTCTAAGAGGGGAGTAGTGATACGGACACGTAGTGCCATCTAGCGTCAAACCAGCGAAACTGATCAGGGAAACACAGACAACATAAATCCCCTACTCAATACTAGATGGCGTTAGGTGTATGTTTACTTACGCGTATTTTCTAGAAAGTTCCCACACTTGTTTACTTGTTTACGTGAATCGGGCGAGGGAACTTTCTGGAATTCGTCTCGCCATATAAATAGCCGCAGGTAGACGGCCCGGCAATTCAGTTCGATACAAGCGATCTTCAAGACGACTTCGAAGTGAAAACAAGTGATCAATAGTGAGTGAACCAGTGAACCTACGACTCGGCTACGACCTAGGACAGTGATAGTGCTTAGTGTTTGGACTTAGTGCTTAGTGTTTGGACTTAGTGATTCGTGTAAGCTAGTGTAAGTGAATAAAGTCTTCAAGAGAGTCACCAGGTCTTTCTCTCCAAATCCTCGAACCCTAGCACGTAACACACCTTTACAACTGCTTCCTAAAAACGTTGTTGTAACCAAAAACAACAAATTACACCTATTATCAAATTGTCAAACAGCTACCTCCATTTTATTATGGTGCTCCACCAAATGCGTTTAATCCATATAAGGAACAGGATTTCACAGAAAATCGAACATGCATTTAGGTTCAAACTACAAATCATAAATTAGCCATCTGCATGTTTTTTGCGGAGCTTTATAATAGGCAGCTGCCCGATGAGTGGGAACAAGTTTTTGGACACGTGTAGCGATCACTCACGTGCTAGAGCAGCGGTAGGCAACAGGCGGACCGCGGTCCGTATGCGGACCGCGAAAGGTCGAATCACGGACCGCGAAATATTGTAATGTATTTTATACCAAGTCACATAATATATATTAGACATTAGTAGTACCAAACCAAGTATCAATTAATACATAGATGAGGTATACGTATACTTTTATCACTTAAAATAATATTTTTAAGCTACACAGAACAAGTGTGTTTTTTTCTGGACCTCGTAAAAAATTTCCCACAGTATATGTAGAGACATATACTAAGTAGAGACTAGAAACTGTGCTCTATGCTAACGAACTGAAAGTTTATTTCGAAATTCTGTCAAAACAATGTTTTGAGGATACTTAGCGATCTACGCAGGGAAACTAACCCGATGAAATTATACTAACGGCCGCACTCAGAGACATTGACGGTTAAACTTCACTTTAATGAATAGTTTGACAATAATGTATGGGGCTTATGTCAAAATCTTCATTTAATTACAGTTATGTAATTAATGTTCGTCTCTGAGTGCGGCAGTTATTCAGTTAAATAAATATGTCAACGTAATTTACGTTTACCTACATTTACGTCTAAACGTTATTTGTGACGTTATCAGCGTGAAGGGACCTTATTGTCGGTATTGAGTTATTAGCATCCCCATAATCTACATTTAATAAGTTATCGAACCATGTAAATAACATGCGTGTAGGCCTGGCAAATATTTTTTAAAAAATGTTGAAACTCGAAAGTCGTAAAAGGTGGTATTGAGAAAATCGCATTCAAATTTCGAAACCCCAAAAAAGTATGTTATTGTGGGAAGTTACATAGATATTATGTTTTTTGAGAAGTACATTATATGGTCTTTTAGATTTTAACTTCAATTATATAACTTTATAGCCTTATTCCCGTTTCTTACCACGCCAAAGTGCATGATGTAATGAAAATGCCCAAGATGATTTTTACTAAATATTTCATTTATAGTATGTTTTCTATAGTATTTTATGAAAGAATAATATAAAACGGGTAAATTTTTTACTAAATAAAAACGACTTCAATATTAAACGACATTGTTTATTATATAAAAAAATATTTGAACAAATGAAACATTGTGCTTCACTAATCTTATTAATCAGACAAAATCCACAAAAATATATATTTACTATGCTTAAAAATAGTCAAATGAGATCAAATATATAAAGTTCTATTAAAAAAGTAACTTTTTTCAGTCTTAAAATTCAAGTTAAAGTTTAGTGAAAAGCTGGTACAAACACTAAACATTTTATAAAAGGGACCTTACTATCGGTGATTAAAAATTTAGTGATATCACATAAAAATGAATATAAATTTTGATTAACATTGAGGTTCTTATTTTTAAAATAACTTTAATTATCCTTTAGTAACAAGACGTGTACCAAAACATGCAATTTCTCTTAGTTATCATAAAATATATTAAAAGGGACCTTAATGTCGGTCGTTACATTTTTAGTAATAAAGTTAGAATAAGATACAAAAATACTACTAATTTCGTAGTTGTAACAACGAATTATAATTTGTCTCTCTATTTATACAATATTTAATGATAAATCAACGGGCGGTCAACCTCTAAATAAACCAATTAGGGTAAATTGTCGTAACTGGCCACATAATATGATGTGTCCATTTAAGACGATTATGACCGATTTGCCATTGTCGCCGAATTGCCATTTAGACAGTCGATTTTCGCCGTGCGGCGTAAATCGTGCGACTATAGTCACCCGTGTAAACCCCGCATGCCTTTTCAACATAGCTTTGCCACATGAACAATAAACAGAAAAAAAAAATGTAAAGGATCGCAAATAGCGTGCAAACTTCTATGGTACAGGTATTTACTATTTAGTATAGGCTTCTAGAGTCTCTTAGATAAAATTTAAACTAGTTAGTATGTAGATACTCACTAGGCTCATGATACTAAACAAACAAGCTCGAGCACCAACTGACGCACTGACGAGTAACGAAAAATATCGGCCAAGTGCGAGTTGTACTCGCGCACGAAGGGTTCTGTACCACTACAGAGCAAAAATAGGCTAAAAATTGAATTTTTTGTATGGGATCAATTATTTAATTTATTAAAATTTTATAATTAATTATTAAAGTACAAATAAAATTATGTATTTTGAGAACATTTCAATTGCCTATGACTGTGTTGCCGGTATTAAGAGCAAAAAATAGCAAAAAAAATCGCGTTTGTTGTATGGGAGCCCCCCTTAAATATTTAATTTCAGAAAATTTCAGAAGTCTAGCTATAGCGGTTCTTGAGTTACAGCCTGGTGACAGACAGACGGATAGACGGACAGACATCGAAATCTTAGTAAACGAATCCCGTTTTTAGCCTTTGGGTACGGAACCCTAAAAACGAATTAACAGGCGGGTACGCAGCGAGTGAGCGAGTGGGCAGACCGACGCCACGAATCAGAAAGAGACGACAAATCCTTTGATACACGCCGCCACCGCGTCTCGCCGACTAGTACCATCAAAGTCAGCTATCTCCAACCCGTAGCGTATCTGTGCACTGTGGCCCGCGTGATGTTTAACCACTTTTAAATCATTAGTTTTGAAGAAAGTTGTTTTTTAACCCTTAAAAAAATTTTGTTGCGGCCCGCGACACCAAGACCAAAAGATATTTGTGGCCCGTATGAAACAAAGGTTGGGGACCACTGGTCAAAGTCTTTTAACCCGATACCGTGCCGACAGAAAACCGCAATCGACTCTCGGCAACAGCACCGACAATAAGGTCCCTTTTTTACTAAACTTTAGGTTCAATTTTAACCTATAAAAAATCGTTTTTAAAGCCTGTGTCTTTGTTATATCAAAATTTAGAGTCTGTTTATTAATATGGAGCAAAAAAAGAAAAAATGATTTTTTTCGACGTTTTACTTTAAAGGCTATTTATTATCTCCGAAACTAGAACCGACAACAAGGTTCCCAGATAACGTCACATTTACGATTACATTTAGTAGTTAGTATGCGCTTTTGTCTCATAATAAATTTATTAATGGACAATAGCACATTATCACTCTACCACTTTAAATGTCTACAATATAGAAATAATTTAACATTATTTTTATCGTATTTCATTTGAACATCGTAATAACTGCAGGTTATGAATTTTACACGTATATTTTGTACTAGATGAGGCTCGAAAATCCGTTGCGCCAAAATTCGTTTGTCGCGCGGAACTGTAAATTTTTCGGGATAAAAAGTATCCTATGTCCTTTCCAAGGACTCAAAGTATCTCCATACCAAATTTCAGTAAAATCGATTTAGCGGTTCGGGCCTGACAGACATACTTTCGCATTTATAATATTAGTAATGACTAGCTGTGCCTCTCGGCGTTACCCGCGGTTTATTAGGGAAAAAAAATTGTGATATTTCCCAAGTAAAAAGTATCAACTAAATCCATAGCAAATTTTATTATAATCGCTCCAGCCGTTTGGACGTGAAGTGGTAACAAACATACAAACTCACAAACTTTCGCCTTTATAATTAATATAATGTGCGATTGCAAAAATATCGAAAATATTCTAAAATATCAATGAGATTGCTAAAATACATTTAAGGATTGTATACCAGGCATTCGCGAATTTTAAACATATTAAGACTTTATCGAAGGTCCCCATTCGATAGCCAAAAGGTCAGGGGTTCCGTTTGTCGTGATCCAGTTTAATATCAGTAGTGAACTGAAAGAATTTAATTATAGTTACGTTGGCAATACAAGCAGCATTATGCTATAACATTTGAAACACTTTGATTTTCTTTCCGATAATAAGTACCTTCAGATTCATTTCCTTTCGCGTTTGCTGATTAGAAGCCATTTGATTCAAGCAATTAATAATTTAAACGAAGGGTAGATACTTATTAAGAACCAGGGTTTTCGATAATATTTCGTTTTCGGCTAAAGTGCCGATTCGCCACAAAGCAAAACAAAATCGATGAGAATATTCCAACATTTTCCACCTACTCACAGGGGCAACTCGACTATATCAATATCATATCATTCAGCTGTCGCATACCACGAACTTAAAATTCTAAAAGCATTCTAATTTCTAGTTGATATGGCTGGAGACCCCAACGAATCCGCTGATGAAAATCGCCGACATCGCCGCCGTGTCGAAAATCGCTAAGAGCCACGGCGACATCATTGTGGTGGTTGACAATACTTTCCTCACGCCGTACCTACAGAAGCCTCTAAACCACGGTGCGGATATCGTCGTCTACTCCCTCACCAAGTACATGAACGGGCATTCTGACGTCATCATGGGAGCCGCCGTGGTAAATGACAAGGATTTGGAGGAAAGACTAAGATTTTTACAAAATGGTGAGAATTTAATATTTTTTTAATAAAATAAGGGAGCAAACGGCGAGCAAACGGGTCACCTGATGGAAAGCAACTACCGTCGCCCATGGACACTCGCAACATTAGAAGAGCTGCAGGTGCGTTGCCGGCCTTTTAAGAGGAAATATTAAAGCTCTCTTCTTGAAGATTTGCAGGTCGTATTGGTCCGGAAATACTGCTGGTGACAGTTCATTCCTGAGTTTTACAGTTAATAATCTTTAGGCTATACGCGTTCAGAAGGGCGATGAATGTTGAATTCATGCGTATAATATCCAAATGGTCATTTATATTTTCGGTCTAGGTATGTAGAAACCAGTTCCACTAAAGCCTGTTTGCATGTAGCGTATACGTAAATTCGAATGCTGTTTATTAAACCCATGAAGAGGGGCCAGAACCTAGCGGTTAGGAACAAATTAAGTAAACCGTTTTAAAGCTAAACGAAAATACATCAAAACCTTGATCGTGGGAATCGCAGACACAATAGATTTTCAACTGTTATGCGACAGCCGTGTACCGTTTGGGGATTGATGGGTTAAACTAAAGTAACTAGTCAGAATATTTTTTTTGTTATTATCATGCCTTGACGTCTTTACGATAAAAGTAGAATAATGTTCTACTAAATAATACCGAATCCAAATTTTCACATTATTTTTAACTATTGCTTATCCATTTATCGCTTTTAAAATTCGTAGACAATAGGTGAATTTCATTTAGTTTCGCATAATATCTTGTAGGAATTTAAGTATTTAAAAAAGCACCTTGGGGTTTCTATAACTCCATTTAGCTATTGGCCTCCCCTATTTCTGCCACGTATTAAAGAGATTCATTATAATTTACTAGCTGTGCCCCGCGGTGTTACCCGCGGTTTAAGTGATATATAATAAAAGACTATGAAAAGTACCAATAATAGGGTCAAAACGGGACGATACATGGTTCTATAATGGTTTATGGTAGTGATGATGATGATGATAATGAATGTAATTTGCATAGTAGCATATGCTTTCCGTTCTTAAAACAACGTCGAAACTTCCAAACTTGTATCTGTAAAGAGTCAGGAGTTCTCTCAGCACCTTCCGAACCATGGTATACCTTGGTGCAAAATCTTACTTGTTGGTAGCATACGCTTAGAATACTGCTCACGAAACCGAAGTCACCACATGTTTCCATATAAATTTTGAGGAGTTCCCTCGATTTCTTATGGATCCCTTCATCAGGTCACCACTTCTATGATTATGGTACCAAATTGGGATGATACACCAAAAGAAAAATTTTGAAAATCGGTTCACAAACGGCGGAGTAATCGTTGAACATAAAAAAAACGAACATAACACCTCCTCCATTTTGAAAGTCAGTTAAAATTGTAGCCTATGTGTTATTCCGATGTATAAGTTATATTATTGTAAAGTTTTATTAAAATCCGTTCAGTAGTTTTTGCATGAAAGAGTAACAAACATCCATACATACATACATACATACATACATCCAAACTTTCGCCTTTATAATATTATTAGTAGGATGGTGATTAAATTATGTATTTCAGCAATGGGCATCGTACCATCACCAATGGATTGCTACCTAGTGAACAGAAGTTTGAAGACCTTGGCCCTTAGAATGGAGCAACACAAGAAGTCGTCGTTAGTCATAGCCAACTGGCTGTTAAAACATCCGAAAGTCACGGAAGTTATGCATCCAGGTATGGTTCTGTTATGTAAATATTATGAATGAGGGTGTCCAATATTTCATTTGCCACTTCAGGTCTTTCTTGTCAAATATACATATTATGACACCTATAACGTGACACACGAAAGCTACATCGTGACATATGACAGCGGGTTGACACGATAGACCCTCAGGCACATAGCGGCACCTGGTGGCAAACGGAATATCAAAAACCCTCATTACCCGACCATCATCGGTTTATAAAAGTCAGTACATATAGCCACGATTAAAGATGATATTAGGTTATTGTAGCAAACGATATTTAAGCGATCGTAACGCATGCGGCATGACGTCACTTCTACGATATCGAAACGATAACGAACGATACCGAAACGATAATAGAAGAATAAATGTATATAAGGATTGATATATTCGGTCGCTAACGTAAATGCATTCTTAAATAATTATGACCAAATAAACTTCTTAATAGAGAGGTCTGTTAATTTTATTATTTTTATACTCTTATCGTTTTCGCCAATCGCCAAGTTACAGTCGCTAATTACGACGACGAAACACAATGTGGATTTTACATAGTTAATGATAAAGACATCATGCTTAATTACATCAATTCCCATAAATTTTTGTTTTTGAACTGCGTTATCGTAATTTTTTCGATGGCGAATTTATCGAAGTAACCATCTCAAAAGTGAGTTCGTTTATCGCTCGAGGGTTGATTATGTTATTTGCTGTGGAGCATATTAATTACTTGCATTGTGTAAGTTGCAGGTTAATGTTTCATACATTTTAATTTTCACGCTGCAAGTCATATAACGTACTAATCAATGCATTCAACGCTTGATTTTGCATGTCAATCATAATAATTATTTATTCATTAATAAAGAGCCCACGCGTTTCTTATAGATCATTCGTTTAAAATGGAAGAGGAAAGCTAATTTCTATTTCTTTGGTGGGGCGAGGAGTTAGCGGTATACGCTATTGGTGGATCAGTGATCAGACGGGTCTATATTGGTAAATCTCAATCAGACGCGACACCTCATTGGTGGATATTATACACATGTGACAATATCCAGTCTCGCCAAAAGATTTAATAGTTGTGTGCGGCCAAAGCCATACTGATAGACCAGATAGATTTTGATGCATTATATATAATAATTGTATTATGTAAAACAACATACGTAATTGCATGTTATCAATGTTTTAATAATATCATATCAGAATTTGTTACACTTACTGACTTTACTTAAGTTTCGTCATACAAATTTTTACATAATGTTTAAACACTTGATAGTGTAGGTATTATTATAATGGAGAAAGTTGACTTTGAAGTGCTTTAAATATTTGCATGTATGTAAATAATGTAAATATGTATTATGTATCTGGGTACATAATTTTAATGTCGAGCATACAATAAAAACATTCAATTTAAATTGTCAAGGTCACTTTTAAATATTGTTAAATATTGCTATTTTTCTACGTGGGAGAGCCATGCTTCGGCACGAATGGGCCGGCTCGACCGCAAAAATACCTACCACGTTCTCACAGAAAACCGGCGTGAAACAGCGCTTGCGCTGTGTTTCGCCGAGTGAGTGAGTTTACCGGAGGCCCAATCCCCTACCCTATTCCCTTCCTTTCCCTCCCCTATTCCCTTCTCTTCCCATCCCTACCCTCCCCTATTCCCTCTTAAAAGGCCGGCAACGCACCTGCAGCTCTTCTGATGCTGCGAGTGTCCATGGGCGACGGAAGTTGCTTTCCATCAGGTGACCCGTTTGCTCGTTTGCCCCCTTATTTCATAAAAAAAAATGCTTAAAAAGATATCGACGGAGAGCTGGCGACCAAATCGGTATGTGGCTTCAGCTGTATTAAAACTCCGTTCTGCGTGCTGGCAGGCCGTGGGCGGTGGGTGTGGGAGTAGTGGGGTGGGGAAAAAATGAAAAAAAAAATGTAGGTTCAGCTGTATTGAAACTCAGTTAGCTACTTCCCTGAATAACCCTTTCTGATAATCTGCGTGCCGGCAGGCCGTGAGCGGTGGGTGTGGGAGTGGTGGGGTGGGGAAAAAAATTAAAAAAATAATGTAGGTTCAGCAACTATAATTTTTTTCGTCTGTCCGTCGGTCCGACTGTCCATCTGTCTGTCTGTCTGTCTGTCTGTCTGTCTGTCTGTCTGTCTGTCTGTCTGTCTGTCTGTCTGTCTGTCTGTCTGTCTGTCTGTCTGTGTCTGTCTGTCTGTGTCTGTCTGTCTGTCTGTCTGTCTGTCTGTCTGTCTGTCTGTCTGTCTGTCTGTCTGTCTGTCTGTCTGTCTGTCTGTCTGTCTGTCTGTCTGTCTGTCTGTCTGTCTGTCTGTCTGTCTGTCTGTCTGTCTGTCTGTCTGTCTGTCTGTCTGTCTGTCTGTCTGTCTGTCTGTCTGTCTGTCTGTCTGTCTGTCTGTCTGTCTGTCTGTCTGTCTGTCTGTCTGTCTGTCTGTCTGTCTGTCTGTCTGTCTGTCTGTCTGTCTGTCTGTCTGTCTGTCTGTCTGTCTGTCTGTCTGTCTGTCTGTCTGTCTGTCTGTCTGTCTGTCTGTCTGTCTGTCTGTCTGTCTGTCTGTCTGTCTGTCTGTCTGTCTGTCTGTCTGTCTGTCTGTCTGTCTGTCTGTCTGTCTGTCTGTCTGTCTGTCTGTCTGTCTGTCTGTCTGTCTGTCTGTCTGTCTGTCTGTCTGTCTGTCTGTCTGTCTGTCTGTCTGTCTGTCTGTCTGTCTGTCTGTCTGTCTGTCTGTCTGTCTGTCTGTCTGTCTGTCTGTCTGTCTGTCTGTCTGTCTGTCTGTCTGTCTGTCTGTCTGTCTGTCTGTCTGTCTGTCTGTCTGTCTGTCTGTCTGTCTGTCTGTCTGTCTGTCTGTCTGTCTGTCTGTCTGTCTGTCTGTCTGTCTGTCTGTCTGTCTGTCTGTCTGTCTGTCTGTCTGTCTGTCTGTCTGTCTGTCTGTCTGTCTGTCTGTCTGTCTGTCTGTCTGTCTGTCTGTCTGTCTGTCTGTCTGTCTGTCTGTCTGTCTGTCTGTCTGTCTGTCTGTCTGTCTGTCTGTCTGTCTGTCTGTCTGTCTGTCTGTCTGTCTGTCTGTCTGTCTGTCTGTCTGTCTGTCTGTCTGTCTGTCTGTCTGTCTGTCTGTCTGTCTGTCTGTCTGTCTGTCTGTCTGTCTGTCTGTCTGTCTGTCTGTCTGTCTGTCTGTCTGTCTGTCTGTCTGTCTGTCTGTCTGTCTGTCTGTCTGTCTGTCTGTCTGTCTGTCTGTCTGTCTGTCTGTGTCTGTCTGTCTGTCTGTCTGTGTCTGTCTGTCTGTCTGTCTGTGTCTGTCTGTCTGTCTGTCTGTGTCTGTCTGTCTGTCTGTCTGTGTCTGTCTGTCTGTCTGTCTGTCTGTCTGTCTGTCTGTCTGTCTGTCTGTCTGTCTGTCTGTCTGTCTGTCTGTCTGTCTGTCTGTCTGTCTGTCTGTCTGTCTGTCTGTCTGTCTGTCTGTCTGTCTGTCTGTCTGTCTGTCTGTCTGTCTGTCTGTCTGTCTGTCTGTCTGTCTGTCTGTCTGTCTGTCTGTCTGTCTGTCTGTCTGTCTGTCTGTCTGTCTGTCTGTCTGTCTGTCTGTCTGTCTGTCTGTCTGTCTGTCTGTCTGTCTGTCTGTCTGTCTGTCTGTCTGTCTGTCTGTCTGTCTGTCTGTCTGTCTGTCTGTCTGTCTGTCTGTCTGTCTGTCTGTCTGTCTGTCTGTCTGTCTGTCTGTCTGTCTGTCTGTCTGTCTGTCTGTCTGTCTGTCTGTCTGTCTGTCTGTCTGTCTGTCTGTCTGTCTGTCTGTCTGTCTGTCTGTCTGTCTGTCTGTCTGTCTGTCTGTCTGTCTGTCTGTCTGTCTGTCTGTCTGTCTGTCTGTCTGTCTGTCTGTCTGTCTGTCTGTCTGTCTGTCTGTCTGTCTGTCTGTCTGTCTGTCTGTCTGTCTGTCTGTCTGTCTGTCTGTCTGTCTGTCTGTCTGTCTGTCTGTCTGTCTGTCTGTCTGTCTGTCTGTCTGTCTGTCTGTCTGTCTGTCTGTCTGTCTGTCTGTCTGTCTGTCTGTCTGTCTGTCTGTCTGTCTGTCTGTCTGTCTGTCTGTCTGTCTGTCTGTCTGTCTGTCTGTCTGTCTGTCTGTCTGTCTGTCTGTCTGTCTGTCTGTCTGTCTGTCTGTCTGTCTGTCTGTCTGTCTGTCTGTCTGTCTGTCTGTCTGTCTGTCTGTCTGTCTGTCTGTCTGTCTGTCTGTCTGTCTGTCTGTCTGTCTGTCTGTCTGTCTGTCTGTCTGTCTGTCTGTCTGTCTGTCTGTCTGTCTGTCTGTCTGTCTGTCTGTCTGTCTGTCTGTCTGTCTGTCTGTCTGTCTGTCTGTCTGTCTGTCTGTCTGTCTGTCTGTCTGTCTGTCTGTCTGTCTGTCTGTCTGTCTGTCTGTCTGTCTGTCTGTCTGTCTGTCTGTCTGTCTGTCTGTCTGTCTGTCTGTCTGTCTGTCTGTCTGTCTGTCTGTCTGTCTGTCTGTCTGTCTGTCTGTCTGTCTGTCTGTCTGTCTGTCTGTCTGTCTGTCTGTCTGTCTGTCTGTCTGTCTGTCTGTCTGTCTGTCTGTCTGTCTGTCTGTCTGTCTGTCTGTCTGTCTGTCTGTCTGTCTGTCTGTCTGTCTGTCTGTCTGTCTGTCTGTCTGTCTGTCTGTCTGTCTGTCTGTCTGTCTGTCTGTCTGTCTGTCTGTCTGTCTGTCTGTCTGTCTGTCTGTCTGTCTGTCTGTCTGTCTGTCTGTCTGTCTGTCTGTCTGTCTGTCTGTCTGTCTGTCTGTCTGTCTGTCTGTCTGTCTGTCTGTCTGTCTGTCTGTCTGTCTGTCTGTCTGTCTGTCTGTCTGTCTGTCTGTCTGTCTGTCTGTCTGTCTGTCTGTCTGTCTGTCTGTCTGTCTGTCTGTCTGTCTGTCTGTCTGTCTGTCTGTCTGTCTGTCTGTCTGTCTGTCTGTCTGTCTGTCTGTCTGTCTGTCTGTCTGTCTGTCTGTCTGTCTGTCTGTCTGTCTGTCTGTCTGTCTGTCTGTCTGTCTGTCTGTCTGTCTGTCTGTCTGTCTGTCTGTCTGTCTGTCTGTCTGTCTGTCTGTCTGTCTGTCTGTCTGTCTGTCTGTCTGTCTGTCTGTCTGTCTGTCTGTCTGTCTGTCTGTCTGTCTGTCTGTCTGTCTGTCTGTCTGTCTGTCTGTCTGTCTGTCTGTCTGTCTGTCTGTCTGTCTGTCTGTCTGTCTGTCTGTCTGTCTGTCTGTCTGTCTGTCTGTCTGTCTGTCTGTCTGTCTGTCTGTCTGTCTGTCTGTCTGTCTGTCTGTCTGTCTGTCTGTCTGTCTGTCTGTCTGTCTGTCTGTCTGTCTGTCTGTCTGTCTGTCTGTCTGTCTGTCTGTCTGTCTGTCTGTCTGTCTGTCTGTCTGTCTGTCTGTCTGTCTGTCTGTCTGTCTGTCTGTCTGTCTGTCTGTCTGTCTGTCTGTCTGTCTGTCTGTCTGTCTGTCTGTCTGTCTGTCTGTCTGTCTGTCTGTCTGTCTGTCTGTCTGTCTGTCTGTCTGTCTGTCTGTCTGTCTGTCTGTCTGTCTGTCTGTCTGTCTGTCTGTCTGTCTGTCTGTCTGTCTGTCTGTCTGTCTGTCTGTCTGTCTGTCTGTCTGTCTGTCTGTCTGTCTGTCTGTCTGTCTGTCTGTCTGTCTGTCTGTCTGTCTGTCTGTCTGTCTGTCTGTCTGTCTGTCTGTCTGTCTGTCTGTCTGTCTGTCTGTCTGTCTGTCTGTCTGTCTGTCTGTCTGTCTGTCTGTCTGTCTGTCTGTCTGTCTGTCTGTCTGTCTGTCTGTCTGTCTGTCTGTCTGTCTGTCTGTCTGTCTGTCTGTCTGTCTGTCTGTCTGTCTGTCTGTCTGTCTGTCTGTCTGTCTGTCTGTCTGTCTGTCTGTCTGTCTGTCTGTCTGTCTGTCTGTCTGTCTGTCTGTCTGTCTGTCTGTCTGTCTGTCTGTCTGTCTGTCTGTCTGTCTGTCTGTCTGTCTGTCTGTCTGTCTGTCTGTCTGTCTGTCTGTCTGTCTGTCTGTCTGTCTGTCTGTCTGTCTGTCTGTCTGTCTGTCTGTCTGTCTGTCTGTCTGTCTGTCTGTCTGTCTGTCTGTCTGTCTGTCTGTCTGTCTGTCTGTCTGTCTGTCTGTCTGTCTGTCTGTCTGTCTGTCTGTCTGTCTGTCTGTCTGTCTGTCTGTCTGTCTGTCTGTCTGTCTGTCTGTCTGTCTGTCTGTCTGTCTGTCTGTCTGTCTGTCTGTCTGTCTGTCTGTCTGTCTGTCTGTCTGTCTGTCTGTCTGTCTGTCTGTCTGTCTGTCTGTCTGTCTGTCTGTCTGTCTGTCTGTCTGTCTGTCTGTCTGTCTGTCTGTCTGTCTGTCTGTCTGTCTGTCTGTCTGTCTGTCTGTCTGTCTGTCTGTCTGTCTGTCTGTCTGTCTGTCTGTCTGTCTGTCTGTCTGTCTGTCTGTCTGTCTGTCTGTCTGTCTGTCTGTCTGTCTGTCTGTCTGTCTGTCTGTCTGTCTGTCTGTCTGTCTGTCTGTCTGTCTGTCTGTCTGTCTGTCTGTCTGTCTGTCTGTCTGTCTGTCTGTCTGTCTGTCTGTCTGTCTGTCTGTCTGTCTGTCTGTCTGTCTGTCTGTCTGTCTGTCTGTCTGTCTGTCTGTCTGTCTGTCTGTCTGTCTGTCTGTCTGTCTGTCTGTCTGTCTGTCTGTCTGTCTGTCTGTCTGTCTGTCTGTCTGTCTGTCTGTCTGTCTGTCTGTCTGTCTGTCTGTCTGTCTGTCTGTCTGTCTGTCTGTCTGTCTGTCTGTCTGTCTGTCTGTCTGTCTGTCTGTCTGTCTGTCTGTCTGTCTGTCTGTCTGTCTGTCTGTCTGTCTGTCTGTCTGTCTGTCTGTCTGTCTGTCTGTCTGTCTGTCTGTCTGTCTGTCTGTCTGTCTGTCTGTCTGTCTGTCTGTCTGTCTGTCTGTCTGTCTGTCTGTCTGTCTGTCTGTCTGTCTGTCTGTCTGTCTGTCTGTCTGTCTGTCTGTCTGTCTGTCTGTCTGTCTGTCTGTCTGTCTGTCTGTCTGTCTGTCTGTCTGTCTGTCTGTCTGTCTGTCTGTCTGTCTGTCTGTCTGTCTGTCTGTCTGTCTGTCTGTCTGTCTGTCTGTCTGTCTGTCTGTCTGTCTGTCTGTCTGTCTGTCTGTCTGTCTGTCTGTCTGTCTGTCTGTCTGTCTGTCTGTCTGTCTGTCTGTCTGTCTGTCTGTCTGTCTGTCTGTCTGTCTGTCTGTCTGTCTGTCTGTCTGTCTGTCTGTCTGTCTGTCTGTCTGTCTGTATGACTCCAGGCTGTATCTCAAGGACCGCTATAGAAATACTTCTGAAATTTCCACAGATTGCGTATGCCGCTAGAACAACAAATACTAAAAACAAAATAAAATTAATATCTAAGGGGGGCTCCCATACAAGAAACGTGATTTTTTTTTGCCTTTTCTGCTCGTAATCAATAATGGTAACAGCTAGGCACTTAAAATGTTCACAAAATCCTTAATTATATTTGTATTTTAATAGTTAATAATAAAATTAAAATAAAGTAAATATTTAAGGGGGGCTCCCATACAAAAAACACAATTTTTTGTCTACTTTCGGTCTATACCAGCACGGAACCCATCGTGCGGGAGTCCGACTCGCACTTGGCCGATTATTCATTATTATCCATGTGAAAAAATTATAAATTATCATCGCAAACACTATTAAGTCGCTGAACCTACATTTTTTTCCCCACCCCACTACACCCACACCCAGTCAGCACGCAGGTTATCAGAAAGGGTTGTTCAGGGAAGTAGCTAACGGAGTTTTAATACGGCTGAACCTACATTTTTTTTTTCAACGACCTTGACCATACATTTGACGCGTTGCCGAGATCGCACAAAAATCCTATTTTTTTTACTTATCTCAGTTCAAAATTGATCTAAAAAAATATATAAAGGGGAATATATAGTTAATGAAATTGTCTATCTATTGTCGTGTGTTTCAAATAAACGTAATTTGTAAATACTAGGGAGATGCTGAAAGTATGCTTCAATTTTAATAAATTGGTATTACTTTGGAAGCTAAAATCATGAGTATAATAAACAAAAATAGAAAATTAAAAACGGGGAAAGGAATGTTGATATACTGAAGATTATTGCTGTATTTTTATTATAACTTTGTAGCTTTCAAATTATGAGTTTATAAGGCTCTAAATACTTTAAATTATGGAATCTCCGTAGGGGAAGGCCCTTAAATTACCGACAAAAGCTTGTTCAATTACTGGCAAATTACAGACGACTTTATTGATATGATTGGCATTCCAATTTAAGATTGATTGGAAGTTAATTTTGCATGTTATGACTTATGAATAGCTCATACAGTGGCGAAAATATTCTTCTACTTAAAATAAAAATCGGCCAAGTGCGAGTGGGACTCGCGCCCGAAGGGTTCCGTGCCGTTACAGAGCAAAAATAGGCCAAAAATTGTGTTTCTTGTATGGGAGCCCCCTTAAATTTTTATTTTATTTAAATATTTTTGTTAATTATGAAAGTACACATATATTTAAGGCCTTTGTGAAAATTTCAAGTGCCTACCTGTTGCCATTGCCATATCGAGCAAAAAAGGCCAAAAAAATTACGTTTACGTATGGGAGCCCCCCTTAAATATTAATATTATTTTGTTTTTAGTATTTGTTGTTATAGCGTACACAATCTGTGAAAATTTCAGAAGTCTAACTATAGCGGTTCTTGAGATACAGCCTGGCGACACACAGACAGACGGACAGACAACAAAGTATTAGTAATAGGGTCCCGTTTTTATCCTTTGGGTACGGAACCCTAAAAACCAAATTTCAATAAATATAAATCGCTCGCTTAGTTATGCCATTTTATTACAAATGCAATGTGATAATAAAATCTTTAATTGCTACATCAACATCAGCTTGCATATTATGCTGTGTGATGTTGAATTGTATCTAAGAAAACTCTCGATAAAGCTTTAAAAAATGTTTTTTTCGTTCAACACAAAATTGTACAGAAAAGGTGAGACCATACGTTACTAGGCGTAAAATTTTACACTGCAGCGTAGCTACGCGACGCGACGCCACATAAAGGTTCGCGCACACTTTGTCGGGGCGTGCCGGGGGCCGGGGCGGGTCGGGGCGCAGCGCAGCGCAAAATGCGTTATAGGCTATAACACACTATTGCCGGGTCGGGTCGCATCGCATTGCCGGATTTTGAGTACGTGATAGTTCTAGTGTGACCACTTTTAAATCACTCGTGAGTCGTGACTCGATATACCAAAATCGTTCCTTTATTCTACTAAAATCTACTAGACCGTGTTTTAGCTTCTACCGAAAATCTACCTTTAATAATGTATTCTACGTGGTTGAAACTAAAATAAAACTAAAATTTACCAAAAGATTTTGGTCTACTAAATCGTCATTCATTTGACCTCAAATCTAGAAAAAAGTTGAAATCTACTAAATGTGGTCACACTCTTGCCGGGGCGCAGCGGGTCTTGCCGGGCCGTGTGACATGTCGCATTGGCGAAAATCCGCGCCAATGCGCCCCGGCATCCGCTTCCATACAAATTGTATGGAGGCGGATTTTTGCGATGCGCCCCGGCACGCTGAGCCCCGGCACAATCTGCTCACTCCTTAAAACCGCAACCCGAGACAGGCCGAGCGCGAATGTATTGTGACGGATCACATTGTAAAACACGTCTGTTCATAAATAGGTACTGTCAGCGAGCAACTAATTGAACGAGTGTCTACATGCACACTCTTGTTTACCTAGCGAGAGCCAACAGACCCTTTGACTCGGGCCCAAAAACCGACAAGCCACCGAGGGCGACCGAGACGAGAACGAGAGCGCGAGGCGAGATGAGAGCGCCATGTACACACTCGCGCTCGGCCTGTCTCGGGGTGTCTCGACGAGTGTGTACAGCCGCCATCATACAGTTCTATGAAACGCGAAGTGTCGCGTCGCTCCGCTGCAGCGTAGTGTCGCTTAGTGCGGTCTCGCCTTTATAATTATTATTAAGTTATTAAAATACTGAATCTATTAGGTATAATTTGGATTTTTGTCTAACTTTCAGGTATGTCATCACACAAGCAGTTCGCGATCGCCAAGAAACAGATGACTGGACATTCCGGAGTATTCAGCTTCAGACACTCGGGCGGTTTAAAGGAGTCCAGAAAATTCCTCACCGCCCTCGAAATATTCATCCTAGCGGAGAGTTTGGGAGGATACGAGAGTTTAGCTGAATTACCGTAAGTATATTTTCTGTTTTCTAAATTCTACCCAATTTGGCGATGCCCAAAGGTTACTAGGTATATGTCACATTCGTATGTTGGCCGACACTAAGTCTGAGATTGATCATGCAAAATAAAATAGTTTGTAGTCTCTTTATCGAGACATAAAATTGGGAGTTAGTCAGAAGTCATTTAATACAAAGAAGCATTTTTTTGTTTGTTTAAGTGAAGGTTATTGAGTGTGTTTTTTTAATTTTTGTGCGTAACTTAGACACGCTCTACGGCCTAAAGTAGTTGTCGTATTTGATCTTCTTTGGTTTGGTAATGCGGCGACACTGGGTACATCAAAGAGTACTTAATGTAATCCCCCCTATAATGAAAGTCAAGATTATTGAATGTGGTTATCAATAATTCCAGGTCAGTGATGACACACGCATCAGTGCCAGTAGAGCAGCGCGCGGAACTGGGTATCACGGACTCCCTCATCCGGCTGTCAGTGGGCTTGGAGGACACAGAGGATCTCATAGCCGATCTCGACCAAGCATTCAATGTTGCATTTAAATAATTATTCACTCGACCCGATATGTAATTATAATGTGATGTTAAATAAGCGACCGTCCGTGGAGCGGTATTTATGTGATGAGAAGTATGAAATATTTTAAAGACGTATTTTTTATCTGTGGATGGTCGTTTACTAAGTTCCTTTTAAATTGTGTTTTTGACCGATTTAACATGTTCGCGACATTAGCATGAAAACGTTTTATAAATTATTAATTTGAAAAATATGAAGTAATTACAATGCTAACTTTTAATCACAAAAGATTTAAATCACAAGACACTTAGAGTGCAGTTGTGCAAATGGAATCTAAAATTTTATTGTCGAACGTGTTAAATCAATGATCATAAATATTATATTATTTTTGTTTAATTGTTTTAAATGCTGGAATTATTGTTTATTTTTGGACATGATAATTGCGACTTACGAGACCATATATTATTAAATGAAATTACTTAAATTTTTATTTTGTTTAATTTCAAAAATATTAAATTATATAGACAAAAAACGCGATCACACAGACAATAGAAAATAAATATCATTTATCTCATAAAAGTACAAATGTAAAACATGTGACCGAGTTCTATTTTTTCGCATGACAACTTTTTTTTAGGGTTCCGTAGTCAACAAGGAACCCTTATAGTTTCGGTCTGTCCGTCCGTCTGTCTGTCCGCGGTTTTACTCTGAGACTATAGGACCTACAAAGCTGCACATATTAATGATGCCGACAAAATGGTATATAAAATCTTAAAAATATTTTTTTATGGTACCTCACACATCAAGCGGGGGTGATTTATTTTTTCCGCGTCCACCCCACCGTGTGTATCGTTGAATAGGTTTTTTAAAAATATTATGAGTATTCAAAGACCATTTTCCGATTTAGGGATCCGTTTGTGAAATATGAAGTTTTAAATTGGAAAAAATCGTTAAGAGTCCGGTGTACCCCCCCCCCCCCCCCCCCCTTCTACCAGCTAAACGGTTGCTACTGGAAATGTGAAAAATTCAAGGGTGTAGGAAATGTGCTGAATTTAAAAGGAAAACTATCACGGCTAAGAAGACTTCATAAGTTATTGAGTAATAGTCGATCAACTAAAAAAAAAATTCGGCGAAGTATAAAGGAACTTTTCATTCAAATTCCTTTGAACGTAACTGAAATGATGTCGTTAGTAGTGTAAAATATGTTATAAATGTGCATTCATTGACCATACAAAAATTATCAAAAACTAGCGGTACTACGGAATCCTATATTGCGCGTGGCCCGATACGCACTTGGCCGGTTTTTCATTACAAAACTTTAATGAATTTACAATAATGTTCAAAAACGGCATTCAAATCTTCACGTTTAAATCTCGAAGTATCGAATATAAATGTTTTTGGGGGCAAAAATAACACGATGCGTTGCTTATAATAATGATCAGGCGCCGCAATTTTTTTTTCAAATGTCAAAGCATGTTATGTCAGTGTCTATTTTGAAAGCGCCATCTGTTAGCAAACATTACAATGAAACCGGCTAACGTTCTACTGTCCATTTTCCAGCTGATAATTAATTCACGATAACATAACCAAATAAAACTGGTTGATTTCGATTTACCTCACTCCATAGATACCGGCTTCAGAGGCGCTTTTAGTCGCGGCTCGAGCATAATTCCTTTGGAAAAATTTTAACTTGTTTCACAACCGCACTTCCACAAAAGTAAGTACTTACTTGATTTTTTGTAACTGCAATTAAACATTATTAATAAAACTACATGATATACTTATATGGAATCTTATAAATAATTTTAGTATCGTTTTGTTGATAATAGTTTATAGTTATCGAAGGACTCTCCTCAAGAACTTAATTTTGAACTTAAACTTTGTTAGGACTCTCGAGTCAAGACTATAAATAATACTTAATTTTAATCTAAATAATAAAAGTACTTATTTGTAGGTCAAGTACGTACGCTTTAAGTATGCCTTTTATATTGGTTTAACATTGACATTGTTCGACTATTATTATCATCATAAAAGTGGTTTAGTCAGGGCTTTAAGTAAAATCTTTATAAAAGTAACTTCATATAGTAAAATTCAAAACTACGAATAATAAAAACTAAGGAAAAGTAACTCCGTCAAAAAACATGCTCCACAATACTTGTCAAAAAAGTGTACCTTAGGTACACATTTCAATACATTTGCAATATTTAGGTTGCCTTGAGCGTTACTAGGCTGACGTTACATGACAGATCGAAAGGAACCTTTAAAACGGTAATAGTATGGGAGTTACGATTCCTTAGTTTTTATTATTAGTAGATTCAATAGGTAATAATATTTTAGTATAATGTGCCTATTTTATCGATATAACTTACAAGCATATTAACAAGATGTGTTGTGCCAACTTTTCTCAGTAAATAGAGATGGGACAAACATCTCCTACCTCAATAAAAAACAAACATTTTTTCCTCGACACGAATGTATAATAACATAATTTTCTGTTGTCAGATGTCGTTACGCTGGGGTATAGTATCCGCGGGGAAGATCTGCCACGATTTCGTGAACGCTTTCAACTCTTACCCGCATGTCGGCGACCAGGTTATAGCCGCGGTTGCCGCGCGCGACCAGTCCAGAGCAGAGCAGTTCGCTAAAACCCATGGCATTGGAAAAGTGTTCGCCTCATACAATGATATGGCCAAGAGTAAGGATGTCGGTAAGTTATACTTCCCTTGTCGTATCCCTTATTGTTACTGCTATTCATCCGAGATCAAAATGTGATTTAACTCGAAATTAATACAGTTGAGCGAGCCCACATTGCTACTTTGCGTTGTCGGATGCGAAAAGGCGATGGATGAGGCGAAAGGGTGAAAGATGGGCTGCGCTTTTACAGTTTTTAGGGTTCCGTACCCAAAGGGTAAAAACGGGACCCTATTACTAGTAATAGGGTCCCGTTTTTACTCTTTGGGCCTAGGCCCGTGTCTTTGGTCAGTACTCAAGATGCATCTCGGTCTCAAGACACGGTTCAGGCTCTGTGATTGGTTGGCTGTCAAAATTTGGACCAATCACAGAGCCGAACCGCGTCTTGAGACCGGGTCGCATCTTAAGTACTTACTGACCAAAAATACGGGCCTTAAGACTTCGTTGTCTGTCCGTCTGTCTGTCTCCAGGCTGTAACTCAAGAACCGCTATAGCTAGACTTCTGAAATATTCACAGATTGTGTATATCTGTTGCCGCTATAACAAGAAATACTAAAAACAAAATAAAGTTAATGTTTAAGGGGGGCTCCCATATAAGAAACGTGATTTTTTTTGCTTTTTTTGCTCCTAATCAATGATGACAACAGCTAGGCACTTGAAATTAAACCGAGCGATTATGTTTTACTCAAACTGTATTCAGATTTTCCTTACCACCACTGGTGAAAAAAGCATCGCTAAAAGGGAGCTTGCTCTCGCAGAATACAATGTTCTAAGGCTCATAAAATCTGGAAAATTACTATTACACCCCCCTTAATTATAAAGTAATTTCACTACCTACTGAATACTGATGCATTGATTTGTTTTTAATGAGTGACCTTGAATTATTCCAGACGTAGTCTACATAGGCGCCCTCAATCCGGACCACTACAATCTGTCCAAGCTATTCCTGGAGTCGGGCAAACATGTGCTTTGCGAGAAACCGCTATGCCTAAACTACAAGCAGTCTGAAAGTCTAATCAAAATCGCGAAGAGCAAAGGGCTCTTCCTTATGGAAGCGGTCTGGTCACGATTCGCACCATCCTACATCGCCCTAGAGAAAGAAATAGCGGCCGGAAATCTTGGAGAAGTCCAATTCGTAGAAGTCAACTTTGGTGTTCCTATTATCAGCGTTCCAAGATTAGGGTAAGTTATTGGGAATAATTTGCCAATTACTTATCAGCATCCTCTGGGGCAAATGCATTAGTCTGTTATTTAGTAAAGTTTTGTTAACAGGACTTTTTATTTTCAACAGGGATTTTGACTGGCTAACGGCCTGTCCACATCTCCACGTCACGACGTCGTCAACGTGGAACGGTGCGGTAACGTGGCACGGTACGTTGACGTGACGTGCAAATTTACTTTAACGTAACGTAAAATGCACATCACGATATAGCAACATTGTACGTCGCCATGCCTTGTAGATCTGCTACATTCTTCACTATTGATCTAGATGTGGACCGCACAATACGTATTCTGCTTTTGCTATTGTTAAAAACGGAGAAAGAGAAGAAAAAAGACGTGCATTTTTACGTTACGTTGACGTAAATTTACACGTCACGCCAACGTACCGTGCGGCGTGCCACGTTACCGCACCGTTCCACGTTGGCGACGCGACGTCGTGATGTGGAGATGTGGACAGGCCCTATCGTTAACATCAATTTCAATAAAGTTATTAAATAGATAAATTACTGCTCAAAAATCTCAGAAATTAGGCATTAATTGTAACGTCACTGACCAATTTTGAGTCAAGGTTTTGGAAAACGTAGGAATAAGGTAGTTAAATTACCTTTTTCTTTTTACAGCACAAAGAACATGGGCGGTAGCGCCGTGCTCGATATCGGGATATACACATTACAGTTCGCTCTGTACATCTTCAAAGAGGAGCCCATAAGTGTAACAGCGCGGGGTGAGCTCAATGAAAATGGAGTGGATATTGTGGACACTGTCATCTTGGAGTATTCAGGTGGTAGACGCGCTGTACTCAACATTAACGCGAAAATCCAGCTGTGGAACAAAGCCACCGTCGTTGGCACTAAAGGCAGAGCTACGGTAAGATTCAGTTTGATGGGGATATCGAATATGTAGAAGTTTAGGGAAGGACTAAACGCCACTCGTCTACTTAACTAGCCCAGTAAAATATTAGCTATCTCGATCTGAAAGGATATGCGAGATAGTGGTAAAGTATGCGAGTGATCGAGATAAGTAGCGTTAGGACTTTTTCAAAATTTTGCGAGTCGAGATTCGTGACTCACGGGGACAAAAATGTTAACGGCAGCTCACAGCGTTCGTTGATTCTGGCATTCTATGTTTATGGCAAACAATTGAGCATTGCTATATACCTTATTTTAGGTCGAAGATCCCTTCCATTTCCCCGAGGTGTTGATAAAGGCAGACGGCAGTGAACAGAAGTTCCCTCTGCACAAGTCAAAAATACCATATAATTTTGGAAACAGTGCTGGTTTAGTGTATGAAGCCCTCGAGGTAGCGAGATGCATCGAAGAGGGTAAGGATTTTTTTTGGAGAATTACATTAAATTGTCTCTGTCTATATTAATTGATCTTTGAAGTATTACCATTAGGCTCAACTCACATGGGGCAGATTCGAGGCGTCGCGATGTATCATTTTTTTGCTTACAGCATATTCATCTTTATTGTTCTATTATTTAAATACAAATTTCTACTATGATAATACTATTTTAAAAAGATAAAACCGACTTCAAAATTGTACGTAATTGAGAATTAAAATTGTCTTATCTCAAAAACTACTGAACCGATTTTGATGAAACTTGTAGTGTTCCCTAAGTTAAATAATATCTAGTACAACAAAAATAGAATTACTTAAATCGGACTTGTAGTGTCGGAGATATGCGAACACAAACATAAAAATATACATACATAGTACATACATACACTTTTGAAATTTGGCACATTTGTTCAGACACTGAAATAGACTAAAATACAAAAACTGGGTAGTTCTGGAAATATTACATACATACGCGTCGAATTGATAACCTCCGTTTTTTGAAGTTGGTTGAAAATACGGAAGCGCGTCGACGCGCGTTGACGCGCGCATTTGCTGTTCGACGCTTCCATATTTTCATAGCAGAAATTGGTATAGGTACGCTGGTTTTTATAAGACATTATATTTAGTTAAATGCCTTATTCCTTACAAGTAATAACAGTAATTTTTTTCAGGTCTGACTGAATCGCCGAGAATGTCACACCGTGACAGCTTGCTCCTGGCTAAACTTATGGACACTGTGCGAAAACAAGTCGGAGTTAAGTTTGATGTAGATGACAAAGAATTCCCATGAAGAATAAAGTTATAAATGTTTACTGAGCTTTTAATAAATTTATAATTATAATTTCCTTACGTATTTATTAAACACTAATAAAATTGGCAGTATCATCAGGACTATAATCACATTGCCCTTAAAAATTATACATATGTACTTACATGTTTCATAGAAAGAAATTAAAATCATTTTATAATTATATGGACAAAAATATGAGTAACTTTTCCTTTATATTCCAATTCAAATTACTGCTATCATGGGCGTACCCAGGATTTCATCATATCAAAAAATCATGAAAATTGACTTTTTAACCGACTTCCAAAAAGGAGGAGGTTATATATTCGGCTGTGGATATATTTTTTTCATTTTTTTTATTTTTTTATTTTTGTATGTTCAACGATTACTCCGCCGTTTGTGAACCGATTTTCAAAATTTTTGTTTTGTTCTATTAGGTTTCCCTCCAATTTGGTCCCATTTTCACAAAAGTGGTGATCTGATGATGGGATCCATGTGTAATCGAGGGAACTCCTCAAAATTTATATGGAAACATATGGTAATTTTGGTTTTATGAGAAGTATCCTAAGCATATGCTACCAAAACGCAAGATTTTGCACCAAGATATATTATGGTTCCGAAGATACTAAGAGAACTCCGGATTCCTTATAGATACAAGTTTGGGGGTTTAGGCGCTGTTTTAAGAACTGAAAGCATATGCTACTATGCAAATTACATTCATCATCATCATCATCATCATTATTACCACGTCAGGGTCACCAGTGTCACATGGTTGTATATGGATACAATATGCCCGCCCCCAGAACACCATAATTATATCATCACGTTATGTCCTTATAATAATTGGTACTTTTCATAGCGATTTTAATAAAAATATAATGTTGTTTCAAAACAAATGATTCAAGTTCTAAGCGACTTATGTACCACAATATTGGACATAACAAAGTCAACCTTAACTCCAGAGCGTAAGGCACACATTTGACATTACTTTTGAGATTCGAAAGAAAAAAGAGAAGTAAGTTGCTTCGATAGGTACTACACTAGTTTAACTATTAACCCATCATGCCCAAGCGGCACCCGGCTGCCGCATAACAATTAAAAATCTATTGTGTCTGCGATTCCCACGATCGAGGTAATAAATTGAACCCTTAGTATGAAAATACTTACATAGGAAAACAATCTACATCGTAAAAGGAATAAGAAACACAATCGCATTGAGTGTGACTCTTAACAAATTGTAATAAGATACGTAGAATATACGCGATGGTTTACTAGGTAACTAAAAAGAGTGGAATTATTATTTTTAACAAAAAATTAAAACCGACTTCCAAGGTAAAAACAATAATAAAATCCTTATAATATGAACTAAAAAGTATTAAATAATGTTTCCTATCTAATAGTGCCTTTTTCCGAATTCGGCTAAACCTCAACTATTTCTGTACTTAATCTTCATAATTTTGAAGTTGGTGCCAGTTCCAAAAGTTTCAAAAACCTATTCTGTCAGAGGACTGAAGATTCAGCTATATCTGGTACCGACTTTAAAATGATGAAGATTGAGTACAGAAATAGTTGAGGTTTAGCCGAATTCGGAAAAAGGCACTATTAGATAGGAAACATTATTTAATACTTTTTAGTTCATATTATAAGGATTTTATTATTGTTTTTACCTTGGAAGTCGGTTTTAATTTTTTGTTAAAAATAATAATATTAATCTGACTGAAAAGATATTTTGTTTCCAACACTTCATTTTGCGCAGAGTAGGTAACACGTTTTTAATTCCCACTTGCCAGGAAAATTGACGTTTATTTTATCTTCTAGGGGGAGGCAGCTGCCCCCCCTGCCCCTACCTGGGAACGCCCATGACTGGTATTACATCAGAGTTAAAAAATAAAGCTCACTAGGTCATAAACATTTGTTAAAATAGTTCTTGTTATGACACTATGCGAACACTTTGTATCAGTCAGCTAAGTCATGCTGTCGGAAATATCTTGCTATTAAACATATGAAAATATTTAATGGTGCTACAGCTACTTTTGTTTCTTCACTCTCAGGATCAAGATGCACCCTGAAAAACATTAAACATTGTCACTTAATATTGTAAATGGAAAAGTGTCTATCTGTCTTCCCTTCAAACTGACCTTTATTTGGAAGGAAATAGGTATCTAGATTATGCATGGAAATGGATACAACATTTTTACTGTGGAAAAATGTGCGGTGTTCTACTGGATGTTGTCACAGAACAACAAAATAATAAGCACAATAATTCATACTTTTTTATATGTCGAAAAGCATTTCCAATCTATACTAATATTATAAAGCGGAAGAGTTTGTTAGTTTGTTTGAACGCGCTAATCTCAGGAGCTACTGGTCCGATTTGAAAAATTCTTTCAGCGTTAGATAGTCCATTTATCGAGGAAGGCTATAGGCTAAATTTTATCACACTAAGACTAAAAGGAGCGAAGAAATAGAAGAAAATGTGGAAAAAACGGGGGGAAATTATTTGAAAGGGCTTATTTGAACGTGCTAATCTCAGGAACTACTGGTCCGATTTGAAAAATTCTTTCAGTGTTAGATAGCCCATTTATCGAGGAAGGCTATGGGCTATATTTTATCACGCTAAGACTAATAGGAGCAAAGTAATAGAGGAAAATGTGGAAAAAACGGGGGGAAATTATTTGAAAGGGCTTATCTCACGAACTACTGGAGCATTTTTTCTGGTATTTGGCATAGATAAGAAGTAGACCACGTGGAGGATCATAGGCAATTTTTTGTGGACTAATTTGTCTGTGAAATATCTAATTTACGCGAGAGAAGCCGCGCGGAACGTCTAGTATTTAATACAAAGAGCAACATGGGTCAACCAAAAATGGTCAAGGCAGGACTGGGTCAACCAGTCCTGCCTCAATCTTGGTTTGTAACTAAAGCTGTTGATAACACAAGTTAAATAAATTTCAATTTATACCTAATTTCTGCACATTTCCTGGCTAGATCTCTAATAATGCTAATAGTGTCAGACAGAAGTGGTTGCCTGATGCATGCCAGAAGAGCATATATCCATTGGCCTGTAAATTAAAGTATTTAAGTTATTAATATTTTGATCGTGGGAATCACAGACACAATAGATATTCAATTGTTATGCGGCCGCCGGGGGCCACTTGGGGCTTGATGGGTTAAGAAGACAACATTTAATTTATACAAAATTTTAAATATAATACAGAAGACTGGCACTAATACTCTTACCAAACTATACCAATCTTATCATTGATTATGATCTAGATGTCAACAAATCTTAGCATAGGAAGCCATAGGCTACCAATTGTTTTAACCATATCATAATATTATTATTTTAACCATGCAGAAAAGAAATATATGATAGGACATTAAGTTGGTTGAATTAAAATGTTTTCAATGAATTGTTATTACTTACCAGTTCTATGAGTTATTGTATTACCAGGTTTAACATGATCTAAAACATCAATTAAAATTTCTAGACCTCTATCTATAACTGCACTGTGTGCCCCTATTAAACTTGACAAGGAAGGGTCTTCGTTTTGAAAAAGAGATTTCCAAGCTCCAATGTTATTAAGATTAATATCAAGCTTTTTCACTTTGGTTGGCCACAGGGATTTCTTTGCTAGCATACGAGATATGTACATGCGTGTATCAGAGAAATCAGCTACTTGTATATTTTGCCATTCTATCGTTGGAATTAGAACTTCAGGCGCTTTTGCATGGGGCATCTGTAGGTGAAAATAAAAAATTAAGTTATTTGTCAATAAAATGAAATAAAGTTGAGTATTTTTACACGAACATTCGATTGGCTTCTTTATTCGATTACCTCATTAACAAAACACGATTGATTCCTAGCATATTTTGTATAGTCTTTGTTACACCGAGACACAAACGAATATTGTCGCCTTTCGTTTATAACTTTTAATAAATATTCTTCTCCAGTCGTAGGGGTTTCTTTCAGTTCCACATCGGGATTAATTTGAAAACAAGGGGAACTAAGGGAATCTGTTTCTTCATTGTGTTCTTTTGCTGATTTATATACAATTTTTTTTGTTGACATATTGAATAACCAGACTTGTACACTACATTCATGACATCCATAAACCAAAGTATCAACACTTTATTAAAAATTAAAATAATATTATTAGAGAAATCAGAAAAAATATTTTACAAAACTTTACAACATTTTCAGACGTCAGCAGACGCACAGCAGACGTCAGAATCTGACAAAATGACATTGACAGTGATTACTGATTGGCAGCTATTTTTTTTTAATGAATGAAAATATAAGGAACTCGTAATTCGTAAACAGAGATTTTCTTTTTCTTTGATGGAGGCGTCAACACACTCTGACATTGGCTTGGCGATTCATTAAGGAGCCAAAATTTAAAGAAGAAGAAGAATAAATATCATTTTTAATTTTATAAATTTCTTTTTTCCAAAGCTTAACCTCTCGTCTGTCAAGCGCCCAAAATGGGCGTCTTACTCTAAAACTATTCAAAAGTTCTTCTTCTACTTTGCAGACCACCGATTTAGTATTTTGTTTCAAATATAAAACTATGTGTATTTGCGACTAATAGCTTATTTATTAAAAATTCTAATTATATAAAAATTATATATAGCTTTCATGGTAATTTCTTTAGATAATTTAATCAGTTTAATGAGAGTAATTGGATTTGGAAATTGAAAAAAATTCGAAAATGTTTTGACAGTTCGTGACAGATGAAAGGATAAAGCATTAAATTAAATGAATTATCGATTTAATGTTAATGATATTATTGATAACTGAAAGAACAAAAATCACAGCAAGCACACAGCAAGTATATAAACTATAGAGGCACATAACACATTAGAACAAATCAGTATAAATTTGTAATGTCCTCTTCCTCAAGTAATATTTCTCAGTCTACATTTTCTACATCAGATCAAGAAACACCTCAAGTAAGCTTGAAGTACCTATATATTTTCTTAAGATATAACAATAATGTAGACACATGGAGTTGGCCACCAAGTGCCAGCTTAAAGAACTGGCAAGCAGTTCCCGTGTGTAGTATTGTATATTTTCTAAGTATGTTTTCACAAGTATGTATGTATGTAAGTATTTCACAGGTATGTTTTCTTAAATGTGTTTTATTTTATACAGAATACAGTGCAAAGGATACAAAATTTTGATCAGTCCTTGAATCATGGTGACATTGGACATAGTATAGAACAATCTCTAAAAAATGCACAGAAAGAAATGCACCAAAAAAGAATTCAAACCCTGAGAAAAGAATTAGAATATCTTAAAAGCTCTGAGTGGAAGTATGATTATGAAAAAGGTCACATGCAATAGTTTACCTTAACAATACAAATACTTATAAAAAATGTTTTCTACTATCTTTGATTTTTTTAAATACATATTCAACTTAAATAGCAACGAAATTGAGACTGACGAAGATAAAGAAAACTTTTTAGCTGATGAGCTCTTACGATTGGAAATTGAGGAGGAAAATAAAAAGCCTTGTACTTTTACTGAAACTAATGCCATCCCAGATGACGCAAAATGTTTTCAGAGAAATGGTAAAAGTTTAGTTTATTTAATGTATCTACAAATAAAGGTAGCAAATTATTATAATATAACAATTTATAATGAGGACAAAGTTCTACCTGCTTAGGAAATATATTCTCCTGGTTCAATTTTATAGCTAAGCCTATTTAAATTAATATAATAAATCTAAATCTTTCTTTTTAGGAATAATTACGGATCAAGGTGATGATTATGTTCTTATCAATGGAGACATATATTATGATACTTCAAATTGTTCATTGAAACTTAATGTAGATGACAATATTATATATTTGGGGTATAAGGATCCAAATGAGCGCATTGTAGTAGTCAGAATCATAGAAAATAAAGGCTATCATTGGGGTGATGATTTTCAAGAGGAGGAACAGAAGTTTGATGTCATTGAACATGTTTTGGTGGGCCAAGTCAAATTCAGAAAGGAGCGTTTTGTTTTCATCAATGAGAGTGACCTAAAATTTAACTTAGATGATGTAGAAGGATCATTTGTACCTATACAGGGTGATTGGATTGAAATAAAGTCAATTGTTCAGCAAAACAATAATAAACCCTCAGATATATCAGCAAACCAGGTACTTGTTACATATATATTTTGTGACTTAACACTGGTGGTGAGTTAACCACAAAATAATAGTATTTAAGTAACCTTTGTTTTAATCAAAAGCCTAAACTGCTACAATTATAGCAATTAAAATTTGTTAAGTAGTTATATTGTTAATAAAAAAAACTTTTAAGTTTGTAATGTCAAGGAGCCAGTTAAAAAATAAGTTTTTAAAAAAATATTTACATTCACAGGTGTTAAAAGTAATATCATTCAAAGCTCTGAGAACTAAAATAAAAAGTGCTACAGTAACAGAATACTTAGGAGAATATGGCACTTGTGACAAACAGATTTACTTCAATAAAGACTCCATTGTGGATGGAGTGGAGATTCAAAAGGGTTCTAAGGTAAAATCTTAGAAAGCATTATTTGCCTTCTCAATACCAGAATATTATTTATATTTTGATCTTAACTTTTTTTAGGTTATGGTTGAAGCTATTGAAAGTACTCAAGGTCATTGTGTATGGAGAGCTCTTAAAGTTTTGTTACTAGACAATAACAATGTTGTCACCGGCCAAATTACTCCAGATGTAACAGAGCCTAATGATGAGGACCACCTTAAAGTTGAAAAAGACAAAAACATTGAAGTCACTTATCCAATCAAATTCTCCCTTAACATGAATAAAACTGATACCACTCAATTAAAAATAACTAACAAAAGCAAACAAACTTATGTTCTGAATAAATGGATAATATTAGGCAAAAAGAGGGATTCTCAAATAAATGTGAAACCATTCTTACATTCTCCAGTGAGAATTGAATCCAGAAATACTTTCGTGTTTTCAGTTGAATGCACCCCAAAATTCTTTGGCACTACAAGGGAAACATTTATTTTACTATTTAGAGGATTTCAAGTAAAGAGGATTATAGAAATAGATGTGGTTAATGATTTTAGTATTGGCAACATTAATGAAAACAGTAATGGTTTATCTGAATCTCAAAAAGTTGACAATATGCAAAATATCAGACAAAAAGATCCCACATTTGTTCCTGGAGTAAAAACTTTAAGAGGTTGTAACTTTGTAGCTGTTAGAATAGGCAATTTCCCGATACCCGATAAAATCTGGTCTGTTCTGCTGGGAGATCCAAATGACGAAAATTTTGGCAATCGTTATGACAAGACTTTATCAAGAATCGATCAAAATTTGCCATGTCTTAATCAAGAGCTAAATGTATTTAACTATACGGACATATGGCATACATTGTTGTATATGGAAGAAATCGAAGCAAATATTAATATGCGAGTTTATGACAAAAGTAATATATTTTTGTTAAAATATCAGGATTACCTGGGTATCGAAATTCCTGGACTCGCCGAGAGAAGACCTTCATTGATCAAAGGAGACAGGGCACTAGTAAAAGATGCTTGGGATAAGGAAGCCCGTCAATATGAAGGTTTTATCCATGAAATAAGAGGAAATTTAGTGCTTATGAAATTTAACCCTCAATTTCAGAGCAGTTACAGCGGCAGTGATGTTTCTATTGAATTCCACTTCTCTAGAACAATTTACAGGCGAGCACACCATTCTATTAACCTTGCTATATCTAACCTCGGTTCGGATATTTTGTTTCCGTCTAAATTAAACTTACGACCGCCGCAAGTAACAAATGAGGCAATAGAAAATATCAAATGGTATAATAACAATCTTAACAGTGATCAAAAGGCAGCAGTAACTAATATACTTAGAGGAGAGTGCCGCCCTCTGCCTTATATCATATTTGGTCCTCCAGGGACTGGAAAAACAATAACTGTCATAGAAACAGTCCTGCAAATATTAACACAAATTCCAGAAAGTCGGATCTTGATTGCCACTCCGTCTAACAGTGCCTCCAATTTGATAACAGAAAGACTGATTCAATACAAAGATTCATTCTCTGGTTCTGTTGTGAGGATAATCGCTAATTATTTAGTCGATTCAGATGCTATTCCAGAAGCAATAAAACCATTTTGTGCTACAATAGATATATCTGCTGAAAACTCTGCAAAGTCTAAACACACAGTGAAAGATAATATGAATTTGTCTTGCCAAAAATCTTTTATCGGTCGTCATAGAGTAACTATAGGCACATGCAACTCTCTCGGCGCAATGAAACACTGGGACCTACCTAGAGGACATTTCACTCACATCATAGTAGATGAAGCTGGTCAAGCAACTGAGCCAGAAATAATGGTACCTCTGACATTTACTGACAAAGAGTATGGGCAAATTATTCTTGCAGGTGATCCCATGCAACTGGGACCAGTTGTTGTGTCAAAATACTGTAAAGAATATTTCATGGATGAGTCGTATTTATGCAGAATTCTACAAACATTTCCCTATCTGAAGGACAAAGATGCTTTTAAAAATGGTTTTGACGATAGACTTGTTACAAAGCTGAATGATAATTATAGATCTTTGGAAGAAGTTTTGAAACTACCCAGTGAAATGTTTTATGATGGCTCACTTGTTGTCAAAATGGCGAAAGATATTTCAGAAATAATGAGGCTCAAAAAAGCTACGTCTAGCATTTTCCAGTTACCAGATATTAACGATGGTGGTGGTATTTTTGTTTACGGCATTAATGGAATTAATACCCGAGCTGAGGATAGTCCATCTTGGTATAACCCTCAAGAAGCATCTATGGTTGCTTTAACAGCTTGTAAGTTGTATAAGAATGATGTGATTGCCGATGAAATTGGTATTATTACTCCATATATTGCACAGGTAATAATAATATAGTTATTAATATAACATTAATAATAATTATTATAGTTTGTATGGGCAACCTTACCTACAGAATTTTAAGATCGCTTGTTCACACTGGAGAGGGTATTCAATCGACACCTGTGAAACAGCTACCTATAACATTACTCTGTTCAATCACAAACTACCTATAATGATGTCAAACTGCATTGCCCATTTCTCTTTCATTTAAGTGACTCTAAAGCTTAATGGTAGACGTGGTAGCAGTCAGCATTTTTTACTAATTATAATGGGGGACCTACGAATTTTGGTCGCGTTACGTCAAACCCAGCCAACATCACAATTAACATTGAATTGACATGATCCGACCAAATGACGTTAGTCTGTCAACTGCCTAGGAATCAATTTCCTCAATGGTACTTACAATAACTTGTACAACTGTACTGTGCAGTGTGCATATAGTCATAATGATTTTGGAAGGAGTCCAGTCCCTTCTACCCCCCCTCCCTGTGGACTGCACCTGTTGTATGTATAAATTTTGTACATGAAGTTTCTTTTTCTTTCAGGTCAAATACCTACGACTACTTTTCGATTCCATGGGACTACCCCAACCAAAAATTGGTACAGTTGAGGAATTTCAAGGACAAGAAAGACCTATCATACTTATATCAACTGTAAGATCGGCAGAATCACATCTATTAGAAGATTTGAAACATGCTTTAGGTTTTCTGAGAAACCCTAAACGATTGAACGTAGCAATCACGAGAGCTCAAATATCAGTTATATTATTCTGTAATCCGTATCTACTCACTAAAGATAGACTGTGGAATAAAGTTATAGGTTACTCAATTTCACAAAACAAGTATATGGGCTGTGAATTGCCACTACAATACTCCAGTGTGACTGAGAATGAAGAATTATTATAAAGAAAGTTTATTTGAAAAATATCTTGTTTTATTTGACCCGAAATATGAAGACTAGCATTTTTTATAGATTTTTATTTTTGAAATTAGATTCCATGTTATTGTAAAAATAGATTTACCTATTAAAATCTAATAAACAAGGCATTCAATATCTTGATTTATTGCAGTGGTACTCAACCTTTTTGTTATACGGGCCACATACATGTTTGGTCTTGGTGTCGCGGGCCGCAACCATAGGCGCCGGCAAAAATAATTTCCAAGAGGTGCAGATTTTAATTTTCTTTCTTTTCTTTTCTTTTTACTTTTTACGAAGAACAGTGACTGTCTATTTACGTTAACAGAATAATTTAGTGCCGAAGCCCGAAACACATGTGGGATAAATGCGTGGAGGCCGCAAAGGAAGATCTTCCGACCGAGCGAGGTGTTATGCTCGGTCAGGCCGAAGCCCACGTGATATATTTCAGCTGTCCTATATATACCGACGCGCTCAGAAAACTTCGATAGCGCGATGCAGGAATGTTAGGCGAATTGTGGGTACCGCCACATCACTCCCCCCCGAAGACCGGAGGTCGAATCTTGAAGTCTTGTCGCTTGAGTCGCCAGTGCCAGAGAGCTCCAGTGAGTCGGAACTGTTGCAGTGAAGTCCCAGTGAGTCGGAACTGTGATGCTGCTGCACGGGATCCAGTGAGTCGGATAGCTGCCGTGCGGGGCCGATGCTACGTGCTGACCAGGAGAGATATGCTCTGCTTGCTGACCGGTCGGTGTAGTGAGAAAGCCCGATGATGCCGATGCGGAGTCGCCCAGACCGCGGTACATTGCGGCTAGTGGACGAGGTACCCGATGAGGCGATGCTGGCTGGCGCGGTGCGGAGGGGCGGGGAGTGATGATGATAAAGGAGGCGTGTTCTGTCGAAGGTCACCAATGTGGGAATATGTGCGTGGAGGCCACAAAGGAAGATCTTCCGACCGAGCGTCGTGTGATGCTCGGTCAGGCCGGAGCCCGCGTGATACATTTCAGCTGTCCTATATATACCGACGCGCTCAGAAAACTTCGATAGCGCGATGCAGGAATGTTAGGCGAATTGTGGGTACCGCCACACACACATCTTTGTACGGCATGGTAATAGGGTTACAAAATGCTTTTTATTTCAATAAATTCTGTTGATCCCGAGATTCCCAAGGGGTGCAAGTGCACCACCTGGCATCCCCCTGTCGGCGCCCATTTGATTTCATTGGTTGAAAAATAAAGAATAAGGGGCATTTTTGTATGGAACCCGTACCCAAGCTGTAGTAGCACATCCACACATACATATATCAAATGAAAGGGCTTGAAAAGTTGTACATTTTATTGTATGACGTAAAATCTCTAAACCATGGGAGAAAAAAGTTGACAAGGGTAGAAGGTAAGAAAAAATCGCAAAAAAACGCCCTGTATTGCATTAATATTTTTGCTGGTAAGGAATCATTTCTGGAAAGTAATCGTATATGGCAAACTTGAGGAAATTGTTGTATTTTAGTATATTATTGTTTCATATTTTAAAGAAATGATGAGAAAACAATAAAACCTTAAAAATCTAACCTTTCCTGGATTTTCTGGTAAAATATACTAAAATACAACACTTTCCTCAAGTTTGCCATATACGATTACTTTCCAGAAATGATTCCTTACCAGCAACACTTTAAATTGATGCAATAATACAGGGTGTTTTTTTGTGTAGCTTTCTGCCTTTCTACCCTCGTTAACTTTTTTCTCCCATGGTTTAGAGATCTTTCGTCATACAATAAAATGTTTAACTTTTCAAGCCCTTTCATTTTGCATTTGGTATATGTCTCAAGTGCTAACTCACAGAACTGCTAGGTACATTAGTGGGTACGAATTAATGCCCCTCCTTCTTTTCACGACGACTGCACTATTTTGCCGGTGGGTGTAAATTTCAAAGTGGTTTAACTTTACGCGGCCACTAATAAAGTCCCGGCGGGCCGCAGGTTGAGTATATATAGCTGTTTTATTAATTATTGTAATGATTTATGGGCCTCTCGATGCGAATTGCGCCGCGAGTCCTGTATGGCAAATTACTAAATATAAAAAAAAACTAAGAAGTAGAAGGTTTTCTATGACATTGACATTTAGTAAACACTCACTGAATACGTCATTTTTGTGAATTGGATTCGAAAATTGTTGTTTTATTTTATTTTCATGGTGTGATAATTCGTCTTCTATTTATTATAATGCTAAATTTATAATTTCTGTTAATGTGGAAACATTTTTTGAAGAAATAATACTAAAAATAATTAATCAACATGGGGGAAAACGGCTCAGCTTTGTGTGACAATCTAATCAAATGGTTGCAGACCCTAAATCTTACTGCTAGACATGGAAATCCTCAAGGTAAAGCAATAAACTCTTTTATAGCGTTATTAAAAACATTGTAGTAAGTTTTAAAAAGGAATCAAGCCTTTGAATTAGTTTAGATTGTAAAAGTTGTTTCTGATTGCAGTAGTCATCATGCTGCAATAAACCTACAATATGATATCTAATTTTGCAATTCTAGATCTCTCTGATGGAGTGGCGATAGCAGAAGCCCTAACACAAATAGCTCCTGAGTATTTCACATCTGTCTGGAATTCTAAAATTAAAACTGATGTGGGCCATAATTGGAGGCTGAAAGTTAGTAATTTAAAGAAAATTTTAGATGGTGTGGTTGGTAAGTAAATATTTATTTGTCCTAAAAATCTAACATGAGCCATCCATTTGTAATAGATTAAGTTTTTGCACAAATAATGCTTTTTTGTAACTTTGTATTGAACGGGCACATACAATTTGGCACAGATAATATTATGATAATCACAAGAAATCTTATTCAGACACAAAATATTATCACCTTTCTAAATATTACATAAGTCGGTTCAATGGTTCAAGTAGAAAGAGGTTACAATTAGATAGACAATTTCACACTATATTAATTGTATAGATAAGCATTGTTGCTTATTTAAAATAAAGAAAATAAAAAGTATAATATTGTCCTGTATTAAATAAAACTAGAACTTTTAATGTACACATTTCCAAACTATAATTTTAGTTTATGTTGTATCTGTGTAAGTGACCTGAATCAACAAAAACATTTATATGCTTTATAGACATAAAACAAGCTTATCAAAACACACAAACTAAAATAATCTGTATAGTAAGTTAATAATTAGAAAATGAATGAATTATCACAGGCAGTATATGGACCAGAACTGATTTCTGCTAGCTTTCTCCTATTGCATAATTTTAATTTGCATACACATATTGTTTACTTTTTTACCATGCAACTATGTATGTACTGTTCAGTAGAGAAAAGATGTATGTGTTTACTTAATACAGGTGTATTAATAGCTTTATAAACTATTGCTAATGCTGCCTGTAATTTTGTTTGACCAAAAATCAATTTACATTATAAACAATGCATTTTTCCGTGTTAGTAATTTTCCAGGACTAGTATTGCAATACAAATTTTATCTAAATAGGTTCAGCATAAAAAGATAACCAGAAATCAGACATACTTTTACATTTATAATTAAATATTTTATTGTATAAATATTATATATTTATAACAAAATATATTATAATTGTATCTATACAAATATTACTGTGAGTTGTGCTGTGAATGTATCTTTTTGATACTAGAATGAAAACATATTAATTTACTAGGTTTATAAGTTCCATTGTAAAAGAATTAGCTTTAAATTTCTAATTGTATACTTAATTTTATTCTTGCTACTTTTAGATTATCATCAGGATATACTCAATTTGAGTTTACAAGAGCTCTCAAGGCCTGACTTGGTGAATATCGCTGAACATGCGGACCCAGCAGACTTGGGGAGGCTGCTTCAGTTGGTTCTTAGTAAGTGATAGTTTCTACTTCATTTTTTTTGTAACTTGTTAGTAAAAAAATAGTTTATAGTTATTTAAGTGACTTCTTAACATGCTCTAGGAGTTTTGATACGAAAAAAATTATAATGATTCCAAGCCATGTGCAAACTTTTTGTTCCAATTGTTTTTAGGGGATCATAAAAACCTATGTTTTTACAAACTTAAATGGAGCCCAAAAATGGTTACGCTGTACATATTTTTTGGTTAAGGGACTAACCCAAAATTGACGATTTTATAATTCATTTTTATACTTGAAAATAAGCCCCGAATCGTTTCATTTTCTAAACATAGATACTACATTATATTTGCAATAATTTGATCAGAGCAAAAACACAATATCTTAAAATTTTCTCGATAGAAAAAAATCACAAAGATGCATCTAATTTTCACGAATTTTTCATTTATTGCCATAACCGTGCATTAAACTAAGTTAATATTTTAACACATTGTAAGTATAAAATTCTATCATTGAGATACTGACCTGGCAGATTTTTAAAATGTTGTATATTTATCGAGTTATTAAGAAAAAAACTAACTTGGCGATGATTCTGCGTCGTCCTTTTTACCTGGCATATGAAAGACGGGCGTGAGTGTGAAGAGAGAAGGACGATGTTTGATTTTTTTGGTTAGTCGCCCTCTTAATATATTTTACGACTTTTAATCAACATCAGGTTGTGCGGTCAACTGCAACAAGAAAGAGGAATACATCACGCGAATTATGGAGCTCGAGCTGGCGTGTCAGCGGTCTATTATGCAAGCCATACAAGTAAGTGCCGGCATCAGTCTTGCCGCGGTTTTCTATCGCAAATAAAGTGATTGTTATATTGCAAAAACACTGCTCTAGTCCAATGTCGGCTAGTGCGCTTTAGTTACGCGCCAAATATCCTTCACGAGTTATTCAACAGTTACGTTTCGGTCGTGTGTTACGAATGTGTGAATGTGTTTTAAAAATACTGGCATATAACATGTTCGTTATTCGAAATTTGCACGATTAAAAAAATAGTCCTTTTTCTGGCAGCATGTTTCTAATTCGAAATTCCCGCGTAGTAGGTGTTTATTACTGGCTGACATGTTCGTAATTCGAAATTGGTGCGTTTGAATTAGGAGCTGGAGACGCTGACGCTGGGGCCGAACCGCGGCAGCATACCGGAAGCGGCGACCGTGGAACCGGAAGTGGACATGAAGGAGGCCCTGGCTCAGAGGTGCCACGAGCTCGATGCGCAGGTAAACACGACTTCTCAACTAGTATAATAAATTTAGAAGAGAATAGAATAGAATTTCCTTGGCATCAGTAGAAAAAGGTAACTCACAAAAACAATAAGTATATAGTAGGATGAAAAGTAACCCATGTTTCACTTTAGATCTGAAAGTACTTATTTGCCAAATAAATGCCAAATAAAAGGGTAAACAATAGTCCATCCTTGTATGCTTTAAGTAGGCTTACTTATAAATACTTCTTGACCATTTTGAAATAAATTCGGTTCCGACATTTTCCGTGGTCTAGTGTTAAAGGAGGTAATTTATACATATCCCGATATAATGTACTAATGTACGGTTCCCGTGAGAATTTCTTTTGCGCGCATGAAGTCGGGAGTCGGGACTGGTCTTCTTGCAACATCGAACATTGTTTTACGTACTTGCTTTGTGTGAAAAGGACACAGTGGACACCAAAAGCCTGGTTTGTCGCCTACTTTGTCGCAATTTTTTATCACACGGCTTGTATCGTTTATTTTGATTTTTCCAATTTTTATTAATATTTTAAATTAACATTAAAAATATTTAAGATGTCTCCAATGACATGAATTAAAGAAGACTTAGAACGCTGAGACATTGACCGAAAAGGTCGGGCTAAGAAAACATTTGTTTCCGTCTTTGCGAACGTACGGTAAACTTATTTACTTTCTCAGTAAATACTTTGATGCCGTCTTGACAATATAAGAAAAATAATAATCATTATATTTTGGTTTATCCCTAGAGTAATTCTTATTTCTTATCTCTGCCTTATCTTAACGGCAATAAATACCTTACTCCAATTACTGTTAAATCTAATTAAACTGACGTAAGTATAGTTTGAACATAATTAGCGAGATAGTGGTAGTGAAAGTGGAGCGAGTGCTGAGAGGCGGCGAGGAATTGCGATGGGCGACCTCTAAATTCACTAGCGAGCGCCCGGAACTCTTCAGGGCCTTATGTCGGCATTTCTGACGGATATAATGTTATTAAACGTTTTTTAATTGGAAAAGAATTTGTCCTAAAATGTATGAGATCGAAGATACTCGAAATCTAATAAGATGGAAAAAAAAATTCACTGTTACCAATGTTACAAAAGTGTCTTGACAGTCATGGACAGAACATTATTTAATAAGAACGTGCGTCGCATGTTTAGCAAGTGGTTGTTATTATTACATTTAACGCTATAGACTACAGACCTACTCTTATAGCATAACACGACACCACTCTTAACAGTTAAAAATCATGATTCCAGGTTAAAATTCTCCAAGAGGAGAAGATGACGTTGCTCAGCGAGGTGAGCAGGCTGACAGCGGTCCGCGAGAGCGAGATGGACGCTAATGTGAGGGAGATGGACGATGGCGGCGCGTCGCTAGGCCCCGCCCACGCGGGCACGCTCCGTTACAGCAATATGCGCGCGCAACTCGACGCGCTCAAGGACGAACTCGATAAGGTCGAACTGCAGCGGGATGATCAGAGAGCGAGAGCTGATGTGTTGGAAAGGGAACTCGCGTTATTGAAACTCAGAAATGAGGAGCTTCAGGTAATTGAATCGAAAGCTTATATCAAATTGATAAATATTAGTAGCTAGATAATAACAGAATAGACTTTCTATGTTCTACGTCTTAAGGGGGCACTAACCCTAAATTGTCGATTTTATAATAATAAGCCCCGAATTGTTTCATTTTCTAAACATAGATACCACATTATATTTCCGAGGATCGGACCTAGCGAAAACACGATATTATCTTTAAATTTTCTCGATAGAAAAAAAACACAAAGATGCATCTAATTTTCACGAATTTTTCATATATTGCCATAACCGTGCATTAAACTAAGTTAATATTTTAACACATTGTATAAAATTCTGTCATTGAAAATCTGACCTAGCGGATTTTTAAAATGTTGTATATTTATCGAGCTATTGAGAAAAAACTAATTTGGCGATGAATCCGCGTCGTCCTTTTTCACCTGGCATATGAAAGACGGGCGTGAGTGTGAAGAGAGAAGGACGATGTTTGATTTTTTGCGTTAGTCGCCCTCTTAATGTACACAAGATCTCAGCACCTTATTCAAACCAAAAATTCAGTTTTCTGGTTGCAGGTTTTTTTACCTCATTTTAGGTCAAAGTTTTACAGTATTTATAAGTATTAATTAATTAAGATTAGCCTTGAGATAGTTAAGTTAGTTAAGACCTATCCTGTGGAACCTCTTGTTGGACCCCCTGCTATGGATGTTAGAGGAGATGAATATTTTTAACCAAGCCTTTGCCGACGACGTTGTGATGGTGATAGATGGCGATACTGCGATAGAAATAGAGCGTAAAGCGAACGCAGTACTTGAAAAAATTAGAAAATGGGGAAAAGGCAATAAGTTAACCTTCGCGCCACAAAAAACTTGTGCTCTGATCTCCACCAGACGACTAAAATATGATAGACCGAGACTCGCAATGGGGGGTGTTGATATCCAGTATTATGAATCAATAAAAATACTAGGATTGACAATAGACAGGGGCCTTACTTTTAACAACCATGTCAAGAATGTGTACCAAAAAGCAATTGTTCGCTACAAAATGCTAGCCAGAGCAGCCAGAGTAGGTTGGGGTCTTAACCCCCAAGTAGTTAAAATTATATATACAGCGGTCATAGAACCGACTATTTTGTATGCATCAGCAGCGTGGGCACCCACCGTGGAAAAGATGGGGGTCCAAAAAAGGCTCAACTCCGTCCAACGAAGTTTTGCCTTGAAGATCTGCAAAGCATATCGGACCGTCTCCCTGAACTCTGCGCTGCTGTTGGCTGGAAAACTCCCTCTTGATCTCAGAATACTCGAAGCATCGAGACTTTATGAGATCAAGAAGGGAGTGTCATGCCCGGTATTGAGGGACAGGGAGGTGGAACGAATGGCTTCCGCGATTGAGGACCCACATCCGGCAGAGCAGGTAGAGCTGAGGTTCGGGATGGTAGATGAGGACTCGTATGCCGATGTGGTTGATAGCCACATCCATAGAATCTATACGGACAGCAGCAAGATTGAAGGTCGAGTCGGAGCCGCGCTCTCCGTATGGAAGGGTGAGGCCGAGACAAAGGCCGTCAAGCTTGCCTTGTCGCCGTATTGCACCGTCTACCAAGCCGAACTTCTAGCGCTCCAAAGAGCAGTAAGCCTGCAAGAGTGGAATGGCAAAGGTCGGTATCCTTAGCGATTCCAGATCGACTCTCCAGGCTGTCACCCTTAGTTCCCCTCATCCCCTGGTAGTGCAAACAAGGGCGGCCCTCCGAAAAGCTGCATTGCAGAGGCGGGAGGTCTCCTTGTTTTGGATTAAGGCGCACGCAGGGTTGAGAGGGAATGAGAGGGTTGACGAACTAGCCAAGGAGGCCGCGCTGAAATTGAGAAGGAAACCTGACTACGATCTGTGTCCTCTTTCATTCGTCAAGCGTATCTTGAGAGAGGATACGATTGTGGAATGGAACAGGAGATACGAAGTGTGGCTGTAGGTGGGTTCCCAAGCGCTGCTGCTGCATACAAAATAGTACAGAAAATAGACATCACACACCACACCACACAGATTCTGACCGGTCACGGCGGATTCGCCTTCTACTTGAACAGATTCAAGCTGAAGGAGGATCCGTCCTGCCTGTGTCAGCCAGGAGTTGAGGAGATGGTTCCTCACCTGCTACTCGAGTGCCCAATTTTTGCTAGCAATAGATACGATATTGAGCAGAAATTGGGCACATCGATAACGGGTGAGAATCTGCCATCCATCCTGGGGGGTAAAAAGCGGGATATCTTCCTGGCTTTTTACAGGACGATCGTGGGTGTAGTGAATAATTATTTTAATTAAATTAAAATAATTATTCTAATTATTAATTTAATTGTATTTTATTTTATTTATTATTTTTAGTGGAATCATTTTATTGTATTTTTTTTTAATTGGAATTGGTATTTGAATTTAGTGTTAATTACATCGTATATTTTATATTGGATATCATAATTTATTTTGTACAAATTACAATATTGAACATAATTGTTACATCTAAGGCTACTTAGACAAATTGTATTTATAGACAAATAGAAAATAAACAGCCCTGATAATGTTAGGGGGAATTAATTATAATAAAATATAAAAAAACACTAATGTAGCTCCTCTAGTGTTGTGGCGCGCGTTGGTTAACACATACGCTCAGGCAACCATTATCACAAGCCTCTTAAAAAAGCATTCATGCAATAAAAATATCAGTTTTCATGACCAATTAATAAAAAAAAAAAATCTAATGTCACAGATAGCAGCAGCGGAGAACGCAGCTCTCAAGGACGAAGTGGATGCGTTACGCGAGACCGCGGCAAAAGCGGCCGCGCTCGAGGCCACCGTCGCCTCCTACAAGAAGCGCATGGAGGAGCACGTCGATCTGCGGCGACAGGTAATTTGCCTCATTGGATTCAATTAAAAAGTTCAACTGTCAAATTCTGACGTTACAACTTTTTAAAGTGTTTCAAAGTTCAAAAGTCAATTAACTATGTTAGCCGTTAGTGTTTCGTTGCACATCATGTTAAATTAAATTTTGTCACAATTAAGTTTTGTATAATAGAATGGCCGTAGATAATAACACTCAATGTCTATAAAAGATCTGGTATTTTAAAAGCCTTTGTAGATATAACTTAACCATTGTCTTGATAACTCATTTCAGGTGAAACTTCTCGAGCGCTCAAACACGGAGCACGTGCAGCGCGCTATAGAACACGAACAGGCGGCTGCGCGGGCACATGCTTTGCGGGCACAGTTGGACATATACAAGAAGCAGGTTCGAATTCAGTAATGTTATGATAAAAGATACTGCAGTGCCCATAAAAGTTTTGGGTATGTGTGTATTGACAGGTAAATGAATGTTTGTTTAAATATTTGTTTATCCGTCATTTATTAAATCATTTTTTTATTTATTTATAATTTATTGTGCACAGGAAATATAACAATATAACAGTTTACACAGAAAGACGACACAAAGGATCTGCTTATTTCTAAAAGAAATCTCTTCCAGCAGCCCTACGGAGAGAGATAGGATTAAAACAGCAGATAGGACTGATAGGATTATCATTATCGATTATTGTATGTAATGTATTAAATATAATATCTGAAATTAGCATTGGTGACACTTTTCATTAACTGGTTCGATATAGCTCTCAACCCAGAACGGTAGGGTGGTATCATAATCTGATTTATAATTTTACCGTAACTGAGTATGCACGTAAAATACCGTACTGTAATTTTAGTGTTTAATTATTTCTTATAAGGTGACTGATCTCAATGAGAAATTGGACGCAGAAATAACGAAAGCTGACAAATTGGAGATTGAGAATAAGAAACTGAGTAACACGGCCGCCAGTTTGCAGAGGGAAAGAGACGCACTGATAACAGAGCGAGACACCCTACGAGAAACTGTAGAGGACCTGCGGTATTCTACTATCACCACAGGTAAAATAAATTACTAGCTTTAATGAAGGCTACATTTATTTTGAATTGCTATTGCTCGTAATGCCCAAGTAATTTAAGTATATTATACTATAGTATTATTTCAAATTATTTCTAGTCGTTTTCCCAAAATAAATCATAGTAAGTATTTAATAAAGATGATTACCTACAGCTTATAACCATTTCGCATAGGTAATTATTTATCGTTCGTCACGAACTGAAATTGTTTATATTTACCTTTTTTTTTTTTTTTTTTTTTTGCGCCGAGAAAATGCTGCGATCTATTGAAGATTTGGCAAAAGGAAAACTCTTGAGTCATCAAACTAAATGTCCTTATTATTTTGTATTTTTAGTGCGTGCTAAAAGCGTGTTTTTTAGTTTTTTTAACTATTATTTCTGATATAGTAAATTTAAATATGATATCGCACCGAATTATTATCGTGAATGTGTTACCATATAGATTTCTTGCTCTTTTATTTAAATTGAGTTTTTTATGACATAATTTTCAGGCGCGACAGAGGATAATGTATCACGGGAGCTAATACCAAACGACTTGAAAGAGCGATTGACACGTTTGGAACATGAGAACAAATTACTACGACAGAACCAGTCACAAGCGGACCAAGCTTCAGTTCAGGTTTGTATAAAACTTAAGTTAGGACGCGGGGAACTTACTTAGTTTTGTAAACACTCGGATATTGTGCCATCATGGTTATTCAGACGTGTAACGTGCAATAGCTAATTAATTGTGCGCTAGTAAAAGACCAGTAGCCTATAAATTTTTATAAATTCAAAGTGTATAAATAAGACGACATAAAATGTTTTACAAGATAAAAGTAGTCTACCTGTTATGAGTCTAAAGCTGATCGCACATTTGTCCGCTCTGTACGCGCCGCATTTCTTGACGTCATTTCATACAACGAATTCTAAAATTCGGTGCGTGCAGCGCGTACGGCGCGCACAAATGTGCGATCACCTTAAACGACTGCCATTATATCAAATTTAATTATGGATCGTGCAGCATATATACAGTAACAAACGTCCTTTATTATAGGAGCTTCTAGAAGACTACGCGGACCGGCTCGAGAAGCAGCGCACGCTGAACCGCGAGGCTAACCAGAAGATAATGCAGCTGGAGGCCACCATAGAGGCGTCGCACGCGCGGCTCGCATACCCCACGGAGGAGAGCCAGAAGAAATGTAAATATTAAATATTATAAATGCGTGTGTCTGTCTGTCTGTTTCAGTGTTATCTATTCACACAAAAATCGCAGAACCGATTTGATAAAATTTGGTAGACATACAGACAAATGTTTGTTTTCCTGTCTGCCAGTCTATTTCTGTTTTTTACCTCTTTACATTAAAATAGCTGCACCGATTTTAATAAAATTTGGAACGACACAGGATATATGCGTATAAAATGTATGGCTCCTGCACGATAAACGAATTTTGGCGCAACATCCAATTGTAAATAATAGACTAGAATGGTAGTATTATAGAGTAATGTTTCTTTATTTACGTTTAAATTAGATTTGAACAGACATTTTATGTAATCAAACACGATAAAACAATTATTTATGTTGCAATGTGCAGGCTTCATCGAGTCTGATTAAATATGTATTTTAGTCGTGAATATCCTTTATTGAAAGCCTAAGCCTACAAACTACTTATCCTAAAATATTTTAAACTAACTTATTAGCGATGCAAGTAGAAGAGCTACAGAGTCTACTGGCTGAGGAGAGGCGGCGCGGCGCGAAGCTGCAGGAGGCGCTGGCGGCGCGCGACGCCGAGCTGCTAGCTACTGAGGACAAGTACAAGCGGTGCCTCGACAAGGCCAAGGAGGTGGTGAAGTCCCTCAACCCTCGTACTGCACCAGGTGTGTTACCCGATATCACTATTCTAAATAGCTAAAGCGGTTACGTTAAAGTAAAGCCACATTGCGATAATTTGTCGCAGCCTCAACGCTTCAATGTTTTAGATACATATTTTATGATAATATGCTACATTGATGCGCTGCGTTGAGATGAAATGTTTTGATAGAACGACAAACAAGAGATGAGTATTGTTTAGTACAATGCGTTGTTTCGTTCCGACGACGCAACGTAATGGAGTGCTTATGTGCGTATGTATGTGCTTCGCTTTTACTGCCATACATAAACGCATTACTAAGCAGTAACAATCCTTTTAAAAAAAGGCTTGTAATGCATTATTATCGATACATACATAGCTTTAATAAAATTCTAGGTCACCAGTCGCTGTCTGACATAACACTGGGCTACTCGCGTAGCAATGCCATCGCGAGTGCTTCCCGCAGTGAAGCCGCTCAGGCGAACAACAACAGACAGATTGAGTAAGTTATTGCTCATGATCGAATTATAGCATGTCACGGTTCATTAGAAACTTAGAATAAAAATGTGTAATTTTGTACTTACTGACTCGTGGTGCCGCCTGATCTCGGAATCGCCCGTAGATGAAACAGGACGTTACTGTGTTATTATGATATTTGAATGAATCGCCTAGTGATCTCCCTGCATAAAGGATACTTTCGGCGACCCTGTTCTATGATATATTTAGATATTATATATTGTAATACTTATTATATGGTTACAGGTGGAGCGCCAACGGCAGCGAGGAGAGCGCGCGTGCGAACGAACAGAAGCTGATGGTAGCCGCGTGGTACGAGCTCGGCGCGCGCTGTCACCGCGACGCCGTCGACTCGCGCTTCGCCGCGCTATCCGCCGGCCAGTCCTTCCTCGCGCGACAGCGCCGCCAGTCGCCCCGCCCCCGCGCGCCGCTAGCTTCGCCCTGACGCACCCATGCGCCCGCACGCGTGCGCACTACCAACACGTAGCGTGACGAGTGTAAATGTGCACGCACTGAGCGTATACGTGCGTACGTGTAAAGTGTGAATGTACTACACGCAAGGTCGCGTGCGCATCAACGTAATGAGTGACCCGGTATAACGTGCGAACGTGTGAGTATACCATCAACGTAACGTTTGACGCGAGTGTAATCTAACTATTTAGCTTAGTTAGATTTGGTCCGACATAGGTCCTCGCAATTGTAGCGTAAGGCTCTAGAGCAGGGATTCCCAAAGTGGATTCGATATTTTTATTAGCAAGCCAATCGATAACACAAGTCGTTCTTTGCATGTTTAATACAAATTGTTAGTGTGGATTCATTCACGAAACTCTGCTCTAGAGAGGAACATTAACAAAATTTATTTTATCGATATCTCATAATTCATAAATTATTAATTAAGCGACCCTATTAGTTCATGTCACTGTAAGTACCATGAATCGTAAAAAGAATTATAAGTTTAATAGCTATATTTTCATACTGTAAGAAACATTTGATATATTCGCTTTTTAACATTAAAAAAAAAAAACAGATTACGCTCGTTCTGCTTTTTGCATTGCAATTTTTCGGGTATGTGCATATAAAATAAGTTTGCCAGTCTTGGTTTTTATATGTAATAATATATTTTATTGACGATATTTGAAAATTAGGACGGGATTGTGTCTTATAATGAATGTTGTGTGTGTGTCTAAAATATTATTGCAAATGAAAATGTTGACTGGCAACACAACAGTTCTAGAGATAAGCGTAAGTGATAAGGAACGGTCCTATCGAACGATTTTAGATCAAAGTAGGTAATTAAATATTTAGTAAAATGTAGTCTGCTCAAGTAAGGAACAACCATTCCCTTTTAGCGAAGTAAGTGGCGGCCGAAAAGGAAGATCTTCCGACCGAGCGAGATAGCATGCTCGGTCAGGCCGAAGCTCACTGACGTCATTTCAGACGTTGTATATATCTTGCCGTTCTCCGAAACTTCGATAGCGCGATGCAGGATTGTGAGGCTAATTGAAAAAAACCTCGATTTTGTTTCACCTCGTTTTTCTTTCAAAATACTATAGTTGATAGCTATATAAACATTACAGTAAAACTCCGAGATCGATATTCTTTGTAGTTTTTATTTTAAAGAGTGTCAAAGTTGTCATTTTTCCGGGTCATAAATTTGCATAAAAAATTAATAAAAAAAAACTAATCAAGTAACATTAATTTTCTTTATAACAATTGAATAAGCACTTAATACTTTACTTTTTCTCCAAATATGGTTAACCTACTGTGATCAAGTAGGGAGATATTAATTTATTTATTAATTTTAATTTTTCATTTTTAATTTTGCGATTAGATCGAATTAGAAAAAGTTTTAAGCATGAAACGATAGTGTGAGTAATCCTTTATCAATATTATTAAAAATCACACTCTAATAACCTCTGTGTCAGAAGTTATATCCGATTCAAATTTTTTTTATAAAAAGTCGGATTTTTTGTACCTAGGGTTGTCACTAAAGGTCTGTTATTTGATTTATCCGGTTGATACGCAAATTCGCAATCGATATCCTATACGAAAATTATCAAGATCACGTTTAGGCAGGTCTAATAAAAAAAAAAATCTAAAAAGTGAAAAAATATAACGTATAGTAATGAATTTATACGCTGAAACAATATCTAATCAGTAATCACCTTCTGATGTAGTCGGGGACAATAAAATATCAACCGAAAAAATCAAACAGACCTTTAGTGACAACCCTAGGTACAAAAAAATTGAATTGGATATAACTTTTAACACAGAGGTTATTAGAGTGTGATTTTTAATAATATTGATAAAGGATTACTTACACTATCGTTTCATGCTTAAAACTTTTTCTAATTCGATCTAATCGCGAAATTAAAAATGAGAAACTAAAATTAATAAATAAATTAATATCTCCCTACTTGATCACAGTAGGTTAACCATATTTGGAGAAAAAGTAAAGTATTAAGTGCTTATTCAATTGGTATAAAAAAATAATGTTACTTGATTAGTTTTTTTTTTAATTAATTTTTTATGCAAATTTATGACCCGGAAAAATGCAATCCCCGAGTGCCACAGGTATTTTAGCTTTTTTCTTTGCTTTAAAAGACACCACTAGATCAAAATTTGAGCAGACTCAAAAAGACAACCATCTTATGTGAACTCTTTAGCATATTTAACAAGCGTGTTGTGAGAAGTTTTGAATAAGTAACGATTATGTACAGGGTTGCTACACCTTTGGCACAAGAAGTAGGATTTAGAATATGATTGGTAAGAATAGTTCTTTCCTACATAGTATACAAAAAATATTGATGAGATAAAAACTTAATAAAGGACCTTGGGGGATTTTGTATGAACCCCGTCCCCACCCTTCAACAGCCATGTGATGCGTCTCGATTTGTTCACTGGGACCCAGAAAAGTCTCGAGTACCTGTGTTAGTTTCAAAATCAATTGGATTTAAAAAAAAAAAAACAACTTTTCGCCAACAAAAAATGTGTTTATTTTTGAACAAAAAATCACTTTTTTCTACAAACAAAAAGCATATTAGGGTTCCATAGTCAACAAGGAACCCTTATAGTTTCGGTCTGTTCGTCCGTCTGTCTGTCTGTCTATCTATTCGCGGTCTTGCTCGGAGAGTATGGGCCTACAAAGCCATGATTTGGTATGAATGCATATATAAATATTAATGATGCCGAAAAAATGGTACATATTATAAAATCTTTAATTTTTTTTGTGGTTTCTCCCCTACACATCAAGCGGGGAAGGATTTTTTTTCGCGTCCACCCCACCGTGTTTGATGTCGTTGGATAGGTTTTTTTTAAATATTACGAGTATTCAAAGATTATTTTCCGTTTCAGGGATCCATTTGTGAAATATGAAGTTTAAAGTAGAAAAAATCGTACAGTCTAGACTCTAGTGTATCCCCCTCTTATATCTAATATTCTAAGTCTGTTTCGCTGATACAGGATATCTATATCAGCTAAACAGTTGCTTATGGAAATGTGAAAAAATTCACGAGAGTAGGAAACACGCTGAATTTAAAAGGAAAACTATCACGGCTAGGTACTTACATAGGTTATTGAGTGATAGTCGATCACTAAAAAAATGTATTCGGACTTCGGAGAAGTATAAAGGAACTTTTCGTTCAAATTCCTTTGTACATAACTGAGATGATGTTTTTAGTTAAAACACGCTATAAAATGTGTACATTCATCGACCATACAAAAATTATCAAAAACTAGCGGTACTACCCCTACTACCCATATTGCACGTGGCCTGATACGCACTGTGCCGGTTTTTATTTTCACGCAAACAAATGACGATTTAATAGGCTACTTGACCTATATTTAATTTCATTGAACTAATGCATATTTCTAGTAGAAATTGGCCTAGGAAACCGAAGAAGAATCAAATAAAAGCTTATGATTGATAAATAAAGTCGATTTGAAAATATGATTTTATGAAAATATGATTTGTACTGACGAAAACGCTTTTGCGGTACTTCCGATTTGGATGTGACGTCATCACATTCGTAATTTAATATCTTTTATTTATCGCGGTCGTTATATGTAAGTTTATTTGTACATAAATAATAAGAATAAGCCTAGAAAGATTTGTAAAATATATTATCTTGAATAGTTCAAGTAAAACATCAGTTTTATATAGTATCTCCATTTATTGTAGTTGGGAAATGAAATGGCCAAAACTTTTCTCCAAAAGTGTTCAACATTACAAATGATTTCTAAATTCTTTTCTAATTTTTTGGCACTGTTAGACTCGAACGCTTAGCACATAAAACTTTTTTCAATAAAGAAAGTATAAAAATACAAAAAACATGACGTCACACTATGGCGGCACAATGGCGGGCAGTGTTTTCGGCGCCATATAAAAGGCATATTTTTCAATCAACATTTTTATGGGTTTTTACTGTTTAAAATATTAAAATATTAGTTTTTTTGGTGAAAATTAATGATTAAGAAGCGTTTAGAAAGAAGAAAAAAGTAGGTCAAGTAGCCTATTGAAGACAATAATAATATGATCTCCATATTCTCACTCTATTTATTGCACACAAGGAAATGTAAAAGAGAAAAAAATATTAAAAACAACAATATAAGTTGTTATGGTTTATTTTTAAGGCGTTGTATTTCTTTATAAAGTTATTCATGGATGAAAGAAATGAGTCGATCCAGTATCTTCTGAGTTCTGAGTATCTGTCTTTTCTTTTTTTGTTTTCTTATTAACAGCAGAAGAGACGCGACGTCGTATCGTGAAACGACGCCGTATCGTGTTTATGTGTGGAAGCCCTAAGGCCGCGTCACCATCAAAGACGGCGCGGCGTCGTCACTCATTTTTACGTTTGGAATGCAATTTTTTCTGATGTTTCGCCCTGAATAGGGTCGTGTGGTGCACCGTTCGTACGACGCACCATTGTGACACGGTACGGCTCCGCAACGTGTCACAGTATCGGCGATGTGTCGTGGGCACGGTGTCAGAGCCGCGCCGTGTTTGATGAAGATGCACTGTAACCCCACGTATTTGTCAGATGTCGCCATAGTAAAAAAATCTCTATTCTAGTAGATCTTTCAAATGACACCTGTTTCAGTCTGTTGGTTGGTGGGGACGTTTCTTCTCATGGTCCTTTCTTGCAGCTTCAATACGATAATTATTATTTGTTATTAAAATATACTAATTCTTGATAAGCAATTATTTTGCCAACATTTTATAGACGTGTTGTAACAAAATGATTTGGCTATTTTTAACCAATTCTTAATCCAAAAAAGCTGGTACTTGATAAGTGCTTCTTTCCGAAATAGGTTATAACATTGTTATGAGTCTTTATATATTTTATTGATTTATTTTTATTACTAAGTTTTTAAAAGGATTTAATTATTGTGAAATAATTACAAAACAGATTTTTTTCAAACTATTATTTTATGACACGGAAGACGATGAAAACAGTAAACCGTTAAGAGTAAGCAGTAGTGCGAATGTCTTCCAAATGATTTTATCGATTTATCATTTTAATATCAGTATTTTAATATTATTATTATTCTATTATATTTTACTGCTAGAGGCAAAATATCTTTCAACGCCTTATTAATGAAGTTATTATGTCGGTGTGATTTAGATTATTCGAATCGAGAAACTGAAGGTTTTAAAACATAGTTTTTATTTCTTTCACACACGCTATTTCTTTAATTTAGAGCCCCCGCAGACTGCAGACTTTCTATCGGCCGGTCGGGTTGGGCTGTTAGCGCGCACACTACGCCAACTAAACAGTTGGGTTGGTTGTGAGTGCGCAGACTAGACAACAGTCAACCGATTGTTCTCGCACGGTTCCATTCATATCGATAGATTTTTGAATGGAAAATTTTACACTATTCGGATTTCTGCCGAGTCGGCCGACCAAACAATCGGCGTCGTGTGCGCGCGTGGAAGAACGTCGTACTGATTAAGCATCGGCCGACAGTTTGCCGATGGTTAAGTTTGAAGGAAATCGTATAGCCCATCAAACTTTATCATCGGCCGACTCGGTATCGTTGTAATATGCGCACTTACATACAGCTTCATACTGATCAAGAGCCAAACCAAACTATCGGCCGATGGAAAGTCTGCAGTCTGCGGGGGCTCTAAAACATACGTTATTTTTTTTAATACAAATTGTTTCAGAAGTGAGAAGAGTAACCTCTAACACGATAATTGTCATGACTGTTATAACATAGCATTAAGCTGGGAACAATGATTGGACGAACGTCCGCGGACGTTTTTATCGGATGCGGCTTGTTTCTATCTGATCAATACAAAATACACTAAACTGTGCACATTGTCTGACATAAGTCGCGGACGCGACCTTGAGCGTTCGGACGTCCGAACAGAATCTGGCTGGCCGGATGTTTTTGCATCCGCGGACGTCTGCCATTGACATATAGGTTAGGTCTTTGACGTCCGCGGATGAACCGTGCACATTGTTAAGCCGCATCCATCAGCCGCGACTTATGGATGCGTCCGATAGTTTGTTTCTAGCTTAAACATTCTATAATTGTAAAACATGTATGGGAGTGTCATAACAATGACATAATTATGATTGAATTATTATTAGTATATAAAACATTATAGTTCTGCGCGTATCCTCCATTGTATGCCTTAAAATAATAATAATATTATGTCGATATAGTCTAGCCCCCTACTAATAAAAACATTTAACTATTCAAGACCCGCTGTCTTACGGCCGTTCCCAATATTCAATCTATCTCTGGTTTGACATACGACCGATCGCAGCTAACATTGAATTGACATAAAATATATGTCTCTAATGTCTAATCAGAGCTATTCCTATCTCTAGTAGGGCAAAACCAGAGATAGATCAAATATTGGGAACGGCCGTTAGTCAATCGATAGATGTCGTTTCCAATATGCCAAGCAGAGGTAAGAAGATCTTGAATAATTATTATTTGCTGTGTAAATATTTTAATTAGTAAGGGGGTTTCATTGTGAAACCTAAGTACTTTACTGGAAGGTAAAAATTGTACAAAGTAACATTATGTTCATAGTTGTATTTTTACTTTTGTATCATTATAGCAGAAATAACAGTAGCAGCAAATTATGTATAACATCTGACATAATATTCTCTATACCATCTGACATATATTCTCATATTCAACACGACATAATACATACTGCCTAAAACCACCGCTGGAAAGTACACGCTTCGTCCCACCTCACTAAATCTCTCTCGCAGGTGATAGAGCGAGAAAAAAAATGTGACACAAAAATGTGCGCGCTAAGAAACAGCACTTGGCGTAACTACACTGCAACGGAGTTAAGGTCGCATATTTGTCAGCACGCACGAGCCGTACGCGCCGCATTTTAAAATTCGTTGTATGAAATGATGTGGAACCTTGAGTCGCACAGTCGTCCGCATCGTACGCGCCGCATTTCGTGTATTATGCGGTGCGTACGGCGCGTACGGTGCTGACAAATGTGCGATCAGCTTTACGCGACGCGAGTCGTACAGCTGGAGTGCCGAGTCGCGTAGAGCTCATATACCTAGCTATCCACGCTAATATTGTAAATTCGAAAGTGTCTCTGTCTGCTCTTCACGCCCCAACCGCTAAACCGATTTTGCTGAAATTTGGTATGGGGATACTTTGAGTCCCGGGAAGAGACGTAGGATACTTTTTATCCCGGAAAAATGTACGGTTCTCGCGCGATAAACGAATAGGAAGGTACGGTAGGTTTCATACAAAGCAACATTATATTTCATACAAAAAATGTTTGTGACTGTGACGTGTCGAGTCGCTCCGCTGCAGTGTTGTTACGCCTAGTGTGGTTTCACCTTTATCGTACGCTACAGCGTCAATGCGTGCACGCATACGCACCTTGACGTATACAGATGTTCCGCCAAAATGATTATAGTCCAGGAGCACAGGTGCGCTCGTAAATTGTGAATATTGTAACAACTAAGGAAAAGTAACTCCGTCAAAAAACATGTTCTACAATACTTGTCAAAAATGTGTACCTAGGTCCTAGGTACACATTTTCAATACATTTGCAATATTTAGGTGGCTTTCAGCGGTATCAGGCTGACGTTACATGACAGTTCGAAAGGAACCATATTTAAAACGGTAATAGTATGGGAGTTACGTTTCCTTAGTTTTTATTATTCGTAGGTAACAACGCATTGACAGATGAATGGTGTCTAAACGATTGTTTCCATCGACAATGTATGGACGCATGTGATAATTTCATTAGTTGTAAGTCAAATGACATGTATGTAAGCACAAGTGTATTCGGTTTCAGTTTTTATACTTATTTTATTTTCACATGTTACAAACTGTGTGTTTTAATAGTGTTTGTATGAATATAATATTGTTTGAATAATCTTCGCACTGGTTTTATTCTTTATATTACTACTTAAAATACATATTATATTGAAAAATATTGTAGAAAGTCTTCTTTTGCTGTTCATGTATATGAGGCCGAAGTAATCACATACTGAAGTATCGCAAATTTTATCGTGTAAAAACACTCTTACCGCCGCACTCAGACGAATTTTCATTACTTAACTGTAATTAAATGAAGATTTTGACATAAGCCTCATACATGATCTGCCATTCTTCATTAAATTGAAGTTTAATCATCATTAAATGTGTCTGAATGCGGCCGTTACATAGATCAAGGGGCGTCTAGATATAATATCCTTGCATTAAATTAATTATAACACGTTCATGTTGATCGACACAGCCGCTCGATGCCGCCAATACCAGGCTATTATCACGTTTTACATTCGATCTATCCTATTAGATACACATTTATAAATACTTTTATAGAAAATAAACGCTTACTGCACATAGCTTTAATGCTAGTTCATTAAAGCGTCTTGGCGTCCTAGACTAGATAATTTTTTAATTCACCACTTATCATTGAAGTTCAAACTTCGAATTGAGGCGCTAGACTTAAAATAAAACGTATTTTTTTTTAAATTCTAAATATGCCTCGTTATTTTGATTATAATTTTGCTGTTATAACTACATTAAGTTGTGCTTTCAATATTAAAGAAAAATTAAATAACCATTAAAAGATGTTCTAATATTTTATTGTTAATGAGATCACAAGTCACATAGGTAATTGTTCATAATATCACATATCAACAAAGACCAAACACGTAAGTTTAATTAACAAGAATCTAATCAATATTTCAAATACTAGCGTATTAGCGTAAATCTAATTAAATGTGGCAGTATAATTTTAGGAACACTAGCAGAAGTCTAACTATGTCTTAAACAGAGACCTTCACGGATAATGCTTTCTTTACACTCGAAACCTAGAGTTTAACACCTCCATCGTGGGTATCGCAGACACAATAGATTTTCAATTGTTATGTGGCAGCCGACTGCCGCTTGGGGATTGATGGGTTAATGATAAAACGCATACCACTGAAAGAAGTTAATGATCAAGTAAGTGTAAGTCGCGCCCAACTTAAAGAGCTCTGACTGAAAATGGGCCGTGTTTGACTTAGGCTGCCTTCACATTAAGTCGTGAGTAGTGCGGCAGCCGCGCGACTTAATGTGAAGGCAGTCTTACGCCTCTTTAAGGGACCGAAGAGAGAGCTAGATTAGCGACGAAACGACGAAGATGGGTTATTGTTAGGTCAGCAATCAGACACATAATTGAAGACGTGAGTGGATGAACCAGATAACTACTTACCTACTTCATCATCTAGCTAATATATCTGGGCTATACATAAAATCCAGTTTTTTTTGTTTTTTTTTTGGAGATTTTTGCCCATCCCTAAACCCTCCAATGCAAGAAGGCCATTTTTTAACATCTTCAATTAAGTAGTATAAGCGCCGAGTTTCGCCAAGATATCTTAAAATTTTGCGCGACCGTAGATATAATATTGTAATGATTCCTCGAAATGTTTTCAAATGGTGATGGATAGCTTCTAGCTCCTATGCTATAATATTTACAAAAAAAAAAAAAAAAAAAACTAATCGAAATCTTCATCGGAGTCTGTTTTTAGAACACTGTCGGCCGCGGAGCCCTCGCTGTCCGCTTCGATTTCTCTGCAAACAAAATATGTTAATTAAATAGCTTCATAATAAAATGATCCATCATCCCGCGATGCGCTAGTTGAAGTCTTTTCTTAGGGCATGTGAAAGGGAACCTTTTTCGTTACAGTTTTTTTTTCCTTTTTCACACATAGGCGTTTTTTATTGAACTCATTTATTTAAATCTCTTATTGAAATAAAAAAGTAAAATATTGATGTAAGCATCATTAAAATTATTATACCTAAATTCGGTACCTTAGTATTAGGTTGGTAGTGAAAATGTCGAGTTCCTTGTTATGACCACTAACGCATTTGAAAATTATATTATAGCATTAGTGCATTAAAATACATGCAAGAATAATTTGAGTTTAATGTAAAAACTCACGAGAAAAAACAAAAAAGAGGAGAGACACAAGTGTAATTACATTTTTTTTTCAAATCGCAAAGAATCATGTTAGTCACACAGTCGAACGAACACTTTTTGCACTTGCCTGTAATTTCTCTCAGTATTCTCCACTATGTCTATTTCAATTATATTTCTGTCAATAAAATAAAAAAAAAGTTGAAACCATAAAGTTAATATAGCTAGCGGAATAGAGCAACAATCTCGAGCTGTCAAACGAAACCGAAATTGGTTTCATTTGTGTGTAAAAATATGTGTACGTATACACTTACACAAGTATGATTGAACATGATTTCTATGAGATTAAATTGTCAACGTTGCGGCACGTGCCGACTGGACGTCAAAAAAAGAGTGCTGCTGTCATGTATCACACGTCTCTTTTTACCACGCAGTGTTACTGATAGTGACATCTCTCTTGCTCAGACCTTTGTTTCTCTATTCCGCTAGGTATATTAACTTTATGGTTGAAACACTGATTAACAATTTGGCCACATCATATGATCATTGGGACAAGTCATTAGAAGTGTAAAACAAGACGTTATCACCTACGATACAACACGAAGAAATTAACATGGCAATTGCTTCCCCAGAGTCACCTTAAAACAAGGTACGTACCTTTTTAACTTCTGCGTGTTATTTCACGTGGTTATTTTTATCCTGTGATAAACAGCTTTACATTGTGCGAAGGACGCTGCATAAATATTAATCTAGAGTCCAGAACATGCTCGCTATACCTATCTCCAGATTTATGGCCTATCGGAGGACAGGCGTCGATCGCGTACGTTCTAGGTAGCATTTATTTGTTTAAAAATTTTTATGCCTCAAATTAATGACCGGGACGAGATAATAAATGGTCGAAACGGCAACATTGACTCGTCTAGCGAGTTACCTCATCTTATTGCCATAAATGCTCGAATAAGAAGCGCAAGAAAAATGTAAAGCTTAAGACTGTTAAACTATTTATAGTTTACCCTTAACTGCATACGAACGGTACTTGATAATTCTTATTTGCTTTGGGAATTAAATTATGTTTCAGTAATCTTAGATTATAATATATCTGGGGGCACTCCCGTGCCCCCAGATATATATCTAAAGTTAAAAAACAGTATGAAACCTCCTTTCTAATAAGAGATATACATGCTGTGCATACAAAATTATAGAAGTTAGCATTATTATATATACGGGTACAGTTTTTTGGCCTTTTCTATCAAGCTATTTCATTAGAATCTGAATTCTGTCCCAATCTAATTGGTAGTATACATACTAATATTATAAATGCGACAGTGTATCTGTCTGTCTGTTACCTCTTCACGCCTAAACCGTTAAACCGATTTGGCTGAAATTTGGTATGGAGATACTTTGAGTCCCGGGAAAGGACATAGGATAGTTTTTTTCCTGGAAAAATGCACGGTTCCTGCGCGATAAACGAATTGTGGTGCACCGAGTTTATTGTCACCGGCTTCATTAATTGTTACCGATTTTAGGAATGTATCAATCAGATACGAACAAACAGATTCTATATTTGATAGCCGGCCGGATAAAGGCCGGCAACGCATCTGCAGCTCTTCTTATGTTGCGAGTGTTCATGGGCGACGGTAGTTGCTTTCCATCAGGTGACCCGTTTGCTCGTTTGCCCCCTTACTTTATATAAAAAAAAGCTTGATCATCAAACCTCTGTACAGTAATCCAACTAACCCGTGTAGGTCTCTCGTGAGCTGGACGTCCACGCTGGCGGAGCTGTCGGCGAGGCAGCTCAGCGCCTCGCAGAAGTCACCACCCACTTCCTGAAGATGCCTCGTGCTTAGGTGAAAACCCTGCAAAGAAATCTTGATATATTATCAAGCCTAAAGTAACTTGTTCTAAGGAAACTATGGAAATAGGTAACAAGTTCTGCGTGTTACAAACAATGAGGCGCGAGAACACTCAACCATAAGAGTGTTATTGTAGCTAGAAATTAGAATCTTCACTGTTGGCTTTTCTGTTAGACATTCAGGTATGAGAGTCAACTGGTTATGTTGTAACTTTAACAGCGGTTGAGGAAAAGTTTAAAGCGTTTCGAGGCACAAAACTTAAAATATGTCACAATTTGTATGAAATTCTGTGCTTCGTATCGTTATTTTGACTATACGAGCATGAGCTCGTTCTAAGAAACATTTTTTAATGAATTTTTAAGGCACCACCTTATACTAACTGCAGTCTGAAAGCAACGAAGACCTATACCGCCGCGCCATATGTTATGTTGGATGACTTAGTGTGGGAGTCGGTACCAGCTCTCTGTTTCAGGGGTTGTCAACAAGTTTTCTTAAGGTAAGATACTTTTTATCACGACTAGACCGATCATTCCACTTGACACCACCAAAACGACACCACCGGTGGTGTACTGGTGTCATATGGAATCTCTAATCCATATAACACCACCGGCTATTAGTGATGTTACATAGTTGCTTAGTTGTTGTTATGAAAACTCCAACTATGATCAAGCAGTAAAGTTTATGTTTATCTGTCACTCAAATGGTCATCTTGACATCACTAGGGTGGTGTCATATGGACTAGAGATTCCATATGACACCACCGGTGGTGTCGTTTTGGTGGTGTCAAGTGGAAGGATAGACCCAAAACAGATCAAAATGTTTGTAAATCTGTATCAAACACATGAAAACTTAAGCACATTTCATAGCCCTGGGCATCAACTTTAAAAGAGAAAACATTTTCATTTGAACATCGAACACGAACTGTTGGGTACCCCTGCAGTTTCGTAGACTATTTTTAATGCAGTGTGAAAATAACATAATTAAGAGCTAAGACAGTAAAGTATGGGCGAGACACGGGGCCGTACTTTTATTTTGCGCCCGCGCCGCCGCAATTATGCTGACGTAACAAAGATTGAAAGCACATTCATTATCTTTCATCGCGCGGTTGTTTTAATCGCTAGATGAGTTTGTTACATCGCGAACGTTAAAGCACTCTCGTAATTATTGCAAAAAAAGAACATCAAACTTTTATACACAGCCGTTAAATAGAGAATGTTAATTGATAAATAATAAACTTTACTTTAATAGATATTAAATAGCTGGGAAAAATATTGTTTTATAACCTTTATAATTGGTTTGAGAATCTCTTAGCTAGCTCTGGCCTCCAGAATTGCGAGCCTGCATGTTAACGCTTTGTACAAGCTCCTTTAGAAACACTTTATATGTCCCATTAGCCCAACCGGCTTTAGAAATAACAATCGATTAATTGTAATTTCTAAATTATTCGAAGATAATAATTAATCCATCACCAACTTCTTATTTACACCTCGAATGTTCCTTCAATCGCAGGATGCAGTTACACACTTGCTGTATCTCGCGCAAGACGGTCTGAGATCATCAACATTTGATTCAGAAGAATCAGGCCCCAACTCCCAACTTACCTTATAGGGTCCTCGGTCGAAGCCACAGAATGAAGCCTCCATGGTATATGACGCGGGAACGTTAAGGTGTCGCCACACCGCGACGCGCGCCGTGCCTTCCCGCTCGCGCCCAATGCGGAACGCGCACGAGCCCAGCGCGAACGCTGGCGAGATGCGATGCATCAGCGCCGGCAACATCTGACAATATCATCAACATCAATACAGTACATATAAAGCTTCGGCCAAACCTGCGCGTCAATAACGCGAGACACGGGATGCGATGCGGGAGCGTCTGCAACGCGAAACTGGCGTGCACACCTGCGCGACTACGGTGCGAACCGTAGATTCGAACCACATTTTTGACCACTGGACGCGCACGTCCCGCACTGCCGACGCGAACGTCCTGCAATGGGGTCGCGCAGGTGTGCAAAGCGCCATAGGATTACATGGGCAGCGTCCGCCGCGCGGTAGACGCTCCCGCTTCGCAGTCTCTTTGGTCGCGCTTTGGTTTGGCCGAAGCTTTATCTACATACGAACATCAGCGTTGGCAGCATAATATGTCGACATCTTGATAACCATAGTATAGTAGAGAGAATAATAATATCTTCATACGCAAGTGATCGGTTTGAATGTGTGCGGTTGCGGCGCCTATTCGCACGGCACATAGCTCGGCTGAGAAATGAGGGAAAAACACACATTCAAATTCGGACGTTTTGTATGTTGTCTTATACTTACTAGTAATGTCTTAAAACATATTATTATCATTTACTTATTGTGCTGAGTTTTTGGTAACTAGTAACTACATACTTACATAGTGAAGTATACAAAAAGGACTCATTCAAAATAATGTTTTCAACAACAGTATCAGCTAAGCTATTGCTAAACGCAAAATTATTTTAGCGGAACCCAGACAAATACGCCAACTGAACCCACAGTACTAGACTCGGCTTTGTGTTCAAAAGTGGCATAAACCATAAGCCATAAGGTATACTAAACATTTTATGAAGACAAGTATAATGAGTGTGCTAATGATCATGCAGCAAAACCTTTAAAATTGGAAACATTAAAAATCTCATAAAAAGGAGATGTGCAATAATGGTTCTAAGAATTTAAAATATTTTCCTTGACTCTAGGCGTTATTTTGTATTCACTTTCTGCCTACGAGTTCTACTTAGAAAGGAAATAAGGCTCTTTCGCTATTATAACTAAATATGTATATTGGCTCGGTTATTCTTAAAATGCTTTGTTCAGATTCAATACATGTATTTTTACATGTGATTCCACCAAATTCATTGGTCATTGTTTTTCTGCAGGTACGGTTAACAATGTTTATCTGTTTTAAATCTTTAATGGACTAATACAAGACATTATAGACACTTACCCCTCGGTTTATGCGCCTATGATTGTCCATGGTTGAATACTAAATAGGGCAACTACGAATAACAAATAGAGCAGTCATGGTCCAATCTGAAAAGGTCCTAAGTGTGATCTTTGAACAAAATACAGGGTGTAACAAAACTAAGTGATAATACTTTAGGGCGCCCGCACGTCATAAATTTTTCACATACACACCGTATGTGAAAAATTTATGACGTGCGGGCGCTTGCCCATACAAATCATGAAATCACAAAAAAAAAATTGATCTTTCAGCGCTGCTACTTTCACAGTGAACTCTATATAAAGAACACATACACACCCTAAAGTAGTATCACTTAGTTTTGTTACACCCTGTATACTCACGAGATACTTGACAGGATCATCATGCCGGAGACGGTCTGTGCTGCACCAGCTCTCGGCGCCCGCGCAGCCGTAGAAAAACACGTTCTTCTTGCGCGAGTGGCCGTGGTAGTCGCAGTACACCAGCGGCGGCCTCCGCCATACCCGCACCAGGTACTCTATCAGACCCTGAACGTGGATAGCAATTAACGCTGATCGCTCATTTGTCAGCACCGTACGCGCCGTACGCGTCGAACGCACAGCATAATTTATGGTACTATCAGAGAAGTTGACTCCTAGTTGAGGGACCTACGTCATGTGGTCGGCTTATGTCAATTCAATGTTAGCTGTGATTGGTCGGATGGGTTTGACTTAACGCGACCAAATTACTTAGGTCCGCCTAGGAATCAACTTATCTGATAGTACTAGAAATGCGGCGCGTACGGTACGGACGAATGTGCGAGGTTACACATCATTTCATACAACGAATTCTAAAATGCGGCGCGTTCGGCGCATGCGTGCTGATAAATGTGCGATCACCTTAACACACATGAAACTTGTATAGTGCTGTGGATGGATTCTTCTGAATATGCAAAAATTCTGATTAAAGAAGGAAAATGTAGTTTGTACTTAATTAAAAAAATATGAGATCAAATTGAAAATGCCTATTTTGAATTAAACAGCTTTCAGGCAGAAGAAGCTTTATAATCGCGAGGTTTCTTTAGAAACATGATTTGTAATTCAAATGATTCTAATCTGTAATGTGTAAGAAACTGTTATTTCAAATTATAGGAAAACGTAGGCTGTACTCTACAATTATCGAATTCGATAATCCGACACTGCCATGCAAAACATTTGTCAGATTACCGGGGACCTATAATCTATATTGTATAGGTCTATACTCTATACAACAATACTATTTGTATGGTAAAGCTAGAGAAGTATAATTGATTACCTTAGTATGGTAAATGGTAGGATGCAGTACGGGGCTCGGCTTACACCAGCGTCGGTTGAGGTCCTCGTTGGTTAGGCCGCATCGGTGGCTGAAACAACATGTTACGGTTTAGATTTTAATTTATTGAAGCGGTTGGCCGGTTGTAACAAACGGCTAAAGTTAAAGCCGATCCTATATCACACGGCTAGCTGTTAGCCGATTGTAGCTGGATAATGATGTGTGCCTGCCAATTGCCATATTGGCTTTTATCCTTTTAATCTAATAAAAACATAAGCTAGACTTTTTTGGCGAGAATAATATATTGTAGTTACTGATTTGCATAAAATTAGGGATACTTTCAGATTCAGAAAAGGAGTTCTTATTACAAAAAAATATGCTCTATAGGTTTTTATTCTAGTTTCATAACATAAATGCATAGTCTCTACACATAACACAGTATAGGAATATTCACAAGTCAGGTATCAGCCCCGACAGTGAAGCTACAAACACATTTTAAAGATCAGATGCCTTCAAACAACTCGAGATAAAGTCAGAAATATTATTTTCTCGTGTGCAATAACTTGGGCACTTTTTGCTCCGAGTCGTGGTGTTTCATACTTTGTAGGGCGCAAATTTAAGGCCTCGACAGACGTGCGGGTCGATCCTAAGATACTCCGAGTTCCAACACTCGTATTGTTCTTGTACACGGCACAATCGGTTAATAAATTACATCGAGTAACATTCCTCTTTGGCACATAAAAATAGTTTATAGTTAATGGCTATTTTGCAAGGAGTGAAGCAAAGTATATACTCGACGGATGTTCTAATACATAGAGCATGCCGCATATGGTATACTAAAGTTTGAGGACAGTGAGTCCCCAAAAATATTACTTCATGGAACCCAAAAGATGGAGACGATTATATTCTACTGTGTCCCATTCTAGACTGAATTATTTTCAATGACATATTTTACGCTTATTCGAAATAAAATTTTTAATAGTTTAATTAAAAGTACCTAAACATTTCAAAATTAAGTATGCACCTACTTTATTTCTGTAGAATTATAACTATTACACCGGTTTGTGAATCTGTTATAAGCCTTAAAATTTTATTTCATTAGAATCCTGACGACTACACCACTTCTAGAATCTGTTATTAAGCGTAATGTCAATTTTATGTAAAAAAATATGCAAAGTTTCAAAGTATATGAAAATTGAAATAATAGGACCAGCAAATTATAATACTGTTTTGTCGCTTTTCCTAGAACTATTAGCCGAAGCCCTTGTAACAAAATTGCACGACACTAGTCGACAGAAACGAGTTACAATTAAAGCACAGGGAGAGGGCTTGACGGAGTACATTCCCCGTGTAACAAATGATGACGAAGCGGATGAAGTGGATAACTATCATTTTATAACATAAGGACAATTACTTATTTTTTACTTATAATTTGAACAAACCTTCAACCTTGTCACTTATTTACTTCATCATCTGGCTAATATATCTGGATCAGCGTTGCCAGACGTCCCGATTTTTTTATCAAAATTACATGTCCCGAGCGGGACAGGCTCAGTCCCGCTTTTTGGGGACATCTCGAACGTACGTGCAGCGTGCTGAGAAAGAAAAGTACGTAATGAAGATAAGAGTGTGGGAGATAGAGGAGTGGATTTTCTATGGCTACTTTTGCTATCTATTGTCACGTAAACGTAATTTTAAGTCAAATAAATAGATGAAAATTCAAAAACTTTCGATTTTATACTTTTTTTCATTATGTCCCGCTTTTGAGGAAAGAATCCCGCTATTTTCACTCAAAAAGTTCCATAGTGCCAAATCGCACAAAAAAAAAACTGGCAACGCTGATCTGGATATCCGATATACATAAAATCCACATATATTTTGTTTTCAAAACATTTTCCCGGTCTTAGAGCCTCCACTTCTACAAAAATAGTAAATTTTCAAATTGTTAGTTATCCACTTCATCCACTCACGTCTTCAAAAGTCCCTTTGAATATATTGTCTTTCTACGGCGAAGCATTTAATATAATTAGTTATGATCCACTTTTGTACCTTTTAGTGCCCTAAGGTTTCGCTTGGCAGTTGGTCTTTATGGATAAAAGTATTGATTTAACATTGTTATATTTTTTTATGTTATAAACTAATAAATAAATTTTGTTTGAATTTCAAATTTTAAATTAGTTTTGTATTTAAGAACCTTATAGTACGGGAGCCCTAGAACCAATTTTTTTTTTATTACTACAACAAAACTTGATTGACTACTGAACCCCAAAACGGAACCCTAACAAGCTGATTTTTTGTATATTGATAGGTTAATAGTTAAATTATTTAAGAGTAACATTGTCATAGTTAAATAATTTAAGAGTAACATTGTCCTACAAATAGAAAAATACCAGGACCATCAAGTCAAAGTATGAAATCCTTTCTATTTCTGTTAGCTTTCAAGATTTTTCGCAAATAAAAATGTTGTTCGTCTTATCAAAATGAAGCTAATCACAAAAAATTAGCTTGATAGTAATAAAAAAAAAATTGTTCTAGGGCTCCCGTACTATTGCTTCTTTGTAAGTAAAAAAAAGATTTAAACCATTATTTATCGACACGCTAATTGCTACGGTTCCTGTAGCCTGTAGGCTGTAGCATATTATAATGTAAAGGGGAAAATGAATGTTATGGCGTGCAGCGTAGACCTGACATAATATGCCTTTATGATTGTTTTGTAAATGTTAAATGTTAATGTATGTGTGTGCCTCCATCCGGCAGTAACGCGGTTCGACAGATTGATTAATTAATCACTTATTTACATAAGTAAAAGAAAACGTTACAGTCTATTAACTTTATTTTTGAACCACTTGTGATTTTATCGACACTACACCATGTAGATAATCGATATATGCTGAAGAGCGTCGATTTTATCGATTTATCGATAACTAGATGACGCCCGCAATTTCGTTACACCAAAATTTTTTTATCGCACGGAAACCGTACATTTTTCCGGGATAAAAAGTATTTAGCGTCCTTTCCCGGGACTCAAAGTATCGCCATACCAAATTTTAGCAAAATTGGTTTAGCAGTTTGGGCGTGAAATGGTAATAAACAAACGGACTTTCGCCTTTATAATATTAGTATGATATCGAAACATACCATACCACTGTAATTATACACTATACACAGGATTGCTATGCGATTTGCTGAATTCCTCACATTCTTTACAAGGTAACTGCTATTGTTATTTAAAAAATATCTGCAGCCGTAGCTGCTAGAGAGGTTTATTGTGTTATTATTTACAGCTAGTGCGTCTCAATCTACGACAAATTACTATATCTCTGCCGTGATTACCCCGCAATTCCCCGATACACCACGCCGCGCCTCCGTCCGCCGCCCCAGCACTCGCACAGCCAGAGAAATCTATGCTAGTAATAGAGTTTGCTTGTTTGTTTTAACGCGGTAATATCAAAAACTACTGGTTCGAATAAAAAATTAAAGTGTTGGACCTACTGTAATTGGACAGTCCTTTTATCGCGGAAGGCTTAACAACATCATGCTGCAACCAATAGGAAAGAAAAATCTGTGAAAAAAAATTGAAGAAACGGAGAAAATTATTCATCTTTATATTAAGTGTTGATGAAGTGGACGATGTTGCGGATAACAGCTTACTTATATTCAAGTAAACTTCCAACAAAGGATGCGAGCATACGTTATCAGAGCGCTCCAGAGTAATGGTAGAGCTATTTTGAGCGCGAGCTAATTTTGTGTGGTTACTGTCCGCATGAGGTACGCACTAACAGTATCGCGGCATGTGTCTCGGTGCATTTTTTTTGATGATGGACCGGCCCTTCGTCCAATTAGGAGCGATTCACCGAAGAGACATCATTAGCGGTCGCGGCCGGTCGGCGCGGCCTCTAGCCCGGCCTTCGCGAACCGGTCGCGCATCTTTTGCCGCTCTAATCAGAAAAAAAAAAAACCATGGATGAGCCAACGAAAGCAAACAAGCGAGAAATTACACCCCGACCGTGTTTTATGGCGAAACGCTGGCGTACATCAGACTAACGGCTTAACGCCGCCGTCTGATTCATTGTGGTATTTTTTTTCCTCCATCCGTCGAAGAAAATAAATACGCATATGCGCGAGCCTACTTCAGATTAATTAAAACCTCCCGAGCCAACACATTTCATAGCGAATCAAAACACGTAAAGTTGATCGAGCGGAACGAGACAATTAATTTGGACAAAATAAAATGTAGCTCCGGTGTACGGAGCAGAGAGTGCAGTGTCGTCGTTAGCACTTAGCCCTCCAGCGGGGAGGCGGTGACGAGGCAGGCCGGTTCAAGGGTCCGCGGCTATTTATAGCAAGCGCGGGCGCGGTGCGGCGATGCTATCTGCCGCTCCACCTCGGCCACCGCGCTCCCCGCCCCCCGTCCGCCCCCTTCATCCCTCACGTAACGTTCGGCCTTTAAAATAGACCAAAGAAAACTATATTTTATTCTCCGGCTATTTATATCACGTGTCCATTGTTTCTGCTGCGGCTCGAATTAATGGCCGCGGGCCGGCTCGCGTTCGATGTGCTCGTTAACTTGATAAAATTGAATGTAGGCAAGGACCATTGAATTTCGCATTCAAATAAAACCTCCGACAGACGATAGGCTCGATCGGGGCCGATAAGGGACGTCAACCGCGGCGCGCGTCGCGGCGCGCGGCGGCTCGTGCGCGGCGCGTTCCCTTAATCCGTATCCTCGGTGCGGAGGCTGCTTCCTGTGTTCGCAGGACGAGTATCCTAGGAATCGTCAGGAATTTCTCGCCCGCAACGTGCCTCTGTTCGCCCACATAAAGGCCGTAAACAATCTCCAGGAACGACTCGTCCGATGACTAGATCAGGGCTAGAACGACGCCAATTCTGTATTCGTGGGCTACACCGGACACGCCGAGTTATTTACGATAGCCCCGAGACAATCGACCGGTGGCAGCTCTTATCCGGTGCCACCGACGCGGTGCCAATAAAATGACGTGTCCGCATTAACAAAACACCATACGGCAGAATTAACACGTATTGTACCGAGTTCAGCGCAGAGATGGTTGAATCATCCGACCACGGTTGTCTATTGTTCCCAGCTACTCCGAGGTGTTTAATTCGAGCGTCTCGGATGCGCTCAGCTCGTTATTTCCCATAATGTCCCCGCCGGGTCAAGATAACGGAGTAGAGCCGGCTAATTGATTTTATTTGCCGTCTGGTGGCGGAAACGGAGCGATTCGCTCCAGGTCGGTTCAACGACACGCCTTCTCGAGCAACTGTCCTTACAGCGCTGGAATGTGGCTGATATTGCGATTTGCGCAACATTCGATCCGGGCTGGCTCTGTGTGATGTGTCTACTGTCGCACCACACTCGTATCACACTTGCTAAACCACGTATTCATTCACGTGTCATTAATAATTTAGATTCGCCATATCCAAATCGTAGATATTTCTTCATTTTCAGATTTCTTTGAGTGTGAATTTTAAGCATGTCAAACAAATTAGAGTTCACATTTTTCTTGAGAAGTATTTATTTATCTTTACTAAAACATAATAATATCGCGTTTTTTTGTTAATTTTCTGTTACTTTTCGTCTTGCAACAATAATAATAATATGGTATCTACCGTTTTCAAAATATTTACAATACACGACCAGTATTATGATAGTAATAACTTTGTTATTATATCAGTATGATATTGAAAGTTGATGTGACGAAGCTACAAGTACATACCATGTTAACAAAATATTACTATTAGCTATTCTATAACAAACTCTATTATGACGAACTCTGAGAATTACAAACACCTTAAAGATTTCCTTCTACATTTGACAAAAATGACGATATGCGTATCTTAAACGCTAAAAGACGTCGAGAACATAATACTCTATCAATCTAGTTCAATACGAAAGATAATTCGAAAGCATTTAAAGGAATACCGAAGGGATTCCATTAGCGGTCGACGCATACGAATACCTCGGCAAAAAACGAGAACAAAAGAATTATACATACAGATGGAGGTGATAGCGAATTAAAATGAGTCATAAGAACTGCTCGAGCCGGCGGAGGGCGAAGGGAGCAAGGCTGGCGGCGTGCACGTTTACATAATCACCAGGACCCACCGACCTTGGATTGGATCCATGCCTTCTCAAAACTAAACCCATCCCACCATCGCGAGATAACTCAAAAACGGTAACTTACATCTTGCAAAGATGTTTCTAGAATGTATGTAATTGATTGTACTGTCGGTTCTTGGTGGAAATTCATGTTGAACATGAATGAAACACAATTTTCCGTGCATTTTTTCCGCTATATTAAGAAATTATTATAAATTTTAACAAAATACACGACCGGTTTCGAAATAATTCTGATTCTGACACATATTTTACTACAGTAATTATGCCCCTTTTTTTGTGAATCTAATTCTCCCGTTAATTTTTATCGCTTGTTAAAATTAAAGACTATTCAGAGAGATCAATAACTTTTGTATTTATCTGTCCTACGATTTACGAAGGTCCGTTAAGTCACCTCGGTGATTATAAGAACTCCGTAATATTTATGCTAAATATGGCCAGTGGCCACATTGGTGCGATGCGTTGCAACTTGCGGTGCGTCACCCGCAGCGTCGAAGATTCAACGTTTTACATACCAATTTAACTAACCGACTTCCAAAAAGGAGGAGCGTATAATACTTCATTGACTTGTTGCAACCTTTGGACGCTTTTCAGATAGCATGTTGTTTAGGAGATAAAGTGGGCTGTGGGAGGACGAAGGCTCCCTGTTGAGTTGTGTTGCTGACTTGCTATGCGCCTCAATGCGTAAGTAATCCAATCCAGAACATTCCAGTACCCATTTTCATTATTTCAGTAGCAATTCAGCGCTGGATTGGATCACTGGATTGAAATAATGTAAACCCACTATTATGGCATACAAAGTGTTAACGAAAGTTGCATCGCAGGCCGCAACGCAATGTGGCTTCGTGCAGTTAATCCGGTTCAGGATAGTTCACGTCATTCTAGATTAACGAACAAAATTAAAAACAACTATAATCGTCCCTAATAAATTATTATCCACTTATATTTCGACGAGCTCGCTAAATTGCCAATCATAAAAATATGTTTTATAAGCGATGCAGCTTTTTATAATGCGGTTTACTTAGTAACTTAGCCATTATAATGCAATTTACGAAATATCAACACGTCTTTATTGGTTAGCAAAATTAGCTGCGTATTATAAAACAAGGCGGTTCTTACTTATTGACTGAGTGATGGAACTTGGAGCTAGAGTCCCCTTTTCATGGTTAGCCAAGATAGGTAAAGTGTTAATCATTTGTGTATCGTCCCACAAAAATACTGTCTTGTTCTAAATGATCTAAAGAATATGACTACATTCATAATTGAGTTATGAATGCAGTCATATTCTTTAGATAATTTAGAAAAAGACAGCATTAATAATTCAACAAAAAATGTTTGTGGGTAAATACACAAATGCTCACCAAAATATATGACTGCCAGTTGCCACCATGATTGTGTGTGCAGTCTGCCGAATGGACGTTGATCATGGGCAATAGACGAATACCCCTACACGCGCATAAGCGTTGGTAATCCATTGTATATTTGCTTGATCTTGGACTAATCATCAACGTGAAGAGGCTGCATCTAATTAGATGCAAAAACGTTATCCATACTTTTATAATTATTATAAATGCGAAAGTGTGTCTGTCTGTCTGTCACCTCTTCACGCCCAAACCGCTGAATCGATTTTGCTGAAAATTGGGATGGGGATACTTTGAATCTAATACTTTTATCCCGGAAAAATGTACGGTTCCCGCGCGATAAACGAGTTTTGGCGCAATGGAGTTGCGGGCGTCATCAGTAACTTATAAGTACAGTAAAAACAATAAATTTAGTAAATACGTGTACTCCACTACCAGTTACCACTATCGAAGGCTTCTTGATGACATCCGGCGAATAATGCCTTATTAAACATACTAATATTTTATAAACACGGCCCAAGGGGTCAGGAAAAGCCTGTTATACCCAGGGTCGCGGGTTCCCGCTAGGAATAAGCAGGTATTATGCATGCACTGTGTGTTCTAGGGTCAGAATCACAATTACATAATATACATAAATTGTCGTTAGCTGTTCACAAGCTTATCCAGCTAGAGATAACCATAATTCTTTCATCCCATCTAGCGAAACGGAATCCACGAGACTCATTCATATTAATTTCTTATTATTTATTTGAATGCGACTTAAAAGACAGTATGGAGAGGCAACGCATTCACATAAGTTGTATTTCGAATGCATAGTAATAATATGAATGCGAAAGTGTCTGTCTGTCTGTTACCTCGCTTCACGCTTAAACCGATGAATCGATTTTGCTGAAATTTGGTATGCAGATACTTTAAGTCCCAGGAAAGAACAGTCTTTATCCCCGAATTATTATTTTTAACAAAAAATTAAAACCGACTTCCAAGGTAAAAATAATAATAACATCCTTATAATATGAACTAAAGAAGAGAAATAGATAGGAAACATTATTTAATACTTTTTAGTTCATATTATAAGGATGTTATTATTATTTTTACCTTGGAAGTCGGTTTTAATTTTTTGTTAAAAATAATAATTTCACTCTTTTTAGTTACCTAGTAAACCATCGCGTATATTCTACGTATCTTATTAATACAATTTGTTAAGAGTCACACTCAATGCGATTGTGTTTCTTATTCCTATTAAGATGTAGATTGTTTTCCTATGTAAGTATTTTCATACTAAGGGTTCAATTTATTACTTACCTCGATCGTGGGAATCGCAGACACAATGGATTTTTAATTGTTATGCGGCAGCCGGGTGCCGCTTGGGCTTGATGGATTAATAGTTAAACTAGTGTAGTACCTATCGAAGCAACTTACTTCTCTTTTTTCTTTCGAATCTCAAAAGTAATGTCAAATGTGTGACTTACGCTCTGGAGTTAAGGTTGACTTTGTTATGTTCAATTTTGCGGTACATAAGTCGCTTAGAACTTGAATCATTTATTTTGAAACAACATTATATTTTTATTAAAATCGCTATGAAAAGTACCAATTATTATAAGGACATAACGTGATTATATAATTATGGTGTTGTGGGGGCATATTGTATCCATATACAACCATGTGACACTGGTGACCCTGACGTGGTAATGATGATGATGATGATGATGAATGTAATTCGCATAGTAGCACATGCTTTCAGTTCTTAAAACAGCGCCTAAACCCTCAAACTTGTATCTATAAGGAATTCGGAGTTCTCTTAGTATCTTCGGAACCATAGTATACCTTGATGCAAAATCTTGCGTTTTGGTAGCATATGCTTAGGATACTTCTCATAAAATGAAAATCACCATATGTTTCCATATAAATTTTGAGGAGTTCCCTCGATTACTCATGGATCCCATCATCAGATCACCACTTTTGTGAAAATGGGACCAAATTGGAGGGAAACCTAATAGAACAAAACAAAAATTTTGAAAATCGGTTCACAAACGGCGGAGTAATCGTTGAACATACAAAAAAAAAAATATCCACAGCCGAACATATAACCTCCTCCTTTTTGGAAGTCGGTTAAAAATATACGGTTCCTACGCGATAAACTAATTTCGGTGCAACGGAGTTGCAGGCGTCATCTTAACTTTTTCAGACAGACAGACAGACAGACAGACAGACGGACGGACGGACGGACGGACGGACGGACGGACGGACGGATGGACGGACAGACGGACAGACAGACAGACAGACAGACAGACAGACAGACAGAGATAATATGAGAGAAGACTTACCAAATCTTAAAATATCTTATAGGGCCATCGGTTCCACTATATCACAAAATAATGCACATATCATTCCCTCGCCTTATTAAACCCAAATCGTATATAACATAATCCAGGGTGACACGCAATACTAAAGATTACACACTCGCACAGAGGGGTAACATCGAACTAATATGACCGAATCATTGATCAACAACTTAGTATTATTTAAATAGAAAGTTGCAAAGTGTGCAATTGAAACGTTAGTAGCTATTGGAGTGACAGCAAGTGATTCTGGAACTGGAACAAAAGTTCGAACTAGACTCAATAATAATCACAGCTAAAAAGACAACTGCAAAAAAATCCACCCTTTAGGCCTTTTACTTAGCGAAATACAACAAGTGCGATACTTCACGAATCACGGTGATTTAAAGCGATCCTATTCGCGCCGAGGCCTGGCTCTCTCACATATTTCATCTCTTGGTTTCTCTTTGTACGGATATCTGCTCTAGAAGCACGGGTTGCCAGGCCCCGCTTCTCTGTATTTAATGTGAGACTTGCTGGCATCGTAATTCATTAGAATGACTCCGTTCGCTTCGCATTATTTATGTCCGCTTAGGCCGCGTCCCGGTCTCCCAGCAGCCCTTAATGGACCTAAGAGGACGGAATAATAAGGACATTTGAATAGGGCCGAGGTCAAGGGTTTGTGTACACAATGTACCTTCTTCAGTTGCATCACGTTTAACATCAGTGCATTATTAAGGAATATTCATAATAATTGACAAATTCGATAAGCAAATATGGTAAAGTTCCACGTATGGTTTAATTTTTAATGGGAATTCGAGACAAACCATCACACGCCTCAGTCGATGGCGTTGAAAACGGCAAATTATATTCTGTACAAACGTCGCTTCGGATCATAAAGTAATTAATTATTACTCGATTTATACTTATACATAAATCATAAAAGGAGAAACGGATGAAAAATATAAGCATTCAAAAGCGATGAATATCTTGAAAAAGGAGAATAACACAAAAATTAATTATGGAGGTGAGCGTGAACAATCGGACGTAGCGAAATGTTTCCGAGAAGGTTCCAGAGGTTTAATAACTGGGCGTTGATGGACACCAGCCGAATATCTCACATCCAAGGTCATACTTCTTGGGGTCAACATTTTTTGCCCACTAAAAGTGTCTAGTGCTCGGTTTTTGAGGCTTTTGACGGGAGGAAATAGGGTATATAATATTATAATAATATTAACTAGAACTAATTAGCTAATGTTAAACATAATAATACTCGTATAATCAAGTCACCTAAGTGCCGGACAAAAACTTTTAGCTACATATAGTCTCGTGTAAACTAAGGAACAGATTACCTACTTCGTGTGGCATGATTTCCAAATATATTTTAGTGTCTAAACACACCATGCCGAATATACGCGGACCAAGTTCCGTGGCCGATATTACGTTCTGACGCATTCGGCTGATATGACACACGATAAGAGCCGAAATTACGCGGCGGAAATTTAGTTGCGTAACTTTGTCCGAGTATTCGGTGTCTCGGACGCTGCCGAATTGACGCCGAAAAAAAAACATTACCGCCGGATCGCTGCCGAACTTACGTTCGACCGAAGTTCGGCTGTACGCTATAATGCGACGTAATTTCGGCATGGTGTGTCGTTGGTAATTTAAAATACATTGCAGGCGTAATCTTGCCGAACTTCGGCCGCGTATTTCGGCATGGTGTTTAGACACTTAACATACGATTGAGATTTGAGCGTTTTCTAATAAAGGTAATAATAATCCATACTAATATTATAAATGCGAAAGTGTGTCTGTCTGTCTGTCTGTTACCTATTCACGCCTAAACCGCTGAACCGATTTTGCTGAAATTTGGTATTGGGATACTTTGAGTCCCGGGAAAGGACATAGGATACTTTTTATCCCGGAAAAATGTACGGTTCTCGCGCGATAAACGAATTTTGGCGCAACGAAGTTGCGGGCGTCATCTAGTAAATAATAAAAAAACTCTTTATTCAAACAAACAAAACAAATCAATTTACACAAGTTACAAAAACAGAAATAGTTTTAATTGGCGGCCTAATACTGCTGGAAGCAGTCTCTTCCAGGCAACCATAAAATATAACTAAAAATATTTTAAATAAAAAAAATAAGATAAGATACAATTAGAATAATATAAATAAATATAATAATAAACAAAGGTTTGGAGGTTTTAAATCTGTTCTGATTAGATGAAACAATTTTATGATTTGTCCTGTTTACATTATGAGAAATTTCATCAGTCCTTCTGAAAAAAGTAACAAGATCATCTACGAATATAAAAACAATAAAATTCCACATTATATCATATGCATTGAGATTGAGCGCTATCTCAAACAATCTTCCTCACGATTGTGGTTATAAATGGGAGTATTTTTTTCAACCAACAATAGTCTGGGATCGTTAAATTTTAATAAAAGTGCTTTAAAATACCTAATACGGTTGTGGAGACCACTGTTTTGTTTTTCACCGGCTATTCTATTGAATTCGAAACTCTTAGAAAATACTCTACATTTGAACAGTAGTTCCTAATGATATATTTCTTTATTATTTATGTTTTCAACTGTCTATTACTTAAACGTTATTAATGTTTTTTAATTTTTTATGAAATAAGGGGGCAAACGAGCAAACGGGTCACATGATGGAAATCAACTTCCGTCGCCCATGGACACTCGCAGCATCAGAAGAGCTGCAAGTGCGTTGCCGGCCTTTTAAGAGGGAATAGGGTAATATGGGAGGGTAGGGATGGGAAGAGAGGGGAATAGGGGAGGGTAGGGAAGGCAATAGGGTAGGGGATTGGGCCTCCGGTAAACTCACTCACTCGGCGAAACACAGCACAAGCGCTGTTTCACGCCGGTTTTCTGTGAGAACGTGGTACTTCTCCGGTCGAGCCGGCCCATTCGTGCCGAAGCATGGTTCTCCCACGTACGTCTAATGGAATACCTAGGAATGAAATGAGGTAGTCAACTTATCGAAATAGAAATCTATTAAGAAGATAGTAGTTATGAGCTTCAAGCAATGAGAAGCTAATGAAAATCAAAAGCTCAACAAGTTGTTGAACACAGAATCATAGAGCTTGTAGCCTAGTAGCTTAGATTCTACTAAGCTACTTATTATGCCAGGTAACCGATCTACCAGACATAATATAGTGATCATTGCAGTCATGTGTCCTTTATAAGTTTGTCAAGGCTATAATATCCAAACGATAAAGTAAAATAGATGAGCGAGACAATTGCATATATTTTTTTCTAACTTCGTAATCCCTATACTTCGACTAAGCCCTTTACACATGGCGTAACAACGGCTAATTACGTAAGGTCATTAATATTGATGCGCTAATTGCAATCTCACGGTGGCGCAAAAAGGACGCTGGAGGCTGATTCTCGTAACTAGAATATCGCTTCGAGTGCGGCTCTCCTCGCGCGTACACATGCTGTCTCACGCTTGCATGAGAGAGCCTTCGATCTAGCAACGTTCGAGTTACGAATAATAAATTACTAAAGAGACGAAACTGTGTCAAAAAATTCGTTCCACGGAAAAGCTACCGGTAGCCCATAATATCATGTGCTATAACAGCTGCTGTCATAGGCTTTGGTTCGTAATTTTGAGTACGACATACGGCGCAAGCCGCTATTCGGTTTGCTGTTGTCAAGTATCCCGAAAACCAACCTTGGAACAATGAACCAAGTTCTTCGTTGTGATTGGTATTGCCAAGTCGTCATTGTGATATTATGTTTGTTGGCGGAAAAGGGACCAAAATCAAAACTTTAGATGTATACAAATTATAACCTCCCCTTAGTATTTATTATTCGTAGCATTTGAATTATGAGAATCGGACCCCTGGTCTATCCCTAGAGAATCCGGAACCGTAATCGCGACGATATAATTTGTGCAATTCAGCCTGCCAGCGCACGCCGCTCCGCTGCACACGCAACACAAAAACTACTGCTTTCCCAAGCTTTTCAATTTTAAACAGATACAGTTACATAATTATATATACGTGGGAGAGCCATGCTTCGGCACGAATGGGCCGGCTCGACCGGAGAAATACCACGTTCTCACAGAAAACCGGCGTGAAACAGCGCTTGCGCTGTGTTTCGCCGAGTGAGTGAGTTTACCGGAGGCCCAATCCCCTACCCTATTCCCTTCCTTTCCCTCCCCTATTCCCTTCTCTTCCCATCCCTACCCTCCCCTATTACCCTATTCCCTCTTTAAAGGCCGGCAACGCACCTGCAGCTCTTCTGATGCTGCGAGTGTCCATGGGCGACGGAAGTTGCTTTCCATCAGGTGACCCGTTTGCTCGTTTGCCCCCTTATTTCATAAAAAAAAAATCTTATTAAAATTCACATGATATTTAATTATTAGGATGATAAAAACAATAATATAGAAGAGACCTCCTGGAATCCCTCTGTTTATTCCTCATAGATGAATAGCACTGATGTACCGTTTCTGAGGGTATTTTGACAGAATCTTATTCTATTCGCTAGTACTTCTTTTATCTCTTCTATTTTAGAACTGTTCGATTCTCTAGTGAGAAACACGTTAACCATATAACGCTTATTTAAAAGAAAAACTTCCGTCAAAAGAATTCCGGGCGTCATGTCAGTGTGAGTGTGAAAGTTATTTTAAGAATACAGATTTTTCTTTTTCAGAAAGTGAAGAGAACCATTTCACAATTACGAATCAATAAATCCAAAAAAGAAAATGACAGTAGCTAGGATTAATTTTTTATGATCACTCCGCAGAATTAACCATTAGCTCTATAATATTCTATCTAATAGCAATCCCAGCCATAAATAAAATGCTTTCGTTAAAGTAATAAACTGTCAAAGTTATGCTATCCATAAATCAGGCTAGGCAAGAAAGGTCCTGCACCTCTAATTTCTACAAAAAAATAATAAAGTCGATTCAATGACGAGCTTATCTCCGAGTTACTGCCAGTTTTATGTGCACTGTCAAAGAATAAAGACATAACTATATAACGCGTACTTATAGAAATTGTCCATTTCGAAATGAAATATTCGCGTAATCCGACGAGGACATTCTTGACCCTTCTATTTTTAATAGCGCCATCCCACAGATGCACGGCGCGGGCGCGGGCGAGCGAGACTCCACATGCATAATATCATACCTCCATGAGGTGCAAAGGAATTTTTATGGAGATTATTTATTAAGTTTTATCATGATTTTATCTCGGCCGTACTCCGCAGGTAAGCAAATATTTATCATAAGTTCGAGAGGGACCGGGGCCAGCTATCGGCCTCGATCGTCGCGGATACGGGATAAGACGCGGCGTCGATTCGCCTCGCGCCGTCGGGACGGCGGTGATTATGTGTTTAAGCAATTACTTCCAGCGGATCCGCTACGTAGCGATAGAGGTAGGACGGATCCCGTTATAATGGGCGCGGGAGTCTCGGCCGGGAAGGTGTCAGAATGTCGAAACGTCGATGCGAATCGCGGCCGCCGCTCCCCCTGTAATTTCCACCGAAGCTTATTCGGCCGGCCGGGCGGCCCTCGCGGAGGCCGTACTTAGCGGAATCGGCCTCCGCTGCACCGGTGCTTTATTTTTACATTGAAATATTTTTATATGCCGTTAGAATCGTCCGCCGGTTGATGAACCTTTCGTCGCGAGAGCGCCGGGCGATACTCGGCGTTTGTGTTGAAAATAATTAGCTCCAATAGGAGCCACTTAGGCCCGATGCCTCTAAATATAGTCCAGATTCCCGCAAAAATGCGGGCAACTCGTAACCCTTCGCGGAATCATAATTGTATTAAAAGGAATTTCATATGCGAATGCAAACTTAATTCTAGGGAACGAGGCCCCGAGTACAATAATTGCGAAACTTTTTTTCTTTTTCCGCCCGTAATTTAAATAGAAAACTATAATTTAAAATAATATCACCGGCGCGAAGTAACAATCTGTGCGCTGGCTGGTAGTAATGTGAAATAATTGTATGATTTAGGGCTATGACTAACTTCTAATAAGAAATTTTCATTAAGTTAAGGCCTCCTTCTAAAGACAACTGTTAACACTTAACAATTAAAATATTTGTAAAATAATATGTTGAAACTTGAAAGACATGTAACCAGACGATCTCTGTATTATCAGATTCAATCAAGTACTCTTTTCTAACTAAATCATTGTTTACCTATGTTCAAATCTCAGTTAGCTTTAAAAGCCTTATCACACGAAAGTGTACATCGTTTTCTACTAATTAGTAATTACATAGTAATGAATGAATTGACGAGTTCCCACGGTCATTGATATTGGAAATATTGAAATTGTTCATTCAGGTTCCAGCAAAAAAAACATCCCATGGTCGTAAGGTGTTTTAGCGGTTGTGTGTTTTTTGTTGGGCGTCGATGTTGGCTCTATAAATATTGACACTAGTGAGGCCGCGACTTAATTTATTGTTTGTTAGTTTGCAATCGAGTGTTATATTAATAAAGAAATGTTTAGTTTGTATGTAAAATTTAACTATATAATACTGCCTGTACACGAAAGACAACCTCCATGAGTACGGGGAGGCTAGAAAGACTAAGGGTCAAATTAGACCGCAACGCAGCGCGTAGATGCATTTCTAAATTTGTACTGAATTGACAGATTTCAATTGCGTGAGACGTCTTGCAAATCTGTCAAATCCATAAAAAATTAGAAATGCATCTACGCGTCGCGTTCCGGTCTGAATTTACCCTAAGGGTAATCGAAAAAAAAAGCGCAACAATATATTTTCCTCACGTAAAATGGTTATTTGTAATTTAAAATAAAAAAAGAATATTCTATTTTTATTTCAAAAATGGCAAAATTCATAAGGGTTTAGGAGATTATTATAATGTTTTTGTCAAATAAAGGGATAAACAGAAAAAAGAAAGACACCATGTCACAATCATCGACTTTGTTTAATCAAGGATTCAACAATTGAAAATTAATCCTCCAGTCACGAGTCACGATCTTTCGGTTTCGTAAATTCCTAAAAAAATCCTAAAAAATCAATTATAATATTGTGTATCTTTGTTTTCAAAATTGATCCACAGCTTGCTATGACTATGATTGTGATATTATTACATGATGAAACACAACACTGATATTTAGCAAATACTCAAAATATTTCGGTCCAAATGATTATAATATTATTACAAGTGTTACATTGAAAACACTGTAAGTCCCACATAATAAGCTCTATAAGGTCCCTGACTGGTAATATGTACGTTGATATAAATAGAATTAATGGCAATTCCGATTCAGGGCGAAATGTTGTTTTTTTAACGTGTCAGTCAACGTGGTTCGTACTTTGTTAAGACAGATCTCGCTGGGCCAGCGCGGCGAGTGAGACTCAGAAATACATTTATTTTACATTGACAATTCTCTATCTTAATTGGGGCGTGTATGAGTCACTCTATTGTAAAGTACTTACATAATAATAATATATTTTTAGCACAAAATTGAACTGAAATTTTGGTTTATAAGTGTTTACGAAAAATACAAACTTTGAGTAACGATAACATCACATATTATTATATTATCAGCTTCTACATTTGTGCAGCTATTTAATGATGCGATTCTTTCAAATAATTATGTTCTCTACATTTTGATACACACTGATCTAATTCTACCTTTCCATATTATAATTAAAAAGTGTTCGATTGATTAAAAAAAAAAGCAAGTTCACAATGGCAGCTCTACCATTCAAATCTTTTCCATTCTAGTACGGTCCTTTTTGGATACGCCCGCACAATGTGCACACGGCCTAATAGTTTTGTTGGTGCGTGCGGTCTATTATTGGTCTCATTCAAACATCGGACCCATGCACCCGTTCAATTAAGACCCGGGGCTACGTAACATGCACGAAAAAACCCCAATGTATCGCTCGTATCGCCTCCTTCGTCCTTTTGCAGCTATTAAAGTAATATCGCCGAGATAAAACTGTGAATTTTATTATATCGGCTCGCATCGCGCACGTAACTCATCCGATGTAGAACAATACGATAGGCATCGGTCGAATACGATTAAAAAGAGATTCAAAAACTTTCCCGGAGGCGATGTTGCGATTTAACTCTGCCGTGATTCATTTTAAGTGCAGTACCTTGTCGCGGAGGCTCCCATAGTTTTATATGTACAATGTGGCCGCGGATAAGGGTATGTTCAGTGTATTTTTCAGCGCCGTAAACTCGCTAGATTATGGCTCAAACACTGCGCCTCTACATTGTGGCTCGTGCCGCCGCGCGCCCTTTAAAGTGTGATATCAAATTACCTTATGAAGAACGTTCGCGATTAATCGCGATTAATTCGCGATAAATATTTTTTTTTATCGATGCAGCCTTTTTGAGGTAAACCTAGATTTTAGAAAAAAATTAAATATTTATATACTATCTATATTTGGAGCCGGTTTTTCAGGCGTCAGATAATTTTTACCTTAAAGGTATTAGGTATGAATTTGACATTCGTCGTAATTTTTTTCGTACGAAATTTGTCGGTTACTAGTTACTCCTTTATTTGTCAGGTGTTAGTTATCTGACGAGTGAAAAATTGGCAAATAAACACTTCGTCAAGTATGCATCATCATATCACATCATTCAAGTCAGTTCGAGCTACTGCTAAACTTTCAAATATTTCAATATCCAAAATATTGCGAATAGTATTAATTAAGAGGTACGTATAGTATGCCATTGAGATACATTGTGGGTTAAATTATAGGAGCCATTAGCCTAGGTAGGGTTGCCAAGCGTCCGGATAAGGCCGGAATCCAGATACAGTCAGGCTTTTCTATTGCGTGTCCGGCAAAAATTAAAGGGGTCAGGGTAAGGCTTTTGTAGAGCTTTGAACCTATAATTTTATATGAAAATCTTACCGATTTTAGTCAGGTTTTTCCATCTTATACGATGTGACATTTTATCTATTAGATGTTTAATTGTTTTAATAGAACAGATCATTTGAACACGCGCTGCCGAACGATACTAAGAGTGTAGAGTTTAGGGAGAGTTTCCGGCTTTTTCTACTTTCCGGCTAAGCTGACTGCTTCGTCCTGCTTTTTTAGCTACCTGGCAACCCTAGGCCTAGGTTTTTTTATTTGAGGCTTGTGCCGGAGGTCCGGACACAGTGCTACCAATTAACGTACCTCTCAAAGCAACATGGTTAAGTGAGGCAACCGCGGCGGCGCCTTTGAGCCGCGCCACGTAATTTACGAGTTTTTATTTCAAAATAAATCTAATATTCACTCCACTGCCGTACTTCAAAACAAACAACCCTTTTTAGTGCTTTTTTCGACAAACATTTAAAGTGGCAAAGGCTTTGTAGTTGGATGCCAAGACTACATTAGTGCTTGGTTTCTGAAGTTTTTAATAGAAGTTTTGACAGTAGCTTTTCACTATACTGTACTCGGCGAAACATGGCGGCAGCGGTCATTGACTCCCTGTCAAAAACTTGTCATTTTCTATATAAACCGCGATTGACAATGAAGTGTCAGATGTTGTCAATCGCGGTTTTGTATAGAAAGACAAGTTTTTGACAGGGAGTCAATGACCGCTACCGCCATGTTTCGCCGAGTAGAGTATAGCACGTTTGATTGGCTAACGTCGTTTTTAACCAATAAACGATGCTGTCGAATGAATAAACTCCTGCCAAAAAATCTTAGAAACCGGTCGTAGGGCAGTAACATACCTACTATGAATATTTTTTTACATCCAATTTACATTTATATTCAACTAGCTTTTGCCCGCGGCTTCACTCGCGTGGAATTCAAAAATCGCGTAAAATACGAATATTCTTGTAAACCTCCTTTGGTATGATATTCACTTTTAATTAATACCTTAGTTTGTTCCAAAAAAGGAGAATAAAAACTCAATACTAACTACGCGACACCACTTTGTTATAAGCAACATTTCCAGGAGAGGAGGGGGGGGGGGGGGTTTGGGGGGGGGCCCCCCCAAGCAGGGTCCGGGGGGAAATCCCAGGTGCGGGAGTTATGATTTATATGACGCGTTACCATTTTGTTATAAGCAACATTTCCAGGAGGAAGGGGAGAGAGGGGGGGGGGGGAGGGGGGTTGTTAAGTTGGAAAACACAGTAAATAATATGAAGTAAGTCCATTAAAGAAAAAAGTTTGATACAAAATCTGACCCCCTCTTTGGTCCCCTTAGGACCAAAGAGGGGGTGGGGGGAATATTTTTTATGCACCAGATATTACGTTGGAAAAATGACAAATTTATCTGCGAAAACCGTATGCAAATCGGATCAGTAGTTAACGTGTTAAAGAAAAAAGTTTGATACAAAATCTGACCCCCTCTTTTGTCCCCATAGAGGGGTGGGGGAAAAAAAATTTATATACCAGATGTTAAGTTGGAAGAAGACAAATATATCTACGAAAACCGCATTCAAATCGGATCAGTAGTTTTCGTGTGATGCGGGAACAAACATACAGACAGACAGACTAACAAAAAAGTAACCACATTTTTGGCTTCCATAGCGATGTAGTAACACCCCCCCGCTTATTAATTTTTGAATATCTTTAACGTACAGAATTTTCATTTCTACAGTTTTATTATATGTATAGATTAGATACTGATAGGTTCAAAATAATATATTTACATCCTCCATCATCCCTTATTTTATCCCCATGGGGGTTGAATTTATCAAAATCCTATTTAAGCGAACGTTTTCATCATAGAGGCTCAAATCTTTAATAATTTCAGTTCAATCAGTCGAAAGTTTAAGAAAATTCATAAAAACTTTCATCCCCTATTTCATCCCCTTAGGGGTAGAATTTATTGAAATCCTTTCTTAGGGGATTCCTACGTCATAGTCGCTTTATGCATACAAAATCTCAGCCCGATCGGTTTAAAATTTACAAAGTTTCATACAAACTTTCATCCCCTATTTAACCCCCTTAGGGATAGAATTTTTTAAAATCCTTTCTTAGGGGATGTTTACGTCATAGTAGCTTTATGCATGCAAAGTCTCAGCCCGATCGGTTTAAAATTGAGAATTTCATATAAAATTTCATCCCCTATTTTACCCCGTAATTTTTTTTTTAATCCTTTCTTAGAGGATGCTTACGTCATAGTAGCTTTATGCTTGCAAAGTCTCAGCCCGATCGGTTTAAAATTGACAAACTTTCATACAAAGTTTCATACCCCATTTTATTCCCTTGGGGGTAGAATTAGGGGTGGAATTTTTTAAAATCCTTTCTTAGAGGATGCTTACGTCATAGTAGCTTTATGCATGCAAAGTCTCAGCCCGATCGGTTTAAAATTGAGAAAGTTTCATACAAAATTTCATCCCCTATTTTACTCCCTTTAGGGGTTGAATTTATTTAAATCCTTTCTCAGGAGATGCCTACGTCGTAGTAGCTTTATGCATGCAAAGTCTCAGCCCGATCGGTTTAAAATTGACAAAGTTTCATATAAACTTTCATCCCCTATTTAACCCTCTTGGGGGTAGAATTGGTCAAAATCCTTTCTTAGCGGATGCCTACGTCATAACATGTACCTGCATGCCAAATTTCAGCCCGATCGGTCTAGTGGTTTGGGCTGTGCGTTGATAGATCAACATGTCAGTCAGTCACCTTTGAGTTTTATATATATAGATTTATGAAAATGAATCTATAAATCCATACTAATGTTATAAATGCGAAAATGTGTCTATCTGTTATCTCCTCACGCCCAAACCGCTGAATCGTTTTTGCTGAAATTTGGTATAGAGATACTTTGAGTCTCGGTAAAGGACAAAGGATACTTTTTATCCCGAAAAAATGTAAGGTTACCGCGCGACAAACGAATTTTGGCGCAACGGAGTTGCGAGTAAAATATTTTTTTTTCTACACAGGATTTACACAATAGATTTCAGAAACATTTCATAATAGCACGATACCGCGGGGTAAGTTTAAACGAAATTACTATTATAAGTAGCAACTAGCAACATGTACCTTGTACTATGTAAGTGATTCCTGGGTGTACTGTTAATGATAAAATTATCCCATAATCTTGGAAAATTAGAACTCATATACACTACAAGCGACGTAGAGTCAGGTTTAGTGACTTCTGAAGTAACATAATAATTTATAGTTATTATTTTATATCCTGTTATAAGCTAAACACAATATTCAAATGTAAAATGTTCATTTATGTTACGTTTGAAATATGAAGATTGTTTTAATAGTTTATACATTTAAATTCAATTCCACAGAATGTAGAGCAAGGAATTTTTAATATCGAAATACAGTTATAAAATACGTATTTATACATAAAATACGTATTTTTACATCTTAGAAAATAATAATTAACAGCAATAAATAGTATAAGGTTTTAGGACACATAATATGATTGACATCGCTTTTATGTTACTTTTTTTTAAATGACACCATAAAAGTAAGGTGTTTACTGTGTAGTTTATTTTACAGAACACTAGAATGTAGTTAGGTTCTTTCTAGCGTGCGCTATTCGTACTCTATGTAAAATACGTTATAAGTTATAACTAATAAGTTAAGGTTGTTTACAAATTCGTTTCGCAGAAATATGTTTACAGCACGATTTCCTATATAAAGGTACGCTTATACGGGCAACTAAATTGCTCAATTCCAGTCAATTTTCGTCACTATGACGTCACGACTACATCAAGCAATTTGCGGCAACAAGCAGCAACAAGCAGCAATATTGCGCAATACAATTTCCTGGAATTTCCAAGCCCATCGGATATACGTCAATTCGTATCTGCGACATTGAGCGATATGAAATATCTGGAGCAATTAGAAGCAATACCGCCGAAATAACTGCCGCTATTTATTGAAATTGCTCCATATTGCTCCACTAATTGCTCCAGATCGATCCATTCGTGTTGCCGAGCAATTATTGCTCGTGTAAGCGCATCTTAAGCGCATCTTAATACCTACTATGCTGCAACAAAAATATGTTCTAAGTTCTAACCCGGGACTAAAATATCTCTATACCAAATTTGATCTTAATCGTTTCTAACTTTTTAAGTGTGAAGAGGTAACAGGCAGACACTTTCTTTAAATATCAATAAAGACAAAAATATTGAACGCTTTATTATGTAAATAGTAGAGCCTCTGCAGTACTTGATTGATCTCCGTGTAAATTAAATATAGTACGATAAATTTCAGTTACGGCAACCCACCTTATAATTATATTAGACATCTGCATTTGTCGTATCGCAAAAAGATAAATTACGGGCTATAAAAGACTTGCGAGATCAGTATCAGATGTTATTAGTTATTAATTCCTCGTTGTGTCACTTCATGATTGATAGTCCGAGAGCCGGCCGTATAAAAGCACTATGGATCAGATACATGAACAATTTTTCAAATTTAGATCGAGAAACCATAGAACTAAAGGTCTACATCCCTAAAGATGCCTGATTTTGCCTGCATGCAAAATTATGACCTCACTTCCGGATGTGATTCCGGACATTATTATAACTCATAAGATACAAGGAAAAATTTAACGAGAAAATATATATCGGGTCGCGAATGAATTGAGCTTGTCGACCTTTGAAAACTCAATTCTGCTCATCGAATACTTTATTTTCTCGTTAATTTTTTTCATTATGAGTTATAATAATGTCCGAAATCACAATCGGAAGTGAGGTCATAATTTTGCATGCGGGCAAAATCAGGCATTTTTAGGGGTGTCGTTCCTCCGTCGTGACCTTTAGTTCTATGGTTGCTCGATCTATATTCGAAAAATTTTTCATGTATCTGATCCATATGACCTTTATACGGCCGGCTCTCCGACTATGAGTAAAGGATAACCGTCGTATTAGTATGTTTAACTTGTTTATGCGGATCGATCCTACTAATTGAATTTAAGTTTTTTTAAATTTATTATGGCAACAAACAGACATAATTATACATAAATATTTAAAGAAACAATAAGATTAAAGACATACAGTGCCCAAAAATCATTATACAAACACAAAAATAGCAGTAACAATATATTTAAGGCCATCCCCCGAGCAAACGACCTTGACCATACATTTGACGCGTTTCCGAGATCGCACAAAAATCCTATTTTTTTACCTATCTTAGTTCAAAATTGATCTAAAAAAAATTTTAAACGGGGAATTGGTATTACTTTGGAAGCTAATATCATGAGTATAATAAACAAAAATAGAAAATTTAAAACGGGGAAAGGAATGTTGATATACTGAAGATTATTGCTGTATTTTTATTATAACTTTGTAGCTTTCAAATTATGAGTTTATAACGCTCTAAATACGGTAAATTACGGAATCTCCGTAGGGGAAGGCCCTTATTATTATCGATATGTTTCAACGTAAAATTGTATTCTTGTAAACATCGAACACATGTTGAAAAACATTGTGATCGATCCAAAGTAGGAAAATCAATTTATCATAATTAAAATATATCAAAATTAAACGCGGTTCTGTTACACTTAGATATTTTTATTTCTTACGCCTGTTTTAAATAATTTGATTAAATACTTATTATTAAATACAAAATATTATATTATGTAGCATTGATGATTTCACCATCTTACTGGCCGGTTTACATTATTTCAATCCAGTAATCCAATCCAGCGCTGGATTCAGGGCCGTCTTAAACTAAGCTGGGGCCCTGGGCGCACAAGATTTGGAGGCCCTTTTGGAAAATAAAAAACGCGTATTATACAAGGTGTAACAAAACTAAGTGATAATACTTTAGGGTGTGTATATGTTCCTTGTATAGAGTTCACTGTGAAAATAGCAGCGCCAAAAGACTAAATTTTTTTTTGAGATTTGTGTGGGCACGCGCCCCAGCGCAATGAGTTTTCCCATACAAAAGTTAAAAAAGTTGCTCTTTCAGCGCTACTACTTTTACAGTAAACTCTATACACGGGACTCATATCCTAAAGTATTATCACTTAGTTTTGTTACACCCTGTATACACAATACACAACTTAGGTACTTCCAAAACACAGAAAGTTCTACGTCTAAATTCTTAAACGAAACGCATGTTTTTTGATAATACCGTTTTCGAAATGTTTTGCGTAGGCAGATTTTTGCCAAAATATTTCGTAAATGATAAAATTGTACCCATGTACTGTGGAATTACATGATATCATTAAAACATGGATATGTAAATATTTTAATACAACATAATATTTATAAATTGAAACTCAACACAATATTGCAAAGTTCATCGACTTTTTCAAGCGAAAACAGTAGTTTTACAAAATTAGCGACAATATTTACATAAAATTATAATAATTTATTTAAATACATAAAAATTGGGTCACAAATCGCACAAAAACTTTCTGTCTCACTCGGACCGGTCTCAGGGAAAGAGATAGAGCTAAATACACGAATCATTTATTTGATCTATTGAATCATCTTAAAATGAACGATGAAGCATTTGCGATGAAAACTCTAGTTAGTGATAAGAGATTTATTGTTGAGGCCTAGGCTAATCCATTACAGTAACAAATTGGCATCGATCTTTTTTCTTGATTGATTGATCTTACGTCTATTTGTCTGTCTGTCTCACAAGCTGTTAGCCGTAAGACAACACATTGAAAAATATGATAAAGATTATCAACTCTGCTTATTTTCTTTAGGAAAGCCTTTAGACTGCAAATTCAAATATAAACGACAAACTCTACGTAATACCTCTATTATGTAGAGTTGTTTCTACATAATAATATGTATTGTTATCTCTACATATTATATTATAGAGTTCGTCGCTCACACTTGTTCGTTATTCAACTAAGCAGCTTTTATAAGAACTGTTAAGTAGTAATGACTGCGCTCTGATATAGTTTGTTATTACAGATATTATGTGCGATTTGCATTAACCCCATGCGTATCCGTGCGAAAATCTTAGATAAACACATTAAAAATATGTTACCGAGCTAACGGTATTCTTATAGCTGTAGAGCTTAATGTCTGAGAAAATATATAAAGTCAACAGGAAGTTCCTCCAGTGATTAATTATTATTACATCTGTCAACGAGTATTTTATTTGCTTTTAGCTCTACCTTTACATTTAAATGCATTAAATAGTAAATATTATCTATATTTAAAGTATCTTTTGGTATTGTGCTACCTATATGTATCCAAAACCGAATTCCTAGTCCCTACATTTTTACGTTTTAAGCTTATATGTATCTCTATATTTTTGGGAATATTAAATATAATATGTATCTCTTTATGTTTTAGGCGTCTAATACTAAAAGTAAAAGTTAACGTAAACTGAGGTTTTAATTGAGTTAAATTGCAACTAACAGCTGATATTTCTAAATACTAACATTTACATGTTAACATATTTTGTAGGTTAAGCTGGGTATTATTCCTTATAATCCGATACTTTTTTGTTTCCCTCTTATCCCGTACACTTTATTGAATTCGTTGTTAACATATTTATAACTTTACAAGATTTAAACGTTAAAGCATAATATTGCAGCAGTTAAATAATGCTGCATATAGGATAATCCGACGATCGTTAAAGCTTAATCTGCACCATCTGGATCTGTTTCGATCTTTTTTCAATCGACGTACGTAGAGCGGGGAGGGAGCCTCTCCACGTCAGATGTAGATCGTGATCTCGTTAACTTAAACAATAAAACTAAATCCTCGCATTCTTTCCAAATAGATTCGCCATTTTGTTTTTCAGTTTTAAATAAATATTACTTATTCCGAGCGGTCTACTCTCCGATTTAAAATATTTAAGCTACCTTTAAGCTTTTTGCCCCTACGCTCGTAGACTGCGTTATAAGGATAAATTTGTTGCTATAATTGCATTCGGCTCGTTCGCGATGCTCAATGGGAGATACGAAGGTACCCTTGAGACGTACCGCGTCGTGATCACAGAAAAAACTACGACAACCCTCGGACGAGCGAAGAATTCGCGACCGCAACAAGAACAAATTGAGCGCATACGCAGCTACAGCGGTACGATTCGGCGAGATAACTCCCGGCCGGGGAGCGGGCGCCGCGCGTCCGTCCGCCGGACGTCCGCGTCGCTCGTCCGGCGCCGCAACACCGAAACGCGACCGCGCACCATCGCCGCTCTACGTAGAGTTCGAAACATCGCTTCTGGTCTAACACAGCGATGTATGCCGTGATGCGATGTTGAACCGCTGAAACATCTTCGCCGACGATTGGGTAGTCGTACGCGCGGGACGCGGCGCAGTTATAAGGGGGGGTTCGGGAGAGCACGCGCTCAGTGTGCCCGAGTGTCCCGTGTTGCGTGTGCGCACTCCTCAGAGTGATTCCTCTACAGTTCGCAACCCGCCGCGCCAACATGCTCGTACTCGCAACCTGTTTTTTGTTGGTCGCAACGACCCTCGCGCCCGTCGCAGGTAAGTTTACGTCATAATTAATACTGACATAATTTAAACTATTATGTCATGGCATAAAAAAGTTCATATTAATTGCAACGTCAGGAAAGAAAAACGAAGAAATTAATTTGATATTTTTTATTTAGAGTCAATATGTTAACAGTTAATGAAGACCGATGACAATGACATCAAGAATAGGTAGTTAAGTGATCGCGGGTCACAGGTTGCGCGACAGTAAACAGCGTTACACAATAGGTACAGTCTGAGCGTCAGTCAAATGGGACAGAGTTCTTTTTATTATTGTCATTTACTCTACTTCTTGAATATTATTTATTTCTATATAGAAAAAGAGCTCATCGAAATTATTAGAAACATAAAACTATAAGAAACATATAACATGTCTTTTTTTCAAGTTTTTGGTGTGAATATTTTTGATTTAAAATATATCTTGTAAAGTGAACTAGAAAGTAGGTGATGCATCATCATGAAATAAGTCAATATTTCACGAAATACATATTTAATAAATAAAGTGTTCGTCGCATGTATTCAAAGGACTTATAAAAAATCGGCCAAGTGCGAGTTGTACACGCGCACGAAGGGTTCCGTACCACTACAGAGCAAAAATAGGCTAAAAATTGAATTTTTTGTATGGGAGCCCCCCTCAATTATTTAATTTATTTAAATTTTATAATTAATTATTAAAGTACAAATACAATTAAGTATTTTGAGACCATTTCAATTGCCTATGTGTTGCCGTTATTGATTAAGAGCAAAAAATAGCAAAAAAAAAAAATCACGTTTGTTGTATGGGAGCCCCCTTAAATATTTAATTTATTTTATTTTTAGTATTTGTTGTTATAGCGGCAACATATATACACAATCTGTGAAAATTTCAGAAGTCTAGCTATAGCGGTTCTTGAGATACAGCCTAGTGACAGACAGACGGACAGACGGACAGACATCGAAGTCTTAGTAATAGGGTCCCGTTTTTACCCTTTGGGTACGGAACCCTAAAAAGTTTGCATCACAAAAAAGTCACCACTGAACTAAAAATCAGCTAATCCCGTGCTAAACTACACCTGAGTTGGCCCACCCAAAACTCGAACCACCTGTCGATAAATTATATAAACTAGTATCAAGTTTCGGCAAGCAAAAAAAATTAATCAGAAATCGTATAGAATCATGGATTAATTTAATTTAACCATAAATTTTGCGATTTTATCTAAATTAATGACCGTAACGAGATAAACGGATTTGCAAGTAGATATTACTTTATGTAACTACTCTTCCTTATAAAAATTATTAAAATTTATATAATATGCATCATACCTAATAATATAACTTATGAATCAGACAGCAAAAACTGCTTAGCTAAATCACAAAATAAGCAACGAAAATTAATAATTTTCCATGAATTTCTGCATTATATTCAGACAGAAAAATAATTAAGTCTCTCAACAATGCTGTAAGCGATTGCGAACAATAATTTTAAAATATTTCCTAGTAGCAGTAACGCAAATCTCTGTAACATTTCTTGTAAGAGTTTGATAGCATTATAACTAGATATAAGAAAAATACAAGAACAACAATTAATATGGGTAAACCCGAAGGGTAAACTTAAAATTGCCACTGGCCTTACAATATCGCGATATACTTTACACTCATTTTTATAAGTGCAAGCATTACTGTTTTGCACTGTGCAGCTAATGATGATGCCAAACTACCTTCTTTTTGTACCAACTTTAACTAGGAATTTATAAAAGGCCAAGAATGAGCAAAGCCTCATCATAACGCACAAATATTGAAAATAAACTCATCGCAAAAATAACAAGAAAGGAACAACCATAATTACAAGCGGACGAATAGCTGAAACATTTATGATGGAAACGAACTTCACATACCAGTTAGGGCTCGTTAAAATTTAATGCGGAGGTCTGAATAGTTGTTGATTCAAGTGCAGGGCTCGCAGGGCGTAGGGCGTAGGAATGTGGCAGAACAATGCGCTGGTGAGGTGTATAAACATTAAGGGCCGTTAATGTATGCATGTCTCTTACGCAAGTACGCAGGGCAGGACCGTGAGCTTAGGACCCTGGGCTGAAACTACTTAGGGCTACAAAATTTTAACTGTCAGTTCGTAGTACCAACACCGAAATTGCATAATAAACCTTGATCGTAGGATTTGCAGGGATACAAAGAACAAACCACACGATTTGTTTAATTTAATAAAATTATGAATTCTTTCGCATTATCGTCTATTTTTCACTTTGACATAGCTGGGGGCCCTTGAACTCATGGGGCCCTGGGCTTAAGCCCAAATAGCCATATGGTAGATCCGACCCTGCAAGTACGCCTTTCCTCGCTTGGAAAGAAAACATCGAAGTATTTCGATGATCGTAACCGTTTCTATCGAAGTCGATTGCAACAGTCCGACGTCAATCGTATTTTTGGGACGTGTAGTTTCTTTTAATATGTTAGGTGCCAATTTACTTCTATAACCACAATTATTTAGTCCGAAAAAGTGGTGATACTTATGTGTCTTAAATTTTGAGGACATGGTATAATAGTAGGTAGAATATTTAGAAGAATATTGCTATCAGTAGCTTTAAAAGTAAAACGCTGTTAAGTATTATCTGTAAGTGTTGTTAGGGCATAACAAACAAAAAACGACATTCAATTTTGAAAAGCCTTCTATTACAACTAAGTCATTAAAGAAAGTAAGCTGTACCCTAATTTAGGACTGTACAGTATGCACAATGTACTATAAAGTATATTAAACCATATTTTCTCAAACGCAAAAGGAAAAATACTAACTTTACAAGCTCTATATTATGTAACATATAGAGTTCGTCATATTTTGAGTTTTTTTTAAACCGCCGTTCCCCCTATTCTGTTGTTCTTATCCTAAACAATTATAAGGCTCCCACGATGGTCACCGACCATAATTTAAATTATTTCCAAGACACTCTAAACTATGTTTAATTTTAAATTATAATTACCCAAAAAATTAACCTAGAAAAATGATTACGAATATTAAATGACCAAAAATTGTGAGCACCCAAAAACAAAACGATTGATATCATACAGCATACTATCTATATCAATTGTTTTGTTTTTGCTCTCTCGAAAAAATGTATCTTCAATTTTTCCACATCTCAATTCAATACCGAATAATTGTTTCAGGCGATTACTTTTTGTCGAATCACGGTTTTAGAAAAAGTTAATTCAATTTTTAAAAAACATATCGTCGTGATAGAATTTTCAAAGCGAAACAAAATTGAATGTCAATGACACGAGCCGCGAGTCGGTTCATCCGAGTGCAGCGAATTACCTCATCACAAAAACAAAGGTTCGCGGTTACGATCGTAAATGAGATTTCCTCAGAAACAACCAACAACTACAGAGCCGTTTTCTTAATCGAATCGCCGATCAAAATGTATGCAATTGACATTACATGAGTCGAATGTCGACTTTATTTTTAACCGACTTCAAAAAAGGAGGAGGTTATATGTTCGGCTGTGGATATTTTTTTTTAGTTTTAGTTTTTTGTATGTTCAACGATTACTCCGCCGTTTGTGAACAGATTTTCAAAATTTTTGTTTTGTTCTATTAGGTTTCCCTCCAATTTGGTCCCATTTTCACAAAAGTGGTTTCACACATCTGATGATGGGATCCATGAGTAATCGAGGGAACTCCTCAAAATTTATATGGAAACATATGGTAATTTTGGTTTTATGAGAAGTATCCTAAGCATATGCTACCAAAACGCAAGATTTTGCACCAAGATATATTATGGTTCCGAAGATACTAAGAGAACTCCGGATTCCTTATAGATTTAGGGTTAGGTTTTAGGCGCTGTTTTAAGAACTGAAAGCATATGCTACTATGCAAATTACATTCATCATCATCATCATCATCATTATTACCACGTCAGGGTCACCAGTGTCACATGGTTGTATATGGATACAATATACCCGCCCCCATAACACCATAATTATATCATCACGTTATGTCCTTATAATAATTGGTACTTTTCATAGCGATTTTAATAAAAATATAATGTTGTTTCAAAATAAATTATTCAAGTTCTAAGCGACTTATGTACCACAAAATTGAACATAACAAAGTCAACCTTAACTCCAGAGCGTAAGGCACACATTTGACATTACTTTTGAGATTCGAAAGAAAAAAGAGAAGTAAGTTGCTTAGATAGGTACTACACTAGTTTAACTATTAACCCATCAATCCCCAAGCGGCACCCGGCTGCCGCATAACAATTAAAAATCTATTGTGTCTGCGATTCCCACGATCGAGGTAATAAATTGAACCCTTAGTATGAAAATACTTACATAGGAAAACAATCTACATCGTAATAGGAATAAGAAACACAATCGCATTGAGTGTGACTCTTAACAAATTGTAATAAGATACGTAGAATATACGCGATGGTTTACTAGGTAACTAAAAAGAGTGAAATTATTATTTTTAACAAAAAATTAAAACCGATTTCCAAGGTAAAAACAATAATAACATCCTTATAATATGAACAAAAAAGTATTAAATAATGTTTCCTATCTAATAGTGCCTTTTTCCGAATTCGGCTAAACCTCAACTATTTCGGTACTCGGTGCCAGTTCCAAAAGTTTCAAATACCTATTCTGTCAGAGAACTGAAGATTCAGCTATATCTGGTACCGACTTCAAAATGATGAAGATTGAGTACAGAAATAGTTGAGGTTTAGCCGAATTCCGAAAAAGGCACTATTAGATAGGAAACATTATTTAATACTTTTTAGTTCATATTATAAGGATGTTATTATTGTTTTTACCTTGGAAGTCGGTTTTAATTTTTTGTTAAAAATAATAATATCGAACGCTTATGTCAGTTTCATACATTTTGATCGACGATTCTATAAAGAAGCTATAAGGAAACGTGTCGGCTAAAGGGCCAGTAGGCAAACGAAATAGTAGTCGTTTTTGTATTCAGCGATTACAATAGCAAATCGTGTGTGGATTTGCATCGAGGGCCACGTAAACATCACAACGATTGGTTCTGCAATCGAAGCGTATCCGCGGCGTGAGGTTATCGACAGCATCACAAAAAAAGTTAACGGAAGTAGGAAAAAATGGCTAGCGTAGGGCAGGTGGCGAGTTCAACGGCCCGCGAAGGGACGAGTCTATGACGTTTCTAAGACGTTATTATTTATCTCTGCAGCGCGATTCCACTCGCATACCGGTATTGTAAATGACGGTGGTTTTTACCGAGCGTCCGGCTCCCGACACTCCCGGAGTTCGTTATACCATTCCGCCTCAGATAATTATAGGTTGATATTATGCAAAGATCCCGTCATACAACATGGTATTCAGCATTAGAAATAGCTCGTACGTTATGCAATACATATATGCATCTCCCGAGTCAATGTCCTGTACTAATGACGGCCCGTAAAAACCGGCAGAATTCTTAGGTTCTGCATTTTTATAATTCAAGCAATTTTCTTAATTACTCGGGTACGTAAAAACGTAAAAATTTGCATTTTATGCTTACGTTTAAATGATTTAATAAAACATTAAATATTTCCAAGGGCGTACCCAGGATTTCAGCTAGTGGGAGGGCAGCTCATACCTGTTTTGAGAAGATGGTCGGTCTGGTTACTGGTATATTGAAACAAAAAAATCATGAAAATTGACTTTTATTAATTATGTAGTTTGATTATGACACAAAACATTTTGCGCAGAGTAGGTAACACGTTTTTAATTCCCACTTGCCAGGAAAATTGAGGTTTATTTTATCTTCTAGGGGGTGGCAGCTGCCCCTCCCCCCTGCCCTTACCTGGGTAGAGCTGGTCTCATTTGAAATGACGTGCCCCACCACTTCGCTAGTTGATATACTTAAATGAAAAAAAATGTACTGTGAATACGAGGGAGGGGCGCATCATTTTGGGTTAGACAAGCCCCTACGCCCATGAATATTTCAATAAGTTTTACTGATGCGCCGAAAATTATTTAATAGCATTGTGCACCTTTATTTTTGACGTTATGTATTTGGTCATGTTGACATCTAACCAACAAATTACAAATTATTCTAATAGGTGATTCTGTTGCTGTGTTATCGAAACAGGCATTAATTGTTTGTATTTAAATCATAACATTATGTATTATTATTAAAGATACAACCATTGTTATGTTACTACTAATGATAATATTAATATTAATCCGACATAATAAAACATTGACTCTGAAGGTTTAATAGTTGCTAGCTGATTCATTTGGGTATCTAGATTTTCTATTTCCACTTTAAGCTAACAAAACCTACTAAATTATTGATTAATTCTTTGCAGTACATTTCCTATACGTTATAATCTAAAAACCGGCCAAGTGCGTGTCGGGCCACGCGCAATATAGGGTTCCGTAGTACCGCTAGTTTTTGATAATTTTTGTATGGTCAATGAATGTACATTTATAACGTGTTTAGCTACTAACAACATCATCTCAGTTACGTTCAAAGGAATTTGAACGAAAAGTTCCTTTATACTTCGCCGAATACATTTTTTTTAGTTGATCGACTATTACTCAAAAACTTATGAATTCTTCTTAGCCGTGATAGTTTTCCTTTTAAATTCAGCATATTTCCTACTCCCGTGATTGTTTTCACATTTCCAAAAGCAAACGTTTAGCTGGTAGAAGGGGGGGACACTGGACTCTAACGATTTTTTCCACTTTAATACTTCATATTTCACAAATGGATCCCTAAATCGGAAAATGATCTATGAATACAAGTAATATTTAAAAAAAATCTAAAATCATCTCCGCTTGATGTGTAGGGGAGGTGCCATAAAAAATATTTTTTTAAGAATTTATATTACCATTTTGTCGGCATCATTAATATCTGCATTCATGCCGAATTACAGCTTTGTAGGTCCTATAGTCTCTGAGCAAAACCGCGGACAGACAGACGGACAGACGGACGGACAGACCGAAACTATAAGGGTTCCTTGTTGACTACGGAACCCTAAAAAAGGATATTTTGACCAAGACATTCGAAAAATCAACTAACTATCGCAAATCCTTTAATTGAAGTCCATAAAAAGCCGCGTCGTTCGAAAAAGACCACAGACTTCAAATAACAAGATACCTATGTAAAATAATCTGCACCCTTAATTTATCTTCCCTTTCTCCTTAAACATAGTCCTTAAATTCCCGTTTTCTACATTGAAAGCTGCTGATTTTCTTCAGCTGATGACGATACGATAAGTACAGTCTACGTGGCAGTAATACAGATGTGTCAATAGGAATGATGATCACGTAGTGTCAGTCACTGACTGGATGTGATGAGGATATCCGTCCAAAGGGCGTCACTCCTCTGAATGCTACTTAGTACTTAGCTGGGCCTAAGTCGAGACACGTCTAGATTATACAACTAGTAGTTTTAGTCAGGTGTCAAGACTTAGGCATCCTGCAAAATGTTTGACTGGATGTTGTTACTGTTTTCCTGCAGTAAACTATCCTATATCTCGATACTCAATGTATACTAAACATCTAAGTTGCTTCAGGGATTAACGTAAACAGGTGAGAGACAGTAAGACAAACAGACAAACTTTCGCATTTAAGTTTGAGAACACCAAGATTAAAATTCAACATTCCTCTTTCGTTATGTAGAATTTCCGACCTCTTTCTAGTGAGAGCTAAGTTTTGTAGTAACTTTTTAGGGTTCCGTAGTCAACAAGGAACCCTTATAGTTTCGGTCTGTCCGTCTGTCTGTCTGTCTCTCCGTCTGTCTGTCCGCGGTTTTGCTCAGGGACTATAGGGCCTACAAAGCTGTAATTCGGCATGAATGTACATCTTAATAACGCCGACAAAATGGTATATAAATCTTAAAAAAGAAATTTTTATGGTACCTCCCATACACATCAAGCGGGGGTGATTTATTTTTTCCGCGTCCACCCCACCGTGTGTATCGTTGAATAGGTTTTTTAAAAATATTATGAGTATTCAAAGACCATTTTCCGATTTAGGAATCCGTTTGTGAAATATGAAGTTTTAAATTGGAAAAAATCGTTAGAGTCCGGTGTCCCCCCCCCCCCCCTTCTACCAGCTAAACGGTTGCTTCTGGAAATGTGAAAAAATTCACGGGTGTAGGAAATGTGCTGAATTTAAAAGGAAAACTATCACGGCTAAGAAGACTTCATAAGTTTTTGAGTTATAGTCGATCAACTAAAAAAAATTTATTCGGCGAAGTATAAAGGAACTTTTCGTTCAAATTCCTTTGAACGTAACTGAGATGATGTTGTTAGTAGTGTAAAACACGTTATAAATGTACATTCATTGACCATACAAAAATTATCGAAAACTAGCGGTACTACGGAACCCTATATTGCGCGTGGCTCGACACGCACTTGGCCGGTTTTTTTAATACATTGCATCCATAATATGATCTATTAATGTGTTTCACCATGATATAATTTAAGTTGAAATTACATTTGGAATAGGTTTATCGAAGCCGAAAGGTATTATGTTTTTATTTATTGTGTTCATCCGATTCTCAACTTTTTTGTCGCCATAATTCTATCGCCGCCGCGGCTCGCGACAGGTGGTGATTATATCAAATTACTGTGGGATCAGACAGACTAACACTTATTAATTTTTTCTGGTCGTATTGGTTTTGAGAATTAACATCGGCATGAGATTTTCGAAGGCGTTTAAGCTTCTTTATCATTATTAAAATATTTCGAAAATAATCCTGAGATTAATAATTTTATGAGGGGGTTTCTCCGATTTATCAGTTCTTAGGCAACGGCACAGCTTAAAGCGATTAACATGCTGGTAAGGGATCAGTTCTTTGCTGTTGAGTAATTTACTTCCAACTAAGCGAAGATAGCTCACGACCTATTTTTAATTATACTACTTTATTTACACGCACTTACGCACACACGTGCATCAAACTATGCTACTTTGCGTTATCCTTCTTATAGTAGGGGAGCCCAGGGTGCTATTCGTGTAGTCACTCGAGCGTCATGGAGACCTAGTGGGTTTTTTACATTAGGTAAAAGTGATAAAAAATTATAAGAGAGTTTTTTATTTTAGCGGTGGGTTCAGAAATTGCACCCATTTTATAGATAGGAACGCGTAATACTATTACTTTGCTTAACTGAGTATTGATGAGTTTAAACGATTATGATTAGTCTTTGCATCTCGGACGTTTTACCCAAGGCCTACAAAGTGACGAACTAGTATCTTTTTATGAATTATCTCATGATGAAAAACCCATTCTGATGTCGTTCTTGAGCTGCCCGCCCCGCTCCGACAGTGAAAAAGAAAATATATTCAGAAAATTGCTTATTTAGGTAAATTATAACATCTGATAGATCCGATGACATTTCAATATTCGAAAATAACTTTTTTTTTAACCCACCACCTGAGAAATCTGATTTCTATACCATTATAACTATACACATGTGGGAAGCCTATATAAGCTTAATCTGACACGCTCGGGCTTGTCGCGAAATCCCCTCTTCCCCTCCCTAACATCTTTACATTTTATTCGGTCTGAAGCTGTAGATAAGTGCAGTGCAAGAATTTAGAGCTGGTTTTTAAATTACATGGAGTTGGGACAAAGCATTAGCCTGGAGGACAATTAACCAAGCGTTCGCGAGGCGAGGCGGCCTCGGGTTTGATCACTAAAAATAGTCTGGAGCATTCCTGCTGGAGGCGGGAGAGGGGGACTGCTCCGCTCGCCATTATCTCGATTCTCGATCCCTTTTTTGCGTTCCAAACTTCGATAGTTATCCGACCGCGAACGATCCAATCGATGTTCCCACGGATGCGAGTAATCACTCCATGATGTCCGAATTGCCAATTTTTTACGCTTCACCGGATCGATTTTCTTTACTTCGTTACTCCTCGTTCGATTATAATTTCTATAAAAAGTATCAAAAATCTTTAATGAACAAGTCAAAAATCCATTGGAAACGTTGATGTTATTTTTATAAATTAATTGGAAGAACACATTCTCAACGCTCTGCAGCCGTTTTCTTAGATTTCATAACGAGCCTTTATTAATTTACTATATGACTTATTTTTAATGAGATTCAGATTTTTAATTTCAAAGGAAATTAATTGCGATCAAAATGTAATTTACATTATAAATCCCTACCAAGTACCAACATAATAAACCGGCCGTGAAACTGCGACTACCTTGCCCTTGCACTTGGCAGCGACATAACTCACGGGTCGCACGGTCGAGCGACTGGTTTGGTTATGTAAGACTGCCTCGAGTTTGCTACGAGGCTGGAAAGGTTGCGAGGCGTGTAGTCGAGCCTTTATATTCTCGGCGCCATTCCCCTAGTTTAGATTTACTGACTACATTCAAAGGCGCGTTTATCTGTCATAAGATAAATAATTATGAAGGCTTTTAAGCGGCTCGCTCGCTTCGATTCGCTCGCTCGCCGGATTATTTCTGACTTTCTGTTATATCTAGATCAATATTAAGTTAGGTTCATTTAAATGTGATCTATACGATATTTCTATAAGAACAGGCTATATCAGGGGTTCCCAATGTGTGCCGCGGCGCCCTGGTGCGTCGTGGAAAGGCAAGAGGGGCGCCGTGAGTCGATCCTCCATCATTATCCAAAACCGCAAATTTTATAAAATAAAATTATATAATATTAATTATGTAAAGCCTTTATTTTTTTATTTTTTTTATGAAATAAGGGGGCAAACGAGCAAACGGGTCACCTGATGGAAAGCAACTTCCGTCGCCCATGGACACTCGCAGCATCAGAAGAGCTGCAGGTGCGTTGCCGGCCTTTTAAGAGGGAATAGGGTTATAGGGGAGAGTAGGGATGGGAAGAGAAGGGAATAGGGGAGGGAAAGGAAGGGAATAGAGTAGGGGATTGGGCCTCCGGTAAACTCACTCACTCGGCGAAACACAGCGTAAGCGCTGTTTCACGCCGGTTTTCTGTGAGAACGTGGTATTTCCCCGGTCGAGCCGGCCCATTCGTGCCGAAGCATGGCTCTCCCACGTATAAAATATGAAATATTAGTTTATAATTTTTACCTGCTTAACCTAACTATTATCATTAAACGTGTTTATTTATGTATTTTTTTGTAATAGCTAAATAGAGTAGGGCGCCGCGCCGTGACAAAATATTGTGACGCGTAACTGCGCCGGAGGCTGAAAAAGATTGGCAACCCCTGGCCTATATAGTATATAATATTATGTATGTATACAACCTATTTATAAATCCAGGGCTGCTCGAAATAACGTTGTAGGATACAAAACCGAGCATAGTTCTGAATCGCACTATCGAAGTATCGAAGATCCGCATGAACAACGTCTCTATGACAATGTCTGTAATGAAAACAGTAGGCTCAAGCATATTCCCCACACCGACTATGTCAAAACAATGTTTGCCGGATCAGTTAGTTGCCGAGCTATACAATTCCTATGGACATATCGCGTTTTAAAGTTAAGTGCAGTAAGAATGCGTTACAACTTACAAATATATTACTGAAGTGACATTTATGAGGCCCAAGGAGAGGATTTAGTTATATTTTAGATTTATGATTAGTCTCACTGCGCTATAACACTACTTAACCTGCGATACAATCTCCTATAACTTCATACCCTTACACTATGAAATAAAATTATTGAAATAAATCATAGGTGGTAGAAATATTATACTGATTTATTTCCGCCGTAAATATTGTATCATTTTTATGGGAAGAATAGCCAATTATGGGTTATGGCGGTGGAAATAATGATCTGTGATCGGAGTTTTGATTTTAATGAAGCTATAAATTGATTATTTAATTAAAACATCACGTGTGGGCAGTGGGCACACGCCTATTTATAAAAAGCTACACTACGTACTTCTTTTAGTTCTTTAATAGCGTAGCTTTCGGATAATTTTATTGGATCTTTAAACAGTTCTGCCTATGATTCAACTTCTTCGATAGTACCGTGAACAATATGCCGTAAAAACCAATATTTTGGATCCAAAGGATGTCCTGATGCGCAGCACGTCTCTTGTAGTTCCGTTGGAACATCGATTTTCCCATCACTAATATATTTAATAATTGGCACATATACTTTATTTAGGGATGGCCAACATTTTTACCCTTTTGTGTCTTTATAACTTGATATTTAAATTCTGTTGTGTTGAAACTTTTATCTATATTATGAAAATATAACTCTACCTTAATATTTCTATTCCAGTTTTACTTGCAACTTACTTTAAAAAATTGAACCCAATAATATTTTAAGCAATCTGTCGCCCCTAATATAACATTAGTGGAGAACAGGATATCATTAGCATGGGCCCATCGCCGGCCCGGATCGGAATTTTAAACACCACGTAATAACTACAACTTCCTCCCATTATTCGTGAGATGTTACATGAATTTTGAGCCGACCGCAACATTCAAATAATTGTTTAACGGTAGAAACCACAGACATAAATGCACACGACGCAAAGATTGCTGCTGTAGTAGCGTAAAATAAGTTTTGATGTACTAAAGTGATGCAAGGTGCAACGTACCTTGTCTAAAGCAGCAGCTAGCAGATAAGTGCAAAATCTCTAGATATTAAGTATTACCAGGATTTTGTAGTTTGGAATTGCGAAAATTACAACACTTATAACTATAAGGCATTTTTTAGAGTTCAAAACCAATAATAGTCTCGCAGCAAGCGAATTTATAAGAGCCTTTGAGTAAAAGCCCCATCAGGGAAGGCCGAGGGAATCCAATCGGACTAATCGCTGGCCGTCCTGACTCCTGACAGGACTTTTTTGTGCACGTCCCGTATATAGCCCTAACTGCCCTAAGGTCTCCAACTTAGTTGAACTTAGCAGTTTAAGCAGACCAAATAATAAGTCCGACCTAGTCAAGGCGTCCATTTTTACGTTAGGATGAGTCACCCGCGAACTGGATGTGTTTGGGCATCGAGCCGTTACTTCCTGTATGGCTGATGGATGAGCGAACGGATATAGATATCATCGGCTACTTAAAATGAATTAAAAATACATTTAAAAAGTCTTTTGTACGAAAGAAAGAAGGTTCTTTACAGTAAGCAACCGGAATTTAAGGGAAAGAGTAATTTTGGCTTTTCTAGATCCTATTATATTAATGAGATTCTAATCTCTAATGGTCTGCCAAAAACTCTTGTTTCGTTCTATTTTTCCGCTCTTTACGAATGCGTTGTATCCATAAATTTTACCAGTAGCGTTGCGTTGAGTCAGCTAATATTTTAAAAAGTCGTCCCCAAGTGCACAGTCGCGTCTGTCGGTAATCAGTATGCACCTCTCGTGACCCGCCTTCTTTGCATGCGTTTCATTCTTCCCGAACAGAAACCACGACAAAATGACTCTTACTGATACAAAAAACCCGCCAAGTGCGAGTTGGACACGCCCATGAAGGGTCTCGCAGCAGCAATAAGGTTTATTTTATGAAATTAAAAGGCTTTTTATTTATTTTTATATTTCAGTTGATTCAATGAAAGTTAAATTAAGGTTTACCATTTATGACGTATAAAAACTACTTGCTAGATCTCGTTCAAATCAATTTTCATTGGTAGTTTTTATAGTAATGTACATCATATATTTTTTTAGAATTGTCATGCCCCTACTTTAGAAGTTAGAGGGGGGGGGGGGGGGGGGGGGGAGACACACATTTTACCACTTAACACTGGAGACACTGGAAGAGACTCTCTCGCTAACTATTCAGGTTAGAAAAAAATGATTTCAGAAACCTCAATATGATTTTTGAAGACCTATCCATAGGATACCCCACACGCATAGGTTAGATGAAAAAAAAATTTTTTTGATTCAGTTGTACCTATGGGGACCCCTAAAATTTTTAATAATTTTTCCATTATTGTATCAAAATCTTAATGCGGTTCACAGACTACATCTACTTACCATGTTTCAATAGTATAGCTCTTATAGTTTCAGAGAAAAGTGGCTGTGACATACGGACGGACAGACAGACAGACAGACAGACAGACAAACAGACATGACGAATCTATAAGAGTTCCGTTTTTTGCCATTTGGCTACGGAACCCTAAAATGGGTATTGTTCACGACATTTACTTCTTTATTTGCATACGAAAAGTGAATTTTAGGAATGAGATGGGCCCTATAAATACACAGTAAAATTTAGGAGTATGATCATCATAATTTACAGCTGTTTTGAGACAAACTTGGTCGTTCGCTTTTTTTACCTCAACAAAAAGCCCAAGAAGTAGCTACGTTATAAAATACGACTAGCTTTCTATGGAATAGATGACTTTTTAGTCTCGAACCACTATTGTAATTGTGTTTCTTGTCAACCGCGCCAAACCCATTAAATCCTGCACATTCTTTTTCAAACAGTGTGAGAAACTACAAAGTACACCCAGTCGTTATAGCATTACAAAAACGTAATACTCGAGCTGTGCCTGGTTTATTGCTTATTTATGAGCTAGCAGAATGTATGGGTTGAAAGAAACAGACAGGCAAATAATTTATTTTTGAATAAACGAGCGAAAAAGGCGACGACAAGACTCTATTACTATGTATTATTGTATAGGACGCATAATGCGTATATTTATTTCAGAAAATGTATTTTGCCTTAATTTTGTATGGACTATGTGCTTAAAAATAGAAAAACGCACATTGAGTATTTTTATGACAATAACTTTCAGACTTTTAAATGGTTAGAAAAACTGAGTAGGTAGGATGTGTTATAACGACAGAAAAAAAAGAGCAAAAAGAAACAAATTCTAAAAACTTGTAAAAAGAAAAAAAAACAAAATCTGATATTGCAGATATTGCATATTTTATGGGTATATTAGTTCCAAGAACTCGAAATAGGCTTCCTCATAAAAAGCTAGATCTATCCCTTTGAGATATGGGAACGATTTACGGGCGCTCTAATGGGATTTATTCAGGCATCAGGATTGACTTCACAATCCGATGGCAAACGAGAAGCCGCTTGGAGGATGCATTTTATTGCCTCCCACTTATCCGCCGGGGTCGTTGAACCGAAATTAATAGTCTCCAACGATTAGTATTAGATAGTCACGAGATGCGAACGATAGGAACTGATTGAAGCGTTTCCTAGTACTAGGTACGGTCGGGAAAAACTAAATTGTAGTAAGAATTTGCAGCAGTTAACGTAAACATTTCAAGATTTTATAAAGTGCTTCTATGTTCTTTCTATTGCGACATTTCTTTTTTTAAAGAAAGTTTAAGAAACCAAACTTTTTTCACTTCATGACATTTTTTCACCATTTTAGTTTCTTCTAAGGCAGTATTACTTGGTCAATATTAAATTTTGTCTCCTTTGTTACAGCCCAGAGGATAACGACGATACAGTTAGATGGCGTCCAGTACTTCATCTCCAGGATGAATCCCTACAGCCCGGAGCTCAACTACTTCCTAGCGTACCAGTACTGCAGGTAAATATCTTTTAATAAAATATGTTGTCAAAGAAATAATAACTAAAGTTGTCATCATAATGTCTTTCTTAGAGTTTATTACAAGAGACTAGACAGGAATAAAATATAACAAACACTAAATCTAAAATTGGATAAAGTGTACTTCAAAGAGGTATAAAAACACGGGTCTACATAATAAACAAAACCTAGAGTGAATATTATCACATCGCCGCGCCGGTGTGAATAATCCAGCATCGTTCAATTGAAAAAACGTTCGGTTAGTTTCATATTTCGCACGGCGAGCTCGTGGGTTATAATAGTCACATCGTGACTACGAAAGCTTATCCGCTATCTGGTCCTGCAATAACAATGCTAAACTGGGCGCTAACAACATATCGGGGTAGGCTTCTTGGCCGCGAGTGCAACCAGGAAGTGTCGTTTGCATTACTGTTACCGGTTCTGGGAAAATTCTAGAACAATATCGACATTTGACTGGAACACTTCCGCGAGCCGTTCACTCGGATGATTACGCACAATGGCGTGGTTTTATTGTCGCGAACTCCCACGGTCCCTCGGTTGCTAAGTGCCCGCTATGAAAAGATGTCAACGTTAAATGCTTTAAGAAAGAAGGCTCATTATTTTACCTCGCCGTCATATGTTTTTGACGCAGCAACTCTACGAAATACGAATCATGCAAATAAGGCAATCATACATTGATAGTCTCTTAAAATAAAACGGCTCTACGAAATATAAATCAAGCAAATGAACGAAGCCAAATAACACACTTACAGGCGTCATCTAAGATATTTGCTATTCCCGCAATCATATCTATCGGACAAATGCTAGTGTCATGAGCGCAGCATTAGGAGGATGAATAGATGTCGGTACAGTCGCGCGGGAGAGACTTAATCACCTCTCAGGCCGAATGTCACTCACCTCTAGCTCGGTCACGAAGCGGCGACGTCGTGCCGCCGCCCGACCTATATGTTCCCGCCTAGCTTTGAACTTGCAGACCCCTTTTATATCAAATTCTAAATGTCTTTCTCATGCTCGAACATTGTAACGTGTGGAGGAACTTAAATATAGGCAGGGACTTTAACAACAAAATGTAAACTAAAACCAACATCAATGAACACTAGGCTTCAAGGATTAAAAACAGAAGAGGATAAGGAATGAGATGAGAATAGTAGGAAAAAAATTAAACTACATAACGTTGCAATTTCAAAGTTGTTTCTGTAGCAAGTACATACAAACAACACACTATTACACAACATATTACTTGTAAATTGTACTCCTGTAAGTTGTAACTTGTAACCCATTACCTCAACATCCTCAATTTAGTCGTAACTATAAAAATCGATTAAGGTCACACTCGGCGATGTGACATCGGTAAATTAAAACGTGATAAGCGTTACGAGGAAACAGGTGGCAAGTGTCATGCACCGCGGCTCACACTGCGCCGAACTAATTTGTCACACTTGCCTTCCACCATAAAATTAGTCTAACTGTTACTCGGAGATCGTTACCCCCTTTTGAAAATATTATTCATCATAGCAATGCAGAAACAGGTTTGAACATACTCGTATTATTCGTAATATTAAAGTTGAAACAGTTTCAAAAATATTATTCATAATAATAATTGTAGCAATGCAGAACCAGCTTCGTAAACATTATTTATCATAGCAATGAAGAAACAGCTTTTAACGTCGTTGGTGTTCCTTAATTTATAAGTCCATTTTGAGAAAATGTAGGCGATGAATGATAATGAAAACTGGGCAGACAATTGCAAATAGTTGACATGAGGCCAGTGCCTAGCATTGAACTCGATCCAGCAATGGACACAGGATGTCACTTTATAAACGAAATTGCACAATGGATTCTTTGAAATATATGGAACACAATATATGGAAGGAAAGATTAATGTTCAATGTATGAACGTACACGAAATCAATGTCATTTTTGTTGTATTTTGATGAAAGGAATTGATTAAAAACATTTACAATTATTATAAATTACAAATACGAATGCTAATGCCGAAAAGAAACATGGCGGCATTATTGTTGTGAATGGCGAATGTCGATACGTCCCGAGATACCGCGATGGGAGAATCAATTATTTCGCTAATTAATTCAAGCTGTGTACAATTTACGACTTTTTAATTCGGCACAAGCTTTTTTTACGTGTCTGGAATATAAGGTGCATTGAATGTTGAATATGACACAATATGTGAACTGAATAATATTGCATCGAACCATAATGTGAAAGAAGTGATGAATCATAAATTAAGTGGAGCAATTTAGAAATGGAATAGAATAGTCCAAGTGAATTGCAATTTGGTCTAACCAAATAAACATCGTAGGTAATAGTTTAGTAAAGTTTCTTAAATAGTCTTAACGGTTAACTCCATGCGTTTAATAAAATAAAAGAACGATGAGGTAACATGAGCTGTAATGTAATAAAGACATAAATCGATATTGCGGTTGACGATCGATACTAAAATGTGGGAAGTAGCAATCAGGCTTATAAATCCAGTAACATGATCGCTACAAGAAACGCTGCAACTAGATATGGCGGTGGATCACTACGGGACTTCTCTGTACGGTCAGAAAAATATCCCGTTTATTACCTTACGTTGAAAACCTCGCAAAAAGGACACGCTTCGAAGAAAGCTAATGAATTAAATAATTTGAAGTGTACAACTTTTTATTGATGGCTTTGTTTGATATTAATTTACAAATAGATGCAACTTACAATGTTCGGACTTGGGAGGTATCAACGATAATCTTTAAGAGTTTAAAAAGTTTAAAGAGTTCTATACTTCTTACGAATCTACAACACTTTTGCTGACCGTGCCTATAAAATCCATATCCTCGCCTGGAATGTAATCTTGCAAGGCCGTAGCCACTCTTCAGGGTATAAATTGTAGCCCGTTAAACTGGCTCCGGCGGGCATCTATACGATCTTATACCTTATAAGTTACTATTAGCCGGGGTTGTTAGCCAAATCGCCATTGTGGATCCGGCGAAGCGGGATTGTAAATAGTTGGTAGGACCGGAGCTTGGACAATAATTATTAATGCGCGTGCAGCAGCCTCTACCGTTTCAGTCATTGAAACCGGACTTAATGTGCTTTTAAAATTAGATTTAGAGTTAGTCTTTAAAACACTCTAACAGTTTTAAGAAAATTACATAAACTTTTTTGTTACAGGTCTTTAGGTCTACAGCTTGCGTCATTTGAAACGAAGGAAAAAGCTGATTCAATCACAACATACCTCACAAATGCAGGTAAATACCTCTTAGAATTTTCTCCAACTCAAACAATTAAAACATGTTTAAGAATCTAAAGAGATTTCTTATACAACACTCGTTATGTGAATTAATTTTTTCTCTTTCAATTTCAGGGTACAATAAGTATGACTTCTGGACGTCCGGTAACAACTTAGGCACAGACATGTATCTGTGGATGAGCACGGGATTGCCCTTCAACGCGACCTTCAACTATATGAGACGGGTGACCATGGATCCTCCCAGCCAACACGTGGACGATAGCATGGACCCGCTTGACATGCCTCAAGGAAGCACCGCACCTCAGAGAACTGCCCGACATGGGTATGTAGATATGACAACATTTATTAATTACAGAAGGTTTAATTTAGCAAATTGCTTTACTCAACTAAACTTAAATAATAAAATCAGCCAAGTCTAAAATTACATTGTTAAAGTATCCTTTGCGTAAAAATACAATGTAGATGGAAGTTGTCGGCTAATTGCATAATAAATAGTCTGTTTTCCAGAACCGAGCACGTGATGACCAACGGTTGCGTAACTCTCAAGGCGCCGACCTTCCACTGGGAGCCCCAGCACTGCGGAGAGGTCAAGGACTTCATCTGCGAGCAAACCCGCTGCTACTACTACAACTACGGCTCCATCCCCGTCTCATCAGCGCAGGGGTAATGCCAGGTGAGATGCCAGCTGTCTCCGGAGGCCGCCCCCCGACTGGCCGCGCGCTACTTTATGTTCTCACATTGCACAGCTTCTTGTATACATCGCAAAATGTCCAAGAGACGACATCTTAATTTATTTTATGTTTCACTAACAATACTTTGAATAATGAGCGCGTGGGTCTGCGGGATAAGGTCTCTGCGCCTACCCAACCACCAAACAAAAGCCCTACACCCAATAGGATTTGGCTTTCGGATCAATGTTTATTTTGATGAAATGTAACTAAAAATCTTTTCAAAATTAACGGATTTATTTGGTGGGTGGGTGAAGGGGGCTTTGCTTGGTATCTCCTTTTGTGAAGTTAGTTTGTCTATGACCGACCAAACCGTTAAAATTGTTCGGTTATGGGGCAACTGTAGGCTATGTCGTTAATACGAGGGTCGATTTCTGTTTTACAGGAGGCCACTTTCCATGACGACAACGACGACGGCGCATCCCCTCACATCGTCGTCTCCACCTCCACCAAGATCTGAGCACCTCCCCACTCACTTTGACCTCATCAGCAAGCTGCGGCCGTCCTCCCTGGAAGGACTGCAGTCTCCTCATTACAAGTCTGATGGTTCCCTGAAATCACCACCGCAGATCGACTCCCACTACTCCCGCGCGGCCGACGCCCATGCTAAGGAATCTGATCTCGATCGCAAGGAAGACTCCACTCAGGGGCCGTACGATGCCGACGACGGTATGGTGGGAGACGATCCGGCCGCGTACTTGACTCAGGACGCTCACGAGAGCCACGTCGCTGAAGATGCTCCGTCCACGGCCGAGCCGGACGCCACCGAACGTTCCGTCCACGCCAGCGGCATGCTGGCTCCGCCTTCTTACTAGCGTCCGGCTCGCTGCTGACATCGGTATACCCAATTACCAAAAGTATTATGCAATATTTCGCGCAACTCGTGTAGAAAAGTAAGTCATTAAGTGCTTGCTTAGGAGGTTGTGTATGGCTTTTCTAATTTACTATGTAAATGATATTTGTTTACTTTTATATAACGACTAATGTTTTAAGGGATATAAAGGCTTTTTGGGTTAAAACGTTGAAGGTGTTGGCGACTCGAACACAAGGACTTGCCATCGTCTTCGTAACTCACTTACAACGAACTATCAACGAAATAAATGGTGCCTAGGTAATACAGCATTTAAATAGGTGTGTCCGATCTCCGGTGTAATGTGTAAACGTTAAATATATTAATTTAATATAAGAAAATTTAAGCATTCAGATATTTGGACATATCAATTGATGTATGTAATTTAAGATAGTGTTTATAAAATGAGACGTACCTAGTATAGTAAGTATATTAAGTTGAAACTCAAGAATTTAAAGAATAGTGATGTAGCGACGTTAATAAATTTAAAATATTACAGTAGAAAGTTGTTTTAATTAAAACTTAACTCATTATTACCGCCATAGCGCCGGAAAAGAGTTCTGATATAAATATTGCACGACTTATACTAGTAGAGCCAGATGTATGAAGATACAGATAGTACAAAAAATGCTCTGTCTGACCCGGAAAAGCAAAATGTGCTCATTCCCGATCAACCTAGTCTAAAAGGTCGCACTAATAACAAGGTTCACTCACCACCCGTTGATGACCCCTTCCACGTTGAGCATGGGCACGATCTTGAATATGTACTTGGAGCGGAGAGCGCGCGCGGCGGCTGTGTCAGCGAGCGCACGGCTGAGCGTGCCGTCCATCACCCATGACGCGTTGCTCTCGCCGGGGTGTACGCGCGACGTTAGAAATACTATCTCACGATCCTATAAATAAATAAAAAAAACATTTTCATATAGTCAAGGGCTTCCCAAACTGTGCGTTGTCCAGGGGCGTCGCATGTCAACACAACCAAATATGTCATTCACACATCCCCGGTTTCAGAAGCTATGCTCAGAAAAGCCTTGCTGGCTTTAATAGCTTTCATAAATTATATCTTTTTTCATTTATATGCTTGTTTTGATTTGGTCATTATTTCCTTATAAAAATATAAACGTCCAAATAGTGTTTTTATGATAACCTATGTAGGCTGGTTCTAAAATTGGAAAGTATTTTTGGGGGCTGGGTTGAGGGGCGTCGTAAAGAAATGGCAAAGTCCCAAGGGCGTCACAGTACAAATAAGTTTGGGAAGCCCTGATATAGTCGGTTTAGGGTATCACTCAAGGAGACGTGATAAACTACAAAATGAACGCGTAAAAATGAAACTCGAAACTTTGACTATAGACACGCTATGACGCTACCGAAGTGACTAGATTGATAATACTATAGTGTTGGTAGAACTAATTCATTTATCTCAGGATTGAGAATTGTTTTTTTTAACCCATCAATCTCCAAGCGGCAGCCGGCTGCCGCATAACAATTGAAAATCTATTGTGTCTGCGATACCCACGATGGAGGTGCTACTAATAGATCAAAGCAATTGTTGTTTGATTCCTTTTTTTATTCAAGTTCACTTACAATAATAGGATTTGTTGGCGTATCTTCTGCGGTGAGAGTGATTACTGGTACTTCGTTTCCGTTCAGAGAGTAACATAACGGTTCCACACGAAAGTAAACCCCCGATGGCAGCTGAGAACTCCATTGCCATAATTGTGTCTGGAATATTTTATGACATTATATTTTTTTTAATATCTTTATTTAAATAAAGGGCTTTTGCCATACATGGCATTCCAGCCCCATCGTAACTTATAACTATGATTAACAATAATTAATTACCTATACAAACACACTATCGCATTGCAGAACATTAGATTTAAACATACTATTAAGAATTAAGATAAAATAGTTAAACATACACCTAAATGTATTTTTTTTTGTTAATATAAAACTAATTTTGAAAGTAATTGTACCAACCATCATCATAGAATACGTATAGGGGAAGTGGTATGCGAGGTAGCAGACATCGTTGGCATGAGGGAAGTCAATAGTAAAGGTGACAGTTAGGTAGCACTTGCTGTAGTTTTTCTGGTTGGCGCTGTGATAACTGTTCCTGTAATAGCAGATATCCGAACCGGCACGAACCCAGCCTATAAATTAAAATACAAAAAAAAAAAATATTACACATCGAATCACATATTAGCAAAACTACTAACATAAAAAAAATGACATGAAGAAATAGAACTTTTCTTTCTGATTGAACCAGCATCATAAGTCATCTTAATATTCATATTAAGATTATTTTAAAGGATTAAATAAGATAGACTAAATATATCTGCTATTTTTAGAAAGTTATTTAATAAGATATCTCGAAGAACTAAATGATTTTCTAAAGAAAATAACTTATCTGACCTGGTCTTCCAAGAACGGCTTCTTTCACGGAATACAATAGAGGTTTCATGCCAAAATTGAACTGGCTATCGGATTTCTCGCAGTTGATGATATTGAAGACGTAGGGGCGGCCAGGTTGCATGTTGCGGACTTCGAAGTAGAACCACTGATGTCGCTTGTTCGAGTTTACATCCGGCATCAGAATTAGCTCATACTCACGCTGGCCAACCTAAAATGTGTAATTTTTTTTATTGATATAGAAACACACGCACTACTAATTTATTTGCAGCATGTTGGTAAGACAAGTAAGACAATAATAATATGCAGCGTAAACTTAAGGTGAAAGCTAAAAGTTAAGTTTACTACAGTAACAATATCTTTTGCAATTTTAGTGTGTATTATTACCAAGGACATAAAAGGCTCTTGATTTTTATGTTTCTTTGGTCCTAAGATTTTTTTCGAACTATGCTAACTATAAAAAGAATAAGATCATTTTACATTCGTGTCCCTTAGGTAATTTGATAGTAGAATGCTTTTATGGTTCAAATCCTTACCTGGATGGCTTTTCTCAAGTTACCAGATTCAAATCGTGATTCGAAACTGAGACGAGGACAAAATGTATTAACTCTCAGAATCTCCTGTTCATCACTATTACTTAACCTATTTGATTCTGTACTTAAACTGAAAAGAAAATAACAACGTATTTATGAATATTTTTTCTATCTTTACCCCGATGATACGTTGATGCAGCTTCGTTTCTTATTTTATCCAATCCTTTTCTCTCAAACTATAAAATGGTATTTTCAATGGTGGTTCCGATTATTTAAAACAAGACAGTTTGCTTGACGTATATGAGAATACTATTTTGCAGTTTGACAGGAAGTGGACGTGATCAAACAACAAAAGAAAATGTGTTATTGCTGCAAAATTAGTAAAATCAAGGAAGATCATTATACAGATTCAGGCTAGACTTATAAACTAAAAATAAGAAATTGATGTACCTTTTTTGTGATGTGCTATCCGTTTGTGTTCCCGAACATAAGACGTCTAGATCATAAACAACAACATCATTCATATAGGCCTCAGGGTTAATAGCTCTATCTACACTAGACAGGAGTTTATTTCTGTAAAGAAAAACTGAAAAGTTAGAACATAAAAGTTACAATAATATAATATGAGGAAGTAAACAACAGATTGTTACCTGTAAGCAGCTCGGTCCATCTTATTCAAAGGTTCTGGAATATTAAAGCCCTGTCCACCATTCATATCAGGATAGGCAACTTTTACGAACGGTATTATACTTTTTACTCTTGATGCTATGATAGTATACACCGTTTCAAAAGTACTGTACCTAGGAATGTCTTTGTGAATTTTTAAAGAAGAATTAGAAGTAGCTGAAAAAATAAGATAATTTATGATTAATTATTACTCGACTAGTACAGGTGGTTTACAGATACCATCAGAGAAATTGAACAGGAAATTGGTAGAGCGTTATTTGATCAAGTTATGTCAAATTAATGTTAATACTTCGTATCTTTCGGCTGCGCTTAACAAAACCCGAGTAAATTATGTAGGTTCATCTGCCTTTAAATCAATTTCTCTGATAGTAAAAAAAACATTTGTATATTGGTAGGGTCTTAACCTAAGATCTAATACTTACAGGAACTCTCTTGTATTTTATTGTATCCGGTAAGAAACGAAGGCATGTGTAACAGCATAGCGGACTCAAACTCGATGTTTCCGGCTCCACTGGCGTAAGACAAACTCGGTGAACTTCTGCGGCTACTCGACTGTGATGCTAGGAAGTCTTCGAGTATTGATCCTTTCGAATTTGATCGTCCTTTTACAAATTTCAATTGTCTACTATATGATCCAAATTCCTTGAAAAATATAAAGTACCTACAAATTATACTAATGTGTTATAAATGTTTTGGAAATTTTAATGTCACAGAAACAGTTGGCAAAATGACTGTGTTCGAACAACAATACATACTTTTTTAAATCTTCTAAGTCCCTTTCATTAGAATTAATCCACAGCGCACTTTGAATGCTTTCTTTCGTGTTTTTCTTGATTTTACCTATTTCATCAGTCTTTGAATCAGATTCTTCAAACGAGGCATTGGAACTAAGATAATCATCTGTATCTTGTCCCCCGTCATCTATGTCCGAGTTCACCGACTTTGCATCAGAATTTGCTCCATCATCATCATCTTCTAGGCATGGCCAAGAAGTATTAGTTCCTAAGTTTAAAAAACCAAATTATAATTTCAAAATTAAACAGAATATATATTCAAAGAGCAATAAGAAAATAACCTTAGCATTTGTTTGCTATTTTAAATTTACAGGCATCACAATTTTAATTTGAGGAGTTGGGTCATAAAGTAGGTTTTTTGAAATTAATAGAATAAGTTTAGGAGGAGATAAAATTTACCTTTGATAATAGGGTCCAAGTTGAACATAGCTGGGCTATTGGCAGGTACTGGCAAAGCCTGATGTCGTAGACACAGACTTATCACAGAACACACTCGAGCCAGGAGGCCATCAAATTCCGGCTCATCAGGACATTGGGAACAAAATCTATGCAGAGTTTGCACATGCTTTTTCGTACATAAAGCTCGACGACCAGACTCTAGAAAGTTGAAATAAAAATCATATCTCTTAAAAGCAACAAGCAGCTAACTCTTTAAAGAAATCTAATAATCAGAATTTGACTACAGCTTCCTAAGTAACAATAACAGTAATTACTCTGAAGTATTCAAATAGTTCATACGTACTTATATTGCAGACGTGTTTCAAGGTTTGCAGTATGTGCGCACAAATTTTCAACCTCATGCGGCCCTCGTACCGGTCCCACTTGTCAAACACTCGGAGGAGAACACTACACAGACCAATCTTCACGATCTGCATGCAGCATACCTCTGTGTCAGTCACGAATGTATCATTCATTGAACGTTCTAAAGCCTCATCAACATTAGGGCGCTTTGAAAGAACAATAACTGTTTTATCATCATAATTTTTATACTTTCAAGGATCTTTCAAAGCACCGTAACAGTAAACGAGGCTTGTAAGTGCTTTTGAGTGCATCGAAAGTGTGAGTGAAACATATAGCAATAGACACCTTTTTGAATCACTGAAAAAGAAGTAATCAGCAAATATATTATTTACATTATGATGCTATGTCTATTAAATAACAATAATAATACATTTTTTTTTAAATAGACGGCACTTGTAATATTATGTAAATAATATGTGAAAATGGTGACTTATAATTTCTAGACAATCATGTGTTTTTGTGTGTTCATTAACATCCAACTAATATGCCAACCAAAAAATATGCTTTGAACCAATTTGGTTAACATACATTTAACATTACAAATCATACAAATTGCCCATGTCACAATGACCTTGTCATGTCTTGAATCATAGCAGTTCTCAATTTGTACCTACTAGTGGTATATGAAATTCGAGTGCACACTCAACTGTTTTTACTAAAATAATCTATAGCATCAAGGCAGAGTCGTAGCCTAGCAGTTGGTATGAAGCCCATGCTTCCTAGTAGACGATCGTATGTAGCTACTACTCCATCCCGAACGAGAATCGATGTCGTTACAGCTGTAAATAAAAACAAACATCTCCTTAAAGATCTTCCTTATTAGCTTAAATAATAACAATTGTTATTTTAATCATAAAATCTATTTTACAAAATATTTTTTTAGACTTACCGTTTTTTGAAAGCTGCTTCATTATAACGAGTAAAGGAAATATTATTTTGTTATCAGTCAAATGTCCTTTTAGTATGAGGTGCATTGTTCTGACGCATCCTAGCATTCTGACTTTGATAGCGAACTTTCCATCTGAAAAATGAAATATTTTATGAAGGTTGTTTCAGCCTAGTTTTTAACCGACTGCGCCAGAACGATGATGTTTTCGAGAGTATGTATTTAAGCATGTTTGTATAATAGTTTGGCATGTTCTGTAGCTTGAACTGCTTGGTGGATTTTAGCTTGAGATTTGTTATTAGATTCGTGTTTACTTTGAGATTAACTCTAGATATGTCATATTACAGTCAAGTTTTTAGTTTATACTAGTTTTATTGTCTTGGATGTACCTTTTGGCGCCAAAGCCGCTAGAGTCCACACAATATCTTGCTGCATCAGTTCTGTATTTACGTTTCCATCCCGCTTGCTGTGCGTGGTGAGTAATGCTCGGAGTATAACTTGCGTGCCATTTAGCGATATAAAATGTTGACAACATTGTTGCCTAGCTAGATTGTTAGCTGAAACATTTACACATTAAAAAAATATTTTGTAACCTTTTTAGTTGTGCTCCACAATACACCATTAAGCGTATTTTCGTTAATTTTAACTTTTATGCCTTGAAGATTATGGATTATTATCAGTCGAGTATTAGTTAATAAAATAGCTTTAAGAAACAGTAAGTCTTTTAAATCAAGGATTTTTTTAACGGGCAAATGACCCACCACTCATTCCCACCACTTAAACTCCTGTGTCGCCAGGATCAACAGTGGTTGGTGGAATGGTTAAATCAAGGGCTGATTACTGATTATTTATGCCATTACTATTTATTAGTATACTTCGAATAATTCTCAATTTATTAATCGTGCTTTACTTGTGCAACGCTAAATTAATTTAACTAAAGAAGCCAAATTAATATATTTGCATTTAATCAAAATTACGCAATCAGATGTTATTTATTACAACAGCTGTGATATTGTCCTTAATAATTATTGATTGCATCTTTTGAGTATGACATATTGTACATGAATAGAAAGGGACATTCATACACATGACAAGGTCGGGTAAGTAGTCCAATGTTGAAGATTAAAACATACAAAGGTGTGTAGGAGGAGAGGCGTATCAGTGTTTAGTGCTTTTACAAAGTATGATATGCCTTTATATATATATTATAGTTTGTGTTAAGCGTAAGCAGTATTAGGTGGTTATCAGCATCTCTGCTAAGCGCCACTCACTAACATACCCCTTTTACTATTAGGCGCTACATTTTCTTTCCCTGCCTTTTTGACCTCTTTCTTCTTTCCCGCAGCTTCTGTAGTGACTAAGTTTTTGAATCACAAAAGTTAATGCTTACGTTTATCATCTGTTTAAAAACTTAAAATAATGATATTTGACATTACCTGAACATTTTTTTCCTTTTCCTTGTTTTAGACATAAAACATCTCTCAATATTGACGTTATGTAACTAGAAGTAATGTTGTCTCTGGAATTCTGAAATTTAATAAAGTTGTGGGTTAAAATAAAGAAACTTTTCATTTTGAATTTGAAAATGTATACTTAGCGATTTTTTCGTGATACATAATATGTATGTATGACCTTATTGTTAGTTACTGACTAAAGAATTGTTAGTTCTAATATTGTAATGTTATGATTTATGAGTTTGATAATAATTAAGTAATATTATTGATTTAATCGTGTACCTCTAATATTGACAGTAATATTTGGACAGCTCCAGTTTGCTTGCACCAAAGTTTATCTAAAGTGTTCTGACGTATCAGTTTATCTGAAACAAAATATTTCAAATTATTTTCATAGGTTACTGTATTTTAAAATCTCTATATTACTGGTTCTTTAGTCAATACGAATTTCAAAATTTCAAAGGCCAAAGTGTATTAGGGGATTTAAAAGCTGTCGCCAAGTGACTTGTCGCGTGTGATGGTTTATTTCAAGTTTTAAGTATATTACTTGAATTTCACCATTAAAATTGATTGTTGAATGCATATCTTTAATAGACTCCTCGTAGTCCTCGAGTGCGTACTTAGTGTAAATTTTAAGTTCTTGATTTGATCGCCTGTGATAATAGATGTGTATTTAATAAATAAAGAAAAAGCAGGATGTAACATTTCCGTTCTTTAACACAATATATTACTACATAGGCACTACATATTGAGGGCTTCGGTACTAAATAACTTTGTAAGGGGAAGAAGTACAATTATGTCAGTTATCGTAGCTAACCCTGAAAATGTGAAGTTTTAAGTAGGCTTAACAGCTTTATCAAACCCTTGAACTAATTCTTGTTTGGTATTAAAACTTTGATTAAAAGTCAAGATCACAATATTGTTTTAATGCTAGTCTACTGCCTTGAATTAGACACCAAAAGTAGTGGTATCATGACATGCAGAATATCAAGGTTGAAAGAGACAATTAAATTAGACACTTTAGTTGCTACCGCTACCGAATTACGGAAGCAGTAGTCTCTGGAGATTTTCCTAATCTTTAATTGGATCTAAAAAATATATGAAACGTTCTTTCTTGATGGAAAACTTTTGAGTTACAATTGATATGCTTAATTAAAAAGATAACACCTTTTAATTAAGCATGTTAACTGTAACTCAAAAATTTACCGTCCAAGTCAAAAGTCCCTAATAAGAACACAAAACAATTTCTATTATTTTAACAACTTTATACTTGCAGCTCAATTATATTATAATCAGATCGTTACTGAATTCTTGAAGCATGTCATTATTTAAATTATAAAGGCGACATATTTTGGCATAATACCCTATTGATCCGCTTCGACAACAGACAACGGAATGCCGAAAGTACATGCATGAATTTCCACGTGTATTGTAGGTTACTGTCCGATTGTATAATTTTAAGTTACAGCATTGTAAACTTTATTTTAAAAGATTAATTTTTTTCTCACTTTTTTTTGGTAAATAAAGTGGGCCCCGTGCGAGTTTCTTACGCCGGTTCTTCTCGACGGGTTAGTTCCCGAACCGGTGGTAGGCATCATGTAGACTTTCAGAAAATATTTGCAAAAATTTGTTCTGAATAAAAAAATTTGAGTTTGAGTTGAGTTTGAATTGTTTGTATATTATCTCTGAGTCTAACATTGTCGATATTAAAATTGGGGGTATAAAAGGCGGGAGGTGGTATATGTAACGTGTTTAATAGTGTGTAATCCCATAAACGCATTTTTCGATCCAAATATTCCCTCTGGTTAGCTAAAGAAAGTGAAGAGCAAACGTTTGCTTGTATCAAACAGGCTCAAAAAATTTTGAGAGCAATTTTAATAAATATTAACAAAATTGATAAAGGGACCTGTTCCTTGTATAGGGAATTTTGTATAAATTAAAAAAACCGGCCAAGTGCGAGTCGGACTCGCGCACCGAGGGTTCCGTACAAACCTGCAAGGTTTACAAAGTTTGATTTTGTTACAGCTTAAAGGTATTATAGACCTGAGTATTTGGTATGAATTTCAATTTAATACCTCTACGCGTTTATGAGGAAATGGGTAGTAAGTTTAAAATTATTAAAAAAATATATATTATGTGATGTAACTAAAAATTTATGGTTTTCGTAATTTTTCCTTTATCTATGCTATAAGACGTTGCTTCGTACCAAATTTCAAGATTCTGAGTTCACGGGAAGCACCCTGTAGGTTTTGATTCCCTTGCAAGTGTCGAAAATTTGCGGCATAAACGGCTTTATCTTTTGATTGCGTTGGCTTAGAAGTTTGATTTTTTCACAGCTTCAAGGGACAGTAGACCTGAGTAATTGATATAAATTTCAGCTTCATACCTCCACGCGTTCCTGAGAAAAAGGGTCTTGACAGACGGACGGACGGACAGACGGACAACAAAGTGATCCTATAAGGGTTCCGTTTTTTCCTTTTGAGGTACGGAACCCTAAAAATATTAAAAACGAACAAAAACCTAGATTTTGTGGAATTTTCTTTCGTGGTGTCAAAGTCGCGAGCAGCAGATAGTATCGTTTTAAAGGATGAAAATTTTGTATTCCATGAAATACGTTTACGTTACTGGTCCGGTGTGAAATTTTGCACAAAATTTCACACCGGACCAGTGGCGTAACTATAGGGTGGCAGGGCTGGCAAAATGCTACGGGCTTCCGACCCAAAAGGGCCCCGGCCCAAGAGGCTGTGAGGTCAGAAATTTTTATACATTGTTTTATTAGTAACGTGACGATTTTTACTGATAGGGCCCCGTCAATTTGCCACGGGCCCCGGATGTTATAGTAACGCCACTGCACCGGACACAGTAAAAGGAAGCAAAATATACCCTTGGAACAGTGCCACGATAGTCTGTATGAATGGGAATCAATAACTTGTTCCGGTTCGCCACATATCAAATTGTAAACTTTTCAAAAAGAGCGGAAGGGCTGACAGATAGTGAAGTTATAGGTTCCAATTTATGCCCCTTTGTGAAATTAAAATTCTACATTAACAAAAAGTAAAAAAAAGCAAGAAAATTAAATATTAAGTTTATTTGGCTTTTGTAACAAATGGTGTTTGAAAGAAAAATATTTTTATTTTTAGTCAAGTCAGTAATCTTTGCCATCTTAAGAAGAAAAAGTTTCTCAAATGACACATACAGCGTTAAGAGGGAACGCATGTGCAGTAAAATTTAAACGAAGAAACTATTGCCATCACGCTTCGCCCTACGCCGCGCCGCGCCGGCACGAGTATTGTGATAAAGACAGATACAGTAAATCGAGGTAACGTAGTCCTCTGATTCCTCCTTCAAAATAGAGCCTATCTAATTTTTTTTTAATATCTTCAGGAAGAGTGAGTCTATGCCTCTACATTTTTATTTTATCTTAAAGATCTTTCAAATTTGTTTTATGGTCGGTGGATAGGCGGGGTACGAGGCATTCATTTTTTGCGATTTTTGAAGGGTCATGTTTTTTTATTTATTAGTAAATTTAGAAAAAATCGAACGTAGAGGCATAGCTTTAACAGATCCCAATATTATATAAAAAATCATTTGTCTAGACGCATTGTCCAGGGAGTAAATTAGGGAATATGTTTGTATGGAAAAACAGTGTTAGCGTTTCCTCTTAAGTCGAACTAAAACTTTGATTTACTATATGATAAAATATGTAAACATCACGTCACAGTAAATAAGTGTATATTACCAAGAAATTCATAAATAACGTAAGACTGTAAAACAATATTTATAGCATTTAGCAGTTTCTATGTGGAAAGAGGTCTACTGGAGCGATGCCAGCCGGCCGCTATTACATCATTTTTAATTATGATCAATAAACCCAAATGTCTAGGTCATCCCGAACTCCCCAAGTTTTGCAAATCTGGATCCTAAGTTTGGCTATAATCTGTTGTTACGTTGCTATCAATAGCTGCTGTTTTTGAAGAAGTTTCCGATTTTTTATCTATATTTAAGATTGACTTAGTTATAAAATCCCGATTTATTTTGACGCTTATTTCAACTCATTCAGTACTTTTGATTTCGTTTCTAAAACTTTACGCTCGAGTTTTACAATTCTACGTTAATGATTCGCTGTATCTAGATCCACTACAATGTCCAAAGTTATAATTAGTACTGCACACTTCCTGGAATATTTGTCGCTGTCTCCAGCTGTGTCTGTCTCCGCTTCGCTGGCACGAACGAGATGACAAGTGGCGTGCGCGTGCGCAGGCCGCAGATCAGCCATCAATCAGAAAATGTGTAATTTTACAACTAATTGTCATTTGTTGTAAATTGGTATATTATTCATTAGCTCCACTGTGGTCATTTAGTTGCTTACAGCATCGTATCTTTCTCTTTTGTATTAATTAGTTATGGTTACCAATCCGCAAATTACTAAACTTTTAAATAATTTTAAAGTAAACTTTCTTTAGCAGCCGCAAAAATGTTTGTGTTTTTAAATACATTTTGTTAATTATTTAATTTTGTATCCGTATAGATGATGCAAATATAACTTTTAACTGTATCATCATGTTTACGGAAATTATAGCAAGATCTTGCTATCCTTAATAATATATCGATATGTATTACGCACATTGGATTATAGTACTACTAAGAATAACCATATAAGGCTAAGACAACGGTTACCTCTTATTTTCCATTCACAAAAAATATGTAAAAATGATTATGCACGTTATTATTTGTTTTGTAGGGTGGTAGTATTAGATACGCTAAGTTTATTAGTAATCCTATTTTTTACTTTCTCATTTAATTTTCTTCACAACTGCTTAATGCCAAATGCATGTTCCTAAGTGTTTCCACAGGGATCTGATAGGTCATACAATCCGGACATGCTGGCGCGCGCCAGCCTGAGCCAATGTCAAGGCGACATAATTATGTCGAGCTAAAATTAGATCGAAATCTCGCAAATTAATGCGTAAACATCTTGATTTAGATTAATTATAGTAATTTGTTTAATTTGCTGAATAATTAGGTAAATTATTTTATTGGATTAAATACTAAGGAATAAGGATTACCAATCAGTAGGTGATAATTATTTAGCTTAATGTATTTTGGGTAAATCTCATTTTGTTTTCTGTTGTTTGGGTAAAATTTAATTTATTTTGACTTTCGAACAGATTTGCATTTAATTTTTTAAATACAATTAAGGCCTTTGCATGCTCGTACAGTATTCTCTGAGCAAAGTGCCTACTCTTCAAATACTATAAATATATAATATAATATTTTTTTATAACAGCAACACTGAAACAAAATTCCTACAGTGTGGACTCATATCGCGTAATCGCTGATCAAGAGTAAGTATAGTGAAGGAGCCTGGTACCGATGGCGCTGATTAAAATGTAGCTAATATGGAATTTCCGATAACAAATTAATGGTAACACTTGGCGAGGGCACGATGCACGCTGATTTAGGGGTGCACCATATCTGTAAATAGTCGCCTAACACGCGATACCCCTGCAACACGTTCTAAATATTGCAGGTATCTAACAGGACAGGGTTTCTCAAAATGTTCACTTTTTTATTTTTTATTTTATTTTATGAAATAAGGGGGCAAACGAGCAAACGGGTCACCTCATGGAAAGCAACTTCCGTCGCCCATGGACACTCGCAGCATCAGAAGAACTGCAAGTGCGTTGCCGGCCTTTTAAGAGGGAATAGGGTAATAGGGGAGGGTAGGGATGGGAAGAGAAGGGAATAGGGGAGGGTAGGGAAGGGAATAGGGTAGGGGATTGGGCCTCCGGTAAACTCACTCACTCGGCGAAACACAGCGCAAGCGCTATTTCACGCCGGTTTTCTGTGAGAACGTGGTATTTCTCCGGTCGAGCCGGCCCATTCGTGCCGAAGCATGGCTCTCCCACGTATCAAACTGCACTGCACCCCTGCGCTGTTAAGGTTCTTAAGCGAAACCTTTAACTAACTAACTCCCCTCAGAAACCATCACAAGAATTCAGTAGCGCGCGCTACGTGTACGCGCTATCACTTTTAAATCTTAGACTGCCTTCACATTAAGTCGCGAGTAGTGCGGCAGCCTAGCCGCGCGTGTATTGTGTAGGCAGCCTTACCGCGAATAATAAGGGTCACCGCATATATACAATTTCAAGTTGGCCGACTATTGTACAACTAAATTGCGTAGTATCACAATTTAATTGGACAACTTTTTAATTGTAGGTAATCGGAAAGGAATCGCTGTTCTGATCCGATTGGTGTCCAATTATTTAGTTGTACAATTTAGTTGGATGCAATGTGCGAGCTCTCATAAGCCGTCATAGCTAATAGGATACTATACTATTTAGTTGGCCAACTTGAAATTGTAAGTGTGCGGTCGCTCTAAACCCGTAGTGTTCGTGTACCCCACTGAGAAACCCTGCAATGGGACATGATTATATTGCTTTATTATGTTTTTTATGGAGTTGGGTTACTATTATCACAGAGAAGAAAATTCTGTAGCCTAATTTTTGGGGCTGTTATTTTTTTTTAATTATTAAACTTTATAGCGTCTATCTTTGAACTATTAGACCAAGTCGCAAAACGTGGTGTATATAATAAATACCACACAAAAAAAAAGTTTTTTTTACTTTGAAGGTTTGAACCAATCACGTACCTGCCAGCAATTATTTCAAAAGTCGGGTAAGGACACTTAACCAAATATTGTTATTCCGTGACAGAACTACTGCAGTGAAAATGTTTTGTTGTAATCAAAACTACCACTGATTATATCATGATAAATGATATTACATTTTGTTGCGTGTTTCGTCTCTATAAAAGTTAAATCGCGCGATATTATTGTTTAAGTGATAAAGAAAATGAGTCGTGGGAACAAAAGTTTCAAATAGCATGATAATATGTAATGTAGTTTCCATATTTTGCCCTTATTTTAGGGTTAAGTAGCCAAATGGCAAAAAACGGAACCCTTATAGATTCGTCATATCTGTCTATCTGTCTGTCTGTCCGTCCGTATGTCACAGCCACTTTTCTCCTAAACTATAAGACCTATATATTAAAACTTGGTAAGTAGATGTAGTCTGTGAACCGCATTAAGATTTTGATACAAAAATGGAAAAATTATTAAAAATTTTAGGGGTCCCCATTGTAGGTACAACTGAAACAAAAAAAAATCATCTAACCTATGCGTGTGGGGGTATCTATGGATAGGTCTTCAAAAATCATGATGAGGTTTCTAATTTTTTTTTATAACCTGAATAGTTTGCGAGAGAGACTCTTTCAAAGTGGTAAAATGTGTGTCCCCCCCTCTCTTCTAAAGTAGGGGCATGATAAGTCTAAAAAAATATATGATGTACTATCAGAGAAGTTGATTCCTATGCAGATGGCGGACCTAAGTAATTTGGTCGCGTTAAGTCAAACCCATCGGACCGATCACAGCTAACATTGAATTGACATGAGCCGACCAAATGACGTAGGTCTGTCAACTGCCTAGGAATCAATTTCCTCGATGGTACTATAAAAACTAGCAACAAAAATTGGTTTGAACGAGAAAGTAGCAAGTAGTTTTTTTTATACGTCATAAATGGTAAACCTTAATTTAACTTTCATTAAATCAACTGAAATATAAAAATAAATCAAAAACCTTTTAATTTCATAAAAATAAACCTTATTGCTGCTGCGGAACCCTTCATGGGCGAGTCCAACTCGCACTTGGCCGATTTTTTTGAATAAAAGTATTTTTTTAATTCCTAAATTTGCTATAGTTTAGGGCCGAATCTATTCCGCGTAAAAAAATTGCTATTACATAGTAAATTTTTACATAGAAATTGAAACATGAAAAATTAATTCCGAAGTAATTATCAATTTTACACATATTTTGCTTTGCCACTTTCATAAGAGACTGCTAATGCTTCAACATGTAATTTGGAATACAAACAATAATCACATCCACGAAATGGCACAATAAACATTTTTGGAGAGTATTCGCAAAGTGGCCGAGTAAAATAACGATTTTATTGTTAGTTTTCAATTATATCTAAATTACAATTTTGTTTGTTTTACATTTAAATTGTATCACTTATGCGGATGTACGACATAAGATATCGATCTATTTGGCAAACAACATCATCATTAATAAGACAACATGTTACGGCGTAACGGCAATATTTCGCCATTTTGTCGTCTTCTAAATATTTATGCCACTCTTATCTCATGCTCGCTGATCTCCTTTATTTCGTGCATTAGTACCAGGGTTCGAAATTATCAAGATAATTAATTTTTTCGATAATTATCATGATAATTATCCGATAATTATCAGATAATTATCGGATAATTATCTTATTATAAACAGAACCAATAATGTATTTGTAAGTAAACAGACAATATATTTTTTAAAAGTAGGTGTTGCTATTATAATATGATGCAAAATACACATAATAGCATTACAAGATCATTACCAGAGCCACCGAAACCAGCTACAGTACGTGTAAGTTAGTGATGAGGTGAGTTATACAAAGATTATAATACTTTACATAGATTAGATTGTTTCTTGTAATATCGTGAGTTAAACACACACTATAACTACATCATAATTATTTCAAATTATCTTAACTACATAATATATATAAATCATAATATTTACAACGTGTTATTTAAACTGTATTTAATATAAAGTATCAAAATCTTTTATAGTGACTGGATACAGTGTGGCCATAAGAGGCCACACCGGAAACAAGTGACGAATCTATTAATGTCGTGACTTTTTTGACGGACTATAGAATAAGTGAATTTTTTATAATTATCAAGATAATTATCAAGGTATAATTATCAAGATAATTATCGTGATAATTATCATGATAATTATCACTGATAATTATCACTTCGAACCCTGAATTTAGTACTAAGTAACATCAGTCATCAAATGAACCAAATCCTTAAAAAAAATTGCATACGTACTGATATTAAAATTAGACAGTCTGTTAACTTTTGAAGTACAGAATTTGAACGTCACCATGTGTATCACTTGATTTTTTGCTTTAGCCCCTTGACTATATTGGTCTGTTTTGTAACATTTAAGCCAGCCGAGTTCAAGTCTAACATACTCTACTAAACTATCAAGACTTGTGTAGATTTCGGTCATAAATCATAACTCTAATTATAGTTTTCAGGTTAATGATTGTTTCGCTGTTTGTACTCAGAAGGTTGGAGTTTGAATTTCGAACGAAGCGTTCAAAACATGCTCCACTTGATTAATAGTTGTAACATTTGTTCATTGTTGTGAAGTGAACAAATTGTTGACTCTTCAGTCGCTTTATAAACACAAAAAGTGAAATTACAGTTTTGTATTAGGCATAACTTCTTTCAAAACTATCATCTATGATCTATCTAAAAAGATATTACACGAAGAAAAGAGCTATAGTTTATTACGAAATAGCCACAAAATGGCATTTGGGGCGTTGCAATAGTTTTTAAATGTTTCTGGATGAGAGTGAAAGAAACTGTCAAAGATTTGGTGGAGTGCCAAGAGTACGTAGCAACTGCAAGATAAAGATGTATGGATCAAAACATTAATAATTTTGTCTAGACGTACGCCTCGCAACTGGTAACTGTTCAAACAAAATGTAAATATTGTTTTTAATTTTTTTATTAATATTTTCATTTGTAAACAATTTGCATGTAACTTTGATTTGGTAAAAAACATGAGTTTTTCATTTGAAAGTATGGAGTGGAGTATATGGACGTTAAAACTTAAAAGACATATTTTCGAAAGATCTAAATTCTAACAGATCAATCACTTACTAATATATTGTTATTTCAAGCAAAAAAAAGTGTCATGCAATAATTTATCAATTATCAATCACCAAGTGCCTAAAATTTAATTCGTTTAAATTATCATAATGAAATATAGAATTACAATTAAGGATTTAAAAGCATTCGAAAGAACTATTAATCATTTTTGGTTGCTGCAGCGGATGCAAAACTTATCAAATCGAATGCAGTTTTTATTAGTCTAGGACCGGGGTTCCCAAACTGTGCGCCGCGGCGCCCTGGTGCGCCGTGGAAAGGCAAGAGGGGCGCCGTGAGTCGATCCTCCATCATTATCCGAAACCACACACATTATAAAATAAAATTATAATATGAATTATAGAAAGCAGGCAGATGATTAAATATTTATTTATTATTATTTACCTGCTTAACCTAACTATAATCATTAAAGGTGTTTTTTTTTGTATCTTTTTGTAATACATAGTTAGGTAGTTAGGTAAAGTAGGGCGCCGTGACAAAATATTGAGGCGTGTAACTGCGCCGCAGGCCGAAAAAGATTGGGAACCCCTGGTCTAGGAAGTAAAATATCGTAACCAAGGTTTTAGAATTAGTCGCTTCGTTACATTATGATCTAGAATGTGGTAATCTAATTTAGAAATGAACCAAGGCGGTGACGTCATAGAAACGTTTTATTAGTATTTTAGTGCCATTAATTCGTGAGTTATAATCGGCACTGTTTAATGTTTATGTTATTGCGATTCGACTATATTGACTTTGTTAAATTTGATTAAGACGATAGAAACTATCTTTTATGATTTTTACCGAAATTGTGTTAATTAAAAACATTTAATAATATTAATATAATGAATGAGCGAGCAAGTACCTTTTTTTACATGGGGAAAAGATTGTGCATCCCCAGCATTGGGGACAACGGTCGGGGTATGTGGGACTCCCCGTAGGACCCACTACAGCCCCATGGTGCTCCAAACCCACTTAGGAAAAGGTCCGGGTACGATCAACCCACCACAACTCTACCAGCGGTTGTCCGCTACTGCATCGGGTCGTATACTAACTACCAGCATGTTTCACAAAACATTTTTTTTTATGTAATAAGGGGGCAAACGAGCAAACGGGTCACCTGATGGAAAGCAACTTCCGTCGCCCATGGACACTCGCAGCATCAGAAGAGCTGCAAGTGCGTTGCCGGCCTTTTAAGAGGGAATAGGGTAATAGGGGAGGGTAGGGATGGGAAGGGAAGGGAATAGGGGAGGGTAGGGAAGGGAATAGGGTAGGGGATTGGGCCTCCGGTAAACTCACTCACTCGGCGAAACACAGCGCAAGCGCTGTTTCACGCCGGTTTTCTGTGAGAACGTGGTATTTCTCCGGTCGAGCCGGCCCATTCGTGCCGAAGCATGGCTCTCCCACGTATAACCACGTACACGTATGCTGGTAGTTAGTACCTATACGACCCGATGTTGTAAGCAGTCAAACCTTTAATATAGGTTTTTATTTTTCCCTTTAATCATTGTGACGATAAGCAGTCTAAGAATCAGTTTTAAAAATTCATAAATCATCTCGAACTTGAACACTTTCAAGTTGGAGATGATTTTTAATTTTTTTTTCGAATTTATGCTAAATCACTGCTTTGCTACCAGGATAGTATAAGATCGAGGAGGCGCCACTTGCTACCAGGATGGCATAACATTGAGGATACAGGTGCAGCTCACAAACAGTATCGAGATTCCTGGAGATTCTACCAGGGTGGTATAACATCTCAGAGGTTTACCGTGCGAGGTCAGGCGGGTGTTGATGCGGGAGGCGACGCCGCGCGCCAGCTCCGCCGCCTCCGGCGAGCGCGGCTGGTACAGGCGCAGCCTCTCGAACAGGCTGTCCACGGCATTCTCGTCCGCCATGCGAGATGCTGGAAACAGAGTGTCATGTACACGAAACGTGTTTACAGAATACTTCTGAAGGATGTAAGTCACATTAGGATGGGAATTTACTCGCCGAAGTCACAGATTTGCGGGAAAATTCAAAATGAAGGAAAATAAATCAGCGTTTGTTTGCTCATAATCAACAATAATCAACAGCTGTTTGTTGACTGAAGATTAAAGCTGGGTAAGCCAGAATTCCTCAATATGTCAGTACACAGTAGTTATTTGGTTCTATTTAGTGATTCAGTAATTCAGTATTCACATAATATCTGACATGTTTCCGAATTCCGATCAATTCTTTTTTCCAGTAGGGATAGCGTTTTGTAAACATTAATAGGGATCGATCAAGGAACGATGGTGAATTAATGTTGCCTTACCGCAGTACTCAAGAGACATTTAATTAAGTTAACTTTCAATTTAATGAATAGTTTGACAGATAATGTATGGGGCTTATGTCAAAATTTGAAATTAATTACATTTGAGTAATTAATGTTCCACTCTGAGTGCGGCAGTTAAAGGCTTAAAATAGTAGATCAATGTTTATTGGAAAATGTCAGCCGCCAAAGATATCGACTAAAATTGCAACGATTAGGTCAACAGAGGTTACTGAACTTCATCCAAAAATATCTAGAATTTTTTGTTGTAAACATAACGAAACTGTATGCCAGCCGAGACAATAGGTATTATGTTTTACTATTTACTTTAGGTACCTATTTGTTGTACGGCTTCATTGTTTCATGTTTATCAAATGAAAAGGACGATGAAATTGCTTCAGAATACAAAGTATACAATGAATATTCTGGTTAGCATATTACACAAACATGAAAAGTTCTGCAAATACATAAAAGTGAAAGTGTAATAGCATCGTGATTCGTGATTGTTTAGTGAATACACTCATGTGGTATGTGTGATACAACGCGTGATTTTATGAATGTCACAAAAGTGCTGAAATTCTAGTGTATGTTTGTAAAGAAACTAAAAAGCATTTGTAATGTAACTCGTAACAATTTACATTTGACTAGGTTTTCTAGGTTACGAATGAGTGTTATGAGGATGCCACACTGAAATATACTAGTGTTACGTTATAGGATACAACGTACGTGAGTTTTTCGTCCTTTTCTCAGTGGTATAGTGGAGTGTACAGTGTAGGACTGGGAGCTCCGTGCCGCGCGGCGACCGGCGGCCGACTGCGGCGGCGGGGGCGGAGGCGGCTCGTCGGCAAATCAATTTGGCGGCATTCACACTGAGGGCATTTCACTAATGAACGTCTTTTTTGAACGTGAAAACTGTTTGGAAAATTTGAATTTAGAAAAATATCAGGCATCGACATAGACGGATGATGATGTAGGGACTAGGGAATAGGGATTAGGTTGGGCGTTTCGCACGTTATTGTTCTTCTAAGCACTCCAGCAGTAAACAAAAATCGTTTTTCCTCAATCAAGATTGTTACAATCAACAACAGTATGAATTATAAATTCGAGTATGTTTTTTCGACACAGTCTTGTTCAATAGTTTGAACGTAAATATATACAATAGTCAATTTAAAGTAAAGGATAAATCTAAAGTTTAGACTAGGGTATAAATAATAATTATTATAATGTATAGACCAGGGGTCACCAAATTGCGGACCGCGGTCCGCATCCGGACCGCTGCGCCGCGTCGCGCGCCGACCCATTGTGTGCGGACCAAGCATTTTCGAAGGTGAATTACGTTTTAAAAATAATTTCGGTCTTCACTTATAGTAGGGGAGGTGATGCTATTTTTTGCAAAGTCATTTCATACCGACCAAATTTTTGACCAGTAGTAGATTAATATTTAATAATCAACATAATGAGCTCCAGTCCCCGTACCCGTGGTGGGTTGTACATTGAGAGTGTCTCAAAGTTGTCGAAAAAAAATTTGCTAAAAGTAATTTTATACCGTATGAAAGTTTGATGGATGATTATTCAGGTCATGTTTAACCAAAAAATTACCGTCAGCCGCATTGCAGACGGGGGTTTCAACGTCAGTCGCCTCACTGAATATGTAAAAAAAAATTGAATATAAAGTCATTTCATACAATACAAAATGAATACAGGCGAATATTTCTACTTTGTAAATAATAAAGAAAACCGTCAGTCGTCATTATGACGGCGGAGAAACCGTCAGCCAGCGATATAACCCAATAACCATACTTCGAGCTCAATGTATCTGAGGGCGTCGTGTACGGTGTAGACGACATTTCCACCTATAAACATTCAGCTGACGACGATTTTCGTTTGAATTAACTATAAAATTGTCTCTTAAAGCAATTTTATTCGGTAAGTAATTAATTCGATAGTCAATATTTGCGAGGAAGAATCATATAGATTTTCCTTGTAAAGCGCCATCTGTTGTTACATACTAAAACTAAAATAACACCTATCGAACCTAAACGTCTATAATCTAGATATGAACCTATATTGGGTGCGAATTCGGATCTTTATAATGTCAATACCAATACAATGTATTCCCAACAACAACTTTGAGATACTCTCAATTTTTATTCCACCCGTTCTGAAGCAGCTGACGATCAAAACTCCTATGTATGGGTGGAATACTATTATTGTTACGATTTTCGCTCGGTATGTAATGACTTTTCAAAATGAGCACCACCTCCTCTACTATTACTGATGAACATCTCCAGGATTTAATGTCAATAGCTTGCACCAATTTCACGCCAAACTTCAAAGAGATATTTAGCTACAAAAATTGTCACTTTTCTCATTAATATGTAAATAAATACCTTTGTAATTTCCGTCATTACCTTTCTTTAATATTTTTTTTTATGTGTGGACCGCGAAGGTCTTTTAATTTCTTAAAATGAACCCCGAGCGAAACTTCTTGGTGACCCCTGATATAGACCTTGTAGTTGAAAACTTATGTGCTTTGCCATACATTGATTCTTGTGCAAAAAAGAAACAGGAATTTATGTGTGTTGTATTTACTTTATGATTTTTATTTCCTGTATGCCATATATTCTTTAAATTTTTATATGTTTCGGAAATAATTTATTTTTATATCACCACTAAAGCATTAAATTAACCGGCTTTTATATATCAAATAGTGTTTATCATCTATTAATAACGTACTAAACTAGCATATCGTCTTCCTTAAAAAAATATTTATATGATATCATTTGTATGATTTGCTGCAAATAGCATTATCCTATACCTACTCATTGCTATTCTACATTTTCTGGTATAAAATTTTACAAACACTAATTGAGAAAAACGGAGATCTCGTTACGTTTAAATGTACACATTGCACAAAACATTTACCTTAAAATATGCACAGATTACGATAATTTTGTGATTTGTTATTGCAGTTTACTTCCGTTCCGGCGTTACCAAAATCAGCTAAAATGTGAATGATTAAGTAACAATTAATGCCACCAAAGAGATTGACGTTTGTCAATCACAGACAAACTGAAGTCAACGTGACAAGTCTGGACTCAGTCTAGTGCATACCTCACAGTCACACACTTATCGATTACATTGAAATATTAAATGTAAGGATACTCGTTTATGGCTACTTATTTGCAAACATTTTGCAATCATTTTGCGCACATATATTTTAAATATTTGTTAATTCCATCTGTAGACGACAACAAAAATGCTTTTTGTTTTTTTTATATTTCCTAAAATATTAAAGTCGCTTCACGTTGCAACGGCGGTCGCAAGGCGTTGCATATTTTGATGAGCCACTTTAATTTGGCACAGGCAGACACCGCGAGAGTCCAATCAATTTAATGTGCACCTTCTTGTGTTGTAAATAAACTTCAGTTTTGGATGGTTCATTAAAAATGCATCGCATTGCATTGACACGTCACCTCACACGTATTAGTAACACGTCACTGACCCTTTCGTCCTGGCCTTGTCTATACTCCGTATTCAGCAAGCGGAGGGTTAGTCCTCTGCTTGCTGTATGGACAGGCCACAAACGCGGATGAAACATTCAAAGATTTAGGGTGAAAACGGGCCCCTATTACTAAGACTTCAATGCCTGTCCGTCTGTTTGTCTCCAGGCTGTATCTCAAGAATCGTTATAGCTAGACTTCTGAAATGTTCACAGATTGTGTACATCTGATACTGCTATAACAACAAATACTAAAAAATAAAATAAAATTAATAGTTAACCCGTCGATCATGGGAAAACGAGTCACAATAGATATTCTATTGTGTCTCGGTCACTGGTGACCGTATGGGGCTTGATGAATTTATGGGGGCTCCCATACAACAAACATGATTTTTTGGCCTTTTTTTCCTCGATATTATATAGCAGCAACAGGTAGACACAAAATATTCATGAAATCCTCTATTATATATTTTGTACTTTAATAATTTATAATAAAATAAAATTAATAATTAAGGCTGGTTTCCATACAAAAAAACACAATTTTACGGAACCCTTCGTGCGCGAGTCCAACTCGCACTTGGCCGATTTTTTAAATTGAATTATTTAGTGCACGAGGCAAAGTAATACGCACAAAGCCACGGACGTTTTTTCAAGTGGATCTATTTAATTTTTATCGATAGGCATTGAACTAGTTAGGTGTAAATGTCAGCAGTGGTTCGCCGGCAAATGTCACTTGATGATCGCCGGCGATTGTAATCAAGTGACAAGTACTCACTACTCACCGTGTGCGCTAGGTTGACCATGTTGTTTGCTTTAAGAGGACTGATTTTACAGCATAAAAAAATAAAAGTATTAATATTTTAATGAAGTGAAAGAAGTTAAAATCATCTTTCACAACTGTAGGGTGCATAATATAAAGATAGCCAAATACTCAAAGTATATTTTTTATTTATTATTATTATCATTACGGCGTTTTCGATATAAAAACTACGCGAGACGTAAAACCGAAATTGCGCGTAGATTTTTCTTGATAATGCCAATTTTCTTACTTTCCACCGCCTGGTTTCTAAGATATTTTTGACAGGATTTTATTTAATCACCAGTGATTTCGATTGCTTAACGCTATAACGCCGTTAAAAGGATAACCTTCTGTCAAAAATATCAGAAACATAGCATTAAGCAGTTAATACAATAAAATTAAATTAAGAAATTTAAAAAAACCCCCGCCAAACAACTTTAAAAAGTAATGAAATAATATTTACTGACTTTAAGTTAAAATAATTCCTAAGTGTAAAGTTATATTTTAGTCCATAATTGTTGACAAGGTGTGTCGGGGGACCGCCAACAGCGACTTTTACATTTTGTATCGCTGATTGTCTCGATTCAGTTCGCTGTGAACTGACCTTTAAACTATAATGTTATGTGAAATCAAACATCTACATTAGCGGTGCCCCGACACACCTTGACAACAATTATGGACTAAAATATTACTTTACACTCAGGAATTATTTTAACTTAAAGTCAGTAAATATTATTTCATTACTTTTTAAAGTTGTTTGGCGGGGTTTTTTTTAAATTTCTTAATTTAATTTTATTTTATGTTTTTTAAACTTGTGTTGGTTATAGTGCAGAATTGTTCCTATCAACAGGATCATATCCCATTTCCCAATGAATACGATCTATAAATATCCTCTTGGATGAGGCCGTCAATATGAGCCCAAACATGAAACCTCCATCCACCCTGGGTTCATACGGAGCTCGGCTCCTATACAATCCAGGTGATGCTGCAGCAGCAGCATGCAAATATTTACTGCTTATCTACGTCTTATTGGTTGTCGCAATTAAAATGAGTCCAAACACGAAACCTCTGCTCTAAGTTGGTGAGGAGTTGGGTATCCTATTGATCACCAGGTAATGCTGCAGCACCAGGGTCAACTTTCTATTAATATGTATATATTCATAAGTGTCACGAACCAGAATGCAAAATATAAAACCCATCAAACGACTGCAAGTTGCTAATCGGCCTATCACGAACCAGATAAACCCTGATATTTCAGCAATGAGCAGGCTGATGATGATGAACTATAGCTAAGAACACTCTCGATCATGTCAGCTTTCAAACAAAAAAAAAGTAGATCAAAATCGGTCCACCCGTTTGGATACTACGATGCCACAGACAGACAGACAGACAGACAGACAGACAGCGACAGACAGACAGACAGACAGACAGACAGACAGACAGACAGACAGACAGACAGACAGACCGACAGACAGGCATGTCAAACTTATAACACCCCTCTTTTTGGTCGGGGGTTAAAAATGATGGTCACACTACAAATGATTGGGTAAATCACGTAGGAGAGTACCAGAGAGTATTGATGTAGATTTATTTTAATTTTTAGATAAGGATACTTACTGCTGATCTTAAAATAATGTTTTGAATTTATGTGATGAATGATTAATGTTTGATCATTATGTTTGTTTGAGACAATGCGTGGTTTGTAATAACAATTTCGTATGAAACAACAGCATTAATATAAAACGATATTTTACTGCAGTGCATTTTCATTGCAATTTTCATTTGATTGGACGATCGTTATCGTTTAGAATTACGTAATGTACATCGTCAATTTTATGATGTTTTTGACCGTTTGTCAATTCGTTTGCACATTTCCTGGAAATTTGGTAATATTTTACGACTATTTTGTCTAGATTCTTAGATACTAAAAACGTCTATCATTTAGAGTCGATTAAAACCTGTAATATTATGACATCGATATCAACTATGTAAATTCGGTACACCACTATTGTTTTGACAATTGGCGTTATTTTTTAATTTGATTTTGACAGCAATTTTTTTTATAGGAAAATACAAACCATGTAGCAAACGAGAGTATAATTTGTGAAGATGAACACGAAATAACACAGCACATTCGAGTTAAAAGACAGCAACCAGGCGGAGGAGTCGGTAAGGATTTGTACAAATTATGTATTTTAACAATACTATAAAGTATTTTAATTCTATATTTAGAATTTTACTCTATGTAATAATTGTTATAAAATTATAATTATTACTGAAAATAGTTTAAAATTAATAATAAGTCATTAGTTGTAGTGTTTTAGCTCTACGGCGTAGCACGTCTACGAAAACGACAAAAATAATTAGATATTGAAAATTGTATGAAATTAAAATACGAGAACATATTTTAATGCGCTGCTACTTTCACAGTGAACTCTATACCGGGGACTCAAACATAGCCTAAAGCAGTGTTTCCCAACCTGTGGTAGTGGTGGAGTATGTGTATGGGGGTCCGCGGTGTCATTTCTGGACCATACATAAATGCTATTGCCTTGTAATCGCTACGCTTACATATTGTGCTTAAAATGAATCCGATTTTTTGTTGTTTATTTTATTAAGGAGGTCCGTAAAAACTGTACTTGATTGCCTAGGGTTCCGTGGCTGAAAAAGGCTTGGAAACACTGCCCTAAAGTATTATCACTTTGTTTTGTTACTTTTATGCTTACGATATTGCGTAACTCTTCGTCTATGCTAATATTAATGGTTCGTTATCTTTCGACCTTTCGATACGTAATAAGAAAGCACTTAGGATTGTCTTATTGCTTTTGCTTGATAATATATTGGAAGCATTATAATATATTTAGGCTTCCAAAGTAAGCTTTTCTTTTCCTCATTTCCTACGCCCTATCGAAACTGTGATGCTTATGATAAATATGTTTTTTTAATAATATAAGACATAATATATTAATAAGACCATTTTTTTCAAATTGTTGCAATACCCGTTTATCCAAGTGTTGGTGCCCTTGTTACTCACCTGGAGCTGCAGGTTATCTATACTATTACTAACCATTCACCAGGTAACTTCGCGGATGCTGCAAAAATGCCACAGATGAAGTCGCTGCGGCTATTCCTGCAGTTTTTCAAAAACCTTTGGTCAAACGTGTTCCTTGGAGGCAGCCACCCTCTCCATCCGAACGTCCCCAAGACCTTCGTGGAACTGTATCATGAGAAGGTGGAGAAGGTGTTCTTCCCGCCCGCTGGCGGTGACCCCAATAAAAGACCTGAAACGTAGAAATTAGAATGGAGATTTTGAAATAAATTATACGAGTATTTCGTGTATTTGATTTTTGGCTTAAGGGGGCGACTAAAGCAAAATAGATGATAATAAGCTACGAATTGTTTAATTTTTTTAACATAGATACTACATTATATTTGCGAGGGTCCGTACTAGGGAAAGCACGATATCTTAAAAATATGTTCTCGATAGAAAAATGACAAAGACGTATTTAAAGGGTTTGGAACCTTTTTGTATGGAGCCTGGCATATCTAGCCGCCGCGACGCCATCTTGATTGTTTTTTCAAAATTTCCGAGCACGATAAAAGTGGTATATTTGGATAGAGGACACTTACACAAACAAAATATGTTAAATAACATGGTATCCTAAAGTGTCACGTTTCCGAGATATTTAGAAGTAAAGATCGCCATATGAGTCCAAAGGACACAAATGGCGATCTTTACTTCCATGATATGCCACAAAGGTTCGTACCCCTTTGACGAATATTTCATTTCTTTTCAAAACGGTGCATTCAACTGAGTCATTGAGATATTTTAATAAATAATATAAAATTCTGTTACCGTCGAGGAACTGTACTAGCGGATTTTAAAACGTTGTATATTTATCGAGTTATGAAAAGACGGGCGTGTGAATTTGTTGCTTTTTCGTCCTCTTATAGAATTTGTTATTTCTACTAGATCAGTATTGATTTATCATGTCTGCTAGGAATATAATATAGATACATTGTTTTATTATAACGTCTTGAGGTACACAAAAGTTTAGTAGTCTTAAGTTATTACTCATTAAGGTTTTAAAGCGACTATCTCCCGTGAATACTATGTAGCTTAGAAAAAGTAAATTATTTGCATTCTGTTTTAAGTATATTTCCATCGACTAAATATTTTGCACTTTTCCGGTGGTAATTAACATTATAAATTATTTGAAGTTTGGTGTGCAAAATAACGAGGGATCATGAAAGAGCGAGATCTAGCGAGTGATCGCCAGTGGGTGATCTTGATGGTATATAAGAGGTGGTGCGTCCACACCCACCGCATATGTCAGCCTACCGTACCGACATAATGAAGGTACGAAATCTTTTACATATATGACTACTTTCGCGAGATGAATTCTTTGGTTATTTTGTTCGTTATATGATAGTTGTTCTACGTGACTTCGTAAGCGCAAAATAAAATCCCAAAGGAACTGTGCATTTCTCAGCAATAAAAAGGAGTTATGTCCTTCCCCGTGGTCTACTCTATATCGGCGTCTCTCATCAAAATCGGTTCAGCTTTTCTTACGTGATGCCGTGACTAGGCGAAATAGGAATTGATTTTATGAATTTAGATTGTGATGTGCTTTTCATCAATTTTCATAATAGTGTTAATATGTTTTAGGTGTTTGTGGTGTCAATTTTGTTTGCGGTGTTGAGTGGTGCCACTTGCAGCGTGGTGGCGTGGCCGGGTGCGGTCTCACTGTCTGCGCGGGCATTCCCACTGTCGGCGGGTGCGGTCCCACTATCAGCGCAGGCATTCCCATTGTCGGCGGGTGCGGTCCCAGTGTCAGCGTCCTACGTACAAAATGTGGTGACACCACAAGTTAAAGCATTCGGCTACTCCACCAGTCAGTACATCAGCTCGGTAAGTTTACAATAATGGCGAAGACATTTACTTCCTTCTATAAAAGCCCTCTATAATCCTCGTACTTCACAACTCGATTTACTGCTCAATTAGAATAGTCGTTAAATACGTGAGGAAGACTTACAACGAAATCGAGATTCGAATTTTTTTAGAAGGACGATAATTAATTCGGAAATTTCCAATAACTTTGAATATTTCGCCTGCCTGTAATGGAGGAGTTGGAAATTATGTTATCAGGGCGAGCGAAGCGAGCCCTAGTATATCCCACAACCTGACCACTTTTGTGGTACACTTTTATTTACGGAAAAACTATCACGCCTATTTATTTGTGCTTTAACATAGTAATTTTCATTTAAATATGTAGATGTGTTATAATCGGTCAGTCAAGGTTTGGTTACTATTAAAATATATATTAAAAAAAAAAACTGCCTTAAAGATTATTACCACGCAGAGAAACGACGCGAGCCCTCGCAATATTAAAGCTCGGCTTTTAGCTAGTGTTTAAAAAAATCAGAACTTCGAGTTCCCTAAGCTTGCCACATAGAATGTACTATTCCTCGATACTTTGTCTTCGAGTTCCCTAAGCTTGCCACATAGAATGTACTATTCCTCGATACTTTGTCTTCGAGTTCCCTAAGCTTGCCACATAGAATGTACTATTCCTCGATACTTTGTCTTCGAGTTCCCTAAGCTTGCCACATAGAATGTACTATTCCTCGATACTTTGTCTTCGAGTTCCCTAAGCTTGCCACATAGAATGTACTATTCCTCGATACTTTGTCTTCGAGTTCCCTAAGCTTGCCACATAGAATGTACTATTCCTCGATACTTTGTCTTACTACTCGTATCACTGATGATGAGAATGAATACGAACTTGACGGCTAACTTAATAATGTACCAAGTAACTTTTCTAACAAATATTGTTCAACAATTGGTCGAATTGTTGTTTTGGTTAAATTAAGTTCCCGCTCTAAATGTTATTCCAGAAATTTTTTTGCTCAATTTTGATTTACGCAACTTGTAATTTTTTTTTACATTTAAATTAATAGAAGTAATGTTGAAGTATAACGCGGATGTAGTGAGCAAAAACTCCAATTAAGGCATGTAGTACTTCTAAAAAAATGTTTATTGCAATTTGCATCCCAATTAATTTTAAATGAAGGTCGTCGTACATTATGAATTTATCAGTATTTTGTTTAATCTTCGTTGTAAGGAAGCATTTATTATCCTCAATAAAATATGTTAACATTTATTTAAATAACACAACTTAAGCGTCCACCACTCTTATAATGTAATTTATTTAAAGTTAAGCTTTCTTATAATTTTTAGGGTTCCGTACCCAAAGGGTAAAAACGGGACCCTAATACTAAGACTTCGTTGTCTGTCTGTCTGTCCGTCTGTTTGCCTCCAGGCAGTCTGTCTCAAGAACCGCTATAGCTACACTTATGAAATTTTCACAGATTGTGTATTTCTGTTGCCACTATAACAACAAATACTAAAAACAAAATAACATTAATATTTAAGTGCTCCCATACAACTAACGTGATTTTTTTGGCCATTTTTGCTCGATATCAATAATGGCAACAGAGGTAGTTGAAATTTTTACTAAATTCTCAATTATAATTATTATCATAAAAACATTAAAATTTAAGGGGGCTCTCATACAAAAAACCCAATTTTTGCTCTATAACGGTACGGAACCGTTCGTGCACGAGTCCTACTCGCATTTATTACAATTTAAACTACCGGCATTTTAATCTGTAACTTCTCCAGGGTCTAAAAACTAATTGCTGTCAGTAAAGTAAACGTCCTAGCAATCTAAAAATAGTCCTTCTAAATGCCAACCGCATTTTTTCGAGGTACATTATTTGCCTATTTTAATTGGAGCACGTTTATTTTAACAATCGTAATTCATTTTAATAACATGTTTTTGTATGCGGAACAACGTTTTCTCTGAAGTATGGCCTGCCTGCAATATACAGAAGTATTACCTTTTTGGGAACTAAGACAACTTCTTAGTGGCAGTAGATCTCTTCTTCCTTTAAGAAACTGATCCCCAATATAAAATGTCACATTAACAATCCAATTAACTTTGCAGGCACCATCATCACTCGCATTCGGATACCAACCCCAGATCAGCTACCAGAGCTACCAGATCCCAGTGAGCCACTACTACCCCCAGCAGATCCAAACCTACAGGCCGATCGTCGCGCCGGCTTACTACCCGTCCACTTCTCTCTTCTACCCGACTCTCTCTCCTGCTCCCGTCGCCCCCGTCTCCCCAGTTCAACGACCCCAGACAGAAGCTCCGGTTCGAGGGGACGAGGATACCGCTATAGTGGACTCAGCTGAGTCCCCTCAACAGGCCCCGGGCAACGACTACTTGCCTCCTACGAGTGCTCCAGCTGAAGAACCGTCCTACCCCAACCCCGCTGACCAGCAGATGCCGTCCGACCCCAGCACCGCTCCCTCACAGAACTTTCCAGCAGCCGACAACAACGACCAAGGCCTGAACGACGAAGACACTATCTCTGTTGAATCCGCCTAAATCTATGCCTATTGCAAATAAAAGATTCTAATCTTTTCAAAAACTCATTTACCCCTTTGTAAATGGAACTTATTTATTGTTATTGGTACTTATAAATACTGGTTATGGGTTGTTCTTTTAATAATAAAATAATATGATAAGCAAGTTACAATTTTATTCAAAATTTTTAGTAATTTACCAGAAGCCTGGCTTCCTTTCGTCGTACCATTTCATGTAGTCCCTATTAGTAGTATTCTTGCCGTACAGTCCAAGGGAAAAATAGTATTTGGTTGGGAACCATTTGCTGTATAATGAGACTGTAATGTTGTATCCGCCCACACCAAGAATCGTAGGTACAACTAAGCGATTAGGTAGAAGCATACGCACACAGACTATAGTGGTTTCGATGCCAGCTGATATCTGAAAATAATATTAGAATTTCTGATTGTTATTTGTTGTGATGATGGATAAATCTTATCTTCCTAATAAGAATTTATAGATTAGTAGTTTGGTGGTATCTAAGTAGAAGTTTATACTAACTGTATATATTGTGAAATCAATTTTACCTCCTTGTGACAAAATTCTAAACAAACATTGGATAGACTCTCACTACTTACAATAATCCAATCTCATTATCTACATCTAGTTTTATATTATTCAATCCTATCTACTTCTCATGTTCAGTATAAATATCCCAATGTAGAAAACAGGTAAATACTGACCGACATAATAATATTCAATTTGGAAGCAGTGTTTCCGTTGACTTCGAACTTCTCGGAGTAGAAGAGTGTTGCTCTCCTCTGCTTCTTGATGCTCTTGAAGCAATGGTCCCCCGTCACGTAGGTCCGGGCCCGCCATCCCTGCTGCTGCTTGCGCCGAGTACGGAGGTACTCGTGGTTTATTCCCATACCTAAAAATACCGCCGAAGTTGTATATTATCCTAATGTATAAAAGTCTAAATAAAGAGATTATAAATATGCGGGTGCCGGGTAGGCGGATCGATCTGGTAAGGCTGATTGATCGGTCTCCTATAAATGGGGGTCACCCGAAGTGTTTGTAGAAAAAGACACAATCTATAGAAATAGCCTTGCAAAAACTGCTATTGCTCTATTCTGCTACGAAAGTATGAGACTCGAGTCAAGACTCAAGACGCATACAAACTTGTGTAGGTACTCGTACAGTGTGAAGTGTGCGTTGTACACAAAGCACCATAAAGTATGCACAAATTAACAGTCAATAGTTTTGGTAATTGGAACATATATTATTATCAACATCGGATTAGCAATAGTAAATATTTCAATCGATATAATATACAGTGTGTAACAAAAATAAGTGATAATACTTTAGGGTGTGTACGTGTTCCTTGTAGAGAGTTCACTGTGAAAGTGGCAGCGCTGAAAGACGATTTTTTTTTCACTTTTGTATGGGCAAGGGCCCGAGCGTCACGAGTTTCCCCATACAAAAGTAAAAAAAACATTTTCGTCTTTCAGCACTGCTACTTTCACAGTGAACTCTCTACGGGGAACACGTACACACCCTAAAGTATTATCACTTATTTTTGTTACACCCTGTATATTATGCGATTAGCATAGCATAGCTTTACTTTTCACAAGCGTACTTTGGATATCGTAATATTATGTTAGATAATATTGCTAATAATAATACACAACTTTTATGTCATAGTTTTGTCATTGATAAGATAATCTGATATTTGGCGGTTTTATCACAACCTTATCAAAACAGAGCCTGAACTTGATTTGCATGCTGTGTTTTGGTAACATATTAAAATAAAGTAAAACAGTTACACGTGTATATAAACGAATGAATATCTTGTATTAGGTTCTCACTATCTATAACGACTAGAATTAATTTTCTAGGCTTATTACTACTACTATTGTTAAACTATAAATTTTTTTCAAGAAATTCAATAATATCATTATAATGTACTTATGCTAAAGACTATACACCCAATGTACTATCGAGAAAATTGATTCCTAGGCAGTTGACGGACCTACGCACTGACCTCCATTATACAAGTACGCTGGACTAATGGTACCCTTTGAAATGACAGCTATTTTTTGTGCCTATTTGAAGCGGAATCAGCTCCCCCAATGTGAGTGATAGGAACTAAATTTGACGTAAAAACACAGAATACAAATTACTCCCGTAATTTAAAAATTACGGCCGTAAAAATGACGTTTGAAAGTCGCCATATTGGCGCTGATAACAGTAGTGGGAGTATTTGGAACTAATACTAGTAATGACAACCAATAACGATTAAGCGGCCATTTGCAAGTTACGTCAAATTTAGTTCTCTTCCCTCTCACTGGGGGCGCTGATTCCGCTTCAAATAGGCACAAAAAAAGTGGGTATCATAGGTCCAGCGTACTTGTATAATGGAGGTCAGTGGACCTACGTCAATTGGTTGGGTTATGTCAATTCAATATTATAGTCGTGAATCGTGATCTTGACGCTCTTCTTGACGGCTAAGTTTGACATAACCGACCAAATGGAGATGCATGGAGAGCCATGCTTCGGCACGAATGGGTCGGCTCGACCGGAGAAATACCACGTTCTCACAGAAAACCGGCGTGAAACAGCGCTTGCGCTGTGTTTCGCCGAGTGAGTGAGTTTACCGGAGGCCCAATCCCCTACCCTATTCCCTTCCTTTCCCTCCCCTATCCCCTTCTCTTCCCATCCCTACCCTCTCCTATTACCCTATTCCCTCTTAAAAGGCCGGCAACGCACCTGCAGCTCTTCTGATGCTGCGAGTGTCCATGGGCGACGGAAGTTGCTTTCCATCAGGTGACCCGTTTGCTCGTTTGCCCCCTTATTTCATAAAAAAAAAAATATATAGGTCCGCCATCTGCCAAGGATTCAATTTCTCTGAATATACCTAATTGAAATAAGTCTGTTTCTCTCAGGGTATGATAAAAGCCTAATATATAGAAATTCCTTTTGAAGGTTACTTTAGCTTACGTGTGCCATGATCAGCTAGGACGAAGTTGTCAGGATACGGCCTGGGGAGAATCTGAGCGGTGATGTAGTTGATGATCCAGGAGGTGTAGGGGTACACGTCGACGTAGAGAGGAGGTTCCCTGTTTAGACGGTTTCTCATGGACCTCCTGGTACAGGAACCACCACCAGCAGCCAGCCCCAACACCTCGAAGGTCCCCTCGAAGGTGTGGCTGATGATGGGCGACCCTGGACGCACTCCACAACCGGAGCTGCATAACACGTGGGTGACGCCTTCGCTGCCTAGTTTCTGAAACATTAGTGTTACATCACAGACATAGATCAAGATAGATACCGCATGTCCCTCCATTTGTATGAACTATGAAAACGAGCGTGCCACTTTTTTCCTAGCTACTGTGACGTACCGATGATAAGAAACGTGTCCATTATCTAGGCCAACGTTTCTATTCGAATTTCTACAGCTCAATACGGCACAATTAGGCATTTAGGCATTTTTAAAATTCCGATCGACGTCCGATTCCGATAGCAGACTAAATAACAGACTTTCAAAAGACGAGCATTGCTCGTCGTTTGGGAACGCGATATGGCACACGAAGTACATACACATGCGGTATCTATCTTGATCTATGTCCGTGGTGCACATGCTTTGTTTCTTGTTTCTGAAACATTAGTGTTAATTTATGGACATCGACGAGCAAGCTTCAGATTTAATAACACTACTCATTGCTATTTTAAAAACGTAGGCATATTTAATTCAATAAAATTGTACTAAACATATCAGACTACAAAGTACTTTAAAGCCCGTATTTTTGGTCAGTACTCAAGATGTATCTCGGTCTCAAGACACGGTTCAGGCTCTGTAATTGGTTGGCTGTCAAAATTTGGACCAATCACAAAGCCAAACCGCGTCTTGAGACCGGGTCGCATCTTAAGTACTGACCAAAAATACGGGCCTAAATAAACTTGCTACTTACACTGCGCATGCGATGTCGTCTGCACTCTTTATGAGTATACATCTTCAAAGTTTTCTTACCCATCTTTTCGTTATCAAAATCGCGTGGTACCACTAGAAAAAAAAATCAAATGCATTGAACTTAAACTAAAAGCAATTACTCACGGTCCAAACAGCCCTAAAGGAATATATTTATCAAGACATGCATAGATTTATAAAGCATGCACGCAGAACGATGTGGAATACAAAATGTTGTTGCAGATCGCCAATGAGAAGATAAGGGACTGACGTAAATATCTTTTGATAGGTACAACGGCAAAGTCAAGGTACTGAAGAAGTAAAAATAAAACAGAAGAAAATATCCCTACAGAGGGTGATAAAGATACTGTTACAAATTTCTAGATTATAGAAGATGGATTAAACCTTTCGAAGCAGAAGGTGTGAAGACAGACAAAATCAGTGATTCTACACAAAGGACCATAATAATAATGCTGGATTAGGGCAATGATACTTGCAAAGCTAATTCATTTAACGATATTACAATGTTACTCTAACTGCCGCACTCAGAGGCGAATATTTACAAATTACTTAACTGTAATTAAAATATGAAGATTTTGACATAAGCCCCATACCTACATTATCTGTAAAACTCTTCATTTAATTGAAGTTTAATCATAATTAAACGCCTCTGAGTGCGGCCATAAGACTATAGAAGATACTTGTAATACTCACAACTTATATAATCAATCATAAATACATATCTTTGTTTCTTTTTCCTCTCACGTTCGGTTACACTTGGCAAGCATACTGGTATCATGTATTCTGTAATAATAATATTGTGAATATTTTGTACGTTTCTCAGTCGTAGGACTTGGCAAATGCCAAAACTATAAAAGTACTCTCTTACAACACTTACAATAATAATTTCAATGAAAATTGTAAAGCAAGATCGCTTAACTGAAGACAAAATTATTAATTAGGTTATTTCCTACTAGTTTGCTATATCCAATAAACATAAGCCTATCCAAAAATTTAGAGACCTCAAAATATAATAATAATTTTGCGTATTAAGTCTTACCTGATTTTATAGGGCTAAGGAGCTTCACTATGGCCAAACTGTTTCCAACGCCAAATCTAAAGGCAAAGATAAGTCTATAATTTCTATTTTATTCGCTCACTAAGGTATCTATAAATTTAAATATGATCTGCAGTTATAACTGCAGGTATTATTAACACACTATAGAAAAGAAACGTTCGATCGTGTCATCAAAATTATGTACAACCGATTATAATTTTTCATTTTGAATGTCGATTAAAAATTGACGATCGAGTAGAAAGAGTTAAATCAGATTTGAATGCATGTAAGACTACGGTTACACGCTCAGTCTGGCATTATTTCAGTCCATCAGTTTGGTCAGGTATGACGGAAGAATGATCCTAACCGCTTGATTGACTAAATGATAATTTTTTAGTATGTAATTTTCAACCATTATTCTGGCGTCAGTCTCAGACTGATGGAGTAAAATGAATGTAACCGTAGTCTAATACTTAGCTTGCCTGGTGTACTCTGGATGCGGTACGATGCTGATGATGGGGATCTCCAGGTACGCCCGCGGGCACCGCTCGCCCATCTTCACCTGGCTGTAGGTGAGGTTGCATGATAACTCCTCCTGCTCGTAGTCCCCGAATATCACCTTCCCACTATCAACAGAACAATGACACGGTATTTAATCCTGGGTTAATTTTATCCTAGATGTGAGCAAATAGGCCTTAGTTTTTACAGTCAGTTTACATTGCAACATGATGAACGTAGTGATTATATTCTCTTTGCATGATGAGGCCAAGCGAAGTGAAATGACTATTGAAATGTTACATTTTTAAATGAGTCATTGACATTCAAAACTGAACTTTATTTACTATTCTCAAATCGCGGAATTCTGTCTGTAGCGGTCATTGACTCCCTGTCAAAAAACTTGTCATTTTCTCTATAAACCGCGATTGACAATGAAGTGACAGATGTTTCTTGTCTAAGGGTGATATCGTATTTTGCATACACGATGTGAACACAGTATGAATTCAGAATTATATCACTTCAAACTCATAAATAGTTGGAGATTATCATACGAAGGTAACCAAGACGTTTTCCGATGAAAATATAATACTTAGTCTGTTTCTTTACAAGAATTCAATTTTATTCGTAAACAGAATGCTGTGTGATTATTTTTTACATAGTTCCTAGACTAGAAAGGTGCCACCTTAAATTGTTCTGACTATACACAAGAAGAAGATAATAAACATTGAATTGGCAGACTTTTCGCCCGCGTTGTTGCTATTCTAATTTTGATTTGCTCATATAAAAATGCATCGCGTCAAGTGACAACGCTACTGACAGTAGTACATTTTTGATAATGTTTTGAACTCAAATGCCTTTTCTATACTCACAGTTTATAGTTTCTTTGCAAAATTAACATGTCTGTAGCAACAGCCAACGTATATTGTTTGTGAATGAGAATGACTCGTGGGGCCTTGCTGTGGTGCGGAAGGCCTGTAGTTACTGCAAGAGATACATTTGTTTTAACACAATTAACAACGAAGTTGCTTGAACAGGAATGATGACTTTGAAACTTTGAAGTCCTCACTGACCACTGTACAGTCATAGTCATTAAAGGTTTAAACTTACTATTTTCATCTGAAGGCACTTACCATGCAGATATTGAACGAACCCCAGCCAGGTAAACGTATGCTCCTTTAAAATCCCATCCTTAGGTTTCAAGTCAAAATTGTCGTGACAATTCGAAAAATCCCGAATCTCAGAATCACTGATCGAAAATAAGATGAAGAGCAGAACTGAAATGAAAAAAAAATCTTAATGATAAAATAAATTCCTTAAAATAAACAGTGTATTACTTTAGTTATAAAAAGCTACAGCCAAGATACAAAATGGTGGAATGAAAGCTTTACCTAAATTCAAGTAAAATCTAATTTGATCTCTAAGTGAACTTGTAACAATTGTTACCAAACGAATCATCTTCGAAGAATGCATTTCTGTCGGACTACTCTTGTAAACTCCATGTTTTGAACAACATGTCTAAATCAATATACAACGAAAGGAATGCAAGCAAAAACATTTTTATTTACAAACAATCTTAAATCTTAAAAAATAGAGATAAGGTATTTTAGAGTTTTTAATATGTTTCCCAAATTATGCTGAAAAACGTTACTATATTTGACTCACCAATGACTAAACGATAATTTAATTATCAGTACACATCCTAATTTCAAATGAAAAATATGTTGCCCCTATAATAATTTTTCATGTTGTTATGTAATTAAATTTACGTTCAAAGGATTGAAATTAGTCGATAAGCAATAATGTATCCTTAATGATTTGAATACAGACAAAGGTAATTCTGATTTTATAAAATTAAACTAGTACTACTTTTTACTTAATCTTACTGTGATAATAATATTTTAAATACCACTAAGAATCGGGGCGTTTGCCCCATCAAGCGCCCAGTTTTATTTTTCGTTTTCCTCTTAAATATTGGTGTTAAATTATATAATATTCTAATAATTATAAAAATAACCAGAACTTGAAAGCTTTGTAAAGCAGTGAAGTTTATCCCTATCTAATTATTTCCAGCGTTATATTTATGTCACAAGGTAAACACCGGGTTAAGAGATAATTTCAATAATAACAGAAACAAAATAATAAGGTAAAAAAACTACACTGATCAATTAAAATATCATTTATTGGCATTATTAAAAACTCCTCTCGTAAAATACATTATATATTTTCAATGATAATAATGATTTGAGTCGAATACACATATTTATATCTTTGCGGGTCGGTTTCCAGTCACATATTCGGGATGATAGAACTCGAATACGAAGTTCATAGGCATGTTTAATTTGGGGCCTAAGAAGAACTCGTGTATTTCGTATCTGTTGATGGTATTCATCATCAAGACAAACGCTATCCCTTGGCAGTAGTAGAGGTGGAGGTTGCTCTTGAGGAAAAGAAACTTCTCAGGAACGTAGGATTTCATAACGATGCACTGGAAAAACCGTACGGTCTCCTTTCTTTCTAAAAGCTGTGAAAAATGGCACGGTATAAAAAAAATACATAATTAGTGCCTAACTTAGAAAGTGTCTTTAACTGCTGTATTCCGAGATGAATATTAACTACTTAACTGTAATTAAATTACTAAATGTATCAGAGTGCGGCCGTAACAGTTTATTTACTTAAATTATTTAATTTCGACTGAAACAAAAGTCTTACATAAAAGGCAACATTTGGCACTGAAAGATATTCTTCCCTGTTATATCTGTGTTTAAAAGATAGATAGCAGGAATGAATATCCTCCAGTGTAAATTAGATAAAGCAAATTTTTTACACATACATAGATATAGGTCAGTTGTGTATCTTCATACGTCGATAACGTTACATTTACTGACTTCCGTAGGTACGCCCTTTGAACTGTGTCTCGCGTGCAGTACCCAAACTTATGAATTTGATCCAGAGAATCTGAAATCATTATTGGTTGAGACAAGTTCTTTCGTACAGAAATAACATTTGTTCTAGACAGAAAATGGTGGAAGATACCTCTTGGTAATTTAGCATCCTCGATCATTTGTATGTCGCCTGATCTGGCGGCAAACACTGCTTGATTTGCGGGTATGGCTCGCCAGCTTGCGCATGTGTGTACTTAAAATAAGTTATACTTTGTTATTATATAACACGTCACATTTATTTCTACATTCATTTGTATGTAGAAATAAATCTAGTTATTTAACCAGAAATAAAAAAATAAGAACTGTCCTAGAAGTATTCTAAAAATGAGTTGATTTCATTTATGAATATCGAATATTTCATACTAACACAAATAAAACAAGTCAATCACATTTTAAATTTTAATAAAAACCTAGGTATATTAATTATCTTTAAAACTAGTAACTTATTAAACCTTATAACAAAAACTGCACTCACGAGTTAAAATAACATAAGAAATACACACAATCACAATCTGCATTCTGTATGATTAATACCAAAAGATCTATCTGGCTTTTGAAAGAATTTACAACAAATTGATAGTATTTGCAAACATTATTCAATTTACAAACGTTGCTGCTCGAGAATTAAGAGTTATTGTAACAAGACAATAGGCTGATGATAATTTCAATATCTATCCACTACTTATACTTGTAACACTTTCCCTTGATTTTGAATTCGATCGTGACCTAGTCATCAAAGACAACCACAAATTCCTAGTTTCAGGATCACAAATAATAAAATATACGAATAGTACAAATCCTTGGAGAGTAGATGTAAGACAAAATAGATAAGACCACATGGTGTTGTTGGAAAAAGAGAACAAACCAAATATCCACGTGAGACCTAATAAAAAGAATAGAAATACCGACAACCTAAACTGAGCTCCAATGAGATCCATATCAACTGACCTCACCTTACCATCAGGACCACGTGAAATCGACCACATTACTAACACATAAAGTATAACATTCACTAAAAGTATAAGGCAAATCGGTACAACAATACCAAATATTAGGTAAAGCCCAGTTGGATAGCAAATGTTATCAGGTAAATTGCTTGGAATATAATTTTCTTTATCTAAAGTTAACGTGACAATTACCGGTATAGTTGGCATACCCCAACCAATTAAAGTAAATTTCATGACAAATCTCGACGGCCGACGAACTCCTAAGACCCTCACATAGCGTATGAATTGTAAAACTGCTGTAATTAACATCCACATAAAACTCGCGAGTACAGAATAATGCAAAAGAGCTCCTAACGTAATGCATACGATAAAAACTTTGCGACTGCTGTTTTCATCACTAGGTGGCCTAAATGCTTTATTACCTAAATTAAATATAACCATGAAAATTAAAGGTAATGCTATAGCACCCGATAAATTTAATAAAACCTTCGTGCCGGCTTTTTGTCTCCATTTATTGAATAATGTCGCTGTGATATAAATTACAAATATTCCTAATAACGATAAGAAGCTACCAACTAAAGATATAATATTTAAGTTCCTATTGTGACTTTCAAATCTGCTATTGGAATTATTATTAGGAAAAGACTGTCTCAAAAAAAGAAGTTGTCCAAAATTAGTCAAATGATAGCAATCGCATACAGTTAAATTGTTTTTCGTATACTTGTAATAGCAACCGCGATTAGACCAGTGTCCGGGATTGTTAATTTTATTATCAGGATGAAATTCCCAATATCCACAGTGTTTTGCATCTTTAGTATAATGAATATCTTTAAAAATAAGAGAGATTGGATGCTTTAAATTTGGTATGTATCCTGGAATAGACATACCTATTATACGACTATTTACTATGAATTTGTTTGGATCTAATTCTTGGAACATAGCATCGTTATAAAAAATGTTAATGATGACATGAAGATCAGTATCTTTTTCACTTTCTTTATTACTTTCATTAGTGTTTTTCAAAAGTGATCTTATGACCAAATTTGGCAACCAGGCAGCTATTTCCAAATTGTCTATAGACAAAATATCTTCCAGTGAAGTATTCTGGTATAATGGTATTATTTCTACACCTTTAAAACCTTTTGAACCTGAGTTTTGTATTACTGCTATACCACTTATGTTGTTTACTTTTGGATACGTAACTTGAATTATAAATTGCGGCTCAACAGCATAGTCATAATATTTATTAGAACGTCTTTCTGCTTTCAAGTGTTTAACGGTTATTAATTCAATTATGTTGTTCATAGTGTCAAGAATAATATTAGTAGAATTTAGCGTTTGAGCTAAGCGTAAGTAATTATTGTTGAGAACCATTAATCTATTCATAGCCCATGCTATGTTGCCTATGCTTCCAGTATCCATAGACGTTTCATTATTTTCACTTAACCTCAAAAAATGTTGTAATGACACTGCCAGATAGTATATGTCTGCTGGGATAATAATATTTATATCATTTAATACATATCTAAGCCCAGACGTAATGAAATTAGATATATACTGTTCAGGCACTTGCCCCTTAACAAAGTTGTATAGAAATGTGGTCGCTGAAGATGGTGAATAAGTCATATCGCAAGCTCCCTCTACCTTTCCCCATTTACCACCTAGACGGTATGAACCACCACACAATCGTCTTACGGGAAGACCATTATCTTGTAAGCAAAATTGTTTTGGAGCTGCAATTTGGCCTATAGGCATTGCTTCCCAGTCCAATGTCATCAATTGGTCTGTAGTGGTCGTCGGTAAACAATACATCGAACTCGTTAAATTCGTAAACGTGTAGTTAAATTTTTGGAGATCTGTTTCGGCTAAATGTAATAATTGCTTGTATAAATTTAGAAAATTCGTGTCGTTAAACTCAAAAGATTCTTCTACTGGTACATGCAAATGCACTAAAACCATCAAAACCTCACCAGAATAACTAAGTAATTCCATAATCAGTGCTTGACTTCCTACAAAGACTTGCTCTAGGTTATTAGAAAGAGTATAAATTTCTGTTTCTAGCTGGTGTTGTACATCATGAATTGCTATGTAAAGTTCCAAAACAAGTGCAAATACGTAAATTTCACCATATTTGGGATTAACAACAATTTTATCCGTCGATATCAAAGAGAAATTTTTCGAATGGCCTTCACACCAATACTGAGCTGGACTACTACTGACAGGGTTAATTCTGTAAGTAGCTTTTTCTACATTTGATGATAATTTGCTGTTGTCGTTTGTTAACTCTGGTATGTCAGTCATATCTATAACGCGAACAGTTCCAGAAGCATCAGAAAAGCATTGTATACCGGTGTCATATGCATCGTACTTCCAGAGTCCGGACGGGGAGTAAATCGTGAGATACATCGCGTTTTCGTTTTCATTGTATTCAAAGATTAGCTCTGTTGTATCATAAGTTACCTCAGACTGACACGCCATACACGGTAGCATCGCTGAAGAGTTCATTACATTTAGCATTCCAGCATTATTTATCGATATCGGGACGTAAGATATTTCTGTTGTGTTTTCTGTTGATGATTGATTCGTTTGATAAACTAAAATAGTTGTAGCCATTTTCGAGAACCAACACCACTCGTTATCGGCTAGATTATTTTCTTCCCCAATTCTCTTAAAAATAAATCTTATCAGTTCGCTATTGTCCGTATTTCCCATTGCAGTTTTGCATTTTTCGGTTTGAAATTCATCAAATCGGAGGCTCCTTTCGGAACGCTCAATACCGAGACACACTCCAGTATCTTTCATATAACGTACAGCGTAGTAGTTTTCAGGGCATCTAGCCGGATAGTAAATGTCGTTCACATAGAAACATAAACTTGGGTATTCTACTGAACAGAAATCGGCAATTATAATTTGTTCCTGAATATCGAGAAGTAGGCAATTTTTAAATATGGAAGTACTTATCTTGAGCTTATTTTTACTTTGCACACTTCTTCCCCAATTAGGTCCAGACACGTACCAGGTCATCGAAGAGAATATTCCCGCCCGTCGGCTCGGAAGCCAGAAGTATCTCGAAACATTTTGTCGTTTTAGAGAGGCCAATAAATTATCCACGTCTTCGTCTTCAAATTCCGTGATGACTGCAGCTCCGCCGTTTTTCAAGCACGGATATTTCCACGATGACGATGGACTAATTTGGTAGCAAAAGTCATCAATATTTTTGGAGATTTCGTAAAAACTTGGAGGACATGTCGCCGAATAATTATTTTGTGTATCCTGACACGGGCTGAGCTCGCTTGCCGGCGGAATCCATTGTGTGTCGACACAGCTCCTTCTCACCACGTGCGAGTTGTGAAAGCAGGCTGGTTCTGACGTAATGTTGCTTCCTGGTGAGCTCTCGGGCCACACCACACTCACACCGATGTTTGTCTCCTCTCGAGGACAAATCTGCAAACACAATTAATTTAGCACCCTCCCTTGTGACCCTTATTTTACACCACAGTTAAAAAAGTAATTACCGCTAAAGTGAGATGAATATTTAGGCAAATAAGCGTCGTAAACAGTGCTATCAACATGTTGATAAACCCTGCTAGGTTTAACTAAGCCTAATGCCGCAGGTATAGAACTGTAAAATTGTGCACTTTCATCACAGTGGACTTACTAACTGTGATTTATTGGAAAGCTTTTGACAGGTTCTATCTCTAATATTAACGCTGATGTATCTACGCAATATGTAGATACATGGTGTTGCTGTTTTATGCTGGTCAGTTTTCCGCAGCAAATACTTACGACTAGTAACAGAAATAATGTAAATAATAATATTTATATAATTCTGTCCATTGTGAAAGCTGTATATATAAACATAATCTGTCTGTATAAGAATCATACAACTTATATGATTGAAGTCACAAGTAATTTTTATTCTAGTCAGGAATTTCTTTACGTCTGAAAGAAAGTAAAATAGAACATGTACCTTCAAATATTTGTATTTATTAACTTCGGTATGGTGCAATAATAGTAATTATTATTGCTAAGTAAAAAAAAAAACAATTTACATTTTTTGCTTTTAAAATATCGTTTATTCTTACCCAATAGTATTATTTGATAAACAGGTAGCACTAATAATGTTTCAGCATCCTCAGTCACGTCTTGGCAATACTTTACTTCTTTGAGTGATATCACTTTAATGGGGAGCCCTCAACAAGAGAGTAAGTACCTAACATTTTGTCTAATAAGATATATTTCTACCCCCTTCACTTAAATTTGAAAACCTAAAATCCCATAAGGTGAAATCCAGCAAATGTGAAGCCAGTGAAGCCCAAAAAGCAATTTCAAGCTTTTTTGCTTTATACGTAACATTTACCTTTTAAGATGGCATGTAAATTACGCCAAGTCGATAGAGCATGGAGAAATTTTCTTACTTAATATGGCAGAAACATCGACCCCCTTACTAATAAAGATATTTACTGTTATATAAGGTTATAAGACTGTTGTTTTGAGCACATGTATGGTTAATAAAGGTGTTTACAGAATATTTTAGCATAGTCTGGTTAACTATTCAATCGTCTTTGTCTATTAGATCTATTAAGTGACTTTTCCATGTGCCAGACTAATGGCCTGTTTCACCACTTCCTGATAAAGTGCCGAATAGGCTATCCACAATTTATTTGACATATTATGCTCCATACTCTCTATCTGTTAAGTAAAGTTGTGGAAAGCCTATCCGACACTTATCAGGAAGTGGTGAAACAGGCCCTAAGACATATTATATATTTTCATTAGTAAGGGGGTTATTCAATATAGTTATGTTTATTGTATTTAAAATTTTTCCTTAATTTCAAGTTTTAAGTTGTACAAATAAAGCATTTTCTGTTCTATTCTATTCTATGTAGTTTAATATGACATTTTCAGTGGTGATACACAGCGACTACACGTTCGGGGACTGCAAGAGACCTGACATCCGACTGTACGCTCACGTACACAAGGGACACATGGACGTCCTGGGGAAAATTATTATACGAGTGAGTCAAATAAGAGGCTATCCGCTGTACTCTGATCAAACTTCAATTTAATGAACAGTTTGACAGATAATGAATGGGGCTTATGTCAAAATCTTTATTTAACCTTTAACGTCACGGGCGGGGTCTACGCAGACCCACTGATCTCCATAATACAAGTACGCTGTACTTATGATACCCTTTGAAATGACAGCTGTTTATTGTGCCTATTTGAAGCGGAATCAGCGCCCCCAATGCGGGGGAAGAGAACTAAATCTGACGTAACTTGCAAATGGCCGCTTAATCGTTATTGGTTGTCATCATTAGTATTAGTTCCAAGTACTCTCACTACTGCTATCAGCGCCAATATGGCGACTTTCAAACGTCTTGGTTACGTCAGATTTAGTTCTCTTCCACCGCATTGGGGGCGCTGATTCCACTTTAAATAGGCACAATAAACAGCTGGGTATCATAAGTCCAGCGTACTTGTATAATGGAGGTCAGTGACGCAGACCCCACGCGCTGTTTTTTGACGGATTTTTTTAAATTGACTAGTTACGATCGCACTTTTACGGCTAATCTCTATGCAACTCGAGGTCTTTCAGTGAGTGAAAAGTCGTCGCTCTTCTGCTAAGGTAAGTTACATTTTTGCTTATGTTTGGATACCTGCAGACCCCACCTGTGACTTAACGTTTTCACTTTGGTTATTTGTTTATTTGCTTGTTTTTTAGAAGTGGCTATGTATAAATTAAAAAATGAGTCACTGAATAACAAAAAAATAAATTGCTCAAATCATATACAATTTTAATGACTCTGAAAGCGAAGTCACACGCCTAAGCGAACATTTTGGAAGAGTAAGAGGTAGCTAGACCTAGTGCCCCAAAAATAAAGCGAAGATGCTATTATTGTCTCAGAACCAATTATTATTGTCCGTAAGCCTTGCTATAAAACTATTTTAAAGCCTCATTCAGTACAATTATTTATTACTTACCTTACCTACTCAACAAATAATAATAGTTTATGTTAGTACATTTCAGTGATTGTCAATTTTTTTTCTGTAATATTTAGTGTTAATTTTTCTTTAAATTACTTATTTTTAGCTCTTATTTTATTAGAAAAAAATAATAAGTTAGTCAGAAGTAGGCTCAAAGCCCTTTCATTTAATATCCATATTGTAGGACTGCATAGAAAATAACTATTTCGCCATCTTGGATGGTCGGCCATATTGGATTTAGAATGATGTCACATACCATATCATGCATTTTCATCCAAACTAAACGTGTATGCAAAATTTCAGCTCAATCGGTTAATTATATCTACTACAAAATTGAGTTCCAAAATTCCACTCGAACATACATACTTAGATACATACAGAGCAAGTTAAATAAAAGCTTTTAAAAATAAACTAAAACATTTTTTTCACGATTTTGTCCCCAGGAATGGCTGAAAATACCAAGAATACCGACTTGCATAATATTGAGAGCGAGGTCTTTCGAGGAGGATTTGTTTCGGAGCACGGCATACAACTTTCAAATGTGTGTGCCGCGTATAGTGTATTGTCACAGTAGGAAGCGGTTCAAGTATTTCTTCTACGAGTGGTACATCCCTACTGATATGGTGGGTGGGATGGACTGGGACATATACTTTTACGGACCAATAGCTATGGATTGGCAATAATTATGACTCTCATATTCAAAAGTATTATTGGCAATGAATAGGTGCTCGTAGATTCTTTACTCTACAATGCTCTATCCTGTTAAGCTTTTGTAACGTATCAAATAAGGACAAACACAATATATCTATAACGACCATAAAACTCAGTATAAATCTTTTTATCATTAATGCACATTAAAAGTTTGCAATGACTTTTGCATTTATATAGATAGATAGATAGATACTTTATTGCTCACATTAAATTAAATACAATCATCTTACTAAAACGAAACTTAAGAAATAACATAAATGTGGGCAAGGGCGGCCTTATCGCTATAAGCGATCTCTTCCAGGCAACCCTGCAGGAAAGGAAAATTATTTAATCTAAAGATAGTATGCGGGGTAAAAAAAAATATAACTGATCTTGAATTCTTTTAGGAATGATGATTGCTCTATCAGATAAATTGCTCGACCCATTAGCAGATGGTGGATCTACGTAATTTGATAAGGTTATGTCAAGCCAATGTTGGTCATACATTGACATATTCTTACCAAATAACAGGAGATTCGCCATATGCCTATGGACCAATATTTTTGATCAGTTTACGTGAAACATTCAGAATTTAGTTGTATCATCCTGTGTATATATGTGTAATCAGCTTGTTCACACTGTCACTATGTTCCCGCTATCACTATCATATCCATTGATTTCGTAGCACAATAGAGTATATATTTTGCCTCCCACTCCACAAAGAGCGCTTTTAGCAGAGTAAATATTGTTATTGATTTATTTAATTTTCCTTTTTCAACACCATTTTACAGCAGCATTTATAGACATTGAATGTTAAGTGATAACTTAACTTTAATTTAATGACGATTTTGACATAAGTTCCATACATTTTATATCAACTCTTTATTAAATTATAGATCGTTAGTAAATTTGAAATAATTACTAATTATTTCATTACAAATATAAGCTCATTAAATAAAAATAGAAATAAATCCAAAATCTGTTTTATTTGCATAATAAAAAATATAACGTCAATCATTCATTATTATGACAAGGAACTTTGAATATTATGTTATTTTAAAACCTTAAAGTAAATTAAATCTTAGTTTCTGAAAACAATCAATCTTAATTTTAAACGACAAAATAACACAATTTCTCTTACATTTTTCGGCAACATAATATAAAATCTATTATTTAATTTATTATAATTTATTTACATCTAAAACTTTTACCTGACATTAAATTTAATTGGCAATATTGCTAATAGCTTCTTTATGATTAATATAATATTATTCAATTATTTTCGATATGGACGGCAGACACAGACATTTGATTTATTAGTTTAAGGAATAATTTGATTTGAAGGATTAATCAGTGTCCCTAATGAAATAATTTTTATTTGATCGGTGGTAAAAAATGAACATAAAAATCGACAATAGAATAATACAATATAAATGATGATTATTTAATGATGATTAGCGATAATTTTAATAGTATGTTATAATGAATTTCAACATTATTTATGTTAAGCTATAGAACTATTTTTTCTGATTATTGTATGTCTTAAAATTAAAATTTTATAATTATTTATTTCACTGATATCACAAAATGTCTCTCGCCTCGACTAACATATTAATATAGGCAATAATATCTAAAAACGTGATGCATATAATAATTAAACGTTAAACTTATTTTTCATCAGATTTCAATCCTCCTTGAGGCAACGGCGGGGGAGGTACATTAGGTATGGCTGGGTCTTTCGGAGCATAGTTGAGAACATTGAGGTCACTAGGCTCAGGAGGTGGGGTGGATTTACCATCACCCGCCTCTGGAGCTGGCGTAGCTGCCGGGGGATCCCTTGCTACAAAGCTCGGGGAATACTGAGGAAATAAATTGTTCAGGGGACCATAGACAGGGTACGACGCGAAATTCAGAGGGTTCAAGCCGAACGAAGAGTATGGGTCGTATAAACCAAAGCCAGAGTAGGAGTAGGCGGGGTACGGGTTTATGTGGGATATGGTGTAGGTAGGGTTGATGCGGCCGAGCGGTAGAACCTGCGGAGGAAGACCAAACTGGTTCAATGGGATAGGAGATTCCGTGGACGGCGGAGGAGGGACATCTTTGTCTTTCTCTGCGTTTGAGTCTGCTGTTGGTTCAGGGTTTTCGGGTACCGCCGCTTCTACGACTTGGGTCGGTTCGGGGGTTGCTGGCTTTGTTTCTACAGTCTTCGTGTTGGTATCGGTAGGCGCAACTGGTAAAGGCACTGGCAGGAATCCCTGAAAAATTAAAGTGAAATTTATCAGACCTTTACCTTTGATGTCGTAATAGATTGGATATTAATTAGAGTTCTTAATTAAAGTAAGATTCAGATCCATATCATTAAAACTGAAAATATAGCAAATAAAAACCGTGTCGTAACCAAGTTTTAAAGAGCACAAAATAATATAATCCAGAGCTTAAGGTTATTTTTATTACTTTTGTTTTGATATAAGTCTGGCTTCTTCTAGCTTTTCCTACTCTTTACCAATACATTCAGAACTTACCGGACTCAAAGGGTAGTCTCCATACACAACAGGCTGATAGGGGAAGGGCAGAGCGTTATGCAGCACTGGCTGGTACACTGGGAACGCTTTGCTGGGCTCCAAGTTTTGGTTGGAGGTGATCAAAGCGTTGTAGACTTTTGGAACTTTCCTCGGCGTGGGATCTGCTGTATTCAATTCCACCCTTACCAGAAGGAAGATCTGAAATGGGAATTATAGTACATACTAAGGGCCTGTTTCACCACTTCTTGATAAGTGCCGATAGGCTATCCACCACTTAACTAGACAGATGAAGTATGGAGAATCTGGCAAAAAAGCTGTGAATAGCCTATTCGTTACTTTATCAGAAAGTGGTGAAACAGGCCTTTACCATGAAACTGTTTTGAGACTCAAACAATCGGAGGACGAGAATGCCGCGTCCTACTCTTACAAACGTGAAATGATATTGTTAGAGCAGGACGCGGCATTCTCGTCCGATTTTTGAGTCTCAAAACAGTTTCGTAGTAGGCCTACAGGCCCTGAGTTTATTATTGCCGGTAAACTTATATCATGATCTATCTGAACTCTGAAGTTATATTGAGATATCCCATTATTTTGTAAACATATTACAATCCATACTTGATAATATAATATTATTTAATATTATAAATGCGAAAGTGTGTCTGTCTTTCTGTTACCATCTTCACGCTCAAACTGCTAAACCGATTTTGCTGAAATTTGGTATTAAGAATAAAGATACTTCGAGTCTCGCGATCAACAAATTTTGGCGCAACGGTCGACGGAGTTGCGGGCGTCATCTAGTACTTATATTATATTTTGGCAAGTTTTTCCACATAATCCAACAGTTAGCAGCGTTTTAAATAACCACAAAATACGAGTTTAATAACAACAATGATTTTTTTTGTTTCTTTAAAACAACATGTTATTATTTAAATCATTATATTGTTGTTATAATTTCCTCTGTCTCGTTAAGGGAACTTGTTTTATGAATCGCTGGTCGCTTTGTTCACCTTGAATGTATAACATATACAATAGCCTGTTTAGTGAGAAGAAAGAATAAAAGCTGAACTACTTAATTATAACTAGTTTGCGCTACCGCGACTATAGGATTATAGAAATAGAGAAGCTAAAATTGGTTTCTCGACGAGCGTAAATTTTGTTACTACGGATAATAATTCGTGAGATCGTATTGTTATTATTAAAGTTTCATTTTAATTTAAGTAAAATTTATAAAAACGTAATATCATAATTGAATAAATCAAAGTCTGTCGAATTAATTACTGATGAAAAGTTACGTAGGGGTTGAGATAACTAATAAAAAATAATGATTTAGGTACTTCTACCCTACTATACCTCACTTACAACATAATTTGATATTATTCTAATAAATGGTTATAAAGTATGAATAGACTGTATAAAAACTGCAATAACTGTTGAGGAAAAGAAGCTTTTAAAAACAAGTCTGGTGTATAAGCTACTGACAGCTACACTTATAATAATAGTAGATAATTATGTTATCTGTTTCAAAGTATTTGCAGTATATAAGTCAGTTCATTATATAAAAATACATAATGCATAATAGATTATTCCATTAAGTAATTAAAATTCTTTACTAGTTGGTCTTGGATTCTAGTCAATAATGTCTCTACTAGAAACATGAAAACTGGTTTTAATATTTAATAACAAATAATAATAATCATCCTACATATTTTAATAATCATAATTAAATTCTTAAAATATTCACTTAAGTTATTTGTGTATTGACTTGTATGTAACTTTTTGCTTGTGTACCTATGATAGGTACATTTTCCATTTTAGATAATGGTAATAATTTATAGCATTATATTAATACTAGACGTTACGCGCGGCTTCGCCCGCGTGTATCAGGAATTTCACAGACAAATTAGCCGAAAAAAAATAGCCTATGATCCTTCACGTGGTCTACTTTTTATCTGTGCCAAATAACATAAAAATTGCTCCAGTAGTTCAGTTTCTTCGCTCCTATTAGTCTTAGCGTGATAATATATAGCCTATAGCCTTCCTCGATAAATGAGCTATCTAACACTGAAAGAATTTTTCAAATCGGACCAGTAGTTCCTGAGATTAGCGCGTTCAAACAAACAAACAAACTCTTCAACTTTATAATATTATTAAGTACTAGACGTTCCGCGCGGCTTCGCCCGCGTAATTTAGATATTTCACAGACAAATCAGTCTACAAAAAATAGCCTATGATCCTTCACGTGGTCTACTTCTTATCTGACCCAAATAACAGAAAAATTGCTCTAGTAGTTCGTGAGATAAGCCCTTTCAAATAATTTCCTCCGTTTTTTTCCACATTTTCTTCTATTTCTTCGCTCCTATTAGTCTGAGCGTGATAAAATATAGCCTATAGCCTTCCTCGATAAATGGGCTATCTAACACTGAAAGAGTTTTTCAAATCGGACCAGTAATTCCTGAGATTAGCGCGTTCAAATAAGCCCTTTCAAATAATTTCCTCCTGTTTTTTCCATATTTTCCTCTATTTCTTCGCTCCTATTAGTCTTAGCGTGATAAAATATAGCCTATAGCCTTCCTCGATAAATGGACTATCTAACACTGAAAGAATTTTTCAAATCGGACCAGTAGTTCCTGAGATTAACGCGTTCAAACAAACAAACAAACAAACAAACAAACAAACTAACAAACTCTTCTTATAATATTAGTATAGATAGATAGATTAGTAAAGATAAAGTGAGTTGTTGATACGTTAAGTACAAGGCAAGTTAAAATCGTTAAGTGTAACATGGCGGTTGCAAATTGCAATGCCTTGAATGATTTTCTTTGTCGATATCATCCAATGCAGTTTAACTACGTATCCTCAAAATATATAATGAGCGTCTCGCAAATCATTCGATAGTCAAAATGTGAGTGGGCCTTAACAAGACCTTGGCAATTGGTCACGGGCCGGGAACGGTGACGGCTTCGGCGAAACTAATTATCTACCGACTGCTGAGTGCTGACCTATCATGAGAAATGCGAACCGATCAATACAATACGCAACCAAGTTCGTCATCCATGTTAATGATATTTATGTCTGTCTGTCTGTCAAGCAATTTATCTGCGAGGCATCTGTCTGTGACCTCTTCAAGCTTGAATCGCTAGGCTGATTTTTAAAAATGATGTGGAGACTTTAAGTCTCTGGATAGGTCAAAGGATAGTTTTTATTTAAGAATTTACGGTATCCGCAGAGAAATCGGATTTTAAACAAAGTTCAGGGTAACTATCTAGTTTAATACTATTATAATTTTAATTAAATAGGTATACAACACAATATAAAACTTATAGATCATAATATACCTACGAACTGCCTACAAGCACAGAATACATATTAGTACAAGTACCTGCTACAAGCCACAATTAATATAAAGTCAGTAGGTATGCCGTTAGATATTGCAATTATTGGCGATTAAAGTAATGGACTCTAAAGAATTGCATTTCAAATGATACATTATGACTATGTACGAGAGTGTACGAGTAATATCTTTATATCTTAAAGCTAGTTTTACACGAGTAGTCCATTTGGAATGGCTGCATTTTACACACTCGAAATAAAATAGCCGTCAGCTTCTACTATTTAATGAAACATTAATGTGGCTTCGTACATTGTTTGTTCCAGTTTTTTTCCTAGTCAACACCAAAATAGTGTTCTCATATTTTAATGTATAACAAACGTTAAGAACGTTGTGACTATACATTAGTTTGACATTTCGTGAGAATATCATTTTCTAATTTGTTAGGAAACGGACTAGATTGAACTAAAGACGAAACAGTATTAATTTTTCAATGAAATAGGAGAATGGAGGTACAGCCGTTTCCACATTTTCGGCGTCCAACATACATAGACGGCTCGTGTATAGCCAGCTTTACTTAGTAGTATCTAAGCAACAATCACAGCCACACCCACGTTTTGGGCGTGTGTGACATATGCACCTGTGAGTTGTGAAACTCATGGCAGTGCAGCCGAATTGAGGGCAATTCGCTTACAATTCTGAAAGCCACACATTAAACCACATATCGCATTGTTGGAAACTTTAGGGTATGCAGAAAACTTTAAGAACCACCCGACAGACTCTAAAAAGTAAAATTTAATTTTCATGAGTGTCAGGAATCAGAATGCAAAATATTAAACCGATTAAACTACTGTTGCTTCAGCTGCTCAACAACTAGATAAATCCTAATTTTACAGCAGTGGGCGAGCTGATGATGACGAACTATTTCTAGGAACACTCTAATAATTAGTTAATAGAATCAGGCGTTACTTTGCGGAAATCCATAGCTGAAAATTTAGTTTGTTATTATTTTTAGCAATATTCCGCGAAATAAACCTCAACCTGTAAGTAAATGAGTGAGTGTACGCATAGGCATGCGTACAGCACCTCCCTCCTCTCCCACACTGCCTTAGATGCGTACACTTGCATGTAAGAACCTGCAAACACCACCACTACACAAGCAATAATGTTAGCAAATTCGTGCAAGGCCTCTCACCACCATGCAAGTTGAAAACCTCGATGTGATGATCGTTTCGCCCCAACACTCTAATAATTGGCAGTTTTAAAAAAAATGTTCAAAATCGGTCCACTCATTTAGATGCTATGATGCCACAGACAGACAGACACACAGGCAGTCACATCAATTTTATTACACTTTTCTTTACACTTAAAAACCCCCTTGTGACTTGTCACAGTCGATCTAAAATCAAAATACTATTATCATGCTAGGTAATTATGGATTTCCCTTTTTTGAAGTCTGAATAGCTTGGTGTTCTAGGTACTCATTATTATATGACAAATAATATATTTCTGTGTCCGGCTGCAATCCGGAAGTCAGTGACTGACACCTTCGGACAAGGTTTAAGAAATTGAACGTTACATTATTTAAAGGTCAATAGCACTGCACTGCGGTGGGATTTTTCGAATTAAAGTTCAATGGAAGTCACGGTGTTGTGCGAAATCACATTAAAAAATCGGCCAAGTGCGAGTCGAACTCGCCTACGAAGGGTTCCGTACCGTTATAGAGCGAAAGTAGAAAAAAATGTGTTTTTTGTATGGGAGCCCCCCTTAAATATTTGTTTTATTTTAATTTTATTATTAATTATCAAAGTACACCATATAATTAGGGATATTGTGATAATTTTAAGTGCCTAACTGTTGCCATTATTGATTACGAGCAAAAAAGGCCAAAAATATAAGGTTTATTATATGGGGGGCTCCCATATAATAAACCTTATATATTAATTTTATTTTGTTTTTATTTTAAATTAAAAAGTTTAAATTTCAGAAGTCTAGCTATAGCGGTTCTTGAGATACAGCCTGGAGACAGAGAGACAGACAGACAGACAGACAGACAGACGGACAGACATCGAAGTCTCAGTAATAGGGTTCCGTTTTTACCCTTTGGGTACGGAACCCTAAAAAGCAAAAACTCCATTCCCGGAAATGTGTTCTTAATTTAAATACCAATAAAAAATCGGCCAAGTGCAAGTCGGACTCGGGCACGAAGGGTTCCGTACCATTATAGAGCAAGAATAGGCCAAAAATTGTGTTATTTGTGTGGGAGCCCCCTCTTAATTTTTTTATTTTATTATTATTAATAAATATTAAATAACGCATATAATAAAGGACTTTGTGAAAAGTTCAAGTGTCTACCTGTTACCATTATTGATGTAGAGCAAAAAATGCCGAAATAATCACGTTTGTTGTATGGGAGCCCCCCTTAAATATTAATTTGATTTTGTTTTTTATTTGTTGTTATAGCGGCAACAGAAATACACAATCTGTAAAAATTTCAAAAGTCTAGCTATAGCGGTTCTTGAGATACAGCCTGGAGACAGACAGACAGACAGACAGACGGACAGACATCGAATTCTTAGTAATCGTTTTCACCCTTTGGGTACGGAACCCTAAAAACAAATAAAAGATTTCTTCTCGTCAGTCACACACTTTTTAGGGTTCCGTACCGAAAGGGTAAAAACAGGACCGTATTACTGAGATGTCTGTCCGTCTGTCTGTCTCCAGGCTGTATCTCAAAAACCGCTATAGCTAGACTTCTGAAATTTTCGCAGTATTGTGTATTCGTATTGCCGTTATAACAACAAAAATACTAAAAATAAAATAAAATAAATATTTAAGGGGGGGGCTCCCATACAACATTTTTTGGTCTTGTATGCTCGATTTCAATAATGGCTACAAGTAAGCACTTGAAATCTTCACAAAATACTTTATTGTATTTAAAAATAATTAATTATAAAATTAAAATAAACTAAAATATAATGAAGGGCCATACAAAAACAAAATTTTTGCTCTATAATGGTACGGAACCCTACGTGCGCGAGTCCGACTCACAATTGGCCGATTTTTTAATCATATTCGTGTTGAATCAGAGACACTTAATGTCATGAATATTTTTCTATATAGTCGAGAAATATACTATCAAAAGATAATACAACAAAAAGCAGTAATTATTTCGTTTAAATCATTTAGATCTTAATGTAAACAAAGCGAATAATAATATGCCACTAACTTAAACTACGTATTGGCCGCACAATAAACAATAATGCAAATTCTTCGATTATATTTAGATCAAAATGTATTGGAATGGATTGAATATGTGCGATGAAAGAAATGTTGCAACACCGAGAAGTGCATCATTGTGCATTCTGTAAATGCTGTTAGTTCGATGACCTTACTGTCTCGAGTTTTGTAAGCTCTCTATAGCTTATCTAACTTTATGTTTTAGTTTTTAAATCCCTACTAAAAGTAAAATAGAGCACTATTTCTTTCTCACTCACGGTTACTCTAAATTTCGATTCATCTCTTATGATAGCTAGACTTAAAAATACCTACCGAACAGAATAAAATATTTTTAAAGGGAATTTCAACCAAGAAACAGTCCTTTGTAGAGAACCCATCGTGTGAGTCTGCCTCGCACTTGGTTGGTTTTTAATTTTAATGAATTGTTAAGGACGAATTAAGTTTTATTTGTGCGCAAAGTATGGATAAATAAACGCAATAATATAGTGGAATGTAATACTCTCAACTAAAAAATAAACGATATTAATAAGCACGAGATAGAGGAAAACTTTAAATATACATGCTTACATACATTTTAAGTACGCGCCAAGTTATTTGCTTTACAATCAAAATTAGTGAAAGCTTTTTCCCGCCGAAAATTACCGTTACTTTTTGTGTTAACTCTACGAACTATAGTAAATATTCTATTCCTATGTAATGAGGAATGACAGTTGGAAATTTCGCCTTGAGGTTGAGATAACAAACGTTTTTAAGTCTCCAGTAGGCAAAGTCACGGTTGTCGGTAAATATTATTAAACTTGTTTAGAATGTGCATTTCGTGATGCTGTTAAAAATTTGTCACCTTGAAGACATAAACAACGCTTGGAGCTTAAACAGATCTATCTAGTATTCTAACAAACATAAAACAAACATCAACATGAAATAGACAAACATAATTTCTCAAACATAACAATTAAACAAGACTACTATTTTTTTTTAATTACTACGACAATCAGTAATAAGTAATGAATAACTTACAAGCGGAAACAGTAGAGTCGCCATGTTGGAGTCGCGTGAACGAGTGGTGGTGGAGTGGCGGTGGTGCGCCTGCGCAGGTCGCCCGACACTGCGCACGCGCACTGGAAGCGCTACGTAATTTCCACGAAGCAAAAACAATCATTGTGCACGAGATTCCCGTGTTTTTGCACGTATTATGCAGTAGAGTATCATAAAGTTGTCAATAAATGCGTAAGAAAGTAATCGAGTAACAAAAAGGTTAAATAAAATTCTATAGCCATGGTTTTAAAGGTTCATTTTTATCATCCGCCATTGAATTCTCATTATGGTGATAGTTTCTGATGTCGAAATATTCTAACTTATAACGATTTGAAATTATTGAAAAGTTCTATATTTTCAGGGTTCCGTACCCAAAGGGTAAAAACGGGACCCTATTACTAAGACTTCGTTGTCTGTCTATCCTTCTGTCGGTCCGTCTGTCTGTCCTTCTATCTGGCCGTCTGTCTTAATAATTAATAAAATAAAATTAAATAAATATTTAAGGGGGCTCCCATAAAAAAAAAAAAAAAAAAACTATTTTTGGCCTACTTTTGCTCTATAACATAACGGTATGGAACCATTCGTGCACGAGTCCGAATCGCACTTGGACGATTATTTTGTATAGATAACATACGCATTTTGTTCTTGTGGAAAAAAAGTCATAAAGAGAACCGTGAAATCATTAAATAACTAAAATATTTTATAACAGTAAGTTTTAAAAGTATTTTAAAATCATACCTTTTAGTTAGTTAGTTATTTAGGTAAGTTATAAAAATATGAATATTAGGCTTATAAACATTTTATAATAGTCGTGTAAATAGAGTCAAAATTCATGTAAGAAACGTGTATATAAATATGAACGTTTTATAAGAGTTAAATATATGGACTTTACATGATTTCCATTTAGAAATCTTATGACTGGTAACAAGTAATGTTATGGTCGGCATTATAACCAGATTATGATTGTTATGGTGCTCCCACCGCCGTTAGAAAATGTTTGTAAACATTTTCTAACATAAAAATATTTACTAACAAATGTTGTCAATTGTTACATTTTGTTAGGAACTGTTACATGTTATAAGTGCTCCCACATTGCCGTTGCCAGTTAGAAAATGTTTACTAATGTTTACTAACTATTTATAACTTTTAAATCTGGTATTGGCTCGCAGTTTTGTTTGCGTTCTGAGGGCGTCTACACGAAAATGGAAGAGTATTTGCTCATTGGAATAGCTTTCATTTTTTGTTTAGAAAAGAAGAAAAAGTGCTCTTATTGGATGCGCCAAACGCTAAAAGCAGATACATACGATGTGTGAATTCGGGTATCTGCTCCCGTATTACTAACCGCGTAGACTATCGCTAAAGGACTTACGATAAATAACGTCGGAGGCGTTCCCCGATTCCCCGCATACCCCGCCGTCACGCTGTTTATAAAAGGTTAACAAACAAAAGGTAACACATGTTTTATTTTGTTAGAATTTGTTTTGTTATAGTTTGTTAACTTACGTTTACTAAACATTTTCTAACATGAAAACATTTTTAACCTTTTTTTAACATTTGTGATTAAATGTTTGCTAACAAATGTTTACTAACGTTACTAAACATTTTCTAACGGCGGTGTGGGAGCACCATTATATAAATTTATTTTATACAACATCAAGTATGTATTGTAAAGGTCACAGCTGCGATATCTATAGGGTGGTCATATAATTTGGTCGTATTAACGATTACAGGACTAAATTAAATGACTAAAATCATAAACGACTTATTGTTCGTTTAATACATTGTTACACGATTATAGAAATTTAAGTTATAACTATATGACTTTTATTCCACCTAATAATTGTCATTTAGGCCTTTTACTATAGGACTAATTTGCTAGTTGGGAATTTTTATATATATTTTTATATATTTTTATATATATTTCAATTATTATTTTATAACATTACTCTAGCGATTATTTCAATTTTGTTGATAGAAAATAGGGATGGCCGAATATTAAGTTGTAATAAGGCTAAATAATATAATTACCTCTATGATTCATAATTCTAATCTTGTAACAGAACTTTTTTACCTCCATAAAGACTTGATATTAATCATCATTTGGAAACGTGAGCTTTCATTACGGCTATCTGTTTGGGCAAACAATGTACATGGTATCACAAGTAAAATGCCATAAAATACGTCCCACATGTGGCACGCCCAAATTTCGTCACATTCTTAGCATAGAACTTGTCTGTTGCTAGTTACCTAAGTTGTCATGTAAATAGTCTCCATAACCTGCTTAAAATATATGGTAACTAATAAGTTCACTAAGGCTAAAATTACAGTTTAAATATTAAGACTAACTTTTTCTCGTTGTTGCATTATAGTAAATAACTGCGGCACTCAGAGATGAATATTAATTACCTAACTATGATTAAATGAATAGTTTGTAGTTTGTAGATTTTGTTAATGTAATGAATAGTTTTAAAATTGTTGTTTGGTTCTAATAAATGTAGTAAGTGATTAAGCTTCATTATCTGTAACCAAATTTATCTTAGATATAATACATTTTTTATAATTTCCTAAAAAGTGTGTTTTTTCTCACGTCGCTGCTCTCATATCGGTGTAATCGGTGGTCATTTTAACCACCGATATGATAATTTACACCGAAATTATAAGAAAAAAACCAAAAGGGTTTATTTCCAGGTACAATTAAGTAATTAATATTCGTCTCTGAGTGCAGAAGTAAGTATTTTAGTAAATACTTGCAAAAACTAGCAATAAAAATCCAATGCGATATTACATATTTTCTTGTAGTCGTATCCAGTAGTGTTAGTTCTCTACCTACGTCCTTGTAGGCGAATGCAGTTCGAGCTTTGTCCTAATTAACTGATAAGCTTCAAAATATAAAATACGTCACGATTACATTTCTTCCATAACATCTTACACAATAGAAAAACAAACATTTTCTGTTAGGAATTGGGATGCTTGTCAGTTAGTGAACAAGCTAATATTTCAGTTTTTAAACGAAAAATCTAGATCGAAATATTCATCTATTTTGGAGCAGCGAAAACACAAATAAACAAAACATACGAATATGTAAGTAAATATATCGATCACAAGTTACTAATTAGAAATTTTGTAACTTAAATATTCTATACCAAGTTTCTTTTATAAAATTAATTCAAATTAACTAACGAGTGACAATAATTGTGTACGTTAAAGAGTGATCGGTTATTACAAGGTTTCAATACAAATATTATGTAGAATTCTAGACTTTACAGTATTGTAGAGTAATAATTTCGCTGCACACAGTGGCGGATTTACAAATTTGCCGCCAGTAGGCTATTCAATTTTTGCCGCCCCTACTGACCTTTGAAATTCAATACGTTAGTTTAGTTCACAATCATATTGATTACATATTTTATTCTGAAATTGCAATTTTATTATTTGTGTTCTATCGTCCTCATTACATCAGCTTATTTCCCGTTATTACTATGTATGTATGCACCAGGGATGCGATGTTATGAACTTATTCATATAATCCACTAAACACTCTAAAGTCTAAACTAGAACTACTAAGATGCAATTGGTTCAAAGGCTACAGAAAGAGTTTGGTTTGCTGGTAACCGGTCAAACTTTGAGAAGACGACTGCATTAAGTCAACCTACGTGCTCGTAGGCCACTTTGGATACCAGCGCTAAGGAGAGGCAATCGAGGAAGAAGATTACAATGTGCTATTGCACACGAAAACTGGAACCATTCTCAATCGTCACTTGTGCTTTTCACTGATGAATCCAGGTTTGGATTTCATCCTGATTCGCGAAGAGTACGCGTTTCGAGAGAACCTGGACGTTGGAATCGACTGCAGCACCCACAACAAGTTCATGCATATCAAGGTGTCACGATTATGATTTGGGCAGGAATTCGTCTCGGCGGTAGAACGGACCTCGTTTGTATCCAAGGTAATATGACTGCTCTAAAATACCGAGATGAGGTGCTAGAGCCTGTAATCTTGCCCCACAGACAGCAAATGGGACAAAACTTCCAGCTAATGCACGGCAATGCCCGTCCACATACGGCGCGTATCGTTACAAGTTGGTTACAACAGCATGATATCCAAGCTTTAGACTGGCCTGCACAATCACCTGACTTAAATCCTATTGAGCATGCCAGGGACATGCTTCAGAGAAGAGCTCTTAGGAATTTCCCTGAAGATATTGTGTGTGTGATTGTATAAGATTAGATAGGCTATTAAACAAGGTTTATTTTAATGTGTAGGTGTCTTAACAAAAAGTTAATAGAATTTTAGTTATTTAGGTTTAATTGAAATCCCTAGACCATGTTGATGTGTATATTTTAAATGTTAAAACATATATTACACGTTAAATATCATTTTTATAATTAGGGTAAAAGTTACAAAATTTTAATTAATATTGAAACGCTATTGGAATATTTTTAAAATTCATGATCGCATATTAGTACTTACCTATATTTTACAGTGCGTTTAGTAATCTTTTATATACGGATTACAGACGTAATGTGTATACATAATTATGTAATTATAAGTTTTGTTTTATTTCTGTAAGATAAAAAAAAAACTGGGCTAAATTTGCCGCCCCTCTAAATCTGCCGCCTTAGGCTCCAGCCTACTTAGCCTATTGGTAAATCCGCCACTGGCTGCACATAACGGCCTAGTGACTTATTTGAACTTTAGCCACCTGCGCGTGCGTGGAATAGAAGGTTTCATAAAGTTCAGTCTGCTACGTTACCAATAGCTGCTTTGCTGTACATTAATTCTATAATTTTTGGTACTGACAAATTAAAGTCATATATTATTATTATCCTGGATACGACAATATATTACTATCTATTCTATCCACCCATAACCATCCTTACAAACTTTATTATTATCAAAAGTGTGTTTGTCTGTCTGCCTACCTGTTACCTCTTCAGTCTTCACGTTAGCCGTTGAGGCGGTTATGATAGCATTAGGTGTGATCATTGAACATACTAGGATAGTTTTTGTTAGTAAAAAAATCCATATATAAAAAATGAAGATCATTAATTGGTCAAGCCAAACTTTTTTTGCGCCGTCCCAAAAAAAATTAAGCGTGATTCAGGACGATCTTGCTACAGATCTTGGCGCTTATTATTTTAGTTAGAAAAAAAATTAAAGTGTAGCGCAACGCCATCTTACAAGTTGTATGTTTAGCTAGCTGTAGAGTTTTCAAGGGCTTGCATGAAAGTGCGCTGCGCGATATATTTTAGTTCTGCCTGAGACTCAAAGATGTCGCTGTATACAGCATATCGAAACAAAAAAACATTGTTTAAAATCGGCAAAGATCGGAGCAGGGGGCTACTAGCCCATACAGTATATATACTAGTAAATATAATCCATTATCCAACAAAAAATTCGACATGTTGCACACGTCAGAATATTGACAAAAACGTTGACAAACGTCGAACAAAACTTTTTGTTTACTGTCTATGCTGGTGCTGCACTCTAGCGTGAAAACTTTGCAGTAATATATCCTGTTGGATGATGGAACAAGACACCCCACCTAAGATTCGGGGCATAGGGTCCTTAACCAATAAAATGATAAGACTTATCATAGTAGAATCTTAGACACATCATCTTCACTACCTGAGTTACACTAGATGTTTTAAAGTGCTGGAGCATCTATTATTTGGTCTGTGAATCAATGTTATGAATCAATCTTGATATACCTAGTACTTTTAATTATAAAGGAGCCAAAAAATCGTCACAATTTTATAATCATTGCAATCCAGTCTTTTTGGCCAAATTACTAGAAAAATATGCGAAAGTATGAGGTCGATGATAAAAGAGTTGCTATAAAAATATAATAAAGTCTTTCCTTAATAAAACAAACAATACAAAATATAATTTATGTACGGGATACAATACAGCTGAACTTTCCTTAAACTATATTTTACTAAGAACCGTCATATTATACTTTATGTTAACCATAAAGCTCTAGTTATATCGTGATACTTCAATAAATTTCCACATGGTCCGCATGGTCCACTCTGCAATTTGCACGAAAGTGCAAGCATTCAAGACAAACCGACCATGTTTGACACAATGTTTTGTTAAAATTTTAGATTAAAACCCACATTTTTGTTATTTACCATCCCCTAATTGTACCATCGAAGAAATTCAAGCAGTTGACGGACCTACGTCAGTTGGTTGGGTTATGACAATTCGATATTAGTCGTGATATGACGGCTGGGTTTGACGTAACGCTACCAAATTACGTTGGTCCACCATCTGACTATGAATCAACTTCTCTGAAGTACAAAGTAGCATCACACACGTAAAGTAATAGCAAACAAAAACACACTTTTGATGATGATAGAAATTATATCATATCCCTGAAGGAAGTCTTACAACTGTAAGTACTCAGTCTTTCTTTTTTTTTTCATTAGGTTCACAAAACAAGATACAATTTACAATACATGTAAATAATAGAGTATAAAATGAATAATACTAGAGTATGTATCTCTCTAAGGAGTGACAACATGCACATAACAAATAGAAATTCAACTATAGGTCTACCAGAATCTGATGGCAAATTTTGACAGCGGATTTTCAAAAAATATCCTTGGTCATTGGATAAATTTATATATTTGCATGTTTCACACAAAGAATCAGCCGCTATAAAGAAATAGAAGGATCAAAATGTTTCATTCCAATTACCCCGGTATTCCTAGAGTCAATTTACTTTCTCACTTTTTGCCATCAGATTCTGGTAGACCTATAACTACTAATTTTAAACACATATTTAGTTAGAGATACTTTTAAGTTTTAACACACATTTTGTTTAATTACTAAACAGTGATTTAACCCATCAATCCCCAAGCGGCACCCGGCTGTCGCATAACAATTGAAGAGTTTGACAAAAAATGTTTGGATTTTATATTAAAATCTCTGTTCATTTAAAGTTAAGTAAATAAATAATAAATAATTTTTATTTCATTAACAAAAGTCACAGAAAAAGTACAATGATGGAAGCTACCTAGTAGGCTTAGCCTGTATCAGGCAACATCCCTCTTCCACATCCACAAGGGAAATAAAGAAACTTATAAGTGAAGTGAAACGTAATCAACAATCAAAGTAATCATTTCATAATTTTCATTAATCTCAAGTCCACTATTTAGCTAACGTGTAGATTTTGTAACGTATATCGTTCCTATGTAAACAGTGATCCTGAGGGATTAGTGCGAGCTTTATTCGATCATACGCATCGAGCACGTTAACGCGAATTTATATGGGATCAAAGCAGTATCCACGTTAGCCAGTAGATGGCGCTGCTTTGATCCCATATAAATTCGCGTTAACGTGCTCGATGCGTATGATCGAATAAAACTCGCACTAAGGCCTCTGATAAGTATTTGTTAATAGTATACAGAGTGTAACAAAACTAAGTGATAATACTTTAGGGTGTGAATGCGTCCCTTATGGCTTATATAGAATTTTATATGAAAGTAGCAGCCCTAAAAAGGATTTTTTTTGCTCTATATTGTAATATGGGCATACGGCTCAGCGTTATGAATTTTCCCATACAAAAGTTTAAAAAAGGTATTCTTTCAGCGCAACTACTTTTAAAATGAACTCTATATAAGGGTTACACATGTAACACACCCTAAAATATTATCACTTAGTTTTGTCACACCCTGTATATTCTCAGTTAAACAGTTTGCTTTGTATTGTTTTATTCAAGTATAATCATTCAGTTCGAGGGCTGCCTGATTTCGCAATTACACAATCAAGAGTAACTCAAACAAGTGAACGCGAAAATGCCATTAACAGTATGTTGTATGTGTATGTTTTAAACCGAAGGTTGTGGCTGTTTAAATGAGTGCTGACACTGTGCTGTATGACTCAGTAGTAACGATCGAATTCTTAAGACTCCAAGTTACTTCATGATGGATAACTATATGATTGTCATCATAAACAATCTTAGATAAACGTCGAATATTATATGAGAGGTTGCATTAAAGCCCGATATACTCAACCCGCGGCCCGCCGGGAATTTATCAGTGGCCCGCTTGAAATGATAATTTTGAACTACGAATAATAAAAACTAAGGAAACGTAACTCCCATACTTCAATCGTTTTGAATTTGGTTCTCAAGGTTGTTTTCGCACACTAAAATAATATGGCAATAGCTACGAAACACTACATTCAAATTGACAAAATAAAGCCGTTGACAATAATTGTCACTTCTATAATTACACAAAATTCTTGCATGTATTCGGGCCTCTTTTTGCATAAAGTATGCATGTATTCGCGTCACATTTTGCAGAATCGGAACAAATTTTTTGACACAGTTACTCTTCCTTAGTTTTTATTATTCGTAGAATTTGAAGGACTAATTTTTTACTCCTAAATAATATTGGTTGCAGGCAGCCCGCGATACCAAGACTAAAACATGTGTAGCCCGTATAAGAAAAAAGGTTGAGTACCGCTGCATTAAACGATCCAGTGAAGCCAGTTCAAAGGATAATAATGTGTTTCTGAATGTGCTAATCAGAAACGACATAATATTATGTATTTTGCGAAAGAGATTCTCTTCAAGAATCCAAACATATTCACTTTTAGAAACTCTACCTATAGTCTCTACGTTCTTCGTAGTACTTCCCGAAACAGCAAACGTTGGCAAATTAACAATATGTATGCTAGTGAGTTCTATTTAATTTTACGCCTAACTTGTTACAATACGTTTAAAAACAAACTAGCTATTTACATTCATTAGGCGTTGTAATCGAATTTTCGATTCGATTTTGTCTCATGCGGCTGTGATTCAAATACCACTGTAATAATAAATAGTTTTAGTAAGGTGAAAATATTACAAATATGTACTTCTGTAATATCTATACTTCTATACTTATAATATAAATGTGAAAGTTTTCTGTCCATCTGTCACCTTTTCACGCCCAAACCGCTGAACCGATTTTGCCGTAATTTGGAAAAGCGATACTTTAGAGTCCCGGGAAAGGACATAGGATAGATCTTCCGCGCTATATATAAAGTTGCGGGCGTCATTCAGTTAATTGAATCACATAATTAATGATATAAACCTGTATCATATTATACTCGTATTATTGCCTTATCGAACCACAGTTGAATCAAAGCTAGGCTCGTCAAATGGGTATGCCTAGTGCCTACCATGTCAGTCTTTCCTTTTAGATTTGTTTTTCCATAATAATAACACAATTTAAAACAATTGTTATTAAATGTTTTAGGTCACGTGATTGTTTTTAGGTCAAATAAAATTTATATCAGTGAATATTTATATCAGTGGATACGTCGACATTAAGACCTTGGCACTAGGAATTTAACAAAACATTTTAACTAATTGCGTATTATATTTAGACGTATCACATAATTAAGATTTGTAAATAAATAATTCGTAAGTAGCTTTCATTTTTTTTTATGAAATAAAGGGGGCAAACGAGCAAACGGGTCACCTGATGGAAAGCAACTTCCGTCGCCCATGGACACTCGCAGCATCAGAAGAGCTGCAAGTGCGTTACCGGCCTTTTAAGAGGGAATAGGGTAATAGGGGAGGGTAGGGATGGGAAGAGAAGGGAATAGGGGAGGGTAGGGAAGGGAATAGGGTAGGGGATTGGGCCTCCGGTAAACTCAACTCACTCGGCGAAACACAGCGCAAGCGCTGTTTCACGCCGGTTTTCTGTGAGAACGCGGTATTTCTCCGGTCGAGCCGGCCCATTGGTGCCAAAGGATGGCTCTCCCACGTATAAATCATATTATAATTTTAACATACTTAATACACCAGACAACTTTGTTGTATCCAAAACACTTAATATAGCATACTATTTTAAGTGTTAGGCGTACATCAGACTTCAGAGAGGTTGAATAGGGAATATTACGCAAAGGTCGGAGCAGAGGGCGCTACTAGCAAATACAGTGAATATAATCCAACCAAAATCCGACATGTTGCCCACGTCATATCAAAATATTGACAGAAACGTTATCGAACGTCTTTTGTTTGCTGTCTGTGCTGGTGCTGCCTCTAGCGTGAAAAAATTGCAGTAATGTATCCTATTGCCAGCAAATATTATAGTTATGCGTACAAAAACGATCAAACTAAAACGTATCACAATTTTTTGTGTCGTTTATTAAAGTACACTTTATATATTTTATTGCACGTTATAATTACTTAGAATCGTGTTTGATGAAGTTAAGGAGCAAAGTCCGGGCGGGTCACGTTCCAGATAAATAAGTTAAAGTTTATCCAAGTGACTGCATAATGTGGACAACTTGTTCGCGATTACTGTAATTAACTGAGTCGCACTATTGCCGCACAATTTTCCACTCATTTTATTTATTTATAACCTCATAATATAATATCTATATATTAATACGCGAGCGAAAAACTTTGGATCCCTTTTGACGAAAAATGCGGGAACGTAGGTGAATGAAATTTTGCACAGTTATAGTTTATAAGGTGAAGGAGTGCATCGAGCTAATATTATTTTGAAATTATGCTTTTATCATAAATTTTTTTAACAAATAAAACATTAAACACACTACAACACACACGCTAGCGTATACGCCCGAATTGTACTTTTTTATTTATGGTTGAAGTCTGTTGTCAAATTGAAAATAGATTTAGTTTGTTTTTATTGAATCTTAAGGATGTATATATAACATTTATAAATTCAAAGATTCTGACCTAAATTCGAAATATATAGTAGAATAAAACATCTTGCATCGATTGATACCAAAAAATCAATACCACAAAGTACTTTGTATATAACTGGAAATCAATACCTTACCGACAAGTTATGTGAAATAATTCATTTTAAAATTTCCATTTATCATACGTAATTTTTGCCGGAAGTGTTACAATTTTTGAGAATTCGTCAGAATTGGGAACTTTGTATCAAAGATAAACGGTTAAAAAACTGCTTATCAATTTCTTTGTACGATTTGCGATTTTTTAAGCCCAAAAAAAAGTGGGTTCACCGGTAATTCTGCGGAAATATTTCAAATTGAAATTGATGAAAACTATTCTTCGAAAAGTAATGGCGATACAGCTGTTAGATTAGACATATTCGTTTCATTTTCATGCGCATGTGCAACTTTCGCGCATGTGCAATAATAGAAATTAACATCAATTTCTGTCAGATTTTGACATACAAAATATGATTTGTATATTACTGTTATCTAGAATTCTAGAATATTATTTTTAGCTATCGGTGTCACTGGGCGAAGGCGAATTTAGGGTTAATTCAGACCGCAACGTGACGCGTAGTAAGTTACCCTTATAGATTAGACGCTTTCTTTCCAATGAAATTTCCCTCCAATGGTTAAACTATTTTTACGGAATTTAATAAATACAATGTAGGAACCTTATATACCTCTAATGTATTAATATTTAATATCTTAAATGGTCAAATCAGGATATTATAACATTCAGACGGTAATATTCTTAAAAAAATAGTAATCATTTTAAAGTAGGAAAATCCTCGTTTATAATAATTTATAACATCATAATTCATGGTCATTTTGGAAATGTAAGGTAAGAAATATTATGCTTAAAAACAATTGAAACATAACCTCGAAGGCTTATTCTGTGGGAAAATGGAAAATACATTAAAGAAAATAAATAAATACACAAATTCAATGCTTAATTTATTAAATAATTATTGTACACCGTTATTTACAAAATTAATTATAACTTAATTTTCGTTTCGTAATTTCTTAATTGAACAATTATTAATTCCAAAAGATTTTATCGCGACAAACGGACTAAAGTATTTTACACTCATCCTATCTGTAGAAGTCTATTTTTAAACCGATTTTATACAACAATGTTTTATAAACATTGGCAAATAATTATCTTTTGTTTGCATAACAATCAGTGTAGTTCTTAAAATGTGATTACAATGTGCTTAAATATATTTCTTCTCACTCTCATTGATATTCTTATACAGAACAAAACTTAAAGTAAATAAGGCACTAAAGCAAGTTTTATCCTACACTTAATTCATTAACTTTGAATATAAAAATGAAGATTTTTCTTGATATTCCTTACGTTAATGATTTAAAATTTGTCACTGTTCTTAGAATCTACCATTCTTGATGCTTTTATATTTCACAAGGTTTTTGGAATGAACAAAACTTTGCTTGGAGGTTACCTAGCTTGGGAGTTTTTATTTGCCCAACCCAATATGCCTGTCAAATATACTCGAACGGTATATAGCATAGCCTTCTCAGCACCAGCAGGGGGAGCTGCGGGAGGCACGTGACGAAGAACATGGCGAAGGGGCTGAAGAGGATGCAGGTGCCTAGCCACACGGCCAGGAACCACGCTGGAATGATGGCCACCTGCTCCATCACGGTTGGACTCGGCTCCGTCACCCAACTCATGCTTACAAACTATACATGACTTAATGTAGAGTTTATATCGGTGCTTTCGATGCGCGTGCGACTAGGAACGCCATCTGGAAAAAGGAAACAAAATTAAGACAATTTCATCTTACAACTTATTACTTAGCTGATGATAAGGACTTTTGTCAATACAATATCTACGTAACCTATAGCACAACCTAACTTATAGCACAGGTAGGTAGCTGGTATTTTTAGTACTAGCAGAACACCTTAATATTATGTAAAATATGACGCCCGCAACTCCGTTGCATTATAGCTAGTTTATCGTGCGGGAACACTACATTTTCCCGCAAAACTATGCTATGTCATTTCCCATCTCTCAAAATATCTGTAAAACTGGAAATTTCAGTAAAATCGGTTCAGCAGTTTAAGCGTGAAGAGGTAACAGAGAGACAGACACACTTTCGCATTTATAATATTAATATGGATTTAGTTATGAGCATTCCTACATGATACATCAAATTACTACTAATGCCGACCTAATCAACTAACGAAAATACCGGAAATTTCTGAACATGGCTCAGAACACGGTAACGCTAGAACACCGAAGCAGCTTAATCAAATAAAAACGCATCAGAATCGTATCTCTCAGAGATACGACATACAACAAAGAAGTACATACTGCATACGTAACGATGCCTTGTGCTATTAAGGATTTAAAAGGAATTTAATTTTTTATTCGCTTATGAGCTTGAGTTAAGTGGAAAGAGGGGAAACGTATAAGAGTTTCCGCAAACTCTCCAGTAAATAGGAAAGGCATTCCCTGCTGTAAGGGTTAGATTGTACAAGTGCTTGAGGCTTAGAAGCTACATATTTTCCGGTATGTAGCCGTAAAAAATTGGCCGAGTGCGAGTCGGACTCGCGCACGAAGGGTTCCGTACCATTATAGAGCAAAAATAGCCCAAAAATGTGATTTTTGTATGGGAGCCCCCCTTAAATATTTATTTTATTTCAATTGTATTATCAATTATTAAAGTAAAAATATAATTAAGGACTTTTATAAAATATTCAATGCCTAGCTATAGCCATTATTGATATCGAGCAAAAAATAGCAAAAAATCACGTTTATTTTATGGGAGCTCCCTTAAATATTAATTTTGTTTTGTTTTTAGTATTTGTTGTTATAGCGGCAACAGATATACACATTCTGTGAAAATTTCAGAAGTCTAGCTATAGCCGTTCTTGAGATACAGCCTGGAGACAGACAGACGGACAGACAGACAGACGGACAGACAGACATCGAAGTCTTAGTAATAGGGTCCCGTTTTTACCCTTTGGGTACGGAACCCTAAAAAGGATGTAACAAAACAAAGTGATAATACTTTAAGGCGTATATGTGTTCCTAATAATTCCTAATAATAAACAATTCCTAGGAGTGAGTTAACATAGAGCAAGAGCCAGCGACAGCCAGATTTTCGTCATTTCATCAAAGCCAAATGTCTTCCTATATTATATGACGAGACACCTATAAAGAGATGGTCAGGCAGTGGGAATCAACTGACATAAGTGTCCGGCAGTGGAAGACGAGATTCGTTCAGTTATACCGAAGAAAATAAGATTAAAAAATTAAACTTTATACTTTATCTAAGGTAGACTTTCAGAACAAGAAACCTCGTTATGTTGCTGGTCGTTTTTATTTCTATAGGGGTCATATACAGGAATACTTTCAGCTTTTATAAAATGACGAAAGTCTGACTGTCGATGGCTCTTGGGCTAACAGGAAAGTGATCTCAGCAGCGATCTATCGCACATACAACATTTACACCTGAAAATGGGTACATAAATCACGCTGACAGTTTGCGAGATGTTCCCAATATAGAAAGAATTTTGTGATTTTCAATACCCCGAGCTCAACGGTAGTTAGGATTGAAAAGCACAAATTGTATTGCAAAATCTTTCTCGCATGATAAAAAAACGTGTATCGAATTTGTAAAGAAAGAAAATTTCATTTTCATTTTAAATCAAAAATTAACTTGCCTGAAAAGTTTCATTACTTGAAATAATCTAAATAAGTAAATTGCTATACCTAGCCCAAATTGTAAATTAGGTGTATGTAGTTCATTATCACATACTGTTCAAATATCCTAAAATCTATTAACTTTAAAATGTGCATGTATGTTAAAACTGATTTCCACCTTATTTAATTGAACATATTAATTGGCCGAAGGCAACAATTAGTATCGAAATTAAAGTTAATTCGCATTTAGCGGAACTAATGTGTTCACAGTTTAATTGTAGGCATATAACATACATATGTCATAATCTTTCATTGACATTGTTTAATACGCGTGTAGCATTGGCATGTTTTGTAAATGTTACTCGTAAACCGTAATATTATAATATTATCAGTCTCTACTCTCTGTATAGTTCATTATATAAGTTCGAGCTGTATTAAGCATTCGTTTTTAACCCTTGAGGGTTTGGGGGTGAAAAGGAAGATGAACGTAACGCAGAATTCATGGAGTAACTCTTCTAGCGTTGGGCAACAGTGAGAGTAATAAAAATATGTAAATAGATGTTTTATAACTCTGCACACGCAAAATAGAAAACCGCAGAAATCGTACATTACCCGCGAAAAGAAGCAGCTAATATAATAAAATATGCCTTCGGAGCGGCATAGATTATATTAGCTGTAGTAGCCAACAAACATATTTTCCCCTTATACATCTTAGGACGCCTTCACATTACGTCGCGAGTACTGCGGCAGCCGCGCGACTTCCATACTAAAGAGAGTCGCGCGGCTGCCGCGCCTTAGTATAAAAAATGTCGTGCAACGTGCAAACCTTGCAATCGATATTCTGTACAAAATGTGTCACTTAAGTGCATTTTCAGAGATTTACAGGCTTCGAGGGCTCATCCATCATGGCGTACCCGACAACTGTCAAACTCTTGCCTCGCGGTGACATTACACCAGAGCTGGTATTTTAATACAACGTTAATGCAGCTTCAATCTATTTCGTATCGAAACGACTGTTTCTAAAGTTTTCACCAATGACATAATGTAACTCAATATACCGAGCCTGCCTCGAAACTTTTTTTACATGGGCAAATTCTCCCCGGTGGATTGGGGACATCGGCAGAGGTATGTAGCACTCCCCAGGCGAGCCGACTTACGGTAACATCAATTTGTCGTACATTTTGCCAGATAAAACGAATAAGAAACAAAAGAGAGTTGAAAAACCAATTTTCCGATTTTATTTTTCACTCTAAGAACTACTTCCATTCAATTATTTCCAAGACCATCCTCAAATTTTAATGAATTAGGAACATGCGTCAATTTGCTCTGAAGCCCGACGGGGTAAACAGCGAATGCAGCCCCGGCATAAAGGCCTGTTATTAATACATGCCATAGCAAACAAAACCATCATTTTACATTCATTATACGGCGGCTATTGACAGCATTCTGTAATATTCCCTTTATCGCATACATACATGCCGTAATTGGAAGCGACGTATTATACTATACGTTGTTTAATCAAAATTAACATTGCCAGCTATTAGCTAGCCAAGTGGTACTACTAATATATATATTCTGTGGCCAAGGTTTGAAGATTAAAGACGTTGGATATCAAAGATTTTTAGGGTGTGTTGAATAATTGAACCCTAATTTTCGTATCAAACGTACAATTTCAAATTAATCTTATTAAATCATAAATAAAATATTGTCATGATATCATACTACGTGGATTTTTGGAGTATAGTCCAAACAAAAAGCGTTTAACTGATAGTTAGATATGAGAATCGATATTAAATACGTCTTAGTATCGTAGTGACAGGGAAATCAGAACATTGATGGGAGATACGAAGTTAATATTTTATCGCTCTTGTAACATGAACTTTAATCGAGATTCAAGAGCACTCCTGACTTGGCCGTGACCCAAAAACCGATCTTTAGATACTTGTGTAGCTAATATTACTTGACAGAGTATATAATATAGCATAACAATATAGCTATGATAGTATAGCATAGCAAAAAGCCTTAAGCTTGGTCACCTAATACTAGATGAAGATTAAAGACGAATTTTAATTCCTTGATATAGTGCAGCGCCCGGAGGTTTTAACCTCCGAAAATTGTAATAGTGAATGGATTTTTGTGTTTAGGTGTCATTTTCTTTTTTATTCTATAACTTGCAAAGTTTACCAAATATTTTGTTGTTCTTTAAATTTTTTAATAATATCACCATATAACACCAGTCAACATTTTTTTTTCTTGTGACTGTTATTTAATGACTTTCATCCGATTCTTTACATTGTAAGTTAACCAAAAATATAATTTATAAAAAAGAAGGAGAAGCTAAATAAAAATATAAATTTTTTTCAAAGTTCTTAGAGACTAATGTTTGTCGTAACCAAAATAAAGGGGTTTGTGAGGATATGAGGGTTGAAACGAAAAGTCTGTTATACGCACTTATTGTGCGTATTTCATTTTTAGGAAATGATAGTTTTAAGTACTTTAAAACGGTATAAATATCTCCAAAAAAGTGTAAAATAGACGAAAAAAGTTGTGCGTTTAATTTTTTGGCTCTTAAGCCAAAAAATTAAACGCATCGCAAGCCAGAAAAAAATTATGTTACTACATATCTCACGTACTTAAGACATATGCTGCAAGCTATGTTTGGAGAATGCTCACTTAAATACAAAAAATATCAGTTCTTACTTTAATAAATTTTCCGAAAATGTAGCAAAAACTTTTCACATATATATTGTGGAAAATATGCATTTTATTTCTTTCAGTTAGGTATAAACAGAATAAAGTTTATTTTTTATTTATATTTTATTACTAATTACATTCACTAAAACATGCTTGAAGGAAAAAAATACAAATTGACGACGATACGAACTGATATTTTTTGTATTTAAGTGAGCATTCTCCAAACATAGCTTGCAGCATGTGTCTTAAGTACGTGAGATATGTAGTAACATAATTTATTTATGGTTTGCGATGCGTTTAATTTTTTGGCTCTTACTTCAATAAATTCTCAACAAATGTAGCAAAACTTTTTTCGTCTATTTTACACTTTTATACTACTATCATTTCCTAAAAATGAAATACGCACAATAAGTGCGTATAACAGACTTTTCGTTTCAACCCTCATATCCTCACAAACCCCTTTATTTTGGTTACGACAAACATTAGTCTCTAAGAACTTTGAAAAAAATTTATATTTTTATTTAGCTTCTCCTTCTTTTTTATAAATTATATTTTTGGTTAACTTACAATGTAAAGAATCGGATGAAAGTCATTAAATAACAGTCACAAGAAAAAAAAATGTTGACTGGTGTTATATGGTGATATTATTAAAAAATTTAAAGAACAACAAAATATTTGGTAAACTTTGCAAGTTATAGAATAAAAAAGAAAATGACACCTAAACACAAAAATCCATTCACTATTACAATTTTCGGAGGTTAAAACCTCCGGGCGCTGCACTATATCAAGGAATTAAAATTCGTCTTTAATCTTCATCTAGTATTAGGTGACCAAGCTTAAGGCTTTTTGCTATGCTATACTATCATAGCTATATTGTTATGCTATATTATATACTCTGTCAAGTAATATTAGCTACACAAGTATCTAAAGATCGGTTTTTGGGTCACGGCCAAGTCAGGAGTGCTCTTGAATCTCGATTAAAGTTCATGTTACAAGAGCGATAAAATATTAACTTCGTATCTCCCATCAATGTTCTGATTTCCCTGTCACTACGATACTAAGACGTATTTAATATCGATTCTCATATCTAACTATCAGTTAAACGCTTTTTGTTTGGACTATACTCCAAAAATCCACGTAGTATGATATCATGACAATATTTTATTTATGATTTAATAAGATTAATTTGAAATTGTACGTTTGATACGAAAATTAGGGTTCAATTATTCAACACACCCTAAAAATCTTTGATATCCAACGTCTTTAATCTTCAAACCTTGGCCACAGAATATATATATTAGTAGTACCACTTGGCTAGCTAATAGCTGGCAATGTTAATTTTGATTAAACAACGTATAGTATAATACGTCGCTTCCAATTACGGCATGTATGTATGCGATAAAGGGAATATTACAGAATGCTGTCAATAGCCGCCGTATAATGAATGTAAAATGATGGTTTTGTTTGCTATGGCATGTATTAATAACAGGCCTTTATGCCGGGGCTACATTCGCTGTTTACCCCGTCGAGCTTCAGAGCAAATTGACGCATGTTCCTAATTTCCTAATTCATTAAAATTTCAGGATGGTCTTGGAAATAATTGAATGGAAGTAGTTCTTAGAGTGAAAAATAAAATCGGAAAATTGGATTTTCCAATTATTTTATAATTTTGGAATATAAGCAACGATATAAAATATATATATATATAAAATATATATATATAAAAACATATTTTTTTTATATCGTTGCTTATATTCCAAAATTATAAATTATTATTTTGCTACTTAACTGAACTGAAAGAAATGCAGGCTTTTTTCAAAATTTTAAAATTTATGAGTGTAACAAGTGGAAGAGAATAATTAGAAATCAAAAGCACAACTTTTGAATGGGTAAACTTTTTTATCTATGTGATCAGCTGAACATTCCTTTTTTAGGGTTCCGTACCCAAAGGGTAAAAACGGGACCCTATTACTAAGACTTCGATGTCTGTCTGTCACCAGGCTGTATCTCGATAACCGCTATAGCCAGATTTCTGAAACTTTCACAGATTGTGTTAATCTGTTGCCGCTATAACAAAAAATACTAAAACCAAAATAAATTAAATATATGGGGGGGGGGGGGGGGGGGGGGGGGGCTCCCATACAACAAACGTAATTTTTTTGCTATTTTTTGCTCGATATCAATAATGGAAATAGCACTTGAATAGGCACTTGAAATGTTCACAACATACTCAGTTCTATTTATATTTTAATGATTAACAATTAAATTTAAATAAAATAAAGCACGCAGAGTAGGTAACAAACACGTTTTTAATTTCCACTTGCCAGGAAAATTGACGTTTATTTTATCTTCTGCCCCTACCTGGGTACGCCCATGGGCACTGCCATAGATCCACACTAATATTATAAATATGAAAGAGTGTTTATCTGTCTGTTACCTCTTCAAGCCCAAATCGCTGAAAATATGATTTTGCTGAAATTTGGTATAGTGATACTTTGAGTTCCGGGAAAAGACATAGGATACTTTTTATTCCCGAAAATTGTACGGTTACCTCGCGATAAACAAATTTTGGCGCAACGGAGCGGGTGTTGCCAAATAAAATAATGTCTACATAGTAGCGATACATAAAATCGCTCTTGTTTTATCTACCGACATTACTACGTAGGGGTTGATTTCCTGAGTTTTATTGCCGCGAGAGAATTAATTTTTTCTTTGCCTTTTAAACATGTGCATAGATAGAGATATTATGTTTACAAGTTGCAGTTTATAATTATTTCGTTCCAATTATTTTGCTATACTATGCATCAAATACACCTTCTTCGTGCAAAATAATTTTCGCGCGGGGACTTTTCGAGACTAATAGTTGCTTCAGCAGTTTGAGTTTAAAGAGGTATGTTGACATATTATGTTCATGATCGACAATACATTTTGGGTTGCCTATATGGCCACGCACGGCACCGTAATTTAAAATAATCCAATATATTCAATAGTACATAAAACAGCGTTTAACACTTGTTTAACCCCCATTCCTTACTCTTCGGCAAAACAACGCATCGTTTTGCTTGCCAGTTTAATAAGACAACGGTAAAGGTAAGACTGAATTCATACGACAGCCATATCGAAGGCTCTCAACGACACGTTCTGTCATATAGATGCAGTCGTAACAAATATCGAAACTCCAACTGCGAATATTTTAGCTCTGAGCTAACGATCGGACTTGGATATCGTTTACGGATACGGAGTTTCGTTTTTAAAATATCCGCAAACAAATATTGATGCATCGCAGATGAGTTAGATGGAGTTCAGCCAAGTTATATTTAGAACCGATATGGATTTACCCCATTTGTTTGACTGTATGGTAACTTTATAACTTTTTTGTAGTATTAACTTTACAAAAATATATATTTTTTAAACGAATTTTTTTTTAATTATGTAAACTTGTAAATTTCAGCGCCCAAATTATCAGTATGAACTGATAATTTGGGTTATACAGGGTGCAATTAAACCTACCGGCCAAATTTCGATACAATTGATCCTTGTTAAACCAGCCATATACCTATATCATGATCCTCTGTTTCTCACTCAAATGTAAAGAGAACTAAAATTAAAGACGAGTGCACAGAGCTTCATCATTACATTAAGTAACCGGCCCTTACTACAAAAATAGTAAAAACAAAATGAAACAAGACTATCACAAGCAAGTCCAATTCGATCGTGAGTATTTGGGGCAGAACAGCTAAGGTTAGGCAAGTTGAAGTCGACTCGTGAAGCAACCTATGCCATGTCGCAAAAATTCGCTAGAGCTAGGGCCAGTGCGAATACGACTTAGTTCTAGGGTGTTCTAGGTGTCAATTTGTATCTAGATAGTGAAAAGACACGATATAATATGTTACTTGTGGATACGCTTACAAATTTTTGTAATGATTTACTGATAGCTGGTGATATTTCACTTATTCTAAAAAACCTTGAAGTAGGATGTTAAACTTTTTTTTAAGAGCCTATGCTATCCCACAGCTGCTGGGCAAAGGCCTCCCTCAAAGTCTTCCGAATATATTTTATGTTACACTAGCTAAAATAATATTGTATAAAATGTGAAATTGCTAGATATTATTTATACTCGAGCGCACTGCGCAGCCCTGTACAAGCAGCTTTTGAGCTCCCGATCTCTCGGAGCTTACGCGTATAAGAGCATGCGTTATAGTGAGAGAGAGAATTGTCTCCAGCTTAACATTGAACATCCTTCTTTTTGAAAGTCGGTTAAAAATTGGTATGCATTTAAAAACAGGCAAATTACGAAAATTATGCCTTATTAAAGAAGCCTATGGTGTATTTAATCGTAAATAAATTTTTTAAGGAATCTACAACTTCTCACGGATCACCAAACACTTATATCACTACGGGCAAAAATCCTTCGCAAGTAAATGGTATGATGCGTATTTGACAACATAGATGTATAGTTTCATTGAAATCCCAAATATGGGCGAGTGATGCCAAGGTTAACATGACGATGGGTCAAGGGATTCCGATAAAATTGAAGTCCCCAAAATCTCACATTCTATTTATTTACGACCTCTCTGGCTTAGAGGTTAACGCGTCAGATTATTGAACGAAAAGGTTACGGGGTTCGAAAACCATTAGGGACAAAACTTTTAGATTTGTCAGTTTTTTCAAATTGAATAAACTTTATAAAAAACCTTTTGAATTTTACACAAAATGCGAAGTTTTTTATGATGCTTTTTCCCCAACCTTTTAATATTATGATTTATCGCCCTATGTGAAATCTTAGTATAGAAAGTATTTTTACTTTATGTAATATAAAGAACCTAAGCTACTTTGCAATAAAATCCTCCTCATTTCGAATACCTATGCAATAACCATGACAAAAATCTCCGTTCCACCAATAATTTGCACCTCCAATGCCCTCCCCATAGTTCCTCTCTCGTCCACTCTTCCTTTCATATTCAATCAATTCTCCTTTGGAATTCACTTCCAAAAAAAAATTAGGATGTCCGAAACTAAAGAATTTTTGTTTAAACGTAAAGTTCAGGATCATTACCTTAAATTATTAACTAAATAAGACAACGAAATCGATATTAATTCGTTATTTTATCGATCTATATATATATTTTTGATATTTCATATTTAGTAGTTTATTTTATACATACTTATATATGTATATATATATATATATATATATATATATATATATATATATATATATATATATACATATATAAGTATGTATAAAATAAACTACTAAATATGAAATATCAAAAATATATATATATATATATATATATATATATATATATATATATATATATATACATATATATATATATATATATATATATATATATATATATATATATATATATATATATATATATGTTAAATTTCTTATGTAAACATAAAATTTCTGCACAGAAAACATATCTACATACCGTACTACTTACATACGAAACGAAAAACTTAACCCTTCTTCTGCCGCAGTTGGCTAAAAACATTAAAAGCGTTAATTAATTAATATCTCCGCTTTGTTACCAAAGAAGAAGAAATTATTATTATCAAAGTTCTCCATTTCAAAAGATACAAAAGTTTTTTGGAGTGTGTGTATGTTTTTGACTGCGAATTACTAACAGCTTGCCGGTAAGAAACTGCACTAATTGTTACGTTGACGCAAGCTCTGGGACAATTACGATTGTGTTCTAATGAGAACTGTGGCATGAGATCAAACATTATTATGAACTTTTGTCAAACATACTGATTAACTCTATACTATTTAAGTGATTTGACAGATGAGATGCGAGGTGGACCCTTAAAGAAAGTAGTGGAATGCTATGCTTGGTGAAAAGAAGAATACCAGGCAGTGTTTTTCAACCTTTTTTATGATGCGAGCCCCTTGTATGAAAAAATATTTCACGAACTTTGTTTTTTATCATGTATGTATGTTTATAAGTAAATCCTTTTAATCCTTTCTTTGTCTTTATTGTTTTTTTACTGAAATAGTCTCTCGACATCTGGCGACCCCCCCCCCCCCCCCCCCCCACAAAAGCTTCGCAACCCCCAGGGGATCGCGACCCACAGATTGAAAAACATTTTGCTAGGTATGTAGGGTAAGTTTTTTGACGATCGTTTTCTAGAGCTAACAGGATTCTTTGGGGTATCCAATCGGAATAAGATAATTGCAACCCAAATGTTTATGTTCAAACAGTCACCAAACTTGTTGTGTTTTGTTGAAAAACTAGGGTTTATGATTATTATTATATCAGGAATCAGGATGCACCGTCACAACTCACAAGTCACAACCACGTTCATAAGCTTTGTCTACTCATTGCATTCGTCTTTTGTTTACTGTGCGGTGATCTATAACCTATGTCTTTGTTACCTTTGTTTTTACATATTACATACATTACGCGTCATACAGGTAATCCTTATTGGTGTTTTATAATAATGAACCGTCAGCAGTCACGTTAAGAATGATAATAGCTTGTGTTTTGTATTCGGTAGCTGCTTGGCAGGCGCTATTGTTTGTCTGCTTGTTTTTTATATTATTAGGAATTCCGAAAATACTTTATTTTATTTATATTTCCGGATCTAGAGGTTTTTCTTGCTATTTTGTTCTACGTACTTCTTGTGTCCCCGATTTAGACCTAACCGAAATAAAGAAAATACGTTAATGTAGGTAGTTTTAAGAAATCATTTTTGCTGTTTTGTATAAAGGAGTATTTAATGTTAATACGTACTTTGTATCCTTGACAATCCTTCGGTTGTTAGTAAAACTTTTAGTAAACTACTGTGAAACTTATACTAGTCCGAAAATTCGAATGCGCCACTATGGGCGGGCTGATAAACAAAACATTTCTAACCGAAGCATGCGTGCTGTCTCCAGAGGCAAGCGAGGCACGTACTATAGATAACTTTTCACTGTCACTCTCATTCACACTATAGCTTGTTGTAGTATGGTCCAACTGACAACTGCGTGGTAGCGAACGGTGCGCGGGCGCATGCAATAGGTTTCAACACGCGAGCGCCGAGGGCCAACTGCTTTTTTGTCTCTTTCTATCCTAAAGGCTGCGTCGTACCCGAACGAGACGGAGCATTGCAGGCTCTACGAACGTCACTACTAGTTGACCTTCTGCAGTTATTGCTAAGTTTATTTTGCAACGAACATGAAAACATTCCCCGCGATCGCCGAAAGCGTCTTAAGTGTTTCCACTTCGAATAATTAAATTAAAGCATTTCACTTCTATTTCCTACTTTTGGGAATTACTTCCTTTAAACATTCATAATTTTTCCATTTCTTAGTCTGAATAATGAAACGGCTACTTTTAAATCTGAGACTAAATTTTATGTAGATGTTTGAAATGACAGTAATTTATCAAATTTTTGTATTCAAATGATAAAATAATTAACTGCTAATTAACTTAATAATATAATATGTACGAATATAATACTGTACTTTACGTCACATAATATATTGTAGTTGTTTACGTAATACATAGACAATAAATTATAGTGCCTAAAGGTATTTCAATACTCTACAGCTAACTTGTTAGTGACATTGGTTTGATACTTCATGCTATTGTAGAAATATTTTAACTTTAACTGGCTTTGTTTCATACATTCTTGATACAAATAATTGTTCTTAATACTGGTAATAGTTCGCTTAGACTTATAAGACATGATATTATGCCAGGTAAAATATAGTAAATATTTAAGTTAATGCTAATAAAATTACTATGAGTTATGACGAATCCAATTTTGATTCATAGTCAACTAGATGACTCCCGCAACTCCTTTGCGTCAAAACTCGTTTATCGCGCAGGAGCCGTATATTTTTCCAGGATACTTGTATCCTATGTCCTTTCTCGGGACTCAAAGTATCTCCATACCAATTTTCAGCAAAATCGGTCCAGCGGTTTAGGCTTGAAGAGGTAACAAACAGATAGACAGAAAGACAGTCACACTTTCACGTTTATAATATTAAGCGTGGAAGTATCACGTATGGATATGGATGAGTGATGACCAAAGTCCTTGTACAAAACAATGAACTTGATGTAAAAGCAAAAGGCAGATATGATTCTATTAAATTTGTAAGTTACGGCGGTAAATGACTTAAACGGATTTTATTTTATTGGTCAACTTATTGCAGAATAAGTTCAAATTTAGTTGTAGGCCATGTTACCAAGTGTTAGAGGAAAACGATTGATTTTCTACAAAATTAACTAACAGCCGCACTCATCTCTGATTATCTATTTAACTTTAATTAAATAAAGAGTTTGAAAGAAAACGTTCGGAGTAAAGTAATATAATATAGTGAGTGTGGCGCGCTTTGCCATACTCACTATAATTTATTATCTCTGAGTGCAGCCGTATTAATTAAGACTTTAAGGGTGAAGCCAAACGAGCGTAATTTGTGAGTTGTGAGTCGCAGAATTTCTGCCGCGTAAATATCTTTCCATACAAATCATGACTCACAAAATTACGCTCGTGTGAATCAAACAGGACTTTTGTATGAAACTGAATGCAGCAGAATTCTGCCGAACCGAAATTCTGCGACTCACAACTGACAAATTACGCTCGTTTAGCTTCGCCCTAAATATAAAATTTTGGGTGGCCGTGGACCGAAAACCTGATCATCTCTCATGGATTAAGTTTAAACCACTTTAAACTTTCGTTCAATCACCTTTGAAGTTGGAACACAACTTAATATTTTTTACCATACAAATGATATGATAATGTTGCAGTTTATACTATGCAATTTGGAGTTATTCATACTGATATGATATAAATTATGGACATTTTTATCTTTTTTATTGTGTTATTATTATTATCGATATATAAGTGGGATTGAGAGCTATACGCAATGCGATACAAGTAACTCAAAACATATAGATAGTGCAGGTCGGCTGTAGGTGAGTGATAACTGATAGTATATCTTAAGTTATAAAACGCTTATAACTTTGGAGTACCCGATATTAATGTTATTCTTATGATAAAGTCTTGATCAAGTAGCTCTAAGTTGTTTCTAAATACTCTACTTGCATGAAGAAAGAGAACTGTATTATCGATACTAATATTATAAAAGCGAAAGTATATCACAATATAGTATATAAAAAGGTCAACTTCAGTTCCTTTGTGGTGAGAGTACCGATGCATCTTCTGTCGACCTTTGAACCGGAGGAATTCTGGCCGACTGATGTGGTCTACCTAAGGTTCCGGGGAAGGCTCCTGAATGAAGCGCGCGTCACGTCGTCGTTAACTCGTGATAAAGTGTAGTTATTAAGTATATATAATTTATATGTATGTTAGTTATTAAGGTTATATATTGTATAGGCCTACGTAGCCTGATATAAATAAAAAAATAAAAAATATATATCTATCTGTCTGTAATCTCTTCTCGCTTATACCGCTTAACCGATTTTTATGTTTAGTATGCAGATACTTTGAGTCCCGGAAAAAGACAAAGGATAGTTTTTGTTGCAGAAAAATGTACGGTTCCCGCACGATAAACGGATTTCGCCGCAGCAAAGTTGCGGGCGTCATCTAGTTATCCAAAAAGTTTTATTTTGTATGAAAAAGACAGCGATCCCAATCATGTTAAAAAAATCGGCCAAGTGCGAGCGCACGAAGGGTTCCGTACCACAATAGAGCAAAACTAGGCTGAAAATTGTGTTTTTTGTATGGGAGCCCCCATTAATTGTTTAATTTATTTAAATTTTATTATCAATTATTATAGTAAAAATACAACTGAGTATTTTGTGAATATTTCAAGTGCCTATGTGTTGCCGTTATTGATATCGAGCAAAGAATAGCAGAAAAATCACGTTTGTTGTATGGGAGCCCCCCTTAAATATTTAATTTATTTTGTTTTTAGTATTTGTTGTTATAGCGGCAACAGATATACATAAACTGTGAAAATTTCAACTCTCTAGCTACCACCCTTCTTGAGTTACAGCCTGGAGACAGACAGAAATGGAAGTCTTAGTAATAGAGTCTTTTTACCCTTCGTGTACGGAACCCTAATAAACTACATGAAAATCAACTATTCATTTGTCCGCTACCACCGCTACGGACAGATACACACTGACACACCAAAAACTCTATTTTCGTTTTGAGTTGTAATTTGAGAATAGTCCCTGTTTACAGAGTCTGTGATGAACTTTAACTAAAATAGATTATGATAATTAGCAGCCAGCTAAACTAATAGAAGTACCTACGGGTAGGAGTACCCGTAGGTGCCTTACAAGTTACATAGGCGGCACCTACGGGCTATGGAAAACAAAACTTGGCCACGTTCGTGTTATTTCCATCGTGAATGTTGTTGTTATGTTTGATAATAAATACAAATACAAATATTTATTAACCAACAATTGTTGAACATAATGCGATAATTGGATCACCACACTAGGCGATGCCTGTCCTTTAGGGAAGTTCATCTACAATCTACATCATAACATCGGTTATAATGTAGTTGAACTGTTACAAATAAACTTTTGCAAAAATTAAGCTATAATTTTGTTCGTTAATCTTTGATACCAGTCACGGCAGACCAAATCACGACAAGTCTTCAAGTTTGAAGACCTTGTGGAAATGCTGTAGGAACTTGGCTCCTGTCTTTGTTTAATAATACACGTGTATATTTTCGCAATAAATTACTCATAGATATGGTTTTTTATTTTCAAAATTACCTATGAAGTGTAGTGTAGCAAAAATCCATATCAAAACTCATATTACAAATGTGAAAGTATGTCTGTTACCTCTTCACGCACAAACCGCTGAACCGATTTTGCTGAAATTTCATATCGAGATACTTTGAGTACCGGGAAAGGACATAGGATACTTTTTATCCCGGAAAAATATACAGTTCCCGCGCCATAAACGAATTTTGGAGCAACGGAGTTGCGGGCGTCACCTAGTAATTAATACTTTTCAAAATAAGTAGAGCAGTGGATTAGGAATTAAGAATTAGTAGGGCAGTGGAATTAGAATGATTATTCTAATACATTATTACGGTTAAATTGTATTCCAGGAAGGGATAAAACGAAAAGAATATAAATAACTTACATCATCCACAAATATTCGTCGCTATTTTTACTCGTCTGCCTCTGGTATGAACCGAATTGTGAGCCTGAAAAAATAATGCTGTATTAATGTTTGATGTAGTATCGGAAGAATTGTTAATTCTCGATTCAAGATCGGACACATAGAATACTGATAATTTCGGTTTCATTCTTAAAGATATGAATCCGAAATTTAACAAAACAAAAGAGACAACAAAGTTAAACGTCTCCAAATTACAATAGGGACTCGTACATTTTTTTGGTCATAGCATTTTATATTCTCTAAAATTATAATTATTCTAAGATGTAGTTTATGTTGCAACATCTGAGTTTTTTAAATCAGCCAACCTTCGATCACATAATATATAGCCAACATAGCAAGTCAAACTTAAATCTTCACATGCCTCTAACTCGCCTTGAATTTTAAAAGTTGCTTTCAATTATTATTTAATTGCTGTTGCAAAGGACACTTTAGGAGCACAATGAAGTGAAACTAAATTAAATATATTTTAATCTGACAGACTAGAGGGTACAATTATTATTCTAAAGAAGAGATAGAGAGAAGCAAACATTCAAAATGAGAGATGAAGTTCCTTGTCTGATGCGGTCGTGACAAATCTCACGCCTACTTTGTGGACGGAGCAATAGTTCTTAATGTAAAAACTCCGTTTCCACGTGTTGTCTTACATGGGACTTTGCTCTTTGTGAGCAGTTGACATCCAAACAAAAAAACAAAAAGTTAGCTGATCACTTCTTTACTTTTTATTCGATTTAGCTTTCTTTTTTATTATCATGTGGCACTTTCTTTTTTTGTGATCTTTTATTTTGTTAAAATAATAATACTTATTAAATTTCATTGAAAAAAAATTAAAATTAATATTATTTTTGTTCCTTTATTATATTATAAATATTTCGCAACACAAGTCAGCCTCGTTTTTAAATGTAAACTGGTATTGAATACGCAAAAATATAATGGAATAATAATACAAAAAATACAAAATAATAATCATTACATAATTACTATGATATAATAGTTATGAGGCCAGCTGTACAGATATTTAGTCAGAGCATGGTAGAGTTGATAATGTATTGACATTTGACTTGTATTTTATTCATTTTTTATTTTTTAAATATATTTGCTGATATAAATTAAATGAAAAATATAGGAATAATATTTAAATATAGAAATAAATGTAACAGCTACTAACCTCTTTCACAATTTTCGGAATTTGAACCCGTGCTGTTTTCACTTTCGGTGCGGCGCCTCGAGTTGAACAATAAATTGAGTGGATTATAATTCGATGTGTACGACTGCTGTTTCTTCGTCGACGATTTGTTAGAATCCATTTTGCGGTTTTTTGTAGAGAATTAACTCACACACACCCAGAGCGGGAACTCGGTATTTTTGTATTTTATCGTTTGAAAGATAAACACTCACTAGCTGACGAGCGGGTGCGGCGAATGTTTTGTTTTGGTCCGAGCTCGCCCGAGCGCCGGCGGAGATACCCGAAGTCGTATTTACTATCGCGTCCCTGTTTATCATTTAGCACATTGCAGACATTATTGGTTATTATGGTGTCTGCTGTATGGTTTTTGGATTATCAACGTTGGCCTTCAGCGGAGAAACCTTGATATAAAACGAGGTCAGCGAGAGGCCATGATATTATGTTTTGTCTATTTTTAATAACATTGCCTAATATGTTACTTAATATTATCTACAATTAGGAGCTCAAACGAGTTCTCTACATCTTTCCTTCTTTGACCTTTGAATAAACATTAGTATCATTATCATTATCGACGTGTCCATAGGTAGAGCCGGTCAAAGTCCAGCGTCCGGCCAGTTATAATAATAAATAAACCCGTTTCAAGTCACTGACATTCCTCGTCAAAGGTACAGTACTAAAGTTAGGTTTTATATTAATTCATAAATGATGTACACAACATGCTTCGCTCTATTTTTGGATAACAAAGAAGACAAAGTTAACTTTATTTCCAGCATTCCTTCAGAGCGAGATTAAGAAATATTCTTTATCATATTCTACGCACCAAAACACCTACGTAGGTCTATACAGGATGTAATAAAACAAAGAGATAGTACTTTGGGGTATCTGTGTCTCTTATATAGAGTTCATCTGTGATAGTAGCAGCGCCGAAAGAGCATTTTTTGTTTCGTAAATTGTGAGAGCAAGCGCGGAGCGCCCGAGTGTCATGAATTTGCCCATACAAAATTTAACAAAAAGTAAAAAATTGTTTTGTAACACCCTGTACATAAACAAGACGTTTCGGACTTCGGTATTTTAGCCCGGCCGCACATTGTCCGAAATTTCTGATCAGAAACATTTGAACGTCCGCCGGACCGCCACTCCGCACACTATCCGAAATTTCCTTCCGGCGAGTTCGAACTCACTCGACTCAGTACAAAATGTAAGAGAGAGCGCGATCCGATTTTCTGATCAGAAACATTTGAACTGCCATCCGATCGACGTCATCTGACACATAATGTCAGACGCCCGCCGGAACGCACTCTGCTCATATGTTTTGTGTCTGACGTCCGGTCCGGATGAGTTGTCAGATGCCGTCTATCGGATGGCAGAAATTTTTAATTGCGTTCCGGCGGGCGTCCGAAATTTTATGTCAGATGACGTCGATCGGTCGGATAGAGTGCGGAGTGGCGGTCCGGCGGACGTTTAAATGTTTCTGATCAGAAATTCAGACAATATGCGGCCGGGCTTACCGGGTATTACCTGAAACTAGCAATGACAGATGTCAAAAAAATAATCAAATACAAATACAAATACAATTGAGTTTCAATCCTCCTCTTTAGGAACAAACTAAGTTAATAATTAAAACTGAATTTATTGTAACCTAAACTAAACATACACTTTTTCATCGTTTGATTAGTATACTGTATTACTATACTTCCTGTATATCTACCGTCCACTGCTGGTTATAAGCTTTTCATGACTATCCATACTAATATTATAAATGCGAAAGTGTGTTTGTTTGTTTGTCCTTCCTTCACGACCTACCGAAGCAACAAATCGACTTGATTTTTGGCATATACTTAGTTGAAAGGATGTAGAATAACATAGTCTACTTTTGGTCTTGGAAAAACATCATGTTTCCAAAGGAGGTTTACAAGAATATTCGTATTTTACGCGATTTTTGAATTCCACGCGAGCGAAGCCGCGGGCAAAAGCTAGTCTTTAATAATTGTTATAAATGATTTTACAATAAAAATGTAACGTCAAAATTTTGTGAATTATTTCGTCAACAACACGAGAATTATAAAAATTAATCATGAAAATTCCTTACGTAGTTTCACCAAATACCCGAATAGCTTATAGTACTTGTGAACAAATGAAGGATTCTGCTGGGGAGATTAATCGCAGGATTATAGCTGAGGATTTCGAATGGGATGAGAATTTGACTCCTGCCCCGCTCACATACCTCGCGTGCGTCGCATTATCGCGAGTATTTCATAGAATCAACCCGCTGCACAGTGGAAAATTTGGGTCCTTATCGGATCAAAAATCTGTAACTTCAAGGTTTTTCATCGTATTGAATTGAGATTTGGCACATGTATACAGTGATATACAAAGATTTTAAAAATAATCAATTTTTGTATTTTTTTTCATTGTATACATATTTATTTTAGGTTAAAAAAAAAGAAAAGATAAAAAAGTAATACGAGTAGTTTATTTTTTATAAATAAGTAGTAATATGAGTAAAATTATACTTATCACACAAGCATAATAAAATACATAAAATTATAAAATCGTATAGTACCTATCTATGCCTCACACCAAACTAATTTATCTTAGATTAGACAAATCTTATAATATTATTGGTTTTATTCTAGGTTTTAGTTACTTATAATGTTATATCTAATTGTTATTATCCTCGCTATTTCTAACTAAAATTACTTCCGGTGTAAATGTAGGATCACCTTCAGGTACCACCTTCAAAAGACTTAGTGCCTCTTCATCAAGATCCTTCACATTTCTCACATAAGGTTTTCTTAAACTTGAAACGTATGGATCTGAAGTATATAGAAGCGTTTTAAATACGTCTTCATTTGTAGCTATACGGGAACATTTTCTGGCATGGTGCAGGCGCATATTTCTGTAGTCTTTATTGCGCGACTCTTGTGCATCTTCCGACAGTTGCCCAATAGGAAGAACAGAAAAATGTTTGATCACGCTTTCTCCGTGTATAAGTAATTTGTGCACGGAGGATGGCATGTAGTACCAATCATAGTTACTAACATAAATTCGCGCAGTTTCTAAGGCATAAACTCCAAATTTTTCGGGATCGATCATCATTCCAGAAGAGAGAGCTTGTAAAATAATATACAAGCGTTTAATCAATGTTTCATCAACACCTGTTATGTTCGCCGAGCAAGTGTAATTGTAAAAGAACCTTCGTGCTGTATTTCCATCACTTGAGTTTCCACTTAATTGACGAGGTTTGTCGATAATTAATCCTAGCTCTTCCCTGAAACGTTTTTGAACAAATTCCTTCTTTTCTTTCTTCAATTTCTTTTTTTCTTCTGTTGTAGCAGACCAAGTCTTAAAGTCAAGATTGTAGCAAATGTGTAATACCATTTCCATGCAGCGAATCCAGGCATGCAATGTGGATAATCCATATTGGTAAGCACTTTCATTTTCAGGTCTAGCAGTCACTTTTAATAGGTCATTCATAAGTCGAGGAGTAGCCCCACATATCGTGCACGTAGAACCCGATGGAGTTTCTGTTAGGACCTGAGCCACCTTACCATCAATCATTGTTAGAAAAAGTTCGTGCTTCACATTTACTGCAACACCATCTTTGTTTATTAATGACGGGCGTAAAGATTCAATTTGTCTGGTAATTTCGTCTACAACTGCCTTAGTTTTTTCAGGAGTTTCTTTACAAAATTCAATAGAAATGGGTCTACAATAACGAACAGATGAAGGTACTGGATTTTGCCAAATAATGGCTTGTGAGAGGTCATCAATTAATCTAATGGGAACTAATGAAGTGACGAACAGATTGGCATCTGAAATAGTTTCCGATTCTTCTGGCAGTTTCTGCTTGTATTGACTTTGGCCAGATGAACCATCACATCCCCATTTACAGTAAAGGATTAAATTTCTGTGTTGTTCTAGGAAAACTGGATTAATTTTTAAAATTCTGGCAACTGTGTGGTCCAGTAAGTCTTGTATATTAATCACTTTAGCATAAGTATTTGTGATTTCGATTGTAGAAGATGGTGGATAGCAAGTTTGTTTTATTTCTTGTATTTTGTAATATGGGGGAAACATTGTACACTTTCTTTCGTTGGTTAAATTTCTTAGGTACATATATTGTGCTTTAGTTAGATCCAAATCAATAAAAGCACTCAATGCTTCTGTATCAGATAAAATCTTCATTTGGTTTGACTCTTTCCACATAGTCGAGAAAACTTTTTTCTTTTCGCTCTCAGAGTTTCTTAGCTCTTCAACAAGATGAGCCTCTGCATACTCACCTAAGGCCCGCAGTCCTTGCAAAAATGCGTTACAAATGTGCTCAAACCCATATTCTTCTAGTAAAAGAGTGTTTTTCCTTTTCTTTGTTGATTCTGAGGAGTCTCCATAAGCAATGCACGGTCTTCCTCGTTTACCAGAAGTTGATGGCAGTGAATGTGCTTCAGACTCCGGAAACTGTACTGAATATCCTGACTCCAGCCAGCTTGTATTATTTCGAATAAATTCGTCCTTTTTCCGTGATGCTTGAGCCCAGCGCTTATTGAAAGAAGGCAGAATATTTCTTTGAATGTCACCAATTACAAAACACAAGATGTTTTCAGAAACATTTAATGTTTGCTGTAGAACTATGGACAACGATTCCAAGGTTCTGCCACGCTCGATATAGGGAATGATGAAATCGCCCTTAGTACAGTTGAAAGTTGACATTTTAATGGAAATAACCAATTTAAATAAGTGTCACTCAATATGAAATACACGCTGAAGTGTGCAATTTGAAGATATTTGCTTCCCCTTATATACTAGTTTTTTAGATATGAAATACGTACTAATATGAATGTTATGCATATTTACTCATGCACGACGAGTGCAAAATAGATGATAAGCTATTGCTATCAAAATATTGTGGTTAATATAGTTTTTGTAAACTATGTCAGCAGTAACCGCAAAAGATACCGAATTATCTACTCCGACCGCTATCACATTTTTTCCCATAACTTCCAGGACCGCAAACTTCCGCAGCTGATTTTTTTAATTTTTCATTTATAAATAGTTAGGCTATTAAATAACACATAAAGTTGCGCGTCGCGAGCCGTCGGTAAATGTGAAAACCTTCGACGAAAAAAAAAGAAAAGTGAAAAATAGGGTATGTCAATTTTTAAGTACTTACTCAAAAATAAAAAGCATATTAAAAAAAGTTAATAGCTCATTATTAAGAACATAAAATATCCTTTTTAAAAATGTATAAAACCGCATGCATGTGCTAAATACTTTTTTCACAATATTCATTTGAATTACGTGTATGCAAACATTTGAATGAGCCATCCGCTACTTCAACTTACTTCAACCTATGAAAAAAAAATATTTATGCAGTTTTAGAACAAAAAAATGTCTGATTAAGATTATTTGGTTATTAGAGTATCGAATGCAATAAATATTTCATTCAAATTGTGATATTTTTAAAATCCATTTATGATATGCTCTAGTTCTACCATTTTCCATAGTGCGCTGCCGTCCATTTTACAGAAGGATGTCGATGTGCTAATGGATTTGTATCCCGATCATATCCCGTTGAAATATAGCGTGCCATACATAAAGGTATGCGACTCCATACTAATATTGTACATGCGTAAGTCTGACTTTCAGTAACCTATTCAATCTATGAAGGTACTTTGAGACTCAGGAAAAACATGAGACAGTTTATTTACGGAGAAATGCACGGTTCCCGCGCAAGTAGCGATTAGCAAATCTCTGTGCAACCCTTAAATAATATTATGTGTCTCTGTGTTATATGTGTATTTTTTTTTGTTGGCTTTTGGCACTAACACCGGGGGTGTACTTTGCCACATACAAAGGTATAATAATAATTTTCATCAACGTTTTACGATATCGTCATGTCTAAAGTCTAGTCAAAGTCTAAGTAAAAGTCAATACAGTCAAGAAGTCAAGTCGGTCGATTCAGTAAAGTGGTAGACGCTTTACTGAAACTTCCGATGGAGTTTTGGAGGGAACACAAAATAGCACGTTTCTGGATATTGCATCACTTTCCTACACTTGTGCACGATAACGAATATGTAATGGTTAATATCCTACCAATATTACACATTAAAAACCCAATTAACACAATTTTAGGAAAATAATACAAAAACACAACATCACTCTTTCACATTCCCGGCAAAACTCATGTGTATTATTATAACGCTTGAATAATTTTGAAGTATAGACTGTAGCAGGCCCCAATATAAACTTTTTTTGATAAGGAAGGTTCTAACTTTAGTGTATTTTAGGATGAACAATATTGGAGGAGATCGTATCACTCAAAATTTTCCTTGTACCGTGACGTAGAAGTAGTGGATTGGAAGGAAAAATATTTGTCCAAATATTTACAAAATTATTTAGAGAATGCGAATCCAGATGTTTTTATTGAGGAAGATGCCGCTGAACTTGCTCAATTGGTAATGAAGCCTTGATCTTATGTGCTATTTGCTATTAATAACATTTTTATTATACGTGAGATATACAATGTGTCCCAACACTGGTGACCGATCCTTTAATGTTATATGTATGGCTTATTTTATTGACAAATTGGCTCTTAAATATTTATTTTCATTAAAGGATCGGACTCTGGGAACGCGACACATTTTATATAAAATTTAAAGTAATTATAGCACAATATAAATATGTACAATGGAATATTGTGTATTACACGGTGGACTATCTTCATTCTTCATACTAGACCTCCTAAGCAGGCAAACATTAGCGTGACTTTTTGAAATTCTGAATTGTTTTGCTACTTCAAGTTGACAAAATACGTCGCGCGAGGGTGTCAAAAATACAAATATCATACTTTTATGCCACACCTTCATTAAAATATATAATTTAAGGTTAGCCCATACATTAAAAAGCTGGTCATAGAACAACTGAAGGTTGTCCGCCAGCCAGAACCCTCCATCTCGTTGGACGATGACGTCATCGAAGATGCATGCCCATTCAGCGTCCCCAAAGTATACGATCACATCCCACTGGAACCGATGCTGCGAAACTTAAGGAATCTGGAGAAAATCTCATTGATTTTCGGCATGAACAACGTCGAAGAATCGTACATGCCTCGTTATTTCAAGTTTTCTCTCGAGGACTGCGACTCTCTCTGCGGCGGCCTCAAGGAGCTTCAGCGCTTGAGAGTGTTCCGCATTAATAGAAGTAACCTAGACTGTTCCAAAGCAAAGTTGCTGCTTCAGAAACTCGTAAAAATACCTAGTATCGAGGAACTGGACTTTAACCACTGTAGAATCGGGGATTACGGCATGAAAGCCCTGGCCGGGTTCATAATGATTCATAAAAATTTGAGAATCGTTAGAATTGCGAACAATTGTTTCAAGGAGGCCGGGGTGCAGGGTATTGCATATGCCTTACAAATGAAGCCCGCTGCGCCTCTACAGCTGCTCGGTATGTTGATACAAAAGATTTCGCATTGTGAATGTTATCATTTATTTCTTATTCAGGCTTATTTCAGCGCTATGCCTTCGAGCAAAATTTATTGAATGACAAGAATTTTACCACGTTCTTCCAGCTTTATAATTTAACAAAAATTAGTTAGACCTTCACTTCACGTGATACCTCGTAAAGTTACCGCCATCTTTTATAAAATGACAAAAGCCTGGCTGACGCTGGCTCTTTTTCTAATATTTTAAGTATAAAATTTACTTACAAATAAAATTAGAAAAAATAACTACCATAATCATTATACTAGGTATATCAAAAACAATGATACCTACATTATATTACATTTTTAAGATTGCAGCCTGAATTTTTTCTCCGTGGAATCTGCTTCTAAGCTGGCCGCCGCTTTGGTGAGATGTAAAGAGAAGCCTCAAACATTAATCCTGAATTCTTGTGGCTTTCACGGAGACTCTGCTGAAAAGGTATGTTCACGTAAACAAGTTTAAAATGCATTTTATTAAAACAACGTTGCCCATGATCCTCGACTTTTGAGCATAAAGTCCTGGGAACCGTGTATTTTCCGCAATGTACTGTCCTTTCCAGTCCATGTATGTTAAGTAATTAATGCAAACTCTTTCCCCTTGTAATAACTTCGTTTGTACGGAAAATTGTTTATGGCCCCGGAAATATGCATTTTGCCCTGATCAAAATATCCTGTGGCTTGGCCAGAACTCAAAGTTTCTACATACCAAGTTTCATCAAATCCGTTTTGCACCTTTGACAGACAAATTTTCGCACTATAATCATATAAGTAGACATACCACATCATGTTTTTTTCCAGATTGTTGGATTACTCAGTTTAAATCGTGGGCTGACTCGTTTAGATATGGCTGCCAATAATTTGTCAGGGGTGGCCGAAAAAACATTAATTCTCTCCCTGGAGAAAAATAGAAAGGTGCTGAAACTCGATTTGCGTGGAACGCGTAAGTGTCAATCACGAAATTTCCACGAACAATCAAGGGTGAACCGTAGTCTAATTTGTGGGTTCTTTACAAAAAAGTATGATGAAATAAACAAGAAAGTAGGTAGCAGTTTGAGGATACTTAAGTTTTATGTGACAAAGAAATCAATCGCACTAAATTTATAGTTTTTAGAATTGCTTGAAATAGGCTTGGAAACAAAAAAATATTAAAAATAAACTTGCACATACAAACCTGTTCTTATTAAATATGTACTCGTATTTTTTTAACAAAATTCTTCCTTCCTTCTTTCCTTCTTTTCTCACTCTATCATTAATTTCTAAACATTGGATTCCATCACCATTTCCTGACTCGAGGAACCCGAAAAATGTTTTATCGTAAAAAAACAAAATTCTTATACAACTTTTTAAATATTTTTCTCGTCGATTCCAATACTTTTATTCGTCGAGTTTCCGTTCATATAACTGATCCGTAACTCGATTCAGTATTTTCAAGAGCATCGGATTTTCAAAGTCCGCATGTTTTATAAATAGAACAGATGCAAATACCGATAAGCCCCGACTAAAATATCCTGCTTATAATATTTCATGTTTCCTTGAGGATTATTATTTATGAAAATGTAGACGATAAACTACCTAATATATTATGGGGTGCTTCATTTATTTATGTACCTACGTTTCTTTTTTTTATTGAAAGATTCTTTTTTTAACACGCTTTTATTAGCTTCACTTGTAACTATGTACTTATGTAAGAAAATCTTGGAATCTTAATTAATGGACCCACTGGCCACTTCCCGGTCTTCGATAAGGATGAAATTCTGCACACGCTCTGAGTTGATGACAATACATGACTAGCTAAGAAACGTCATTACAAATTCAATATGGCGGCCCCCCAAGATTGCGGACAGGCTATTTTAAATGCACCCCCATTATATGGGTATCAAATGAAAGGGTTTGCTGTCAGGAATACGAAAAAAAATAGTCACGTGTTTTAAATCCAACATGTCGGACAACCAAGATGGCGGATTGGCTAAAGCGTGTTTTTTAGTTTTTTAAACTATTATAATAGACTATTTGAGAAAAAAATTGTGATTATTTGCTTTATATGCATAAAATGATGGTTCTTTAAGTGATTTACATAAGTTTTAATAAAAATAATAACAATATATCCATAATCCAAAAACACAAAAATATGTTTAGCTTTTTCTTTCTCGCGCCACTTATTCGAAAACGATCCGGATTGGCTAATGTCATGATGACGTCAAAATCGCTTAATAGTCGTATTTGTTTCGTTTTTTAATACATTGCGCATGCGCTGAGTTGAAAATTTGTGTCAGTGTCAGTATTATGTGCCAAAATCTGACAGACATTGATGATAATTGAAACGAATACGACTATTGGTTTACACGATATTGACGTCACTTACAGAGCGCGATGCCATATTGCTGAATAAAGCGTTTCGGCGGCTTATTTGAATTTTGAATTTTTATTAACATGTTTCTTACGAAATACGTATTTTAAAATATAAAAAATTACTTTCGATGAACTTCTTAATCGCAACCAAGTAATTCAAAATAGGAATTAAAAATCTGTCAAATACCCTATTATTAATCTTTCTGTCTGTAGGTAATTTTAAGTTAACTAAAATATTTCCCAGCGCCTCTTTACATAATATCAAACAATAATATTATCGTTACGTGCTAGGGTTCGAGGATTCGGAGAGAAAGACCTGGTGACTCTCTTGAAGAGTTTATTCACTAACACTAGGTCACACAAATCACTGAGTCCAAACACTAAGCACTAAGTCCAAACACTAAGCGCTATCACTGTCCTAGGTCGTAGCCGAGTCGTAGGTTTCACTGGTTCACTCACTATTGATCACTTGTTTTCACTCCGAAGTCGCCTTGATGATAGCTTGTATCGAACTGAACTGAACTGGCTCGCCTACCTGCGGCTATTTATATGGGCCGAGGTGAGTTCTAGGAAGTTCCTTACCCGATTCTCGTAAACAAGTAAACACGTAAACAAGTGTGGGAACTTTCTAGGAGGCTCGAGCATGTACCACCTAGTGCCATCTAGTTTCGAGTAGGGGATTTATGCGTAGTGTGTCCCCTAGATAAGTTTTGCTGGTTCGACGCTAGATGGCTCTGTGTGTCCGTAACATTATGTTATACATTGTTAAATTATAAATCGTTTTAGATAGATGATTTATAATACTTATTTGACAATCAAATCATAGGTTGCCCAATATTAATGTTTCTAAGTCAATACCCATCTTAATTATTCTTTAATTACAGACATATCCACTGAAACTCAAACTAAAGTCGACGAGCTGCTAGAACGTAACAGAGAACTGATGCATGTGAAGGTGGAATCGAGTGAAGAGATCCCTCCTCTTTACCTGGACGAGCCGGAGTACCTCGTATGGGAGTACAACCCTGACAACCCTCACCACATCCCCGGCAAATATCCCCCCAGGATACCACAAGTGTAAAAAGTTTTGTTACGATAACAAATATTGCTGTATTAAATTTCAGCTGCAGATTTAACGGCACTTTTATTAATATAGTAGATGACCGCAACTCCGTTGTGCAAAAATTTGTTGTTCGCGCGGGAACCGTACAATTTTCCAGGATAAAAAGTATCCTATGTCCTTTCCTGGGATCCAAAGTATCTCCATAACAAACAGCAAAATCGGTTTAGTGATTGGGCGTGAAGAGATAACCTACAGACAGGCACACTTTCGAGTTGCGCATTTATAATATGGTACCTATGGATAGTTGTTAGGTACCTATTTTAGTGTGTGATGAGCCCAATTCCACCTCTCATTTTGGACCAATTCTAGTATCCGGTTATATTCACATTTTCGATAGCATAGTTTAGACTTTAGCAGTACAATCATCGCCGCTACCAACAAAATGTATACAACTCAACTGGTGTCTGAAATAAATCCGAAAGTGTCTCTGTCTGTCTGTCTGTTACCTCTTCACGTCCAAACCGCTGAACCGATTTTGCTGAACTTTGGTATGGATTATGGAGATACTTCGAGTCCCGGGAAAGGACATAGGATACTTTTTATTCCGGAAAAATGTACAGTTCCCGCGCGATAAACGAATTTTGGCGCAACGGAGTTGCGGGCGTCATCTTGTCTTTTATATTTCGATGACGACTGGTTGCGACACCATGGTATCTCGGAAAACTATAGCCCTAAATCCAGAATGATAACCGAGATTTGGGCCACAGGAATTGGCCCAATTGAGATAAAACATTTGAATGAATCCAGAATTATAAGCCAATTATAGTCCTAATTTATATGTATATGGCTTTCCTATAGCGCCGTCGGCGTAAAGGCGATAAGGATTATGCAGTAGTAGGTAAGCCTATTCAAACCCCCACAAAAAGATTAATTATTGGAGCTTAAAATGATTAACAGCACAAAGTGAAAGAGTTGTATGTACTTAATCGCTGTGAAAAATGGATTTTCTTGTAAAAAATTAAATTTTCAAAGAGTAACTCATCGTTGTCTGCCTTGACAATAATAATTACTGACTAAGCATAAACGATTTTAGCCTTGAAATGATTATATACAAGTGCAATACTAGTATAGAAAGTACACTTTGACTCTAAATGACGCATCTGAACATAGAATATAGAAAACTAGATAACGCCCGCAACTCCGTTGCGCCAAAATTCGTTTCACGCGGGAACCGTATATTTTTCCGGCATTAAAAGTATCCTGTCTTTTCCCGGGACTCAAAGTAAATACCAAATTTCAGCAAAATCGGTTCAGTGGTTTGGGCGTGAATAGGTAAAAGTCAGACGGACAGACTGTGTGTCTGTCTGTCTGACTGTCCGACAGATACTTTCGCATTTATAATATTAGTATGGATAGGAAATACAGCGTTAGTGCTGAATATGCTCAGAGAAAAATGAAGCATTCATTCGAAATATTCATTCGAGCGAACCGTCTGATATCAGCTACTTACATCATACATGATAATATATTATTATGGCAACCTACATTATCCCTTTATTAACTATTTCAGTAAATGGTAAGGAAATCGTAACAACAAGAAAATCATGACAGACAAAACATAATTGTCTGTTTATTGGTATTTTTCTAATGAAACACGTTTATCGTCAAGGTAGTTTGGACTTTGGTAACTTCTTAGTATACCCAAATATAAGATACTAGCGACCCGCCCCGGCATCGCACGGGTATAAAATATATAGCCTATGTCGCTCACTGAAAAAATGATTAAAATCGTTTCAGTAGTTTTGATTTATATTCATTACTAACCGTGGCCCGCATTGGTCGGTACCGCCGCAAAAGCTACGTCCCGCAATTTTTAAATCTGTAATATCTTCGAAAATATTCATTTAAATCATATGCTGTACAGAGCCATATAGATCTATATCAAATCAACAATGTATTTAAAGTGTTTAATTGAATAAGGATTAATGCCGTATTGGTTAAAATCGCTTTGAAAATTAGCCACTATTTGTCGTTAAATATGATATCCATAAGAGATAGACATATACCATCGCGGAGTTTTCTGTAGACCTTTTCATTGTGTAAAATACTTAGTAAATTATTTTGATAAATCTCGTAGGGTTCAGCCTGCGTTTGCAATGTAAGCGGAAAAAAATGTAATTATTTACGACATCACATTAGAAACCCCAACAATAACAGTATTTCTCCACTATTTAATGAATGTTATTATACTTATAAACCTTCCTCTTGAATCACTCTATCTATTAAAGAAAACCGCATCAAAATCCGTTGCGTAGTTTTAAAGATTAAAGGGAACAAAGGGACATGAGGGAAAAAAAGCGACTTTGTTTTATAATACATACTAGCTGTCCCGGCAAACGTTGCTTTGCCATAATATAAAGTATTTCGCCCATATTATTTTATTGAAGTGACAAAATTTTATTGAAGTGTATTTTATTGAAGTGACGTTGCCATGGCGACATACTGTCGCCATGTCAACGTCGATCGCTATCCCGTCACACAAACAATGGTCGCCGTCCACTGAACTCCATTATACAAGTACGCTGGACCTATGATACCCACTTTTTTAAGTGTAATTTTTAACCCCCGACCAAAAAGAGGGGTGTTATAAGTTTGACGTCCGTCCGTCCGTCTGTCCGTCTGTCCGTGTGTCCGTCTGTCCGTCTGTCCGTCTGTCTGTCTGTCTGTAGAGCAGAGGTTTCGTGTTTGGGCTCATTTTAATTGCGAAATTGCGAGAAACGCGTCATATTTTTTTTTAGTTTGCTACGTATATATGTATATATGTATGACGTTTGCTAAATTTTTTTCGACAATTTTAAGACACTCTCAATGGACAACCCACCACGGGTGCGGCGACTGACGCTCATTATGTTGATTATTAAATATTAATCTACTACTGGACAAAAATTTGGTCGGTATGAAATGACTCTGCAAAAAATAGCATCACCTCCCCTACTATATCTTCTATACTGTACTCGGCGAAACATGGCGGTAGCGGTCATTGACTCCTTGTCAAAAACTTGTCATTTTCTGACACTTCATTGTCAATTGCGGTTTATATATAAAATGACAAGTTTTTGACAGGGAGTCAATGACCGCTACCGCCATGTTTCGCCGAGTACAGTATAATTAATAACATCCAATGTATCATGATTCATGTCACAGTCTATTAAACGAATAACGCGTAATTGTTTACTCGGACTTTGGAAATTGGACTGTCTAGAAATTTCTGTCCACAGTAAAATATCTTTACACTTAACAATTAGCAAATCATGGAACTTTATAGCATTGTTGTTTTTTTACAAAATTCTGTGCCTAGTCTCGACATTTTGATTATAGTTTTTCGTAATATAAATATCTTATGTGAAAAAAAAAATTATGTACTCGTACTTCAAACTTCGCCTGATCTCAGTATTTTTGTGCCATGTCGAAAATGGACTGCAGCTTTATTACTTTAATTAAATAAACTACACTTATTGAGGACACTGAATCTTGACAGTACGTGTATTTTATAATAAAATACACGTACTGTCAGTTTTCCAATTACTTCTTACTGACAATTTCTTATTAATGAACACCTTTGTTATAGGTCTCAAACGCCTCTATCAAGCGTTGAAAAATCCAAAATATTTTAAATTTATTAAGATTCCTAAAAAGCACCCAGCTTAATCCAGAGCTTACTAGCCCAGCCGGACCGTTTGTTAAAGCCCATTTTACTACTGCACTCAGAGACATTTAATTATGATTAAACTTCAATTTAATGAAGAGTTTGACAGATGGATCTTAATTTTTAATTAAGATTTAAGTAATTAAATTGCGTCTCAGTGCGGCACTAAGTCATTTATGAAATATTTGTTTGTGATTATTTCATACGAACTCGATATTGAGGATATTAACGAAAAACTTTATCATTAATGCTTCTCAGATACCGTGATTCATAAAGTTGAAAATTTACGATCTCTCGGATTAGCCCTGATTCTACCGTCACCAAAATCAGACCCGTATATTAAGCGTGGTTATTATTTTTTGTCATAATAAAATTTTCTTCATGCTTGCATTTTTTACAGCATATTAATCGCTGTTATTTAAAGATAATTTTATTTATCATGATTAAGTTTAGAGATGTGAGACCGAGTTTTGCTCGCATTTTATCTTGTCATTGAAAAGTGTGGTTTCCTACAGACAGCGAGAAAAAACTAAATATTGCTCTAATGATAATCTAATAACTAGATTGAATCCTTAAAATTGTGCTTACATTTTTACCGTTCTTCTTATTGTCGAAAGAGGCGTTAGTCAAACACCAAAGTCTCAAGTCCACACGGCGCGGCGCGTTGCGTCGACGCAGCGCTGCCGTTTGACGCATAGCCGGCCACACGGGCGCTGCGTCATTGTAGCGTTATTACGAAGCAGTCTTGACGTAAACACCCCCTCCCGCTTCGTCTCGGGGGCTGCTGTCCATCATATGTGCGTTAATGACTAGCCCAAAAATAAAGTTTCATGTTTCTAACTTAAGAAATGACGGACTTTCATTCAAACTTTCAACCCCCATTTCACCCCATTCGGGGCAAAATTTCCAAAAGTCCTTCCTTAGTGGATGTCTACTTAAAAAACAACCCTACTCACCAAATTTCGTGGCTGTAACTTTAACAGTTTTTGCTCAGCGATGATGAATCAGTCAGTCAGTCAGGACATGTTATTTTATAAGTATATATTTACATTTATGTTTATATGTTTTGAGATTTTCTATGACATAAATGTAATTAGAATTAAATAAATCAACTTTTTAACTGTAACAAATTGCAGTAATCACATTTTTAGATGAAATTATTTATAATGATTAAAAAAGAATTTTCGAATTCGAGTTTTTTTTTTTCGATTTTTTGCATTTTCTGAGATTTACGACAGTAATTTTTTTTTTTTTTACCATCAGAAAGTAGAGATTTCAAAGAACAGAAAGCATACCAACTGCAACTTTTTGAAAAAAGCTTATATTTGACGGGTGAATTTTCGATTGAAAATTAGGGTGCTTTTTCGATATTAATTCAAAATAAGGCAAAAAAAATAAATATTAATTCTGATCAAATAAATTACAGCGTATTTGGGACATAAAAAGGTAAGAATCACCAAATTTCATGAAAAAAAAATGTAAAAGAAAAGTAAGAAACCAAAATCTTGGTTTTTTGAATTTTTCATATAAATTTGAGGATATTATGTGAAAAAAGTGTAAACACAAAAGTTTTAGATCTTTTTATTACCTACAACTTTGCCATTTGACTTTTTTCCATAGGACTTTTAGTTTTGCCGGAAATCGAGATAAACCGCTTTTCACCCTTAAAACTCACCCCATCCCCTTCCCGACCCCCAGATCGCCCGTAAATTATTTTTCCTTTCATTTTTATAATATTCTCCTCCTTTTCTAATGGGTTTCATCCTACTATTTTTTTTTTTTTTGTTTTACAAATTATCGACACTGGTCTATTGGCTTTGGCTAATTTAAAATATTTGATTCGGTTTATAAAGAGTGTAACAAAACAAAGTGATAATACTTTTGGGTGTGTATCATTATCATCCTTAAATAGAGTTCACAGTGAAAGTAGGAACGCTGAAAGAGTAAATTTTATTTTGTGATTTGTATGGGCAATCCCCAGTATCACCCCAATATCTATACAGGGGACAATTGGGCATGCCTTAAAGTATAATCACTTTGTTGCATCCTGTATAGACATCAAGAGTACTCGTAATCGAAAAACCATGCTATATTTAACCTCGTATGGTCCTCGTATGGTCCATGTTCTAAAAGTGATACACACTTTTAGAACATTTTTCTTGGACTTAATGTGTGTGCGTTAATAGGTCGATACATTATCCGCACAGGTTTATCACGTAGATAGCGTTGCTGAGAAACGACTGCGATATGTAACTGTCCATCCCCCGACACGTTGGCCACGTGTAACAACTCTGTAACTGAATTACTAATAACTCTGTTCAACTTAGTTGAAATTCGACATAAACTGTGGTTTTTACCAACCAAGAAATCTAAATCCTACTTAACTAATACTACAAAATATACGAAGGTGTGTCTGTCTGTTACTTTTTCACGCTTAACCCGTTGATACGATTTTGATGAAATTTGGTATGGAGATGCTTTGAGTCTCAGAAAACTTACAGATATTTATGTACTTTGAGTTCCTGAGTGTTTGTAAAATGGTTTTTAGACACAACGAAGTTGCGGGTAATATACATTATCAGAAAAGTTAAGATGAAAACGGATAGAAAAGTCCATGACGTGTATCTAGTAAATAGGCATCCCACCAAAAACATTTTCATGTAAAAATGTTGCCAAGACGAAAACATATGGTTCGTGGTGTCAAAAAGTAGTAATAATGCGTGTGGTAAAACTTACAAAAATAAATGAAATCCCACCAAAAACATTTTCATGTAAAAATATTGCCAAGACGAAAACATATAGTTCGTGGTGTCAAAAAGTAGTGAGATCTCATGTAGAGTAGAGCCAAGTTTTGACCAAAAAAAAAAAAAAAAAAAAACTGGATAAAATGTGTCAGCCGCACGAGAAGAATCTAAAAACTCTACACATTAATCAAAATCGGTGGCCTGGCCATTTTGTTACGGTTAATATAAAAGTTAAGATATTAAGTTCAAAGCCTGACGAATAACAAAATAACCAAGCCACCCATTTTGACTAATGTGTAGAAACTTGGCTCTACTCTACATGAGATCTCACTACTTTTTGACACCACGAACTATATGTTTTCGTCTTGGCAATATTTTTACATGAAAATGTTTTTGGTGGGATTTCATTTATTTTTGTAAGTTTTACCACACGCATTATTACTACTTTTTGACACCACGAACCATATGTTTTCGTCTTGGCAACATTTTTACATGAAAATGTTTTTGGTGGGATTTCATTTATTTTTGTAAGTTTTACCACACGCATTTTTATGAAATTAAGGGCCAAACGAGCATGTGCACTCGCAATATTAAAAAAGTTGCAAGTGCTTTGCCAGCCTTTAAGAGGGGATCGGTAATATAAAATTAGGGGATAAACGAGCAAACAGGTCACCTGATGGAAAGTAACTACCGTCGCCGAGTTGCCAGCCTTTTAGAGAGAAAAGGCTTAATTGAGGGAATAGGGACAGGGGAATAGGGAAAAGGGGTATCAATATTCCCCTGTTCTCTTTCCCTTTTTTATGAAATTAGAGGGCAAATAAGCAGACGGGTCACCTGACGGAAAGCAACTGCCGTCGCCCATGGACACTGTAACATCAAAAGAGTTGCAAGTGCATTTCCGGAATAAGCAGAAGAGAATAGGAATAGGGAATAAGGTACAGGGTGCAGTTGGGCCTCCGCTAAACTCACTCACTAGACGAAACACAGAGGAAGCGCTGTTTCAAGCCGGTTTTCTGTGAGTCTGTGGTCTCTCAAGGCTAACACGTATTTTTAGGGTTCCGTACCCAAACGGTAAAAATGGGACCCTATTACTAAGACTTTGTTGTCTGTCTGTCCGCTTGTCTGTCTGTCTGTCTGTCTCCAGGCTGTAACTCAAGAACGGTAATAGCTAGAGAGTTGAAATTTTCACAGATTATGAATATCTGTTGCCGCTATATCAACAAGTACTAAACACAAAATAAAATTAATATTTAAGGGGGGCTCCCATACAACAAACGTGATTTTTTGGCCTTTTTTGCTCTATATCAATAATGGCAACTGGTAGGTACTTGAATTTTTATCAAAGTTATTAGTTATATGTGTACTTTAATATTTAATAATAATTTTAAAATAAAATAAAAAATTAAGGGGGGCTCCCATACAAATTTTGCTCTATAATGTTACGGAACCCTTCGTGCGCGAGTCCGACTCGCACTTGGCCGATTATTTATTTGTCATAAGAAGTATTTCATACTATTTTTAATTTTGTATCTAGCACAAGAAACGGTGGTATCTCATTCTAACATCCATCCTCTATATCAAAGAGATGGGATAGGTTAGGTTGGATTTGATATTTTTTTTTTGATGTTTCTGTACTAATATTATGTTACATACCAAATTTTAGCTTTCGAAGACTTCAGGAAGTACCCTATTAACAGTTTTGTTGATCGGTGAGTCAGTGACAAGATTGTGGGTTTTTGGACACCTATAAAGTCTAAAGTATAATAGCTACGATATTCAAACTTTGCGCATTTAATTATTATACTTATGTCATTATACTTTAAAATTTAAACTATCTGGCACTATCCAAACCAAAGTTACGAGGGTTCAAAAATACGACGAAACGTTTCCAGAAAAGGTAAGTTTGCCCGTGCCCCCAGATACGCTGGCTGACATAAAAGAAGACAATTTCTATACACATTGTTCAATTTATACCACTTGTTGGTCGTTAGATTTGTGTAACAGCTATGACACAGTTTGACCGGCGTGATGGATCAACTGTATCATTCGATTGGATCATAAATCCTAATAGTCCCACCAACGGTTAACAAAGAAAAAAGGTTCTTTTCATGCCAAGTATGACATGATAACTGGTATAACTGGTAAGTTTTCTGTAACTTTGAGAACGATTAATTTTTTTTTATAGAAACTACTAGCTGTCCCGGCAAACGTTGTTTTGCCTGTTTTCCTGCTTTTCTCTTGAAGTTTTTTCAAATTTTTTTTTTCTATAAACCTCACGTAGCCCGAGACCTTTCCAACGAATGCAAAACCGTGGAAATCGGTTCGTGCGTTCTAGAGTTATAGCGTCAGGAAGGAAAACCCGACTTATTTTATATATTAGATATTATATTACAGTTACCAAACTTTGATAGTAAATTCCTTGTTTTTATCGCAACCTACCAGATTCCTCTCAAATTAAAATACTTATCCCTTCAAATAATAAATTTTAAGTAAAATATTCCAATCCCACGACAGAAAAGCAACTCCTTACTTATGTATAAAATCTCTCATGAGATTACAATCATAAGTTTAGTATTGTTGTATTGTGTTTGGCTTTTATTACATGAAATAAACAGATTTAAAAAAAAAAAGATACGATTATTTAGTTCATTTGTTTTGATTAAGAACATTCTACGTTATTCTGTAAGACGTGTAATGACTGATGAAACGTAAAAAGTCTATTACTGTTTTATATTTTTCATTCGTCAATTTACACTATCATAAAACCTACCCTAGGTCATTGAACTGGGGGACTTAAACCTATAAAATATTATCATTATTGGTGCTTTAAAAGACGTAAAATAAAGGTTAATTTACTCTTAAATATACAAATCGTAATTTTTTCCATTTCACTTTTTATCACAAGTCACCACGTTATGAAAATATATATTTGCTGACAATAAGAAGATGTAACAGACGAACATAAATATTTAATTTTGCATTTATATTACTAGTAGGGATATAACGTATAGGTAGTAAGTACGGAGTCTATATCGAGTCAAATATACTAGAACCATAATATGAGCAGATCAGATGATCAGGTGTTTAACCCGACTGCGACGAATCCAAAAGGAAGGGCAATGATTTTATTAATCCGAGCTGACGAGTAGCCTCTTGATAAGCGCATTGTACCGTCATGGACAATCGTGCCTCTATCACAGCGCATTCGTGCCATGGAAGTTTCGCACGTTTTCTTAACAGAAATCAAAAGCATCGCTTAACCAAAGGTCTCCTTACTAGGCAGCCCAACAATTAAGTTCTCAACACACAAACTATTAACAAAAACACAGTATTTAAATACGTTTGTACGTTTCCACACTTTGAAGTTGCAAACCGTGTAATAAAAGCGAAGCAACTATGTTCTTAACGCGGTCTTAGTTCTCGCTAAACCTCTACCTAAGAAAGATTGTAAGTGTAACTACATTACACCTACAATCTTTCTTTGACGGTAAACTGCTCTTTCTTTAGAGTTTAAGACTGTTCACGTTTGTCGCCAACACACCTGAGTAGTGACTGCGCTTTGAGGATAATGTTAGGAATAGTAACAACATAGCACAAAGGTGAAATTAAAAACTGTAATAGTTGTAGAAGGGCGAGTCCACCTGACAAAAGTGTCTCAACTCTGAAGATACTTTGAAGATAATGTTAGGAATAAAAACTGTACAAAGGTGAAATTAAAAACTGTAGTTATGGAAAGGTGAGTCCACCTGACACAAATGTCTTAACTCTCAACATACTTACAAGGTGAATTTCATCTCTTCTTTGTGTATGTAACAAAGTTGTGAAATAAGGAAATAAATTATTTATTTATTATATTTAATTGATTATTAAAACCATGGTATTATTCCATTTGAATGCAGTTTAAAATTGTCGTTCAACTAATAAGCATAATATTAAATCGAAATTCTGTCTAAAACAACAGATTTGCAATACAGTTAATCAGTGGACTAGTATTGCAAATATTTTGTTTACACCGAATTTCTGTAATAAAAAAATCCAAAAGTATAATATAACCTAGTGAGGTTATATAATATAATATTATACTTTTGGAGCTGCGTACAGCGTAGAACACTGATGGTCGCAGTCAGAGACTAAATGTATGGAGCTTATATTGAAATCTGTAAAACAATAAAGTTAAAATAAATAAATAAGTAAAGTAAGGCCGCTAAACTCTTTTCTGAAAAAAAAAATATTTTGAACAAATTACAACGGTAATAGTACGGGAGCCCTAGAACATTTTTTTTTTATTACTATCAAGCTAATTTTTTGTGAGTAGCTTCATTTTGATAAGACTAACAACATTTTTATTTGCGAAAAATCTCGAAAGTGGTAGCTAACAGAGATAGAAAGGATTTCATACTTTGAATTGATGGTCCTAAAATATGGACTGTTTTATTCGTAGGACAATGTTACTCTTAAATTATATGACTATTCATCTATCAATATACAAAAAATCAGCTCGTTAGGGTTCCGTTATACGGTTCTGTAATCAACAAAACTTGGTTGACTACTGAACCCTAAAACGGAACCCTAACAAGCTGATTTTTTGTATATTGATAGCTTAATAGTTATATAATTTAAGAGTAACATTGTCCTACAAATAGAAGAATCCATATTTTAGGACCATCAAGTCAAAGTATGAAATCCTTTCTATTTCTGTTAGCTACCACTTTCAAGATTTTTCGCAGATAAAAATGTTGTTCGTCTTATCAAAATGAAGCTACTCACAAAAAAATAGCTTGACAGTAATAAAAACAAAATTGTTCAAGGGCTCCCGGACTATAAGAATTAAGGCATTCTGTAACTAAGGAGTCTACAACTACTACTACGACACTCTAGCTAAATTACTACAGTCACATAATATATATTGGTACAGTCAAGAAATGGAGAACAAGTTTAATAAAATAAATACACTGGGCAAAATAAAATTAACTCCGAGACCTCTATTAAAGTTAACTGTAAATTAAAAGCAATGGTTCTTTAACACTGGCGGTAGTAGCAAAATAAAACTTTGTTTTGTTTTAAACCTTATATAAACTGCAACTTGATACCGAGAAAAACTACACAGACCTTATAATTTCTTAGTTTAGAAACAACGGAATAGAAGATACTGACTCCTTCTTATGAAAATTTCAATTGTAGGTCTTTTGGCTCTGTCAGTATTTGGTCTCCGGTATGAAACATTTTAAAACTGCTATAATAATTATTATTTATTTAAATCTTATCAAAATTCATTTGTCACATGGGAACCTACATTCTTCCCTAATATAATAATTATCCTATGTCCAGTTGTCTAACGGCCGTTCCCAATATTCAATCTATCTCTGGTTTGACATATGACCGATCGCAGCTAACATTGAATTGACATAAAATATATGTCTCTAATGTCTAATGAGAGCTATTCCTATCTCTAGTAGGGCAAAACCAGAGATAGATCAAATATTGGGAACGGCCGTAAGCAGCTTTTGCGTGAAAACTGAAGAAGCAACAAATACACACTCGCAAACTGTCGCCTCTAAAATACTAGTTAAGATTTCAAATTAATCACTTAAAATATTGTCGTTTATCTGAAAGTATTTCTTTATAAAATTAAGTCAAAAGCTTTGGTCATCAGTTTAATTATTACCGTTACCATTCTTAACCGAGTTTAAAAAATATTTTACAATATACAAGCTGATTTTCAGACTAGTTTTTTTTTAATTAAAATAAAGATAAAAGATAAGGCGATGAGCACAATTATTATGAATGAGTTTTCTGTAGAGTTCTTTCTTTAAATATGTATCAATCCATACTAATATTATAAATGCGAAAGTTGTCTGTCTCTCTGTTACCTCTTCACGCCCAAACCGCTGAACCGATTATGCACAAATTTGGTATGGAGATACTTTGAGTCCCGGGAAAGGACATAGGATACGTTTTATCCCGGAAAATTTTACTGTTTCCGCGCGATCAATCAATTTTATCGCAACGAAGTTGCAGGCGTCATTTAGTACTTAATAATAGTATTGGGTAAGCAAACATCAGTTCTCAGGAAAGAAAAAGTACACATTTATGCATTTATAATATAAATACGCGTATATAATTTTATAAACGCTAAAGCTGGGATATTAAAATTAAAACACATTTTGATAACATACATCACAATTTATTAGTTATCAATTTTATGTACAAATTACTGTTTTTTTTTTTTTACATTTTACGATTTAGGTTACAACATCATATTTTAGATTGATATTTACTTTTTACAACATATTGTATTAGATTAAAACAATAACCTCGTTAATAATATTATACTTGAATTAAATCAAGAACAGTAAATAATACAGTATAAGTTATAACCCTTTGAAAAAAATAACAAAACTGCTCAGAATTATCAATAAGAGTGGGTTGCACCAGAGGCGTGGTTATTATAGTTACAGTTATGGTCAAAGTTATGGTTATAGTTAAGGCTAACTTAACTTTAACCTTAGCTTTGACCACGGAATTTGACAGATGTCTGTTGCGTTTATTTTTTTGTTAAAGGTACAGTTAATGGGGTTGAGTGTATAAAAAATGAATTATCTGTAAAAATCGTCAGGAAAAATATTTGTTATAACAACACTGTGAGCCATAGTAAATCACGAAAAAATTTCGATAAGTATAAGTATGAGCGGTTATGGTTATCGTTAAATATGGCGTCCTTAATCAAAGATTTGACATTTTGCACTGTAGTTATAGTTAAAGTTACAGTTATAGTTAAAGTAAGTTGGTGCAACCGGGCAACCCACCCTAAGTGTAACAAATTATACATAATATTATCTAAGGATCTATTTAACATTATCAATTGACTTAAGATATAACATCATTATAATACTAACTAACAATTTATTCATATGTGTAAACTATTTGGCACATGGAAATTCTTTTCTTTCAGAGATAAAATAATACTAACCGCTGTAGCTATCTCTTAGACTTCTTACAGACGAACGGCACTTGTCGACAAGTGCCGTTCGTCTGTAAGAAGCCTTAATTAAATTTATAATTTGTTCCAGCTTTAAAATTATACGAACATTCAAAATCTCTGGAACATCAGTAAACTTTAATACTCCGTTTCATTTCATTTTAAACTGGCTTCCAAAAAGGGGAAGGCCGTAAGCTTTGTTCGGCTGTGCATATCTTAGTTTTTTTTAATGTAAAGAAAAGTAGCCGCTTAGCCGCTTATGCTTATGTAAAAAAATTAAATTAAACGGAGTATTATGTAATAGCGACATTGTTTTCGTTGAAGTTACTCTTACTATTTACCAACCATATATTTACATAGTGTTCTTGCGTTGGATAGTAAGTAATAGAAATAGCAAGACAACATTCTATTGATGTGTAGAGCTACTAATAATACTGAAAATAAAAGAGCTACCTATGTATCAACGGAGATCCACCGCGAAACGCGTGATCTCGCGGTGTAGCAGCCAAATCGCTCGTTCGCGCGGACGCATAATATAAATCCAGCCTAAGAGTATTTTTAAGACTTAAACCATATCGACGGCTTTTCATATCACCACTGGACCACATTGTCCCCTGCCTCTTATGCCCATTTTCAGTAAAGTATCATCTACTATCTAATTCTAGGGTATTAAGAGTTCCCATTTTTTTTTAACTTTACCAAAGTGTATCTTTTACGGTCTAGCTATTTAGATGTCACACAATCATTGCTAGAATATAAGATATAACATATTCTTTGGATTAACAAATATTTATTATGTCCTTTCATAGCGCAAGGATAAAATCAAAAAGGGCATTAGACTCATAACCATAGAACAAATAAATTAATAATATGTAACTCTAACTTATTTACATAATATTATTTGTTCAATACTTATTATATTTTATTAATAACTATCTCTGTCTTACATTATGATTTAAGTTTGCATCCTAAAACAAAAAAAAAAAACGCCGGAGTAAAATTTGGCATCCTTAGCACTGGCACTACAGAATTTTGGCACGTCCGTAATAGTTAAATAATAATCTAATTACATTATAAATACAAAGAATTTATTTATGAGGTAAATTAAGTTAAATACACTAAACGCAGTTAAAAACACTCTTTTTTATTCTTAGAAAATTTTGCGGTTCCTATATAATTTCCTACTTGTGATTGTACAATGTACCATCGAAGAAATTGATTTATAGGCAGTTGACGGACCTACGTCATTTGGTCGGCTGGGACTGACATAACTCGACCAAACTACGTAGGTCCGCCATCTGCCTATGAATCAACTTCCTGATAGTACAATATCGACAAAGTTAGCTTTCGAACAATTTCAAAAGTTTGCCTAAAGATTTATACACTAAGAAAGTGACCGTAACGACTGCAGATGCACCTGTGACATTACAAGCTACATATTGTTACAATTCATTAATCAAGCGCTAATTTTGTCGATAGTACAAACATAATTACAAATATTTGGCACATCGTTAACTTCCTGTGGCACAACCATCACATTTATTACACCATAAACAATTATTATAATTAATTCTATTATTCTGTATACAGGGTGCAATTAAACCTTCCTGCCAAATTTTTTCCGGGGCTTAGGTATCATTAGGAGAGTCCATTAAATAAAAAAAAAATTGGGTGTTATTTTTTTTTCAATTACATATTTTATCCCATTTAAAATCGTTGCAGAACGGTCACTCGCGGCGCGGGGGAATGAGAGGGGGTGACGCCAGGATGAGGCGCGCGCGCGGGGGCACGTCAAGCGCGGCCGACGCATCGTGTCCATTAATTGTAGTGTTTTTTAGGATAACTTTCGGAAGCTGTTTCTCAATAATTTATTACTGAGTGACTATAAAAGAAAAAATACGTGTATTTTTATTTTTAACAAGGATCAATATATCAAAATTTGGCAGGAAGGTTTAATTGCACCCCGTATTTTTGCTAAACGTGAAGTTTTGAGAAAACAATTCATTTATTCCCATTATTCATTTTTAAATTCAAGTAACTATAAAATAATTACAAGATTTCATTATTACGATATATATAAATATACATCGATAATAAAAAAAAAACATAACAACAAAAGTGGAACACTCGTTTTTTGTTTTACATCTACTTGTTACCCGTATTCGTACGAAATAACGCAAGTTAACAAAGATACTTAACATTTTCCATTTATCGTTGGGCTCCGTTTCCTGCGAAGGTAAAATAGAACTTACGTGGGTGGTTTTAAGGGCGTGTTTCCCACGTGCAGGTTGTTGAGTTGCGGCAGCAGAATAGCTGCTGTCGCTATTGTCGTCACCAGCACAAATACTGCGAGCAGAGCGCGGTCCGCTACTACGGCAACCTGCGGAAAAACTGTCTTTAGTCTGTATGTTCTATCAGAGAAGATGATTCCTAGGCAGATGGGGGGCCTACGTAGTTTGGTCGCGTTACGTCAAACCCAGCGGACAGATCAAAATTTACATTGAATTGGCATGATCCGACCAAATGACGTTAGTCTGTCAACTGCCTAGGAATCAATTTCCTCGATGGTACATTGCAATAAAATTCGTTTACCGCGCGGAAACTGTATAATTTTCTGAGTTAAAACTATCCTATAGGCCAACATGGCGAGAAAAATAATATCCTATGTCCTTTCCCGGAACTGAAAGTACTAATATACCAAATTCCATATAAACTTCGTTGAGCTTTATAGGGGTTTTTAGGCGTGAAGAGGTCACAGACAAAAAACTTGATACACTTTCGCATTTATATTATTATTAGCGTAAAATTATGATCCTTTGAGATTTCGATGAATGTGTTAAAAGCTTTTATCAAGCTTTTATCAATATTTTAGTTTTACAGTACACCCGTTTAGTTTTACAGTGTATCCAAACTATACTTATCCATTACTGCTATCTATAAGGGCGAGAAAAAAACAGTTTTTGTGACAAAAATATTCAGTTCCACTCTATTTACAATGAAGCTCACCATTCAAAATTCAAATGTTTCAAAGTGGAAAAATATTTGGTCCACTTTCAAAGACAACTGAGTTGAATAGTGCCTACTAGTTGTGTCCGTGGTCCAGTGGTCTAGACTCTAGAGCGTCTCTCTTGACTTGGAGGTCGTGGGTTCGATTCCCGCGTTGGAAACATGTAATTTCCAAGTTTGGTTAGGACAATGCAGGCTGATCACCTGATTGTCTGACAAGTAAGATGATCCATGTGTCGGATGGGCATGTAAAAAGTCGGTCCTGCGCCTGATCTCTCGCCAGTCGTGTCGGTCTTCCGTCCCACTGGGTTATGAGAGTAAAGGAATAGAGAGTGCTCTTGTGTACTGCGCACACACCTGGGCACTATAAAATTACTCCTGCGTACCTGGCCTGGTTTTAATAAAACCGGCCACCGTCACTGAAACCGGTGTGGAGAGTATTATTACTAGTTGTATAACTACTAAGTTGTATATCTTTCAGATATTAATTAAAGTTTTTCAAATATCTTTCAGAATTAATCCTTCGATCGCGGATTCTTGGAGATATTGTTTTCGCGGCCCAAGTGGGCCTTATCGGAGTTGAAGGGTTAAGAAATTTGAAAAACCACCGAAATTCTCCGGCAGTAAGTGAATTGGTGATGAATTAGCTATACTCAACCTACGGCCCGGCGCGGGCGGGACTTTAACAATGGCCTGCGTGAAGTTAAAGATAATTGTAAACGTAGGGGCTAATTTTGAACAACTTTATTTTTACGCCTAAATAATTTTGGTTGCGGCCCGCGACATCAAGGCTAAAACATGGTAGTGGCCCGTATGAAATTGAGTACCGCTGCTCTAGATCACTGATCATATTAGCTTTCAAACGAAGCTTATTAGCTTACAAAAAAGTAGATCAAAATCGGCCCAAATATTGAGATGCTACGATCCCCAGACTAAATACATCCATCTGTTTTCATATGGGTTAAAAAATATGTATAGGAGAAGATGGACTTAGCCATACTGATTTGAGATTTCTAAATTGAACCTGTTGGTAGGAACTGAGGGTTAAAAAATTGGTTACCCACTATCCCCGGCTTCGTAGCTTCCCCTGGGATATAAATCGATCTTTTATGGATCATAGATATATTTCACAGTACGTAATATTCAAAGCAGAGTCGCCGACAAGCTTATTGGGTTAGAAAATTGAACTGTCAATCTCCCGAAATATGGGGAAACATTCGGGACCTTCGATTATGCTCCTCAAAACACTAGCAGGCTTAGGTGCAAATGTCTTTCCTCTCTGGAGACATCGCAATAGAAAATACGAATTCTTTTCGTGAATTTACATAAGGGGAGAATGGGGTCGAATCAGCGAATGTCGGGTAGAAAATAATTTACCTTACAAATTTGAAATTCGTTTAAAGGTAAATTAATGGCCATTATTAGCTTTAATTAAATATTGTACCATCTGTTACCTTATTGCTCCGAATTCTGGAGCTAATAATAGGAGGTTAATTAGGTGATGTGACAATTATTATGAGGCATATTTTCTCATTTAGGTACTTTTTAATTATGTAACATTGAAAATAAAAGCATAAAAAACTTTACAATTTTTTTTGAGAATGTATAAAAAAACTTTTCAATGTATTTTTTTTTAATTTGATTTTGTATTGATTTGAAGTAAATTATATTATCTATACATGCTCTTAAAAACTGTAACTTTTTTTTCGTTAATTTGCTGTAGTTTATTTGTAGAATTAGGACTGCTATATTTTATAGAAGTGTTTTAAATTTATTTTCTAAGAAATTCGGAAATAAGGTTTTTTAACACGAGGAAATAAATAAACATTTGTCAAATGACTTACGGTCGCACTCAGAGACAATTATGTCTCAACTTTAATTTTGTGAAGTTTTTGACATACATAATCTACCAAACTTCATAATCAATCAATTAATCATTTATTTGCTTCAAAAGTGGTACATAATTAAAGTCAAGTAATCATTAGATATCTTTAAGGGAAGCCAACGTTTAAAAAGGCATAAAAAATAATTTTGAAACGAAAGTACATTGTTTGCTGCCTTATTCATAGGCAATGAATACGCTTTCTTTTGTTAAACTGCACCAATGGTCTCAATACCTCCAACTGAATACGTGTGTTGGGATTCCAACATATTTGCACACTATTGTCTGACTAACTTGCAATAGATATCAAAAGTGGTCGTTGATTGTTTGTCTATTGCACATTTTTGATTGGTTCAAAACCGTATTCGTTAGTAATTTCGCTTTATAATTACAATATCTACTATTTCTGCTAATGATGATTGATTTTGTCATATACACATATTAGCGATATACGAAATTTTTGTTTATATTTCGAGCACGTACATTAACAAAGGTTCTAATACCATCAAACAAATTCGTATAATCGTAGGCAAAACACAGAGCTACATTATTTGGTTAGATTTATCACGAGTCTATAGTATTCGTGATCTGTCAGCTGTAATTGACATAACCCGACCAAATTACGTAGGTCCGCCATCTGCGTATGAATTAATTTCCTGGGCTGTTACATTTTATCTTGTAGTATCCTATCTATCCTATATTATACCTATCTCCTACCAAGCTATCACATTACCTGTTTCCACTCGAGATTCGCCCGCTCGAGGCGGTCGGTAGCAGCTACGCGCAGCTCGTGTCGCGCGGCCGCGTCTCGCAACGCGCTCGCGCAGCACGTACGCACACACGCACACCCCGACGTGCACGGTGGACGCACGCACGCACATGCCGACGCGCACGGTGTACGCACGCACGCACATGCCGACGCGCACTGTGTGCGCACGCACGCAGTTGCCGACGCGCTCGGTGCGGGCGTGCACGCAACCGTCTCGCTAGATACTGTGCTGCCGCCCGAGCATGAGTTCCCGCGAGCTGAGGGGAAAGATAGAGTTAGAGCTTGTTTACTTTAATATCTCCAAAATCCAGTGTCTGGAATGGAATAAGTGCTGATTTATATTGAGTAGAGGTTGCAGGCGTTAGGTGGGATTAAAATATGTTGACAGATATTGAAAAGATGTTTATAATAATACTATAACTATAATTATTATAAATATCTTTCCAATATGTAAAGCTTACAGATTCTACGCAAGCGAAGCCTTAGCTATCGAATTTCTCAATACTGCTTAAGGGCGGGCTGAAACCCCATTTTGTTATTTCTTGATACCCGATTTACCTAGTTCCAATATAATAACGAAATGTAAAAAAATATGAGATATAGAGCACAATATTTAAAAGGGCTTAAATCAAAAACATTTTAATAAAAAATAATACTTTCGCTGTAATTAATTTACAAACTCACCTCCGACAAAACTCTTTGTCATCGAAATCTAAGTACTAACAAGAATAACTTATATTTTATTTTAATAAATTGTTAATTAATCTATTTTAAAAAGGTCTGAACCGAACAATCTTTTTTCTTAATATTTATTTAGAAAGATATTTAAAAAACACATGAAATATACAGAAGATCTGCCCCTAGAAACTACAATTTTATGCTAAGCTAAAATGAATGTTATTGCGATGCGTACACGCTTGGTCTTTGGTTGTGTGCAAGGTTATCGTTTTGGAATTGAGATAAGTCCTCGCCTTAATGCTTATCCCCAAAACATCTGTGCCGAGTTGCCGTATGCACGTCCCATTATAAGTTCTTAATATTTATGTATGTTTTTTAGACTATTTTATGCAAGAAATCGTACGTAGAGTAGCAGTTGTTAGAGAGTAGAGACCCAAAAATATTGTAGAGGGACATCCTCCAAACCGACACACACGACTTAACTACATTTAAACCAAATAAAATAAAAAAGGTCACCAAAGAATTTAAAATAAAATCCTTTACATTTACGCTGTTTTATGAAAGCGATGTTTTACAAAAACAACTCGTTCTCTGTAAATACACGATTCGCGCTCCACTACTTCGCTACTGTAGACGCAGATGTTGCATCATATTAAACCTAATACGGTAACAAAAGGTTCAGAACCCACACATATTGTAATATATTCCCACTTTTATTAATATAGTATTACGAGGCAAATAAGAAAAGCAATTAAGACACTTGTGACTCTATCTATAGCCTGTTATAGGCAGGCGGAAAAATGTACTTAATTACATTTCAGGAGCAAACAACCTTTTTTCGGCTATTGACAAAATTAATGAATTAGAGGGACATGGATAATTTTGTCGCCCAAACGCATGGATAAGACCACAATATAATTATACAGTACAGTAAAACAGCTGTGTCAGTTTTGCGCTCGCGTAACGTAAGTACATAGACTATAGAATATAATATCGATATCGATTCTACCGACATTTAGTAAAATATTTGAAAAAAATATTTTAAAACAATTACTAGTACATTTTAATTCAAATAATTTGCTACACGATAACCAATACGGATTTACTAAAGGTCGATCCACAACGGATGCTGGTATAGGACTTCTTTGTAGTATTTTTGAAGCGGAGTCGCTGGATGCCTTTGGTGTGTTTTGCGATCTCTCCAAAGCCTTCGATTGTGTTGAGCATGCTGCATTGATCAGGAAACTGCGCCACTACGGCATAAAGGACTCTGCTCTCAGCCTTTTGACTTCTTACCTTAAAAATTGGACTCAAAGGGTTGAGGTAAATGGTAAAAGGTCCAATGGAACCAAAATAGAATTAGGCGTCCCACAGGGATCTATATTAGGCCTATTTCTTTTTCTCATCTATATAAATGACTTACCTTATCTAGTAAAGGATAATAATAATGAGATAGTGCTTTTTGCTGATGACACTTCACTTATTTTTAAAGTGAAGCGACAACAGTCGAACTACGACGAGGTAAACAGTGCTCTCTCAAAAATAGTATATTGGTTTAATGTTAATAACTTACTTTTAAATTCTAGTAAAACTAAATGTATAAAGTTTACTTTGCCCAATGTTAGGCAAGTCCAAACCAATGTACTATTAAATGATGAGAAGATGAATTTGGTAGATAACACTGTATTCCTAGGTATTACACTTGACAGTAAATTACAGTGGGGTCCTCACATTGCTAATCTTGCAGGTAGGCTCAGTTCTGCAGCATATGCAGTCAGAAAAATTAGAGAAATTTCTGACGAAGACACGGCACGATTAGTATATTTTAGTTATTTTCATAGTAGGATGTCATATGGAATCCTTTTATGTGACGCTGCCGACATTAATACAATATTTTTGCTGCAGAAGCGAGCCATACGTTCTATTTATAAAATGTCTGCTTTAGAATCTCTGAGAGATAAATTTAAAGAAATTGGTATTCTAACTGTTGCTTCTCAATACATTTTGGATAATGTAACATATAGTTAGAAAAAATATCATATATATAAATTCCATAGTGAATGTCACTTTTAAAGTTAAAAGTGACATTCACTGTAGAAATACTAGAAATAAGCACAAGCTAGATATGCCGGTGATCAGACTTAGTAAAGTCAGTAAATCCTTTAAAGGTCAATGTATACGCCTTTACAATAAAATCCCAGAAAACGTTCAAAATCTTTCCATTAATAAATTTAAAAAAGTAGTCAAAGAACGTTTGTGTGCCAAAGCCTATTATAAGGTCAATGATTTCATAAACGATGGCACATCTTGGGAGTAGGATGGCTTCTTGCAAGGCTACTTTTACATTAGTGTATGACTTACAATTATGTTGACATTGTATAATTTTAAGTTACAACATTGTAAATTTTATTTAAAAAGATTAATTTTTTCTCACTTTTTTTGGTAAAAAAGTGGGCCCCGTGCAAGTTTCTTACGCCGGTTCTTCTCGCCGGGTTAGTTCCCGAACCGGTGGTAGGCACCATGTAGTATCAACATTCTGAAAGCATTTTTTTAAAATCTATTCAGAAATAAAACTATTTTTTTTAATAGAGCGTTACGTTTAGTTTCTTACGTTATCTGAAAGCACGCTCATGATGTGCACACCAATTCGGGCGGACTACTGTCTATATACCACTGTGTAACTGTACCATTTACCACTGTAAAAGTATAGTCCGTCAAGAATGTCTAGGACTCTAGGAGGCGAATCTTTTTTTTAGCAACAGCAACACTCTCTTTTGACATTGACCCTTTTTGGTATGTTACTCTGCGACATAAAATTTTCAAAACAAAGATTTTGAATTTAGTTACTTATATTTAGTTTTACAATGTGAAAACTACATGTCTGTGATTAATATTAATAATTTAAGTGAAAGACGTGTCAGAGTGCTGAAATTTTAAGCATTTTCAATAAAGGAGAAAAGTAAAACGCGAAAATATCACTGAAATTCTCGCGTCTACCTTTTCGATTTTAATCGAAGAATCGCCATAATAGCAGCTAATTAAGCATTTGTTTTATAAATTTTGTTTGTTAATTTTACTATGTAATGCAATCTTAAGTAGCCTAAGTATTATGTGATATAATAAAACAACATCTATACATAAACCGTCGGGGAGCCAGGTACATTTTTGGTCAATTATTTCTTCTCGAGCGAAACTTTGTAAAATGCATAAGTGACTTACACTATGAATACCAGCGACCGTCAGCTGCGACTTCATTCATCATGTATTGCGGATATGAATTTAGTATGGAAACTGCAGATCGCCGTGCGGCAACTGCAAGATGCGGTTCGTCTATGGCCGGCCTATTTTTTAGACCTACTCACTGAGATGGTTATGGTTCTGGCGGATGAAACGTGGCGAGGCAGGAGACTCCGGGCTGTCGCGCTGTACCTCCGCCTTCAGCCGCGAACCCGTCCGCGGGTTCACTGGCATGGCCACGCCTCCTCCCGCACCGTTTTCAGTCTAATCAAAAACATAATCACAATGTTACACCTAACAAATTAAGTAATAATACTTTACCACATACTTTACGGTATTTATGGGTACCTTGTATGAAAATGTACCTCTATATACACACAGAGTAAATCACAGGAAAATATATCCTGGCTTACCCAGAAAATCTATATAATTTCTAAGCAGGTTTACATAGCTCTTACACTGTAACTAAACACTCTCGATAGTTTTCACGAATATTATGAACGCCTTAGCCCTATCCCTTATTTTACTTACCTAAAGAGCGAAATTCACGCTACAACAAATCCTGCAGCAAAATCTTTATTGAATTGAAGTGAAGCACGAAAAAAATACAATAGCTTCTAGGGTATTTCTTATAGGAGCTCCTTCACAACAGAAATCTTGAATAGCGGCCATATCGAGGCTTTTTATAAGGCTTGTAAACTATCAACATACTTTTCGACAAAAACAGCCAAGACAAATTATTTTAGGATTAATTATTATTAATTCTAATTAATTTAATGCAGTTTAAATGCCCAGATGTCCAAACAAGGACAAAAAGTATAATCTATCCAGTGTGTAAGCGGGCCCCTAGACGATAAATTTTACTGTGCAATATCACGTATTCTGCATTGACCGTCTAGGGTTAATATTGAACGCGCCCGCCTTTCAATCTTATTTCAAATAAGTTGTTCAATAAAATATTGTACAATATTATTGTAGGTCGTTACGTTATGTTCGTTATCTTACCTTTATTTTAGCTAGTAAGTACTCATTAAATCTTAAAATTTATGGAATCGAGATGTAAGAACTTCTGCGCATAACTTGCCAGCAGTAATAACGAACACTCAGTTAAACACTTTGGTTAATTTCCCCATTTAAAGTTAATTAAATCTTCAGATTGGGGAATAAAATGTAATCAGTAACAAAAGTTCCATAAAGTTTTGAGTACAATTTCTTATTACAGACTGTCGGTGTCATAACTTTCACCAGTCAAGCGCTTGGAATTCTTAGAAACGACACGTGTTTCGTAGTCAAAGTTTTCGGAAATTCTAAATGAATTTCCGAAAACTTTGACGACTACACTTCTAGATAATTGTGTCTAAGGAATTAATTGTTTTTCTGCGAAGTAATCAAAATTTATATATTTTATTGATAATAAATGAATTGTTAAAGATTATGTCCCCCCTTTGCTGTGTGATAATATCATCTTCAAGCTATATAACATACAGCTTACCCTATACAGTATATATGTAGTCCAAGCTATTAAGCAAAGCAAAATAAATATAAAGTGTATCCCTTATATCGATGTGACAATTTTATATCATTTATCAACTGCAAACTAAAGTCAAAACCACGAAGCTGGTCATAAAATTTTTATACAAAATGCGTCAATTATTATCTATGACTTGTCTCGTATTTTAGACTATACAAACATGGAATGTGTATTACCTTGGCGTCAGTGTCCAAGTTAATGAAAAGTAGTTTGGCGAGGCGCTGCAGCACGAGCTCCCGGAGAAACGCCGGCACCGGCTGCCCTCTCACTCCTCTACGAGCAACAACTTAGTTACACACAAAACAATTATACATCAGTTTATAGTAATGTTACATGTATTCTGATTCATAATTCCGTCATGTTCAATTAATATGATATAAAATATAGTTGTTATTCCTTTAAAGGTGGCTTTCGGGTCTTTGCCGCGAGCGACTGCGACCGAAAAAATTCAAACAAAATGCCACTTTATGACATAGGCTTCATTTTACTACGCCACTAGCTTTTACGCCGCCGCCGGCGGCAGCATGGGTCGCCACACAAATGTCAGTAGAAAATGATACCTATAGTCAGCGTTGCAAAAATCTTAATGTAAAAAATAATGCACTATTCATTACTTTTTTCAATGGAAATTTAATTGGTATCCATTACTCAGTAAATGATTAATGTGTAATGTATGGTCCTTCATTACACATTAAAAAGTAATCAGTAATGTGAATATTCACATTACATATTACTTTTTTTGTATGAGTAATGTGAATTTTCACATTACTCATTACAAAAAAATTTTGTAATGGAGTATCTTACATTGCCATTTTACAAAATAATGAGCCATTATCGGACCTTCATTGTCAATTAAATGCAAATAATGAGTATTGTAAAATTTGTCCATTACATTACTATTAAAAGTATTGTAAGTATAGTGGAAGACATCTCATTATGTTAATAAAAAATTTATTAGGATGGTATAGGAGTTTTTTTTTTAAATTTTGATGAGTATTCAAACTATTACCGAGTAATAAGGGCGACAACTATTTTCATATTCAGGAGAACAGCGAGAGATCCCCCGGCTACCGCAGAAGTACCTTTGTGCACGTTTCACGAGAGTGATGTTGGTGAAGTCTCGAAAGTTTGCTTGCCCGAAGGTACTTGTGCGGTAGCCGGGGGGATCCCTCGCTTACATACATACATACAGAGCAAGTCAAAATCTTTTAAAAATAATGTGTAATGGTACAGTAGGTACTCATTAACATTAAATATTGTAATTTGTAATGTACATTTTTAAAATACACATTCTATTAAAAAATGAGTAAGTAATGTAAAGATGATACTTTTCTCATTACAAAAAAAAATGTAATGAGAATTTATTTTTATGCCATTAAAAAAAAAAGTAATGAGTAGTGGAAATTTCTCATTACTCATTACTAAAAGTAATGAGTTATGGACACTGACTCCATTACTTATTACTAAAAGTAATGAGTAATGGAAATTTCTCATTACTTATTACTAAAAGTAATGAGTAATGAAACGTCAATGCATTAACTAAAGTAATGCATTATTTGCAACTCTGCCTATAGTGTATGTCATAGAGTAGCATTTTATTTGAATTTTTATCGGTCGCGGTCGCTCGCGGCAAAGATCCGAAAGCCACCTTTAGAACAACAACTTAGAGGTAGTTACGCATAAAACTTATACATCAGTCATCAATTGACAGTAACGTTACATTCATGATTCCGTCGACCGACCGAAGAAGTGTAGTGTACACTTCCTCTACAAACAGCAACTAAGTTATAGTGCCTTTACATTAAGTCGCCAGTAGTGTCACCAGTAGTAATTTGAAGGCAGTCTTATAAACATCACAGGTAGAGTTGCCAATTTAAGTATAAATAATACTTAAATTGATAACTCTTATACTCCAATATGCAGCTACATTACATTTCGATTCCTATACTTCACATAAATTAATTATTATTATACTCCATGAATTGCAGTTTAAATACGTTTCACTGTAGTTGATGGTTAAACTCAAATTGAAAATTACCAATGTTTCAATATATATCTATCTCTGTTACGGTTTAAAAGATAGCTACGTTAAACTGGAATTTACAGCTTCGTAAATATTTTAATTTACAGCTCCATTACACTGAAATTGACGACTCCGTTATACTCCTAATGAGTAATAAATCAATTATTATAATAAATGAGTTATATAAATTCATATACCTATGATTCGTTAGTAGCTAAAAATTGTACAGTTTAAGACTATAGAAGTTATTTTTGTTCTCCGTAGATGTCCGTAGTATCAAATGCAATAAATACATTACACTTTTTTTTTTAGATTCCAATTATACATGATAGTGTTATATTGTTATAGTGGAAATTATTGTAAAACTTGCCTGTATGATATGTTCAGTGTGACCACGGACAAGGAAGCGGAGAAAGACACTAGGCACGTGCTCACACCGTAATAGAGACCTGTTGACAAAACCAACAATGGAGCAAACTAAAGTTAAGTCAGGACTGTCAAAAACATACGCGTAAAGGTTCACGCACACTTTGTTGCGTCACAGCGTGTCGTGGCAGAGCGCAGTGCATTGACGGATTTTGACTACAGTGTACTGCTAGAAAATTATATCACATTGTTGACGGGGCGCAGCGGGGTGGGACGGGCCGTTTCGCACGAACAAAATAATGTGAGCCCCTTCGGCTTCAGCCCGAGATAATAAAAATTCTAAGAAATTGTATTCAAGCGATTTGAGCCGACTTTCGTTCTACATCCCGGTACACTGCGGGCTGCGGCACGACAAGGTATGCGCAAACCCTAAAAATACGCTCACACGTCAATCGCGCCCGTTTTACAGGTGCGACTGACAACCCTGAATTGGCCGGCGTTATGCAAACTAGGACGAACTCAACTGAAAAACTGTTACATTCAGTATAGCCTATTAGAAGCGGACTATCAGTATCAGTAATAAATGATTATTGTTCCTCCCGTATACAGTTCCCTAGGGCCCTATCATGTAAGTTTATTGAGCTGACAAACTCGACACTTCGACTCGATTTCATCCCCGTGAGTAATGGACGTTCATCTATTACAACAATCGATATAAGCTTCTCGACCTTAATGTATTGTATTAATCGTAAGATATTCCATATAAATTATCTCTGTGATTTACAAAGGTAATAAGATGCATTCAGTCAATCATACTAGGTCGTCTGAAAGCTTACAATGAATAAACATTTCACGCTATCTTTTTTACATCTCTTTGATAGTAAAGGGTTGAGTTCACTGAATTACTTACTTATCAACGGCGTCTTTTCAGTTGGCGGCAGCGTGTCTCGTATTGTCATGAGAAATACTGTCATGGAGAGGAGCGCGCTGATCCCCAGTGTTACTTTCTCACCAGACTCCGATGGCACGTAAAATACGAGAAGAGCTGTAATGAAATATTTTGTAGAGCAAAGGTCTATCAGCAGGACTTGACAAAATCCGACCAAATTATGTAGGTCTTCCACATGGAAGATACTGGAATATGAATTATTCGATTTTTTTTTATGAAAATAAATCGTAAGGGTGTTTTTTTAGTTTTTTTTTAACTATTATATTATTTTTACGTTATGTACTATCAGAGAAATATATTCATAAGCATGTGCTTATGAATAAATTTCTTTACTTACGATTTATTTTCATCAAAAAAAAATCGAATAATTCATATTCGATTATCTTCCATGTGGAAGACCTACATAATTTGGTATAATTTGGTAATTCATAAGCTTATGAATAAATTTCTCTGATAGTACATAACGTAAAAATAATATAATAGTTTAAAAATAAAAACTAAAAAAAACTCCCTAAAAATTTATTTTCATCAAAAAAAAATCGAATAATTCATACTTATTCGATTTTTTTTTTTCAAAAAAAATTAACATATTATTGCATTTTTATTGGCTCTTAATACGTATGCAAAGTTTCGAATTAATTATACTACTGGAAATAGGTAAAAATCGTGCTCAAATATTCCGTTACATACATACAGCCCAAGCTTATAAAAGCGTGTTAAGGTCGTGTAAGTGTGAAACTTCAGTTAAATTTTTCGGCGTGGTAAAATCATTTTAAGTGACAAACTTTTGGACACAATAAAAACTTTAAGTTAATAAATATTTTTTGTACACAAATCTTTTTTAATAAATAGTGGTCGCTTAAAAATAATTAATTTATCGCAAATCTAGCGCGAGCTACTCAAGAGCCACTCACGTGTGTATTTCACCGATACCGAGTTGAGCGGAGTGGAAAAACGTCCGGGAAGCGCATCATAGATATCATCGACTCATTTTACAACAAGTTCGTTGATATCTATAGAATATATAAATTAATTTTTATTTTTATTCAAAGCCAACATCAGAGCAATTGGTTCATAGGCATATGGCAGACTTACATTTTTTTTTATGGAATAAGGGGGCAAACGAGCAAACGGGTCACCTGATGGAAAGCAACTTCCGTCGCCCATGGACACTCGCAGCATCAGAAGAGCTGCAGGTGCGTTGCCGGCCTTTTAAGAGGGAATAGGGGAGGGTAGGGATGGGAAGAGAAGGGAATAGGGGAGGGAAAAGAAGGGAATAGGGTAGGGGCTTGGGCCTCCGGTAAACTAACTCACTCGGCGAAACACAGCGCAAGCGCTGTTTCACGCCGGTTTTCTGTGAAAACGTGGTATTTCTCCGGTCGAGCCGGCCCATTCGTGCCGAAGCATGGCTTTCCCAGGTATAACATTATTTGGTTGTGTCAAGTCTCTGTCTGTTGTCCGCTGAGCTTTACGTAGCCCGACCAAATCAAGTAGGTTCACAATCTGCCTAAAAATTAATGATGGAACATACCTACATAATATTTTAGGTATAAAATACTTTTCCTAAAGCTAGGGTTTATTTACATATATTTTGATCAAATATCGTATCATTTGTGTGCTGATCGATTCAATTTCGATACAATTTATCTGCGAGTTTTCGGACTTGAGTGACCGTCGATTCTAGTCACGCCTGTAGAACTCCTGCTGATTGTTAAATATTTCCAGATGTCTCATATTGAATAAAATATGTTTTCGGAGAATTTGATCGTTTTTTAAGGATAGCGCTCTAAAAGTCCATGTATAAACTAATTTTATAAAGTCTTGACACTTGGTGTAGAGTATTCGTAGAACTCCGTAGACCCTCTACGAAAAGAAAATTGTTGCCTACAAAAATGCCTACGTTCAAAAATCTATTTACTACGCTACGCTAATTTTTCAAACGTCAGATACCATTTATCTGAGGAATATACTTTATTATTTTTCCATACATAATCAATCAAAGTGTCTACAGACTTACAGAGTGTAGCAAAACAAATTGATAATACTTTAGGGAGTGTATGAGTGTGTGTGTCCCTTGTACAGAGTTAATTGTGAAAGTAACAACGCCGATAAGGTTACTTTTTTTTAATTTTCGTAAGAGGAAGATTCATGACGTTGAGGCGTTTCTCATAACACACAAAGCTTTATATATAAGAGACAAATACACACCGCAAATGTCACTTTGATTTTATGCATTCTATAGACACTTTATAATTATTAATTTTTTTTTCCTTAAATAAATGTTACCTGACTTTTAAAAATTTAGTCCGCGATAAATAGGTTTTTGTGTGTAGGCCGTTTTGAAACCGTTAGATTTTCGTTCGCAACGGAGTTCTACGAATATTCTATATTTAAAAAAATCTGCCGTTAATAGGAAATACTTACCGATCCCATTAATAAGCCGAATCCAATCCGCGGAGCCGAATCCAATCCGACCATCCGCCACAAACAGGTGGCGGATGGCCTCGAAGCTGACGAGAAAGAACTCGAAGAAGCGGTAAATAAAACACGTTGGCTAGGGGCTCAGGTACTTACCGATCCCATTAATAAGCAGGCACGGTAGTATGAGGTTGAAGACATAGAACATGGGCCGGCGGCGCAGCTTGATGACGTACGTGATGTCCGGGTAGGGCTCCACGCAGCACGAGTAGTACTGGTTGTGGCGGATCGCCTCGAAACTGACGAGGTCGAACTCGCCGTTCGTCTGGTAGTTCGTCGTGTCTCCCTCGTCGAACTGCTTCTTTAGGTCTAGCTGTAAATAAAATATATACTATACTGTACTCGGCGAAACGGCTGTGGTCCTTGACCTTTTTAGTCTAGGCGCTAAATGAAGACTGCTCGCACTGCATTTAAAATATTTAAGAATAAAATTGACCTTTTATTAAGACACAGATTATTACAAATTCTTCGTAAAACCTCTTGGTAACTCTTAGAATGATAATCTCCAACTTTTTATGAGTTCGTAGTTACATGCTTCATATTCAGTTCACATCGAGTATGCAAAATACGATATCGCCCTTAGACTAGGAACATCTGACATACTTCATCGCGGTTTATATAGAAAATAACATTTTTTTTTGACAGGGAGTCAATGACCACTACTGTCTCGACTCCCCGAGTACACCTTAGTAATCTATAAGTACATACAAATATACAAATCTTATATATAAAATTCTCGTGTCTCAATGTTAGTTACCGTACTCCTCCGAAACGGCTTTACTGATTTTTACCAAATTTTATATGCATATTCAGTAGGTCTGAAAATCGGCTACTGGCTGCTTTTATATTGATAAGTGCATATTTTGTTGAATAAATAATAGTAAATTATCACAACTCGAGACTGTCGGCGACCATCGTTTGTGCGACGGGATAGCGATGGACGTTGCCATGCTGCCATATTTATTTAGTCACTTCAATTAAATAATATTGGTGAAATACTTTATATGGCAAAGCAACGTTTGCCGGGATAGCTAGTAATATTATAAATGAGAAATTGTGTCTGTCTGTTACCTCTTCACGCTCAAACCGCCGACCCGATTTTGCTGAAATTTGGAATGGAGATACTTTGAGTCCCGGGAAAGGACGTAGAATACTTTTTATCCCGGAATAATGTACGGTTCCCACGCGATAAACTAATTTGGCGCAACGGAGGTGCAGGCGTCATTTAGTAAAATATACAGGGTATAACCACTGACATATAAGTACTACGTACTAGACTTGACACCGCAACGCAATGCTTGGTCACATTCAACAGAATCTATATAGCCGCAGCGCACTTAGTCGGCCGCAAACTCTTCTGCGCACTAGACGTATGACATTTATAAAAAAACAAGATAAAAGTCACAAAAATGCCTTGATGTGTCTTAAGATAGTGTAAAAATAATTCCAAAAACACTTCCAAATGCGACGGAATAACATTTCATAGGTTAGTATTCTTATTTAATTATTTTCAATTAAAATACGAACATTGAATTACTAGGCGAAGACGCGCGCCATTTCGCATTGTCATAGAGTAGTATATTCAGAGGGGAATGTAGGCAGAATACAGATATCTATGATGAGACGACGATGAATGAAGTATTCACGTAGACGAGTTTGTATTTTGGTAATATAAATACGGTATTACGTGTACATTATACATGCGTACATTATAATTGTATTTATAAATATTTAAGTAATTTAAATAAGGTAAGTATGTAGTGGACTTTGGGTCTATACTTATTATAATATAATTATTATAAATGCGAAAGTGTATCTGTCTGTCTGTCTATTCGTCCGTCTGTCGGTCTGTCCGTGCATCTGTCTGTCTGTCCGTCTGTTCGTCTGTCTGACCGTCCGTCTATCTGTCTGTCTCTCTCTGTGTCTGTTACCTCTTTACGCCCAAGCCGCTGTAACGGTTTTGCTAAAATTTTGGTGTGTAATATTTTGGTTTTTGACTGACTTCCAAAAAAGTAGGTAATACGTTTGGCTGTATGTATGTTTATTTTTATTATTTTTTGTATGTTCAACGATTACTCAGCCATTTGTGGTCCTATTTTCGAAATCCTTGGTACGGAGTTAACTCGACCGTTTGTAGCTCCAAAACTGGGAGGTTTGTATAAGTATGGCCGCCAGGTACGGGGTTAACTCGACCAAGTTGTACTCACCTTTGAAATTTTCGAAATTTTGAGGCTACGTCATATTCTATTCTCGGCAATTTGCGGAGTGTTTCTTCGGAGTGATGCCTTCGGAGTAGAGTGATGATGATGATGTTCTTTAACTGACTTCCAAAAAGGAGGAGGTTATATATTTTGTATGTTCAACGATCACTTCGCCGTGCCGCTGCCACGCTGCCTAATAAGTGATATTGTGTATTATTGTACGAGTATTGAATTTGAACGAAGGGCCGCTCGAATTGTTGACTGCCATAGTGTTTTAAACAGGCTGGACCTCTTGGAATTGTGCCTAGATGTAGCTTCGCTCTGCATCCTCTATCAGTTGTATCACGGGGAGTGCTCTGAGGACCATCCCATCACCTTGATAAGTGGAGGTCTTCCACCGTGCATCTTTTGCGTAACTTTCTTCCGCGCACTGCAAAACTGTGGAACGAACTATCGCCAGAAGCATTTTAAGAAGAAGGCATATTCCCACGCATCTGCAGCTCTTCTGACGTTACGAGTGCCCATGGGCGACGGTTGTTGCTTTCCATCAGGTGACCCGTTTGCTCATTTGCCCCGTTATTTTATATAAAAAATCTAATTAACTTCTATGTCCTTGAGAAATCGTACTTGATGTTGATTAGTGATAAAACCGTGTCTATATTTAGCGACTTGTTATATTATTATTTCGTTTATTTCTGCATGACTTAAAAGTTGGATTTCACTTAACTATTTTTAACTGAAATCCAATTCTTTAGTCATGCAGAAATAAACGAAACTTTGTTTGTATTTCCCTATCTTAGATGAGCCGCCATATTGGATGTAGAATGACATTACATTAGTTTTCGAGTTATTCTCAAAAAGTTCTTTCATTTAATATCCATACTGTTATTATAGGACGGCATAGAAAATAACTATTCCGCTATCTTGGATGATCGGCCATTTTATATTTATAGTGATGTCATACTGTATCGTGCATTGTCATTCAAACCAAACGTGTATACAAAATTCCAGCTCAATCGGTTAAAATATTATATGCACATACATATTTCAAAAATTCCACCCGAACTTACATAATAATATGTACTAATATATTTAATAATATGTACATAATAATATACAGAGCAAGTTAAATAAAAGCTTTTAATAATGTTTAGTAAAAATCTTTGTTTTATTTTATCCACTTACTCAAATAGCGTCTGCGTTCATTCGAGTTATGGGGGACGAGCACAATTAAACGACTCCGTTAATTCGAGTTATGGGGGACGAGCACAATTAAACGACTCCGTTAAGTGTTTTAGTAGGCACAAAACTTTGTCACTTCTGCGGTACTGATCTATAGCCATCACCGCCCCGCCTCTCACCCCGCTCATGCCTTAAGTGTGACATGTTCTTTGTTTGCAATGGCGCCTCTAGTGCGTAGTACATAGTATCTCTATGGGTATAACAAAACTAAGTATGTTTAGGGAGTGTATGTGTAAAATGGAGTGCACTATGAAAGTAGCAGCGCTAAAAGAGCTTTTTTTGTGATTTGTATGGGCAAGCGCCCCAGCGACATAAATTTGCCCATGCAAAAGTTTTAAAAGAGTTTACTCTTTCAGCGCTGCTACGTTTATAGTGAACTCTATATAAGATACACGTACACACTCTGTATAAGTAATCTTTTATAATATTCGGCGTTCGCTTTTCAGAAGATTCATGAGGGCAAAGCCGTTGATAATGCTGATATATTACAAAGAAGAAGTTTTTGAATTCTTCTATGTTTGTTTCCGCATTAAAATTTGCCTCGCTTCTTTAAATACTGTCTCCAAAGTAGCTAATGTGGTAAACTAAAGCCTAAATAATCTACTACCGTAACAAACAAATATCAAAATATGTTCTACAAACCCAAAGCTACTGGTTTCGGTTAAACAAATAATTCAATTCAATTTCTTTATTTGCAAAATGTGTGTTAGTAAAGATGTTAGTAGATAATATAGAATAACACACATTTACAAATAACCCTCTTTATAAAATGAAAGTAGTGTGAAGTATGACAATGTGATGTGATTGTGATAGTACCTCTAATACTTTATTAATAAAATTCTTTACGTTATCCATCTTATTTCAAACGTTGTTAGAGCTTTCTACAAAGACTCGATCTCGACCTAAAAGCAACTCTGCATTAAAAAGAAAATAAGTTTGTAGAGGGTTAGACAAATCGGCTTACACCGATAGCGGCCGCCTCGATATCAAATTTTATAATAGCTTTAATGAATTATACATGTACCAGCTGTGGCCTGCAGTTTTACCCGTCTGATGATAATAGTTTTTTATTGTTTTTTTTAACTAAATAATGGCTCTATCACTTTTAAAACTTAGCCTTTCTAGGACTTTTTTTAACAGGCAATTGGCCATACACATTTCCACCACTGGAGTTCCCGTGTTGCCAGGATCAACAGACCTTTTGATATGATTTTACTAAGATTTTGTACTAAAACCTATCAAAATATTAAAAAATAAGTAATTACATTAAATTGAGACTTGGTTAAAAACATATTTTTTAATTGTATGTCTCTCTACTTACTACTCTCTATTTAAATTAGCTGAAACGTTTTTACTCTTATTACTCTTGGTATAGTAACATACTTATATTAATACTTGGTATACTTTTCTGATAGTACGTGATATGAAAGAATACAGCTGCTGATGATGGTAAAAATGCGTGTTGTCCGATATTAGATAAAATGTGTGTTCATGTTGTCTTTGCCTTCCCAGAAAATAAATTTCTTTGCCAACGGAAATAATGGGAGAGCCAAAAATTTACATGGGATAAGCACCAAAATGTCCAGGATGATAAATAAACTTGTGGTCGACATTTCAAGAGGATCAATGTAATTTTTTGTGAAAAGATAAATTGATTTATTTTTCAAAAATAAATAATAACAAAAACGGCCGCCTTTATGTAGAAAATTTCTTCTTCGGAGCGTGCGAAGTGGGTGGAGGGGGTAAAAAAAGCGATCGCCGCGCTTGCCGTGGCAAAAATATGAAACAAAAAGGGGATTAGTCCGTAGTCAAACAAACTTGTCAATGTTGTTTTGAAATTTTTATAAATTGGTCCTAATCGTTTTTGTATCGTAGACTACAAAAATAACAGCAGAAATAGGTAGTCAGTAGATATAACTATTGTTTTAGTGTTGGTGGATCACCATGGTCTCCAAAACCCGACGACAAAACTTGCAGTGATAGTTTCATAGAATATTTCATTTAAATCCAATGTATCAGGTGAAAGGAACAGTGACTCACAAATGACGATAAACCAGATACTACATCTGGTTTTAACTGATCTTTTAGAAGCTGGAGATTAGAGTTTTGAATGAAAAGGAAAGGAGTAAAGACTCAGAAACATGAAGAATGTTTGCAGTGTTTTAGTACATTTAAAGACTCCAATCTTCTTCAAGAGTATCAATGTTGTAAAAAATAAATAAAAATAAGATTTATAAAAACAGTCCTTTTTATTTTCTGCAAGTAAAAAGTATTGCACGTATTGTTGTTACTGTTGTTAATGAAACATTTAATTTACTTATATATAAGATTAAAGCAGCAACATGTTTGCCCTTGCCACTCTGGTTATAAACGCAGCTCAGCATTTTACTACAGCAACAACCCGAGCATTATCTATCTGTAAGAATGAATAAAACTGTTTAGACTTGCTTTATCTAAATTTTTAATCACGTTTTTTGGTTGGTTCAGTACTTACGTTTGAACTTGTTTTATAGCGTGCTAAAGTCACCGATGTTTGGCGAATTATATTGGCTCATATTAATTAACTATTGCCATTAGTTCTTAGCTCTTCTACATCCCTTAAATGTCCTGCTAAAACCAATTTATTTCCTTTTAGCATAGATTGGGCCTTGAAACTTATTGAGTGTTTTACACTCTCAAAACCAGATTTTTATGGTTATATTCATTTTTCCACAAGTAGTTTTCAACTAAATCTAACCCAAATGCCGTTAATTCTTGTTCTAAATATATTTTATTTGCTATAATCTTTACAAAATAAACAAACTCTTGCTGTTTATTTTTTGACACATGCCCCTAAACACCTCTAAAACTTCGTTTGAAATATGTCACTACTGTCGTGCACGTTCCGAATAGGGCCTGTACATAAAACTGCGATGCGAATTCGCAACGCAAAAAATTGCGACGCGATTTCGTGCGGCATGGCGTCTTCCTTCCACGATTAAGGTGACCATTCCTTCAACGACCGTCAACCGTACTGGACGTATTTTAGAAACAAGGTTGCGACATGGATCGTAAAAAGACGTGTGCTCTTTTGTTAGTGCTTAGAAGATACAGGCAAAAGAAACAAAGAAGATTTTGGGTTTCATCCATTTATTTCTATTATGAACGCCGAAGGGAACTATTTTCATCAAAAATATGAAGCTCTGAAAACCGACAAAATTTTTTTTTTGCTCTGAAAACTCTAGAAATGATTGACCTCACTATCCGGTAAGTAAAACAATAATTCTTTACATTAGTTTTTATTGAGAAAAGAGATTGCCTCAGAGCCGACTAAAGTGTTGTCAACAAGTGTGACGTAACATCGCAGGAATACGTGATGCGACTCAATTCGCAAGTTCTTGCGACGTGTGCGAGCTCGCAGGTTCTCGCGATGCGACGTCGCATCGCGGTTTTGTAAACAAGCCCATAAGATCCAAACGCGGCCGCCCTAGGCAAAGGTAAACTAAAGTACCTTTTAATGAAGGCCTTGCTACCTTTGATTTAAAACAATTTTATACTTCTGAGTTTTGGATAGAAAATTGAAGTCGAAGGAAATATTTCTTCTGGTTGCCAAAGTGGGCCGGCAGGGAGAAAATGATTTTTACTAATAAGCAGTAATATTAATATGCAGTTCTTTCTACTTCTATTTCTTCGAAGAATAGACTTAAGATCGCCATGCTAAGCGGAATGTAGCATATTCATTTTCCATCGAATAAATCAGAAAGATACGAAATGAAATGAGCTTACGTAATGAAAAATTTTCAATATGCTGTATAAAGTATCGACGAGGCTATTTCGTAAAATCGTCTTGCAATGCTCGGACTTACATACGCCTGAATGCATTAAGCCTTACTTTGTTTCTATTGGAAACGGACATAGGCAAATATACAACTAGAGCCAGCGAAATCAATGTAATGAAAAGTACTGAGCTCTTTGAAAAATATTGGATACTTTCAAAGGCATTAGGCATCGAACGAAATGGAGAATGACCTTTTTACTAAAAATATTTACTCAAAGAATAGCTAGAATAACAAGGTCTGCTCACCGTTGGCCTATTTTTATCGCGAGAAAATGTACGGTTCCAACATAATTTTATTCTGCATGTACGGAGTAAATACTCTGGTACATAAAAGTACCCCATAAGAGTTTTATAAATTAGTATTGTTTACTTAGTATGTATGGTTTTTTTCAATATTTTTGGTTTTCATAACTTTATTGTTTTAAAAACATAAAAAATTGTTTGATATAATTAATGATGTTTCATACATAGAACCCAATGAATTTCATACCAAAAGGCGAATTTCGATTTACTATCACAAATCATACAAAGGAAACGTACAGCCTTCTTGAAAATACGTCTCAAATCTACTTAGGAATAGCAAATTGGGAATCAAATTTAGTTGGAATTCCCCCAACAACGCGGTCCCTCGCTACGAGCGGCACATTTTTCCGTGTCGTCACAAATCATTTACCACTAAGCTGCCTGTATTAATTCTATTTCAGTAAATTGTGGAGCTTATGCTTTGCTTGTATTTCATTTTACTGTAAATATTAATATACTGTAAAGTTTTTTTTTTGTGTTTTTACAGTAACTATACTTTATTTGATGAATGGACTCATTCATAAAATAAAGTATCTGTATTATACATTTATGTTATATTTCTCAAAATAAAGGATATAGTCGAGTACCATTACATTATTTTAACTACTTTTTTTTAGAAGTCAGTATACACTGTTATAGGTAGAAGTATTAATATAAGTATAGGCTGGATTAATTAATTTTACTAGCTATGCCCCGCGGTGTTACCCGCGGTTTAAGTGATTATAATAAAAGACGATGAAAAGTACCAATAATAGGGTCAAAACGGGACGATACATGGTTCTATAATGGTTTATGGTAGTGATGATGGTGATATTATTGTAAAGTTTCATTAAAATCCGTTCAGTAGTTTTTGCGTGAAAGAGTAACAAACATGCATAAGTACACATCCATACATACATACATCCAAACTTTCGCCTCTATAATATTAGTAGGATTTCTTCAAAGATATTTTTATGATGATTCTGCCAGTGTTAGGTGCATAAATGTTGGATCACAGTAGAATCAATAAAAAGACTGAAAGATGAATCTAACTTTCATCGAAACTCGATGCGCTCAGTAAAACTTTTGGAATAACTATCACCAGAGGTATTTTCTTACCAGTATGAACTTTCAACAAAGAAACGTAAATATAGAAAGACGACAACGATTCTGTGACTCTTCTGATATTACTTGTGGGCGGCGGAAAACGCTTTTCATCAGGCGATCCAGGCTCAATTGCCCCATATAAAAAAATAGAACTCAATCTTCGTGTTCTAAAGCAATAAACTCTCATTCAGTTAAACAATTGTACGTGGCGAGGTGTCGACGTACACTCGAGTCTTGCAATAATATAAAATTACTGCATCCCGATATATAAATACACATTAAAGACTTTAATATATCCTACTGAGTTCGTGATGTACCTGTTGAACCTTCAATTTGCGAACAACAAAATTAAATAAGTAGTTTTAAAGTTACGAGAGAACAGATGAACATCCATACCCACATACATACAGGTCAAAATCATAACCCCCTCCTTTTTGCTTCGCCGTGATCGGGTAAAAATAAGCACCTCTAAGTAAATTCCTGTCGAATATGGAGAAAAAAAATGTAAAAAGCCTAAATAAATGTTTAAAATTGCATTTCTTCATTTTCCAGGCTAAAAAACATGACAACTTCAAAACTACTTACGCTACGTACTTTGGCATTACGTATAAAGTAAAAATTATTGCAAAGTGCAAATAGTCATAATTCCTATAATAATTTTATTATAACACTTTTACTAGCTCCTAACAAAAACACGTAGATTTAATAATAAACACGTTAATATAACAAATAGGTAAGAAATCATATTTTCTAGAATCGGTATACAATTGATACAATAGATCAATCTGAGACGGGTAGGCTACGGCCGTTTGTTTGGGACCGAACAAAGCTATCTCTAGCAAGTTTCTGAGGATGAATATTGAATGACTCAAGAAGATGATAAGCTTCATTTGCACAGTAGATACGATTCCATACTTGTATGCTATTTTTCTGCAATTCATTTTAAGAGCGGGCTGTTAAAATTTTGCTGTGTTCTCTAATAAGTATTACGATCCCGGAAGACGATTGACTCAAATGAAATTGAGATTTATTTAATCATTGTATATTTATCTGATATTTGGCTAACCAAAAACACGATTCACTTATTTTGACTCGATAGTTTTATTTTTTGAAATTATGAATCTTTCTGGGCTTTTCAACAAATACCTGTTACACTTATTGAGATACTATCATGAAATAACTTGCACTACTACAATCACACACTTTATAAAATAATAGCTAAAGGAAATATTAGTATTGTATTTTATTTTTAAGTAATCATCAAAACATTTTTAGGACTTACGACCTTTACTTTCGTGCTATAATGCGGGAACCGTTGTTACGCGATATTGTTCACTATTAGCTGCAACGTAAAGCACATTGCCCTCATGGAATCATTGTATCACGATTGGAGGATAGCGGTGTGTGTAGGCGGGGCTAGCGTTTTGACAGTAGGCTCTTAATATTAAAAACACGAAAGAAACCTCTGTCTCTCTGTCAGTTACCTCTTCATTTTTAAAATTCGATATTGAGATGTTTTGAGCCATGGAAAAGTTTTAATCCTAAAAATTAAACGGTTCCGGCATGATAAAAGAATTTTGGCACAACGAATTTGAGAGCAATATCTAGTAATTTTTTTGCAATTATTATTCCTGTAAAATCTTCATTGCATAAACAAAAAGGGTCATTAGAGAAATATACTTTTCATTCACAATTAAAATTGTTAACTGCCCTTTTCCCTTGCTCTTTCGAAACGAATTATTAAAATAAAGTATAAAAATGTCTCCTACACGGGAGGAGCAGACAAATGATGAGAATGTATCAACTGTATCATCTGCTTCATAATTGCGAAATGAATTCAAAGGATTCGCAATTAAATCCGAGAAATTTACTGCGAAAACTCCTTGGAAATATATCTGAGTAATTGAAGACGTGAGTTGAAGAACACGATAATTAACATTTTGTAACATACGGACATTTACATATTTTTCCTTATATTTTTAACAAACCTTGTAACTTATCTACTTCATCACCAGGCTTATATATCGGCCTACACATAAAATGCACAGTTTTTTTATTTCAAATCTTTTTACCGCCCCTAAAGCCTCCATTAATGCAAAAAAAACGGCAATTTTTTTACTGTTACTTATTATGTTCTTCCACTCACGTCTTCAATTAATATAAGACTTTACACAAATTACACTTAGCATTTAAATACTTACGGTGGTATGAACAAAAAAATCTTAGTGAAGGTTTTAACTGTTTTCTAACTTGAATGTTCGCTAAAGTTAAAAACCGTCTTATAACACTCCATATGAATAAACGCTTACTAAGCCTTCGTTAAGTAAAATACTTTTAGATGACGTTTTATAGTTTTTTTTTTGGTAATGTTGGTAGTGTGCCAATTTATTGTGTTCAATGTGTCAAATATAATGAGTATTTTGTAAAAAAAAGTAAATATACTTTATGGATTTCATAAATTACGTCATAATAGAGCAAAGTAGACTTTGAAATTGGCAATTCACTTGCTGACTACCATAAAGTTATTATACCTAGCGGAATTCCGCTAGGTATATTAACTTTATGCTGACTACTGAGGCCGCCATAATAAAAAGAAGAAGAAGAAGAATGACTAAATTCCTTCGATCGGGGATTCTTGGAAATGCTATTGTATTCTATGGTAAAAGTTTAGAATCATGCCCAACGATTTAGGGGTGAGGGAGGAGGGGGAGGAGGGGGGAGGGGGGGTGAACCCCCCCAGTACCAACTCCACACTCAGGAGCCCCCCCGTTTTGGAGCTACTCACCTTTGAAATTTTCCTAATATTGAGGTTAGGTCATCTGTTCTCGGGTGTTTACGAAGTGTTTTTGAAGCATCACAAGGCTGTGGTTGAGTGAAGGATGTATATTTCAATTTTGTTTCACGATATAATCCAAGTTTTGTTGATAAAAATTAAGTAAAATTAACAAAATTCACTACCTACAAACTACAAATAAAATCTACCGTGTTATCACTTGACATTACTTTGACGTTTTGTTTTTTTTTTATCATAATGCAGCCTCTTCTGCTTAGGAATTGCACTCTAGGGGCTGGCAAATTCGTTTTTGGGACCATGTCCGTTTGTCACGTCTCCGGCGCTGCGGGAAATGCAGCCCCTTCGCCCTTGCGTAACGAAACGAGGAACCAGGACTCGCCGTGGCGGCGGAGGCTGGTCGCCGAAGGCGACCAAAAAGCCGGAGCTGCCTAAGGCGGACGGGGGCTGCTCTCCCTCCGCGCCTCCGGCTTAGGAATTGCACTCTAGGGGTTGACAGACAAGTACTACGTGGAGTCGGGGTCGACCGATTCGTTTTTGGGATCATGTCCGTCTGTAACGTCTCCGGCGCTGCAGGAAATGCAGCTCCTTCGTCCTTGCGTGACGAAACAAAGAAACCAGGACTCGCCTTAGGCAGTTTCGGCTTTTTGGTCGCCGAAGACGACCAGCCTCCGCTGTCACGGCGGCGGTCTCGTTTCGTTACGGCGGGCGGAGGCTGCTCTCCCTCCGCGCCTCCGGCTTAGGAATTGCACTCTAGGGGGTGACTACGTGGAGTCGGGGTTGACAGATTTGTTTCTGAGTTATAATTGATTTCATAAGCATATTTTCAGATAAAATAAAATAAAAGGCTCAAGTAATCGGCAACACTTCAAGAAATATTTTTATACATTGTATCAAAGACACATTTCTTATTTAAAATATTCATTTTATTGTGATAAAAAATAAATAATATTACCTAAGTATATTTATTTATGAATCAATATTGAAATATTACACTACGTAAAATATAATCCTTAAAAAAAATTACGAAAACAATGCAAATTGGAATGTCAAAGTGGCAAAGTACACCCTCAGTATCAGTGCCAAAAGCCAACAAAATAAAAAGAAAAAGAAGAAGAAGAAGCCAAATATTTATTAGCCAAACCCATACAATTACTATATAGTAGTGAATTTTGATGACTTTACTTAATTTTTATCAAGAAACCTTGGATTATATAGTTTTGGAATGACGGAATATTCGTCCCCCACTCACCACAGCCTTGCAATGCCTTGAAAACACTTCGTAAACACCAGAGAATAGAAGAACTAACCTCGAAATTACGAAAATTTTAAATGCGAATTTCTAATAAATGGAGGGTTTCCTGAGGATGGAAGTGGTACGGGGGGGTTTTCCTCATCCAACCTATCCCTCTTCAACCCATCTCACCACCAAAATCGTTGGGCATGATTCTAAACTTTAGCCCTTTTGAGGCCTTCAATTTATTTTTAAACAAACTACGTTAATTATTATCCAAAATGCAAAGTGGTAAAATAAAACGCATCCGAAGTGAAAACTGGCTCGATGAAGATAAAGTTCAGGTGTGATGCCGCCGCCTCGCCTATCTTTTTGTAATTCTTCAGACACTAATGACACAAATGTATCGTACTGATTCTTTTGTAAATCTATTTTTTTCTAAAGTCGTCCTCTGTTAAATCAAATGGATTTATTCTTATCTTATATACTTTTTGTCGACGAGGGCGGCTAGAAATTCCTTCAGAAATTGCAATAATGTCAGAAATCCCGATAATACTCGATATTTCGTCCATTTCAATCTCTTAAAATGGTCTTAAAGTAGGTCCGAGGCTTCACTAAAGTTTGCGAACTCCTATTTGACGTTTCGAGCCTAAACAACTGTTAGCAAACGTTTATTCATAACGATTATGCTTAAAATGTTCTTAAAATAGGTTTATAACAGGCGCGCTATTTTTTGACAGCTGTCACCTTAAAAAGGCGTTAGAACACTGTTCGGGAACCTTTATTCATAATAAATTTTACAACAGGCTTTTAAAGCTAATATAAACCCTCGCTAAGTTTTTATTCATACAACCGTTAGAATATAATATTGTGACGTATGAAAATTCTGATGTTCATTGTTACAATATTTCGGTTAAATTATAAGATGTTGGCCGCAATTTCGTTGTGCCGAAATTTAGTACTTACATTTTTTCGGGCTAAAAACTATTCTACGGCATTCTTGAGGCTAAAAGTATGTATCCATATTCCATACCAATCTCATCAAAATCGCGTCAGCAGTTAAGGCTTGCAGATATGTTATGGATTTTGCTCTAGTTCCTTGTATTGCAACATGCGTTATAAATTTATAATATTATAGTTTGTTGTGCTTGCTACAACATTCGTAGCGCTGGGTCTACGGCGTAGCTGCTACGTTATATTTTTTAAGTTTCGTTGGTGGTATCAGATGGTTCACTCGAGTGATTGTTCACTCGAATGTTTTTTTTTTAAATTACTTTCTTCACAGAAAAAAAAACTTTTTTGGACAAACAGAATTTAAAACGCAACGCAGCTCCGGTGGTAACATGGAGATGACTTATTTGATATCTTAAATTAATTAGATATGTTATAAAAACAAACAATTATAGTTAACTAGATGACGCCCGCAACTTCGTTGCGCCAAAATTCGTTTATCACGCGGGAACCGTACATTTTTTCGGGATAAAAAGTATCCTATGTCCTTTCCCGGTACTCGAAGTATCCCCATACCAGATTTCAGCAAAATCGGTTCAGCGGTTTAGGCGTGAAGAGGTAACAGACAGACAGACAGATAGACAGACAGACAGGCAGACAGACAGACAGATACACTTTCGCATTTATAATATTAGTATGGATAAAAGTTACATTCCGCGTACTCATACGACAAATTTTCACCCGAACAAGTGTTCACTTGTAAAATGATACACTGCGTTTTCAATAGTGGTTTCAAGCCGAAGGTCATGTAGCTGGGTTTGATTCATGTATGTGTCGATGTATGGTACATGTACGGGCAGTGGACAAATTCATCACAATGTAAATAATACATAGTAGACTACCCTAATAGATCGTGAGTAATTTCATTTGATCGAAGTAGCAAAACAATGAAATATATACGTCAAACTTGTACAGCATTAACCACTGACCTCCATTATACAAGTACGCTGGACCTATGATACCCACTTTTTTTTGTGCCTATTTGAAGCGGAATCAGCGCCCCCAGTGAGCGGGAAGAGAACTAAATTTGACGTAACTTGCAAATGGCCGCTTAATCGTTATTGGTTGTCATCACTAGTATTAGTTCCAAATACTCCCACTTCTGCTATCAGCGCCAATATGGCGACTTTCAAACGTCATTTTTACGTCAAATCATAGACAAATATATTTGGTCAATGGTCAAATTTAGTTCCTATCCCTCCCATCGGGGGAGCTGATTCCGCTTCAAATAGGCACAAAAAATAGCTGTCATTTCAAAGGGTATCATTAGTCCAGCGTACTTGTATAATGGAGGTCAGTGGCATTAACCAAATAGATTTTCAAAAACATGGCTAAGTTACTCTGCTGTTTATTTATTTATTTATTTATTTAAGGACCAAATACAGTTTTGTATCAATAAATACATACATTCATGATTAAAAGAAAATTACAGCTAGATACAATAACTAGTTACATTCGGCCTCAACATGCATTAAACAATATTTTAAACTAAAACTAAATTAAATTAAATAATTTAAAATTAAAAAAAAAACAGTTAATTGAACAATACATATTTTCTAAAAAATATTATTATTAATGACAAATGTACATAGTATTAAATAAAAATTTAACACACATGACACTAAAACTTACTTAAACATTGTAAACTTATTAAAAACAATACTTAAATAAAATAAAAAATAAAATCATTACTATATTTACGTTATAATTATTGATTAAAAATTAATTAAATATATATTACATTAAAAAAAATGATTAAAATTGAAAAGAATTTGTTTCAAATATTACCTCGAAACGTGGTTAAAATTTTCTCTAATAATATTTTTAACTTTGTTGAGACTATCAAAATAAGTCGATCTGATCAGAGACACTGTTCAATAATTTGAGAGTTCTGGACAATGGAGAATTTTTTCGAAGGTTGGTGCGACATGTGTAATATACAAACAAGGGAACCGGGTAGCGAGGCATACGATGGGGTATCTTAAAAGATATTTTAGACAGTAAGTCTGCAGGGTCTATTGATCCATTTAGAATTTTATATAAGGACACATCCAACATAGCACGCCTAGATTCGAGACTCTGCATGTTAAGGACCTGCAATTTACCCTGGTATGTTTCGTTAAGGTCGAAGATGTTTCTAAAACACCTACTCCTTAGCAAGCGCTTTTGCAGCTTCTCAATCCTCTGTATATGGATTTTGTAGGTAGGGGACCATACTGAACTACAATATTCTAGTTTACTTCTGACTAAGCTGTTGAAAAGGAGAATAAGAATTTGTGGTCTTTTAAAATCTTTACCATTTCGAAGAATGAAACCCAATGATTTGCTTGCAGAACTTATTATGTTGTCAACATGAGGTATGAAACTAAGTTCGCTATCCATGATCACGCCCACGTCAGAGATTTCAGATATAGAACTGACATTATCCCCATGAATAGTATAATTGGTCTCAAACTTATTACGTTTACGTGAGAATCTCATGTGAAAACATTTTGATGTATTAAGATCCATTTTATTCTTTTGGCACCATACAACTAGACTCTCCTAGTCACGCTGTAGCAGAGTTTGGTCAATCAGACCATTTACCACACGAGTGATTTTTAAGTCATCAGCAAACATATACACTTTGGAGTTTACGATGACATCACTTAAGTCGTTAATGAAAGTAATAAAGAACAATGGACCAAGAATTGAACCTTGTGGTACACCTGAGTTAGCGTAAAAAGCACTGGATTCACAACCGTCAAGTACTACTGTTGACTTACGAAGGTGCAGATACGATTGACACCATTTGAGAAGTGAGCTACATATACCGTACCCACGTAGTTTATTTATAAGTATGTAGTGATCAACCTTATCGAAAGCCTTCGAAAAATCAGTGTAAACAGCATCAACTTCGTTACCCTTATCAACAGCATCAATCAAATCAGTTATGTAGGAGAGAAGATTTGTTTGAGTAGATCTTTTGGACATGAATCCGTGCTGAAACTGATTGATGCTGCTTACAAGGTGATCATGCATACGAGTATGAACCAATGATTCGAAGCCTTTCGATACGGTTGACAGTATTGAGATAGGCCTGTAATTAGGTACGGTGTCTTTACGACCTTTTTTGTGTACAAGGACAATTCTGACATGCTTCCAAACTGTAGGAAATTTTCCGGTATCAAGCGACGCATTGAAAATTATTAAAAGTGGTAAGGCCAAAGATTTGGCACATCTTTTTAAGAAAATGGGTGGTATGTTGTCCGGTCCTGGGCCCTTGGTGCAGTCTAACTTTTTCAACACCGCAAGTACATCATGAAGCTTTAGTTTGAACAATGGCATATTGTATGCACCCGTGTGGAAACTCTCCACATCATGACTTGGAGAATCCAGGTTATAGACAGAGGAAAAGTACTTTGCAAATAGTTCGCATGTTTTATTTGGTGAGTTTGCAGTGATATTGTCCAAGTGCATTCGAGTTGGATAACTAGAGCTAGACTTACATAAGCTTTTTAGATGAGTCCAGAAATACTTAGGATTTTTTCCAATTCGAGCTTCAATTTTTACAATATAGGCTTTATAGTCTCTAGTAATTAGGCGATCACAGTCTCTACGCAGATACTGGAATTCGATTTTGTCAATGGGATTTTTGTACTTCTTGTATCGGATGTGACATTTTTGCTTCTGTTTTAGCAATCTTACTAGGCCTGTGGAAAACCAAATCGGCACACCACCCTTGCGGCGGCAAGTCGAAGGGACATAAGTTCTAATAATTTCATTTAGTATTTCGTAAAATCTCGAAACCATTCCATCAACATCCTGAAATTTACTAAGTTCATTAGTCCATTGGATTTTATCAAGACTTTGGCATATGGAATTGTAGTCTGCCGAGAAGAACTTGAATCTTTTAGTCTTATGCGTTAATTGATATTGTGGATTAGTTATTTGTAGTGAAATTTCAAGAGGTGGGTGAAAAGGATCTATCGCACGCAATGGTGATGAGCAGGAATTAACCGAAACTATATTTTGATCACAAAGCACAAGGTCTAGAGTTCTGTTAAAGGCATTTATAATACCGTTATATTGATGAAGGTCATGTAAGTGTAGAAAATCCACTAGACGACTTTTAATTGAAGACGAACCGTATTTTGATGGTGTTAAAGTAGATTCTGTGGGGTGTGCTGGACACCAGGTTATACCGATATATGACATAGTTGTGATGGTGGGTGATTTTAATCTTTAAAATCACCCACCATCACAACTTGTCATCACTCAACAGACTCTCTATAATCTTGTTAGCGTTGTTTAAAAACACATCCAGTGTTGTGCTGAGTTGATGTGGAGCCAGGTATACTGAGCATAAAATAAGTTTATTTTTATTGATGTCAATGCTTACCCAGATATCTTCGCAGGAGCTATCGAAGTCAGATTCGCGGTGAGATAAGAACTTTTTTGAAACAGCAATGAGCACTCCTCCACCATCTCTTTTAGTATGAGCTATAGCACAGGTTTCTCTATCGCGTCTGTATACATTATACCTATCATCGAAAAATTCAGCATCATGTAAAGTACTGTTTAACCACGTTTCAGTGAGGATGATGATATCAAAGTTATTGGCACAAATATTTTTAAAAATGTCAGTAGCATGCCCACGCATGCCTCTGTCATTCTGATAATAGCAGGAAATTTGTGGATCAAAAACGAATAATTACAATAGAAACATGCGTTGACAATAGCAGAACATCAGACAGTCAAACGATATTACAAGCTGGTACTACTTTAGTGCTGCTAGAACATCAATATTCTTAACATAAATATATATTCTGAGGTAATGGATTTACGCATAAACACATTCCCATCCTTAACCCAAACAAATTTATATCCTAGATCCTTAGCTTTAGTTCTAGCGGCTGCATGTAACGCTTTAGTTGACGGTGAGAGGTGTTCGACTACAAAAACTGATTTTTTATCTCCGCCAATGCCTAGGTGGCTAGTGTTTAACTTGTCTCCATCCTTCGATGCCTTCTTGTTAAAAGCTTTTGCAGCCGCTAAGAAGCCGTTACGGATTCTGGGCGATGCGAATTTCACTAAAACCGACCGTGGTCTGTTGGATTCTTTGTTGACTTTCGAGATTCTTGTGCACAGGTGTATGTCTGTATAACATTAATGTTGTTGTATTATTAATTATTATACAGTAGATAATCTTCATAATAGACCATCCACCACGTTAGCCTGAATCGGGCTAACACACACATTCACGCATTTAATTTACTTGATATAGCATAAACTTGTAGGTGTGTTGACCGAGTTTAACATCAAAAACACGCAAGATTTACTCTACTGTATGCCATATATATTGTAGTTTAATTGTGTGGTTGTCACACATGCTCCATGAACAATTTCAGCATTTCGCCTCTACGTGTTCGCAATTTAATAACTCCATACAAAATGTTCCACCATTTCAGGATATTCTGAATGGTGTAACGCTTAGCTGTCCAGTTTCCACGTCTCCAAAGAGATTTCATGTTTTTTTTTTTTATGAAATAAGGGGGCAAACGAGCAAACGGTTCACCTGATGGAAAGCAACTTCCGTCGCCCATGGACACTCGCAGCATCAGAAGAGCTGCAGGTGTGTTGCCGGCCTTTTAAGAGGGAATAAGGTAATAGGGGAGGGTAGGGATGGGAAGAAAAGGGAATAGGGGAGGGAAAGGAAGGGAATAGGGTAGGGGATTGGGCTTCCGGTAAACTCACTCACTCGGCGAAACACAGCGCAAGCGCTGTTTCACGCCGGTTTTCTGTGAGAACGTGGTATTTCTCCGGTCGAGCCGGCCCATTCGTGCCGAAGCATGGCTCTCCCACGTCTAAAAAAAGTGAGAAAATAAATTGACTAGCAATACCGGGGTAATTGGAATAAAACATTTTGATCCTTTTTTTTTCTTATAGCAGCTGATTCTGTGTGTTCAACATGCAAATATAGAAATTTATCCAATGATCAAGGATATTTCTTGAAAATCTGCTGTCAAAAATTGCCATCAGATTCTGGTAGACCTATAGAAGCAATTTTGATTATAACGAAAATTGCCGTCATGAAAATATTTCAAATAGGTCAAATATTTTAAATAGGTCAAATATAAAACCGTCACCAAAGAATAAGAAAATAAATATTAAGTGGTTCGTGACGTTAATTTAGAAAGCATTTTAATTTGAAATGGTTTGGGTTTTTGCTTTTAGTCAAAGCTAGTGGGAAATTTAATTAATATCACAATATACGTGAAACATTAATAAGTGTGTGTATTATGTTCGCCGCTAGTGGAACTGAAAATATTCATTTAATTTGTGCCGCTGCTATATAATCAGGTTATATAAGTCAAAGTTAGCTTCTAAGGTAAAATATGACGCTGATTCCTCAATCTAATGACCTAATTGGCTATTTCTGTCTATTTATATATTATTATTACTAGAAATACTAGATGACTCTCGTAAGTCTGTTGCGGCGAAATTCATTTATACAGAGCCGTACTTTTTTCCTGTAGTATCCTATGTCCTTTCCCGGGACTCAAAATGTGTCTATACCAAGCAAAATCGGTTCAGCGGTTAGCGCGTAACGAAGAGGTAACAGACAGACAGATTTAAAGACGCATTTATAATATTAGTATGGATATGACAATTCAAAAATCACGTAAAACAGACCTTTCCAAAACGCTCCATACAAAGTGTCAGCGAGCTATGACGTCACGCCTCGCAAGTTTCTATGCATCGCAGGAGAACTTTGTTCGATAGCTATATTAAAAAATTATGTTTTTGGAAGTGGTTCCACAAGAAAAGTTGCTTTAAATTTTATAAGTTATCTAGTGGTAAATAAATATTAAAATAATTTATTTAAAAAAATCGACTTCTATCTAACTTTGAAAGCTCAAAACAAAAAAATATAAAAGTTATCAAGCTAAAATTTTAGAAATACATTTTTTACCGTTATATCTTTATCATAGTATAAATAAGGAGGGGAAGTAGGTTATATCCGGACTCCGGCCCAATCCGCGATATAATTGCCTACTGTCTTAGGGTTGTCAATTTTAGCAATATAACACATCTCTTAATTAGTCAATAAAGTTCAACAATGGTTCATATATAGAAATATATTCAAGATACAGAGAAGCATTATTTATATAATAAAATTGGCCAAGTGCGAGTCGGACTCGCGCACGTACGGTTCCGTACCGTTATGGAGCGAAAATAGGGAAAAAATGTGTTTTTTTTTTGTATGGGAGCCCCTCTTAATTATTTATTTTATTTTAATTGTATTACCAAATATTAAAGTACACACATAATTGAGGATTTTGTGAAAATTTCAAGTGTCTACATGTCGCCGTTACGGATTACGAGCCAAAAAGACCAAAAAAATAACGTTTGTTGTCCCATACAAGCCCCCCTTAAATATTAACTTTATTTTGTTTTTAGTATTTGTTGTTATAGCGTCACCAGAAATACATAATCTGTGAAATTAAAATTTCAGAAGTCTAGCTATAGCGGTTCTTGAGTTACAGCCTGGAGACAGACAGACAGAGGCACAGACATCGAAGTCTCAAGTAATAGGGTCCCGTTTTTACTCTTTGGGTACGGAACCCTAAAAAAGATAAAATAAACCGGCCGGCGGCGGCGGCAATTCTGGAATTGATGAATTATAGACACCCAAACACATAGCAATAGTTCTCCTGCGATTATCAGACATTTATGATTTATTTAGCGGTGCCGAAAAGCTGTGACGCGCAAACCTCGTGCAGTCCCCCACTGGCGCACTGAGAAACGGGTTGAGATTTTGTTAAGTGTGCGTGCGGCGACGCATAGATACTATGGCGCACATATACAAGCCGCGCGCGGTGCGATTGCATGAAGATAACTTACTTCCCCTCATTATACTATGTCTTTATTTTATTTAAAAAATCTGCTAATCTTTCATTATCATCATCATCATCATCACCCCAATTAGCTATTTCTATTTCTATATTATTATTACTAGATTACGCTCGTAAGTCTGTTGCGGCGAAATTCATTTATCACGCGAGAGTCGTACTTTTTCCAGGGTAATCTATTATATGTCCTTTCCCGGCACTAAAATTATCTACATACCAAATTTCATCAAAATCATTTCAGCGATTAAAGCTTGAAGAGGTAACAGACAGACAGACAGATAATCACACATTTGCATTTATTGCAATATTTACAAGAAACGATTATTTGAGTAGTGATGACGATGTTAAAAGTATATATTTTCATATTTCCCCTACGAGTTGGAACTATAACATCAGTATCTTCGAGGTTTTCATGGTTTCGCGCAGTAAAATTTTATTATCACCGACATTTTGTAGGTTGATTTAAATTTGTATCAAAAAGAGAGTTCCGTACATTAATTTAATGGTATTATAATCCACTTAACGTGAGTCCAGTCATTTAATTTATATGTTACATCCTAAAATACGGCTAGAGCTGCCCACGCCTCGGCGCGCCCGCTCCATTAAAATATTTTACCTTTAAACGAGATGTAACCTTAAAAATGCTGTTATAATTTTGCCCACATTATCATAATATTTGCCCTGTTTGTCGGGCTGCTAAATTGACGTCACGTTAGCCGCATGCCGACCGCTTTGCAAGGATATGAAAAGAGTTACTCGAAAACGGATTACGCCGCCGTGTTCGGCCTAGGAAAGGATGGCGCGACAAACCGGGGACATACCAGAGCCACTGGTATGTTTCTATTTTTTTTTTATTGTATCTGACCAGCTAATTGTGGCGCGGGAGTCAGTACAATGGAAGACCTTTGGAATGGAGCAGAGGCGCCGTAAGGCGTGTGCGATGTGGGCCACCGTATACGGATTTTTTTAAGATTTACGAGTTTTGATACTATGTACCATTGAGGAAATTAATTCCTAGGCAGTTGACGGACCTACGTCATGTGGTCGGCTTATGTCAATTCAATGTTAGCTGTGATCGGTCGGATGGGTTTGACTTAACGAGACCAAATTACTTAGGTCCGCCATCTGCCTAGGAATCAACTTCTCTGGTAGTATATTTTTTTATAAATAAAAATTTGAGTATCAAAAACTTCTTTCTATAAATAAAATCCTCTTGCGTCATACATCAGAGGGCCTCGCCAAATACATTTTGCCCACATCATATTTAGTTCTTGTTCTGCCACTGAAGGCCTTTGCCCATCTAAACTAAATAAAAATACGGTTTTAAAAAATCGGCCAAGTGCGAGTCTGACTCGCGCACGAAGGGTTCCGTACCATTATAGAGAAAAAATAGGTCTAAAATTGTGTTTTTTGTATGGGAGCCCCCCTTATTGATTTTATTTTATTTTAATAATATTATTAACTATTAAAGTGCACATCTAAATAAGGCTTTTGTGAAAATTTCAAGTGCCTACCTGTTGCCATTATTGATATCGAGCAGAAAAAGCCAAAAAAATCACGTTTTTTGTATGGGAGCCTCCCTTAAATATTATTATTATTTTATTTTTAGTATTTGTTGTTATAGCGGCAACAGATAAACACAATCTGTAAAAATTTCAAAATTCTAGCTATAGCGGTTCTTGAGATACAGTCTGAAGACATACAGACGGACAGACAACGAAGTCTTAGTAATAGGGTCCCGTTTTTACCCTTTGGGTACGGAACCCTAAAAAGAACTTATATGTTTACATACAGATAAATCTAATAAAACGTGTTAAAATAATCTTTTGCCTAAATAGAGGTAAAATAGATAAGAATCCGAAACGACATCGTATTGCACATTTGCATACGAAAGCATCAAATTCTATCCCAAATCCGAACCCCGATGCAACTGAATTACTGTCGACAGCTACGAGCTTTGCATCGAATTTATTTTGATTCATAGCTTGATTTTTAAAATAGTAAATGACAAAATCTGATTAACTAATAGAACGATCAATGTGTTAAACGTGCATGTATAAAGTCGGTTTTGTACCTGCCGGCCTAAGATGCGCAAACGAGAAAATTTTGTCTTTATGTTTTCTCGATGTTAACTGGTTTAACTCTTCATTTCTATTGACTCTAACATGACATACTTTTTTTCTCGTGTCTGTCGTCAAAATTAGAGATAAAAGTGTTTTTTTTCTTAATCTGTGCTATTTTTGTCTACGAACCCTAACATGACAACACATTTTTATCGAGTTTTGTTAAGATTTTGACAAATGAGAAGAGTAGTTTGTCGATATATACCTATTAACTGTGAAGCTAGTCTACGAACGAGAAATTTAACTCTCGACGTACGCATGTTAGGGAAAAAAGAGATGTATATAACGACAATATCACTACGCTCGAGAGTGAGATATCATCGAGATATCTCGTTAGCGTCTGCTAGGACGGCAGATCTCTCGCCAGTCGTGTCGGTTCTACTGGGTTACGACTTACGAGTGACAAGGAATAGAGTACTCTTGTGACCTTGGCACTGTATAGTCATTCTAGCGTAGCTACGCTGGCTTGGTTTGGCAGCCACTGTGACTGGTATGGAAGGAAGCACGTAAGCAGAGATAGTATTTTTCTTACCTGGAATCCATCGTAGGTCCACGAAGCCCACTTCATGGTGCACAGCTGGACGTCGAAGGGGAACTGCTCGACGTTGATGTCGCAGACGGACACGTAGATGCCATGACTCAGCCACGTCACCTCGCCCGTGCTCTTCACTATCACGTTGGTGTTGATCACCGCCGACCGGTAGTTGGGGTCTGCGCTGTGGAATTATTAAAAAAAAAAGTTTTATTTCCGAATAAATCTGAATCAAATACTTTTTTTTTATGAAATAAGGGGGCAAACGAGCAAACGGGTCACCTGATGGAAAGCAAATTCCGTCGCCCATGGACATTCGCAGCATCAGAAGAGCTGCAGGTGCGTTGCCGGCCTTTTAAGAGGGAATAGGATAATAGGGAAGGGTAGGGTTGGGAAGAGAAAGGAATAGGGGAGGGAAAGGAAGGGAATAGGGTAGGGGATTGGGCCTCCGGTAAACTCACTCACTCGGCGAACCACAGCGCAAGCGCTGTTTCACGCCGGTTTTCTGTGAGAACGTGGTATTTCTCCGGTCGAGCCGGCCCATTCGTGCCGAAGCATGGCTCTCCCACGTATAAAATTATATACTTTCAGAATGTCGGACTATGTTACGCACCTACCACCGGTTCGGGAACTAACCCGGCGAGAAGAACCGGCGTAAGAAACTCTCACGGGGCCACTTTTTAGCAAAAAAAGTGGAAAAGTATTCTTTAAAAAAAAATCATGGTCATAATAATCAGCCCTGGCCATTTAGCCGAAACTTTTTCGTTTTCGCTTCGTTATAGAATCGCCGATCAAAATGTATGGAATTGACATAAGACGAGTCGAACGTCAACGTCATACTAACGAACGCTTATGTAAATTCCATACATTTTCATCGGCGATTCTATAACGAAGCGAAAACGAAAAGATTTTGGCACACCCCCCTGGATTTATAAATAGGCCGCGGTCTAGAAGCGGCAGCGTCCATAGAGGCCCTACAAATTACGTCTACTCTCATAAAAAATATAAATTCGGCACTGTCAGTGAAAGTTATCATCATAATAGCACAATACTCATACTTCCATAGGAATATTATAAATGTAACTGTAACTTTGCTTGTTCTGCCTATCAGTATATCTTACAGTCTGTGTGACTGTTTGTTACGTCTTCATCCTTAATTACCTGATCAGATTTTGATGAAGTATGGAGGTACTATATGAATAAATCATCGGTATAAAAGTTTTATAAAATTACTTGGAACGGCTGTGTTACATGCTAAGAGCGATCACTAAACTCATATTTTAGAAACCAAATATAATAACTAAACCACTTATGAAAGTGGTTTAGTTCAAAATTCTTCGAAAATTACCTACCACTTAATTTGCTACGAATCAAAACGGTCTTACGCAAATCAGTAGCCTCCCTCAAAATTATCTCCTCTCTTTTACTAATGGTATACAACTTACACTTGAAATATGTCACAACATGAGACCAGAATTAAAGTCGAGATATTCATGATTTGTAATGAGAAATAACCGGTCCATATCATACCCCTTAATGTAATGATCGAGTTCTTGGAAGGAAGACGTCTGTTTCGCCACTATATGTTATAATATGTATATGTTTATACCCACTCACATGCTTTTTGGTCTGGTGAAACGTGATATTATTCTAAACACACTTATACCTCACACTTAACTAAATGGATAGGAAATACAAAAATAGATGAGAACTGCAGAAAAGCGGTGTTGTTTTAGGTACAAACGTATAGTGATAGGATTAAATAAGGCATCGTAAAGAGATACATTTATAAAGTACTCGAAGATGTTGCCTATAACTTTATTCTACGGTAGACTACTGAATCGATTTGAAAAAGCGTGAAGTAACAGGTAGATGGACAGACAAACTTTAACAATTGTAAAATCAGTGATTTCAATTTTCAAGTAAGAAAGTGGCATGACAAAAATAATTTCAGTAACTATATTTAAAAACATAAAGACCTACTTTGTTCTTATGAACTGTATCAACTTACTTATTATACAGTATGATGTCGGGTCTCCAGACCCTCTCGTATGGTATTCTGATGACGCTGATGCCGTCGAACTCACTGGTGTTCCATCGTAGGTGGTGGTCGGTCCAGATCTGCGTGATCCAACAGTTTGTCGTCAGCAGTTGGTCCTTTTCTTCCTGAAAAAAAACACGTCCATCAATACATCGTACCTTGCCTATACTAATTGTAAAGAGAGAAAAGTTTGTTTGTTTGCGAGTAGGCTCTGAAAAAGCTAGGTCGATTTTGAAAAAAAATTGGCATTGACATATTAGAGTTATAGACCACGAAGAAGGATATAGGATAATTTTTATAGCGGGAAAAAGTTATATTTCGGCGGGCGCGCAAATTTGATTTTTTTTATAAAAGGTTCTGATGGAATGCAATAGCCGCCGCTCATGGTCTCTCGCAACGTTGCATTTTTAAATAAGCCATTCAAATTTCGAACAGACCACACGCGTAACACTGTGTGCAGCAAGTGTGGCATTCAATGTGCATCTTCTTGTATAGGAAATAAAGTTTAGTTTGGAATGTATTTAAAAATGCATCACGTCGACGCGTCCCGTTGCAATGTGAAATAATTCTTACACGTAGAGAAAAGAGGAGTTAAGACGCATAAATTTTGTTCCTGGGCCTTTAAATCCTTAAGCATTGACACGTTTCCTAGTTTAAAAAAATATCAAAACGAAACAGTAAAACGGGGTATCTACTCGTCATTTTACCTTTTGTCTTTCTCTATATTTTCGTTTAACTTACCCTTAATTTTTACCATAAACAATTTAACTGGAAAAATTGATAAAGACAAAATTGGTTTTTACTGTCACAAATATTTTAATATAAAATTTGCAAGATAAACGTTCCTGGCGGCGGTATTCGTTTAGCGAGACCATTCACCGTGCCTAATGGATATTTATAAAAAGGTTGATTCGTACGATAGCAAAGTATAACCGAAATAATGTTGTCCTAAATATTATTCATACTAGACAAAAATAAAACATTAACTTTTTATAGTAGGTACTAGGCTATATAAAGCTTCTAGAGTTGGTATCACATTACGCATTTAGTTTATTTTGCCTTCTTCTGGCCCTGCGAAAAGGCTGCCGATCTGCCGTCTTACAGCCGAACCCAATATTCGATCCTAATCCACAGATTGAAATCAATCTCGGATCGATCCCAATCCTTAGATCGATCTTCAATCTCCATTTCAATAATAAAAGTTGTAATCCGCAATCTTTTTTGTGGTCGGATAGCCCGCGATCTTTTTTCCCTCCCGCACGTTCAGTTTCGCGCAATTGCCATGTTTCTCGTGTATATTTTAATGGAAATATAAATCATATCGACAAGCAAAATAAAATTCAATAGTTTACAAAATATATGTTAATATGTTAAATTAATATAATACTTTATTAATTAACAAAGATACAAATTTTGTCTGATTTATAATATTTTTTTAAAATCTCGATGCAATAAATGGATGGAACGGAACGGAATATTTTAAAGATAACCTAAACCTAAAAGTAAAGTCAGCTTCATCGAAACTCTGCATATAGTGCATTCATCTCATCCTACATGAACAGCGTCTCGGGGCATCTTCTTCATCACTCCAAATCATTATAAGATCCTCAAAATCACTACTATCACTGCTTGAGAGTGTAGACAAATCCATATTTTACAGCAATTAATTATCCAAACAGCAAAACCGAGAAATTCTTAAGATTGCAGATTTGGATCAAAACACCGATTGAAAGAAACGTCAAAACTGTGAGATAGGTTATTAATACACTCGAACTGTCATTTTCACACGGAGGGCTATCCGGAATCTTAGATCGAACCTCCCATGGATGGCTTGCAACCACAGATTGTAATTTCAATCTGTGGATACATTATTGGCACACTCAAACACAAATATGGATTGAAATATCGATCTTGGGTAGGTAAAATCGGGCGTTAGTGTTTATGAAATGGACTACAATTTACTGTCAACTTTTAAGTTACAAAATAACACAATAATGTACAAAACATCAGAATATATTCTGCATTACGTCTTCAGCTAGGCTTAAGTAGCTACATATAGCTAGGCACATGCCTACTGCTAGATAAAAGGTCAAGTCTTTGAATGAGAAAAGTTTTAAGTGCAACAAGAAATTGTTTCCCAGCAGTTTTCCACGCAGATGAGTAAATTTCAAAATGTTGAATGAGTTACAAAACTTCATCTAGACTCATGTTTTTGTGACTCAATTAGTTTTAAAGTTGGCTTTAGTGGGACTTATAAAATGGTGTTATAATAAAGTATTGTTTACAAATTGTAATAGAAAATCCTTCTTATGTAATTATAATATAATAGTCGTTCCGCGCGGCTTCGCTCGCGTAAATTAGATATTTCACAGAAAAAATAGTCCACAAAAAAAAGCCTATGATTCTTCATGTGGTCTACTTCTTATCTGATCCAAATAACAGAAAAAATGCTCTAGTAGTTCGTGAGATAAGCCCTTTCAAATAATTTCCTCCGTTTTTTCCACTTTTTCCTCTATTTCTTCGCTCCTATTAGTCTTACCGTGATAAAATATAGCTTATAGCCTTTTTCGATAACTGGGCTATCTAACACTGAAAGAATTTTTCAAATCGGACCAGTAGTTCCTGAGATTAGCGCGTTCAAATAAGCCCTTTCAAATTTCTCCTATTAGACTTAGCGTAATAAAATATAGCTTATAGCCTTCCTCGATAAATGGGTTATCTAACACTGAAAGAATTTTTTAAATCGGACCAGTAGTTCCTGAGATTAGCGCGTTCAAACAAACAAACCAACAAACTCTTCCGCTTTATAATATTAGTAAGTATAGATATATAGACAATTATCCATTCTAATTACTAAAGTAAGTCTGTATGTCTTTCTGTTACCTCTTCAATCTTCATACTTAAACCTCTGAATCGATTTTGATGAAATTTAGATAGATACTGTAAGAGTCTTAAAAGGACATAGCATAATTCTTATGTAGGAATAATGAACGGTTCCAGCGCGATGAACGATCGTGTAGCGCTCTACGTATGGTTTTTAAATAAACCACCAAAAAGTTTATCCATATAAACAACTGCCATAAAAGTAAAAGCTATAAACGTTAGTTTTATAATTGTTTATATGAAAGATAGTTGAGGCGTTAACTATAAAATGATATTGTTTAATTAAAAGTTTGAGTGCACTCTATACTGTCAAGAGCAAATAGAAAACCATTTTTTACGTTATTTAGACGGAAAGAAAATTGTTTCAAGCAAAAATTATAGTAAACGAGTAATATATTTTTTTTAATTTACTAGATACTATTGAATGAAAGTACGTCATAATGTTACAATTTGGAATGAATTCAAAAGACACTTTTCCATTCTTTGCAAATTATTCAATTCTTTGTTACAATCTTTAATGTTTAAGCTCTAAACAAGCCAATTTATTACATTCTTTTAGGCGTTATTACCTGAAAAAGAATAATTACTTCCCCTAGCATCCGAGTCACCTTGTGCGAATTCGGGAGTAAAAGAGCAAAAATTTATTTGACATTGTACTTCAGTGAGAATCGTAGTTCCATCGTACAAACGCCTAATGATCTTCTTTTCGTGTCCTATTTTCCACTTTTCCGTCATCGCGATGACAACTGATTAACGGTTGGGTGAGTTTTAATATTGTGCTTATCAAAAATGGCTACTAAAAAGGATATGGTTAATAAACTTGTGAAATATTTTACTGAGAAGTGAGATTTTGTCGCAGGTACGTTTATAAGCTAACTAGATGACGTCCGCAACTCCGTTGCGCCAAAATTCGTTTATCTCGCGGGAACCGTACATTTTTCCGGGAGAGGAAGTATACTTTGTAAGGACAAAGTATACTTCCTCTCCCGGAAAAATCCCGGGAAAGGTCCCGGGACTCAAAGTATCTCTAAGTGTGAAGAGGTAACAGACAGACACACTTTCTCATTTATAATAAATAATAATATTAGTATGGATTTACGTTTACTATTTTCGAAAGCTTAGAGATAACAATTGAGTGTTCTATTATCGTCCCATATTTGTCTACAGACTACAATTAGTTACAACCCACGTCTCAAACTGATTTACTTGTTATTGTATTATTAATTTTACAAAATATACACTCGTATTGTTAGCATAATTTATTTTTTTAATCAACATTTTGGAAATATAAATTATGATTTACATTTCCAATAGGAATGTGATTTTAAAATCTTCACCTTGTAATAAATAAAAAGAACAGAAAACAATAACATAAACACCAAAGACAAAATGAACATCTATGATATTATTAAATACAGTCATTGAATAAAAAGAAGAGAGTTCCGTTTTGTTCTTGTTTTATTTTACTCACTTTCACAATTACAATAGTTTGTTAACTTTTACACTTGTCGTATTACCAGGCAGAGCGGTGGCGGCCAGAGAGATTAAAAAAGCGGGAAGCCGGAAATGTCATGTGTCAAAGTCAAACTAATTTTTTTTTAAACATATTAGCGGCAAAAACATTCACTTTCTAAACATTCCGCCCACCAAGAACTATGTTCTTCAATCTACATGTACTTACAATTCATTAGTACCTAACAAATAGTAAAGCTAATAGCTACCGCCCACCATGACCTTAAAAAAATATATATATATATATAACATAAAGATTCAAGATGCTTAAAGATTAGCAGTATGCTCAAAGTATGATCAATAATTAAACTATAACTTAAGTTTCTTTGAATGCAAAGTATGAAAGTACAGTATGAGTAACTTTGTTTAAGTACTCTAATTATTACTTAAGTTAGTTAACAAAACCTTTAGTTAACAATTGATAAAATCTAGTTAGTATGGATTACCTAAAAAACATACTTTAAAGGTAAGTTTAACAGTTACAATAGTGACTGAACATTAGTAACTTTAAATATTTAAAATCAATCTAAGTATTAAAGTAAGTAGTAAATCCTTACACTAAACTGCTTAAGTAACTAAATAGTACAAACTGTTACAAAATTGTGTCAAATAACAAAAGTTAAAATTTAAGACCCATTAGTGGATAAGAATATTAATTTATTACAAATTCTTTTCAAAATTCCCTTTGATGTTTCTACAGTTACTACTCTTACAATATTATCTGGGCCTGGGTGAGTTGCAATGACTTTTCCCAAAAGCCATTTTGCAGGAGGTAAATTCTCCTCCTTTAAAATTACAATATTTCCTATTTTAGGTTCAAATTTATGAGCTGACCATTTATATCTATTACTTAAACTAGTCAAGTATTCTGAACTCCACCTATTCCATATATGTCTAACAATTTTGTTACATATTTGCCATCTATCAGTAAAATTGACTACATCAGTATTACCATTGTTTGAAACATTAAGTAAAGGTTCACCTACTAAAAAGTGTCCTGGTGTCAGTGGGACGGGATCATTAGGATCATTACTAACAACGGTTAATGGTCGCGAATTCACGCACGCCTCGATCTCTGTTAGAACCGTAGACAGCTCTTCAAAGGTAAGTGTCGTCTCACCAATAACTTTTCTCAAATGTGTTTTCACAGAACGCACTCCAGCTTCCCATAGTCCGCCAAAATTCGGAGCGTGAGGGGGAATGAAGTGCCAGTTAGTATTCTTTAGTGCAAGAGCTTCAGCAATATCATGTGTATATTGTGAATTGGTTTTCCTAAACATGTCTTGCAATAATTTATCTGCACCAACGAAATTAGTGCCATTGTCACTATATATATCTTGACAATGTCCTCTTCTTGATGTAAAACGTTTAAATGCTGCAATAAATCCTTTAGATGTTAAATCAGATACCGCTTCAATATGGATTGCTCTGGTTACCATACATATAAATAGACATATATAGCCCTTATATGATTTTGAACCTCTTCCTGGTGAAAATCGTATGTTGATTGGTCCAGCATAATCAACTCCAGCTGATTTGAATGGTTTACTCGGTGTAAGTCGTACCTCTGGTAATTGTCCCATCAATTGTGTGTTTGTTACGTTTGAATATCTTTTGCAAGTTGTACATGTCCTGTAGTATTTTTTCACTTGTTCTCGACCTCGTATAATCCAGTATCTTGATCGTAAATGGTTCAACATTAGTTGAGGTCCTCCATGTAATGTTTTGTAGTGAGCATCCTGTATTAATAACCATGTAAGGTGACTTTTAGATGGTAATACAATTGGATGTCGCTCATCGTAGCTCAAGTGTGCATTATCTATTCTACCACCTACTCTTAAAACACCAATTTTATCAAAAATTGGGTAAAGAGTGTGTAGAGCACTTTTCTTTGGTACATGGCCTCTGTCTCGTAAACTCCTAATTTCTTCGTCAAAATGAAATTCTTGTACTTGGTTAATACACATGTGTAACACATCATTCATTTCTTTTACTGTTATGTATTTAGTTAATTTACCTCTTTCTTCCTTAGATTTTTTCCAATGTAAAACTCTCTTACAGTATGAAATAACTCTCAACATTCGGTTTAAATTTGAAAATTTACTCCACTCATATTCTTCATTTTTCTCTTGTATTATCATAGATTTAATTCTTTGTTCTTCTTGTGTTTCAGGTATATCATCGTGTTTTATTTTCAGGTTTACATCGCACAGCCATTCAGGTCCATGCCACCACATAGTGTTAACCCTTAATTCCTTTGCACTGGATCCTCGTGAAGCAAAATCGCAAGGATTCATATTGGTTGATACGTGACTCCACTGATCATAGTTTAAAATAGTTAATATTTCAGATACTCGATTACTTACAAAAGTAGTCCATCGTGATGCACCTCCCTTCAACCATGCCAGCACAATTGTCGAGTCTGTCCAAGCATAAAGATCTTGTTTTGGAATATTCATTACCTGTGAAATTTCAGAAATTAATTTAGCTGCTAAAGCTGCGCCACATAATTCCAGTCTGGGCACTGAAAGTTCCTTTTCTATTGGAGCAACTTTTGTTTTAGCTGACACAATTGATGAGTGTACATTCTTGTGTTTATCTATTACTCTAAGATATACCACGGCTGCATATCCATAAGTAGATGCATCTGAAAATGCATGCAATTCTAACTTGTCTCCTTTTCTGCAGTTTAACCATCTAGGAATACTGATGGTTTCTGTCTCTACTAGTTCATGTCTATATGTCAACCATTCTTCCAATAAGGTTTGAGGTAACTCATCATCCCAATCTACCCGTGCTTTCCAAACCTTTTGTATAATAATTTTAGCTTTGATTACAACAGGTGCAATCCATCCTAGTGGATCGTATAGTCTAGCTATGTCAGACAATATTTGTCTCTTTGTAACAATTCCTCTTATCTCAGGTAAGTTGATTGAGTATTCAAAATTATCATTTAGTCTGTTCCAACATATTCCTAAAACTTTTAACATGTTATCACTCTTGATTGGTATTGATATTTCTCTGTTATGTTGATCTTCTCCTATGTATTGTAATAACTTTCTGCTATTACTACTCCACTTTTGTAGTTGAAAGCCTCCACTCTTCATCAGTAAATTCATTTCATTGTATATGTCTATTGCCTCATTTTCTGTCTCACAGCCTGTCATTAAATCGTCTACATAGTAATCTCTCTTTGTTATTTCAGCTGCAACAGGATATTTTTCTTTCTCTGCCTCAGCGAGTGTATGTAATGTTTTGATTGCTATAAATGGAGCACAAGCAGTTCCAAAAGTAAGTCTGGTAAGTCTGTAATCTTGAATCGGCATGTCTGGACTGGACCTCCACAATATGCGTTGAAAGTTTGCATCCTCTTCATTTACGACAATCTGCCTATACATTTTTACTATATCTGAAATTATACATATTGGATGAGAACGCCAGCGCATTAAAATATGTCTTAGGTCTTGTTGTATTTTAGGCCCAACCATCAATTCATCATTAAGAGATATTCCGTTGGATCCTTTGGAAGATGCATTCATAACAACTCTTACTTTAGTGGTCTCCTTGTCCACCCTGACAACAGCATGATGAGGTAAGTAAGTTGCTCTCGGATTGTCTAAATCATCGTGTGGGACTAGCTCCAAATGTTTCAAGGTAAGGTATTCTTGTATAACTTTCTCATATTCTTTTTGTAAATAATTGTCTTTTTGTAATCGTTTCTCTAGATATAATAGTTTTGTCTCTGCTATGTTTCTCGTGTCTCCGTGTTGACATTGTGTTTCTTCTACTTTGAAAGGTAAGCGTACAATAAATCTTCCGTCATCATTCCTTGTAGTCATTTTCTCATAAAATTCTATACACTTCTTTTCTTCTTCAGTTAGTCTTTTGGTTATCAAATCTGGTTCTGCTTCAATTTCCCAAAATTTTCTTAGTATATCATCACTTTTCATTTGTATGTGCATACTTATCATCTTCTTGTTTATATTGTCTTGTATTCTTCCTGATAACACCCATCCAAATGCTGTATGTTGAGCGATCAAACTTCCCTCTGGATGTTTTATCATTTCCGTCTGTAGAATTTCACTGTATATGTCTGCTCCTAAAATCATATCAATCTTACCTGGTGTTGCATAACCTGGGTCTGCTAGCTGCAATTGGTCTAGTTGTATCCAGTTTGTCGGCGCCTGAACATTATTTGTTGGTAGTATTGATGATAACACACCTAAAACATAGGCTGTTACACAATATTTCTTAGTTGGATTGTAACGTGACTCTAGTACTAAAGATACTGAATACTTAATTCTAGTTTCCTTGTCACCTACCCCTGACACCACGCCACTTACAGGATTACGCTTAAGTTTAAGTAATTGTACAGTACATTCACTTATAAACGATGCTTGTGAGCCTTGATCCAAAAGAGCCCGTATGTTGTATCTCACTCCATTGTTTCCATGAGCATTTATCAATGCTGTAGCTAATAGTACATTGCAGGTATGACTCCTTACACCTTGTGAAAAGTTAGATACTATTCTTGTTTCAGTGTTCTCTCTTTGTATATTGTTCTCTCTTTGTGTATTGTCCTCCCTTTGTGTAGACGGCTCTCTCTCAATATGTAGTATAGTATGATGTTTCTTAAAACAGTGTCGGCAACTTGTATGTCGGTGACATTTACTTACTGTGTGATTTGGACACATACAATTATAACACAGTTTGTTATTTTGCACAAAATTAACTCTCTCTCTCACAGGTTTTTGTTGAAACTTATCACAGTGATATATGTAGTGACTCCCATTACAATATGCACAACTGATATTTGATTTTTTCTCATTTTGATTTAATGCTGAATGAAATGAATTTGGCTTAAACTGGTTGAATTTGTTATTACCTGGTAATTTTGCTGCTGGCTTGCAAGGTTCTAGCATTTCGAGACTCCGGAATCTGTTTTCTAAGAACTCAGTAAGTTGTGTCCACGAAGGTAATTCATTTTGACTCGTTGAGCTCAAGGTTTGCTCCCATAGTCTGTGCGACTCCATGTCCAGCTTAGAAGTTACAAGAAAAATTACAAAACTATCACAGGATGTTATATCAATTCCAAGACTTTTCAGTGACTGCAAGCATGAGGTGGTTGTATCCAAAAGTTGTTTTAAGCCAAATGCAGATGCACTTAACAGCTTTTTTTGTTCAAATAGAATCTTCAATATAGAGCTGCAGTTATATCTTTTGTTGCTATACCGTTTGATTAACTGTTTCCACGCTTCATCATAATTGTTTTCCGTAATTGCAAAATTCCTTAAAAGAACCTCGGGCTCACCTTTCAAATTGGACTTTAAGTAGTGTAACTTTTGCACCTTCGAAATGGTATTGTTGCTGTGTATGAGAGATACAAATATATCATGGAAACTTTGCCATTCATCATATTTGCCGTTGAATATTGGTAACAGAATTCTGGGCAATGGGATTATTTCTTGATCGGAGTTTTCTCGTTTCTCGTTACTTGAAGTTGACGTTTTGTGGCTTCTAGAGGATGAGGAGGAGACTAACAATGTTTTGTAACTAGTATATTGCTCGAGAAATGATTCATACAGATCGTTTTTGAAGTAAGAAAGGGTCTCCTGCGTTGTTTGCGGCACTGTAGTTATTAAAATCATGTGGCCATCTTTAAATTCTTTCCACAATTCTTCCAAATTTTGTAGCCTAGTTTCCAAGTAAGCCGGCGTGAGTCTCTCCTTCGGAGACTTTTTGTAGTTTGTCTCCGCTTTTTTTAGCCTGGAGTATAGTTCATTCTGTATGATTATCCTTTCATTAGCCATTCTTTAGCTGTATATTAGCGAGTTTTGAAGTTGAAAAGTTCTTCAATGTCAACGAGGTCACTGCAGTCAGCACTGCGTAATTGTTCGTGAATCTCAATAGCTCAACTGTAGACTGTCCCGGGTTTCGGCACCATGAATAAAAAGAAGAGAGTTCCGTTTTGTTCTTGTTTTATTTTACTCACTTTCACAATTACAATAGTTTGTTAACTTTTACACTTGTCGTATTACCAGGCAGAGCGGTGGCGGCCAGAGAGATTAAAAAAGCGGGAAGCCGGAAATGTCATGTGTCAAAGTCAAACTAATTTTTTTTTAAACATATTAGCGGCAAAAACATTCACTTTCTAAACAGTCATTATGAAATATAGCACCTATATTTTAAAGCTCACCTCTCGGACTATAAATAATGACGTAGTAAGACTAAATAAATTAAAACTCGGAGATAAGATGAGACTTAACAAATTGCGATTTGCGGTGCACGAGACTTACTCGAGGTAAGAGACTCCTTACTCAAGCTAAGTCTCACATTAATTTTTTATATCAATTCTTCGTGCCCGCTAAAACATTGTCCGCTGAATTTATAAGGAGTCAAGAGGATGAAAAAATCTTTGCAATTTCGCATTTTACATTTTCAAATTAGGAACAAGCTATCGGACTTGCGTCAAGACTGTCAATTCAATATGTATCTTCTTGTGTAATAAATAAAGTTAATTTTTGAAGGGTCACTTAAACATGGCGCTAAAATGCATGTACGCATAACATCAACGCAAAACGTTGCAATGTTAACCTACCCCTATCAGAGTCAAATGGAAAAAAATTGAAGTAACAAAAAAATCGTCCAAGTGCGAGTCGGACTCGCGTACCGATATAGAGCAAAATTAGGCTAAAAATTGTGTTTTTGTATGGGAGCCCCCGTTAATTTTTTATTTTATTTTAATATTATTATTAAATATTAAAAAACACATAAAAAAATAATGTGTGAAAAATTCAAGTGCCTACCTCTTGATATAGAGCATAAAGGCCGAAAAATACACGTTTGTTATATGGGAGCCCCCCTTAAATATTAATTTTATTTTGTTTTCAGTATTTTTTGTTACAGCTGCAACAGATATACACAATCTGTAAAAATTTCAGAAGTCTAGCTATAGCGGTTCTTGAGATACAGCCTGGAGACCGACAGACGGACAGACAGACGGACAGACAACGAAGTCTTAATAATAGGGTCCCGTTTTTACCCTTTGGGTACGGAACCCTAATAATAAGCATGTAAATATGTTGACAATATTGAATAAGGAACTACGGGAGTATTCACCAGACGTTTCTTAGGAATATATCGTAATTTATATCCCGTAACAGTCGTAGTTGGGAAATCAAGATGAACTGCTAGGGGATTTCGATATTCCTACGATTCGGTTATATTCGGTAATACTGTTATTGTGTGTGGCGTAAAAATGATTTTTTCGATAAAGTGAGGCGGTAGTAACGGAAATGTCTAATATCCCTCAGATTTACCACACTTATACTCGCTTCCGGCAGAATATTTCGCGGAGATGAGTTATTTCATGTGTATAATTTCCATTCATACACATATTTTACATTATTATGATGATACAGTATGATAAAAATATGATAGAATACGGCATATTAATGGATCAAACGAACTTACCAAGTGAAGTTCGATCATTATTATATGAGTCGCTTCATTCAAAGATATATAATTAACCAGGTAGTCCTTTGCTTATCTGCTAGGCAATCGCGTTTTTTTTAAAGACGTATGTGGGTACTTGAAAAAAATATAATACTGTCGGTCCCTCGCTCACCAGCGCGCCTCATTATGTTTAGAGAGAGGTAATGCAAAAAATCTTTCTTTCTTTCTTTGGGTACTGCAGCAAACATACTTTCGTGCAGAGTGGGTGGGAGGGAGATTATATCTTTGAATGAAGCGACTCATATAATAATGATCGAACTTCACTTGGTAAGTTCGTTTGATCATTTATTATATTTCTTCGCTTCATTCTTCGATATATAATTAACCAGGTAGATTTTCAGAGTAACGAAAGAAAGTTTTTTTTTTTTACAAAATATAATATAGGTGTACATTACGAATAGTAATCATTAAATTCGAGAAAGAATTTAATATAATGCCCATAAATAATAATAATAGTCAGTAGAAACAAAACTTAAGAGACCTCTATGGTTTGTGATTCAAATGATAACATACTGAGATCATGGTGATTATATAACTGATTCAACAAAACTTTGTCCGTCGATAAAATTATGGGTAAGGAAAATAGCGAAAGTATTGGAATTGCCAGTCCTGCCTGTCGACTGTCGTCTTACTCATCGTCATACAAATCGTGTCCAGTTTCGGTCCCCGTGTCGACGCCGCGCCGCTCTCGCACAGCACCTGCTTTATCCAGCGGCTAACCGACTGGGAGGTGGCTGTTCTGTGCAGGGCGTTAAACGTTAGCAATAAGGAACCCGTACCTTAGCAATATCCTATTTAATATAATCTTGCATAACCATCGCACGGCGTAATAACTTAAATATAACTTATTTTTTTTTTATAAAAAAGAATTACATAATTTAATAACATCACCGATCCGATCACGCCCGGGAGTTGATGTCTTTGTAATATAAATTTCGATACCGCTATTTAAAACCGTATTTTTTATTTTGTCGATTTTTATTAGGCAGAAAGTTTTAAGTCAATGATCAGTATTCAGTAGGTACAGAGTGCAAGAAAAAACAAATAATTTATAAGTGGATCCCGGGTACTATATTACTCAGGTATGGGCTAGGATTTTTTACCGGAGAGCTTCTTTTGAAAGACGCTTCACACATTCATCTGAGCCAATGTCACCAACCAATAATGTCAACATTGTTCATAAACAATGACAGTGCACAGTGATGGCTGTAGAAGATATCGTATTACAGCCATTGCCAAATTGTTTGGCTAAGGTTCCGATGGAGCGGACGAAGATCTCTGTAATAAGTCTATTAACTAATAAGATTGAAGAGAGTATTTATCTAAAATCTAAGTCGAAGTAAAGTATTTTAGAATAAATTTTAAGGAGTCTACTGCTTTAACTGAGTCCGGCTCTGTGGTCGTCGATAATGTGATTATTGCATATTAATATGATTGAAAGTCGAGAATATTGTGTTCTCGGTCCACCAGGCTGAATATTTTAACAATTATTATTTAGAAATAAGTGTGATTCTGTTATCGTATTTATCATTGCATATTTTATTTAGTATTAAATATTTTAACCGAAAACCAGTCGCATTCCGCGGCGGGAGTCAGGAATCAGGATATGAAGATGTCAAAACACCTATCAGTTGAGCTTGTTTGTCACGGTGTGCGTGGTTGAACTCCTCTGAAACGGCTCGACCGATTTTCGTGAATCTTAGCGAGCATATCGGCTAGGGTTGAGAATCGGACAACATCTATTCTTTTATCTTTATATTGATAAGTGTATTAATTTGTTGAATAAATAATAGTAAATTGTTACAACTCGAGACTGACGCCGACCATTGTTTGTGCGACGGGATAGCAATCATGGACTTTGCCATGGTGACATACTTATTTAGTCACTAATAAAAATAACAATATGGGCGAAATACTTTATATGGCAAAAACAACGTTTGCCAGGACAGCTAGTTATGTTAAAATAATATATATTATAAACGTTAAGACTTACATTTTTACATATTTGTTGTGGATTAAATACACCCATGGCACTTATTAACAATAAAACGTAAACAAAAAAGGGGCGCCTGAGGCTGAAGAATTGTCGCTTAGAACACTGATATTGTTAAAGCGTGGTAAGTCTAGTAGTGATAAAGCCTACGCCTGGTCTGGTTTCCTTCTTTATATTTTTTTGTGAAAAAAATGTTAGCGCATCTGATAGTCTGTACGTCAAGACTTAAGGCTCTTAGTCCGTAAATTAAAATCTTTCGATCGACTAGTGAGTTAATAGGAACCAAGAAGTAGGCTCTTAACTCTATTTTTGCTAGATATCCACTTTTGGGTATTGAAATGAAAGCCGTACGGTAATTTTCCAAATTAACATGTTATTTCGAAATAAACTTACTTAGTGGTTTCAAATTTAAAATAATTCAAAAATTGTATTTAAAATATAATACAATATTTTCCGCCGCTTTGTTTGGGGAAAAGAAAATCTTTGTAATAAGGTAACCTTCGGTGGGGGTACACGAAGATATAGTTTTAAATTCTAATAATTTATTGATGTCATGATGTATAATATATTAAGCCAGTGGTCCTCAACCCGTTTTTATTTTAGAAACGAAGTTTCAAAATGGTTTAACATCATGCGGGCTACAAATAAAGTCCCGGTGGCCCGCATGCGGCCCGCGGGGCGCGGGTTGAGGATAGCTGTATTAAGCTCACAATAATTATAATAGTAACATCTATAAAATATATATAAAAATAACTGTCAGCACTACTGCTGCGGTTTTGAGCGTTTAGTCGCCTCAGCCCTCAACGCTCTTCGAACTCGAAGAGGAGTGATTGTAGCGGTACAGTATTAGCGGCGCCAGCCGACGGTTACCTACGCCCCCCCTCCTTTTGACGGGTAGCTGGCAGGGTTTGCCAGAGCCCGAAAGGTACCCGATTAATGGTATGTCTAAACACAGTATAATAGAAGAACAGTAATAATTTTTTTTTATAAGATAAGGGGGCAAAGGAGCAAAGGGGTCACCTGATGGAAAGCAACTACCGTCGCCCATGGACACTCGCAACATCAGAAGAGCTGCTGGTGCGTTGCCGGCCTTTAAGAGGGAATACGCTCTCTTCTTGAAGGTTTGCAGGTCGTATATTTTGTTCCGGAAATACTGCTGGTGATAGTTCATTCCAGAGTTTTACAGTGCGCGGCAGAAAGTTACGCGAAAAACGCACTGTGGAAGACTGCCACTCATCAAGATGATGAGGATGGTATATTTTTCGCGTGGAACGATGGCGAAAAGTATTGGTCAAACATGTAAGTTTACACATATTAACTAACCTAACCTAAACCCATCTCAAAGCCTTTATAATATGTTGTATTAAATGTTTCTGTAGTCCTAATCTGCTTCACATTTTCCGCTCAAGAAACTTACGAAATTTATGAAAAAGAGGTGTTATATGTTGACGATATGTTTACCGACGTGCCAGTCTCGCTCGGCTGACGATTATGTCACATGATCGGGGATTTCCGATCAAACAGGAGCCTAATACGTTAACATAGGGATCAATCGGTATTACAGGCACAATATAAATACAATAGTGTAACTTGTTTGTGTTCTTGGAAAACAAACTCGTGCAATACAGAGAATTTTACGCGTGCGCTACGTGCGCTACGCTCTCTAAAGAAATCTGAAATCACGCCTGTGTGTGCGTGTGCTCCATTTGAGTCTACTATAAATATAGTATTACCGTATGATATTTATACTGTATTTATATATATTCACGACACTTCGTGTACGGCATAATATGATGTTTTGTAAATTATACTCTGATGTGAACTCGAAATAATAGCAGCCAAGTGCCAGCTGTTGTTATTTATGTAAATGATTATCACTAGCCCGTACGTAACGAAAAAGGGCGAAGTTATAATAATAATTTAAAAACAGGTCAACAGTCAAAAGTTAGGTAACAGACAGAAAGACAAACGCACTTTCGCATTTATTACATTAGTATCCATGGAAGAAAATTGATATGGAATCATGAATGCCTATGTTGGCCTGACTCCATCCATAAAATTTGTATTTGTATAAAAAAACAACTTAGTACTTACAACATCTATGATGTGATGTAGGGAGACCCCGAATGTGACGAGCAGGGGGTGGGAGGAGTTCTCCACGGGACGCACCGACGAGTCGTACTTGCCCATCAGGTGCTGGATCAGCTGGTACTCCACGTCACAGGACCACACGCCTGAAACAGAATGTCTGTGAGGGACAGAGATAGATATAAGTTTGTCAGCTATTATGCCATTTTCATTTATTTGTTAAAACGGTAGAGATTATAATTATTTTTATTATCTTTGCTGTTTGTTAATAAATATATTGCCGACAGGACACTATTTTTATGAGTTAAACTACATTACAAAATGTTGTTACTTAACTTTTTTAGGGCCAGACTTATTGATTAAAAGCTCAAAGCTATTCCAAAAAATACCACAAGTCTAATATAAAAAACTTTTTCTGATAAACATGTTTAAATGACGTATTCATCAAAAAGTTTGTATACTCTTAACTTTTCTCAAGTTTGTGGACAGAAAATCAAAAATTCTAATCGGTTATTTATAGATTATTCATGTATGTGAATGACGCTTATCTCATTTTACTTAATAATATTCTTGCCACTTGCCAATTAGGTTTCAAAAAAGGGAAATTTTGAATCGATTGTGACCTTAAACAACCATGTTGTGTTCCATATTATACAAAGTGTAACAAAACTAAGTTTTAATACGTTAGGGTGTGTACGTGTCCCTTATATAGAGTTCACTGTGAAAGTATTTATGAAAATATTTTTTTTTGTGATTTGTATGGGCTAGCGCCTCCGCGTCATGAATTTTTCCATACAAAGGTGAAAAAAAAATAACTCTTTCAGCGCTGCTTTCAGAGCGAAATCTATATACCCATATAACACACCCTAAAGTATTATAACTTATTTTTGTTACACCCCGTAGAATACCAGTAACTGACGTAAAAATCACCACTTTTTCAATTAAAAGTTTGTTCAACTTAACGATCTTGCGAGACGATCAGTATTTGAATGTCTGATTGAAGTCTGACCCGAAAACATTAATAAATATTCAGCGAGGAATCTCCTTCCTCGCGGCGGATTAAATTTTAGTGACTTTAAAGTACTTTATTAGCTGTTCAAACAAGTTGTTTTAGCAACTCTGTGTCACGACATTGTAAACAGTGGCCAGCGGCCAGCAAGGTTTGCGTGACTGCATTATGAACTAATATTAACTACCCTGTATATTCGTGGTTACGGAGACAGGTAGTTTACATGCACTAACAATATATTAGTATTCCTAACTAGCTTTTACCCGCGGCATTCCGGGGGCATTTTCGGGGATAAAAACTACTATCATGACATTAAAAAGTACGTTCATTGTTTTTTTTTTTTTTGGGAAAATTATTTTTCGGGGATATAAAGTGGCCTGAACTATCATGCCGTTAAAACTACGTTTTTTGTGCGTGTAGAAGTAACGTAGGCTCAAACAAACTTTTGCTTTTACTAAGTTAGGTGTGATAATTGAAGCGTGAAAATTATGAAGCGCTAACGAACCTCGTTTGTTTTCTTGGTTACATTGTCTAGGTTATGGTGGTTACTATCGTGACATTAAAAAGTACGCTCTTTTTTTTGGGCAAATTATTTTTCGGGGATATAAAGTAGCCTGAACTATTATCATGCCGTTAAAACTACGTTTTTTGTGCGTGTAGAAGTAACGTAGGCTCAAACAAACTTTTGCTTTTACTAAGTTAGGTGTGATAATTGACGCGTGAAAATTATGAAGCGCTAACGAACCTCGTTTGTTTTCTTGGTTACATTGTCTGTCTACTAAACTTAATAACATCAAACAGGGTTGGCTAATGTTTCTGGATAATACAATAGTTTGTATTCTATACAAATATTATACTGTCACCGCGTCGATTACTCTGTTACAAACGAATTGTACATCATTAAATATCACTGAAGGTTCTTATAACAAAGCCTTGAATGACATGCTGCGGTGGAAAAACTATGCAAGTTGACTGCGCAGCTTTATATCCGCCACAATGAGACGTACAAATGTCGAAGAGTTTCATTAGAGCCGCGTTTATATTATCAACATTGATAAAAGGTATTGTGACAAAGTAATGACGAGATATTTTTCTATTTTTCATCATTAAACTGATATTTTAAATGCGAAAGTAGGTCGCGCTTTTATTTCTTGCGAATAAAATGTGGCAATTTGGAAGATTAATGCCTTTTGAACACTTTTAGCCGGCGTTTGACAGTGAGCCGGAAATCGGCCTGAAAACACCCACGGTTATTTTTAAAATAATCGCTTGATGCGACGTCAATTGTTTCGTTAATGACTTCAGATTCTTTTCGGTCTTATTCATCTATTATTATATTGTGATTTTATAAGTATTCATAAACACTTATGCATGTACATTTAATGATATAATATTTTTTAAAAGGTCTTTGGTCCACCACACGTTCCCACCGCTGTATCTCCTGTGTCGCCAGGATCGACAGCGGTATCCAACCACGAAAACCCTACGATATGATCTCAGGGAGCCCGAGGCACATGCAAAGCTGTCTTGGGACCCGCTAAGAAATTAATCAGAAGAAGGAGGAGTAGGAAGTACTCACATTTAATGATCTAACATAAAGACCCTAGGAGTTTTGCCGGGAATGCGAAAGAGTGATGTTGTGTTTTTGTATTATTTTCCTAAAATTGTGTTAACTGGGTTTTTAATGGTTGGTAGGATATTAACCATTAGATATTCGTTTTCATGCACAAGTCTAGGAAAGTGATGTAATATCCAGAAACGTGCTATTTTGTGTTCCCTCCAAAACTCCATCGAAAGTTTCAGTAAAGCGTCTACCACTTTACTGAATCGACCGACTTTACTCCTTGACTGTATTGACTTTTACTTAGACTTTGACTAGACTTTAGACCTGACGATATATGAAAACGATGCTAAAAATTGTACTATACTAGAACATTGTTTCCCGCCATTTACTTGACACTGGCCATGGTTTTATAGACGAAGTGCCATAATAAGAAAAAAAAATTAACCTTAATTTGTCTCATGGCACACACTGACCTCCATTATACAAGTACGCTGGACCTATGATACCCACTTTTTTGTGCCTATTTGAAGCGGAATCAGCGCCCCCAGTAAGAGGGAAGAAAACTAAATTTGATGTAACTTGCAAATGGCCGCTTAATCGTTATTGGTTGTCATCACTAGTATTAGTTCCAAATACTCCCACTACTGCTATCAGCGCCAATATGGCGATTTTCAAACGTCATTTTTACGTCAAATTTAGTTCCTATCCCCTCACATTGGGGGAGCTGATTCCGCTTCAAATAGGCACAAAAAATAGCTGTCATTTCAAAGTATCATTAGTCCAGCGTACTTGTATAATGGAGGTCAGTGATGGCACAACATACGCATCATTTGTGTCAAGTTGCCAAAAAAGAAGAAAAAGAAAGAAAGACCCATAATTAAGTTGGATCATGAGTCATGACTGCCACGATTGTAAAGCTGTCTATTGCATGCAAGTTTATTTCCGGCCTCCTCTATTTTCCGATGGCACACGAGTCACGGCAAATATGGAACTTGATTAATGTAGGATACAATCACCGACAAACCAGGTAAAGGTATATGGACCTTACCTCCCTAATCATAAGATCTAGGACGCCGGATCATCAACCTAAGTATTGTTCTGACATTGACACTAAACTGTTCAGAATTTGTATGACCCTCATTCAAGTGTATGGACAAGAAGACATCGTGACAACTGACATCAATGACATCTATTAGATACAATGTTGCAGATTAATTGGATACACGCTCTTTTTGTTGTTGTAGACTTGTTAGTTGTTTCATGGTAATAATGCACGATAAATAAGTAAAATGAAAGCTCACTTTGTATCATGAGATTGTGGTTTCTTTATGTATGTAGGATAAAAGAAAAAGAAGCACCGGTTACAATTGCAGACTAACACAAAAATTTAATACAGTGTATTACTATAAGGGCTCTTTTCCTGTCATGCATGTTGTCAATCGCGCGCGGATCTCCGCGTGACGTAGTGATTATATTCTCTTTGTCCGCATGTGGGTGACAACATTGCTCGTGGCCGCACGTGTGTTGCCCGCGTGAGAGGAAAATCATCTAGAAATTATAGGATATGGGCAACTTGCATGCGGACCAAATCCGCGCGGAAGCGATGACACGTATGAAAGGAAAAGTGCCCTAATAGTTCTTAAACGCAATCTAGTGGTTTAATTGGCATTTCGACTTGGAGGTCGTTTTAGCAACAAAAACAACTTCTGCGTTGGCTTGGTTTCATTTAAACTGGCCACTGTCATCAAAATCGGTAAGGCAGTCATTATTATAACCGTATTAATACTACTCGCTGTTTACACAGACATATTTTTATTTAATATTCAATTTCAAAGATCTTGAATATAAAATATAATATTTACCATCAACATTATTATTTATTTTGTGATATTAATAAAAGATCTTACGAAATTCTCATTAAATATTTCGTAGAAATCGTTCAATTTTGACCTAATGAAAAGAAAAGGTCGCGAAAATTCCGAGTCGGATATTATTTCGTGGAATCCTCTAGTCAAACCTCTCTAAACTCTGATGGGCTACTGAGGTTCCTCGAACTTTTGAAAATGTTGCCAAAAATTTTCAAGAGCTACTGATAACGACGTGCTCGAGCTTGAATTTGTGATATTGCTCAGTAGGTTAAGCACTAAGGATCACAGCTTCCAAATCCGCTCGGTTCAACTTAGGATAATAATGAGTTTGGCTCTCTATTTACGTCCTACAGAAGCTCTTTAACTTAAAGGTTTTCGTGGTTGGATACCGCTGTCGATCCTGGCGATACAGGAGATACAGTGCTGGGAATGTGTGGTGGGCCAACGCCGGTTTAAAAAAAAGCTCTTTAACTACTGATTCGATTTTAATATTACTAGCTAAAAGCCGAGCTTGGTGAGGGCTCGCGTCGTTTTTCTGCGTGGTAATAATCTTTAAGGCAGTTTTTATTTTATTTTAATAGTAACCAAACCTTGACTGACCGATGATAACACATATAAATAAAAATTACCATGTTAAAGCACAAATCAATAGGCCTGATAGTTTTTCCGTAAAGTGTACCACAAAAGTGCTCAGGTTGTGGGTCTGTGGGATAAACTAGGGCTTACTTCGCTCGCCCTGATAAATGCGAAAGTGTGTCTGTCTGTCTGTTACCTCTTCACGCCCAAACCGCTGATTTTACTGAAATTTGGTATGGAGATACTTTGAGTCCCGGGAAAGGACAAAGTATACTTTTCATCCCGGAAGATTGTACGGTTCCCGCGCGATAAACGAATTTTGGCGCAAAGGAGTTGCGGGCGTCATCAAAAAATTTGTAAATTATGTAAGTTTTAACTTTTGATGAATTTCTATCACTTGATTATTCTTTGTAATAATAAGGGTATTTAACTTTTTGTGAATTTCTTTCACGATATGATTATGTTATGAAAAACAAGCTATATAATATGTAGATATTAGGCTATTGCATAGCTTTTATCGCGGGCTTTGAGCGCAGCGACCGAAACAAGAAAGCACAGCGGTGCGGCGTTGAAAGCCGAGCGTCGTTTCAATTCGGCAGATTTCGGCACGGTGTTTGTGTGCGTGCGACTAGACGTATGCGAATTTTAATTGCATAAGTTGATAAAAATGCTATGCAATAGCTTTACTGCGGCAGTCCCCGAGTGCCGCACGTATTTTTTAGGGTTCCGTACCCAAAGGGTAAAAACGGGACCCTATTACTAAGACTACGATGTCTGTCCGTCTGTCCGTCTGTCTGTCACCAGGCTGTAACTCAAGAACCGCTATAGCTAGACTTCTGAAATTTTCACAGATTGTGTATATGTGTTGCCGCTATAATAGCAAATACTAAAAATAAAATAAATTAAATATTTAAGGGGGGCTCCCATACAACAAACGTGTTTTTTTTGCTATTTTTTGCTCTTAATCAATAACGGTAACACATAGGCAATTGATGTTCTCAAAATACTTAATTGTATTTGTACTTTAATAATTAATTATAAAATTTAAATAAAATAAATAATTGAGGGGGGCTCCCATACAAAAAATTACATCTTTAGCCTATTTTTGCTCTGTAGTGGTACGGAACCCTTTGTGCGCGAGTACAACTCGCACTTGGCCGATTTTTTTACTCTAAATTGTTTTGATACGTTCAGAGTTATCGTTTAAACTAAACTGGAAAAACATTGTAGAGTCAGTTGATGAATTGAGAATTGAGGTCCGCTGAGATTTGCGGTCGTCGCCAGCCCGCTGCAAGTAAACGACCCATGTGTTGAAGGTTTCATTAACTAAGGTCAGCAAAATAACAGTATTTTAAAAAGATAAAACCGACTTCAAAATTGTACGAATTTAAGAATTAAAATTACCTATCTCAATAACTGCTGAACCGATTTTGAAGACACTTGCAGTATTGCTGAAGTTGAATAATACCTAGTACAACAAAAAAATAATCACTTAAAAGAACTTATAGTTCCGGAGATATGCGAACACAAACATAAAAATATACATGTCGCAGGGAAATGAGGATATCAGGGATTTCACGAAATCCCTAGGGATATCACGAAATCCCGGTAGATGCCGAATATTCTTGTTTATTACGTCTTCTTACTAAAAATATCTAGTGATATGTCATCTCACTATTAAACTAAATCTAGTGAAATGTCAGAAAAGCGGATACCGCCGAATAAAAATCGAGCCATGCATTTCTCTCGCTCGCCCACACGGGTACTTTGATAGGATCATCTAACATCTTACTCTGCTGACAAGTAAGATGTTAGATAATCTATGCGTCGGATGGGCATGTAAAAGTAGGTCCTGCGCCTGATCTCTCGCCAGTCGTGTCAGTCTTCCGTCCCACTGGGTTATGCGAGTAAAGGAATAGAGAGATTGCTCTTGTGTACTGCGCACACACTTGGGCACTATAAAATTACTTCTGCCTGGTTTCAATGAAACCGGCCACCGTCACCGAAACCGGTATGGGAGTTATTATTATTATTATCACACGTGTAATGCAACTATAGCAGATCTGAGGGGGCATCACTATATCTCTGAATCATACAGTTGAAACCAGCTGAGGGTTCTTCATCAGATACTTCAGACCTTTGATTTTTGACGTCAAATGCAGCGGCCCACCAAGTTGAATATTTTTTGTAAAGGTGGCATGTCGATCTCTAATAGTTTGGTTAGGGTCTTGTGTTTTCTAATCAGGGAGATCCTGATTAGAAAACACAGGTACTCCAGGTATTCCAGATCTTCGATTATCCTAGTTTTTACGGTTCCGTACCTAAAGGGTAAAACTGTCTCTCCGTCTGTCTGTCTGTCTCCAGGCTGTATCTCAAGAACCGCTATAGCTAGACACAACGCCAGCTCAAGCGACGCTTTTTTTTCACTCCTACTTGTGCCCGTGTGGGTACTAGAGCGAGCGATAGAAATGCGTGGCTCGATTTTTATTCGGCAGTATCCGCTTTTCTGACATTTCACTAGATTTAGTTTAGTGAAATGACATATCACTAGATATTTTTAGTAAGAAGACGTAATAAACAAGAATATTCGGCATCTACCGGGATTTCATGATATCCCTAGGGATTTCTTGAAAACCCTGATATCCTCTTTTCCCTGCGACATACATACATACATACACTTTTGAAATTTGGCACATTTGTTAAGACGCTAGACTTACATCTACGAAAACTGGGCAGTTCTGATAATATTACATACATACGGGTCGAATTGATAACCTCCCTTTTTTGAAGTCGGTTAATAATCGATAAACAATCGATAGAACTTATTTTACAGAACATGTTTACGCAAATATTGTTCATATGTACGCTTATGGATTTTTTCGCGGGATTTTTTTACGGATTTTCTATAATTAATATCAACCTTAATATGTGAATGAAGTCAGATTTGCATTTCCTAGCTTTATCAAAATGTCTATTCCATGATGAATCGTTAAGCGCAGAATGCCAATAGTTTAATCCTCGTCACGATTAATCATATTTATTCAGAACTTAGAGTCAAGAAAAATTTAACTAGATCTAGTTCACGATCTGCTGATATTCCAATTATGATTTATGTTCCAAGATGTTGATAACAAATTGATTCAATTATAAAGTAATAGACGTTCCGCGCGGCTTCGCCCGCTTACGGCGTAAATTAGATATTTCACAGACAAATTAGTCCACAAAAAATAGCCTATGATCCTTTACGTGGTCTACTTCTTATCTGTGCTAAATAACATAAAAATTGCTCCAGTAGTTCGTGCGATAAGCTCTTTCAAATAATTTCCCCCGTTTTTTCCACATTTTCCTCTATTTCTTCGCTCCTATTAGTCTTAGTGTGATAAAATATAGCCTAAAGCCTTTCTCGATAAATAGGCTATCTAACACTGTAAGAATTTTTCAAATCGGACTAGTAGTTTCTGAGATTAGCGCGTTCAAACAAACAAACAAACTTGGATGATCGGCCATTTTCTATTTATAGTGATGTCATACTGTATCGTGCATTGTCATTCAAACCAAACGTATATACAAAATTCCAGCTCAATCGGTTAAAATATTATATGCACATACATACTTCGAAATTGGGTTCAAAAATTCCACCCGAACTTACATAATAATATGTACTAATATATTTAATAATATGTACATAATAATATACAGAGCAAGTTAAATAAAAGCTTTTAATAATGTTTAGTAAAAATCTTTGTTTTATTTTATCATCATCATCACTCTACTCTGAAGGCATCACTCCGAAGAAACACTCCGCAAATTGCCGAGAATAGAATATGACGTAGCCTCAAAATTCTGAAAATTTCAAAGGTGAGTACAACTCGGTCGAGTTAACCCCGTACCTGGCGGCCATACTTATACAAACCTCCCAGTTTTGGAGCTACAAACGGTCGAGTTAACTCCGTACCAAGGATTTCGAAAATCGGACCACAAATGGCTGAGTAATCGTTGAACATACAAAAAATAATAAAAATAAACATACATACAGCCAAACGTATTACCTACTTTTTTGGAAGTCAGTCAAAAACCAAAATATTACATACCAAAATTTTGCAAAACCGTTACAGCGGCTTGGGCGTAAAGAGGTAACAGACACAGAGAGAGACAGACAGATAGACGGACGGTCAGACAGACGGACAGACGGACAGACAGACAGATGCACGGACAGACCGACAGACGGACGGATAGACAGACGGACGGATAGACAGACAGACAGATACACTTTCGCATTTATAATAATTATATTATAATAAGAATAGACCCAAAGTCCACTACATACTTGCCTTATTTAAATTACTTAAATATTTATAAATACAATTATAATGTACGCATGTATAATGTACACGTAATACCGTATTTATATTACCAAAATACAAACTCGTCTACGTTCTACTACATTCATCGTCGTCTCATCTATACTAATATTATAAAGCGGAAGAGTTTGTTAGTTCGTTTGTTTGTTTGTTTGAACGCGCTAATCTCAGGAACTACTGGTCCGATTTGAAAAATTGTTTCAGTATTAGATAGTCCATTTATCGAGGAAGGCTATAGGCTATATTTTATCACGCTAAGACTAATAGGAGCGAAGAAATAGAGGAAAATGTGGAAAAAACGGGGGGAAATTATTTGAAAGGGCTCATTTGAACGCGCTAATCTCAGGAACTACTGGTCCGATTTGAAAAATTCTTTCAGTGTTAGATAGTCTATTTATCGAGAAAGGCTATAGATTATATTTTATCACGCTAAGACTAATAGGAGCGAATAAATAGAAGAAAATGTGGAAAAAACGGGGGAAATTATTTGAAAGGGAACGACTCTCACGAACTACTGGAGCAATTTTTCTGTTATTTGGGTCAGATAAGAAGTAAACCACATGAAGGATCATAGGCTATTTTTGTAGACTGATTTGTCTGTGAAATATCTAATTTACGCGGGCGAAGCCGCGCGGAACGTCTAGTCATAGATATCTGTATTCTGCCTACATTCCCCTCTGAATCTACTACTCTATGACAATGCGAAATGGCGCGCGTCTTCGCCTAGTAATTTAATGTTCGTATTTTAATTGAAAATAATTAAATAAGAATACTAACCGATGAAATGTTATTCCGTCGCATTTGAAAGTGTTTTTGGAATTATTTTTACAATATCTTAAGACACACCAAGGCATTTTTGTGACTTTTATTTTGTTTTTTTATAAATGTCATACGTCTAGTGCGCATAAGAGTTTGCGGCCGACTAAGTGCGCTGCGGCTATATAGATTCTGTTGAATGTGACCAAGCATTGCGTTGCGGTGTCAAGTCTAGTACGTAGTACTTATATGTCAGTGTTAAGCACGCACTCTTTTCTTGACGCGATTATCACGTTGAAAAGTGTTTGTTTCTCACATAGTTTGTAGCTATATGAACAAACATAGTAGGTTACAACTTTACTAAAGAGGTATTATACCAAGTATAACGTTTAATAAATGATGATGGCTAAATTTACAAATGCGCCGACTAGTTTTTTGCGTTACTGTACAGTAAAGTTGAACGAATGATTGTGTAAATTAGAATTGACGTGACAAGGGTCCCGCGGCCCGAGGGCGAGGGAGGGACAACTCCGAACTAACTTTTTGTGTAAAAGGGCTAAGATTTATAATTAATATATTAGCAAAACAGATTTGAGAATAATTTTCTCTTATAAAAATTGACGTGACGGCTGAATTAAATTAAATTGCGCCGACGTTTCCCGTGAATAATAACTGAATTTTCATCAACAGGAAAAGACAGGTCGTAAACATATTTTTAAGATTGAAGATTTTTCACCATTTTTAGGGTTCCGTAGCCAAATGGCAAAAAAAGGAACCCTTATAGATTCGTCATGTCTGTCTGTCTGACTGTCTGTCTCTCTGTCCATCCGTATGTCACAGCCACTTTTCTCCGAAACTATAAGAGCTTATGCTATTGAAACTTGGTAAGTAGATGAGACTACATGGTAAGTAGTGAACCGCATTAAGATTTTGATACAAAAATGGAAAAATTATTAAAAATTTCAGGGGTGCCCATAGGTACAACTGAAACATTTTTTTTTCATCTTAACCCATACGTGGGAGAGCCATGCTTCGGCACGAATGGGCCGGCTCGACCGGAGAAATACCACGTTCTCACAGAAAACCGGCGTGAAACAGCGCTTGCGCTGTGTTTCGCCGAGTGAGTGAGTTTACCGGAGGCCCAATCCCCTACCCTATTCCCATCCCTACCCTCCCCTATTCCCTTCCCTACCCTCCCCTATTACCCTATTCCCTTTTAAAAGGCCGGCAACGCACTTGCAGCTCTTCTGATGCTGCGAGTGTCCATGGGCGACGGAAGTTGCTTTCCATCAGGTGACCCGTTTGCTCGTTTGCCCCCTTATTTCATAAAAAAAATGCGTGTGGGGTATCTATGGATAAGTCTTCAAAATTAAAAATCATATTGAGGTTTCTAGTATCAGTCACCGATCGGTGTTGCAATCGAGTGCACGTGTACTAGTTGTCGAGCGCATTTCCAGTGGTTGTCAACATGTTTGTATGCAGCAGCTGTAATGAAACTCATTCGGACGGCCCAATTTGCAGTGTATGCAAACAACAGTATGACTTTGCCTGCTCTGGAGTGACGGAAGCGGGTTATAGACGACTAGGTGATAGAAGAAGTGCATGGAGGTGTGTGAGGTGTAAGGCGAGCCCATGCGCTTCACCGATTCCTGTTTCTCCGTCACCTACGCAATTGGACAAAATGCAAGACCAACTGAAGGCGATCCTGCACCAACTTGCCCCCCTTGCGACAGTGATAGAAGATATCAGGAGCATTAAGTCTGACATCTCCGACCTGAAAACCTCCATCGAGATGGCACATGATCGTACGGATAAGTTATCGAGTAGTGTCAATGTATTGAGTGCCAAGGTAACGAGCGTCGAGAAGGTCGCGGCTGACATACCCAGTCTACAGAAGGAAGTTACGAGATTGAACGATGAAATTAATATGAGAGACCAGTGGGCTAGAGCCAATAATATAGAAATCAAAGGAATTCCTCAGCTAAAAAATGAAAACCTTTTAGATTTAGCAATTAAAATCGGATCCGTCATTAGTCAGCAAATTAAAAAAGAGGATATTAACTATATTGCCCGCGTACCTACGAGGTCTACTACCTTGCCTAAGCCCATTATAGTCTCATTCAATAATCGCTACATTAAGGAGAATATTGTTGCTGCCGCGCGTAAGTGTAAATTAAACACACTGGAGATCGGTTTCTCGACCACTTCAGCCTTCTATGTTAACGACCACCTTACACAAACAAGTAAAGCTTTACTTGCTAAGGCGAAATCACTGGCAAAGGACAATAATTTTAAGTATATTTGGGTGAAACATTCAAAAATTATGGCTAGAAAATCGGACTCGGCGCCTGTGTTTTTTATCCAGTCAGAAAAGGACTTAGAAAAAATCAAGAAGTGAATTTGTGTGTCACTGTTTATTATCCATTATTTAATTTAGCTATAGTTTTAATATATAAAAAGTACTTAAGAACTAACTTTATAAATGAGTTTAGAATTTTAAGTTTGTGCTGCGTTCTTACTATACATGGTTTAAGACAAATTTTAAAAGTGAACTATTTCAGAACTACATTTCTTAAGAAAACCAAAATTACATTTTCATTTTTAATAAGTAAGTTAAAGTTAGTGTTAATGAACTTAGTCACTTGTGACGATATTGCTAGTTTGAGAAACGCTGGACTTAAACCTGTTCGTTATCGCTCAGCTGTTATTGTATTGAATGGTGGACATTCGCTCAGCCAGTTGTCACCGGTAAGTATTCTTATTATGCAAATATCGTATGCAGATATTAGTGATTGCGTGCGATTACGGGTCATATTACCTTGTATGAATTACTGCAATGCCTTTGGTGCATTAGTTGATTTTTATCTATGCATCTCACTCCGTCAATGGCCGCTCGGCCGGTCTGTGAATCTACCTTTTTGTTGTAATTTTTATAACACTACCAATAAAACAAATAATAAGACTTTTAACTATTATATATTTATGATAAATCCGTTAAACCGTATCCATTGTGGAAGCAATGGTTTACGTTTTGTGATAATTCTAAATAAATATTTTTTATTACCTAGTCTTGTAATCCTTAATAACAAAAGGCTGACATATTATTTATTATATGCGTTTCATATCTTTTTTATTAATCTCGTTTGTTGCTATGAATACACACTGGTTAATATACTTTATTATATTTTAAAGGTTAAAATACTCAATTATATATTACCCGTCAAATTACATGTAACACTCAGATTCAATACTAATCGCCATATCCATTTTAAACTTCCGAATATACAAAACATAAAAATATGTATAATTCGATATACAATAATTTACTTGCTATTAAAATCTAATATAATTTTTATGATAATATTTATTTACCGATTTCAGTTTTGGTCCTCTTTCTTAAAATTACAAGATGTGCATTTCGTATTGTTTATATTTAAATTCCATAGTTATGTTCGGGTAGATGTAGGTAGTGACTTTTTTAATATACGGTACATCATTTGTCTTATGAATATATTATATTATACCTATAAAAAATGAATTGTGCGGGTTCTTATTGTTTTATATTGTTCTATTTTAATTTTCATAATATAACATATAACAGTTATTTATTTATTGTCCTTTTTATTTTTAATGGATTCCAAACTTAATATTTTTTACCAAAATGCAAGGGGTCTTCGTAGTAAAACTAATATTTTTAAAAGAAATATCTGCCTGAATAATTACGACATAATATCAATATCTGAGACGTGGTTAATCGAAGGTATTAGGAACGAGGAGTTGTTTGATAGTAGGTACGTTGTCTGGCGGCGTGATAGGGACTACGGCCTGACTAATCAGTCTCTGGGCGGTGGAGTCCTTGTCGCTGTCCGCCGCGACCTGGCGGCTGCGGAGCGCGTTGACTGGCGCTCGTCAGCTGAGGATATTTGGGTGACAATATCGCATACCCCTAGCCGTGGTAGGTTAACTATGTATATACATATCTGCACGTTATATCTCTGCAAGCAAAATGAAGGGAATAGCCATAACAATCAATTGGACAATTTCTCCAATAACTTGTTTGATATAGTCAGCACACATCCCGATGACAAATTTATTGTTACGGGTGATTTTAATTTACCTTTTATAAATTGGGACGCGCAAGGTGATTATTCAGTGCACACCGGTTTCTCTTTTAACCGTAGTGTAATTGAATTTTTAGACACCATAGCACAGTGCAACTTATCGCAGCGTAGTCAGGTACAAAATTTCAATAATAAATTCTTAGATTTAGTTTTTTCTAATTCTGAAATTAACGTTTCCCCCTGTGACGAACCATTGGTACCGGATGATTTTCCCCATCATAGGTCACTCTGCATTGATGTTTGCTTAGGCGTGCAAAGAACTTTGGAAGCTAATGAAAGAAAGAAATATTTTTACAACTCTGGTAATTACGATGGCATATGCTCCGCTCTTGATGTTACTGATTGGAAGACCATTCTTAATGATAAACCGTTGGAAGATGCAGTTGAGCATTTCTATAATACTATATACGATCTCCGTAACACCTTCATTCCAAGCATAAATATATCATCGTCCAGGAGCTTCCCTCCCTGGTTTAATGCACCCCTAAAAAAGTTGCTTAAAGAAAAATATAAATTCCACAGGAAATATAAATTGTATGGTAACCTTGATGATTATAATACTTTTTCATTATTGAGAAACAGAGTCAAAACTTTAGAACATCAATGCTTTAAATCCTATGTTGAGAAAGCTGAAATCAATATTGTAAATAATCCTAAAAGTTTTTGGGCATATGTTAAAGATAATAAAAATTCGGGTAATGGTTTCCCCTCTACTATGAGCTACAATGAAACTTTTGCTTCTAATGGTGAAGAGGTGTGCAATTTGTTCAATACATATTTTGAGGCTAATTTCCGACACTCGAGCTGCAATAATGATAACACTAATGACCATAATGTTAACTCGAGTAATTATAGCATCGGAACTATTGATATTAATTCGACCGAAATATTAAATGCGCTCAAGTCAGTTAATCTCAGTAAGGGAGCTGGGCCTGATGATCTACATCCAATATTTATTTTTAAGTGCGCTAAGAGCCTAGTCTACCCAGTGTGTATCCTCTTCTCCCGATCAATTAACGAAGGACATGTACCTAACATCTGGAAGTCCGCTTTCATAACACCAGTACACAAGGGAGGAGACAAAACTGCTATTAATAACTACAGACCTATTTCCAAGCTATGTATCCTTGCTAAAATCTTTGAGGGTATCGTACATAGCCAGGTATATTCCACACTCCGTAGCTGGTTTATACCTGAGCAGCATGGCTTTATGAAAGGACGTTCGACTGTATCTAACCTTATCATAGCTAATGACTATATCTCTTCGTGCATGGACTCTGGTGATCAGGTTGATATGGTCTTTACGGACTTTCGTAAGGCGTTTGATCGAATTGACCACTCAATGCTACTTAAAAAGCTACAGTTTGCGGGTATACATGGCAGTTTGTTCAGATGGTTCTGCTCGTACATTACCAATCGCTCACAAGCTGTTGCTATTAACGGCTTTATCTCTAACTGGGTTTCAATTCCCTCAGGAGTGCCCCAGGGTTCGCTCCTAGGACCCCTTTTATTTGCAATTTTCTTAAATGATATTGCATCATGTTTTAAGCACTCAAAATTTTTGTTATATGCAGACGATACAAAGATTTTTAGGATCATTTCATCTATCAACGATTGCCACCTACTGCAGGAGGACTTGAACAGGTTTAGTCATTATTGCAAAATAAATAAACTCGATCTAAATGTCTCCAAGTGCTTTATGATGACGTTTTCTCGTAATGCTAATTTAATAAAGTTCTCATATACAATTAATAATACCAATCTTGATTCCACTGATAAAATGAGAGACCTAGGTGTTATCATGGACTCAAAGTTAATTTTCGACAAACATATTGATTATATAGTAAATAAAGCTTCGAAGGCACTTGGATTCGTCATAAGGATGAGCAAAACATTCACAAGCCTTAAGGTTATTAAAATTCTGTTTTGCTCTCTTGTGCGCAGTGTACTTGAATATTGCTCGGAGGTATGGAACCCCAGGTATGAAATATATAAAAATAGGATTGAATCTGTTCAAAAACGTTTTCTACGATACCTACAATTTAGAAGTAATTATTATTTATCCAATTACAAAGACAGATGTAGACATTTCCACTTTTTACCATTAAAACTTAGACGAAATATAACTGATCTATCCTACTTAGTTAAAATAATCAATAGTAACATTGACAGCACATATTTATTAGAGAAATTAAATTTCAGTATCCCTACCAAGTATTTTAGAAATTTCGTGCCAATAGATGTACCCACCTTTAATACTTACTATCGCAGTAATTCGTTTTTACTGAGGGCTAGTTCTCAACTTAATGAATTTTTGAGAACAAATCCTTCCTTCGACATATTTTCTACTAAGCCTTATAAGATTAGACAGTCGGTAACTAGCTCGTTTTTCAAAGTTGATGATTTCTCACTTAACTAGATACTAATCTAGTTTAGTTTTGCCTAGCGATAACCGTAGACTAAGTTTATTAACATTATACACTAATATTGACTACCTTTTATTACATTGCTTAAACCATGATTAGTGAATGCTCTGAAATGTGTATATATATATATATATATATATATATATATATATATATATATATATATATATATATATATATATATATTATATTATATTGATTAGTTTTTAACTTTTCTCTGTTTGTTTTAGTGTGCTTAATTAACTTCAAAATTTTTTTTGTGCACTTTCATTTATAACTATTTGCGAAAACTTTTAAATGGCTTATAGTTACAATTTAGTTATGTTAATTTTTAATGATAGCTGTAAGTTTTCCGAAGAAATAAAAATAAATAAATAAATCATTTTTTTCCAACCTGAATAGTTTGCGAGAGAGACTCTTCCAAAGTAGTAAAATGTGTGTACCCCCCTCTAACTTCTGAAGTAGGGGCATGATAAGTCTAAAAAATATATGGGCATTACTATAAAAACTACTAATGGAAATTGGTTTAAACGAGATCTAGCAAGTAGTTTTTTTATACGTCTCAAATGGTAAACCTTAATTGAACTTTCATGAAATCTACTGAAATATAAAAACAAATCAAAAACCTTTTAATTTCATAAAAATAAACCTTACTGCTGCTGCGGAACCCTTCATGGGCGAGTCCAACTCGCACTTGGCCGGTTTTTTTGTAAGAATGAAATAAATTAAGAGTGACACTGATACTACACCACGCTGATGCAAAATACCTTTTTTGATATCTTGTTATGAACACTGAACAGTCAACAAGTTACATACCTACTTATATGATACATATACAGGGTGCAATTAAACCTTCCTGCCAAATTTTGATATATTGATCCTTGTTAAAAATAAAAATACACGTGTTTTTTCTTTTATATTTCAGTACTAAAATGTTGAGAAATAGCTTCCGAAAGTTATCCTAAAAAACACTACAATTAATGGACACGATGCATCGGCCGCGCGTAATGTAAACCCCCGCACGCGCCTCATCCCGCGTCACCCCCTCTCATTCCCCCGCGCCGCGAGTGACCATTCTGCAACGATTTTAAATGGGATAAAATGTCATTGAAAAAAAAAAACACCCAATGGTTAAATGGACTCTCCTAATGATACCTAAGCCCTGGAAAAAATTTGGCAGGAAGGTTTAATTGCACCCTGTATATTAAGACTACATTATCATGGTTATTGCACTTTTGATTACAAGCTATTACATCTTGTTATAAAAAGTATGAGATATAAAATAACGACCAAGAATAACAAATAAATTATAATGAAAGCAATAATATTAAAATCAATTAAATGAAAAGATAAATTAAAAACAACAATACTGAGTAGACATTCAAACGCAGGATTGTTTGAACACATTTGATTCAATTCCAAATTCTTACATTCAAGCAGTCCCATATTCAGATTAATTAACTGATATTCGGTCCGATTCGAGCCGTCTGCAGAAAATATGCTTTATTTTCTAAAACTCATTTTCTGGAAAGTCAGATTTGCATTTCTCTTTATAGCATATATGAGTATGGATCCTTGATTTAACGTTAAGTGTAGAAATATTGCAACAGTTTAATATTCGACACGATCTATCACGATTTATTACAAACTCGAATAACGACTGTAATATTGCTACCAATGCTACCGTAACTTTATTAATCGTCATAATAATATTATTATGGGTATTGGGTAGATAAAACGTAGCGAAATTAACTTGTCTGACGTCTGTATATTGCGTCTATGACGATGTAAATGATTTTAAAAGCTTTTATTTAACTTGCTCTATATGTATGTAAGTATGTATGTTAAGGTGGAATTTTTTATTAATGACAACTTGCACTATGTGAATAAGACCAAATAGAAAAATGAGGATACTTATTTGTTTAAAATAAGATACCTAGGTCCTAGGTTGTCACAATTACATTGACAAACAGAAAATATTTTGTAAAAATTATTTTGGACAAAAATGTTTAAGTTTTTAAAATTAATTTAGCTATTCTTATAATAACTTTAGGTTCTCCCTCACCGGGAGCATTCGCTTGTAATGTAACGTTACAAATTCGAGCATTACAGCCGTGAGGGAGGAGAGCCGAGCATTACAATGCGCACCTTGGGCCGTACTACGAAACCGCTTTGAAACTCAAACAATCGAACGAGAATGCCGCGTGACGCGTCCTACTCTAAGAAACGTGAAATGACGTTGTTAGAGCAGGATGCGGCATTCTCGTTCGATTGTTTGAGTTTCAAAACGGTTTCGTAGTAGGCCTCCTTGTAATGATACAAAACCGAGCATTACAATGCGCACCTTGTGATCAGGGCGAGCGAAGCGAGCCCTAGTATATCCCACAACCTTTACATTTTGTAATACACTTTACGGAAAAACTATCACGCTTATTGATTTGTGCTTTAACATACCTAGTAATTTTTATTTATAATATGTAGATTTGTTATCATCAGTCAGTCAAGGTGTGACGACACGAGCCCTTACAAAGCTCGGCTTTAGCTAGTGATACAGTGTATAATATAAAAATGCTCAAAGTCAAATGGTACATTACACGCGAATGCTCATCAGTCAGGCAGGTAAGTATTGTAATGTAATGATCAAAGTCGAATCTTTAATGTTACATTACAAGTGAATGCTCGCGGTGAGAGAGCACCTTTACCATAAGTACGCTTTATGCTTACTTCTTGATTACAGGATTAAATAAAATATTTGAATTAAGATTCGATTTGAATGAAATTTTGTATGTACTAGTACATTCGTTAGGCCTGAGAATAGGTTTTTATCTACTTTTTGGCAAAACAACATTTGTCGGGGCAGCTAGTACTCAATATAAAACTAAGCATACACTTTATCCAAAGTATTCACCTTATGTTCTAGTCGCTAGTCATAAGCCGCCGAAGAGCTATTGTCTTACAGCACTTAAATCTTAAGTGAAACACTCCACAAGTCTAGAAGTTTAAAAATATAGCCGTATTAAATGCTTTGTACAAGTAATCCCTCAAAGCCGAAGGCTGAATATGTCGTGCAAAATCACGTCAAATTGAAAAGTCTCAAGGTTATTCAACGATGCAGAGGGGAATCTTAAAAAATATGTAGGTATAATAATAATTATTATACATACATATTTTTTAAGGTCAATTCCTCTGATGGTACAAGTATAATTATTATACTTGTACCATCAGAGGAATTGACAAGCGGGTGCCGGATCTACGTCGTTCAGGGCTTGTTTCACCACTTTCTGATAAGTGCCTGATAGGATATCCACAACTTATCTAACAGATTGAGGATGGAGTATCTGTCAGATAAGTTGTGGATAGCCTATCTGGCACTAAACAGGAAGTGGTGAAACAGGCCCTTAGTTTTTTGTTATCACCATAATCTGCCATTGAAGCAATTTCCCTCAAGCACAGAATAGATAATAGTACAAGTACCCAAGGTACATTGCATTGGTTTGCCTTCTAAAGTAACAAAGGCAAAATAAGTTTTTGATTATTCTACGATTTCATATTGATTGGAAACATAACAATTTCCACTGAATTATGTTTTTATGTTTTTCCCAATCAAGTCATCATTGCCAGTATTAGGAAACATGGCATAACTTTTTATAAAATAAATCAGGAAACGAGCAGCAGGATAACCTGATTAGACAAGTGTCAAGAGAGCGAATAAAGCAAAAAATCAAAAATCGTTCTTCTCTCTTCACACTCACGCTCGTCTTACATATGCCAGGTGAAAAAGGACGACGCGGAATCATCGCCAAGTTTGTTTTTTCTTAATAACTTGATAAATATAAAACATTTTAAAAATCCGCTAGGTCAGTCCCTTGGTGATAAAATTTTATACAATGTGTTAAAATATTATCTCAGTATAATGTACGGTTTTGGCAATATATGAAAAATTCGTGAAAAATTTTCAGGATATCGTGTTTTCGCTAGGTCAGTCCCTCGGAAATCATATAATGTAGTATCTATGTTTAAAAATTAAATAATTCGGGGATTATTTTCAAGTCTAAAAATGAGTTATAAAATCGGCAATTTCGCTTTAGTCGCCGTCTTAATCTTCTAGTATTAACGGTTGCGTTTCCGGAACTGGGAATCCCACTCAATATCGTCGATATCACCATAAACACAACACGAAATTATTTAAGTGTTACAGGCATCCCGAACTGTGCTTTCTAGTAAGTAAAACTAAAAGAGCATAACAAATTCCCAAATAAAATTTTACTCATAACAACAAACATACAAAATTCTTTAATGCGATTAAATCAAAACATTCTTAGTGAAATGTAACAAACACTCAGCAAACATTAGTTCACATTGCGAGGGATCAGCGAGGATCAAAATGAACCGAGGAAGCACTTTGCTGCTAATGAATGTAATTAAAAAGACAAATTCCTGTGTCTGACAATCGGGAATTATAAACATCACGGAAATTCGACGGTTTCAAATTATGGTATTAAGTTATGGGAAGAATAAATTGATTTTGATTTTGTTGTAAGATATTTTTAAGTGTAATATCATGATTTTGTCTTTGTAATTCTTAATGCTTTATTAATTTTTTTTATAATATAATATCATAGTATGCAGATATCTATTATTTATGTTATCTATAAGAGATAAGACATAGCATCTATCGTAAATCATAATAATATTTTTTTACTTTTATTATTCAGCCTAGATGTAAAACACAAAAAAACTCTCGCATTTTTAATTTTGAAAATGGATTTTATAAATAACGAAACAAACCAGTCTTATAGAAAACTTGACGTGTAAATTATTTGGTACGATATGAAATGCGTGTATGAAAATATTAATCTTGGCTTTTTAATATTGGTTCCAGTTATAATATTGGATACGGATCAGAATATTTTTGATGAACGATTTAATTATCTTTTAGAAGAGTAGAATAGAGAGAAGTAGAATATTTTTCTTCGAAATTTAATAAAACTAATTGCGCTAGTTTGTTTTGGTAAAAACTGCCCGCTTCGCTGGATTGGTTGTGCATCATAATACCTTATGTATCATAATATCTGATACCTACATGACTAATCAGTGTCTAACAGATTACAGAAGGCTGATTTAAGCAGTATTCCATGAAATATGATAATTGGTAACCACCACAATCTTCAACGGAAACCGAGGTCGGAACTTTGAAATCTCTAACAGCCGCACTCAGAGTGATTTAATGATAACTCAACCTTAATTTAATAAAAAATTTTGATATAACCATCTCTGCAATAAAGTTAAATAATAAAGATACTATAGGTCTACCAGAATCTGATGGCAATTTTTGACAGCAGATTTTCAAAAAATATCCTTGATCATTGGATAAATTTTTACATTTGCATGTTTAACATACAGAATCAGCCGCTATAAGAAAAAAAAAGGATCAAAATGTTTTATTACAATTACCCCGGTATTGCTAGAGTCAATTTATTTTCTCACTTTTTGCCATCAGACCTATACTTCAACTTGATTTTTTTTTCTTTAATATGATTACAAAGTAATTTCTAAAGGTTAATACCATAGATATCAGAAAGTTTAATATCTCTATGGTTAATACTATATTGTTGACTGTCAAGTATAGAAATAAAATTTTAGAAACAATACAGGCACCTAAAAATTGTGGAAACGATTATGAAAATATTATTGAACTTGTTTGTTTTTAAAATATTGAACGTTTGTCGAAATTTTGGCTGAAAATGAAAACATACACTAGCTATAACGTCAAACACTAACAGCTGTTATACTGCAGTTTTTGAACAGTCATAAAACAATCGTTTAATTCTATGTTTAATATGTATTGATGAGATGAACCTTAACATAATATATTATGTATGTCATGCAACATGACATAATCAAAAATTATATTCAGTACCAAAACTTTAAAACTTGTAAGTAAAATCCGTAAATTAAATAAAGTGTAAATAAAACAACTGCGAATATTTTATGAATATGATGTAATCAGAGAAGTTGATTCATAAGCAGATGACGGACCTACGTTAATTGTTCGTCTTTTGTCAAACCCAGTTATTAGATCACGAATTACATTAAATTGACATAATTTGATTGACGTTGGTCTATCAACTGTCTATAAATCAATTTCTTCGATGGTACATAATTATTAATGACTAATATTCAATGTAAAAAAATGCCATGTATGACTCTCAGCTCAGCTTTGGTCAAAGCAACTTCTCATATATAAAAGAAAGACACGATAATTTTTTTTTTGTTAACATCTATACTTAAGAAGTAGATAGATTATTTGCCCAAAAATCCGTAAATTTAACACAATTTCTTTAATCACACCAAAATTGTATTCTGTAATCAAATTATTGTAATCAAAAATCAAATTTCAATCAAAAAATAATGAAAAGTAAACCATTTTTACTTTAACTCGATTGTATATCGATTTAATATACGTAAAATCTAACAACTATTTCGAGTAGAGTCGAAATCTATTTGTAAATGGAATGGTATCGTCACGTTTGCCTCCCAGTGCCTCCAATAATGTAATGTCAGGGGTCACTAGAGCCGAAACTTCACCGGGAATATCAATGCAAATCACATCAAACACTTGCTGAATTCAATTTAGAAAAGAGTTTTATGTACTATATGTAAATCCATACTTCCATACTATAATATACTATAATATTATAAATTATAAAGTGTGTCTGTCCATCTTTTACCTCTTCACGCCCAAACCGCTGAACCTATTTTGTTGAAATTTGGCATTTTAAGTCCCGGGAAAGGACATAGGATACTTTTTATCCCGGAAAAATATACAGTTCCCGCTATAACTGAATTTTGGCGCAACAGAGTTGGAGGCGTCATCTATTGTTATATTTTTTTAACAAAAATGTTCAAATAAACATTACTAGAGATCGCCCAATGGTCAAAATTCGACCTCAAATAAAAAATTAAATTATAAGTTTCAAATTTCAACGTTTTTCTATTGATATTCTATTGTTAAAATATTGACTTTATTATTTTTTAGACATAATTCCTGCGACAGTCTCAGATTATTAAAGTCAAGTGATGACAGACTGGCCGTGTAATAATTGTCTAACAGTATTTAAGATTCAATAAAAAAAAACTAAATCTATTTTCAGTTTGACAACAGACTTCAACCATAAATAAAAGAGTACAATTCGTGTGTATAAGCTTGCCAATCAAAATCTCCTAGTGTGTGTGTTGTAGTATGTGTAATGTTTTATTTGTTAAAAAAATGTATGATAAAAGCATAATTTCAAAATAATATTAGCACGATGCACTCCTTCACCATATAAACTATAACTGTGCAAAATTTCAATCACCTACGTTTCCGCATTTTTCGTCAAACGGGATCCAATGTTTTTCGCTCGCGTAGTAATATGTAGATTAGGTAGGTTAATCAACACCACGAGTCGAAAGTCGAAACCAATAAATTTGATGAAAGTGACTTATTTTGATGAAAGTTTAGGTGCTATTTAAAAGTAGGAAATATTAACTGTCAACTTTTTTATGATAAAGTTGACTATTAATATTTTCATACTTTTAAATAGCACATACATATATGCTTTTATCAAAATAAGTCACTTTCATCAAAATTATTGGTTTAGAATCCTTTATAAAATTTCTAAATTGGGTAAAACATTATTTATCGATATTTCTATCTAAATTTCCTTCGTTAGTCGATACTGAATGTTTACGTCCAAAAAAAAATGAATTGTTTTGTATAAGCTCGAATATTAAAATACAAATTAAAAAATGTTTTATACTGAAATCATTGAATATGGCCTATGGTCTCATATTAAATGACTCGAATCTAAAATAAATTTTAAACATGTAGAAAAAACTGATCTTAGGAGATAAGTTTTGTTTTTTCTGTTGACAAAAACATAGACGAAAACAAGTTAAAGTTATAAAAAAGTAACGAATGTATAAGATATTTACCTGTATAAAAAATCGTCACTGTCATCCAAAAGCATATGCCATAACTGGACATGGTGATTTCCAGTACTTCACAGTTAAATTAATCGACCACAAAAATACTAAAGCAACTTTTTGTGTCCATGGACCGATTCCATTTTTACAGCAACTATAAATAGCCACACAGATAAAAGGATTTTATGAAAAAAATCTGTAATAAATTGTTTATGGCGCGTAAAAATATGATTAACGGTGCGTACGAGTTATCGCGAGGCCCGCGTAGCGCCCAGACGCGCGGCTACGAAGGCGGCGGCCGTAGCACTGCTACGACGCTGCTACGGCAGTGCTACGCTGGTTCTACGAAAATCAACGGGTTTTTAGGGTTCTGTACCCATAGGGTAAAAACTAAGACTTCGATGTCTGTCTGTTCGTCTGTCTGTCCGTATGTCTGTCTCCAGGCTGTATCTCAAAAACCGCTATAGCTAGATTTCTGAAATTTTCACAGATTGTGTATATCTGTTGCTTCTATAAAAATAAATACTAAAAACAAAACAATTTGAATATTTAAGGGGGGGCTCCCATACAATTAACGTAATTTTTTGCTAGTTTTTGCTCGATATCAATAATGGTAATAGGTAGACACTTGAAATGTTCACAAAATACTCAGTTATATTTATGTTATAATAATTGATAATAAAATTTAAATAAAATAAATAATTAAGGGGGGCTCCCATACAAAAAAAAATTTTTTTTGTCTATGTCCATATTTTAGGACCATCAAGTCAAAGTATGAAATTCTTTCTATTTCTGTTAGCTACCACTTTTAAGATTTTTTGCAGATAAAAATGTTGTTCGTCTTATCAAAATGAAGCTACTCACAAAAAATTAGCTTGATAGTAATCAAAAAAAATTTGTTCAGGGCTCCCGGACTATAAATGCGTAGTCGCAGTCGATATTATACCTGTCCATGCGAATAAGAAATAAACTACAGGAAACAGTACATAAGATAGAAGATTTACTGAATCTTTTTAGTTTCACTGGGCTATTAGGCTAGGAGCCTGTTCCAGGCGGATGAGTGCGAGCCAATTACCGATGTCTTGCGGTCGCCGGCTCTTGGACTATATCGGCTTATCGCTAACTACTGTTAACATTGCTAACATACTATATACCTTAGCTTATGTGGGTGTATAATATGTTACTATATCTATTGATCTTAATAAATTATTTGTTGTTTTTATTCTAAAGGTGTCAATAAACAATAATAATTATAGTATTTGCTTAGTGATTAGTATTTATTGGCCTTTGAGTATACTATTATTTGGAATCATGATTTTCAATATGAAATATTTTCAATAAAAAGTTTTGCCGCAGTGTTATTATTTATTTCCTTATTTTAGTTTTATCAAATATACTTAAATATTCTAAACTTTCGTTGTTTTAACTCAAGTTACTTTGAATCCTAATCATTAAAATGTGCCTCAGAATGCGGCCATTAGTAGCGACTAATATTTTATAGATTTAGGGCCTGTTTCACCACTTTCTGATAAAGTGCCGAATAGGCTATTCACAGTTTTTTTGACAGATTCTCCATACTTCATCTGTCAAGTTAAGTGGTGGATAGCCTATTCGGCACTTATCAGGAAGTGGCTAAGGGCCTGTTTCACCACTACCTGATAAGTGCCGGATAGGCTATCCACCACTTAACTTGACAGATAGAGTATGGAGAATCTGTCAAAAAAGTTGTGGATAGCCTATCCGGCACTTATCAGGAAGTGGTGAAACAGGCCCTAAGTATAAGAAACTTTCACAATTTACTGAAAAATTGTAAATTAGTTTATTCTCTGGCTATATCACAGTATGAAGTAAACAACGACAAAATTTACCACGCTTACCTTACTTACATAACCTCACTTACATAAGTTACTTACCTTACCTCACTCACTTACCATTACTAGATTGTGAAACAGACCCTTACAATTGTTATTCGGGAAGTTATACGGGGTGTGTCCCAAAGTCAGCAGTTACACGCTGTAATTAAACGTTACAGATTGCATCCCCCCTCTCCTCTCCCCGCTTCCCCGCAACCCTCCCATTGAGCAAAGTATCACATTATAGGGGGAACGCAGTAAGACAAAAATAGCTCGAGGTTTTATTAAAATATCATGTCGAAAGCTGTGTTGACTTTAAAGACAAATAAAGGTAAGAAAAGTTTGTCCTCTTTTAGAATTTGAAACAGAATAAAGTAAACATTGTTTTCTAATAGATTATTTCAATTTAAAAAATTGCTTTTCGTGCGCTGCTAACGAAAGTTTATACAAGGGACACACACACATCCTAAAGTATTATCACTTTGTTTTGTTACACCCTGTATAACATAATTTCAGTACAATTAACATAATGTTTGTACTGATTGTTTGTTCAAGGCACGACCTGTCTTATGATGATGACTGTGTACTGTGATGTGGTGTGTAGGAGGCGCGACGGACTGTGAACAGATCTATTGCTAGCTCTGACGCTATCCAAATGCTCTCTAGCTAACCATTAGGGACCATCCATAAAGCACGATTTTCGTGATTTTTAGACCCTCTCTCCACCCTTGTCACACGTGGTCACATTTGTGCGACCACCCCCTTTCTAGTGTGACGTCACACTTTGTCGGGACCCCCCCTCTAGATGTGACATACTTTATGGATGAACCCTTATTATTCGACGACCCCTGTGGCTCTGTGGATTGTGCATCATACAACAAAAATCTTAAATATTATAACGTATAGTAATTATTATAACACACGTCTTTAAAGTACTAAGCACGGGGCCAGACTGGCGTGGTGTGAAGCGTCCATAGATATTATTATTAATACATCAGATTTTCATTCGCGAGGAAGAGCTTTTGAAACATTTCCTCAAGGCATTTTCGGGGTATAAAGGTAATGACGAGTACTTATTCATATTCAATAATATATTCTGGAAGAAACCGGTAAGCGGTAAAACCGACATTTCACACTTTTGTAACTATTAATTTCTTTAAAAAAAATTTTTTTTTTTATTAATTTACAGATTATGAGTTGTATCTTTTCTTTTTACTTTTAACGATGTAGAAGAACCTGATAACATTCTATTCAAAAGATCAACGAAATGCGTATACTTTTCTATCCTTGATTCTTTCTTCATACTAGGTATGTCTCATAGTTGTTAAAATACATTTTGGTACTAGATGTGTAGCAACGATTTTGGCAAAATTCATTGAATTAATTATTAAAATAGAAAGCTTGTATCAAGATATCATGGTTCCATTAATTTCGTTTGCCATACACATTTTACAGAGCACTTAAAACAACGTAAGTGATATTGGTAATTAAATAATGCCTCCAAGAAAGCTTAAGTAACTTCATATAAAATTTACAATACTGTAGATACTCAAAAACTTATACAAAGTGTAACACTAAGTGATAACACATTAGGGTGTGTATGTGTCCTTTATATATAGAGTTTACTGTGAAAGTAGCAGCGCTGAAAGAGTGTTTTTTGTAATTTGTGTGGGTAACGGATAGCGTCATGAATTTTCCCATAAAAAAGTTAAAAAAGGTGCTTTTTAGCTCTGCTCATAAAGTTAATATACCTAGCGGAATAGAGAAACAAAGGCCTGAGCAAGCGAGATGTCACTATCAGTAACGCTGCGTGGTAAAAAGAGACGTGTGATACATGACAGCAGCACTCTTTTTTTGACGTCCAGTTGGCACTTATCGGCACGTTGACAATTTAATCTCATAGAATTCATGTTCAATCATGCTTGTGTAAGTGTATACGTACACATATTTTTACACACAGATGTAAACCAATTTCGGTTTCGTTTGACAGCTCGATATTGTTGCTCTATTCCGCTAGGTATATTAACTTTATGATAATTACTATTATATATATGCATCGTGTGTATCAGCTTAAAAAAACTATTTAACTTCCTTCCGACATTCAAATTAGTCAAAAAATGTCAAAAATTCTCAGCCTGTCAACCAAAGAGGTCAACATCAAAATCTTACTGAAAAAGCATTAACAAAAATAATATAAAAATATGTGAACCAAAATTAACAATATAATGTAGCAACACCAGCAACCCGATAAAAATAACCAAAACTCCCAACTAAATCTGAAAATAGGAATTAGAACACAGTTTACAACAATGAATAATATTGTGGTTCGTGAGTTTTCTTGCAGACTGTGCTTGTGTGACGATACTGAAAAATTAAAACCTCTCAGCTTAGAACTGAAGCGAAAACTCAAGAGACTGTTTAATATAACGGTTAGTACTTGGCCAAATATTAGAAACTAAATTCAGGGGTTCAACGTACATTGTACATGATCATCAAAATATAAACACACTTTGTTATTTGGGTCCGTGCCTATAATATTATATGCGACCAACGTTTTGTAAAGCAAAATTAGAAACCCATAGAACTCCAGTATTGAAGGTAGATAATAATATAATGATGTAAGTTATAATTCGTAGGTTATAAGTTTCTTTTCTCAACAGGTAAAGAAGGGTGATGAACTTCCTAAAGCAATATGCCACGATTGCTTACAACAGATAGGCTCACTCTACCTATACACAATAAAAGTGGACAAAAATCAAAAGTTACTAAGTCTTCATGAAAGTAAACCCGATACCTTTAAACAAAACTTGGCGACAAATAACGAAACAAGAGAACAAACAGAGAATAAAGAACAGAAGCAAAAAGATGAGCAAGATGGAAATAGCACAGACAATAAAAGCAGTAAAGAGTCTTCACCTAAAGGTGTTGTAGACAAACCAAATTTAGTCAACGGTTCAAAAAAAGGTCCCAACCGAGGTACCAAACAAGCAAAAAAAACTGAACCTCCTAAAGAAGAAGTGGACCCCATAGTTATAATAGATGGGAAACCTGCAAAGCATGGGGAGGAATTGGATAAACAAATATCTCTTTTTTACCCAATGGAATGCAACATATGTCACGAAAAGGATTTCAACTTCCAATCCCTAATGAACCATTACAAGGACGGTCATGGAGTCCCCGGATATGTCGCGTGCTGCGGAAAACAGTTCCATTTCTTCTATCCAAAGAAAATTATCGAGCACATGGCATACCATCTGCAGCCAAACATTTTCATGTAAGATTCCGTTTTGTAATAATAGACAACAAGTTGATGATCTTTAAATTTGGAGTTTCCTAATTTTTGACGAAGAAATTAATGTACTTTTTATCACATTTTATTTAACAGATCATTAGATCTATTAAATAAAATGTGATAAAAAGTACAAGTACATTTGACATTAGTCAAAAAGCTGTTTGCTGTTAAAAATTAGCGAAACCGTAAATCTGTAACACATGTGTGTTGGGGAAAAAAAATTGGCATTAGGGAAACATGGCCCTAAAAGATCGCTAGGGAGCTTTAGGGCTCGTTCAGATTTCAGACGTGCGGGTTACGCGCGTGTCCAGTGCATGTTTTGCTATAGCGTTTGGGAAAATACGCAGCACGCGCGCGGGTTTAGCGCGGAATCAGCGCGTGCCGCGCTCGTGTTTTCCCAAACCCTACAGAAGAACACACGCACGCACGTTAGGGGGCGGTTGGTAAAACTGAGCATAGGACTGTCTTTTACCGTTCAAACAACCTTCTTTAGGTGTCATAGCTGCCACGAGAACTTCCAAACGTCCCACGACCTGCAGCAACACTGTAGCAACGGCGGTAGATCCAACGCCAAGATCATCTGTCAGCGGTGTCCAGAACGATACCCCACGTACCGCGAGCTGGGTGTCCATCTCCTTACGCACAGGACTGACGAGCTGCAGTGCGACTATTGCGGGAAAATGTGAGTAGGCCTTTACTTTTGGGACAATGGAAAACAAGTGGCCACTTAAAATTTATAAAACTTTATTAATTAGGGCCTGGGATTTGCTGTAACATCAACCACATTATCAGTTGCTATTTCAACGAGCAAGATCCTTAGCCTTGCTTAATTTTGCCTAAGAAATACCTTTACAAGTTGCTTACAAATCTATTGAAATTAAAAATAATACAGCGTTTAATAAGGGGTAGTATTTAATCGAGTGACTATAAATTACAGTTTTAAGTGTCAAAATTAATTAATTTGGGTTATAGAATTACTATTTGAGCGACTGACTATGAGTGACGAGAAATTAACAGACCAGCAACTTACAAATTATTTATTTGAGTTACTTAAAATACAAAATGGGCAGCTTCATAATATTTGAGCGACGTAATATCTGTTTGAGTGTCAACGTTACGTCCTGCATTTTTTTCAATATTTGGCAAATGTATTTTTTATCTTAAATGAAGTGTTTCGAATACTAAAACCACTTTGAAAAATACACTACTGAGCAGAGTATAATGAGCTCACATTAAAACAAAAAAAATGAATATGAAATAACTATTTGATGAAACACTATTAATCAGGGATCCCTAGAACATTTTTTTTGATTACTTTCAAGCAAATTTTTTGTGAGTAGCTTCATTTGGATAAGAGGAACAACAATTTTATCTGTGAAAAATCTCGAAAGTGGTAGTAGCTAACAGAGATAGAAAGGATTTCATACTTTGATTTGATGATCCCAAAATATATATTGTTCTATTTGTAGGAACTTAAATTATATAACGGTAAAAGTTAAGAATCATGCCCAACGATTTAGGGGGGGAGGGGGAGGGGAGGAGGGCGAAGGCGGGTAAACCTTTATATAAATATATGTATTTATATATAAAAATTATTAATAAATTATTACATTACACAAATTATAATCCTTAACGGAACGTCAATGAAATGGGTAAAAATTTTAATGGCGACATATACCAAATAAAAAAAATAACTGGCTTCAATTATTATGAGTCGACGGAGGCCCGCTACGCGGGGCTCCTACTTCTGGGTGGTTCACAAAAAAAAATTAGACTTAGACTTTAGGCCGCGTTTCCACTGACGCGAATCCATATTTTAGGACCATAAAATCAAAGTATGAAATCCTTTCTATCTCTGATAGTTATTCACTTACGAGATTTTCATTAAAAACACGTATCAAAATATAAAATATAAACCCTCAAATATAATATAAACCCTCGAATATCAGTAACCAATAATCATTGATAAAGCAGCTCACAAAAGTTTGCTCAAAGTGAACTTTTTAGTAGTTCGTAATGTATACCCTCACTTAGAAAAATTGAATCTATCTTTGATATTGAAGTTGCCCGCTATGTATTTCCAGTCGCTCACTTAGTAATACAGTCGCTCGGATAGAATTTTAATATCTGAAATAGATTAATCACAATCCACTTTTTGTAAGCTCGTTCTGGATTTTATTATAAATTAATATTAGTCGTTAGTTTAGTTTATTTTTCGCTTACTCAAATTCATACCGCTCATGTTATTAAAACAGTATGTTCATCATTAGTCGCAAAGTAATTTTTTATTCGCTCGTTTATTATCTCCCTTTAATAAGTACCTGGGAGAGCCGAGTTTTTTTACGGTGTAGGAGATTTAATCGTATTATCTCTCCTAAATCCTTCATAAAGTTTCTTATAAGTTATAACCATTACCAAGAAACCATACATATAAAAATGAGTAAACAAGTTTATCTTTCATAACTATAGGAAATTTATTAATATAATTCAGTACAAAAAGGAATTTAAAAATAAAGCGAGCAATGAATGTAGATCGCTGTCGTCGTGATAAGGGATCATCAGTTATTGCTAACGAAGCCCCGAGGGATTTCCCCCTGTATAACAGCGGTTGTGTTCGCAACTTTATTCGCATGAATCAGAGTCTTTGCCGGGACAAAAACTAGCTAATACTTTAGATTGTTTCATTCCTAAGTGATTTTATAACACGATGGGAATCGTTATGAATTAATGCGTTAATCCTTTTATTGATCACTAGATGACGCCCGCAATTTAGTTACACCGAAATTCGTTTGTCGTGCGGAAACCGAGCATTTTTCCGTATCAAAAACTATCCTATGTCTGCGTACCAAATTTTATCAAAATCGGTTTATCGGTTTTAGCGGGCTCCTAGGCCTATAATAATATTGAACAATATTTTATTAAACAACTTATTTGTCAATAAGATTGAAGGCGGGCGCGTTCAATACTAATCCTAGACGGTCAATAATATTGCACAATACGTAATATTGCACAATAAAATTGATCGTCTAGGAGACCGCTAAGTGTGTAAAGATAACAGACAATCATACAGACAGACAGACACACTTTAGTATTTATAATATAAGTATGGATTAAGAATAGTGCTGTTACAATGATACGAATGAAGCCAAATCAAACACACGTACAAATCTCCCTTTCGATGGAGATTATTAGTTAAACTTATGATAGAGACAAACTCTAGTGCGGGTATTAAACTTCAATACTAATAGTGATTTAGGCTAGTCCAACTTTATCTGGGTGAATATAGTCTATATTGCTAATATCCGTATTAATACTATTAAGTTCTTGCTCGCATTGACTGGGCCGATTTTGATACAATGTGTTAGGTTAAGTTAGGATTTTTAGAGTCGTATAACTAGAACGTAGTAACTATTTAGTAATCTGTGGCCTTACTGACCATTGGCGTTGATGACCAGAATAATTGTTTGAAATTCTACGAAGCATTTTTGCATATCGCCTAGCGGTCTGCGCTGATAATTCATACATTTCGGTGACAGCGACGACGGCCAACAAGTGGTCAGATCGACACTTAAATCAGCTAAATCGTTCCGATCAACGAGGCAAGCTACCGCCCCAAAAAAAACAAATAAAATTCTACTTTAAGGCATAAGCTATAGGTTTCATTTTGCTCTACGACACTATAAAGCGTGTCCCAGACAGACGCGGCCTGCGGTTGCGGTAGCGGTGGCGGTCAGTTGGATGACTTGAGAGTTCTAGGAACGACACAGACACACGCGGCCACGCGGCCAAGCCATTCAACTGACCGCCACCGCCACCGCCACCGCAGGCCGCGTCTGTCTGGGAGACGCTTAAAGCAGCGGCGGTATGGATCGCTAGATCAATGTCGAAAGAAAATGAAACCTATACAGCCTATGTCATTTAAAATTTTTTTGACCTATACAGCCTTTGTCATTTAAGATTTATTTGAATTTTTGTAGATCGCGGTCGCTTAAGGCGAAGATCAGAAAGCCACCTAAAGGCGAAAATGGGCATGATATCCTCGTAACCTAAAGGATATAATAATATATTAATATTATATTCGTAGCCTAAAGCTACGGTAAACATCTACAAGGTGTAACAATTAACTGAGTGATAATACTTTAGTGTGTATGGGTTCCCAGCTGTATAAAGTTCACTCTGAAAATACTAAGCGCTAAAAGACTATTTTTTTTCAGATTTGTATGGGCACGCGCCCCAGCGCAATGAGTTTTCCCATACAAATTAAAAAAAAAAAAAGTTGCTCTTTCAGCGCAAGTACTTTCACAGTGTTACACCTTGTATAGTAACTAGTACCTACACACTACACATAGGCACTAGTTGTTGCGTAAGCATTACTATTCAGCAGTCAGCACGAATCGAAATTGAAATTAACAAATGTGAGTAGAAATTCGTGGTATTTGCTCAGGCGGGCGCTAATCAACGCAGGCTTATTGATACCTCGTTGTTTTCAATGTTTACTGACTTCGACAAATCAAAGGATACTATCAGATTTGGTGAACAAAGACTGAAGAATTATTTTATGGTCTTATAATAAATATTATTTAGTGAATAGAAGGAAGGTAAAACGAATTTTAAAAATGTTGAAAATAAAAAAATATTATGAAAAATATAAAGATATTTTAAAATAAAGAAAATATGTAAATTATTGTGAGAAAAGCGCTTCTAAACATTTTGAGTTGAGAGCTTGGCTTGATGTTTTGGTTATAGGGATAAGCAAAGTAAACATAATAATTTGAATCAAAATAAAATAAAACACAAAACGTATGACGCAGACGTAGCTGAGCTACGCATAATTTAGTTTGTGGAGAAAATCACTTCGTAAAAAAACAACACTCCATTCTTTTGTACCATCGAGGAAATTGATTCCTAGGCAGTTGACAGACCTACGTCATTTGGCCGGCTTATGTCAATTCAATGTTAGCTGTGATCGGTCGGATGGGTTTGACCTAACCTGACCAAATTACTTAGGTCCGCCATCTGCCTAGGAATCAACTTCTCTGTTAGTACATCGATTACACGATAAACTACTACCCGACCGATTACATGATATAGGAACGCACCTACCTTAGCATTTCCATGTCAGCTATATTTACTCCATTATTTGCTCCAGGCTGAAGTTCAAGCATCGCAAGAAGACGATCAACCAAATGGAAGACCTGATGCTATGTTCGCACTGCGTCCGCACCCTCGCCAGCATCGAGAAACAGGATAAAGATAATGTATGAATAGTTTTTATCGTTGTGTCCTTTCTTAGGACACAAAGTATCTTTACACCAGCACCCGTAGCACGGCTACAGTAGAAATACGAAAGTATAGACAAACAGCGCAGATAAACTGAAGGTGCCGTTCCGATCTTTACCGCGGCTAGCCGCGATCGACAAAAATTCAATTAAAATGCCACTTTATGACTAGTCTACGTCATAAAGTAGGATTTTATTTGAATTTTTAGGACTATAGTCTATGTCATAAAGTGGCATTATATTTGATTTTTTGTCGATCGCGGCTAACCGCGGTAAAGATCGGAACGGCACCTTCAGTTTATCTCCGCTGTTTGTCTATACTTTCGTATTTCTACTGTAGCCGTGCTACGGGTGCAGATGGACTATCAGAGAAGTTGATTCATAGGCAGATGGCGGACATAGATACCTACGTATTTTGGTCCCACACAAAACTGCGAATTCGCATCGCAATGTCATTTTTATTATGAGTTTTGTCGCAGATATTTGCGATGCGATACGAATTCGCAGTTTTTTGTGGCAGCCCTACTGGTACGGGAGGTAGCAACGTTTGAAAAAAAAGTATTTCAGGTCGGCTGAGTTTGTGATATTCTTGCTCTTCTGGTTACAGTCTGGGCGGTCTGGCTGCCGGTAATGGTCATAAAGTTAATATTATACCTAGCGGAATAGAGAAACAAAGGCCTGAGCAAGCAAGATGTCACTATCAGTAACACTGCGTGGTAAAAAGAGACGTGTGATACATGACAGCAGAACTCTTTTTTTGACCTCCAGTTGGCACTTATCGGCACGTTGACAATTTAATCTCATAGAATTCATGTTCAATCATGCTTGTGTAAGTGTATACGTACACATAATATTATTTTTACACACAGATGCAAACCAATTTCGGTTTCGTTTGACAGCTCGAGATTGTTGCTCTATTCCGCTAGGTATATTAACTTTATGGTAGTGGTTGCGTTCATTAGTGCGCAACCTTTTTGTCCAGGTTATAATCCTGGATTTTAAAATCATTTTAGTATACATACTGTATACTAATAAAATGATTTTGAATGATTTTAAGTGATTTTAAATTATTTTAAAATCATTTTAGTGAGCAAGGAGTGCTTAACACAAACGTAATAATTATGACAATAATAATAATAATTGTTAAAGCCTGACCTTTAACATGACAAGAGCCAGAAGCGAGAGATTGCCATTTCTTTTTATCAGGCGCTCCTTATATTAATAGCATCACGTGGATAAATAAATGAAATGCGCACTACCTAATGAACGCAACCACTACCGGCAGCCAGACCGCCCGGACTCTAACCAGAAGAGCAAGAATGACGACATATCACAAAATCAGCCGACCTGAAATACTTTCTCGAAAACGTTGTTACCTCCTATACTATACAACCGGCTGGTGCCATATTGTATTGAATAATTGACATAACCTGACCAAATCTGTCTGTCAACTGCCTATGAATCAATTTCTTCGCTGGTTCTTCACAATTGGTTCAGCGGTTTAAGATTGAAGAGGTACCAGAGAGATACACACTTTTGCATTTAAGAGTTTTAAATATTTTGTATGTAATACAGCCTCTACGGCCCATGATGGAAGGTGCCCAAAGTAGAGAGAGTCTGAACTCTGAAGTGAGGCATATTCGACAGTATGCAAGTTGCCATAACTGTGTACCTACATTTTGGACTTGCATATTTTCCTTGCCTTCTAGTCGCAGATTCATTCTTGAATCGTGTCGTTAGTTGTGTAATAGAGATGGCTTCTCAGTAGCAAATTTATTATTTTAAATCTAAATCAAAAAGGTGAATACTAAATATGTAAAATCAAAAGAAAAATACCTGTCGTTAAAAGTACCAGCTGTATCTTTCCTGTTCATTTAGATGATATAAGATAGCTTGTTCACACTAGCGTTTTCTGACGTAGGGAAGTACTATCAGAGAAGTTGATTCCTAGACAGATGGGGGACCTACGTAGTTTGGTCGCGTTACATCAAACCCAGCCGACAGTCGACAGATCACAATTAACAATGAATTGACATGATCCAACCAAATGACGTTGGTCTAAATGACGTTGGTCTGTCAACTGCCTAGGAATCAATTTCCTCCATGGTACAAACGCCACGTTACGCGATTTTTTATTGCTGTTGTTAAAACGTGCTTTTCTTCTATTCTACTCTTTACCCTACGAATAATAAAAACTGCTAAACCAGAAACATCATATTATATTTGTTTTTTTTTTATTCAGAGAGAAAAACAAAAGGGCACACGCGACTCAAGTACATCGAAACGAAAAATTCGGTATACCGAAGACGATGTGTCCTCAACCTGCACAGACAAACTTTGACTCCAAGAAAATAATTTACCACATTTAATTTATTATAATTCAAGAAGGTAACTTAAGAATTAAACAATATTATTATACTCTTGAAATTTTATTAAACCTTAACCTACGGTATCTTAGTCTAAGCGCCTTTTCTTGACTAGGGATCCTAGAAGATCGGAAATCGCCGGCAGATTGTTTGTCTGATCGTTTGCGCCCGTGTTGAGGTTTGAGAGAGGAATGCTCAGCTGGTTGGACGATCCCTTCTGCTGTCCCTTCATGTTTCTGTGCTGCGGGAAACTTGGCATCAGCTTCGGGTCGCACGCTGAAAAATAGGAACATTTATTGCAACGAACTTTTTAGTAGTACTAATAATTTTTCACTGCTTTGAATTTGTTGTTGAACGCGGTGACAGGAGACGCACGAAAACAGCTCTAGACAACGACCTAACTCCATTGCTCGGGGTGTCTATGATATGTATACGATACTAGCTGTTGCCCGCGACTCCGTCCGCGTGGACTTTGGAACAGACAGAGATACTTTCGCATTTATAATTTTTCTCCTGAAGTTTTTTCTGATTTTTTTTTTCTATAAACCTCACGGAGCCCGAGACCTTCCCAACAAATGCAAAACCGTGGAAATCGGTGCGTGCGTTCTGGAGTTATAGCGTCAGGAAGGAAAACCCGACTTATTTTTATATATTAGATATATACGATACGGAATCTTAGAGGCATTCGTAAAATCAAACTTGTGCGTGTGCGTGTGCGTGCTCGTGTCTTATAATTTGTCTAAAATCATACAAAAGGTGTGCGCGCAAACGAGCGTTCTAATGTGAAGCTCTATTGTATACTGTGCAGCTCTGGATTTATGTATAGTCAGTAAAGGCCATGGCCTACACGCGGCAGCGTCCTATGGCGTCCTAGGGGGGGCGGCAGCGTCCTAGGATGGCGGCAGAGTTCGTACATAGGGGCAGCAAAATTAAAGTGGCCTATACTCATAAAAAATATGAATCCGGCCCTGATACTGTGTCTTTAGGCCATGCGTAATTTCCGAGTCATAAAAAAAAATCCTTACGTAAAGGCTGCTCCTTAAAGTATGAACTCTGTAAGCACTCCTCAGCAGTAGCGCGCTTGTTGGGATCGTACATGAACAGGAAGTTCAGCAGCCTGAGACCCGCAGCCGACAGCCACGGGAACCTCTGCTTCAAGTTATTGTATGGCTGCTGCTTCAATGTGAAGTTCTGTAACGCCGGTAGCGAACTGAAATCCGGCCAAATGGCGTCCGATGGAGTCCCTGTAATAAGAAATTTTTTAATTTGAGAAGTATTACTTTGTTGCTAGAGATAAAATATTTTTTTTTTGTCCAATTTAATCTGCAATCAGTATTTAAAACTATAAGCAGGTGAGATGTAGGTTTTAGCCTTCTCTTCCACCACAGTGGACAGCTATCTCAATATTCATATTAAGGAACATTAAAAAATGTCCTTCCTTTTCAGGCGTTTTGTATAATTTCGGATAGACAGAGAGGATGCCAGGATATTCGGATGGACCTCCAGTCGTTTTTGTACTTCTCTGTGTTTGCGTGAATTTCTTGCTTTATTGTAGGTATATTTAGATTGTTATGAATCTCAGTGTTTGTGACAAGCCATGGGGATTTGGCGATTGTTCTGAGTATCATGTTTTGCATTCTCTGGAGTGTTGAGATGTTTGAGTTACTTGTAGTTGTATGCCGTACATCCATATTGGTTTCAGAATTGATTTACAGATTATCAGTTTATTTTCCATTGACAATTTGCTGTTACGGCCCAGAAAGGATTTTTGAATTTGATGCTCAGTTGGTCCCTCTTGCTTTTTATATGTTTTTGACATGTTAGGCATCTGTCTAGAAGTATGCCCAGGTATTTAACGCTGTTTTGGTGATGGAGAACAATGTTCTCTAAGGAGACGGGTGGATAGTCCTCTCTGCATAGGGTGAAGGTGACTTGCACAGATTTTGTAGGGTTGGAGAGATGAAATATGGCTTATATATTGCAAAATCTCAGAAGTTAAAACTGCACTTTCTTTTCTTTGGAGTCAGGCGGGTGCACAATTACGTTATTGGCAGATCAGCAGATAAGACATTTCGTTGTTGATGGATGGTGACTCATTATAATTGGTAATTATTTTACTTACAAATGCACCAAATTTGGGCGAGCCATCTAAAAGTGATCGCACATTTATCAGCAGGCACGCGCCGAACGCGCCGCATTTTAGAATTCGTTGTATGAGATGATGTGAAACCTGACACATTCGTCCGCACCGTACGCGCAGCATTTCGTGTACTAAGCGGTGCGTTCGGCGCGTACGGTGCAGACAAATATGCGATCAGCTTTAAAATACATAGCTTTAAAACAAAATATAACACATACCTAGCAAGTCAACAATCAATTCCAACTGTTCTATCTCAGATCTGCCAGGCAGGAGGGGTTTGTTGGCCAACAGTTCCCCGAGTATGCAGCCTGCAGCCCACATGTCCAATGCAGGTGTTTGTTTGGGGGACTGCAGCAGTAGCTCCGGGGCTCTGTACCACAGTGTGACGACACGGGGCGTAGCACTGCGGGCGGGTGCGCCGAGCCAACGAGCCAAACCAAAGTCAGCTTAAAAATAGAAAGTATTTATAAAATTTTTAAAGAATATTCACACAAAGTTTAGAAGGGTGTTTTCTAAAATTCTATAAATCTGAAAATGTTGTATTTAAATTTTTAACCCTCTGGCACAATAATAAAAAATTGACCTAACATGATATGGAAAGATGAGATAAAATTAACCTTTGCGGAATTATCCACAGAGGTTAATTTTTAGAAATTCCTAAAAAGAGGTAAGGAAGTCCTCAGCTTCAGACACACTATATCAAGAGGATTTAATAATTATTCATTTATACTACTATTACAATTAAAATTTACAGTTGAAATATTTTATAACAATTATTATTATATTACAATATAAGACACATACCAATTTTCACACATCCTTTATCAGTTAGCAGTAGGTTAGATACTTTGAGATCTCTGTGCACAATAAAGTTGGAGTGCAGATACTTTAGTCCTTTCAACACTTGTAGCATCAAGCATTTCACCTGCGACTCTGTGAATGGTGACGTCATGTTATCCAGTAGAGATGCCAAGTCTTGTTCACAGTACTCCATTGATAAGAAAATGCTGAAACATAAAAGTCACAGGCTTTACCTCAAATTTATATTATCAAGGTTCATGTTGTTAGGTTACATCCTGACCAAGTAACTTGATTGTCCAAAAGTTGCTAATTAAAATGTTGCGCCCTAGATAAAAGGTTTTATTCCAACAATACCACAACTATACTTAATTCATCAAGCCCCCATACGGTCACCGGCGTCCAAGACACAATAGAATATCTATTATGTCTCGTTTTCCCACGATCAACGGGTTAGTTAAATAAATAAATTTTGCCTTTGTCATAGTTCCCAATTCTAAAATATTGTTTTTGAAACTATAATTTTTTGTATAGTCAACTTCATAATATAACAATTCATAGTTTTAAATTGAATCATTACTCCCTAAATATTAGCAATAGGTAGCTTTTTTCTTGTTACTTTCCAGTTTGTACTCTATTAAAATAATGTCGGTCCTATTTACCTTTCAAGTGACCGTCCGACTAGCACTTCTTTTAGTTGTACAATATTTTCATGGCGGCAGGCCATTAAAACTTGAATCTCTCGGAGTCCGCTTAAAGGCAGACCATCCTTTTCTACATCCATTCTTACTTTCTTCAATGCAACTATGTTGCCATTTTTCTTATCTTTGGCTCGGTCTGTGGAATAGATATTTTTTAAGATAATCATCGGTGAAATACATAATAATATTTTTTATGTTTGTTTGAATATCATTTGATAAGATCACAGATATTGACTTACATACTATACCATAAGTGCCTTCTCCGATGCGATTCAATTTTTCAAATTCACCTACAAACCTGCATCTTCCTAACTGTAAAGAAGAGCAGCAAGTAAAAAAATTATCACAGGAAGAAAATTATGCGGCTTTTTATAGGTTAAGTACTTACTATATCTTTTTCCGGTATTTCCATTATCTTTCCGGTTCTGAATGATATAATAACTCCCTTTCGTGCGCCTGGACCCGTTGGATCCACAACATCTTGATTTTGTAAAGGTTTCTCTGAATCTAAGAGACAGTATTGTTTTTATAAAATCATTGATTATGCTTTCTAACATTTTGTTTCTGTCGAAAATACTTACTTTGAGACATATTGATTGCTTGTGTAATGTGTTGGTCAGAACAAGTTTAAGTTTAATATTACTCGTCACTATTTTAAACTAATAATATTTTAATATTTTGTTTACACAAACATGCAATCAAGCCATGCCAACCAAAAACATTTTTTTTTTTTGTTAATTCGTCCCGGTCGGGACAGGCAAAGGGAGCGTTGCCCATACAGCCACCAACCAAAAACAAGCGCAAATACCACAGAGACATGAAGACCGATTTCAATTTTCATCATCCGAAATTATTTTCAATGGAAATGTTATAGTTTGTTTAGAAATAGATATTCAGAAATAATAACTTATAGAAAATGATACGGTTTGTAACCAATTGAATATCACCGTGTGCAGCTGCATGTATCAAGACTGACTGGAAATGATACAAATTGATTCAAATCCCTTTAATTATATAATTTAGTATTAAGAATCGGATGACGCGATAAAATTATAAAAATTAAAAGTTGGAAATGATGCGGTTTGAAAATAACCTCCTCCTTTGTAGTTTTGTACATCAGCTGCAATTTACAAGGATCCCCGGGAGAAATCGGAAGTCGAAACAGAGCTGCTAAAAAATAACTATACCTACACAGTTCACAGTTGCAAAAAGTAAAAACTGGTGAAAGAAATATTTTTTTCGTTCCGTATCGCTTCTACATTTGCATTGACCGACATACATAAAAAAAACACACTGTCAAAAATATTTAAGAAGTAGAAGTACGCTATGCTATTCAAAACAAACTTTGGCTGTATGGGCAACGCTCCCTTTGCCTGTCCCGACCGACCGGGACGAATTAACAAAAAAAAAATCAAAACAAACTTATTTTTTGCAAATTTTATATTTGTTTTAAAATTTAATTAATTAATTATAATACAAAGTTATTGATCTTTAATAGTTTTATCAGTTTAATAAACGTTTCACAAACTAAAATCGTGCAATTACTCTCCAGCGTCATTATGTAATTTACTTTATCGGCATCGAACATTGAATTGAGGATTTTCAGGAGCATAAATTTAGGTTAATAAATAATAAATGCATTGATTAAAGTAAAACCTTGAATCAGTACCAATATCTTCAAGCTTCTAAGGATATTAATAAAACTTGAAAGTGAATATAATATGGCTAACCTCTTTGAAAATTTAGGTAAATTTTGGAGAACTAATATGTAAGGATCATGATGCATTTTTAGATTAAACATCATTAATTGTTCATAACTTGTATAACTATGAGAATTCCAAAGGCACTAAATCCTCGTGTTCAAAGCCAACTATTGTAAGTTAAACTATTTTAAAAAATTGAGTAATTTTCCTAAAATGTAATCCTTAAATTAAAAAGCACATAAAAGGTGCTTCTTTATAAAATATTTTTATATTTTATCACACTAAATATTTTGGACATATCATTTCAGAAAGAAGTTTGGGGTTTATGAGAAAGTGTTGCCACACAACACAACACCTAGTAGAACAGTACCTGAACAAATAGAACGCCCAGATTATATTGTAAAACAAAATCCATATGCCCCAAAGACACCAGAAGTTAAGAACAATGTTCAAATTGCTGGGATGAGGGAGAGTTGTGCCGTAGCATCAAGTATTCTAAATAAATTACATCCATATATCAAGGTAAGATGGATTGAGAACTTATGAAATGTAGAACACTCATCAGTCTCCCGGGTCTCAATATTTTAGCCAATTTTGATTTTGAATTATGATTGGGTGAAAAGTACTGCAAAATGGTACATATTTTTTGAGCTCCGGCCGGGCTCAGCCACACTTCAGCATGTCTAGATACCTTTTCCTTTTTGTTTTAATTAATTTGCTAAGGCACTAGAATATAACTGCTGGCTACCACACAAAGTAATTCATTTTGATTTTGTCAACATAATTTGCTTCCATGTATGATTGTGTGTGTACATACAGTTCAGTGAATAAATCTATTGTTCTGGTTTCTAAGTGTCTTAATAAATTGTTTTTATATTCCAGCCAGGAGCTACAACTGATGACATTGATGAATTGGTTCACAATTTCAGTATCGAGGCTGATGCATACCCTTCCCCACTGCACTATAAGGGTTTCCCTAAGAGTGTATGCACCTCAGTCAACAATGTAGCTGTACATGGCATACCTGATTTGAGACCTCTGCTCAGTGGAGATATTATAAATGTTGATATTACTGTAAGTACAAAAAAATGTTAAAAATGCAGCTATCTGCATTATAGCATACATAATTGGTAATTACAAAATAAGACCTTATATTAAAACTGCTACAGTCTGGTTGCCGAACAGAGAAATTTGTTACACATAATATATGTATGATGTGAGCAGGATAATTTATCTGTGTGCTAAAAGCCAAATAACTATTTAGTAAGCAAGTTTTTTTAACTTGCGACCAGTCATCTGACTTTAAAGCTTAAATATTACACCTTAATACCTTTTAAATTGGTTCTTAAAAGTTCATCTGTGAATGTAATTTTTTACATACATATTATTTTCAGGTATATTATAGGGGATATCATGGAGATTGCTCTAAAACTTTTCTGGTTGGTGATGTTGATGACAGAGGATTACAACTAGTAAATGTTACTGAAGAGTGTCTTGATCATGTAAAGTTTATATTTAATTCCTAAGGCTTCAGTCTCGAAATCAGTGAGCAGCGGTGCAGTGGCGGCAGCGGCACGTTCCTATGTATGTATAGATTTATGTGGAACTGGCCTCGAAAGCAGCGGCGCGGCGAGCGGCGCGCGGCGTACTAGGTGGCTTCCCGCGCCTCCGCCACCGCTCCCGGCCTACTGCCCGCTGATTTCGAGACTGAGGCTTATGAGCAAAGAATTTGCGTCGTCGGAGCGAAATCATTTTTCGTCTATTTCCTTATTACGTTGACGCTTATAAAAATAAGACGTTGGCAGTGCAGCGCGTCATTTACCTTCGCACTTATAACTTCATCTTCTGTCCGTTGTTTCACCAAAGTACTGCATTCGACGAGCCTTTTTCTAAGACATTATAAAGACCAAATATTAAGTGTAATGTGTAAAACTGCTACGACTAACATAAATAGCGATTGTCTTTATAATTTGTATTAACCAATGTACTACATAGTGATTGGTGACAACTTGAACCTGTTATTATTGTCACTAATCTTAATGTTTTCAGGCAATAAAGTTATGTGGACCAGATGTGCCGTTTTGTGAAATCGGATATAGAATATATCAGCACGCAAAAAGAAATGGCTTATCAGTGTTACCAGCTTTTGTTGGCCATGGTATTGGGTCTTACTTCCATGGCCCTCCAGAAATTCATCACACATGTATGTATAGATATTACTTCTTTTTTGTATTTTTAACAATATAAATAAGACAATCATAAATCTGAATGCTGAGCATTATTTACCAGTAGGACAAGAAACAGCGCGAAAATCTCGCGATCAACGCCATCTATCTTCGCAGCATATCAAACTCATGTTTTAAAGCGATCAACATGTCTAGTTTCTTTCATAATAATATGAACTAGGTACATCTGTAAAATCAAACTATCTTATTTTCCAGTAAACCGCTACCCTGGCCTCATGAAACCTGGAATGACGTTTACAATAGAACCAGTGTTGTCCCATGGAAGTGTCCACACAGTAATGTTAGATGATGGGTGGACTATCATAACTGAAGACGGCTCCAGAACTGCGCAAGTCGAACATACTGTTCTTATTACTGAAAATGGTGCTGAAATACTAACCAAATAATATCTTATAATATGATAATAAAATCGATGGACGCTTCACACCGGCTGGGCTAGCACGGGGATTTATATTTGTTTCCGATCTTCGTAGAGAAAACATAATTATAGTTTTTTTTAATAAAAGATCCTGCTCCTAAGTAAATAAAGTCGTAAATTAATCGTTAGTGTTATTTTATTTTTAAGTGCATTTTGTGAACCGTTTTTATTACCCATTGTTTAGCGTGGGAAAATTGATGATTCCACCCTCGATGAATCTACATCGCCAAAGTGCTAGACAAAATGTATTAACATTTTATAAAATGTTCATAAATCCGAGCTCGCTAAACAATAGGTCGTAAAAAATGCTCGAAAAACTTGCATTGAAAATAATTTCGGTTGTTGATGAATCTACGACCTTATTTACATTGAAGCAGGAACTTTTATTTAAGAAAGTATAGTTATTTCTTCTCTATATCTATTTCTTCTAGATCGGAAATCCCCGTGCTAAGCACGCAGGTCAGTCTGGCCCTGTGATAAATACCTGTAGGACTTGTATTACGGGTAGCAGACTACGATAATATATTATATTCCATACATCTGTAGGGATCTCCTAAGTCCTACATCTTAATATTTACATTTTATTTTTACACGTATTTTATTCACACAAACAGCTATTTACAATATTATATCTATTACTATATTTAAATCAATAAAATATTTACAAGTAAAATCTTAATAACTACGACCAAGCATCAGGTGCGCGGTCTGCTCATTTAGTTATTACTTATCAGCTGTTTACTCGCGCGCCGCGCGCTGTGGATAGCGGACCGGTTTCGCTAGCTGCGTATGCCTTCGACGCGATATTTATGTAGGTGTGTTATCGCTAGGCTCGCGCGGCCGGCCCGCGCTCCTCAGTTCGCTTGCAAATTTAACGCGAGATAGCTAGCCCGCCGAAATATATTTCCTTTCATGTACAATGTACATAAGACATAACTATTAACTGTACGTCTAATAGCTCAATAAATTGCGAAACTAAATAGCCTTCACTTTATTTGCTATAACTGGTGACACCGACGTGATTTGAACACGCAACCTTCTGACATGACCCAGGAACATTGAAAACTTTATGTTCCGTTGGCGGGATTCGAATCCGCAACCCCCGGCTTGAGCCACACGCTCACTGAGCCACAGATCACAGATGTCGTGCAGTGTTTTTGTATTGTTGGTTTAATTATTATATTTATTACTTATTTAAGTATGTTTTATTTCTACATCATTCTTAATTGCAAGTCACTTTGCTATATTGGTGGGAAATAGGTTAAAAAATAAACAAACTATTGCATGTAATATATTTTATTATAGGCAGCAAATTCACAAATCAAAAAACATTTAGGGTGAAGCTAAACGAGCGTAATTTTGTGAGTCGTGAGTCGCAGAATTTCGGCCGCGTAAATTATTTTTCATACAAATCATGACTCACAAAATTACGCTCGTGTGAATCAAACAGGCCTTTTGTATGAAACTGAATGCAGCAGAATTTCTGCCAGCCGAAATTCTGCGACTCACAACTTACAAAATATTACGCTCGTTTGGCTTCACCCATAAGGGGGCGACTAACCCAAAATTGTCGATTTTATAATTCATTTTTATACTTGAAAATAAGCCCCGAAATGTTTCATTTTCTAAACATAGATACTACATTATATTTCCAAGAATTTGATCTAATCGAAAACATGATATCTTAAAATTTTCTCGATAGAAAAAAAAATCACAAAGATCTAATTTTCACCAATTTTTCATATATTGCCATAACCGTGCATTAAACTAAGTTAGTATTTTAACAAATTGTAATATAAAATTCTCTCATTGAGACACTGACCTAGCGGATTTTTAAAATGTTGTATATTTATAGAGTTATTAAGAAAAAACTAACTTGGCGATGATTCCGCGTCCTCCTTTTTCACCTGGCATACGAAAGACAGGCGTGAGTGTGACGATGTTTGATTTTCTGCGTTAGTCGCCCTCTTAATTTTAAGGTACATTTTAAAAGCACAAGCAATACATCACTCGTTTAGATTGTCAATAGACAAAATCATTGAAGGCGTAGAAGGAAGGTATCGATTTTAAGATCTAAAGAGGTGACAAGAGTAGGCGTAACCAGTGGGACAAAACACAGCCCCTTCGTTTCGGACAGCCGCAAAACTATACAGACAGCACCGATACTTGGAAAATTTATTACACAAGTAGGCTGATAGTGAGTTTTTGTAAACTACAAAGGTGAGACCGCACTATGCGTAACTGCAGCGGGGCGACGAAAAATGGCACGATCAAATATTCTTTGTATGAAAACGTATGAGCTACGCCGCTTTACGCGGCAGCGGCATTACGAGACACAAATTAACGTCAGCAATACGGTCAATAGTACTCACGTTTCATAGACTATGGAACATGAAGGCCGTGTTCACACCAGCACCAAACTGACTATACGCCGCTGAATGTGAGCGAGCGTTACGCAGTTTATTGTATTTCCATACAAATTCACTTTTTCGTTCACACCTAACTGACTATACGCCATTACGCTAGGCGTAGGCGCGGACATTCGATACCGTATATTTTCACGTTCACAGTGAGCCTGCTCGTCTGCTCACATTCAGCGACGTAAAGTCAGTTTGGTCTGAACACGGCCGAAGTGTCGCGTCTTTTTGCTGCAGCATAGTGTCGCCAAGTGCGATCTCACCTTTTAAGAAGTGACAAAATCTTACCCCTCAGAGAACTATGTTAAGAGATTCAAGTTTTTCAATTTTGCGATGCTCTCTACTTTTTTAATTCTTTTGCGGATATCCACGCAACGTTATCCATTCCCGTTCTATAATTTGGTCCCATAAAAAATCCAGCTACGCCTCGATAAAACCTACGATAAATAGAGTAAACTTTAACAGTAGAGGATGACTAGATTAAAAATGGCTTAATTTATATTAATTGTATAATATTTTCGAGAAACTGGCTAATATATTATCATAAAACACTTTACACACACAAAAACAAAAATATGTAGATTAAGGACCAACGAAACTATTTTTGACTAGACACGGTATATTTGAACACAGATCAAAACCCTGCAAAAAGTTAAATTATTTTGTATTAAACGTGCTTTGATTACATTAATAAAAATTTTATTATCGTGTGACAAAACAATCTAACATTATAATTACTTAATATTAGGGAAGGAAGATTTTCAATATAAGCTAAAACTCGTGAGGAGATTAAAAGATAAAAATCATGAATTACGAAAGGGCCTGATTCCCGTACTTCGAATGTCGCTTCAATCGTAGGATGTCTCGCTTACCCACACACATGAGTGGGGTCGGCAGGACCTTGCAACAGTTCTGCAATAGGTGTATGATAGCAGATATTGCACAATATCTTAGTCAAATGCCTTAAACACTAAGGGCGCTTCCACACGACGTATTTTTTGGGCACTGACGCGCGTTTTTGATGCGCTCGTCTCCTGCGCGTTTTCATCGCGTTTTTTCAGATATAAAGTTTAAAACGTGTCGGCTTCCTTGCGTTTTCTGAGCGTTCAACTTGCGTTTGTATCGATACAAACGAGCGTAAAAAAACGTCGTGTGGAAGGGCCCTAATCGCAAGCTATGTGGTCATGGGTCACCCTAGCCCTGCCTGACATTTGAAGTATGGAAATTGGGCACACCGCACAGTAGACCCGTTAAAAAATTAATGTATACTGTATGGGTAAAACCTCTATATAAGCAAGATCACCGACACAACCGGCGTACCACTTCCAATCTTACTGCCTTATCCAATCTGCCTTGCTTTCAACAGTACACCACATCTGTCGGAGATTGTACTATCAGAGAAGTTGATTCATAGGCAGATGGCGGACCTGCGTAATTTTATTGCATTTTGTCAAACTCAGCTGACAGATCACGATTTATATAGAGATAACGTAGGAGATAACATTACCACACCAAATAGCTCTGTCAACTGCTTATGAATCAATTTCTTCGATGGTACATAATATTATTTTCCTTTGTGCAATAAATGGAAGGATTAAATGGCGGTCGCAAACTGGAATACTCGACACTCGACCTCCTTTTTTATTTATCATTAGTCAATAAGGCAATAATACCAGAGCTAGACTAACACACAACACTTATATAAATTCAAAATAATCTCACATTTATATTGTATGGGTAAAATCACTTTAAAATTATACCTAAATCCATACAAATGTATACTAAGGTGCGCGGGAAATAATCAAAAAGAGTGTATAAAAGTCGATACAAAATTTTAAGATTTAACTTCATACAAAAGCTACTTATCGATTACACACAATTTTAAATTATTTATTTAATATAGGTATACTCAAGAGTCAAGATTCAAATGGCAAGTATAGGAATAAGAAGAGTTGTTACTTCATTACTTGTTACACCTATGGACTATGGTACAAACCACGAAGTGAGTCACAAAGATTCATATCAATTAATGTCAGATTGGCGAACTTCTGTGATATAATTTTGAGCATTGTGGTTTGGATCATAGAACCTGGGACTTTCTTTGAGTGTGATCATTGGGCCATGGGCATAAAGGTCCGGCATAGGCCGCATGGGTTAAAAGAACAGATTGAGTAGTTACTTTTGCCTTTGTTAGAGTTTATATTAGTATACAGAACATTATTTTAAAATTAAAACCCAAGTTAATACAATATACTGTGAATAATTGTTCAATTAGAACACGATAAAACGAAATATTTTAAATCCTCCATGACTTTTGGACTCCACCCTTTCATATTATTGAAGTTTATACCTTTCAAGGCTATGGGTAAAACTATGTGTCATTCGGTCACAATTATATGCGGCCTTCTGTATAAAATCGATATTTAATATTATCCTTTGTGTATTTCATGCGGCAAAACTCGGGTCATCATATTAAGAGGGCGCACAATGTTTGTAAATAGTCGTCTTTTACCACGCAGGAGGGCTTGAAATAGTTTTATTTTATTCATTCGGAAAATATTTTTTTTTCACCAACGTTTTCACCAACGACACCTAACGTTTAGTGTCCCTACTCCCTAGCCGTTACCTCGTTATATGACTTAAGTATTCCCCAATGTTTGTCACCTAAGTTAATGATCTAAGGACTAAGGTGACAAACGAGAAAAGGTGAAAACGTTCTTTTTATATGATCGCTACATGACCGCTAGGGACACATAGCTGCAGGGGGCGGTTGGTAAAAACGCATTAAGCTCTTTAACACTTTCGGAAGTAATCAATTAATTTGTATGCCAGTGAGGCATACCGCATACATAATATAGCTAGCGTAAAGGTGAAAAATGAGTTAAATAGGAGCCATTATGTTAAAGTCGTAGCAGCACGAAACCGCCTAATTACATTGAGTCAGAGTTTTTTGTAAAAACAAAGGCGTAACTCGCGTGCTGAGACCCGTTATCGCATAAACGCAGTTAATAAGTTTAAATTTTTAGAATCGTAATTCGTAGCGCAAGTTGCTATTGGGTTGAAAAAGTTTGACCTATTTTTCATCGAACGAGTTACGCTACAATAAAAGCCGCGCTACGCTATAGACGGACTAAAGGAAATAAATTTATAATGTCCCAACTCAGTTACTTTTAGCCAACTTTTTTGTTTTGAGTCCCTTTCGGTTATCATAATATTTTCGGGTAACTTAACAATTAGCCAATGGTTTAAAAAGTTTAAAATACATATACATAATTTAAAATTTACACTATAATATTACAATAAATGCTATTATAAATGCTCTTATCACTCCCACCAATTTGATTACACTTAAATATAATATAATAATATAATATAAAGCCAGCACACACTTAAGTTGTCATGATGGTGATGAATAAAATATTCTCAACTTTGTCTGTAATAAAACAAAACAAAATGCTTTAATAACTTTTTTAACAGGAGGTAGTAAGTTGTTTTTTTTAATATTCTAAAAATTCGATAATTAAGACAGGATAATTTATTCTGTTACAAATGTGTGCAGTCTTTAAATTATATTATTGTGGACATTCCCAACACGCCTGAGCCCAATAAAAAAGCAATTAAATATATTGGAGATGAAAAAGGCATACGTTTTTTTACTTTAAATAAAGTTAAGTATCATAAGTACAAGTATTTTAATCTTAAATGGATATTAATTCTAATGGAAATTTAGTTTATACATGTACAGTTACGATATTGATTAAATCTTTAATTGAAAGAATATATCATTAAATATTTATTATTACAATAATATTTAACTGTAAAATTGTAAATGCTATTTTCTATTCATTCAACAAGCTTAATAAAAGTACAAAGTACATAAGTAATAAGTAGATATAGTAATGCACAATGTTATCTGGATCATACAAATATTATGTTAATTTACTATTTTGTTTTATTTTGTAAAGATAAAAAACTGTGATATTGTTAATTTTCATTTGTGCAATATTTCTTTACACAGTGCAATAAACTTGTGCTATTACTTTATAATATTGATTATTATTATTTGAGTGTTCTTTTAATATTGTATTTAATAAATAGATTTAAAAATTTTAACAATTTAACTCTACATAATATGTAATACACAACAGAATGTAACAAAAATTTTTAACATCATTAAAACAATAAATACAATTTTTTTTAATGGAATTATTTTGTAACAATCAATTGAAATCAATTATAGATTAGCAATATTTAACTACCTACTGGTTGTAAACTGAGTAGCTTACTGCTTTTCAATTTTATAGAATCGTTGTACAAAATCAGTTAAATTAAATACCTGGCCTGGACCGGTGCCAGTATCCATGTTGATGTATTCATCCAAATTATGTGTTGAGGCTGAAATTAAAATTTTTGGTAAAAACTTGTATGCCAATTTTTTTTTTTTATATAAGTAGTATGTTAAAGAAAGGAATATTTTTTTATTTAAAAGAAGAATAGAAAAGATTTATCCCAAGAAGATGTACATATAATTATTATTTCAATATGATAATAATAATATTTTCTTTTGCAAAATTTATTATGCAGGTATTTAGCTTTTTTGTTTTAACTTTTTATTTTTTTAGTAAAATTATTTGATTTTAAAGAATGGTGACACTTTATTTAGTACTTACTTGATGTACAAATAGCTGGATACGCTGGAGGTGGCTTTATCCACGTGCCGTCTGGTCTCTTCATATGACGTCTGTCTGATGCAAAATGTTGAAGAAATTGCTTAGCTGATACAACTCGGAAGAATCTACAAAATAAGGAAAGTTTTATATTATATGCACACAAATTAAAAACATTAAAAACAAAAGGAGGTGAGGTAGGTAGGTAGATGCAAGTAAGTCGGTAAGACTACTGATTACAGCATTTTCATTTTAAGTACAGTTGGTAGTCATCCTATTATTATGCCGCGGCTGTGCTATGAGACGATACCATTGGACGATACACGCAGATCCAAGGGTATCAATTTTCAAATTCTCAAGCACGAAGCACTATGCATGTGCGGCCGGGCCATTATTGACATATTCCTTAGATTTTTGTTTCAAAATACTATAAATGCTAATAATAGTTGCTGTAGTATGAATTTTTGAAGTGCCAATAATACTTGTTTAAAAATCTGTTGAGAAATATGATAAGGACGGACTTGACTTTTGATTTTGTATATTAAAATATAAAAATATTCCCACCTATGAAAATCGGATTTCAATACTTGGTCAGTCCGGAAAGTTTCTGTTACATATTTGTGGAAGAACGTCGGGAAAGGCAGTTCTGAGTCCAGATCGTAAACCAAACACGATTTGGAGTCTAAGGCGTATAGAAATATCACATGATAGTCCTGAAAATTATAGTTAATTAAAACATTTGCCACAAGTTAATAATTAAAAAAAAAAAACGGCCAAGTGCGAGTTGGACTCGCCCATAAAGAGTTCCGCAGCAGCAATAAGGTTTATTTTTATGAAATTTTTATATATATAATAATTTATTTTTATATTTCAGTTGATTTAATGAAACTTAAATTAAGTTTGCCATTTATGACATATAAAAAAAAACTACTTGCTAGATTTCGTTCAAACCAATTTTCGTTAGTAGTTTTTATAGTAAAGTACATCATATATATTTTTTTTTTGACTTATCATGCCCCTACTTTAGAAGTTAGAGGGGGTGGGACACACATTTTACCACTTTGGAAGAGTCTCTCTCGCAAACTATTCAGGTTAGAAAAAAATTATATTAGAAACTTCAATATGATTTTTGAAGACCTATCCATAGATACCCCACACGCATAGGTTAGATGAAAAAAAAAAATTTTTTTAAATATAATAATATAAAAAAAACGACTTGCTAGATTTCGTTCAAACTAATTTTCGTTGGTAGTTTTTATAGTAAAGTACATCATAATATATTTCTTTAGACTTATCATGCCCCTACTTTAGAAGTTAGAGGGGAGGAGGGACAGACACACATTTTATCACTTTGGCTCTTCCAAACGCAAACTATTCAGGTTAGAAAAAAATGATATTAGAAACCTCAATATGATTTTTGAAGACCTATCCATAGATACCCCACACGCATAGGTAAGATGAAAAAAATTTTTTTTTGATTTCGTTGTACCTATAGGGACCCCTAAATTTTTTAATAATTTTTCCATTATTGTATCAAAATCTTAATGCGGTTCACAGACTACATCTACTTACCAAATTTCAATAGTATAGCTCATATAGTTTCGGAGAAAAGTGGCTGTGACATACAGACGGACAGACAGACAGACATGACGAATCTATAAGGGTTCCGTTTTTTGCCATTTGGCTACGGAACCCTAATAAGCTAAAGGAGCATAGATTAATATAAAGGAGACTGACCCATATTACGAGCCGATCCTCCTCTCGCCCTGCCCTTTGTTTCCATAGTGGTACAGTGCGACATGGATTAGAAATAAAAACGACGAAACATCTATCCAGTTCTCCTGGAATCCTTATAGATACATCTTGGCAAAGCTTCCACACGTTTTCCTCGCTGCAATTTTATTGAAATTCCAAACAAACTCCCAATCAAAATAAAGTAAATAAACTTGAGACAATAAATTAAAACAAACTACATAAAATATTCTTACCAATAACAAGACACATATGAACAGTCTGCAGGTTTCGGAAACAAGGGTTTTGTGGATTTATCACCTTTTAAATTGTTTTCATTTTTTGGAAATTGCACTTGTGCATTGACCGACATTTTGACAATTTGGCGGATTTTTCAACCAGTGTTACCATATAAATATATCTTATTCATACCATACCATAATCAAGATTCACCTTTCATAGACTAGTGTTGGCAACTGAAAGTATTGAAGAAAGTGATACCTCCCGCCGCCAATTAAGTGATTTCCTAAAAAACCAAAAGTGTTATAGTGCTATATACAAATATATTAAAAATACAGTGGGAACTATATAAATATAAAATAAATTGAAAACCCTTTAAAAAGACTTGGCTTAAAGGTCTCGGTTACCAGGCCATTAAATCTTATTAAAAAAAAAAAAGAGAGAATATAGTTGCTTATATATTATAATCTATTGTTTATTGTCTATTGTTGATCGTTGTCGTCTATGGTAACATGGCCAGCAAGAAGTAAGAACAAGAATACAAAAGCGAAATTTAAAAGCCAAATTTTTCTTTAGTTGCTTTGCATTTCTTTTCATATTGGCAAAAAGGTGGGCGGTGCGTTGTCCTAGGTTTCGGCCGGACTAGCGTATCGTCCGGACTTTTAAAATTTAGATTTCTGCAGCGTATCTACACACTTGCAACATCTCATTGTCCAGATATAAAATTTACAGGATGACCCGTAAGTATTTTAGAGTTTCATACTAATGATACTAAACTACACAAATGAACATACTGCTTATTACTTTACTCCAGGTTTCCTTTTCAATTCGTGTTAATGTATACTATAGAATGTTCTAGACTCGTGTAGGTGTATGACAACATCTATGAGTTATGACGCCTCAACCCAATTATGTAAATAGGGGCTTCTGTTATGTTTACAACTTGGTCCATAACAATTTTATCCCTTATAAATACAAATAGCGCAGGTACAAAGTTTGGTAAGTCATATTATTTTTAAGGTGGAAACCAGAGAGACTTAGCTCGTGCAAAAAACCAGAAGAAACAACAGGAAATGCAAAAAAAGAAGAACGCCAGTGAAAAAACTGGTCTTTCACTGCAAGAAAGGAAACACAGGTGAGTTTTACCTGTCTTGGGGCACTTGTATGCCTCAATCTTCACAGGAACTGTCACCAGCATTATTTCCGGACCTATACGACCTGCAAACCTTCAAGAAGAGAGCGTATTTCCTCTTAAAAGGCCGGCAACGCACCTGCAGCTCTTCTGATGTTGCAAGTGTCCATGGGCGACAGTATTTGCTTTCCATCAGGTGACCCATTTGCTCGTTTGCCCCCTTATCTCATTAAAAAAAAAGGAACATAATTTGGATTATATACTTGCACTAAGTTCTACGATTGACTAGATGACCCAGTGAACGACATATCAAATCCCTCCTAAATCCATTTGGATTTGGAGGGATTTGATAGGAAGGTTTATATTCATAAACCTTCCCTGGACTTCCATGTATATTTCAAGAATAAATGAGCTAAATCAGCTCAGTTGTTTTTGAGCGAGACTAACATAATTTTAAATTATTTTTAATGCATTTGTTTTTTTTTTTCATGTAAGCATTCTTTTACAGGGATGCCGAGTTAATGAGAGAAAAACAGAAGAAAAAAGAAGAGCAGCAAGCGTTACAACCTCAGAAACAACGAGCATAACTTTAAAATTTTTAGTTTCTTATAAAAACTGATACTGCAGTATTCCAGCTTTGGTGCTGAATAATTTATTGGACAAGTGATATGAATGCAAAGTTTTGCTATTTCCATAGTATAATTAGTTTAAACGTCAAATAAACCTCCCATAACATTGATGTGTTTTCATTGTTGTTATGTGTAAGCAATAAAAGTAGAGATAAGATCTGAGATGTTAATAGTATGAATGGTTCTATAACTATCTAATTCTTAGCATTTATGAAGTCTTATTTGACTGAATAGATTGTATGTATAACTCAAATACCCATTTTTTGTACAATAAAGTATAAAATTGAAGGCTGTGTTTATTTTTGTTTTTTTTTTTCTCAAATCGCAATTTTAAGTAGCATTATGTCCATACTAATGCTGGCAAGTCTTCATCAATGCATTTAAAACACATAATGTAGTTAAATATTATCAGAACTTCAGTTCTGATAATATTTAACTACATTATGTTCCCCAATCCCCACTACACGTTTCTTTGCTTTGGAATCCATACTAATATTTTAAATGCGAAAGTGTCTGTCTGTGACTTCTTCACACTTAAACTGCTGAACCAATTTTGAAAAAATTTGGTAAGTAGATACTTTGAGTCTCAGGAAAGGACATAGTTTTAGTTGCGGAAAAATGTACGGTTCCCGCACGATAAGCGAATTTTCTGCGAATCTAGTATTAAGAAAAGAAAATATGTTGTTTCAAATATTTATTTATTGTTTTTACAACTTACAGTGTATTGTTTTCGTAATGTAATTGGAAGAAAAAATACTGACTTATTAGGCCTGTAGTTAAGTACATAATGTACTAACAGAGAAGTTGATTCCTAGGCAGATGGGAGACCGCGTAGTTTGGTGGCGTTACTTCAAACCCAGCCGACAGATCACAATTAACATTGAATTGACATGATCCGACCAAATGGTGTTGGTCCGTCAACTGCCTAGGAATCAACTTCTCTGATAGTATTAGTAAAAACTCCACAAACTCATTAGAAGCATCATTGAATGGTAAATTAGTTTATGAATATTATGTACAGTAGGAACTCTATTAACATAATATTATGTGTTTGTTAAAAACAACACAGAAAATAAATGTTTGTTAATAAATTATTAAGAGATACATTTTTCGATGCCAGTATATCTTATAGGGTCCGATAATCAAGTTTCTACTGTGTAAGGAAAATAATCATAAATAAAATTCATAGTACTTTTGGAACTACGAATAATAAAAACTAAGGAAAAGTAACTCCATCAAAAAACATGTAATACAATACTTGTCAAAATGTGTACCTAGGTACACATTTTCAATACATTTACAATATTTAGGTGGCCTTCAGCGGCATCAGGCTGATGTTACATGACAGTTCGAAAGGAACCAAATTTTAAAACGGTGATAGTATGGGAGTTACATTTCCTTAGTTTTTATTATTTGTAGTTTTGGAATCACAAAAACTATTGCTACAAAAATATTTGGTAAATAAAATCACATTGCCATTTTGTTCAATTTTTTGAACAATACTATAACTATGCCTCATAGACGAAAGGTATATTATAAGTTTTAACTTCATATATTATGCAAAAAGTAAGAAAAAACAAAAATAATAAAAACAGGCAAACATAACATTAAAATAAAAAAAGTAATAATAAAAGTATGTATATATATATACTACTTTACAATTACATATGAAAGTATTATTATGTTTAAGATTTTATAGCATGGTGTAAGATGAAAATAATGGAATCCAGAAAAATACTGTAGTTGACCATAGAAAAAATAGCAATTATTATGGAATACTTCAATTTAATTTTAAAAACACTACTCCATAGCAACTTCTTATTAGAATGTCTGAAACCAATCCTAAGTTGTACCAATGAAGAATTTTTTTCATAGGCAGATAGTGAACCTACGTCATTTGTTCAGATTATGTCAATACAATGTTACTCATAATCTGTTAGCTGGGTTTGAAACAACATGGCCAAATTACGTAGGTCCACCATCTGCCTATAAATTAATTTCTTTGATAGTACATGTTCATATTGTGCTAGTAAAACAATTTGTCTAATATCTTTACTGTTACAGTTAATCACCGTTAACGGCAGAGTTTATATGCTCCTTTCTCTGCCTGTACAGCTCCTCAGCTAACCCTTGAATAAATGGGTGTTTGAATTTACCATATGTCGCTGTGAAGAATTCCTCCAACTTCTTAGGTGCATTTTCCCGTTTCTCATACTCAAAAGCTTGGAGGATCATATCGTAACGATCTAAGTCCTTTGCAAAATTAGCCTCTGGCGAGCTTTGATTTTCATATTCCTGTAGAATCAAATCCATACTTTAATATTGTAAATGCAAAAGTTTGTTTGTTGGCTCTTTTCATTTAAAGTACTTAACTGATTTGAATGTAATTTGGTATAGAGATGTTCTAACATAAGGGTATTTTTTATCAAGGAAAAATATACAGTTCCCACATGATAAAAACGAATTTGTATACAACAAAGTTGTAAGCATTATCCAGTTTCTTTATAATCGAAGTTATATTAAATAAAAAATACCTTATATAACTCATACATCCTATCTCCAGCTATGCCAGTGAGTTCGGCAATAGTTTTCATAGCTTCATCTTCTCGCCTGTGTTTCTCCTCAGGTGAAACTCCACAGTGAGGAGTTATGTCTCCAACAATACATTCTGCTAGGTCATGGACTAAGGCTGGAAAGTATAAAAACAATTTCAATTGCAACATGGATCTGTAAAGCAATAAAACGTTGAGCTTGACAAATGTTACTCAATCTAAATTTTGTGCAAGAGTAAGAAAATGCAGTAGAAATCTGTTGCAAGCTGCAGTTGATAAGTCGAAACAATTTATAGAAACAATAAATATTTTTTGTAGTTACATAATATGATGTATGTGATTTATTTACCTATTTGTAAGCATTTGAATCTATCTAGCTTAGTAGGATTGTTCTCTTCCGTTAATAAGAAGGTCATCATTCCCATACGGTACATATGACCAGCGATAGACTCACAGTCATCAATGTCGCATTTGATCCAACCCGTTCTTTTGACATGCTAAAAAGAATAAAGCGTGCTATAAGTTGTATATCATTCACTTAGTGTTAAAGTCAGATTTTTACAAAAACATACCTTTAAACGACCAACAAGTTCTAAAAATTCAAGGATTTTTTGGTTCTGTACTGGTAAAACCATTGTTCTGAATGAGAGTAAAGATGAAAGCTTGGAAATGAATATAACTATTTTACAGTAAAGTATTTAATAAATGCAAATATTTAAGTTGTATCGCTAAATATTAAGAAAAACAGAATTTGAATGGAAAAAATCAATGGAAGAAGAACAAATTACAATTTTATAAAATTTGTCAGCTGTCATTTCAAAAAGTCAAAATGTGGCTTTTTTTTTCTTATTATGGCACTTCGGCTATTTAACCATGGCCAGTGTCGAGTATATTATGGCGGGAAAACAATATTCTATACAATTTTCAGCATCGTTTTTCTATATTGTCAGGTCGTGGTCAGGTCTAAAGTTTAGTCAAGTCTAAAAGTCAAGAAGTCAAGTCGGTCGATTCAGTAAAGTGGTAGACGTTTTACTGAAACTTTCGATGGAGTTTTGAAGGGAACACAATATAGCACGTTTCTGGATATTGCATCACTTTCCTACACTTGTGCACGATAACGAAATTATTCTAATGGTTAATATCCTACCAATATTACACATTAAAAACCCATTAAACACAATTTCAGGAAAATAATACAAAAACACAACATCACTCTTTCACATTCCCGGCAAAACTCCGACAGTTACTTTTGGAAGTGTCTAGCATGCCGCATGCCGCACGATAACTTTGCGCGCGGCTGAAATCGGAACTAATTGTCGGGCCGCCACGTTGACATGATAATCGATACGCCTATTCCTATACATAATTTAAATAAGTAAATAAAGATATTAAAGTAAAACTACCAATGTTATAAAAAAATATCATTGGGATTACCAATTTTTTAAATGAATCCCTACGCTGGCACGCCACCTGTCGCGCGCAGAGTTATCGTGCGCGCACTCTACCTATTTTGCCGACAACGGTATTTTAGTAGGCATCCCTAAACGACCACAGCGGCATGCTAGACACTTCCGTTACTTTTTATCAGAAAGCATTTGGCAAAACCAAAACTAGCAGCGTACAAAGAAGATAATAATATTATTATTATTTAATCTACGTAACAGCAGCGTAAAAAATCTAAATAATGAAAGGAATATAATGGGCAACGTTGATTTCTTGTTACGAGTTGAACAATACCCAATAATTTTTGGGTAATACCCAGCGCAAAACCCAGCGTGGATAAGTGGATAAGTTAAAAAATTCGACTCGGATGGCATGGCGAAGAATAATATTTAAGGTCATCGCACATTACACCGACTCAACGCCAACCCCACTCACAGTAAATTTAGGCATTGAATTTTCAGCTTTATGTAATGTGACTTGGGACTTAATTTAGTAACTTGCGAGCAACTAGTTGACGACTAGTCGCCTAATAGCTGGCTGTCCATGCAGTGTGACTTGTGAGTTAACTTTACTCTTATGCCCTGACAATATAGCTTATAGCGTTTTCGGCATCTAGAACTGCCCCGGGGCAGGGCAGGCAGGGCAGGCCGAACCGATACGAAAATAGCCGAACTTTAAATTAAGTACATAAACTACGTATTGCATACGTATTGCACTTGTACTAAGTCTAAGTGCTTCGTGGATCATCGGTTTTTTTCGGCTATTTCCGTATCCATTCGGCCTGCTCTGCCTGCCCTGCCCCGGGGCAGTTCTAGATGCCGAAAACGCTATTACATAATACATTTCCATGCCAGGCTGTGAGTTGGGTGAGTTGGGTTGGAGTGAAGTTGGTGTAATGTGCGATGACCTTTAAATGGCTTCGAACGAGTTTTTAAGAAGAAATAAATTTCGAAATTTCAAAAATTTAAATTTGAATTCGAACTTCGCGAACTTGTTAAAATAATTTAAAAATAATTATGAACAAACTGATGCAATCTTCCTTCATTGCAGTTATAGTCGTTCGGTTTTATACATAGACTAGCTGTCCCGGCAAATGTTGTTTTGCCATTTAAAGTATTTCTACTTCATCAGTTGATACAAAATCTTACCCCCTCTTTTGTCCCCTAAGAGGGATGGGTGGAAAAATTTTATACACCAGATGTTAAGTTGGAAAACACAGTTAATAATATTATGAAGTCCATTAAAGAAAAAAGTTTGATACAAAATCTGACTCTGACGGGGAAAAAAATTTGACGGGGATTTTTATACACCAGATGTTGAGTTGAAGAAGACAAATATATCTGTGAAAACCGTATGCAAATCGGATCAGTAGTTTTCGTGTTAAAGAAAAAAAGTTTGATACAAAATCTGACCCCCTCTTTTGTCCCCTTAGAGGGGTGGGGGGATTTTTTTTATACACCAGATGTTAAGTTGGAAGAAGACAAATATATCTGCGAAAATAGCATTCAAATCGGATCAGTGGTTTTCGTGTGATAGTGGAACAAACATACAGACAGACAGACACACAGACAGACAAAAAACTAACCACATTTTTGGCTTCTATGGCGATGTTTATACGTGGGAGAGCCATGCTTCGGCACGAATTGGCCGGCTGTAAATATGCTGAATTTAAAAGGAAAACTATCACGGTTAAGAAAACTTCATACGTCTAAGTTATTGAGATTGTGGGGTTTGTACAACTATAAAAAATGTATTCGGCGAAGTATAAAGGAACTTTTCGTTCAAATTCCTTTGAAATTGTGTTAAATGAGATGATATTGTAAGTAGTGTAAAACACGTTATAAATTTACATTCATTGACCATACAAAAAATTAAAAAAAACTAGCGGTAACCTACGGAACCCTATATTGCGCGTGGCCCGACACGCACTTGGCCGGTTTTTTTGATGTTGTTTTGCCTACCTACTTCTAAATATTCTATGCTTTTTACAAGTAACAACCGCATACATAAAAATGCTAATCAGCTCTAGTTTCTGAGTTGTTCTTAGAAAAAAATATTATATTCTAAAGTTAGTTATAACTTTTATAAGTTCATTTAATGAACTTATAAAAGTTATAACTTAGGCTATAAATTTAAATTAAATAGGCTAAAAATTCGCAGTTCTCAACCTTTTTAACTTTTTGTTGAACATTCACGTACGTTACGAGAAATTGCAAAACGTAACGAAACGTTGAAATCAATGAGTGTATACTTCATATTATGCATTTTAAATACGTCTGTCGGTTTGATTAATATGATCGCCAGCCGCTGGTGCGTACTATGCATCGCAATTCACAAATACCGCTAGGTAGATTTAAATTCATGCTTTGCCTCGAGCGTTAGTGAAAATGTGAGAGTCCCTCCTGACGGTCTATCAATTTGATTTAGCTCCAAAATGAGCGTTCCGGTTGGTTTGAAGTCGAGCAAAGTCATATTCGATGCACCCAAAGTTGGTTTCGGTCTCGATGTCTGCGTTTGTGATTGAATTTGATTATGATAGCTATTCTGCTTCTACTTGGTACAGGTATGAGTTTTCGTGTTTGTATTTCTGTTCTGTGTTAATAGACTCCATTTCGATTTATTTTAGACAAAATGTATCTACAAAGTCACAAAGATAATTAGGTAGGTGTGGGTGGCTATAATGCTACTAATTAAAATGTCACGTATAACGTCATGTATATGTACTTTACATTTAGTTACTTAAAACAAAATAATTTAACTGTGGTTTTTATCATCCATTTTTTTTATGAAAAATAACTAATAATTATTTATACATACCTACCTTGTTGGCTTTGCTATACGGATAGATATTATTATACTTAACTACTCCCTATTTTCTGTTTTACGCCATATTATAATTTATAACCAGTCAAGCCGGCCCATTCATGCTGATACCTTTAACCACTGACATATAAGTATAGTACCATATATATATTCTGTGGTAGTACGAAGTACTTAATATTACCTTAGTGCCTTTAACGGTCTAATATTGAACGTAGGGTAAATGACTAGTGATTGGACAGTACCAGTCATTGAACAAAGCACAAAAACACAAAATTTATTAAGGTTGCTTTAAAAGCTGCCTGTTTTTAAAGTAATAGAACACCTGATTCTAAAGAAAAACAGGTAGTAAGTATTTAAAGCAACCTTAATAAATATAGTGTTTTTGTGCTCTGTCCAATGACTAGTACTGTCCAATCACTAGTCATGTTCACCCTATTGTATAGTCTAACCATTTGACTTTTGCTAATCATAATATAAGTGGTGATCTATCGGCGAGCATTACCGCTGCGGCCGGCTAGTCCAACTCGTGAGCTAAGATCTAAACCGCCAACATTGGCACTTATTACGTAACTTAGCGCACCGGCGCGGCGCGGTGGATTTGCTCGCTGTCGCGCATATTGTGAGGGGGCGCAACGGAGCGGGTCGCATTTTTAAGAAAAATGCGGTCCGCCCCGTTGCGGCTCGCGCCCAAGGATTAAAGCTGTTAGCTGTTAGCTCGCCGGTTCGCCAATGACACCCTTATGGTTTTTCCATCATGCCAACTAACGAAAATCCGTCCTTGTAAACGCTGCGTCAATATCTTTCTTAGCTGTTAACAAATTATGTATATTATTTAGAGCAGCGATACTCAACCTTTTCTTCATACGGGCCACAAACATGTTTTAGTCTTAGGGTCGCGAGCCGCAACTAAAATTAATTAAATTAAAATTAATTAGGGGTAAAAATAACGTGCTCTAAAATTATCGATTTACGCGGGCCACTGATATAGACACGGCGCGGCGAGCCGCAGGTTGAGTATAGTTGATTTAGATTTTAGAGGATGATTTTGATTTACAGCTGAGGCGGTGAAATGGGACGCGCCGACTCCTTATGACCCGGTGTGGTTAGCGAGCGTGCAGGCTTACGACCCGGTGGCGGTTCACAACGAGACCCGGTTCTGGTCGTGGGTTAGCGAGGAAGACGTCCAGTTTAAGCTGTTCACCAGGTAATCTGAGAACAAGAGTCATGTTTCTAATAGTTTTTTTACTGTAGTTTATATTTTCGCTAGCGCTTTTGATTGGCTAATGTGAAAATGTTAATAAATCAACAACGCTAGTAAAAAGTTTAATTATTGACAAACAACCTTATTGTTTCTTTTCTGATTTTTTTACTGTAGTTTATCATTACTAGTAGCGCTTTTGGCTAATGACAAAATGTTAATCAACAGCGCTGTTAAAAAGATAAAGTTCCGTCAAAAAATCCCAAAAACCGAATATTGTTGAGTTCATCCATACTAATATTATAAATGCGAAAGTGTGTCTGTTACCTCTTCACGCCCAAACCGCTGAACAGATTTTGCTGAAATTCGGTATGAAGATACTTTCGTCCCGGGAACGGACAAAAGATACTTTTTATCCCGAAAAAATGTACGGTTCCGGCGCGATTAACGAATTTTAGTACTAAATAAATTTTATTTAATATCATTCCTAATATTTTTAAGTGAAAATCTGAGGTGCCAATGATTAGATGACTGCCAACGATGGCCATAGTTAAATGCCCTGTGTAATATGACTGTATGTCCCTATATTGTATACTTCCGTTAGAAAGTAAGATTGAGAGTGAGATAAGTTCTGCCTGTCACTTTCTGCAAGGAATAATAATTCATATCTACTAATATTATACATGTGAAAGTGTGTCTGTCTGGCGGTTATCTTTGTACGCCTACACATAATACAGCTGAATCGATTTTATTTTTGGCAAGGAGATACTTTGGGTTCCGGAAAAGGACAAAGGATATTTTTCATCCCGTTGAAATGTAAGATCCCAATCGTATATTGGCGCAACAAATTGCGGATAACATGTTTAAGAAAACTTGCACCATTGGTACTTGTACCAATATGTATTCTGTGCTATTGGCTGAAAAACATTTTTACTGATGACTTACTGCAGACTGCAGTAACGTTACAGGCTAAATACACAATAGGTATGTATTATGTTCTATCTTAATAATATACGTGAAGGTAGACAAATTCCAATGGTCACGGTTACATGTAAAGACGTTTTGTGGCAAGAATTTAGTGCACACCAAGGTATTGGGTCATTGTTGCCAATTGCTGCCAAACGTTTTGCCGAATTGCAGTTCCTGTTGTAATTTACATGCTTTGTTGTTACCTGGTTTGGTCAGGTCGTGTATTCGCACATTACCTTAGATAATCGACTCAACTCGACTCACAATTGCAATGAAATGTTTATATCGTAAACTTAGGGTCGATTTTGAGGGTTCCATACCGAAAAGGTAAAAACGGGACCCTACTACTAAGACTACGATGTCTGTCGGTCTGTTTGTCTCCAGGCTGTATCTCAAGAACCGCTAAAGCTAGTCTTCTGAAATTTTCATACATTGTGTAACATGTGTATATCTGTTGCCGCTATACCTAACAACAAAATAGTCAAATACTAAAAACAAAATAAATTAAATATTTACTCTCATACAGCAAACGTGATTTTTAGGGTTCCGTAACCAAAGGGTAAAAACGGGACCCTATTACTAAGACTTCGATGTTTGTCCGTCTGTCTGTCTGTCTGTGTCTCCAGGCTGTAACTCAAGAACCGCTATACCTAGACTTCTGAAATTTTCTCAGATTGTGTATACCTATCTGTTGCCGCTATAACAACGAATACTAAAAACAAAATAAACTAAATAGTTATTTAAGGGGGGCTCCCGTACAACAAACATGATTTTTTTGCTCGATATCAATAACGGCAATACATAGGCACTTGAAATATTCACGAAATACTCAATTTTATTTGTACTTTAATAATTTATAATAAAATTTAAATAAATGAAATAATTAAGGGGGGCTCCCATACAATAAAAACAATTTTCAGACTATTTTTGCTCTATTGTGGTACGGAACCCTTCGTGCGCGAGTCCAACTCGCACTTGGCCAATTTTATTTTGTCCTTTTTCGCTCGTAACGAATAATGGCCACAGGTAGGCGCTTGAAATGTTCAGTAGTCAGTGCACTCTAAAAGAAGATCGAGGCACAAGTTATATCGCTAAGCTGCATCGCCGCATCGCGACTTTCCTCGTCTCGTTACTGCGTTTACTGATCCTAACATTGCTAGCATGATCTTATATTTCCTTGCAGCCAAAACAATGAGTTGAGTCGAAGTTGAGCTAGAGTCAGGTCGTCATCAAATGACTGTAATGTGCGGTGACCTTTAGAATACTTCTACCAAGTCATTTTTACCTATCAATTTCTGATCAATATCTGGCGGTACCCACAATTAGCGCCACATTCCTGCATCGCGCTATCGAAGTTTTCAGTGCGTCGGTATACAGTGTGTAACGAAACTAAGTGATAATACTTTAGGGAGCGTGTTTCTTGTAGAGAGTTCACTGTGAAAGTAGCAGCGCTGAAAGACTAAATTTTTTGTTCATTTTTTCACAAGCGTCCCAGCGCCACGAGTTTTCCCATAACAAAGTGAAAAAAAAATTGGTCCTTCAGCGCTGCTACTTTCACAGTGAACCCTCTACGAGGAACACGTACACACCCTAAAATATTATCACTTAGTTTTGTTACACCCTGTATACGACAGTAATTGAAATCAATCACGCGGGCTTCGGCCTGCCGCCTGACCGAGCATAACACCTCGCTCGGTCCGATGATCTTCCTTTGCGGCCTCCACGCATATATCTCACAAATACTTGACTTCTTAGGACTCCTAAAAAGATTCACACGTTATAGAATTGTACTGTGATTTGTTCTTTGATAAGACGTGATATCTTTTACCTACGTTAGTAACAAAATATTGACAGGCAAGGCAAATGAGGGGGAAGCAGCAAAATAAGACCTATTTTTTTTAATTTGACCATTAAACACATTTTGAAAACATATTTTTTACTTTTCAGGCGGAACCCATACAACTACCAGATTCTAAAAACCAACGATGCATCAGCACTAAACAACTCGAACTTTGTTTTTGAAAACAAGGTGAAAGTTCTAGCACATGGCTGGTTGAATAATGGAGACGGTCCTATGCCTGAATCTATTAGAGAAGGTGAGTATTAATTTAGTAGATAACTCACTACAAACTTTAATTTCTCAATTCAAGTACTCGAACTTTTAATTAAAATATATTATAAGATACACATATATACACATATTTTGCCACTTTGGAAGAGTCTCTCTCGCAAACTATTCAGGTTAGAAAAAAATGATATTAGAAACCTCAATATAACCTATCCTATCCATAGATACCCCACACGCATAGGTTATATGAAAAACATTTTTTTTGTTTCAGTAATTGTACCTATGGGGACCCCTAAAATTTTTAATAATTTTTCCATTTCTGTATCAAAATCTTAATGCGGTCAGCGGTTTACAGACTACATCTACTTACCAAGTTTCAATAGTATAGCTCTTATAGTTTCGGAGAAAAGTGGCTGTGACATACGGACGGACAGACAGACATAACGAATCTAGTATAAGGGTTCCGTTTTTGCCATTTGGCTACGGAACTGTCGTAGAAAACTGTCTAAAAAATGTCGTAGTAATTCGTTATTATTATAATAATTTGTACTTTCTACATATTATGTGATCCTTATAATATTTAATATTTATCGATATAACGGTTGTCTGAGAGGTAAAATTACTACGAACGGTATGTGTTTACTTAAACGATTTTTATTCAAACAAAGAATAAAACAATATCCATGGGCTATCATTGTCTGTCAAATAGCTTATCCAACGAGTAAGACAAAGATAGCAACAATTAACATTAGTTCCTGTCTACTCTTCGTTTACTCATAAGATAGAATGTGCTTTTTCACGATGAAGCAGTTGAGCAAGGGTTAAACACCAAACAGCCCCCAGTGTAAAATTTAGCTCCTCACGACGGGCCTAGGGGAATAGTCTGCAGTGTGCGGAGGACCTTATGTACTTTCCCAGCTCTTGAAGATTGGTTTCGACCATAAAGTTAATATACCTAACGGATTCCGCTAGGTATATTAAACTTTATGGTTTCGACTGAAATTCATCTAATTTTAGACGGACAAGGAACCCTTATAGTTTCGGTCTGTCTGTCCGTCCGTCCGTCCGTCTGTCTGTCTGTCCGCGGTTTTGCTCAGAGACTATAGGACCTACAAAGCTGTAATTTGGCATGAATACACATATTAATGATGCCGACACAATGACACATAAAATCTTAAAAAAATATTTTTTTATGGTACCTACACATCAAGCGGGAATGAATTTTTTTTCGCGCCCACTCCATCGTGTGGGGTGTCGTTGGATAGGTTTTTTAAAAATATTATGTGTATTCATATCATTTTCCGATTTAGGGATCCATTTGTGAAATATTAAGTTTTAAAGTGGAAAAAATCGTTAGAGTCCCTTGTACCAGCTAAACGGTTGTTTCTGGAAATTTGAAAAAATTCGCGGGAGTAGGAAATATGCTGAATTTAAAAAGAAAACTATCACGGCTAAGAAGACTTCATGAGTTATTGAGTAATATAAGTCGACCAATTAAAAAACATGTATTCAGCGAAGTATAAAGGAATTTTTCCTTCAAATTCCTTTGAAAATTGAAAGTAACTGAGATGCAGATGTTGTTAGGGTGGGTTGCACCAACGTACTTTAACTATAACTTTAACTACAATGCAAAATGTCAAATCTTTGGTTAAAGTAAAAAATGGACGCCATATTTAACCATAACCATAGAGCTCGACAAGGCTTTAAATACACGTGGCGAAAAAAGGAACTAACGCTGTCATCATACAAAAACGCCATTTTTGACAGTTCTTCTTTACCAGCAGCGCCCCCGCCCACGTTCATTTAAAGCCTTGTCGGACCAGCAACGTCTTCTGTCAAATTCTGTGGTCAAAGTTATAACTTAAACTTTAACCACGCCTCTGTTGCAAGTTGCAACCCACCCTTAGTAGTGTAAAACACGTTATAAATGTACATTCATTGACCATACATAAATTTTCAAAAACTAGCGGTACTACCGAACCCTATATTGCGCGTGGCCCGACACGCACTTGGCCGGTTTTAATCTTTGTACACCTTGTTTATCATATTATAGAGGTATATATTATGACATGTTGGTTAAAAATAAAGTACCTATTCCTACATATTTATTATTTTTATTCTTCTAAACGCGTAGACAATCGTTTCTCGTGTAGCTGTGGTTACCTAATGTCTTTATAATTTATTTTATTTAAGTAGGTTTTATAGTAAACTTATAATATACAATTTTATACTAACTTTTAATCTCTAATCTCTATTTTGCCCTTCCTCTCCAAAGTCCTTGAAAACCTTGTCCATAAACAGCTTTCCCAATTCCTTACCTCTAATAATTTGCTCTCTTCCTTTCAATCCGGTTTCCGTCCTGGTCACAGTACTGTTACAGCACTGCTAAAAGTTACTGACGATTTACGTCTAGCTATGGAGCAAAAATGTATAACTATCCTGGTACTTCTAGACTTTAGCAGTTCTTTTAATTCAGTTGACTTTGACATCTTCCTTTCTACCCTTCGTTCCCTCAATATATCATCCGCAGTGATAGACTGGTTCGACTCCTATCTTCGGGGGCGCTCGCAGCGGGTCCGCTATGGTGAGACTACCTCTGACTGGTGTGATCTCGATGCGGGGGTTCCACAGGGTGGTGTTCTTTCTCCTCTCCTTTTTTCAATTTTTATAAATACAGTCACCTTAATAATTTTGTCATGTAACTTTCATCTCTACGCAGACGACTTGCAAATATATCGTCGTTCTCATGTTGATGATATTAGTACAGCTGTTAGGAATATCAATGCTGACCTACAACGAATAGCAGACTGGGCAAAATCGTTTGGTCTTTTAGTCAATCCCCACAAATCACAGGCAATAATCGTCGGTAGCAGGTACATGACACAAAGACTAAACGATGTGCCCAGTGTTATATACAATGGTACTCCGATTGCTTATACACACTCAGCGAAAAACCTTGGAATAATCATTGATAGCAATCTGTCCTGGCAACCTCAAGTCAATGAGGTAAGTAGAAAAATATTTCACTCGATACACATGCTTAAGCGTCTTCAGAACTTTTTGCCCTTCAAAACTAAAATTTCCCTGGTCCAGTCACTCATTTTCCCTATCCTTGATTATGCTGACTCCTGCTACCTAGATGTTACCGAAGAATTGCTGACAAAGTTAGAACGTTTGCAAAATCTTTGCATTCGTTTTGTCTTCGGTCTTAAAAAGTATGACCATGTCTCTGCTTTTCGGTCACAGCTAAGGTGGCTTCCGATTCGCCATCGGCGAAATATCCATATCCTTTCCCTCCTTTATAATATCCTTTATAATCCTTTGTCTCCCTCTTACCTCGTAGAGCGTTTCAACTTTTCACGATCCTTAGACGTCCCTTGCAGATCTAATGTTAGGACTAACCTTTCCCACCCGTCCCATCGTTCCAACTTCTTTTCCTACTCCTTTACTGTTCATGCAGTCAGATTGTGGAATTCCCTACCCCACACCATCCGTGATAGTCCTACTATTACTGTCTTTAAAAGACGCTTGAAGGAGCACTACCTCAGCACTGAATCCAACTATGATTAGTATTAAATATACATATTGTATGTATTTATTTTTAGTATTTATAGTTTATAGTATAGTATGTACTTATTATAAAATTATAGTATATTATTATTATTAGTATAATGTACCTAGTATTTTGTTGAACATAATATAATAATAATTGTATTACATAATAAGTAGTTATAATTTATATTTTTTCATTTCTGTTTATATGCACGCCCTATCTGATGTTTGTAATCAAATTTCTCTTCTTAGGACTGCTGGAAGAAATTTCTTTAGAGATAAGCAGTACCTTTTGTGTCGTTTTTCTTCATAACAATAACTTGTTAAATGTTTTTGTGTGCAATAAACGGTTAAATAAATAAATAATAAATAAATAATAACTTTCAATGGTTCAAACTACGCGGCAAGTCACAATATTTTATACTGAATGTTATAATAATGAATTTTCATTTTCAGCGTTATTTTGTACTTAGGTATAATTTGTATTTAGCTGTTAGGTAGTGACCTAAATAGCTTATAAAATTCTGCAAATAGCATTCTCACATGCATGACCTATTTCATGCTACCACTAGTATTAGTAATACTACTTATGCCGTAAAATAACTTTTTTCTGCTTCATAATATTTTTGCAGCCTAAAACCCACTTATGGTAGCCGCATAATAATATGCTAAATTATACATATGATACAGTCAATATGTAACGAAAAATTGAGTGCCCTCCGAATAAAGACCTACCGTTATTTGTCGTGATGAATCGTTAGGGGGGCATGTCAAGAGGTCACAGAAAAATTAAAAAGGTCGCGCTAATTGCTGTTTTTGAGAAATCCAAAAAATGAATAAAAAATTTTGAAATGCGTTTTTCTCGGAAACTATTGGTTTTAGGAAAAAGTTTTTTAAGTAAAAAATGTAGAGGGCATTGCGAACTACATTTTTTGTCATTGAAGTGACGTCATGCGACTTAAAATACAAAAAGTAGAGGGCGCTAATGGATCAAAAAAATGTTACAACGGTATTTTCGATAGGAAAAAATATTTTTTCATAATTATATAAATTAGAAAGTTGTTCATCACAAAATTAGCTACAACTTTTATTCAAAATAATTTTTTTTTAAATGTATGTAAGTGAGCGCCATAAACACTAGAAAGACCGGACTTTGCGTATACCTAGAAGGACTGACCACACAAATTAAGTTTATCAATTTTAATTTATTGTTGTATTTGTTTCTACTAACATTTTATAGCATTTAGAGTAAATAAAATCAAAAAAATTAAAAGTTGAAACACGAAACGAAGAAATAAGAAAGAAATTTTACAAAGTATCAATAATAAAGTAAATAATGAACAAGAAAACTTTCAATTATTAGCAAAGCAAAATCAATTTACTTATTAAGAAATACCGGTTTCTATGTAAAAATTGCTTTTAAAAATGTAATTTCACTTATTAATACAAACTTCAAACTGACAAAAATTATCATTCATTTTTGATTGTACTAAAAATTTATAATCGTATTTTTCGTCCACTCTCTATATCCACCCTCTATAAAAAAATATTTCGTCGCTGCCGTGTCGTCAGTCGCGTTTGATGTAAATCACATGTAATTCACATGTGATTCACATGCGAATCACATATAATTAACATGGGTGTCACATGGGAGTCATATGGGAATCACAAAACATTTATAATTGTGAAAAAATCATTTTTTCCTATCGAAAATACCGTTGTAACACTTTTTTGATCCATTAGCGCCCTCTACTTTTTGTATTTTAAGTCGGATGACGTCACTCCAATGACAAAAAATGTAGTTCGCAATGCCCTCTACATTTTTTATTCAAAAAACTTTTTCCTAAAACCAATAGTTTCCGAGAAAAAAGCATTTCAAATTTTTTTTATTCATTTTTTGGATTTTCAAAAACAGCAATTAGCGCGACCTTTTTAATTTTACTGTGACCTCTTAACATGCCCCCCTAACGATTCATCACGTCAAATAACGGTAGGTCTTTATTCGGAGGGCAAATTACATATTTATTGTACTAATAATATTTTGTTATTATTACGGTTATACGTAAAACCAAAAGTGCATTGTTATCAGAGTAGCGTTATCCGGATTAATTTTCTTCTTCAATTATGAAATTATTTCAGTTTGAACGCAAAAAAAAATCAAACACTGTGTATCTTGATTTTTTTTTAAATTATGTTTATAGCTGCAATCCCTTAGTCTACGTTATTACTAATATTATAATATGAATGTATGTCTTTAAATAGATGCTTACAGTACGGGAGCAATAGAACAATTTTTTTTTATTACTATCAAGCTAATTTTTTGTGAGTAGCTTCATTTTGATAAGACGAACAACATTTTTATCTGCGAAAAATCTTGAAAGTGGTAGCTAGATAAGAGCTTTCGATGTTCATGGGTCTTTGATCTGAATTTTATTAAGTATTATGTGTATAACTAGCTGTGCCCCGCGGTCTTACCCGCGGTTTAAGTGATATATAATATAAGACTATGAAAAGTACCAATAATAGGGTCAAAACGGGACGATACATGGTTCATGGTAGTGATGATGATGATGATGAATGTAATTGGCATAGTAGCATATGCTTTCCGTTCTTAAAACAACGTCGAAACTCCCAAACTTGTATCTATATTCTATAAAGAGTCAGGAGTTCTCTCAGCACCTTCCGGACCATGGTATACCTTGGTGCAAAATCTTGCTTGTTAGTAGCATATGCTTAGAATACTGCTCACGAAACCGAAGTCACCACATATTTCCATATAAATTTTGAGGAGTTCCCTCGATTTCTTATAGATCCCTTCATCAGGTCACCACTTTTATGAATATGGTACCAAATAGGGATGATAACCTATACACCAAAAGAAAAATTTTGAAAATCGGTTCACAAACAGCGGAGTATTCGTTGAACATAAAAAAACGAACATAACACCTCCTCCATTTTGAAAGTCGGTTAAAATTGTAGCCTATGTGTTATTCTGATGTATAAGCTATATTATTGTAAAGTTTCATTCAAATCCGTTCAGTAGTATTTGCGTGAAACATCCATACATCCAAACATACATACATTCATCCAAACTTTCGCCTTTATAAATATACAAATAGATTAGTTGTTGATGGGTATTCAATTTTCTTAATCTCGCTTATAATAACGTGGACGAAGTTGCGGGCAACAGCTATTTTCTATATAAATTAAAAGCTTCGTTGCTTACCCACTTTTATCATCGTTCAGCCGTGAAACTAACCAATGACATTTAATCTCGTTGAATTTCTTTGTTAAAATTAATTAACATTTAAATTTGAAGTTCATTCACCTGTGTTATTGTTACAGCCATCCTTTTATCGTAAAGGAAGTTTTTACAAAGATGAAAGTGGATTTTCCTTCTTGCGATAAATTTTTTGCTTCCTTTTACTTTAATATACTTTTATTCTTATTTATTTTTATCGGGCTTCAAAGAGGAGGTTAATGAAATTTTAATATAAAATAATTATGTACTTTCTTTAGTTATTATTAATTACCTATAATAAGTGTAGATGAATGACGTGTGACGTGTAAATAAAACGTAAACGTGACGATGAAATAACACGTGTAAATGAAACTCTACCTAGGTACTGAAAAAGTTCCATATTAAGTCTGACAATAAGATAGATAGATGTTAGATACACAAGTTCTTTCAGGTCTTTGTCTAACTTTAAATGACGAGCAGCACTACTTTAATAGTTGATATAAATGTGAAATCTTATACTATAAATACGAGATAGGGACGCGTTATTTCATGTTAGACAAGCTCTACAATCATATTCATTAAAGGTAATCGCACATTTATCAGCACGCACGCGCCGAACGCGCCGTATTTTAGAATTCGTTGTATAAAATGATGTGAAACCTCGCACACATTTTGTCCGCACCGCATACTACACGAAATACGGCGCGTACGGTGCCGACAAATGTGCGATCAGCTTTAACTTTCACTGCATATTTAAAGGTTTAGTCTCCAAAAACTGTTTTTGGTGTTTTGACCAATCAGAAGGCGGCAAACTTAAAACGGAAATTCTGGCAAAGATGGCCTTCCCGCGGCCCACCTAGGACGCATAGTGGAGTAGGTACCGTCGAGTTATTAGTGCGTAGGGGCTGCGACCACCACCATCTTCAGACGCAGCAGAGACCTACATAATACATATACTTTCGGATCGGACCCCAAACTTGCGGGGATGGCCCCGCAAGATGCTTCAAAGCATTTTCTCGGCCCAAAAAAAAAGCCAAGGATGGCCTTAATACAAAAGATTTCTTTCAGCTTAGATTTAAAATGATCTTACGGATATTATGATTTAAAATACAAGGAACATTTTTACAGCTCGCGAAACAATAAATAATATAAATAATAAATAATATATCTAATAGAAAACCGGCGTGAAACAGCGCTTGCGCTGTGTTTCGCCGAGTGAGTGAGTTTACCGGAGGCCCAATCCCCTACCCTATTCCCTTCCTTTCCCTCCCCTATTCCCTTCTCTTCTCATCCCTACCCTCCCCTATTACCCTATTCCCTCTTAAAAGGCCGGCAACGCACCTGCAGCTCTTCTGATGCTGCGAGTGTCCATGGGCGACGGAAGTTCCTTTCCATCAGGTGACCCGTTTGCTCGTTTGCCCCCTTATTTCATAAAAAAAAAAACCAAGGATGGCCTTAATACAAAAGATTTCTTTCAGCTTAGATTTAAAATGATCTTACGGATATTATGATTTAAAATACAAGGAACATTTATTACAGCTCGCGAAACAATAATCGTACACGACACGAATATTATATTCCTCTAAAACTCCGATTGCCCCGTTCCATTCCCACATATTGCGGAACAAAAATATAGACCATTACACAGATTACTTAATGTAGAGTCGACACGCTTGTGAAACAGGAGCTTGGACGGGATAGAGTGTACGGGCGAAGACAGACATCGCCTCCATATATCGATCTTATGACTATTACATTAAGGTCCAAAGTGGATCATCAGGTTTGTCAGCAACCGTACAGCGCTAAGTGCAGCAGTGGGATGCTCGTCCGTGGTTTTAGCGAGCAATGAAGTAGCTATTATCATCTTTTCGGAGATTGGGAACGTATTTTGCTAAAATTTCACACATCGCTTGTGTAAAGCAATCTGCGGTTTGGTTCGAGTTACATCAGGGGTTCCCAAACTTATTTTGTCTACTGCCCACTTTGAGAACAAATTATTTTTAGCGCCCGCATTGTTTTACCTACTTTCTTATCTTTATTTAAATTAAGAGGCTTTTACCGCAAATTTTATAAAAATACTAACGTTGTTTTGCTATAAAAATTATCTAGTATATAAAAAATATAATAAGCAGATAAAAACCTATTCTCAGGCCTAACGAATGTACATACAAAATTTCATTAAAATCCGTTGAGCCGTTTTGGAGGAGTTTGCGCACAAATACTGTGACACGAGAATTTTATATATTAGAAATACAAAATGCTAATTTTCGACGACCTCTGTGGCTCATTTGGTGGGCTGTTGGTAGCTCAAGCCGGGGGTCGCGGGTTCGAATCCCGCCGGCGGCGGAACAAAACGTTTTCAAAAGTTTCTGGGTCATGGATGTGTATTAAATATGTGTATCATATAATAAAAATCTTAAATATATGTATAGTATAAAAGTATTAAATATATTTCCGTTGTCTGGTACCTGTAACACAAGTCCTTCAGGTACTTAGCACGGGGCCAGACTGACGTGGTGTAAAGCGTCCATATAGATATTATATTATAGTCCTTTTCAAACCATATTTTTACCATAACCACCGACTTAAATTGCATTTCCGAATTTTCTCTAATCCCGGAATTCCGGGATTTTCGTTTAACAAAATATTATATTCTCAGAAGTCGCCTCCAAAACTTGCTAGTCAAAAATTAAAACTTATGTTAGGGAATAGATGCATATAATTCATTTGATGAAATGAAATTACAAATCACCCCCCCCCAAGCCTCGTCTACACAACGCCCCCATTTTTTTCTGGGTCCCACACCGCCCCCCTTTAGGCCTTCAGCGCCCACAAGGGGGCGTTATCGCCCACTTTGGGAAAGGCAGAGTTACATGATATAAAGTTCTTTAATGTGGAGCCACTAGTGTAGAGAACAATACTACTAAATCAGTATTCCATCAGTGATGGTAATGACTAGGAAATAAGTTTTTAATGAAAAACAAAGAAGTGTTTACGATTAATTAATAATAATATAGTAACTAGTAAGATCAGTTTCAATTACCTAATAATTTTCAAAAATGAAAAAAAAACTAAAATAAAATTGTTTTTTTTTTTTGGAAGCTACGTGATATTAAGAAAGTGTCCCACACGCACAAACTTATAACACCCTTCTCCCAAGGACGTAAAGCGGATGTATAATAATTGATTATGATAGGCCTACAAGTCCCTATAAATAGATATATCGGATATCCTGGATAACAAGCAGGCATCAGTTACAAGTTACAACCGAGACGAGTATGTCATACTTGACTTGATAATATTACACCTGATAGGCTGTTGTGAAGGTTATATTATCGCTAGCTGCCCGCCCTAGCCCCTAGGTTCCTTGTTAGTCTGGTCTGTGCGTTAGTTTGACATCGTAAAATTGCGCTTTGATTGATCTAAAAATCTAAACACCAAAACCTTTATCACCAGTTCATCACATCAGTTGAAAGTAATTTGAATACGAGTATGGTTGGTCTCGTACAGCCTGAATGATTCTCTGAATTTATAATCTAAAATTCATAATCTTAATTCATACCTTAGGCCGCTTTCACACAGCCGGAAAAGCCCGTCAGTATTACAGCTCAATTTTTCAAATTCGCAATTTAAAAGTATCACAATGTCTGACATTTTAAATTTATTATTCTCCAACTTTCTGATTTCCCCCCTTTCCACAGCGTACCTCAACATCAGCGATGTCAACATCATAGTTGTGGACTGGGGTAAAGCGGCGATGGTGAACTACATCTCTGCCAGTTACAACGTGGCAGAGGTCGGCAGGATCCTCACTAACTTCCTCAACTTCCTCATCCAAGAGGGGGTGTCCATGAACGACGTGCATCTCATCGGACACAGCCTTGGTGCTCATGTAGTCGGCATCGCTGGCGCTTATGTGAAGAAGGGACCTATTGATACTATTACAGGTATGGAAAAGTAAAGCAAATCTTAGAATAATCATGGGCTTTCGGTATTAGTGAACTGCACCTCTGCTAGCTACAACGTGGCGGAGGTCGGCAGGATCCTCACTAACTTCCTCAACTTCCTCATCCAAGAGGGGGTCTCCATGAACGACGTGCGCCTCATCGGACACAGCATATTGATGCTCATGTTGTCGGCATCGCTGGCGCTTATGTGAAGAAGGGACCTATAGATACTATTACGGGTAAGAAAAACTAAAGCAAATCAGTTCCTCAATTTCCTCATCCAAGAGGGGGTGTCCATGAACGACGTGCATCTCAAGGTACGGAATATTCTAATAATTAAATACTAGCTAAAAGCCGAGCTTTCTGAGGGCTCGCGTCGTTTTTTTGCGTTGTAATAATAATCTTTAAGGCAGTTTTTTTATATTTTAATAGTAACTAAACCTTGACTGACCGATGATAACACAATATCTACATAATATAAATAGAAATTACTATGTGAAAGCAAAAATCAATAGGCGTAATAGTTTTCCTGTAAAGTGTTCCACAAAAGTACTCAGGTTGTGGGATATACTAGGACTCGCTTCGCTCGCCCTGATTGTACACACTTTGTCGGCCGCAGTTACATTGCGCCAAAATTCATTTATCGCTTGTCAACCGTAATATATTATACTAGACGTTTCGTGCGGCTTCGCCCGCGTAAATTAGATATTTCACAGACAAATTAGTCCACACAAAATAGCCTATGATCCTACACGTCTACTTCTTATCTGTGCCAAATAACAGAAAAATTTCTCGACCAGTATAGTTCGTGAAATAAGCCCTTTCAACTAATTTCCCCCATTTTTTCCACATTTTCCTCTATTTCTTAGCTCCTATTAGTCTTAGCGTGATAAAATATAGTCTATAGCCTTTCTCGATAAATGGGCTATCTAATACTGAAAGAATTTTTCAAATCGGACCAGTAGTTCCTGAGATTAGCGCGTCCAAATAAGCCCTTTCAACTAATTTCCCCCGTTTTTTCCACATTTTCCTCTATTTCTTCGCTCCTATTAGTCTTAGCGTGATAAAATATAGCCTATAGCCTTCCTCAATAAATTGACTATCTAACACTGAAAGAATTTTTCAAATCGGACCAGTAGTTCCTGAGATTAGCGCGTTCAAATAAACAAACAAACAAACTAACAAACTCTTCCGCTTTATAATATTAGTATAGATATAGATTTCCGGGCTAAAGGTATTCTATGTCGATTTCCGGTACTCAAATTATGCAGCATACTTAATTTCATTAAATTAAGTTATTCTATGATATGTTGTTTTCAGACTTTAATGATATTTAATTAAAATACTTAAGTTACAAAATATTTGATAGACCGTAATCAAACAAAAACTAATTTTGTGTTGGATTTATAGCAAACTAAAATATGAAACAGAAGTAGTTTACACAATCACTGTTATTAAAATACAAAGCTTTTACCTTGAAACGTCTGAAAGTCAAGAAAATTGATATCATAAATACTCGCTTATCTATATTCTGCTTAAACTAATTAGACGATATTGAATGTTTATCCGTTCATCCTATCAGAGAGCACAATAAAAAACAATGTTATAGGATCTGATAATGGAAATTAGATAATATTCAACGCTGGAACTTAATACAAACAGCTCGACGAAGTGAAAAATACGGCAAGTGTTTAACATTCCTGCAATTATAATGGAAAATAGATATTTTAAAATTAACTGATTCTATTTTAATACAGCAAAGATTGTAAACTATTAGATTTAGATTTAAAGGTACATAATATGGGTCTTTTGTCACAGTACCACTATCAATTGATAACTTTTTCGATAGCAAAGTTAGTAAATCAAAAGTAGGATCGGGATTTTACCGTAGGATTTCACATAAAACGGTAAAACATCACAGGAGCCATGCTACTGATCAGTTATCGACGCATTATATCAAATTACTAGAATCTCTAGCTTTTTTCAATTTCAATATTGTTTATATATATTTTTTAAGTAAAATCTATTCTATATTCCTTCCCGGCACTGAATGTATATATATTTGCATACCGAATTTCATTGAAAATTGAAACGGCTCAGTGGACGTATTATAAGCGTGAAGTGATAACGGAGAGACAGACAAAAACACTTTCGCTTTTATAATATTTGTAAGGATTATTGACACTTATCCTTTAGTCTTCAAGATAAGTTATAAATATACCAACAAAAGTAAAAGCAAAGCGCCATTTTTATCACAGCACCTCCGAGGCACAGCGGCCATTCACAAAAACCTCTCTACAGACTGTTTCTTTGTCATTACTTAGCAATTCTTTCGTTCTCTTAATGCAGCGCGAACTTTGCGTGTATATTTTCATGAAAGTAAATACATATTGCGCTTTAAAAATCACAATTTCTGTAGACTGCACCGAGGTTGGAATGTTTTGAGAATTGCACGTCTTTTATAAAATTGTGTCTACCAAATTAAATTAATATTTAATTATATTTGCCTAGTTCCAGCATAAAAAATATAATATTATAAATACAGAAAAACGTTTGTGTCTTTCTCTGTTACCTCTGCACGCTTAACGATAAACCAATTTAATAAATGTATGGAGACTTTGAGCGCTACGAAAGGACATAGGGCCTATTTTTCATACCGATAAAATTTACGATTCCGTGCGATTAACGAAACTACATGTTATCGACTACCGTAAAGTAAAAAGTATTGAAAGTTTAATTTTTTTTCAACATCATTGGACATAATAAAAGCCTTCCGAAACCTTCTGAAATAAGCTTCACAGACAGCGAGTTTGTTAACTTTGATAATATTAATTCTGAACTTCGACACTTGGTCTCATACACTGTCGCAGAAATTGCTAGTTTCTTGGTAGAGTTTTGAAATTCTAAATCTAATGCTTTGAATATCAATGCCATTAAAACTAGACGAAAGTTCTCAGTGGTTGTTACTGATGTAAATTATACATAATATATTACAGTACATACATTGTATATCAATGTAGTCATTTTAGTTTGTAGCGCAGTAAAAAGGGATAATCATAATTAAACTCCAGTGGAGTTATAAGGAATAACATATTTGGCAGGAATGCCTGTAATATTATGTAGCTTGACGTCCATATGACCCAAGTCTGTTAGTTTAGTTGTCTTCATTGCAGGATGCCTATTTAATCCAGGAGACTTCTTGCAAACTTCCCTAGTGTTTTAAAATGTTATAGACTGCTGCTAACCCAGTGCATAACATATATCTACTGATCTGATGGTAATGATGCACTAATTAATTCTTAATAACATTCCAAACATAGGCTAAATTCACGCCAGACTTAACCTTGTCATCCCCTCTTTTCAGGCTTAGACCCAGCACTTCCTCTATTCTACTTCAGTGACAAGAACTCTCGTCTGGACCGGCACGACGCGCGCCACGTGGAGGTGATCCACACGTGCGGGGGCTACCTGGGCTTCTCCGATCCGCTGGGACACATCGACTTCTACCCCAACGGTGGAACCCGCCAGCCTGGATGTGGGATCGATTACAGAGGTTTGTCCTTCACTGTCATACCAGGTTAGATCTCCTCTTCCTCTTCTAGGTAACCTAGTTTTCGGCATGTTACCTACACGCTGGCAACCGCAACCTTGACTTAATGCGCTCGCAAACCTTGACAAGGACATTTGCCAAAAAATTGCCCCCGTCGTGCCATCTAGTTGTTTTAGCAGCTAAAGTATGATTGTTTTATAGATGCACACTGAGGCTAACTGCAGACCACTTACTTTGATTGTTGCCGGTAAGCTGAGCTTCCGTTGTTACAAAAATCTCTTCATGGTATTACTGTGCAAAGCGCATGATCATTATTTTTAGTAATTTAAGAGTATGATGGCAATTTATGTTTAATTTCAGGTCTGTGTGCTCACAACCGCGCGCACATGTACTTCGCGGAGTCCATAGTGTCTGCTGTTCCGTTCACTGCGGTGCGATGCCGCAACTATGACGAGTTGTACTACAGCGGATCGTGTGAAGGCACCGGGGAGACACTAATCATGGGCGGCTTTGACATACATTATGGGTGAGTTTGTATGTCTGTTGCGTCGTCACTGCGGTGCGGTGTCACAACTACGACGAGTTGTACTACAGCGGATCGTGTGAAGGCACCGGAGAGACACTAATCATGGGCGGCTTTGACATACATTATGGGTGAGTTTGTCTGTCTGTTGTGTCGTCACTGCGGTGCGGTGTCACAACTACGACGAGTTGTACTACAGCGGATCGTGTGAAGGCACCGGGGAGACACTAATCATGGGCGGCTTTGACATACATTATGGGTGAGTTTGTCTGTCTGTTGTGTCGTCACTGCGTTGCGGTGTCACAACTACGACGAGTTGTACTACAGCGGATCGTGTGAAGGCACCGGGGAGACACTAATCATGGGCGGCTTTGACATACATTATGGGTGAGTTTGTCTGTCTGTTGTGTCGTCACTGCGGTGCGGTGTCACAACTACGACGAGTTGTACTACAGCGGATCGTGTGAAGGCACCGGGGAGACACTAATCATAGGCGGCTTTGACATACATTATGGGTGAGTTTGTCTGTCTGTTGTGTCGTCACTGCGGTGCGGTGTCACAACTACGACGAGTTGTACTACAGCGGATCGTGTGAAGGCACCGGGGAGACGCTCATCATGGGCGGCTTTGATATACATTACGGGTGAACCTATAAGTCTATGTTTGAGTTATTATAGCAGCGAATACGCCCTACGCCTACCATAGATACGCCTATCAGACCGTTAGTTTTTTATATCTGATCAAACATTACTGCGATGCCGCAAATATTGGGACTCATATTATTATAGCTAATCATATCAGGGTACTCCCGAACAGCCTTCAGCTTAGTTATGTATTTTACGACTTTTGATCATGATATTACATTTTTGTTCCCCTTTAGGTAACTTTTAAGCAACCTAGCATTGTTTTGGGACAAACATTTCTAAACAGAAATCTTAGACTGAAGAATGAAGAGAATATATACTATCTTAAAAATAGTATATATTCTCTTTAATCTCTAAAAATATACAGCTTTACATACACACATTATAAAAGCCATTTTAATTCACCCCTTAACATTTAATTCATAATAATTTGCTCATTTAAAGCTTTGTAAGGGAATCTTTGCTGGCCATTACTCAACCCCTGTCTATTGCAGTGGTCATAAAACAGTAGAATTAAATGATCTGCCATAAATGGTTTCTACAAGGGTGGTACATTTGATATGAATTTACTACTTACTTAATTTTTAACCGACTTGATATAGCTGAACACACACTGCCTCCTTTTTGGGGTCGGTTAAAATACTAGATAAATCTTTTTGATCTTGCTCTTTTCGTGCAAAAGATAATTTTTACCTAGGCTTCTGCATAGATGGTATGAATTGAAGGAATATAGGTATAGCACTGATTCCTGAATTAAATTCTTTATCATTGCTGGAGCCATTTCAACTTGTCACTTATCAAAAAATAACCGGAGCCACTTCAATATTCTCGCGCAAACATTTCGTACAAAGCCTTCTTTGTAACGTTCACAATGAAGCCGTCGTGATTTTTTTCTATTGTTTCGTTTCAGGAAGGACGGAATTTACTACCTCAGGACCAACGACAAGAAGCCCTACGCGCTGGGGGCCGCGCCCTGAGCGTTTAATAATTTATTTCGTGCACTGCCAACTTTGCCAATAAATTAATTTTTCAGGCACATTATACGGCGGGAAAGTTTTTACGGGACAACGTTGACTATATTATAAATCTGACCTACTTTCCGTATTCAAATGAGGCTCACATCGGTTGTGAGTGAGGATTCTGTTTGCTTAATCTTACGTCCCGTTTTCCATTTTATATTAGCGTTTAAGGACTCAAAGGTGTATTATTTATTTGTACTCTAAGTAGTTGATAATAAATGTAATTATTTATTTGTGAAACTTGTACTTTTTTAGGGTTCCGAAGCCAAATGGCAAAAAACGGAACCCTTATAGATTCGTCATGTCTGTCTGTCTGTCTGTCTGTCTGTCTGTCTGTCCGTGTATGTCACAGCCACTTTTCTCCGAAACTATAGGAGTTATACTATTGAAATTTGATTTTTTTTTTCATCTAACCTATGCGTGTGGGGTATCTATGGATAGATCTTCAAAAACCATATTGAGGTTTCTAATATCATTTTTTTCTAACCTGAATAGTTTGCGAGAGAGACTCTTCCAAAGTGGTAAAATGTGTCCCCCCCCTCTAACTTCTAAAGTAGGGGCATGATAAGTCTAAAAAAAATATATGATGTACTTTACTATAAAAACTACCAACGAAAATTGGTTTGAACGAAATCTAACAAGTAGTTTTTTTAAATCAAAAACCTTTTAATTTCATAAAAATAAACCTTATTGCTGCTGCGGAACCCTTCACGGGCGAGTCCAACTCGCACTTGGCCGGTTTTATTGTATGATGACAGCGTTAGTTCCTTTTTTCGCCACGTGCATTTAAAGCCTTGTCGAGCTCTATGGTTATGGTTAAATATGGCGTCCATTTTTTACTTTTACCAAAGGTTTGACATTTTGCATTGTAGTTAAAGTTATAGTTAAAGTTAAAGTAAGTTGGTGCAACCCACCCTAAGTGTTCTTTTCAACAACTAAGTCGAATTAGTTTTAAATTTTTAATTAACTTTCTGTTAGCTACTATTTTTTTTTATTTAAGTAATACAATTATTATTATAACTTAAAATGTCTAATTGAGAGTGTACCATAAACCTGCAAGGTTTGTCTGGTACATCTTAGAAAGTTCACCACACGCGAAAAACATTAAGTATCACTATTATTATGCTATTATCTAATAAGTAGGGCCCGGATAAATATGTATTAAAAAATCCAAAATATGTACATAAAATATGGACGAAAAAATCGAAAATATGGAAAAAATATGGAGTATAAAATTACAATAATTAATTAATTAAACATTGTTTTAGTGTAAGAAAAAAGTCACTCGTGACAGTCAACAACGGAAAGAGATAGAGGAGGCCTATGCCAGAAAGCATATTTGGTTTGGGAATAAAAGTCTTTATTATTATTACATTATAGGAAATAATTACTGTACATAGTTACGGTTACATTACAAAAAAAAAAGATAGCGAAAAAAAAGAACAGTTTTATACAACTTCCATTACATTAGCCTTATTAAATTGGTTGCAATACACAATGACGTGCTTCTTCAAATTATCAAAATTAAAACTCTGACTAATAATAATTGTTCTAAATATAACCTTAATCGGACCCAAGACGATCATGCAGAATGACTAAAAAACTTTTCAATATAGAACAATTCAAAAATCTCATAAAATAAACCTGCCCGAAATACTTCATACAAACTGCTACTCGATTATGACGTCACCGTAGAGTAGCTTGTAGGCATCGCAGGAGAACTTTGTTCGATAGCTATATTAATTATTGCGCTTATGAAAGCGGTTTCATAACAAAAGTTGCTTAAAGTTACACAAGTTATCGAATGGCATACAAATATTAAGAAATAAATTAAAAATTAATTACAAAATGCAGGTAATATGTAATTAATTTCTTTCAGATGACGGAAACAGCAATAATAGGAAAAATAGCTTTTGCGTTTTAATACCGATGCAAAGTAGTATTTTTATCGCTTCTCCGCCATTGAAATCTAATATTCTCTTTTATTTTCATTTTATAAGCTAAGGATATGCCTTTTGTGTGTCGATATCTCAATGATCTTGATAGCATTATAAAAAAATATTTAGACGTTGGATTAATAGATAAATATTTTAAAGTTTTTTTTTTCTTAGGGTGGGTTGCACCAGAGGCGTTGTTATAGTAACTTAACTGTTAAGGTTAAGGTTATCGTCAAATATGGCGTCCATTATTGACTTTAACTAGAGATTTGACAGTTCATTAATTGACATTTTGTTATAGTTAAAGTTATAGTTAAAGTAAGTTGGTGCATCCCTTAGATGTCGAAATGTTTGTTTAGGCCGCGTTAAACTTTAAGATCGCTTGGCGAAACTGGAGGAAGAATCGGCGTATAGTTACGACAAAGATTCCTAAAAATCGAATATGCGCCATTCCTTCTCAATTTTTAAGCATTCCTAATTTTTATAGTTTTAAGCGACAATATTAAATGAATAATGTGAAATTCAGGATACAGAAAATGTGTGGTATTTACCTAGCTACTTACGTACAATCGAAGTGTTATCGGAAAATCCTGAGAAGTGAAACGACAATTTGCTGTTTGTTCTAACTTCCGCGGTTCAGAGTGACTCGGTATAGAAATATATGGAATTTGTATTCCCTGCGGAGTTGTTCTCGAGGCAGCAACGGAATTTTAACCGAAGACCGAGAAATAATGTGGAATAAACTGCCGCATCGGGACGTGTATAACGATAAGGGATGCAGAAACGTTTTTGGAGGTAAAGTATCGATAGTGAAGGTTTGATTAAAAAAGTAGTCGATATGGTCAGGTACTTTTTTGTAACTAGTAATGCAAGTTATTAGACTACTTGGATTCGATAATTTGGATAGCGAAGTTACCAAAATTGTATGGAATGGGACAATGCATAGTTAAAACCTTCTGTCAAATCCTGTTCATTTTGCATGCATCTTTAAGCCGGGAACGTAAATTATCTGACGCGTCCGTAAGTCCCGGCTGATGGACGCGGCTTGTTTCTATCTGATTAATACAAAATGCACTTAACTGTGCACATTGTGTGTGTGACGTCCGAACAGGATCTGGCTGGCTGGATGTTTTTGCGTCCGCGGACGATATGAACGGGGCGCGGGGACACGTCCGTGGACGTTTTGGGTTTATTCTTGTTCGATATTGCACATGCTGTAGGCTATACATACACATATGAAGATATTTATTGGTAAAGTCAGACAAATTAAGGTCATCCCCCGAGCAAACGACCTTGACCATACATTTGACGCGTTGCCGAGATCGCACAAAAACCCTTATCTTAGTTCAAAATTGATCTAAAAAAAATTAAAACGGGGAATATGTAGTTAATGAAATTATCTATCTATTGTCGTGTGTTTCAAATAAACGTAATTTGTAAATACTAGGGAGATGCTGAAAGTATGCTTCAATTTTAATAAATTGGTATTAGTTTGGAAGCTAATATCATGAGTATAATAAACAAAAATAGGAAATTTAAAACGGGGAAAGGAATGTTGATATACTGAAGATTATTGCTGTATTTTTATTATAACTTTGTAGCTTTCAAATTATGAGTTTATAAGGCTCTAAATACGGTAAATTACGGAATCTCCGTATAGGGGAAGACCCTTAACGTTTTTAAAATAACTATTCTGTTAAACTTAATGATTGAATTAGTATCACTTTACCTCTTTCGTTTTTCATATCTATGAATGAAAGAGAAGACACGACATTTTAACAAGCTGTTAAAATGTCGTGTCTTCTCTGTCGTGAACACTAACAGACGTTGGTGAAATTGGGCCTTAGTATAGGAAATATTTATCAGTTTCATACTATGTCTTTTAAAGTATTCTAAGTAGTATACTTTTATGTTAAGAATCGATACAAACACGTACATCCCTAGTGACGATGCATCTTTGCCATGCCACTCGTGTTACTTATGCACTTCGACGCTTCTTTATATTGTTCAGTTTTCCTTCTTCCGGACCGATGTATGGATTCGCCGTTTGCGTGTATCGTTCTGCCATCGATAATGGAATAATAATGTAGGAGGCTCGTTACGGGCCTGCAGCCTGTAGCGATTTCATCTATATCTATAATATTTTCAGATGTCAATAATCGGCATCTGAAAATATTATAGATACACATACAGTTAACATCCTGTTACGATATAATCATCGTAAAAATTTAATTTAATGATGGCCTTTAACCCGAAATTGTAATAATTTAAAATATAGGGTACCGAGTACCGCTAGTTTTTGATAATGTTTGTATTGTCATCGTCTCGTCACGTGTCACGTTAAAAATTATAAAAGCGCACATGTACATTTATAACGTGTTTTACATTACTAACAACATCATCTCAGTTACTTTCAAAGGAATTTGAACGAAAAGTTTCTCTATACTTCGCCGAATAAATTTTGTTTAGTTGATCGACTATTACTCAACCACTTATAAAGTCTTCTTAGCCGTGATAGTTTTCCTTTTAAATTCAGCATATTTCCTACTACTTGATGCCCTAAGCAATCCATACCTGTGGACCCCTATCCGTCAACTAGAATCGGTCTTTGAACCTTAGAACCTGGTGCTTCATCAGACGCGATGCCCTAGGCAATTGCTTAATTTGATTAAGGGTTAATCCGTCACTACCTAACGGACGAGGCGGACGCCCACTTCACACAACCATTTGTGCGCCTGCCACGGGCATTCGCCTCAGCTAGCGGAGGTGTTTAGGTCCATGAGTACGTACATACATGACTGTCGCATTCAGATATTAATAAGTATTAATTACTTCACTGTTAATAAATGAATGAAGATTTTGACGTAAGCCCGCCCCATACATTATCTGTCAAACTTTTAATTTCAATGAAGTTTAATAATCTATACTAATATTAGAAAGCGGAAGAGTTTGTTAGTTAGTTTGTTTGTTTGTTTGAACGCGCTAATCTATACTAATATTATAAAGCGGAAGAGTTTGTTAGTTTGTTTGTTTGTTTGTTTGTTTGTTTGAACGCGCTAATCTCAGGAACTACTGGTCCGATTTGAAAAATTCTTTCAGTGTTAGATAGTCCATTTATCGAGGAAGGCTATAGGCTATATTTTATTACGCTAAGACTAATAGGAGCGAAGAAATAGAGGAAAATGTGGAAAAGACGGGGGGAAATTATTTGAAAGGGCTTATTTGAACGCGCTAATCTCAGGAACTACTAGTCCGATTTAAAAAATTCTTTCAGTGTTAGATAGCCCATTTATCGAGGAAGGCTATAGGTTATATTTTATCACGCTAAGACTAATAAGAGCAAAGAAATAGAAGAAAATGTGGAAAAAATAGGGGAAATTATTTGAAAGGGCTTATCTCACGAACTACTAGAGCAATTTTTTTTGTTATTTGGGTCAGATAAGAAGTAGACCACGTGAAGGATTATAGGCTATTTTTTGTAGACTGATTTGTCTGTGAAATATCTAATTTACGCGGGCGAAGCCGCGCAGAACGTCTAGTCTATACTAATATTATAAAGCGGAAGAGTTTGTTTGTTTGTTTGTTTGAACGCGCTAATCTCAGGAACTACTGGTCCGATTTGAAAAATTCTTTCAGTGTTAGATAGTCCATTTATCGAGAAAGGCTATAGGCTATATTTTATCACGCTAAGACTAATAGGAGCGAAGAAATAGAGGAAAATGTGGAAAAAACGGGGGGAAATTATTTGAAAGGGCTTATTTGAACGCGATAATATCAGGAACTACTGGTCCGATTTGAAAAATTCTTTCAGTGTTAGATAGCCCATTTATCGAGGAAGGCTATAGGCTATATTTTATCACGCTAAGAGTAATAGGAGCGAAGGAATAGAAGAAAATGTGGTAAAAACGGGGGAAATTATTTAAAAGGTCTTATCTCACGAACTACTAGAGTTATTGTATGTTATTTGGGTCAGATAAGAAAGTAGACCACGTGAAGGATCATAGGCTATTTTTTGTAGACTGATTTGTCTGTGAAATATATAATTTACGCGGGCGAAGCCGCGCGGAACGTCTAGTTATTAATATGCTCTGAGTGCGGCACTTAATATTATTTGTTTTTAATAAGGTATCGTCTTATCGTTCGTCCTGCTAAAGTTTCAAGTATCGCGGACACCACACTTCAAACTTTAAATGTAACTTACAGTTCAAAGTATGATAGAAAACTTGGATTCATTTCTTGTTCTTTATCGTCGTGGCAACAAACGCTGGCTAGTAAAAATAGCGTCGAAACAAGCATCAAGTCCATTAGATAAATTGCTCCGCTTCGAGCACAGGAAGAATATGGCGAAGTGTTTCCACTTTGAAGTCTGGATATGGATAAATGCGAAGAACTAGGTACATATTTTACAGTCGTGATATTTCTTCATTATATTTTTTAGGAATCTGTTCTGGAGGATTAAAAAGTGTTGTGACTTTGCTGTCCGTTAGTCAAACAGTCTATTTGCCTGTCTGCCTGTCTGTGAACTATAAAACAGCCCGATTAAATTATTTCTTGAGACTCGACTGGTACGCGATCATTCCGTATAACTGTATGAAGTTTTCATAAATTTTTAGATGTCTTTTCCCACTCGATCAGCTTTTTATTGGTTTGGTAAAAATGGCAAGGAATATAGTTATTAAAACTGCATTTTTAACATGTATTCATAAAAATATTAAAATTTAATGCAATAGTTTCAACTCTTTAATATGAAAGTTAGGACTGGATCTATACTTTGTAAAAGTTTCGAAATAACGAATTTACTATGCGCATAGAGGGCACTCCTCGTTTATGTATCAAAGTTTCAGAAGAGTAATAACCACAATTTACAAACGCTCAACATGTAAAAGCCGCAAAACTCATACAACCTTATAATATAGTATCAGACCACGGTCGGCTTATGAATATAATATTGCGATTATCGAGGAACGAATCAAAATAGAAATAATGTGTTTTTTTTTAATTTTTAACCGACTTCCAAAAAGGAGGAGGTTTCTCAATTCGATTCTTTTTCACTTTCCTGACTAGCTTCGTGCTTGTAGACCATGGTCTGTATAGACTGAAGCGTCTTCTGTAGGACAATTAGCGTATAAACGGGGTATAGATTAGCATTAAGTAATATTTAAAATATTCGGCGAGTGAATAAAATGATCTTGTTAAATAATCTCTTAGTAAGTAGGAGGTTATTTAACCTACCAAAAAGTAGCAGTAGTATAAAAGTTAGGTAGCTCGTCAGTTGGTAACTAACCAATAATAATAAACCATCCTCAAGATTTACCACAAAGGAACTTAAGGCGAGGCCAGTTCGAAAAGACTGATTTTTAAGCTTCCAGTCTGAAAAAATTATGTGGAATTCTCTTACACCAAAATTGATGTAGACTCAAAAAGTAACGAAATAACCGAACAGAATATTGAAAAATGGCATGGTCAGTCTGTAAAAAAAACTTGAATATTCTAACATCTCATAATTTTCAATGACAATGATATGATTTTTTTTACAAAAAAGATAGCTTTTTTATAGTTCTAACAAAATAACCGAATAGTTTTTTTAATAAATGATTCGGTTATTAAAAAAATAAAATAAAATGTATAATTTTCTTTTATTTCGCCCTATCAAGAACGCGGCGAGCGTCTTAACCGCTACTGTACAAGGCGCGCTGATATGAATGTTATTTTAATATCCTTTACATCGATATACGTACTGACAGACATCGACCTGTTAATTTTAGAGACATCCTTGCCTTAATAAATTGATGCAGTGCGAGGGTAGTTCTAATATTTATGTATATTTAGGGTCCAACATGGCAAAGTCATAACTTTGCAGCGTGCATAATACATTACAAGCCGGCAAAACATACTATATTATGTATATAATGTGGAATTGTAATAAATTAATTATTTAGAGGTACATCCCCACGCCTCAGTGACCCTCTCCCATGGGAAAATATACTAGTGCATTTCATAATATTATTAACATTAAGGGCGAAGCCAAACGAGCGTAATTTTTGAGTTGTGAGTCGCAGAATTTCGGTTCGGCAGAATTCTGCTGCATTCAGTTTCATACAAAAGTCCCGTTTGATTCACACGAGCGTAATTTTGTGAGTCATGATTTGTATTAAAAGATATTTACGCGGCAGAAATTCTGCGACTCACAACTCACAAATTACGCTCGTTTGGCTTCACCCTAAACATTAAAGTCGTTAACGAATGAAAGATGTAAAGTTATAAAACAGAAGGAAACTTTTCCATAACTACATGAGGGGATGAAGTGGGTTACTAACATTTTGCAACAATATAAGAGCATTTACTCATTTTTTCGCTTATAATTTAAACAAACCTTGTAACTACTTCATCATCTAGCTAATAATATATCTAGCTATACATAGAATCAACATTTTTTATTTCGAGTCATTTTCCCGGTTTTAAAGCCGCCATTTATGCAAAAATGTCAGTTTTTAAATTGTTAGTTACCCAATTTATCCATTCATGTCTTTAAGTGTGTGAAATTGTTAATGGAAGACAATACACACATACATACAAGTCATAGAAATTAAGTTGGCACCTGTTTCCTTTTGACGAGGAGCCTAGTCAACTTCTGCGTGTAATATGCAATTGATTACTTTGTTAAAGTTTAAAGCATTACATGATAAGTACAGTCAGGTAAAAAGTTATTGGCGTCATTCTTTGAAAAATAATGAAAAAACGAACATCAAAAAATTCCCCTGGGAATGTCAAAATTTCTCTTTCTTGGGCAAATCGGTTTTATGTTTCTAACCGACTGCTAATAGTAGAGAGCTAGATAGAGCTGCTATTAAGAACTATTCTCAAATCGCGGAATTCTGTCTGTAGCGGTCATTGACTCCCTGTCAAAAAACTTGTCATATTTCGTCATTTTCCATACAAACCGCGATTGACAATGAAGTGACAGATGTTTCTAGTCTAAGGGCGATATCATATTTTGCATACATGATGTGAACTGAGTATGAATCATATCACTTCAAACTCATAAATAGTCCGATGAAACTATAATAGTCTGTTTCTTTACAATAATTAAATTTTATTCTTATGTTAACAGAATGCAGTGCGAGTATTTTTCACATAGCTCCTAGACTATGTCAATGGGTCAATGACCGCTGGTGCGACCTTAAATTGTCCAGAGTATAATTTTCAAAAATATATTTTTAAACCCCGACCAAAAAGAGGGTTGTTATAAGTTTGACGTGTCTGTCTGTCGGTCTGTCTGTCTGTCTGTCTGTCTGTCTGTCTGTCTGTGGCATCGTAGCATCCAAACGAGTGGACGGGTTTGAAAGCTGACATGATCGAGAGTGTTCTTAGCTATAGTTCATCATCATCATCTTGCTCATTGCTGAAATATCACGGTTTATCTGGTTCGTGATAGGCCGATTAGCAACATGCAGTCGTTTGATGGGTTTTATATTTTGCATTCTGGTTCGTGACACTTATGAATATATGCATATAATGGAAAGATTACGCTGGTGCTGCAGCATCACCTGGTAATCAATAGGATACCCAACTCCTCACCAACTTAGAGCAGAGGTTTCGTGTTTGGGCTCATTTTAATTGCGATAACCAATAAGACGTAGATAAGCAGTAAATATTTGCATGCTGCTGCTGCAGCATCACCTGAATTGTATAGGAGCCGAGCTCCGTATGAACCCAGGTAAGGGTGGAGGTTTCATGTTTGGGCTCAAATGGACGGCCTCATCCAAGAGGATATTTATTAGATCGTATTCATTGGGATATGATCCTGTTGATAGGAATTAGGAACAATTATGCCGCATATAACTATAACCAACACAAGTTTAAAAAACATAAAATAAAATCAAATTAAGAAATTAAAAAAAACCCCCGCCAAACAACTTTAAAAAGTAATGAAATAATATTTACTGAATTTTAAGTTTAAATAATTCCTAAGTGTAAAGTAATATTTTAGTCCATAATTGTTGTCAAGGTGTGTCGGGGGACCGCTAATGTAGATGTTTAATTTCACATAACATTATAGTTTAAAGGTCAGTTCACAGCGAACTGAATCGAGACAATCAGCGATACAAAATGCAAAAGTCGCTGTTGTCGTAGTTAACTTGGCGGTCCCCCGACACACCGTGACAACAATCTTAGGAATTATTTAAACTTAAAGTCAGTAAATATTATTTCATTACTTTTTAAAGTTGTTTGGCGGGGTTTATTTTTAATTTCTTAATTTTATTTTATTTTAAATAGAGTCAGCATTTTTCACCTGACATATTTTCGATAAAATGTACAACTTTTAAGAAAATCTTCCCCCGCAAAGTATCTTCGTCGTGAGCTAAAAATACGAGCATAAAACTCAATACCTATATAATTCCAATTTCGGTAAAAGTGTACGTCGTTTCTAATATCTTAGCAAATATTGCGGCGATGATGGCGCGGCTGTAAAAAAGTATATTGGGGTTGAAAGCTCGTAAAATGTCGTCATGAAAAATACGTGGACATTACAAGGCACTCCGATCAACCTCGTTACTTTGTTACGTTTTTATTAATTTGTATTGAATGGTTTTTAAACAAATCGTTAGATAGTATCCTATTACATACAAAATAATTAACTAGATTAGGTGATAATAATTAATTATATAAATTGATGAGTAAATTTATCAAAAACTGGCGGTACTCTCAGACCAAATAAAAAGTCTTTTTATTTGGTCTGAGAGTACCGCTTTTCATTTGGTCTGAGGCGGTACTACGGAACCCTATATTGCGCGTGGCCCGACACACACTTGGCCGATTTTTTTTTCATTTATTTCAAATATCGTAAAACGATATTTGAAATGAATGAAAAAAAAAACATTTCAAATATCACAAAACGATATTTGAAATAATGTATAACAAATATTATGATACATTATGTGGAACACTCAAAGTGGCCAAATTAGACCTAGCAGCTGCAATACACGTTAATTTCGGTGTCGGTGATCGGTTTCTCTTAAATCAAACAACCAGATTTACCTACACGAGTACCTACCAAAAACACAGCATTGCTCTAACAAAACTTTTTTGAACCTTTAACTCAGGAAACAACTTCCAAGTTAATAAAAATTCACACAATTTTTTATACCGATCAAGTCTTCTTAATTTAAATTCAAAATGAAGATTTAAAATTAATAGTGGTGGAAGCCGGTGCAGTCTGGTCCCCACGCGCTAATCATTTTATTGATGAGGGGGATGCCGGAAGATGGGGCCCCGATGTAATTTATTTCTAAATTAACATTATGATAAAGTTATCTTATCTGGATTGGGTAGACCGAAAATTCTCAATTTTATTTCGTAGATTTTGCTAGCTTATAAAATAATATCGCATTGTTAGGTATTTAGCAAATTCATGCCTACCGTATTTTCCTTTACTTTGCCTATCTTATTTTACAGGATTAAGAGCCTACTGACAAAACCCCGCCTACACACACCGCTATGAGCTATCCTCCAATCGTGATACAATGATTCCATGAATCGTGCTCCCGGGCAATATGCTTTACGCTGCAGCTAATAGTGAACAATATCGCGTAACAACGGTTCCCGCATTATAGCACGAAAATAAAGGTCGTAAGTCCTAAAAATGTTTTTGATGATTACTTAAAAATTAAATACAATACTAATATTTCCTTTAGCTATTATTTTATAAAGTTTGTGATTGTAGTAGTGCAAGTTATTTAATGATAGTAACTCAATAAGTGTAACAGGTATTTGTTGAAAAGCCCAGAAAAATTCATAATTTCAAAAAATAAAACTATCAAGTCAAAACAAGTGAATCGTGTTTTTGGTTAGCCAAATATCAGATAAATATACAGTGATTAAATAAATCTCAATTTCATTTGAGTCAATCGTCTTCCGGGATCGTAATACTTATTATAGGTCTACCAGAATCTGATGGCAAAAAGTTAGAAAGTAAATTGACTCTAGCAATACCGGGGTAATTGGAATAAAACATTTTGATCCTTTTTATCCTTATAGCGGCTGATTCTGTGTGTGAAACATGCAAATATATAAATCCAATATCCAATGATCAAGGATATATATTTTTTTTTTTATGAAATAAGGGGGCAAACGAGCAAACGGGTCACCTGATGGAAAGCAACTTCCGTCGCCCATGGACACTCGCAGCATCAAAAGGTGCGTTGCCGGCCTTTTAAGAGGGAATAGGGTAATAGAGGAGGGTAGGGATGGGAAGAGAAGGGAATAGGGGAGGGGAAGGAAGGGAATAGGGTAGGGGATTGGGCCTCCGGTAAACTCACTCACTCGGCGAAACACAGCGCAAGCGCTGTTTCACGCCGGTTTTCTGTGAGAACGTGGTATTTCTCCGGTCGAGCCGGCCCATTCGTGCCGAAGCATGGCTCTCCCACGTATAATTTTTCGAAAATCTGCTGTCAAAATTTGCCATCAGATTCTGGTAGAACTATAGAAAACACAGCAAAATTTAACAGCCCGCTCTTAAGGCTATCCCCCGAGTAAACGACCTTGACCATACATTTGACGCGTTGCCGAGATCGCACAAAAATCCTATTTTTTTTACTTATCTTAGTTCAAAATTGATCTAAAAAAAATTTAAAACGGGGAATATGTAGTTAATGAAATTGTGTACCTATTGTCGTGTGTTTCAAATAAACGTAATTTGTAAATACTAGAGAGATGCTGAAAGTATGCTTCAATTTTAATAAATTGGTATTACTTTGGAAGCTAATATCATGAGTATAATAAACAAAAATAGAAAATTTAAAACGGGGAAAGGAATGTTGATATACTGAAGATTATTGCTGTATTTTTATTATAACTTTGTAGCTTTCAAATTATGAGTTTATAAGGCTCTAAATACGGTAAATTACGGAATCTCCGTAGGGGAAGGCCCTTAAGCTTCCCGCAGACAGGCGCGATATTATCGGTAGATAATAACGCAAGCGATATTGCGATAATGCATCCCGATTCCTTGCACACAGCTGCGATTTTATCGTCCGATATTTCTTACGAGTGAGCGCCGCGCCGCGACCAGTGTTGCCAACTCTTCAGAATATTTCCTCCTAAAGCAACTTTTAAAACCCACTAAATTTCAAAGGAACTCCCCAAAAATATAAATATTTATCATTTGGGGTACGTTCTACAAAATTATCAACGACGTCATTATTTTTGCTAAAATAACCTTTTAAGATGGGTCAAAGTGGACTTTTTTACATATTATGCAAAATAATTAGTTCATTTAAATTTGAACAATAATAATAATAATAATAATAAAACTTAATTTTCTCTAATTATTATAATAAAATATGATTATATAACAACAAAAATGATAATAATAGTATTAAAAACGAAATAGATACGGTATATATTTAAGCTGCAAAAATTTTACTCCCAAAAATATCCCCAAAAAATTTTACCCCCTAAAAACCCACAATATTTTTTTCCCACTAAATAAAAAAAAATTTGTACGTTTTCAAAACCTTTGTTTTATTAAATTAAAGCAAATAATCAATTTAAACACATACTTTTAAGTCTTTATTTATCCCCGTAAAGGGTTTTACTATTCATGTTATTTAATTATCGTACATCTGGCAACACTGCGTTATTGCGATATACTTCCATTGCGGCGCTATTATCGCAGCAGTGTGTAACTACATGACCGTCCTAATACAAAATGTACTGAAAACATATATCGCAATATCGCTTGTGTTATTACTTATTATCGACCGATAATATCGCGCCTGTCTGCGGGAGGCTTCAAACTAGGGTTTTGGTTGATCTTTTACGCAGTAATCCCTGAACGCACTTAGGTAGCAATAGAAGAATTAGGATAGGCTATTTTGAATGCAGGTTACATAATATTAGAGTAAAATAAAATGTTTTTACACACTTGTGTGAGAAACATTTTAAACTCAGACGCAAAAAAAACAGTCGCAGGCGGAGCGCCTGACGCTTACTTGAAACGTAAGATTCTTGTAGGATTTTTGCGTATAGTTGAGAAAAGCCTTACCTACTGTATTGTAAATTCATGCGTAAAACACATTTGCCATCGACGCGCGATGCAAAAATAGCACTGCTTGGCCTGCGCGGTGCGCCTAGCCTGGCGCGGACGCCTCCGTCAAACCGTCGGACCAGCACAACAGATTGCAGTGACTGCGTTAATTTACCGACCAATAACTCCAGCGGTACACTTACAATAAATTTGTCGATAAATACGAAAATATAAAACGGTTGTAAATAATTTGATGTATGTCCAGAAAATGGTTTCCGTAGCACGTGCGTGTGAATAATTGCGTCGTTGTAAATTGCCATTTGCAAGTTACGTCAAATTTAGTTCTCTTCCCTCTCACTGGGGGCGCTGATTCCGCTTCAAATAGGCACAAAAAAAGTGGGTATCATAGGTCCAGCGTACTTGTATAATGGAGGTCAGTGATAACATACGAAAATGACAGATATTTCGAGTTTTGACCAATTAGAACGCGTTTGACGACAGTTTGTCACGAGAATAAAATTTTGTTATTATAATAAATAATAATATCCATATTCCATACTGCGTTGAAACTGTAGTAAAGTAAGATTATTTAACACACTCAACCTCCTGTGATTTATAGTAATTTTTTTTATTCCTTAATTACTTTCTTTTAACCCCATCACTTTTCGATCTCCATTTCAACTGGGGATGAATTTTAAAAATGTACCTTATTCTCCCCAAAAAACTTACAAAAAAAAAAAAGAATACTTGCTGCCGTTTCTCAGAAACTTGCTTAAAAATACATAAGTTTCACTCATTACATGTATGAGATGAAAGCAGTTTAATCCAACCGGAATTTATGTTCTCATAAGGCCAATCTCAAAAGTCACAGTCCCAACCCCAATTCTCGGCGGAAAACGTCTCGAACAATCGTTGGTGCAAATTACAAAAAGCACGTCAGTATCAGGCTAATTGATACGATCAATCCCGGCTAAGTTTGATTCATTTAGAGGTAATCCCGCCCGCTTCCCAACTATCTCATTACCCGACCAATTTGTTCAGGGATCAGCCGGAGACTTTAATCTTGCGGCTTGCCAACTTGTCGCTATCTATCGGCATCGCGTTTAAGATTGAACGCTTCAAATTATAATAAGCTAATTCGTTGTAAACAAACGCCAGGTTATAACCTTTAAATAAAGACTATTAGTTCTAGCCTCTAGGACAGAATATACCACAGAAGAATATTATTATTTTAAACAATATTGGTTTCATGTATTAACAAAAATATTATTATATTCTCTACAATACGTGAGTGTCTAATGTAGATTTTTTTTAATGAAATAAGGGGGCAAACGAGCAAACGGGTCACCTGGTGGAAAGCAACTTCCGTCGCCCATGGACACAGCATCAGAAGAGCTGCAGGTGCGTTGCCGGCCTTTTAAGAGGGAATAGGGTAATAGCTCCCCTATTAGGGATGGGAAGAGAAGGGAATAGGGGAGGGAAGGGAAGGGAATAGGGTAGGGGGTTGGGCCTCCGGTAAACTCACTCACTCGGCGAAACACAGCGCAAGCGCTGTTTCACGCCGGTTTTCTGTCAGAACGTGGTATTTCTCCGATCGAGCAGGCCCATTCGTGCCGAAGCATGGCTCTCCCACGTATAAATAGATACGTGAAAAGTTGTTGAATAGGACTCCACTCAGGTAATGATCATGGCACAGGATACTGTACCACGATCCCTGGTATTCTGTGGATCCTTGTGACTGCCAGACATACAACATACAGCATAATATATTACATGTACTAGATAAAAAAATTACATAAATAAATAATTCATAATCTTAGAATGTAAAAAAAATAACCTATTAAATATGTGTGGTAGTGGAAGTGTAATTACATATATAAATAATATGGATAATAATAGCATAATAATTATAATATCATAAAAAACATTAGTGATTGAAATGTGCAGTCTCGGGGCTACAGAAAGCAACAGCTTAGTATAACGTATTACGTAAGAGGCCACCGCGTCGGCTAGACAAAGCAGGCGGCAGCTTGACGGGATTCCGGGCGAGATAAGGGAACGGGCGCGTGCGCTTCACTTCAGCGCGGCCCTCACGCAGAGCAGATCCTTATTCGGCTTATATGAATTATGTAATTGTTTAAAATGACCCAAAGAAAGGTTGTTTGTCAACTCTACACGTGGGAGAGCCATGCTTCGGCACGAATGGGCCGGCTCGACCGGAGAAATACCACGTTCTCACAGAAAACCGGCGTGAAACAGCGCTTGCGCTGTGTTTCGCCGAGTGAGTGAGTTTACCGGAGGCCCAATCCCCTACCCTATTCCTTTCCCTTCCCTCCCCTATTCCCTTCTCTTCCCATCCCTACCCTCCCCTATTACCCTATTCCCTCTTAAAAGGCCGGCAACGCACCTGCAGCTCTTCTGATGCTGCGAGTGTCTATGGGCGACGGAAGTTGCTTTCCATCAGGTGACCCGTTTGCTCGTTTGCCCCCTTATTTCATAAAAAAAAAAACTGTGGCTCGAGAAAGAAAAACGACCAAGCTCGGACATCATATACCACCTATACCTATATGGTAATTATACACATATTAATAATAATAATAATTATTATTGTTCTACACCTAAGACAAAGAATTGAATTGTATGGACCAAACTATACTTGATATTTCTATAAAATACATTTTAATGTAACTTCCATAAATAGATATAGTACGATAATATAATAATATAATGCCATACTACAATAAAATAATATATTAATAATTTTATCAATTTTAGGTCATATTAGCGGTGATGAATCAAGGGGGCGACACATCGTGATCTTGTTGACGACTAGAACAAGAGACCACTTAACTTCGGCTTGCAAACTAAGGGTAAGCGTACACTAATCATATTATTATTTAAAACAATTATGCATTGAATTAATATTTTTTCCAAGGTCATGTCGAAATAAATGTGAATATAAATTAATATACTTAATATTATAAATGTGCATAACATAAAATAAAAAGAAATAAAAATAAGTTTAAAAAAATTATTGTTAGGTACCTAATATTATGTTATTATAACCTACGATACCATTTGTTCCCTCAGTAAATGTGTTTTGAATTTAAGCTTAAAGCTGTTTATTGTTTTTAGAGCACGAAGTGGCGGTGAGAGATTGTTCCAGATTTTGCTAGCAAGATATCGGAAACTGCCCCTGAAACCGGAAGAGTGGTGTGACGGCATGTTTAGCAAAAAGGACGAACCTCTGGTAGTGACAGTCAGCTTATTATCACTAGCCCATTGTAACTTGTCAAAGAGGTAGGTCGGTATTCTATATTTAACTACCCCGAATAAAAGAGTGGCCAAATGTACCTGCCTACGACCATCCATCTTCAGCCAACGTAATTTATTAATATAGGGAGTGACGTGTGAACGGGGTGGTATGTCACAACAGAACCTAGCGCATGCATTCTGTACCTTCTGCACAATTCGTTTAGATCTTGCTAGGAGACAGGGCCTGTGACTACGTCCGCATAATTCAAATTGGATAGTATCAAGGATTCGCACAGACTACTTCGCAGATTTTCAGAGATGAGGCTTCTGATGTTATATAAAACTTTTAGGCGGTAAAAGCATCGACTTGCAGTTTTTACTATGTGTTTTTCGAATTTAAGTTCCTCATCTAATAATAGTCCTAAATTACGAGCTTCACTTACTCTCTCAATATTTTTGTTTTTAATATGTACTACAGGAGAGAGGGCAGTGACCTTTTTAATTTGATTTTTGGTTCCTAGGACCATGAATTTGGTCTTGTCAGGGTTAAGTACCAGGGCATTTGACTCTGACCACTCACTTATACGTACATACATACATGCGCATATAGAAAAAGAATTATTGTAGAGATCCATAAAAATAATCCACGTTAAAGAACAGAATAAACGTCATTCGGTTTTAAGAGATTTTCATTTAATTCCTTCAACCTAAACTCGAGGGTACCTTTTTATGTGGAGTACACACATTACGATCGAAACTTTGTGAAGTAATATGGGATTTCTTTTTTCAATGGCCGCCTTGCGTGGCACAAAGATAAAATTGTCGAAGCGGAAAACGCGGAAGTTTGGAGTGTAGGACACATAAATATAATGGCATAGCCTTTAAAATCAGACAAAACTTTTGCTGTTATAAATAACCAGGAGCAGAAACTACTTTTTCGGGTAGGGTAAAAACTTGCGCCTCCTTAACACAGTCCTTCTACAGTCTGCACCAGCGGTTCTCAAATTTCTTTGGTGGCGAAACCCTTTTAAGAAGTGATATTTTTGACGGAACCCCATAAAAAAAAACAGTGTTTTGTTTTTATATGAACTATTCCATGTCTGATGATATTTTAAAAAATAATTAATGTACTGCTCGCGGAGCCCCTACAACGCTTTTGCGAAGCCCCAGGACTCCCCGGGGCATACTTTGAGAATGGCTGGTCAACACTATGGGGAAGTTTAGCATACGTTCACAAAAAGCTGACAACCGTTGAACGTAAGCGAGCATTACGCAGTGAGCTGTGAGATTTTTATAATATATTATACAGGGTGTAACAAAACTAAGTGATAATGTCCCCTATATACAACGTGACATTTTAGTGGTTGTTTTCCCGCAGCAGAATGATTTACCTATAGTAGTACTATCGAATCATGCAAGTTAGTTTTTGAAAATAAAAAATATTTTGTATGACGTACTATGGCAACTTTATGCCGATACGCGCGAGCGGCTATGACCCGGCCAAATTTTATTTATGATTTGAATAAAAAAAACGTCACAAATCTATTGTACTACTAAGATAGAATAATTTTACTGCAGGAAAACAACCATTAAAATTTCACGCAGTAGAGTTCGCTGTGAAAGTAGCAGCGCTGAAAGAGTAACTTTTTTTTCATCTTTGTATGGAAAAATTCATGACGCGTGGGCGCTTGCCCATAAAAATCACAAAAATTTTTTGCTCTTTCAGCGCTGCTACTTTCACAGTGAACTCTACATATATAAGGAACACATACACACCCTAAATTATTATCACTTAGTTTTGTTACACCCTGTATAGCTATTAAGCAAAACTATTGAGCCTTGGACCGAACCGAACTTTTGTAGTTGCGAAATATAAAACTTCATTAACGGTTTCTGAGGTTTTTTACAGGAGCTTTAAATCTATTCAACAGCTTTGTTAATTGATTAATGTTTTAACGTTAGTTTAACAAGATGAAATTAAAAAAAAAAAGAGATTTAAATGACAAATATAAATATGACCACGAGATTTAGGCTATACTTACCTAGTTAGCCCACATTTAGCTGCGGCTGATGCACATACTGTGTCCTTGAATTTTACGAAATCATCGCTTCGAGAGCTGATATAACAATAAAGTTGCTTCACGCCTTCAATAAAATTGTCGCAGCCAATACCGTGACAGTAATTTGCATGGCAAAGGCTCGCTCTGAGAAAATCGTGTAGCTAGCGCGGTTACAGCGCGCCCCGTCACGAGCATTCATTAAAATGCTTGACTATATTGTTTTCGTACAGCATAAAATATATTAATAAAATGTTCATGTATGTCAGTATATACATACCAACTTTTTTTCAGTTATAAGTGATGTACAACATTCTCGCAATAAAGATATTGGTATTTGTACGTTTTTTTTTGAACTTTTAAACTTTCACGTTGCATTATAATTGAAACTTATTATTCGGGACTTAACGCGACTTTCCAAACATCTGGGGTTTATAAAATTTATTGTAGCTGTGGTAGTTCGTACATTGGCCAAACGAAACGGACTATTGGCGAAAGAGTGAAAGAACACATAGCCGCAGTAAAAATCGCCAGACAAATAAATCAGCAGAACATTTGCTTGATATGGGGACTAATCATTGGATGGAGCTACACGACCCCAAAATCCTCTCTACAGATCGTCATTACCACTCAAGAGTAACACGTGAAGCCATTGAAATTAAAAAGTACAAAAATTTCAATCGTGAGGACGGATTTAAATTATCTCCTACCTGGAATCCAGTGATTAATAAGTGCAAACCGCGTGTGTCACCATTGTCAATAACTGTAAACCCGGATACAGTGAGTGTTGTGTGTCGCACTGAGCCTACTGACTCTAAATATATTGGAACACAAATGTTGGGCAATTCGAGGGTAGTCGTAGATCAGACCGCCCGGTGCAAACGAAGACGCCGCGCTCCTGCAGTCCTCTCGTGACCACGGCCGTTGCAACACGGCCGAAACGTCGAGAAAAAAGTATGTAACTATAGCTCTACCAGAATCTGATGGCAATTTTTGACAGCAGATTTTCAAAAAATATCCTTGATCATTGGATAAATTTTAATGTTTGCATGTTTAACACACAGAATCAGCCGCTATAAGAAAAAAAAAAGGATCAAAATGTTTTATTCCAATTACCCCGGTATTGCTAGAGTCAATTTATTTTCTCACTTTTTGCCATCAGATTCTGGTAGACCTATAGTAGCATTACTACTAGAATAAGTCGCGTTAAGCCCTGAATAATAAGTTTCAATTTGTACGTTTTGTGAAAGATTGAATGAGATGGTATAAATTATTGCAATTTAGAATGGTTTGGTTTTAGGTTGTTAAGCCTAGTGTATCTGAAAGCTAATCCAGCTTGGACACAGTTCCGATTCTTAATGTTGGATTAAAACAACAAAATCGCGAATACGAGAAATACAGGTCTGTTGGCGACCATCCAGATATGCCGCCGGACTTAAAACGTAAATAAATTCTTAAAATTTAGTTTGTTATTATTTTTAGCAATATTCCGCGAAATAAACCTCAACCTTTAAGTAAATGAGTGAGTGTACGCATAGGCATGCTTACAGCACCTCCTTCCTCTCCCACACTGCCCTTGCGTACACTCGCATGCAAGAACCTGCAAACACCACCACCACACAAGCAATAATGTTGGCAAATCCGTGTAAGACCCCTCACCACCATGCAGGTTGAAAACCTCGACGCGCGTTTCGCCCCAACACCGGAGCATCCTCAGGATCCTGAGGATTACCGCATGCCTATGCGTACACTCACTCATTTACTTGAAGGTTGAGGTTTATTTCGCGGAATATTGCTAAAAATAATAACAAACTAAATTTTAAGCTATGGATTTCCGCAAAGTAACGCCTGATTCTATTATCTATAAATAAATTCTTTCAGTAATTATGCGACTTCAAAGCGAATGCTCGTAATTTATTTAGTTACGTTAGCACAGGGCGATTATTTAATTCAGCCGGGATGGGGTTTGCTTGAGAAATTAATTATTGTTGACCCACAACCCTGGATGACATTTCCGAGAGGGGTTTGACCCCGCGGGCTTAACCCTGACAGAGTGAGGACTGTCTTCTACATCTTGTTAAAGCGAACGTTGTATAAACCTAAAGGAGCAACACCGCCGCTGAGTTGAGCAAATTGAATCCTATAGTCTAGGACCGAGGTCGTAAAGTGGCATTTTATTTGAATTTTTGTCTGTGGCGGGCGCTTGCCGCGAGGATCGGAAAGTCATATTTACGAAAACCGACCTTTTATTGTCTGTCATTTTATTTTAATTCATTAAAATACATTTTTAAAAGTACCTCAATAGATATAATAATATGAAGATTTCCGTATTACGGGAGGTAGCAACGTTTGAAAAAAAAAATATATTTCAGGTCGGCTGATTTTGTGATATGTCGTCATTCTTGCTCTTCTGGTTACAGTCTGGGCGGTCTGGCTGCCGGCAGTGGTTGCGTTCATTAGTGCGCAACCTATTTGTCCAGGTTATAATCCTGGATTTTAAAATCATTTTAGTATACATAATGTCATATACTAAAATGATTTAAAATTATTTTAAGTGATTTTAAATGATTTTTAAATCATTTTAGTGAGCAAGGAGTGCTTAACACAAACGTAATAATAGGCTACTTGACCTATATTTAATTTCATTGAACTAATGCATATTTCTAGTAGAACTTGGCCTAGGAAACCGTATTTCACCTTTATCATCAAATAAAAGCTTATGATTGATAAATAAAGTCGATTTGAAAATATAATTTTATGAAAATATGATTTGTACTAACGAAAATGCTTTTGCGGTACTTCCGATTTGGATGTCATCACATTCGTAATTTAATATATTTTATTTATCGCGCACGTTATATGTTACAGTTTATTTGTACATAAATAATCTCGTTATAGCTCGTTAAAGTTTATTTGTACATAAATAATAAGAATAAGCCTAGAAAGATTTGTAAAATATATTTTCTTGAATAGTTCAAGTAAAACATCAGTTTTATATATTATCTCCATTTATTGTAGTTGGGAAATGAAATGGCCAAAACTTTTATCCAAAAGTGTTCAACATTACAAATGATTTCTAAATTCTTTTCTAATTTTTTGGCACTGTTAAACTCGAACGCTTAGCACATAAAACTTTTTTCAATAAAGAAAGTATAAAAATACAAAAAACATGACGTCACACTATGGCGGCACAATGGCGGGTAGTGTTTTCGGCGCCATATAAAAGGCATATTTTTCAATCAACATTTTTATGGGTTTCTATCTACGAATAATAAAAACTAAGGAATCGTTACTCCCATACTATTACCGTTTTAAATTTGGTTTCTTTCGATCTGTCATGTAACGTCAGCCTAGTATCGCTCAAGGCCACCTAAATATTGCAAATGTATTGAAATGTGTACCTAAGGTACACTTTTTTAACAAGTATTGTGGAGCATGTTTTTTGACGGAGTTACTTTTCCTTAGTTTTTATTATTCGTAGGTTTCTACTGCTTAAAATATTAAAATATTAGTTTTTTTGGTGACAATGAATGATTAAGAAGCGTTTAGAATGAAGAAAAAAAGTAGGTCAAGTAGCCTATTATGACAATAATAATAATAATAATTGTTAAAACCTGGCCTTTAACATGACAAGAGTCAGAAGCGAGAGATTGCCATTTCTTTTTATCAGGCGCTCCTTATATTAATAGCATCACCTGGATAAATGAAATGCGCACTAATGAACGCAACGACTACCGGCAGCCAGACCGCCCGGACTCTTACCAGAAGAGCAAGAATGACGATATATCACAAAATCAGCCGACCTGAAATACTTTCCCGAAAACGTTGCTACCTCCTATACTATAAGGCCGTACTGTACATAAAAAATCGTTTCGGCGAAACAATAATTAAAATATTATGCTTCGTATGTAAGAGATTTTAATCAGCAAACATGAAAATAAGCACATCCCTTCAGTGGATTAAAAATGTAGCAGTGACCTAAAAAAGGGAAAAATTAAAGTACTAAACAATGTGACCCTCATCATTATAATCCCTTTCCTGTGTAGGGTCTGAACAGACCTTCATTAGACAGTGTAATACCTATGCCTTTATCAATCACTTTTAACTTGTTTCATATTTTTATATCGCCTTTTGTGTAATTAACTCTGTACTTTAATAATATAAAATTCATGCTTGAATTGCTGAAAACATTTTAAGAGGGCGGGCGTAGGAAGCAAATTCACGATTTTATGATTAATATTTATGATTAATAAGAAACCACGAGTTTGCTCATTTTTTAAACTAGATACTAAATGTAGTATATTTTGTGTTAAATATAATGATATTTGTACTAGCGAAAACACGATATATTCAGTTCTTAATAAAGGACAAAGGTTATTTTAATCCCGGAAATATACGGCTCTCAATCGCGCGACAAACTTTTTCTTAAATCCATACAGACCACAAAACAAGCAGAAATAGGACAAATAAATGAGTAATATATTTTCAAAGAGTTCAAATAATTACATTTTTGGTTGATTGATCTATAGATGAAAATATGGTTTGGATGTTGGCAATTGTGATTTATGGCTACGGTATCATATTGGTCATGATGCAAAATTTTCAGTTAAAGAATGTAAAGGGTGGCACTCTGTCAGTACTTGCAGCAGTCATACATTACTTCCTCTCCTATGCCGCGCCGACTGTCTACAATTTTTTGACCAGGTCACGTGTCCTTTTGCCAGTTTAACATTTTTATATATCGCAAAAAACGCACAATGTTGCTAAATAAATATTTTACTTTAGAAAGAAGCGCCAGTTCTAATTGTTATACAAAAGCAAATCAAAACTAGATAGTTCTGATCAGACCGCTTTATTTTTGTTGAAGCTTTCTAAAACTCACAATTCCCTCGTAGAAACTAGAAATTCAGCCATAAGAAACGGCACTGAAATAACTTAAACCGGTAGAATTTATCTGCGGAAAACATGTTTTTAACGAAAACAAAGATATTTTCATTGTTCTTTGCTCTCAAGTTTTTGTGTATTTTCTAAATAGAAAAGTTTTGATTCCCGGCGCAATGGGAGTGTGGGTGGCTTGTTACAACCGGGATACTTAGACAACTTGAATTCGATAGTTGTGACCGTGAAGTTGGTAATAAAAACGCGTCTCTTTAAGTATCTTTGTGGTGTAATGGTGTTCGCAATGTCTTAATATGTCGAATTCCTTAAACATATATATTTTATCTTCACTGTCAAAACTATCGAATGCAGTTTGACTTAGTACCCAGTGATACATAGTACGACTATTTGCAACTTTAGTTTGTTTGCCTGCAACTTTGTGCTACGTCGAATTCATATTGCATGTGCTAACGATGACTTAGTTTAACACTTCGTCAAAAATAGTTATAAAGATTTGTGCTTTTATGAACAAGACGTTGCCCGAAATTATGTTGCATAGAAACGGGTTTATTCACTGTGGAATTGTACGTTTTTATGTGAAAAAAGTATTATATAATAATATCATGTTCTTCCCGAGTTTAAAAGTATTTCAACCAAAGCTAAGTAGTCGGAGTGATTTAAGTGTCAAGAAATAACAGACATTCATACATTAAAAAAAAAATAACAAAATTTTATTATCATTATATCGTCAACATAAAAATATTCATAACAGTCTTTAAGTCATGGACAAAGAGCCTGCGACGGACAGACCTTCTTTGGTTTCGGAAAGCTGAAAGCTTACCTGTTTGTGACCTTTACAGAGGTAAGATCGACCAGCAACTATGGAGTTTCGCTCGCGGTTACTTTAGGAGTTATCCAGTTCTGAAGGTCTACATGACCTTCGAGAAAGAGTAAAGCTCAATTTCATAGCTTCTTATTCTTATCTATTCTTTGCGGTAAGTGAAGGAATCTCGTTTTCCAGTGCCGGACATTTTTGACAGTTGCTTCCCACTGCTAGACAACCTCAAAGTCCAAAAAAAAAGAATAAAATTTAGGGTGGGAAGCAACTGTCAAAAATGTCCCATAGTTGCTGGTCGTTCTTACCTCTGTAAAGGTCACAAACAGGTAAAGTTTCAGCTTTCCTAAACGAAGGAAGGTCTGGCCGTCGCAGGCTATTACTCTATCATTATTAAAACAAAAAACAATTTCTTCTTGTCTTCTCAATGTCACCCATGACCATGACCCATGTAAGCAATAGGGATGACGACAAGGTCAAAGATTAGCTGATTTTTTAAATAAAATAAAGACATAGCGATGAAAAATAGGTATTCCCAAAATTTCAGCTTCATAACTTATTATATTTTTAGGGTTCCGTAGCCAAATGGCAAAAATCGGAACCCTTATAGATTCGTCATGTCTGTCTGTCTGTCTCTGTCTGTCCGTCCGTATGTCACAGCCACTTTTCTCCGAAACTATAAGAGCTATACTATTGAAATTTGGTAAGTAGATGTAGTATGTGAACCGCATTAAGATTTTGATACAATAATGGAAAATTATTAAAAATTTTAGGGGTCCCCATAGGTACAACAAAATCAAAAAAAAAAAATTCATCTAACCTATGCGTGTCGGATATCTATGGATAGGTCTCCAAAAATCATATTGAGGTTTTTAATATCATATTTTTCTAACCTGAATAGTTTGCGAGAGAGACTCTTCCAAAGTGCTAAAATGTGTGTCCCCCCCTCTAACTTCTAAAGTAGGGGCATGATAAGTCTAAAAAAATATATGATGTACTTTACTATAAAAACTACCAACGAAAATTGGTTTGAACGAAATCTAGCAAGTAGTTTTTTTTAATATTATTATATTAAAAAAAAAAAAAATTTTTTTTCATCTAACCTATGCGTGTGGGGTATCTATGGATAGGTCTTCAAAAATCATATAGAGGTTTCTAACATCATTTTTTTCTAACCTGAATAGTTTGCGAGAGAGACTCTTCCAAAGTGGTAAAATGTGTGTCCCCCCCCCCCCCCCTCTAACTTCTAAAGTAGGGACATGATAGGTCAAAAAAAAAAATGATGTACTTTACTATAAAAACTACCAACGAAAATTGCTTTGAACGAAATCTAGCAAGTAGTTTTTTTTTTATATATTATATATATAGTCATAAATGGTAAACTTAATTTAAGTTTCATTAAATCAACTGAAATATAAAAATAAATCAAAAACCTTTTAATTTCATAAAAATAAACCTTATTGCTGCTGCGGAACCCTTCATGGGCGAGTCCAACTCGCACTTGGCCAGTTTTTTTTGTTTTGAGCCTTCAAAGTTTTTTCGTCAAGTTAAGTCAAGTCGAATATTTTTTTATAAAATTCCTTAATTTTGTGTACCATTCGATAAGTTATGCAATTTTTAACATTTTTTCTTACGAAACCACTTTCATAAACTCAATATTTAACATAGCTATCGAACATTCGACATTTTGTATGGAGCGTTTTGGGAAGGTCTATTTTATGTGAGTTTTGAATTGTGATATCTTGGAGAGTTTTTATGCTATCAGAGTCATTTTTTCACTGATATTTCTATTTTTGAATGGTAAAAAAAATTTTCGTCATGCCTTTTGTAAAAATATTATTATGTTTACCTTAATACTATAATATATAGTTTTACCAGGTTTTACCGCTTGAAATCGTAGTACTCAACAAATTTGTCTGACTCAAAGTGCAAGAAAATGTAATCTAATAAAATGCAATAATAATCAATGATCATTAAATACTCTTCATTATTTTTGTAAGGGCCAACCCACACGTACCACAACCATACCACGTCGCAACCACAAAATGCCGTCAAGCTGCAGTGGTTATGTGTAAATGGTGTCGCTGCAGCACAAGTCCAACGCAACTACAAAAGTTGCGTTGGACTTGTGGTACCGACAAAATGTCGACGTGGTTGCGTGGTCGCCAGTAGTTGCGATGTGGTTACGTACGAAAGTCAATGAAACGGAGGGGATGAAGAGCGCGGGCGGTGTGCGCGCACTATCGTTGCATCGACGCAACGTTGTGGTTGCGATGTGGTCGGCCACTAGTTCGCTTGTGGTTGCGATGTGGTCGGTATCACAAACGCGGTCGACAACGACTGCAAAATGTGGTACGTGTGAACAGTCTAGTTCATTTACAATACGAAATATACGCCCGACTACGTGGTGTGGTTGTGGCATGGTTGTGGTACGTGTGGGTTGGCCCTTAATGTAGCTATATTTTTTTTTTTTTTAAACGGGCTTTGGCCCACCACACATTCCCACCACTGTATCTCCTGTGTACCAGGATCGACAGCGGTATCCAACCACGAATACCCTTTGATATGATCTCAGGGAGCCCGAGGGACATGCTAAAACTGTCTTGGGACCCGCAACGAAATTAATCAGAAGAGAATAGGAGGAGTAGGAAGAATTCCAGTTTCCCTCCCCATACAAAGCGGGAGACAGCACAAAGTTGCAATGACCGAAAGTCAGAGAACTTAAGGGGGAGCACCACGGAAATAAGGCTAATGGTTGTGACTCCTAAGCTGAAGCTAAGTTAATATTGGAGTTTATTGTGTTTGACTGTCGCCAATAATAATTTTGACAAAAACGCTTGAAGGCACGGAAGTTCCTAGCGCTGTCCACGAGATCAGTGTAGTATGCGACTCCAGATTTACAATATAGGTTATTCAGCATTGTAGTTCGTTCCTCTTGCCAAAGACTACACTCCCAAAGAACATGATGGGCGGTTTGTTCAAACATACTGCCCTCGGTCGAGCATTCACACATAGGTGAGGCAACCAATTTAAATCCGTAAAGTTTGGCTTTAAAATTTCCATGACCGGTCAGGAATTGAGATACGCTGTGATCAATATCTATCCAGTGTTTGGACAGCCGTTCACGAATATTAGGGAAAAAGTTATAAAGATGTCTCCCTTTAGTAGATTTGTCCCAACGCGTCTGCCATTCGGAGATTAGACTACGTACCGAATCCTCTAAAGGTTCAAACAATCTTGTGATTTTTATTTTATCGCGGGCGTTTAAAAAGTAGGGATTCGTAATGTTTTTGCTATGATAGTACATTGTCGCACGACGCTGTATCTCAAGGTCAACGGGTAAGACTCCGGCTAAAACAGGTAAAGCTTCGGTGCTTGTGGTCCTATAAGCTTTACATAAGAAGATAAGCGCAAGACGTTGGCTCTGTAGCTATATTTACCATTTTACACATTACTTACCAAGGAGCAGAAGACAAACTACCGTAAAGGGTTGAGCGATATTTCTCATTTTAATTGGATGTTTCCGGTCCACAGATTTTCCACTTGAGATTTGAGAACTTCGCAAAAACGTGACCTCGTGAACCGATCTTTTGGAACATCCGTATTCCCACATCGCTACAGTCTACATAGGTACCAATTACCATCCATAAAGTATGTCACACCCAAAGAGGGGGTGTGACAAGGAGGGGGGAGGGGGACCTAAGTTTTGTGACATATCACATTTTAAATTTAATAGTTAAATAATTGAATAGCGTTTAAGGCTCACACGAGACTATCTGTGACAAGGGGGGAGGGGGGCCGGTCTAAAAATCATGAAAATCCGAATGTCTATCTTTCTGTCCGTCTGGACCTAGTGGGCCTGGAAATACTTTGAGTCCCGGGGAAGGATACATGATAGTTTTATCCTGAAAAAATGTTATGTTGTTGAACGTTGGATATCTGAACATTAATGGTCTTGAAGGCGCTGACTATATTACTTAGTAGTAAAAAGTTATAGTAAATTAGATGATGCTCCCAGACAGACACACTTTCACATTTATAATGTTAGTAAAGATATTATAACAATATAATATAATAATAATATTTATTCAGTCTTCCTAATAATACATGTGAGATACAAATTGTTAGAGCTACTTAAACTAAATACAAATGTTTACAGTGTTGCCTGAACTAGGATAACCTGTGTTTCAGGCGAAAACTAGGGCTAAAACAAGTATCACGATACAAATTATAGCTATGCCTTAAGTTAAAACTAGCTAAAAGCCGAGCATTGTGAGGGGTCGCGTCGTTTTTCTGTGTGGTAATAAATGTAAAATAGTAACCAAACCTTGACTGACCGATGATAACACATCTACATATAAATAAAAATTACTATGTTAAAGCACAATATCAATAGAATTTATTGGTTGAGTGTGTGGCAGCTCAAGCCGGGAGTCGCGGGTTCGAATCCCGCCGACGGAACAAAAAGTTATCAATGTTCCCGGGTCTGGATGTGTATTAAATATGTGTATGATATAATAAAAATCTTAAATATATGTATAATATAAAAGTATTAAATATATTTCCGTTGTCTGGTACCCGTAACACAAGTCCTTCAGATACTGAGCACGGGGCCAGACTGACGTGGTGTGAAGCTTCCATAGATATTATTATTATTATTATTTTTATGGTATTTTCGATTTTCTCGGTTTTCACCGGCAAACTGGCATGTACGAGCCGAAGCCAAGTACACACCAGATAAGTTGTTTATATTATATTAGTACATATAGAAAATGTATCAGGAGAAGGGTAATGTAATGTATGATCATCCTGTAATGTATGTGATGTATGAATGTGTGAATTTGGCTGTGTTTGCGGTGTATGTAGTCTTGTATGTTCCTCTTCTGTCTGTGGGAACTTTCGTACTATGCGACACGTGTTTAAGATTACAGATTTTTGCATTAAATATGATAGATTGAGAGGTAGTTGTAGGGTGTCAAGGGATTTGTGAAGCTGTTTTGGTATGACTCCTGTAGTAGATACTATTGGTACTATGGTTACTTTTTGCAGATTCCAGAGGCGGGCTATTTCATCTTTAAGGAGTTTTTCAGCTATAGTAGTTTGCAAGTTGTGAGTATTAGGTACGGCTATATCAATGAGGAATGCAGTTTTGTTAATTTTGTCTACTAGCGTTATATCAGGTCTATTGTAGTGCGTTGTTCTGTCAGTCAGTATGGTTCGGTCAAAATAAAGTTTGGTAGAGGCGTTATCGAGGGTATTTTCAGGTTTGTATTTATAATAGGGTTCTATTTCAGTTATCAAGTTTCGTTGTTTAGCAAGTCTTTGATGAATTATGTTAGCAACTTGGTCATGCCTATGTTTATAGTCCGTTTGCACTATTGTTTTACAGGCTCCAGTAATATACTGTATGGTTTCAGGGCAACTATGGCATTTTCTGCAACTGTCAGTGGTAAGGGTTTTTGTGATGTATCTCTGGTAGTTTCTGGTCTCTATTGTTTGGTCTTGTATGGCAATCATGAATCCTTCAGTCTCCGGGAATAGATCTCCACGACTCAGCCATGCTTTCGACGCTTTCTTGTCGACATTTGTTTGGCATAAGTCATGCAGGTGTCTTCCGTGGAGAGATTTTCTAGCCCATTCAGATAGTTTGGTTTTATCGTCAGTTACTTTTAAATGGTTGCTTTGATCTAAAGGGGTAAATTTATTGTCATTTTGAACTATTGTTTTGTGGAGAGTAGAAGATTCAGATTTAGTGAGGAAATAGTGTCTTAAGTTTATGACCTGTTTATTGTGTAGATTTGTTATGTCGGTAATGCCTCTACCTCCTTCTTTTCTAGGTAACGTAAGTCTCTGTATGCACGATCTTGGGTGGTGTTTGCGATACTTAGTCATCGTTGTATTAATTTTCCTTTGTATATTGATTAAATCTGTTTTGTACCAGTTTATAACGAACGCTAAAAGAATAGGTAAGTATTGGGATTGCGAATGTATTTATTGCTTTTATTGTGTTTCGAGAGTATAGTTTAGATTTAATGATCGCATTGAGCCGGTGTTGAAATGTTTGTCTTAATTTACATTTGGTGTCTTTGTAATTAATTTGTTGAGACTGATTAAACCCAAGGTATTTATAAGTTTCTCTTTGTATTATTATTATTATTAATAGGCGTGATAGTTTTTCCGTAAAGTGTACCACAAAAGTGCTCAGGTTGTGGGATATACTAGGGCTCGCTTCGCTCGCCCTGATTAAATTATCTATACTAACTATAATAATTTTAAATTGCCTATACTAACATTTTATTATTACACAATATTATACTTACTTAATCTTATTTTAATATTGTTACTTTATTGTAAAACTACTAGAAGTTTCTCTGTCTCCTCATATTATGTCATATTTTGGAGAAAATATTTAAGGTTTTTTTTACAATTAAAATAATTAGCAGCATATATATTTTTTGCAGGGCATTTATTCTTTTTTAAAGAAGTGGACCTCAGAATATATAGAAATTATCAGCAAAAGCATGTTTTGTGTTTATGTTTATATGATTTATATTATGTCCTTTTCTGGGACTATATCGGATCCGATAAATAATTTTCGGACCAACAAAGTCGCGGGAAACACCTAGTATACAAAAAGTCTGTTTATTGTTTCGTAACTTTTTATGCAAAATCGTATAAGCTCTATCATACATGATATTCCACGCGGGGGTTAAATTTGTTTAGGTCCAAAACAAACTTCGAACACGCACATACTTAGATACCTAAGTTCTTAACTAACACTCAACTTAATAGCCTCTTAATGACATTAAGAAGCGCCGTAGCGACCATAGACGAAGGATAAGAACATGGAAGCAGTATACTGAAAACTGCAGCTGCTCGTTTCATAAAACATTAAAGGTTAATTCCGGAAGTTTTTTTTTGAAGAAAAGGAAGAATTTTTGCTATTTCGTTGTTTTCTGGGTACTACATTTGGAGTCCAAAATTATTTTATTACTATAGAACCTACGAATAATAAAAACTATATAGAACTTATTCGAAAGGTAACATTTCTATAATGCAAAAACAAAATCATAACGACGTAAAATTGGACTTTAATTACTATAATTAAGGACACAAAAAAATATATCAAGAGAGTTTAAAGCAAAATCTTCATAAAGTAAAGAAATAATTTATTCTCTCCGACTTATTCTATGTCATGCGTCCTTACTCTAAGGCAGCGACAATATCTCGGCGAGTTAGGTCCGGGCCGCGGGTCGCTCATAATTAAGTTTTCAACGGAGCTGAAATGTGGTTTTACAGCAAACACTGCAGGACAAACTAGCCGTCACGAGTCCCCTAGCACTTTGGTTTACCTACGGACATAGTCTTGATTTAATATGCGAGGGCCACGGCTCTCTTGTGTGCACAAATTAATTGCTTTTGCTGCTTTATTAGAGTTCTGTAGACAACTCGCTGACCGGTACCCCGATTCCGCTAATTTAATCTAACATTAATATTCCTTCGATGTGGATTCGATATAGATTCTAGATCGGAAAATAAAGCCGTATAATGGGTGATGAAATGATTACCGCCTTCGAAGAAATTGATTCATAGGCAGTTGACGGACCTACGTCATTTGGTTAGAATATGTCAATTCAATGTTGTTCGTAATCTATCGGCTCATAGCACGAGTCACGACCATAAAGTTAATGTACCTAGCGGAATAGAGAAACAAAGGCCTGAGTAAGCGAGATGTCACTATCAGTAACACTGCGTGGTAAAAAGAGACATGTGATACATGACATCAGAACTCTTATTTTTAACGTCCAGTCGGCACTTATCGGCACGTTGACAATTTAATCTCTTAGAAAGATGCTTGTGTAAGTGTATACGTACACATATTTTTACACACAGATGTAAATCAATTTCGGTTTCATTTGACAGCTCGAGATTGTTGCTCTATTCCGCTAGGTCTATTAACTTTATGGTCACGACCAAGTTACGCAGGTCTGCAATCTGCCCATGAATCAACTTCTCTGATAGTACAGTAAGTTTGAAAGGAATATAAACGAAGTTTTTAAGTCCTCGTCTATAAAATATACGACGTATATAAAACTCAAATGTTTAATGATACATCTTGATAATACGAGTGTTTCCTTTGAAATGTTCCAGCGAGCGGGAATCCAATTTAAGTTTCAATTTTATGTCTGATTTGGTGGCAGCGAAATCTTTCCGACAATCACATGTCACAATAAAATATTCAGTGAAGTTGTTCCGGCAATCGTGGTTAAGCCAGCATATACTGCCAGCTAAGCTCTGCGACAGATATAGTAGCCTGTAAGGATGTGACTTGGTTGACATTGTCATGCATGCTGCCATGCCATGCTATGATAGCAGCAAAATTACAATATGGATGACTGCAGAGTGCAGACTGATGTTATAACTTATATGTATGAAACAGCCGTTTTTCAGATACTTTACAAGTATTTAATGTCTCTTTAATGTCTTAGTATTTTATGTCTATTACTCAAAATTATACAAACGTAAGCTTTAATTTTGAGGGCATGAGGCTAAAACAGCTGATTTTCTAATGACACTTTACAAATTGGCGCGTTCTGATTTTGTACACACACTAAAACAGCGTTAAAGAGATGTAAATACACAGTTTTGCTGACATAATAACTCCCACACCGGTTTCGGTGACGGTGGCCGGCTTTATTGAAACTAGGCCAGTTACACAGGAATAATCAGGGCGAGCGAAGCGAGCCCTAGTATATCGACCCACAACCGAAACATTTTGTGGTACACTTTACGGAAAAACTATCACGCCTATTGATTTGTACTTTAACATAGTAATTTCTAGGGTTCCGTAGCCAAATGGCAAAAAACGGAACCCTTATAGATTCGTCATGTCTGTCTGTCTGTCTGTCTGTCTGTCTGTCTGTCTGTCTGTCCGTCCGTATGTCACAGCCACTTTTCTCCGAAACTATAAGAGCTATACTATTGAAATTTGGCAAGTAGATGTAGTCTGTGAACCGCATTAAGATTTTGATACAATAATGGAAAAAATATTAAAAATGTTAGGGGTCCCCATAGGTACAACTGAATCAAAAAAAATTTTTTTTCATCTAACCTATGCGTGTGGGGTATATATGGCCTATCCATATATACCCCACACGCAAAGGTTAGATGAAAAATTTTTTTCAAAAATAATAAAAATAATATTGGGGTTTCTAATATCATTTTTTTCTAACCTGAATAGTTTGCGAGAGAGACTCTTCCAAAGTGCTAAAATGTGTGTCCCCCCCCTCTAACTTCTAAAGTAGGGGCATGATAAGTCTAAAAAAAATATAATATGATGTACTTTACTACAAAAACTAGCAACGTAAATTGGTTTGAACGAGATCTAGCAAGTAGTTTTTTTTTATACGTCATAAATGGTAAACTTAATTTAACTTTCATTAAATCAACTGAAATATAAAAATAAATCAAAAATGTTTTAATTTCATAAAAATAAACCTTATTGCTGCTGCGGAACCCTTCATGGGCGAGTCTAACTCGCACTTGGCCGGTTTTTTTATTTAACACGTTCACTGCGTTACGGGTACTTTCGCGCCCCGTACGTTGACATCAGTCAGTGCGGTGCTGAAAAAGTAGTGTCTACTCGTTCTTGCGGGGATTGTATTTTTGAGGATTTTTGTTGTATGAATGAGATGAATAGATATTTATGTTCCTGGCTTGAAATTGAATCAAGAATCGGTATAATAATCTACGGGGTTTCTTGAGCCCCGTTGCGACCAGCGAGTAAAAATTGTAATTAAGTGCGTCTACGGGGTCTATATCACCCCGTACAGATTATTGCTTACCCCGTACGGGGTGATGAGCTCATTTGCGTAGACGCGTCCTAAGAAGCAAAGTGTTTATCGACTATTTTTCAAAATGAAGCGTTCGCGGCGTATGTTGGAATTATCTCATGGTAAAAATAATGAAGAAGCCGATGAGCATGATGTATCAACATCTTCACGATTATCCCGACGACCACCATCATCACCATTATTCCGCAAGGTCCTTCAGCGAAACCTAAGTCCAAGATACGATGTGATCACCAGCCCTAGCACTGGTCAAACCTATCACCAATTGCAAAATGTTGTATTAAATTCAGGAAACCCTAAACAAGACGATTCATCAAGCAGCAATCGATGCATCAATGTATTCTGTGCGTTAAGGGGTTTTTGGAATCCCGTATTTTTTGTTTTTAATTGCGTTACGGGGATAGAAGCACCCCGCACTTTATTATTCATTATATATATTTTTGTTTTTATTGTACCTACGTGCGGAGTAAGGAGAGTGTAGTTCAGTTAATACTCTTTGAAATGGTATAAGAAAAACAATGATAATATTATTTTTGACAATTTTAGAGGGGTTTAAATGAAGTCGGGTGTACGGGGCACTTTTGCACCCGTAACGCATAATAATTAATTTCATAAAGGGGCGTGCTCATCCCCGTAACGCACTTAAATTTAGGTTAAGGATTTAGGTCTACGCAGTTAACGTGTTAAAATATGTAGATGTGTTATCATCAGTCAGTCAAGGTGTGACGACGCGAGCCCTCACAAAGCTCGGCCTTTAGCTAGTTTTATAGTGCCCAAGTGTGTGCGCAGTACACAAGAGCACTCTCTATTCCTTTTACTCTCATAACCCAGTGGCTCGGACGACCGACACGACTGGCGAGAGATCAGGCACCGTACCGACTTTTTACATACCCATTGCCCATCCGACGCATGGATCATCTTACTTGTCAGACAATCAGGTGATCAGCCTGCATTGTCCTAACCAAACTTGGAAATAACATGTTTCCAATGCGGCCCGGGAATCGAACCCACGACCTCCGAGTCAAGAGCCACGCTCTAAACCACTGAACCACGGAGGCGTTAATAATTTGCTGACATAATAGTACCTATTGTAAAGAGTTTTCAGTTCTGTGGCCGAACTGCGCAGTTTTATCTCATAGTGTATAGATAGGGTTATGGCTAGGTAAACCCGCCATTGTATTACAATCTACTTCACAAATATTACAAAGTTTCGTTTTAAATGTCAACCGTATGCCTGCTGTTTTCTTTTGTTCCTTGCTCAAAGTTGTTTTGTATTTGGGTTAAAATTAAATTACATTTAGTTTCTGGGCTGTATTTGTATGCAGGTACAATACTTCTGAGAATAACGTGAACCGAATAGTTGGTTCTGACACGTTTATATTTTATGTAGACTAACGTAAAATAATGTCTCGAACAGCGGTTTCGGTGACGGTGGCTGGTTTATGATATCAGGCTAGCTATCCAGGAATGATTTTACAGTGTCCAAGTGTGTGAGTAGTACGCAGGGACGCTCTCTGTTATTTTCGCTCTGAAAACTTGGTAGGACGGATGACGGCGTGAAAAGTGATCAGGGGGGTGTGCCAAAACTTTTTCGTTTTCGCTTCGTAATAGAATCGCCGATCAAAATGTATGGAATTGACATAGGCGTTCGTTAATATGACGTTAACGTTCGACTCGCCTTATGTCAATTCCATACATTTTGATTGGCGATTCTATAAAGAAGCGATAAAGAAAAGATCTTGACTCACCCCCCAGGCTCACCACGCAGGTGTCCGTACCGACTTCTCGATTTGCTCTGGATTAACATATAGGCTACTTTTAATACCTAAAATGCTATATAATTATATTGCCGAAGGATACAGGCTTCAGCAATATCTAGGTTTTGCTACGAAGCCGTGCGTTAAAGCTAGTATGAAAGACATCGCAAAAAATTAACCAAATTGCACAATATTGAATGAATAACAATTTTCATCAACAACAATGCGTAACAAAATAAAAAATATCCATTAACCCTGGGCGGCGCTATTTCTCATCTTCATCATAGGTAGTATTGTTTGGCTGCGACCCGCCGCGACCCGCGACCCGCGCACAGGTGCTCAATCACTCGCCAGACAATCGATGCTCGTTTATTATGGAATACTTTTATGGACGTATTAAATATACTCCGAAGATTAAATATAAATATAAATTGATTGTGTGTTTTCAAATTTTGGCGATGACCTTATTAATACAATAAATTAGCGAATCAAAAGATTAATAGCATATTATTATGAACCACTAACTTTTTTCGCAGCCGACATTGTTTTTGATAGCAGAGATTGGTTAAGATTTGTTTCAATTTGGATCAATATTTATTCTACCAGATCAAAGGAAATAAATTTGTCCTATTATTATTCTACATCCTTTAAAACAATTTCTTATATCAGTAAAATTCATTGTGGACGACACAATATAATTATAGAATATAGCGGTACAATAAGAGGGTATATCCACAACTCCCGGGTAATGTCTGGAGACAACTATTATAGCGCACCTGCTGAGTTCCATTGTCGGTGCTCCATTATTATTTAGCACCTACACTAAAATAACCGAGATAGAACTGTCGATTTTATGAAATACTAGACGACGCCCGCAGCCCCGTTGCACCAAAATTCACGCGCAAACCGTACATTTTTTTGAGATAAAAAGTACCGTATGTCTTTTCTCGGGACTCAAAGTATCTACATACCGGAATTTCAGCAAAATCGGTTTAGACCTTTAGGCGTAAAGAGGTAGGTAACAGACATACAGACAGACAGACACACAGACAGATTCTAGTGATAAGTACTGGTAATATCGACAATGTTTCTGGACACAATTAGTCAAATTACATAATATGATAGTAGAGAGCGAAGTTAGGTATAGTAATACCCCGGACTTACGCGAAAGGTGGGACCGAGCGATTGCGCGTAAGTCGAATTCGAGTCGGGGTTCAACTTTGCATATAAACACATATAAAATATGTTTAATAGGGACCAGAGTCTACAAAAAACAATCATTTAGACGAAAAATGTTAAATGACAAATGTTGTAAAACAAAACCAATTTATATTGTTGTGAATAAAATAACCTAAACCGAAGTTATTTCGGTGTCGCAGACTTCGGATACAATTTTGTCTAAACAGTTTGTTCAATGTCTTGCTCATGCTTACGCATTTCTATAAGTTCGTCAATCGTTAGCTCTTGATTGTATAAATCTAGAAATTCTTGATTAAATATCGTCGTCATCGACCTCTAAATGTATTTGTTTGACGAAATTCACGACTTTTTATACTATGCTATCGATTTCTTTAGGATCCGACACTGATTCGCCTTTAAAATGGACATCAAAAAACCGCGTATCTCCGAATTCGCGTAAAACGGGGTAGCGTAAGTCGGGGTATTACTGAATAAATAAAAAAACGGACAGACGGACAGCTAAACGGACAGACAGACAGACCAACAGACTGACAGACATTGAAGTTTTAACAATTTGTGTACGGAACCCTAAAAATGTATGAGATTTAACTTACTATAGCATCGTAATAAGTCATATTGATGGGTGGCTTAATGTACTCAACATTAGCTTTAATTAGACGTATTTGGGATAGAAAATAAAGCTACATAGGGTGTCTGACAAGGAAAGCAACAGTGGAATTCGATTCATAATTATAAACAAGAGGATTTAAATATCATTACCATTAAGGGCTTTATTAAACCACGAATCCATTAGTATTCCAACAAAAGTTTAATTTGGAAATTTTGAATCTTTCCCTTCTAATGGCTACCGTTTTCGAGTGAAAGATTTTGCATAAAATGATAAAGGAGTGACATTATACAATAAAATAAAGGCAAAGTTACACTGTTTTGTTAGGTTGTTTTGTCGGAACTGAAAAACGCATGTTTGACGCATAGTTGCGTTACGACGACGCAACAACACGAACCGGATGTATGCGATGGCTCTATAGTCTATTGAGTTCGTATTGAATATTATGATATTTTTCGTAGTCGGGTTGGTAGTCGGTAGTGGACACTGTACACATAGTACGCAAATAATAAACAAACTTTAAAAACAACGTTTTTATTTCACAGCGGAAACCGTACCCACGACCACCGAGCTAAGCGCGTGTTCAGACCAAACTGACTATACGCCGCTGAGTGTAAGCAGGCTCACTGTCAGCCCCAGTGTGAACGTGAGTGAACGTGAAAATATACGGTATGGAATGTCCGCGCCTACGCCTAGCGTAATGGCGTATAGTCAGTTAGGCGTGAACGAAAAAGTGAATTTGTATGGAATTACAATAAACTGCGTAACGCTCGTTCTCATTCAGCGGCGTATAGCCAGTTTGGTGTGAGCATGGCCTAAGCTCAAAGCTCCCACGGACCATTGCGTTGCGTTTTTCCGCAGTGGTTTTCAACGTTGTTAGCGACAGTCTGCAATCTCCTTTAGTAAATTAAACGACGAATCTCAAATTAAGAGAATCCAATTATGTTGTTGATGGATTCTAAAGTGCATGGAAACATTTATGGAGCTCGCGACAATGTTGCCGGCAGGTTCGTTTCGATACTAACAACTTTAATGAAACTTTGTTTTGTGTCGTGTGTTTGGACCGGGCATTTCCTATTTGTTTGGGTTGAGCACGTAGTTTTTGTGCTGTTTTATTTTGACTAATTAACAAACGATACACACCGGGTAACGTTTTTTGTGTTTTGAATGCTATATTTACATTTTGTTTTGACTTTTGAGGTGTTCGCATCTTTGGAATTTAGAATTGGGTCAGCTTACATTGTCACTTTTGCACACACACATTTGCAATTACATTGTCATATTCATTTGCAATGTAAATCAATGTATTTATAAATGAACCACACAAAACTTTATTTAATCCTCAAGAAGATACACATTGAATCGACAAACTTGCCCTTCGCAGATGCAAAAATGTATCACACCGCCTCGTCACGTTGCATATGAACTCACCCTTAGCAAAATGATAATAAGTACATTTCCGGCAGTAAATACTCGCTACTAATAACATATACCCAAATGTAACAGAATTGTTGAAACATTGTTACGTTAATTATGTTCCTTATCTGTGGTCTGCCGTTTTGCCGGCGTAATCCATACGTAACCCTGGACCCAATATCCTATTAACCCCCTCGATACCCTTTAAAGGCAAGCGAATTGTGGTGTGCCCCAAGTGTCATTATAAACGACTATCATCCTGAGAGCATGGATGTTGTTCTTATCCCTTCACGTATTTCTATAGTCTCGCCTGCTACCTACAGATAAAGGCTCGCGGGGCATTAGGCGAGGTTTATTTCGAATTTGTGAATTCGAATTTAAATACTTTTCAAATGAATTCTATTTATTTCACGTTGATCCGCTTAGAGCAGAGTTTCCCAAAGTTTTATGAACTACTGCCCCCTGTACAGAACACAGTAGTAGGAATAAACTTACACATTATTTTATTTATAATATTGGAACACTTTCCACTTAGTTCAAGATATGAAGATGGCATTGTTGTAGGCACCTAATCAAACTATATACATAATATACAACTTAAAGTAACTATATAATAGCTTTTGAACCAAAATATCCGGAACATTTTTTTGAAAAATTACTTAAAACTATTACTTAACTATAATCAACAATAATTTCAAGTCGATACCTGCACATTGCACTCTTCCCAAATTATAATTTACCATTATCTTTTGGACTCACGAAATGGGGGCGATAGTACTCTCATTAGAAATCTATGGATTAGGGTATAAATAAAAATCCACAGTTTTCCACAAAGAGTTTGATGGACAGTTGCAATTTAAGAGGGCTTGCGTTGCGGCGAGGGTTTGGAGAATGAATAAGCTCCTATTGAGTGTATTTTGAGTGGAGCCGGTATATTAATAAAAATACCACATATCTTAATCGAAGACGTATTATTTCATCCATACTAATATTATAAATACGAAAGTAAGTATATCTGTCTGATTGCTCCAGATAAACTTTAATCTCTTGACAATGCTCGATTTTGTTGAAATTTGACGTAGAGAAACTCGAGTCTCATAAAAGCGTAGAGAAAGTACAAAGAGGAGGAGTGTCTATCATCGATACGTATTGCGAAAAAGAAATTTGGACATTGCGAAGTTGCGGGTAAAATCGAGTTAATATTTTTTTAAACTACAACAAATAAAACATACCTATTATAACCACATTAAATTATATAAGCATTGATTCCAAGAAAACTGTATTGTCATACTGTGTACCTTCAGTTGTTTAAACAAGTTCCAGCATAAATTGACAGAGTCGCTGAATATATCTGATTTAGGCATTCCAAATGAAGCTCCTCAGTAAGGAACCGGGACCGATGCTTGTGTTTAGCAAACAATGAGTTCGCAATTTGTGAGTAACGACGCCGCTCGCTCTATGTAAATCGATCCTAACGAAATTTACAACGAATTTAAAATGGTTGTAAAGTAAAAGTGGCTAAAATATTCAACCTCTTAAGTTACAATTACTCAATATAATACTTTAAATATTATTTTTAAGATTTTGTGTACAACTTGGAATCAGTGTTTGTGGCTGCTGACTTCTAAACATAATATTATGCACGTATACACAATATTATATTTGTGATTGTTGTAAGTAGTACCATCCACCATCAATTAATATAAAACAAATACTATATTCTTCCATTATATTCGTCAGATTCATATTTTTAAATTTCAATTTGCAATTTGATGAATCTGTATTTTACATTGTGTAAATTTTTTTCCACCACGGCAAGAGTCGTTGTTTCTTACTTCCACCATCTTGATTTTATTCTTTTTGCCGTTGTCTATTCTACGTCAGTGATTTTGTACGAGAAATGTCCTTCAGTGATAAAATTGCAACTTTTCATTACTTTATTTCATTACTTTATTACATTATTTCGCATTTTATTTAATTACTTAGACACTGTTTTGTTTATGGTATATCTTTTTACGTAATATAAAATTTTGTCCTCTGTGAAAGTTAGTTTAAATTAATTTTATTTTCAGCTGACAGGTCTATGTATAAAATTGTTGTAGAAAAGTGGAATAAACCAAAAAATTTCGGACTAAATCATCCTCATAAACATATTGTGTAAAAATGCTCCCAATCAGCCAAAACCATACAAAAAGCAGTTGAGGGTTCTAACGAAAATCAAACCTTCTAACCATGGCACCCATATAATATCTATGGTAGCAATTTTCCATAATCACCGCTTCGGAAGGTTATCAATTTAAAGGAATATTATTGGCGGTTGTAAATCAGAACGCAAATGGCCGTGTTTTTGTTCTACATGCGAGTGCGACTGGAGGCCTCGCACTTAATGAAGATTTGTGGTCGGTAATAAAATACTATTGTGTCCTGCTTTTACGCCGGATAACTTCGCCTCTGATTTAGTTTGGATCTAAATTATTTATGGCCAAATGTATTTGCTGGATACTCGTATATTATGCCTTGGTCTTGCATAACACAGTAATGTATACAGAGTGTAACAAAACTAAGTGATAATATTTTAACATACACATGTGTCCCTTATATAGAGTTCACTGTACTTTTACAGTTTACTAGCGCTGAAAGAGCAGATTTTTTTTGTGACTTGTATGGGCAAGCGCTCGCGCGTCATAAGTTTACCCATACAAAAGTGAAAAAAAAATTGGTCTTTCAGCGCTGCTACTTTTACAGTGAACTCTCTATAAGGAACACATACACACCCTAAAGTATTATCACTTAGTTTTGTTACACCCTGTATAAATAGTTTACTTAAATTACAAAGACTTTTCAGCAATACAGAGTTTAGAGATTACACCAATAATAATACTTAAAATATTATGTTAATAATATTAAATCTATGAATTTTCTAGTATGTAAATAATTTTATCATATTAAGTGGATGTTTAAGTCAGAATCGGTAGAACCAAGAGTTTCGGTTTCGGCTTATTTGGCCCTCCTCCATTAAACTACGTTGAAACCATGATTGTGAAGCTATCTATTGCATGTAAAACCGTTGTTGATAATAAAAGTCTCTATTCGCAATCATAGACGAATATGCTTCTCAGCTCTCTACAAGTTTGTGACCGTTTGTATACCAACATGGGCCAACGTGGAGAGACATTAAACATAAAAATGAACTTGAGACATAGTATTTGCTATCCTCACCATTGAAGCCACTTGGAAAAACATGTAACAACATAATTGAGTGGATTTCAACAACTTGCAATTTTTATATAATTTTGGTGGATATTTTTGTTTCCACCAAAATTAGAGATTAGGTGTTTACGGGAAACTGGTACGACAACCACCACTAAGACGAGTTAGCTTGTGACAGAATGAAGTGAATGGCGTATTTTTTATGCTTCAAGAATCAATGGTATTTTGTAAAAATAATGTTTTACACACCATCTTACCCACCAAAATTTACCCACCAAAATTGGAATTTGCGAGAAAAATAATCTTAAAAAAAACTACGTGCACTAAAGTTATAACACATTAACTTAACTATAAACAAACCAAAACTCTACCGATATTCAAAATAACAACATGATATTATTGCCACAAGTAGGATAATTTAAGTACACCAAAATTGCATGAAATCGGGGGTTTTGTGATAAAACGGTTTTGTTTCATTTTTGGCTGGAAACTGGTACGACTTAGCCCACAGCCACCTTCTAAACGGGTTAGCGTGTAGCTGAATGAAGTAAATGGCGTATTTTTTATGCTTAAGGGATCAATGGTATTTTGTAGAAACAACGTTTCGTAAATGACACCAAAATTGGTAAAATCTCCGCGACAGACCTAAACTGTGTCATAAAAACTCAATAAAAGAACTTAGTACAATAAAATTCATATATTATCAAGAGTCAACTATATTAAACGACTACATAAAGATAAAAATCCAATCCAGTATCAAGTTTTTTGTAAATCGGTCTAGATATTGAGTAAAATAAGTCGACGACAAGCCACCAAAATTGGAAATCACCTATTTATGTTTATTATCTTGGAAAATAATAATTATTTTTTAAAAATAACGACGGGGCTAAATTAAAAGCATTATGTTTTACTTTTAAAATCAAAAATGAAAACCTTATCTTAAAAAAATAGGATAGTTTTCAGCCTTGCCGCGCAAAAAAGCGGTTTGGGAAATCCAGTCAATTACAATGTAAACTTTATAAAAACATTATCACGTTTTTAGAAACCAAATAAAGTAATTTCAAAAGATCATGTTGCTAAAATAACAATGACGGTACAAATTCATGCGGTTGATACAAAGCCTCTAATAAAACGCTACCTTTGCCGTAAACAAAACCCGTATGGAGGCTCGTGACACGCTCCGACTCGGTATTTAATAGCACATATTGCAGATAAACGCCAACAATTGAATCGCTGATGTCACTTTTGTTTGAGCATAAAGCGCAAACTTATAGTGCATTTGCGTGCGACGCAGACGAGCGATTTTAAAGAATTAATGTGGTGATTTTCAGAGTAGAGTGTGTAAAAAAGGCGCATATTTTGGACATTTCTTCAATTTAAAGAATTCTTATTGGGATGTGGTAGACTTTATATAGAACTAGGTGCAGTTTCCTTACTTAGTAATGAATAATTTCTTAGGTAATAAGATATTGTATTAAAAATAAAATATTTTAATTAAACAATAAACAATAATATATAAAGTTTCACAAAATATAGGTCTACCAGAATCTGATGGCAAAAAGTGAGAAAGTAAATTGACTCTAGCAATACCGGGGTAATTGGAATAAAACATTTTGATCCGTTTTTTTTCTTATAGCGGCTGATTCTGTGTGTGAAACATGCAAATATATAAATTTATCCAATGATCAAGGATATTTTTTGAAAATCTGCTGTCAAAATTTGCCATCAGATTCTGGTAGACCTATAGTTTGAACTATCGTCACCGACTTTCGAACACACAACACTAACAACGCAGCTACCACACTTCGCTGTACAACATTCGTAATGAGTTCCGAAAGTATTTTATTGGGTTCGTCAATACTAATCAGCACGTTAAAAAAAAAAAAAAACTTTCAGTATCTCTCGTCTGCGCAGAACTCACTGCAACGTCGACGCTTCATAGATTTATTGAGACCTATTCATAACATACTGCCGCGACTTGTTTGATTTTTACTTTGTGCCTTGTCCTCCCATACATTTGCATGCCCGATACGTTTCAAATTTAAACATGAATGGGCTCTGTACTTTTAATCCTTCGATCGCGGATTCTTGGAAATCTATTGTTTAACGGCCGTTCCATATATTCAATCTATCTCTGGTTTGACATACGACCGATCGCAGCTAACATTGAATTGACATAAAATATATGTTTCTAATGTCTAATGAGAGCTATTCCTATCTCTAGTAAGGCAAAACCAGAGATAGATCAAATATTGGGAACGGCCGTAAATCTATTGTTCTCGCTGCCCAAGTGGGCCTTATCGGAGTTGAAGGGTTAATGGTAAACATTCGAAGTGTAGATCGATACTAGAATGTTTTTTTATAAACTGCGATTAAGTGTTTATAATATTTAATCGTAACTAACAACCTGATATTTTATAAGATAAATCTAGATACTACACAATACATGTCTATTTGCATGTACAAAACATCTATACAACTCGTTCAGTTTTTGTTGTGAAACAAAGTAAGAAACGTACACTTGTAGACAATTTCATTAGGAAAAGTCATAAAAGAAACAATAGAGTGACCTTTAGCTGCGCGGGGTGTGGGACGAGGGGGGACGGGGTTGTTGGTAAATCGGTCAAGAGCGCGTCGGCCACGACGGAGGGGCTCGTAACGAAGTTGCTATTTATTTTCCCTTTTAAATGAATGAGTATTCGCTACGTGGTTTCGGAAAATAAATCGTTAACGATATCGTGTTAGTTTTTAATTACTATTAATTATGGTAAAAATAGAACAGCTGTTGTTTAATTGTATTATTGTAAAAGCCATGGTATTGCAAAACACATTATTGCTACGATTTAACATTTCGACATTATTTTTTATTTAGTTTAAATTCGGTTCAAACTTAACCTAAAAATTATTATTCAGTAGACGTTTAATAATATAGTTTTCTTTAATTTTATTCTTCCAAAATAATAATAATAATTATACTTACCCTAAAGTCTGAGAATAAAATTAATTAAGTACACGTACAAAGCAAAACATAATTAGATGTAGGAGACGTGGTTTCCTTTGGTTTCCTTTCCTGAATAAGACCACTTATACCGAGCATCACTGTGGTCTTACATCCGTTGTGCATTCGTACATTTCTAAGTCTAGTCGTACCTAGCACTGTTTACGTGCACTTCCTGTATACATCTTTATACTCTATGTTTCCTGTATGACGTTCTAAGCTTTAAGTTTATTACAAACTAGATGCTTCACGGGACTTCTCGTGATAATTTAAGTCATAATATACTTTGTCGCGATAAACATTAAATAAATGTAATCGAAATCGTGTAATAAAAAGTGTCTTCCTTTAAATATTATATATGTAGTTATATATTTTTAAGTAGTTTCAATATTTTTATATTCTTTTATATTTATTGACGTATACGGTTATTTCTTATGACTTTGTTCTAGTCAAGAATAAAGTAAACGTGGAATACGGAATCTGTTTTGTCTTTCGTAATTTATGTGTAGTAAGAAAGACGTATATTAGAAAGACAGATATTTTGACCAATCTTCAACTCAGGCGCAATTTCATTCAAATAAAAATACGCGTGGCACTCGGGGACTGCCGCGGTAAAGCTATTGCATTGCAATAGCTAGTTTACACGCATACGTCTAGTCGCACGCGCACAAACACCGTGCCGAAGTCTGGCAACGCCACATGGAGTGGGGTGTGTTAGGTTTTTTCGTTACTGAATTTCTTGATTCGGTCGCCGCACTCAAAGCCCGCGATAAAAGCTAATACTATTCTAACGCGTTAATTTCTCGCGTGCGTCATATAATTGCTACATCTAGTTTGTTACAAACTAATCTGTAAGCTCGTCGGAATTCGTCATTATTCAACTACCCCATTAAATTTACATACTTAGCGCCTCGAACACCTGGCAAGGGGGAGATGGGGGGATATTGTACAAAATCAATTAAACTGGGTAATTAGGGGGGTTGTCAAATGCTTTGACGTGTCCCAGATGGATGTGAGGAGCTAATCGGCCCGGAGTTAATTTAGGGTATGCGCCAGTAGTAAAGGGAATTGGTATAAGGGGGTAAACGCCGCGAGCTTTGGAATCTTTGAATGTAAGTCATTGTAGACGAAGGTTTACTTTTTGAGAAAATATGCAATTCGATAAACATTATGGATTACTGAATAAAGGGTCACGTCTTTTAAATGTGTATGTATGTTTTGAATAAAAACTCATTGTTTTAACTATGTATTTTGTTTTCTACAATAATCTTGTAGTGTTCTAGTTCAACCAGCACTTTTATAATTTTTGGAAATCAACATGATATAATAGGTACAGTTTATTCTTCAAATAAAACAATTTAGGGTGGGTTGCACCAGAGGCGTGGTTTTAGTTACAGTTATGGTCAAAGATATGGTTATAGTTAAGGCTAACTTAACTTTAACCTTAACTTTGACCACAGAATTTGACAGATGTCTGTTGCTGGTCCGACAAGGCTTTAATTTCGCCACGTTCATTTAAAGCCTTGTCGAGCTCTATGGTTATGGTTAAATATGGCGTCCATTTTTGACTTTAACCAAAGATTTGACATTTTGCATTGTAGTTATAGTTAAAGTAAGTTGGTGCAACCCACCCTTAAGAGTTAAGTTTGTTGAAAATCGTAGGAAAGCGAATAAAAATATTTACAGTAGGTACCATAAAAAATTGCAGATACCGCAATGAGAAAGTTGGACGAAAAACATAAACAAGTGTAACGAGTTTCGCCAGTAATAAACATTACTTGTCGAGAAACCGAGAGCTAGGGTTCAACTTTATAAATTACTTTCATTTTGATTTCTGTTGATGTAAATGACGAACGAAATTCCTTTGTTTTTGTTGACGAAAACAATGCTTCAATATTATTTACGTCCATAAACAAAATACTTAATATTAAGCCTTTACTCGAGTTGTTTTTGCTAATTAGCACACATTTTGTAAACAAAATTTAACACACATAGATATTGCTAAGTGATGATACTCGTGTCACTTAGCGATGTTCATGTCAAATGGCATTCGTTTTCGAACTTTGTCGTAATTAGCGATGGCAACTTGATCGCTAATTACGACGAGGAATTGAAGTTGAGTTCGGAATTGATCTCAGTTCACATACATACAAAATTCAACTGTTATGTTGTCTATCTATTCTATATTGATATTAAAAATGCGAAAGTGTGTTTGTCTGTTTGTAACCTATTCACGCCTCAACCGCTGAACCGATTTTAATGAAATTTGGTATGGATATATATTATTCTTTAAGCGCCGGAAAAATGTACGTTTCTCGCGGGATAAAGGAATTTCTGCACCACAGAGTTGCGGGCATCAACGACTAATAGAATATTTTGTAGCTGGTATATTATACAAGATGTTATCTTCTAATATATAAAAAAAAGTCGGGTTTTCCTTCCTGACGATATAACTCCAGAACGCATGAACCGATTTCCACGGTTTTGCATTCGTTAGAAAGGTCTCGGGCTACGTAAGGTTTATAGAAAAAAAAATCAGAAAAAACTTCAAGAGAAAAGCAGGAAAACAGGCAAAACAACGTTTGCCGTGACAGCTAGTTTATTATAGTAAAGACTACATAACAGTAAGCTTCTTGTGAATCTTTTTAAGAATGTTATAATGGTAATAATTTATTATTGTTCTAGGAATACAATTTCTTGATCTTTCAAGTGACTTTTCTAACACGTACCTACACGTATTTTAGTCGGATTATGTCAATTCAACGTAAGTCGTGACCTGCCGGCTGTGTTTGATATAACTCGACCAAACTACGAAGGTTCGCCATCTGCCTATGAATCAACTTTTCTGATAGTACGAGTACATAACGGACGAGGAAAAAATTGTATAATAATAGTAATAATAAGCGTTTATTCAGCACATACACATTACACCACATTACAATAAACATTTCACAAAAAAAGACATTAAGTATATAGAAAACATAGATAACACAGAAACAAAATTATAACTGTAACGTCTGCATACGATGTAGATATTTTTATTAGTAGGGGTATATTATTATAGTATATTACGACTCATAGCAAAAACGTACTCGTATGTTGTATTTTATGTTGAATGCAGCAAAAACGTATATCGCTTACACTAAAAAGGGCAAGAGGGAATCTTAGGGTAAGTTATAATAAGTACGAGTCGTTTTTAGGTTTCCTTATTCCCGAGTTTGTCAAAGGGTACGGTCAAATAGCACTCGGTGGTTAATTGACTGAATAAATGGTTACGTTTGAATTATTACTGGCTGTATACTTAATCCGTTATGTTATGTTTATAAGTACATAATATTTAAACTACCAATGCCGAGCTTTGTGAGGGCTCACGTCATCACACCTTGACTGACTGATGATAACAAATCTACATATAAAAAAACCTTGACTGACTGATGATAACACATCTACATATAAATAAAAATTACTATGTAAAAGCACAAATCAATAGGCGTGATAGTTTTTCCGTAAAGTTTACCACAAAATGTAAAGGTTGTGGGATATATAGAAAAAACTTGAACGATAAACTTTAAATAAAACTTAGATTAAGGGCCTGTTTCACCACTTCCTAATAAGTGCCGGATAGTCTATCCACAACTTAACTTGACAGATAAAGTATGGAGAATCTGTCAAATAAGTTGTGGATAGCCTATCCGGTACATTATCAGGAAGTGGTGAAACCTGCCCTAATCCTTTTAACTAATAAATAATAAATTAGTAAATAATTATTTCGGTTATAGTGGGTTCTATGCCTAAAAAGGAAAGATTAAGAAGAATTAAATAAAATCCTTTATTTTGCACATGTGTGTCTCTTGGTCTTACATTGAGTTGAAGCACATGGAACGTTTGAGGCTTTTGGCAATGGTAATAAACCATTATATTAAAATGTTAAAAGTGATACGTATATAATAATAATATAAAAAGTTTTGAAGGTATAAATAAGGTTGCAAAGAGAATTAAACCCATATTTAATAATCCACATTATAGTTATTGTTGTTTGTAGGTTTATTGTAGTACTGCTCCATCCCTATCTACATAATATCAAACTTTATGGATGTAAATTTAAATTAATTTCCAAACTCGAGGGACGCTTCCGATTGTTTTGAAACAATTTAGTTTTAATGAAGATGTTGCACGAGATCAATTGGTCCTACAAATAATTGAATTATTATACGGAAAAAGATTGAAAACATACGGATTTGACATAAAAAAAATGATATTTTATAGTTTAGCTTGAAACTAGTTACTAGTTTCAAGCTAAAGTTCTTAATATTCGTTACAGTTTTTTTCTGTTGTTTGCGCAAAAACTACTAACCAAAATTTGATGAAAGGCTTGATATAAGTGTACGCCTTGTAAAAATGCATTTTCCAATGATAAGTAAGTTATGTTCCTTCATTTTGCCAACCACTATTTGTACCATACTAGTTGACCTAGTACACGTTGTTTTGCTATATTATACGTTATTTTGGGTGTAAAAAAGCATGTTCACCAATTCACAGACCTACCCGATATGCACACAAAATTACAATAAAGTCGGTACAGTCGTTCAGAGAGGTTTGTTTTGGAGTACAAACATTGTGACACGAGAATTTTATATAATTAATGACCCGTTAAAACTTTTCAGACACCCGAAAGAAAATTCCTCGACGCATGTAGCATCACACAGACTCAACAATCCCGAGCATTTTCCTGTACCAAAAGCGTTCGTAAGTGTTAATGATCTCAACATAATAAACAATTACAAGCGAATATTTATTCCTTAAGTATTTTCCTTTAAAGTTTTCGCCTCCGAAAAATTCTCGTCCCGAAGAGATTTATTTTAATTAAGTTTCCAGAGGAGAGTCAGGGGCGCGCGACCTTTGGCCGGTTACCAATCTTCATTAGAGTCATTATTTTGCGTAAAATTGCTGTAACACGACGTTCACCTTACCTTTTCGCTTTTTATTACCTGTAAGGTCTTTTATTCGAATCTAAAGGTTTAAGTAGGTTATATTATGTTTGCGTATTTCTTGATTAAAAGAAAGTAGAAAACGAGTAGTGAAAACTTGCAAAGCAAAGACTCATCGGCCTACGGATAGCGATCAGCATAATCTATATTTATACTGTTATTATGAATGCGAAAATATGTCTGTTTGACCTAACCCCATAGGCCAAATAAGATTTAATTTGGTATGTAAATACTTTGAGTTCCTTGAAACATCATAAAATAGTTTTTATTTCGGAAAATATACGATATATGAAAATTGTAAGTAATAAAGTAGGTACCATCGAGGAAATTGATTCCTAGGCAGTTGACAGATCAACGTCATTTGGTCGGATTATGTCAATTTAATGTTAATTGTGGGTTTGACGTAACGCGACCAAACTACGTAGGTCCCCCATGTGCCTAGGATACACCTTCTCTGGTAGTACATACACAAGTTCATAAAACAAACATACCGTCATAAGTCGCATCGCTGTACAAATGACTTTGTTGCCATAATCGTGTTAAGATCTATTAGTTTTGCCGAGATGAAATGGCGTATTCAAAAGTTAGTTAGTAACTTAGCTTCGTTTACGTAAACGAATTCTCGGGGATAAGCGAGTTAGCTCATCGCCGCGCCGGGAACTCGACTCAACCGACGATAAACAAAACTGTATGTTATATATGTCATTAGATTTAAATGTGCAGAGTTATGATTGTAGAAATCTTTATGTATAAAAATAATTATTAAAAACGGCTAAACTGATTTGTACAATAATATAATTAGCACAATGAGTGACAAGCAAATGAATCTGATCTGAATAAACATGATTTTATTATTACAATTATTGCAGGAATATATGAATATATGAATGACTATTTTTTTCAATTTATATATGAATATATTCCAATAGTTATAAATATAAATAACCTTAACTGAAGTCTGAAACATCATAAAATCATTAAAACTTAGCTTCTAAATGTGAATCATAAAAGTGCAATTTAAATATTTGCTGAGAGTAAAAAAATTTATGGACGTAAAATGAACCAAATGAAAGCGGGCGTATATTACCACTTTGATTTTATGACAGTATCTAAAAAGCAATTAAACTATTATAACTTTATTCGGCTCGTTGATTTTTGATTAAGGCTGTATTGGGAATAGGCTGTTCTGACATAAGCAGAATAGTAAAATTAGTTTATTGAAAAAGGTTTAAGTTTTGTATAATCAACTACAAAACTCTGAAATAATAATTAATAGTTTCAAAAACTAAAAAACACGCTTTTAGCACGCACTAGGCCAATCCGCCATCTTGGATGTCCGCCATCTTGGATTTAAGACACGTGACTATTTTTTTTCGTATTCCTGACAGCAACCTCTTTCATTTGATACCCATATCATGGGGGTGCATTTCAAATAGCCTGTCCGCCATCTTGGGGAGGCCGCCATATTGGATTTGTAATGACGTTTCTTAGCTAGTCATGTATTGTCATCAGAACTCAGAACGTGTGCAAAATTTCATCCTAATCGAAGACCGCGAAGTGGGTCAAATTAAGATTCCAAGATTTTCTTACATAGTTACAAGTGAAGCTTATATTATGTATAAGCGTGTTAAAAAAGATGCTTATTTCAGTTAATCCTAATGCATGTGCAAAAAACGTGATAAAATCAAAGAAACATTGGCACCGCAAAGCAAAACCATTTTTTTGTAGGTTATAAAGTAGCTAATAGGTTTCGTCAGTCAGCAATAATTTTATCTATTTTAGTAACTGGAAAAACGAAGGTTCTAAAAATAAATAACTTGGTTTGACTTTAATACCTCGATCGTGGGAATCGCAGACACAATAGATTTTTAATTGTTATGCGGCAGCCGGGTGCCGCTTGGGGATTGATGGGTTAATTAATTATATCAAAGTGTATTTAAACTGTATTTAATTTTCATTCTGACAATACATATCGTGGTTTTTGAGATTGTAACGACCTCTTGGCCTAATTAAAAGTGTGAATATGTAATAAATTAGCAGTGACGACACTTAACTTAATATTGTGAATTGGCGAGACGAGGAGGGAATTAAAGATGTGAGTGGAAGAACCAGGTAACTAACAGATAAATAACAAGGACAGTTATTACATTTTCTCTTATAATTTGAAAAAAACCTTGTTACTTACCTACGTCATCATCTGGCTGATATATCTTGCTACACATAACATCTACAGTATTTTGATTTCAAATAATTTTCCTGGCCCTAAAGCCTTTATTTATGAAAAAAAAACCAGCATTTTTTAAACTGTTACTTACCTGCTTGTTCCACTCATGTCTTCATTTATGTAATTTGATCACGCGTCCCCAAATTGTGACAATTAAAATCTCCTGACCGCGAACGCCTAATTATCGTTACAAATTCACAATGTTACGTAACGTTATTGTTATTTTAATTACGGTTCGCCATTATTGTATAACGCTAATTAGAATGTTTAGCTTTTCAAAGTCGCTGTACAGTCAAATTATAATAAATACTAGCTGTCCCGGCAAACGTTGTTTTGCCATATAAAGTATTTCGCCCATATTATTTTACTAGCTTTGGCCCGCGGCTTCGCTCGCGTTAAAAAGTATTATTATATACAATTACCCCTATTTTATCCCCTTAGGGGTGGAATTTATCGAGAACCCTTTCTTAGGGTATGCCTATGTCATAGTAGCTTTAGACATGCAAAGTGTCAGCCCGATCGGTTTGAAATTGACAAAGTTTCATACAAACTTTCACCCCCTATTTTAAGCCCTTGGGGGTAGAATTGATCAAAATCCTTTCTTAGCGAATACCTACGTCATAACATCTACCGGCATGCCAAATTTCAACCCGATCCGTCCAGTGTATGTCAGTCAGTCAGTCAGTCACCTTTGAGTTATATGATATTGAGTTATATATATTAAGATTAAAGTGACTAAATAAGTATATAAGTATGGTACCATGGCAAAGTCCATCGCTATCCCACCGCACAAACAATGGTCGCCGTCAGTCTCGAGTTGTAATAATTTTCTATTATTTATTCAACAAATGCACTTATCAATATAAAATGTAGCCAGTAGCCGATTCTCAGACCTACTTGAATATATGCATATAAAATTTGGTAAAAATCAGTAAAGCCGTTTCGGAGGAGTACGGTAACTAACATTGTGACACGAGAATTTTATATATAAGACTAGCTGTCCCGGCAAATGTTGTTTTGCTATATAAAGTATTTTGTCCATATTATTTTATTGAAGTAACCAAATAAATATGGCACCATGGCAACGTCCATCGCTATCCTGTCGCACAAACAATGGTCGCCGTCAGTCTCGAGTTGTAATAATTTAATATTATTTATTCAACAAATGCACTTATCAATATAAAAAAGTAGCCAGTAGCCGATTCTCAGACCTACTGAACATGCATATAAAATTTGGTAAAAATCAGTAAAGCCGTTTCGGAGGAGTACGGTAACTAACATTGTGACACGAGAATTTTATATATAAGAAGATATATAAGAAAATAGTTTTAAGGGAAATTATTTTCTTTGTTTTGTATCGACTCGTCGACTTCTGCATAAAATTGCGACAAATCTAGTAAATTATAGTATAACTAGATGACGCTTGCAACTGATTACCATGACCGATACCATTGAGCCAAAATTAAGTAATTTTTTCCGGGAAAGAAGTATCCTATGACGTTTCCCGGGACTCAAAGTATCTCCACCCAGCAAAATCGGTTCAGCGGTTTGGGCGTGAATAGGTAACAGACATACAGACACACTTTCGCATTTATAATATTACCGATATGTTTAGTACTGCTAAAATATAAACAAAAACTGTTAATGAATTGTATAAACACGGCTTAAGTGTTGCTATTTAAACGAATATAATTCAACAAACTCTTTTCATTAAGTGCCCTATTTAAATTGAACGAGTAATACTATAAGAACATTTACATTTTCAATTTACAAGTTTCATGTGAATGGCGGGAACCGTAAAATCGTATTCATTGATTTACCCCGGCCCAGTAATTGATGAATTTATTCAGAACAGATTCACTTGCCTACTCATTGTGATAATAACATTATTGTACTTTTAATTTTGCGTCCCTTTTATGGCCTTTGAGAGTCTGCAATACAGTAAAATTTTAAAATTGTCAATAAAGATATATTATATGTTATGCTAAATGGTGCATTCATTTTAACAATGCATAATATTTTAATTATATCATACGAACAGAGGCCTCTGTTAGTATAGTTAAAATACGATGAATCTTATTGAGACATTGCAGTTTATTTGTTGATTAATTTTTAATTTCTAAAATTACATAGCACCGAAATCCTAGAAAACCTGTTATCCATAACACTGCTAACCTTAAGGCCACATAAAATTATGGAAATGCTCAAAACAAGTCCGGTCAGATCGGCCAGCGTCAGTTCGACTGGATAAAATCGGCCTCCCCATGTATGGATGCTTTTTCCATCATCTCTCGAGATTGATTTAAATAAAATCGGCCAAGTGCGCATTGGACTTGCGCACGAAGGGTTCCGTAACATTATAGAGCAAAAATAGGCAAAATTTGTGTTTTTGTATGGGAGCCGCCCTTAATTATTTAATGTTAGTATTTTTTGTTATAGCAACAATAGATATACACAATCTGTGAAAATTTCAGAAGTCTAGCTATAGCGGTTCTTAAGATACATCCTGGAGGAGCCAGGAGACAGACAGACGGACAGACATCGAAGTCTTAATAATAGGGCCCCGTTTTTACCCTTTGGGTACGGAACCCTATAAACACAGGTGATACTGTATATTTGTATTGTGCTAGTACACACATTGATCTGGTTGCACAAAACATATTTCCGTCGTCTCCTGTCCACAAAGGGGGCAATATAGGCTCGCCGGTGCATCGGATTCATTTCGTTAAGTCGCGGCAACAAAATATCTCGCTTCGAGATTTGGATCGCAGATTTTCCATTTTCAGATATTTCTGCTTATGATTCTCCCCCGAGCAATATCCGTTGATAGAATATTAGATAAGATGAAGAAATAAGCGCAGCTATTTCATGTTATACGGGGGATTGTTGTAGGAAATGGAGGTAGAAATAAGAATTTCGATTGCGGATCTGTAACGGACTTGGTACACCGAAATGGGTTTCTTAAAAACACCAAATATACAGGGTGTAACAAAACTAAGTGATAATTCTTTAGGGTTTGTATGTGTCCCTTATATAGAGTTCACTGTGAAAGTAGCAGCGCTGAAAGAGCAGATTTTTTTGGGATTTGTATGGGCAAGCGCCCGAGCGTTATATGAATTTTTCCATATAAAAGTAAAAAAGTCACTCTTTCAGCACTGCTACTTTCACAGTGAGCTCTGAATAAGTAGCAGTACCCATACACACCCTAAAGTATTATCACTTAGTTTGTTACATCTTTTAGAGGTATTATTTTCTGAAAACGGTATGACAGAATTAAAACGCTCAAAAAATACATTTATGACCATTTAGAGTTTTTAACCCGCGAGCACTCGCGCTATGAGCATTTTGCTCACAGTAAATTTAAAACACGTGCCATTTTGTCAAAATTACGTTTATGAACATCGTTTCTTCGGTAGCTGAGTTTTGTTTCGTCTCCCACCCCTGGATACAGATAACTTCTCGCTAGGGTGCACTATTCGCTCGTACGAGGTTTGTTGCGTCGTGAACCATCATGCGGCATTTTGCTCATCGCGTGGGTATCGACGTGAGTACTTTTTTCCTTATGAATAAATTATATATTTTTAACCAATCGACAGTTTTAGTACTACTTTTGTGTAATATTACAGTTTTAAATTACCGTTACAGAAAACTATTACGTATTTCTATTTTAGATGGATCGGGATCGAAAAAATGAATGCATTTTGGTGTGGTCAAATCCAAAGTAGAGCACCTTGCAAACCTTGTATATCCTCTACAGAAACATCGTATTTTAACGTGATTAATTGTTTAATACTAGAATATGAGTTCCCAGGACAAGAAAAACAAAATAGAATCTGAGTGGTTTGCCCAAGACACAAAAACCTGAAGACTAAAAAAGGCCTGCATTTACTGCCAAAATTTTTTATGTACCGAGCAAAGTCATACATCTTGTGATATGTGTAAAGCTAGGAAATATAATGAAGATTAATACTTCCCACATATCTAAGTTTTCTTTTTAAAAACAATTTTATTTGTGAATTTTTTTTCTTCATACTGCCTTCTAGAAAAATTTCTTGTGAATGTTAATGAAAATTAAAAAGATAAATGTTGATAAAGTTGTAAATATATATATTTTTTAATAAACAAAGTGTGCTTTATTTAATAGATTGAAAAATGTAAACATATTACTTTGTAAAACCTGCATTTAATGACATTTATAAACGTGAGCAAAATCTGCTCTACGCGCGAGTGTAATTTGTTGTAATTTTGAGAGGCGCGGGTGCTGGCGGGGTTTATCGCCCTTACCATATTAAAATTAATCAAATCTCTGCTTTAATGCTACATATTTATTAAATTACAGGAACGGAAACAATATTTAAAATATACAAACACATAGTTATTAGTTAGCTTACGTTTAGCTTAGCTTATAACATATGTGACGTCCGGCTTCCTCAGCTGGACTCACTGCCTACACATTGCACACTACATAATATCAAATGACATAGTTTGAAAATAGCAAAGCAGAATACCGACACAAGACACGAAAATAACAGGTTTGAAATGGCCGCTTTGATGGTTTCATGTTAATAATATGTGTCATATTAATATTTTTTTATTATTTATTTTAGCTAAGCTATGTAAAATTCATTTTATTGGAGAACAACATAATAATAAATGGTATGAATAATAGGATAAAAATCTAAGCACTTAAAATACAATCTAAAATATACAGATATATACAAACTTTAAAAATAAAACTATAAAAAGAAAAACTTGCCCAAGTCGACCCCATCTGGCAGAGTGCCCAGCAAGCTGACAGCATTGCCACGTTGGATGGCAATTGCTATCCGCTGTGCCAGGTAGCTCCCAGCTCTGGGGTCTCGGGTGGCTTTAACAAGCTTCTTAGATATTCCTCTAAAAAGCTTATGTGCCCCCGGACCCCATGCGCCTAGAGTTTCCACCCCAAACGGTTCAAATATGAGATCTCCGCTGAGGTTCTCATATTTGCGCCGCTTGAGGTTCTCTGCTTGGTTTGCGGCTGCGCCCGCACAGCTCGAGGTGCCCTGAATATGGGACGAGGCGAGTGTGTCGACACAAGTAGCATCCCACACAAGGGCCCGTCCCACACTCCAGGGGACCAGGGTCATTCCATCGGGTCTCTTGCCATCGTCACGCGCCAAACCGGAGGGCTCCAGTATCGCTGGCACGCCGGCAGTGACAAGAGCCCGGCGAATGAGGTCATTCAGACTGTGATGCCGCGAAAAGCGTCCAGCACTTCGCGAGCAGCACAGCCCGTGGTGACCGTAGCTGCCTACGTGCGCGCCGCAAACACACTGATGGGGGACGACATGGGGGGCACCAAGACGCAGGGCAGTGGCAAGACGGAATGTATTACGGTCCAGCAATGTTTCTGTGTTTTTTTATTTCAATAATATAAATTTTTAACCGTTTTCAATAGAATGATTTTATTGGGCTATAGTGTGAACCTGGTTAATTTAGACCGCAATGCGACGCGTAGATGCATTTCTAAATTTGTATGGATTTGACAGATTTGCAAGGTCACGTCTCACCGCTCACGCAATTGTAATCTGTCAATTCGGTAGAGATCCCACCAAAAACATAAATGTAAAAAGGAGAGCCAAGTTCAATACAAACATTATGCTTGTCTATGGACTTCGCCATAAAAAGAATGGAGATCTAAATGAGTGCCAAGTTCTATGGAAAACTTAAATATGTATTTATAGGAACCAAATAACATTATGAACAAACAACAAAGTCTATTTCTTTGCTTTATTGAATATCTATAACAATTGCTGTTATTTAAATAATGTGAGATCTTAAAGTAGATTAGATTTGACTTGGCCAGTTTTTATCAGAATTAAAATGTTCAATAACTTTATGAAATGACTGTTGTAATGAAAACTGGCCAAGTTAAATCTAATCTACTTTAAGATCTTACATTATTTAAATAACAGCAATTGTTATAGATATTCAATAAAGCAAAGAAATAGACTTTGTTGTTTGTTCATAATGTTATTTGGTTCCTATAAATACATATTTAAATTTTATTATGAAATATGTATGAAATTATTGTGTGTTACTGCTCTATGTATTATTAAGTTGATATGTTGACTGTTGTTGGCCGTTGACCGGTTGCTTAGGGCGTATTACAAGATTTTTCGTATGGGGATTGTGGACACAACTTATTTTTGGGCTTTTTAAAGGATTTTATACCCAAACGGTAAAAACAATACCCAATTACTGAGACTTCAATGTCTGTCCGTCTCTATTTCCGTCCCTCTGACTGTGTCCAGGCTGTATCTCAAGACCCGCTGTAGCTAGAGTTCTAAAATTTTTACAGATTGTGTATTTCTGTTGCCGCTATAACAACATATACTGAAAATAAAATATTTTTTGCTCATAATCAATAATGGCAGCCGGTAGACACTTGAAATATTCTCGAAATCTTTAATTATATGTTTACTTCCATAATTTATAATTTTTGGATTTTTCCCTGAGCATTCATACAATTACCGAGGTGGATTCCAAATTTCAGCCTTCTAGGTCATCTGGAAGTGGGTTAGAATTTTGATCTATAGGTCAGTCAGTCAGTGATAAAAATTACGATTTTCGGACGTGATTATCTAAATAACCGTATGAGATTTGTTTATGAAATTTAGAGCATATAATTACCTCGTAAGTCTTATTATATGAGCCAAATTTGAAGCGTTTATGTTAAATAGTTTTTGAATTCAAAGGTCAAAAGTGGCTCGAAATGGTTCGTGTAATATTACACACAGTGCTGCTCGCCAGTTCTGTTTTACTTGAACTTGGCTTGACACGCTACCGCGTGTCTAGATTTAGAAATGCATCTACGCGTCACGTTGTGGTCTGAATTGACCCTTAGACCTGCTTGAAGATTTTACTAACGGGTTTATATTAACTTATTAAGGTCAAGCCTGACATCCAAAAATATTTACGCGAATTCCACAAAAAGTGTTTATTATCTAAAAGCGCGCACAGGGTGGACGCAAAAAGGTTTTATTGAAAACCTTTACACCGAGTCACGTAAACAAGTAAATTTAACGAGATTAAGAGTCTTATATTTACGACGTCGGTCCTTATTAAGGCGGCACAATTACGCAATTCCAACAATTTAACATCTAAGGTCGTAATTGCACCGCGCCGGTATAAATTGTCTTCTGAACAGATAATTTCTGTGGCGGGTAATTTATGATTTTCTAATAACGTTTATGGTGAACTTGAAATACCTCCTGAACTTTGTTGCGAATAACTCGAAAGCCGAGGGTCCCGAGGGGTTGTTTTAAAGTATGTTATCTAAGTGATGTTACGTCTACATTAATTTGCGTATGATATGAGTTATTAGCTAAACTGCTCAAATCAAGTGATGTTTTTTTATTGTTTTATATAAAACTGAAGGTGTTAAGGCTCCGCCCGTGTAAAACAGTATCTGGCAGTAATTTTACGTTTTCCGTGATATAAAGTCTAATGTCTTTTTCGTCGGTCTACTCTGTCTATGCCAAACATCAAACCGGCATATTAGTTTCGGAGCCTTTATTTATGATTGTGCACATAATATACATCTCCAAGGAATTCTTTTATTGGATTAAAAACATTTAAAAAAACATTCTGTTGTTATTTCTTTATAGCTTTATTGTTTTACTAGCGATCCGCCCCGGCTTCGCACGGGTATAAAATATATAGCCACTGAAAAAATGATTAAAATCGATTCAGCAATTTTGGTTTATATTCATTATTACTAACCGTGGCCCGCATTGATCGGTACCGCCGCAAAAGCTACATCTCGCAATTTTTTAATCTGTAATATCTTCGAAAATATTCATTTAAATCATATGCTGTAAAAAGCCATATAGATCTACATTAAATCAACAATATACTTATGGTATTTAATTGGATAAGGATTAATGCTGTATATATTAAAATTGCTTCGAAAATTAGCCATTATTTGTCGTAAAAAGTAAATGACAAAAAAAATGTTATTGTGAGATATCCATAAGAGATAGACATATACCATCGCGGAGTTTTCTGTAGACCTTTTCATTGTGTACATTACTTGGTACATTATTTTGATAAATCTCGTAGGGTTCAGCCTGCGTTTGCAATGTAAGCGGAAAAAAAATATAATTATTTACGACATCCACATTAGAAACCCTAACAATAACAGTATTTCTCCACTATTTAATGAATGTTATTATACTTATAAATCTTCCTCTTGAATCACTCTATCTATTAAAGAAAACCGCATCAAAATTCGTTACGTAGTTTTAAAGATTAGAGGGAACAAAGGGACATGAGGGAAAAAAAGCGACTTTGTTTTATAATATGTAGTGATTTAGCATATTGTGCCGCCTACCTACTGAAAAAGCGGCAGTAGCTTCGCCCTTGAGTTATGTAGAGTTCAAAATGTTTAATTTAAGCCTACTGCACGATAAATCTTCAGGTTTAATGCTATTAATTAGAATAACATTTAATTTTTAAGGAATTCTAATTCTCCGCATGCCGTCGTTAATTTTAATAAGGTAATCGAGGCGGGGCCAGGTTTTATTAAATCACGTTCATTTCAAGAATGATATATTAGGGCGATTTTAAAAATAGCGAAAAACGCCTCGTCAAGTAGCCTTCATAACGTTAAACTTTTTGTCAAATCACGAGCGATATTGCTAAAGCTGCGTATACACTGGGGTATCGTGTATCGTACTTGATTTATTGCGGCAAGTTTCGGGTCGTCGGGGGATGTGCTCTAGGCCTTACACATGATAAATATTGTACAGCCGAAACCAAGAAACAAAAAATTAAATCGTCTGTTATAGGGAAAGCGTCTATTAATCTTTAAGGAGGAGGAACAATATACGTTTGATACCATAACTTTTTTGTACAATCAAAGATATTATTTCAAAGGCAGAGTGCGGACCGACGCTATTTGGTCGAGTTACGTCAAGTCAATATAAGACTTGATTGGCTGGGCTTTACATAACTGACCAAATATCGTAGGTCCGTCATCTGCCTATGAATAATTTCCTAATAGTAGATATAGTAGTAGTGTATAGTTGATGTTTATTAAGGTAATATAACCTTCAGTTGTTTGTGCTATAGAAGATCCATAGAGAGTTATTCGTCCGGGAATGATTTAACACTTATAAAAGCGTGTCATTACGTAATGTTCGACTGTTCGCTCCGAATGGGCACAAAATAAATCGTCTAAAAGACAGACGACACATTTCATTGACGCTTATCTTTCGTATTTTCGTATAAATGCGATAGTCTGCCAATGAAAATGTATTGCAAACAAATGAAACAAAAAAATAAGAGTTACAATCCTTTGAACGGATATTTCCGTTAATAAGTACAAGAGTATTACTAATAAATTTTAACCCCCTTACTAATAAAAATATTCATATAGCGAATAACTAGGTATGTTCGTCTTTTTCTGCCACATAAGTCATATGACAGATAAAGACAGTGGACCTTGAATAGTTAAATATTTATTACTAAAGGGGTTAATTTATACAAGAAACTAAAATGTAACAACGCCGAGCTTTGTGAGGGCTCGCGTCGTTTTTCTGCGTGGTAATAATCTTTAAGGCAGTTTTTTTATACTTTAATGTTAATAATTATGTTTCAAGTTTTAATAAACTCGGTTTCAATAGGATTATTAAACATTTAAAACGTAAGTTGGAAACCTTTATTCTGGCTATGGGTATTAACGAAGTTATATGGCCTCGCTAACCCGGCACCTTTATCAAACACATATTTTACGTGAAACACTCCAAAACGTTCCTTAACGTTTAACGTAACAAAACGTAAAGGAATACGTTTAACGTTCACGAGAATGTAGACCCGTATTTTCTGCGACGCAATATTTTACTTAGAAACAGCTTATTTAGTGTTTATATTTAGTGAAATTCTTGGTACAATTACGAAAACATATTTCTAAAGGAGCGCGTCTAGTGGGCTACATAATATAGGTGACACTATTATGCAATACATTTAATATTTTTAATGTATCGGATATTCTTCACATAGTATTATTATATAGTTAATCGATTTTTTTGCACAGGTACTTGAAAAAAGGCCAAAATTTTTTAGGACCTTTCGGAATACTAGGACCTTTTCGAAGGCAAAACAGTCTAACCAACAATAATATTATGTTATTTGAACAGTGCAAAGTTAAAAAAAGGTCATAGTAGTAGACTGTAGAGCATTAGTTTATTTATAAAATAGGCGGCTACGGACTTACCTTCGACATGGAGAATTTTTCTGCTGGGCCGCGAGCGATGCTCCAGTTCGTCGCAATGACGCGAGTTCAAATAGGCTAAACTGTCGTATATTCATGAACTCATTAACATACACCACACTCATTCTGTATCCGGACCCGCTTAACCTAGTAAAATCAACAAAAATTTCGAATATCCGCAGTGGAAACACGTTTTACTGAAGTTAAGGAAATACGGCTCTATTCGGGATCTGCTACTGATAGTGTTACTAGGGCTATCAGTTTTTTCATACTAATACTAACTAGATATTGTTCGCTTCTTTCGTGAAATTCCTGTCCTATGTTTTATAGGTTTGTGTTTATATTTCGCACAGTAAAAAAATCGGCCCAGTGCGAGTTGCACTCGCGCACGAAGGGTTCCGTACCACTACAGAACAAAAATAGGCTAAAAATTGAATTTTTTGTATGGGAGCCCCCCTCAATTATTTAATTTATTTAAATTTTATAATCATTTATTAAAGTACAAATACAATTAAGTATTTTGAAAACATTTCAATTGCCTATGTGTTGCTGTTATTGATTAAGAGCAAAAAATAGCAAATAAATCACGTTTGTTGTATGGGAGCCCCCTTTAAATATTTAATTTATTTTATTTTTAGTATTTGTTGTTATAGCGGCAACACACACAATCTGTGAAAATTTCAGAAGTCTAGCTATAGCGGTTCCTGAGTTACAGCCTGGTGACAAACAGACGGACAGACGGACAGACGGACAGACGGACAGACGGACAGACATCGAAGTCTTAGTAATAGGGTCCCGTTTTTACCCTTTGGGTACGGAACCCTAATAATTTCTGCACAATGAAAGTGGTATCATCATCTCGTTTACAATAACTTCTAACTTTGTTGCCATTACTTTCCAGAAATCCGACGTTCGACAAGCGAAATCTTTCGAAGTCATTTCAAACGCGCGCATAAAATCGTATCAATATAAATAATCTTCCTCACGAGTCCAGGTATTCCACGTAGACGACGCGCTTCCTGTGAATCAAAAGTAGATATGACGTCGCCTGCGAAAAATTCCCCAACGAGATCAGAATATCAATTGGGAGCGCTCAATTTTCTTGCGAATCGCTCCTATATATTGTATCCATAAACATATTTGCATAGCTCCATGCAAATTGGAATAACGAAAAAACGTAAAACGGAATCCCGTAGCAGGTGCTATTGATTCCTATAGAGTTTCGTTAAATGTTGCGCGTTACTTTTTATGCAGCGGGGGTGAAGTTTGATCACGGCTGGTTATTACCTCGTTTGGGCGTCTTAATAGTTGTAGCGAGCATGTCGATTACATTATTAAGGTGGCGTTGTGATCTTGCGACTGGCGGCGGTGTCGCTGATGCCGAAATCTGAATTGGTTATTGACATCGTTGAATGTCATCACAACCATCAACAAAAGACGACGAAAATTTCGCTCTTAAAAATAATATTCCAAATTGGTTACAAGTTAAAATCTAAGCGCACGGCATTGCGCAGGCCAAGTTCCTTTAATTGACAAAAGCTAACATCAAATTATATTGAATAAAGCAATGCATATAAGTACAAACCTGGAAATAGTTAGTCAAATTTTGACGTTCTAGGAAATGCAGATCATCGAACTTTTAGTCAGCCTAAAATCACGGCCAAAAGGCTGACCAAAAAATTACTGTCGCAGTTGTCGAACGCGCTCTTCGACAATAATAATACATTCCGTATTTTCTTCGTGTGCCCCGTTTCATTTCACTACGTTTCTAAATAGGTGTATTATTGATAAACAAATTGTCATACAGAAAACATTTGTATGCAATAATGTTGCTTTCCTTTTCTTTTTCTAGAAGCTATTCTAGAAAAAGGCAGAACACAGAAAATGTTTATTATTTCGTTAGTATTTGCGTGTATCATGCTCTTTTGAAATTAAGTAGCTTGGAATATTATGAAATATTATTTATACGGATCGCATGTAGAGATTCTAGATGCATTTCACTCAGGAGGCGGGTGAAACGAGTGAAATGTTTGAGCTGGGTGAAATATCCACCTCTTTTGCCGCTTGAAATAATATGGTTTCCTCCACTCCACGTTCAAATGTGCTTCATTGCGATATGCTCATCAAATTTTTAATATTAACATAACACGCCTAGAAAACAAAGTATGAACGTACGATAAAAATTATTTCTATGAATGTTTCTCGTTTCTCTAATAATATTCGCAATAAAGCAGTGAAAGGTAGGCTATTTCGAGAAACTTATATCAATTAATATATTCAGTTTCATTGGTTACGTTTACGTAACCAATGAAACGTATACGTTTGTAACATTAAGGTTAACCGTAGACAGTAAGATAGTACTTAATGTTTTTACAATATTTCAAGTAACACTTTGAGGTATTAAAACTTTACTTATCCATTCCAAAACATACCTACATACCTACACATACTATATTCACATCCCTAAATATATACAGATACTATTTAACCCGTCAAGCCCCATACGGCCCAAGTGGGCCGCGATAACAATAGAATACAATAGCATTTCCAAGAATCCGCGATCGAAGGATATGAAACATTTGATTATATCGTTTTTTCGTGGCCTTTTTCCTGTCCTCTGTTTGGTTCTAATAAAGTTTTAGCTACTTCGAAACGAAAAAGCCTTGTGTACGTTAGTGTACATATTATCGATTTAAGTATTAATGAGTACACCATGTTATTAGAACTCAGTATATAGGACGTGGGAAATGTAATTACAAACGAAATAACACAGACGCTGTTTAAATAATTATGTATTCAAACACCAAGTTAATGTAACAAGGCCCAGGATATAACATATCAATTAAAATTTCACTACTACTTGAATATTTTATTTACCACTTGAATATTCAGATAAAAATTACAATTGGATTTATTAATTACCCGAACGTGACACAACGGGACGTGACAGAAATGACCGCGGAATATATTATATTTTATATTTTCTTTTACCGGTTTTAACGAACGCGTTCGGAGTAAGAAATAACACTTTTTTGCTTTCCATTTTCCTGTGTTTCCGAATAAATATTTATATTTGTTTTTGCCAAATTGGAAGTATTATTAGACGGCGACTCTCGGTATAAAAATATTGTGTTGTAACAAATGAATAACAATTTCTAGAATTCAGTTATGTTACTCCAAAATGTAGGTCAAAGTTTTTCATCAGTTTATTGTATGATTTTTAGGGTTCCGTACCTAAAGGGTAAAAACGGGACCCTATTACTGAGACTTCGATGTCTGTCCGTCTGTCTGTCCGTCTGTCTGTCTCCAGGCTGTAACTCAATAACGGCTATAGCTAGACTTCTGAAATTTTCACAGATTGTGTATTTTTGTTGCCGCTATAACAACAAACACTAAAAACAAAATAAAATTAATATTTAAGAGGAGCTCCTATACAACAAACGTTATTTTTTTGGCCTTTTTTGCTCGTAATCAATAATGGCAACAGCTAGGCACTTGAAATTTTCATAAAAGCCTTAGTTATATGACTACTTTAATAATTAATAATAATATTTAAATAAAATAAAAAACTAAGGGGGGCTCCCATACAAAAACACAATTTTTGGCCTATTTTTCGTCTATAACGGTACGGAACCCTTTGTGCGCGAGTCCGACTCGCACTTGGCCGATTATTAAAAGTTCTCACAATGCTGTGATAAATTTACTGATTGTCATAATTTTATAATGAGTATACTTGTAATGCAGTACCCTATCTCTAGTCCTATATTATTTACCTGAAATTTTGGAGGGGGATTTGAGTTTTTGGTGGGAGGACACGACATTTTGTGGCAACAAACAAAAAGGCACTATACTAAAAAAACCGGCCAAGTACGTGTCGGGCCACGCGCAATATAGGGTGCCGTAGTACCACTAGTTTTTGATAATTTTTGTATAGTCAATGAATATACATTTATAACGTGTTTTACACTACTAACAACATCATCTACAGCTAAACGGACTCTGGACTCTAACGATTTTTTCCACTTTAAAACTTCACATTTCACAAATGGATCCCTTAATCGGAAAATGATCTAAGAGTACTCGTAATATTTTTTAAAAACCTATCCAACGACACCCAGTGACGGATTAAGACTACTTGATGCCTAAGCAATCCATGCCTGTGGCCCCCATTATCCGTATGTCAACTAGAATCGGTATTTAAACCTGTAAAGGTTTAAAGACCGATTCTAGAATTCAGTTATGTTTTTATGCTCTGGTTCTGGTGCCCCCTTAGACATAATGCCAGGTAGGCAATTGCTTAATTTGATAAAGGGCTAATCCGTCTCTGACGACACCCCACACGGTGGGGTGGACGCAAAAAAAAAAATCAAGCGTAATGAAGCGGGGCTTCATATGTAGAGGAGGTAACATAAAAAAATTAAGATTTCATAATATACCATTTTGTTGGAATCATTAATATTATGTACATTCATGCCGATTTACGCTTTGTAGGTCCTATAGTCTCTGAGTAAAAGCGCGGACAGACAGACGGACAGACAGACAGACGGACAGACAGACAGACGGACAGACAGACAGACAGACGGACAGACGGACAGACGGACAGACGGACAGACGGACAGACGGACAGACGGACAGACGGACAGACGGACGGACAGACCGAAACTATAAGGGTTCCTTGTTGACTACGGAACCCTAAAACATCTGAGCACACAGCATCTAGATTTTTGGGGATTATGTTGCTTTTGAACACCCCTTAGACCACGCCTAGTCTTTTATAAATATAAATTCAAGTAGTCAGTTTTGTTTTCCTATTAATTGAATTTGAGAACAGAGCGGAGTTTTATAATGAAAGGACATCCCTAGAAAGCTTCTATAATACGAGATTAAAGGATTAAGCAACAATCGCTAAGCAAATTGGCCATCTAATGGGCGAGTAGTACGGGGCTTAGCTGGAGCCGCCCTAAGCCGACGGTTAAGGGTTTCAAAACCATTTTTAACTTAAATCGATCACATTATCTTTAGTGCCATTTCGTGTTTTTTAATTATACAATGCAGGATTCTAAAATCTATTTGATAACTTGATTGTTATTTATATTGATGAATGATATATTTTTTTATAAACTTTGTTGCATTATTTTATTTTAATCAGTTACCTTCATACTGCAACGTTAAAAGTTTCGTCCCTATTTCGAGTTAGTAAAATTTAAGTAATAATATAAGTAAAGTTCTGTATAGGCGGTTATAATACTACTAATTTAAATATTACGAATTAAACGCAATATGATGCATGAAAAAAATAACCCGTATCTAGTGAACAAACCTTCACTCCTGCTGTTTTTTCTGTTTATTCAATTAACCTTAATAGAACATATTATATAGATTCAACTCGTGTTGACGTTTCATGGAAATTGGTAAGCCTTTATTAGGCTTCTCTAAAACATTATTACATAGTGACTGTTGCCATGGCAACTATAGGTCTACCAGAATCTGATGGCAAAAAGTGAGAAAATAAATTGACTCTAGCAATACCGAGGTAATTGGAATAAAACATTTTGATCCTTTTTTTTTCTTATAGCGGCTTATTCTGTGTGTTAAACATGCAAATATAAAAATTTATCCAATGATCAAGGATATTTTATGAAAATCTGCTGTCAAAAATTGCCATCAGATTCTGGTAGACCTATTATATTTCTGCCATTAGTGCCTGATTAATAATTAGCAACTGAGATTAGAGGCTGGAGGATAATGCTATTCAATAGTCACTCGAAGGTGCAAGGCGGACATGTTGAATTGACATGCATGTTAGCACTTAGCAGCCTTATCTTAATGACGATAGCAATTACGTAGATAAGATTATAAATAATATGATCACCAAATACCATAAATATATAGCAGATATTACCGAGTCGTATCTTTTAGGTAGTAAGATTGTAATATTATGTTCACGAAATACCGTAAATATATGAAATGGTGAGTTTCAGCTTAGGGTGGGTTGCACCAGAGGCGTTCTTATAGTTTAAGGTTAAGGTTATCGTCAAATATGGCGTCCATTGTTGACTTTAACTAGAGATTTGACATCTCATTTGACATTTTGTTATAGTTATTAAAGTTAAAGGAAGTTGGTGCAACCCACCCTTAGTATCATATTTGGCTGGCGATGTTGCAACCGTCATGACAAATAACGATAAATATAATAACATTTTTATAGTGAAAATATACAATATTTCATAATTATTAAGCTATTGTATAGCTTTAATCGCGGGCTTTGATGCGGCGTCCGAATCAAGAAATTCCGTAATGAAAAAAACCTATCACACCCCAATCCGGTTATGCCGGTCAGTGCGGCGTTTTCAGACTTCGGCACGGTGTTTGAGAGCGTGCGACTAGACGTATGCGAATTATAATTGAATACGTTGATGAAAAAGCTATGCAATAGCCTTAGCCGGGGCAGTCCCCGAGTGCCACACGTATTTTTATTTTGCCATATGGTAAGATGGGGTAAGACAATCACGCGGGGAAGACTATCACAGTCATTTTTACCTTTTGTACGTAAAGTAGCGACATCCATGTTTTGAGCTGAGAACTTTTTGAGTGTTTACCACCCTAACAGCGTGACAAACTAGAGAATGAAGCTGCGTATAACGAGTTACCTACACTGTGATAGTCTTCCCCGCGTGATTGTCTTACCCCACCTTACCTTACTTGAATTTTATAACTAACAGAAAATGGTCTTACATAAATATACGACATAATACAATAATAATATCGATTGAACCCGCTGGCTGTAAAGAGGCCAAACTTACATTCCGAAATAACACACAGTTTAATCAGAATGCGTTTTATTTTGATTATTTGCGGTTTTTCTTATTAATATGGCGGAATGTTTTCAGTTAATTGTAAGCGCGTCCAGTCGCCCGATAATACACCATTGTGTAAATATTACGTGCATGTACCCTTTGTTATCTATTTGTTCATGAGATTCCACCGCGTTATTTGTAGCGGCACGAATCCGATTTAAAAAGTAAACCATACGTTCAGTTGGAGTTTTTTTTTTGAGTTTGGTTTGTTTGTAATGGTGTTAAAGCAATTTCAATATGTAATTGGATGGAAAAAATAAATTGTAAACAAACCGGTGTTATGATTTTAGATTGACAGCTGAATAAATAGTAGCGTGCTACCAATAAAATTAGCTATCCCTAAAATTTTATCTATTAATTCAAAAGCTTAAAATTTCGCAGATTTAAATATAAATCACATCGAAACGAGACAAAACGCGACTTGGCGATGCATAAAAGCAAATTGAATCACAAATAGCGTAACGCCGCTTGACATTTCAATTTTCGTTAACGTCACGTTTCGTTTCAGTGTGAACTGACCTTTAGTTTTAAACGTTAAAGAATCTAGCTATGCAGAAAATTAATGTTCCAAAAATACGTAAACGCATAATAAATACTTCATCTTAAGGGTTCCGTACCCAAAGGGTAGAAACGGGACCCTATTACTAAGACTTTGCTGTCTGCCCGTCTGTCTGTCTGTCTCCAGGCTTTATCTCAAGAACTTTATAGCTAGACTCCTGAAATTTTTCACAAATTGTGTATTTCTGTTGCCGCTATAACAACAAATTGTAAAAACACAATTAAATAAATATAACAGGGGGGCTCTCATACCAAATACACAATTTTGGGCCTATTTTTGCTCTACAACGGTACGGAGTCCGTTTGTGCGCGAGTCCGACTCGCACTTGACCGATTTTTATTATGAATAGCAACATAAAAGCCGGGGGATTTCAAGCTCCCCGACATGTTGTACGGCAGACAAATGACGAGGGAACACGAAAATAAAGTAAAGAGCTCGTTATTGATGTAATACATAAGCGAGAATTGCCTTTTTGTCAACTCCGCCAACCTGCCTCAACACTTGGATCACGCTGGCGTTTCTAATTACCTAGAAACGCCACGATTCTAAAATTAGATTAGAGACTATAGATTAATAGATGGCGCCCGTAACTCCGTTGCGCCAAAATTCGTTTATCGCGCGGGAACCGTACATTTTTCCGGGATAAAAAGTATCCTATGTCCTCGGCCGGGACCCAAAGTATCTCCATACCAAATTTCAGCAAAATCAGTTCTGCCGTTTAGGTGTGAAGAGGTAATCTCGCGTCAGAAAAAAAACAAATCCCCAAAAAAACAAAGAACCCACATGAAAATAATAATAATTTTCCTACTTTTAAATAACGCTGGCAACCTGTTCCCACCACCCGATCGATTTAAATTTTTTTTGGGTTCACAGGAAGTAGAGAGCAACTATATTATGGAAAAATTTTTAAAGTCGCTGAACCTACATTTTTTTCCATTTTTTCCCCACCCCACTACACCCACACCCACCGCCCACGGCCCACCAGCACGCAGATTATCAGAAAAGGTTATTCAGGGAAGTAGCTAACGGAGTTTTAATACAGCTGAGCCACATGACCGATTTGGTCGCCAGCTCTCCGTCGATAACAGACGACGGAGAGCGTTGTTTTTTACACGGCGATTGTTTTGTTGATCTAGATGTACAAAATTCATAAAATACGTATTACACACTTACAAAAAAAGGAATTATACAAATAAGATGTCTTAACTGGCTACAACAGTTTCTTACATATAAGCTAATATAACATGATACGCAGTGGGATATAATCATTGACATAATAATATTTCTGCAATATTTTCACGCTAGAGGCAGCACCAGCACGCGAATTTTTTTTGTTTTGACAACGTTTCTGTCAATATTTTGATATGACGTGCGCAACATGTCGGATTGTTGGATTATTAACTGCGCTTACTGTATAATATGCTAGTAGCGCCCCCTGCTCCGACCTTAGCGTAATATTCCCTATTGGTACGGGAGGTAGCAACGTTTGAAAAAAAAGTATTTCAGGTCGGCTGATTTTGTGACATGTCGTCATTCTTGCTATTTTGGTTAAAGTCTGGGCGGTCTGGCTGCCGGTAGTAGTTGCGTTCATTAGTGTGCAACCTTTTTGTCCAGGTTATAATCCTGGATTTTAAAATCATTTTAGTATACATACTGTATACTTCATTGATTTTAATTGATTTTAAGTGATTTTAAAATCATTTTAGTGAGCAAGGAGTGCTTAACACAATCGTAATAATTACGACAATAATAGGAGCCAGAAGCGAGAGATTGCCATTTTTTTTATCAGGCGCTCCTTATATTAATAGCATCACCTGGATAAATGAAATGCGCACTAATGAACGCAACCACTACCAGCAGCCAGACCGCCCGGACTCTAGCCAGAAGAGCAAGAATGACGACATATCACAAAATCAGCCGACCTGAAATACTTTCTCGAAAACGTTGCTCCTCCTATACTATATTAGATAGGGTTATGTCAATCCTAACAGATCACCACTATAAAACAAACCTCTAAGATTTTTTTCAATTTGAAGCTATAAAGCTTCTTTCAGGGATTATAAATGTCAGCTCGTGCCATTGTCTACTGTGGCACAGTGTACACAGCGCACGATAACTCATTGTCTGAGCAATCTCCTGCAGGCGCAGCTCGCACCTGCGAGCCACATGCTACATCCACTTATCGCACACGACAAATTACTTTCATTTTAATTATCGCTTCTATGGTTAGTTAAGTAAAATAAGATAACAATGTGAATAAAAAAATCGGCCAAGTGCGAGTCGAACTCGCGCACGAAGGGTTCCGTACCGTTATAGAGCAAAAATAGGCCAAAATTTTAGTTTTTTGTATGGGAGCATCCCTTAAATTTTAATTTTATTATTAGTTATTAAATTGCACATATAACTGAGGATTTCGTGAAATTTTAACCTAATCTTGCCATTATTGATATAGAGCGAAAAAGACCAAAAAAGTCACGTTTGTTGTATGGGAGTATATATAGTCTTGAATATATAAATTTTATTTTCTTTTTAGTATTTGTTATTATAGCGGCAACGGATATACACAATCTATGAAAATTTCAGAAGTCTATAGAGCGGTTCTTGAGATACAGCCTGGAGACACACACACAGACAGACAGACAGACAGATAGACAGACAGACAGACAGACGGACAGACGGACAGACAGACAGATAGACAGACGGACAGACAACGAAGTCTCAGTAATAGGGTCCCGTTTTTACCCTTTAGGTACGAAACCCTAAAAATGTAGTGCCCATACTTTTTATAGGAATGATAATAATTAATTGGAATTTCATATTATTTCTGACCGATTTCCTGTATGACGTTGCACTACTGCAGTCAGTATGCAACTACAACAGTAGCAAAATACAACAGTATTTTGCTCCTACAAAAATTTTTTACAATCATTATTTTATTTTATTTTTATTTATTTTATTTTATTTGGAAAACAAACAGTTTGTTACATATGCACCCTCTATGAAAACCGGACTTAGCACAGATTTGCCGAACACCAGTATAAGGACATCATCATCATCAGTCAGCTGCAGTCAAACATCTCTTGGACTATAATAAACTTGAAGCATACATAAAATGGTGCCGTCTCTCAGACTATACAGATAAGACCACTCAAACAGTTTCTCAATAAAATTGCGAAAGAACAAGGAATACCGAAAATGCTGTCGCCGTATCGTCGTGGTGGTCCCAACTCCGTGGGACCTGATTTTGGTAGCTAGTTAGCTCACTTTAGATCTTACATCGATCGGGGTCGGTAGCTTTGTAATTTAGGATATAGTTTTGTTATACAGAATAGTTCAGTTAGGAAAAGTGTTTCAAGTTAAAATTAATACTGTAATCTTATTTTAATAAATGATTTAAAATTAATCGGTTTTTTTTGGAACTCCCGTCCGAGAACACTATAATTGGCGCAGTCTTGGGGATTTTTCCAAAATTACGGAAAATCCAGAACCTACGAAAGTGTTCCGGGAGTAGTGAAATTCGGGTGTGTGTGGAATCCAGAAATTGATCCAGCAGATACCAGAATGTACATGTAAGTGCTTTAGTTTCTATCTAGAGTTGCTTCCTCTCTATCCTATAAGTTTTATTATAATTTTCCAAGATTTTCCATCCAAGGCAATCACGGAATCCTAGAGTTAGTAATAGCAGTAGAAATAATTTAGTAGATACAAATAGAAATTTAGGAATTTTGGACGAGTCGCAGGAAAATTTAATTTCTTGTGAAAACTTTTCAGTAGATTATAATTTATTAAATATGTCGAATTTAGATGATATTTTTAAAGCTTTACGGTTAGTGCCGGAATTTGACGGTAACCCAAATGTTTTAACTAGATTTATTAAATTATGTGACCAGTTAGTGCAACAATTTATTAGGAATGAAAAAGGCTATGAACTTAGTAATTGTGCTTTAATTAATGGAATTTTAAATAAAGTAGTAGGCTCAGCTTCTCGTTTGATTAACTCTAATGGTATACCTGAAAACTGGGATGGCATTCGATCTGCCTTAATTAATAATTTTGCCGATCAGCGAGATGAAACATCGCTCTATAACGATCTAGCATTATTGAACCAGGGTTCCCTAAGCCCTCAGGAATTTTACGAAAAGTGTCAGAATTTATTTAGTACTATTATTACATATGTCAGCCTGCATGAAACGGTGCCGAGCACTATAGAATCTAAGCGAGCGCTATATAAAAAATTAACGCTTCAGTCATATTTACGCGGACTCCGCGATCCACTAGGATCTCGTATCCGTTGCATGCGCCCTGACACAATAGAAAAAGCGTTAGAATATGTTCACGAGGAGATGAACACCCTCTACATGCAGCAGCGCAGCGAGCGTCCGTCGGAGAAGAAATTGCAGGTAAGTGATAGTATATTTAAGCACGGTACGCAACCTTCTATGGCCTTATTACCAGCGCGACCATTTAATTCTATGTCAGGTACACCATACCGCCCTCAATTAGGTACACACCTCCCACGCCCAGATCAGGGTTGGAGAGTACAGCCGCAGCCGTTCCATAGACCGTCTAGGACGCAGCAAATGTTTGCCGCGCCCCCACCGAATTATAGACCTCAAAGTCATTTATTTAGATTACCTAAACGTCCCTCACAAAATGAACCACAGCCTATGAGTGGTGTAAGCCATTTCGTGACTAAACCATTTGGACAGACGAACAGACAACCTCATGACTGGAGAAAATTCGGTAACCCTCCACCAAATAATTATTTTAAGACTCGGGAAATGAATTTTAACGAATGTTACGACTCATACTATGACTCCGACTTTGACGAAAATTACTACTATGACTATGACTATGACAGATATTATGATAATTTTAATTGCGAATACCCAGTAAACACGGAACCCCAATCTTCTCAAAATTGTATAATAGAAGAGGCACAGGATACGCCAGCCTCAACATCAAATAATGAGCAGGATTTTCAAAAAATAGCCAAGTCAGACAAGTTAAAATAGAATTAAATTTACAAACCCAAAGACAGTTGCCCTATATTCAAATAAGTAATCCGCCCTTAAAACTTTTAATCGACACCGGGGCAAATCAATCTTTTATCAGCCCTGATGCCGTAGAAAAATTTTATTCACATATTGAGTGTAATTATGACCCATTCGAGGTGACTAATATTCATGCGACCACCAGAAATAACTATTCTATAACCGTACCTAGTTTCCAGGAAGTTAATGACAGAAATAATATTACATTATATATTTATAAATTTCATAATTTTTTCGACGGGTTAATCGGGTTAGATTTATTAGAAAAATGGGAATCTAATATTGATATTAAAAATAAATTATTAGTAACAAAATTTTCCAAGATCCCCTTACACATGTATGATTCGCGTAATTGTAATTTATATGAGGTAATAATTCCAGCAAATTCTTCAAGATTAGTTAAAGTACCTATCAATTTTCAGGAAGGCGAAGCCTTTATACCTGAACAAATAATTTGTAACTGTATAATTTCTGACTGTGTGACCACAGTAAAAAATAGTCGTGGCTTTATAGAAATAAAAAACCCTTCTCGTCATGACATAGTTTTTTCAATGGACCGTCCAGTTAATGCCGAAATTTTTAATTTAAATTTTCACAAAAATACTAAACCAGACCGTGTTACTGAGGTTCTGTCCCGTTTGCGAACCGAACATTTAAACCCGGAAGAGCGTGCTAATTTAGAAACTCTTTGTTCTAGATATTCTGATATATTTTACATAGATGGTGAACCGCTCACATTTACAAACCAAATTAAACATAATATACGTACAACTGATGAAATGCCGGTTTATACAAGAAGCTATAGATATCCTTTTATACATAAGCAAGAAGTTGAAGAACAAATTTCAAAAATGTTAGAGCAGGGTATAATTCGCCCCTCTCAGTCAGCTTGGAACTCCCCCATCTGGGTGGTTCCCAAAAAAACAGATGCCTCTGGAAAAACCAAATGGCGTTTGGTCGTAGATTTTAGAAAGTTAAACGATAAAACCATAGACGATAATTATCCAATTCCACATATTTCAGATACCCTTAATAAATTAGGAAATTGCCAATACTTTACCACCCTAAACCTAGAATATGGACTTTACCAGCTAGAAATTAATCCTAGTGATATCCCGAAAACAGCATTCAATGTAGATCATGGACACTTCGAATTTTTACGAATGCCCATAGGCCTAAAGAATTCACCTGCCACGTTTCAACGCGTGCTGGAAAATGTATTGAAAGGCCTCCAAAATCATATTTGCCTAATTTATCTCGATAGTATAGTAGTATTTAGTACATCTTTACAGGAACATATGGTTAATTTAGAGAAAGTATTCCAAAGACTCAGACAGTCAAACTTCAAAATTCAAATGGACAAGTTCCTCAAATTAGAAACCGCGTATTTAGGACATATTATAGGCAAAGACGGAATTAAACCGAACCCAGATAAAATTACAGCTATTCAAAAATTCCCAATTCCGAAAACCGCGACAGAAATAAAACGATTTCTTGGTCTATTAGGCTATTATCGAAAATTTATACCAGATTTCGCTCGTATCACAAAACCAATGACAAAATGTTTAAAAAAAGGCTCTAAAATTATAATAAATGACCCTGAGTACATAGACTGTTTTGAAAAATGTAAAACCCTGTTAATCAATGACCCTATCCTACAATATCCAGATTTTAGTAAGGAATTTATCCTGACTACAGACGCCTCAAATTACGCAATAGGAGCAGTTCTTTCCCAAGGACCTATCGGTAGTGACAGACCAATAGCTTTCGCATCCAGGACCTTAAACACTAGTGAGATTAATTACAGTACAATTGAAAAAGAGCTTTTAGCTATAGTTTTTGGTACAAAATATTTCCGCCCCTATTTATTCGGTAGAAAATTTAAAGTAGTCACAGATCATAAGCCACTTCAGTGGATTATGAACCTTAAAGAGCCCGGTTCAAGACTCACTAGATGGCGTTTAAAACTTAGCGAATACAATTTTACACCTATCTACAAACAAGGCAAATGTAACACAAATGCCGACGCCTTATCAAGAATAGAAATTAATAATGAGGACGTCAGTTCTATCATAGTAAATGTGTCTGAAGCAGAAAGACCTCAATCCCCATCTGGCTCCTCAACACTTACCGCTCACAGCTCCTCCACAGTCACCGTCCACTCCAGCGCAGAAGATCCCATCCTAGAAATTCCTATATCTGACGATCCGTTAAATAAGTTTAGTAGGCAAATATCTCTAGTAGTAGTAGGAGATATTAAGAAACGACCGACAGTTACCAAACCATTTGAGAGTCATACAAAAACCACTGTTCAAATATCAGAATCCAATTTGGAAAATGACGTAGTAAATGCAATAAAAGAATATGTGGACCCAAAAATTAAAACAGGACTGATCATAGACCCACCTTTAGCCGTGTATAAAATTGTCCCTATTCTGCAAAATAAGTTCAAAAGTTCCGCTATGAAATTAGTTCTTACAAAAACTGAATTGGAAAATGTTAATGATTATTTAAAACAAAATGAAATTATTGGAAAATACCATGTGGGAAAAACTAACCACCGTGGTATTAACGAATGCTTTCTCGCTCTTTCTCGTAGATTTTACTGGCCAAAAATGAGAGAATCGATAGCTAAATTTATAAATGAATGTGGAATTTGTGGTCAAGCAAAATACGATAGGAATCCAATTAACCAAAGATTTTCAGTAGTGCCACCTCCAACAAAGCCGTTTGAAATCCTTCATCTTCATCTTTTTACAGTCGAATCTGAAAATTACTTAACTTTAGTTGATGTTTTCTCAAAATATGCCCAGGCCTACCATTTGAGAGATGGAACCGCCTTAAGCGTCGTCCAGGCCCTTCTTAAATTTTGTACCCATCACGGTTTACCCTTAACCATTGTAACTGACCAGGGGACCGAATTCACAAATGCATTATTTTTAGAATTCGTTAGACTTCATAAAATTCAGCACCACAAGACTCTAGCCCATGCTCCAAATGATAATGGTATAGTGGAAAGGTTCCACCAACAATTCTCGAACATTTGCGTATATTAAAATTAGAAAGAAGAACTGAATTAAGTGTCAATCTTATGCCCTACGCCCTTTTGGCCTACAATAGTTCAATTCACAGCTTTACTAAATGCCGACCAATAGACCTTATTTCTGGACATTTTGACCCTAGAGACCCTACTGACATTGACTTAACGCAACATCTTTTACAACAATATATAATAGACCATAAGCTTAGGATGACTCAAGTATATGACATAATTAACGAAACCTCATTACATAATAGAACCCAGTTAATCGAGAATAGAAACAGAGACCGAGAACCAGAACGTGAATATACCCCAGATCAGCAAGTGTACATACGGAACCCTATGGCATCCCGTCAGAAACTCGCCCCGCGCTATACACAGGATGTAGTTTTAGCTGACCTTCCCATACATATTTATACTAAAAGAAAGCGAGGTCCAGTAGCAAAATCACGACTTAAACGAAGTACTAAGGACCCTGTATTGTTACAGGATACTTCTACTATGCCTACTGACACAACTGACTCGAGGACAAGACGTAACGATCGACAGCCTACAAGACGGACCAGAAGTACTTCCGTTTAAATTAGGAAACGCTAAAATCATATCCCACTACCACTCTTTTCTTAGTAAAATAGACTTATCCCAAATACACTCACAAATTAAATTAGTAAAAGTGCAACTTCATCAAGCACGTATCGATCTAAGTAATCAGACAATTTCCTTATACGAACCCCATATAGAATATCTTACATCAAAATTGGATAGAGTTTTAAGTCAGTTATATACATTTGAAGCCGACCGCAAAAAAAGAGGTCTCATTGACGGACTTGGTTCAATAATTAAAAGTATTTCAGGTAATTTGGATTACACCGATGCAATTAAATATAATAATGCCATTGAAGTTTTAAGTAAAAACCAGCATAAGTTAGAGTTAGAAATTAATAATCATATAAGCCTAAATAAAGAATTCACCTTAAGAAATTCAGAACTTTTAGGAAATCTTACAGCTAATCAAAATAGAATAGCTAAGACTCTGGAGTTAATAATTAATAGTGACAGTAATAGAGAAAACGAATATATTAAATACTCCCATTTTGCGCAACATTTAATTATTCTTAGTGACAATATAGATATGTTATCAGAAGAAATATATAGACTCGAAAATACCTTAGCTTTTATTAGAATAGCCAGTGCACCTCACTTTGCATTAAATATTAATGAATTAAAATTAATGGTAGATAAATTAAGTATATTATATTCTAAGATTCAACTTTTTAACGTAGATACTAGATATTTTTATGATTTTATTAGGTTAGCATATTTCTATGCAGATAATTATATAGTTATAGTATATAAGATTCCGATTGTCTTTCCCTTAACATATGACTTGTACAAGCTATCCCTAGTACCTAACAAATATAATCAAATTATCCTACCTGTATCTCCCTACCTAGCAATCTCTGGTGACGATTCTAAGTACATGGAGGCTGAATGCCCGAAGGTAAAAGAATGGTACATCTGCCCAATATCACACAATAAAGCAACAGAATACCCCGAATGCATCCATCACCTGATCACCAAGCAAGAACTTCAAGCATCGTGCAAGATAACTACAGTCACCCTCACCCAAGGAGCAGTTGAACAACTTGACGACAGGCATTTTACTATGAATTTTCCGAACATCACGAAAGTGAGAACATCATGTGGACAAGAACAATACAGAAGCCTTCAGGGAAGCTATTTGACTACTGTTCCAGTAAACTGCTACTTCAAGACGTCTACATTCACAATCTTCAACTCCGATGATCACATAAAAGGTCACCCCTTGAAAATAATAGAACTACCGAAGTATCAAGAACGTAATGGAAGCACATATCACACCCATGCAACCTTAAACTCAATAGATCTTCAAAATCTTCATTCCATTAACGAGAAAATCATATTTCAAAACCCCATACAACTGGACAAAAATTTACAATTTAGTTTGTACCATACAACCATCCCATTTTATATAATATCGATCGCAGTTATACTATGTGCATCATATATCCTGTACAAATATATGCACCGAAGCAGCATCCGCAGAAGTCGTCGCGACGGAGAAGAAAACTCCCATATACCTCTAGAAGAAAGAAGACCGCACCCTGCTGAAATAGCAATAGATCACAGCGATATTTCGGCAACTTTATCAAAACTTTCGAAATAGTCGCCGAACTGTGGGGGGAGGTGTTACATATGCACCCTCTATGAAAACCGGACTTAGCACAGATTTGCCGAACACCAGTATAAGGACATCATCATCATCAGTCAGCTGCAGTCAAACATCTCTTGGACTATAATAAACTTGAAGCATACATAAAATGGTGCCGTCTCTCAGACTATACAGATAAGACCACTCAAGCAGTTTCTCAATAAAATTGCGAAAGAACAAGGAATACCGAAAATGCTGTCGCCGTATCGTCGTGGTGGTCCCAACTCCGTGGGACCTGATTTTGGTAGCTAGTTAGCTCACTTTAGATCTTACATCGATCGGGGTCGGTAGCTTTGTAATTTAGGATATAGTTTTGTTATACAGAATAGTTCAGTTAGGAAAAGTGTTTCAAGTTAAAATTAATACTGTAATCTTATTGTAATAAATGATTTAAAATTAATCGGTTTTTTTTGGAACTCCCGTCCGAGAACACTATAATTAGTTACATAACAAAGGTAGTGTACATATCTAGAAATATTACAAGGAAACCATTAACATATTTTCACATATAAGATTCTAGTTAACATTTTAAAGAAAGCTTGTTATCATTATAATATGCAGTAGGCTACCTTAATACTAAGCCCTTCCGAATGGGACGCACTCACATCAGTGTAAGATAAGTTGAAGTAGCAAAAACTTGTCTCTGAGAGAAATTGATTTAAGGGACGGACGGACAATGAAGTATTAACTCTGTAGAGTTACTTCACTGTCTGATATTCATATTTCGTAACGTATAGTTTGTAATAAGTATCCTTCTTAGTATCCTTTAGTACTTATGATTTATTTATTAACGTAACGTATTGTAACGACTAACGACCTGTAAACCTTTAAGAAGAGAGCGTATTCCCTTAGGCCAGCAACGCCCCTGCAGCTCTTCTAATGTTGCGATCGTCTATGGGCGACGGTAGTTGCTTCCCATCAGGTGACTCGTTTGCTCGTTTGCCCCCATATAAAAATATACAATAAAAGCAAATAAAAAAAACCTACGTTAGTTCTTAATCAAGCTCTGGCTTTAATATACCCAGTGTCATTCTTACGACCAAGACGAGTCAAATGATTCCTCTTAAACTAGTCTCAAATTCAAATTCGACCAGGGATACACTTGAAAAACATAATCTCACTTCTTTCACAGCCGGGTAAAACACTAATTTTGTTTATAAAATATTAAGTTGAACGAAATATAAGCAAACAAAATTCAAAACACAGCAGCCGATCGTTACGATCGAGTTGATTAAGAAGCTGTGATAACTTATCCCTTTTCCTTCTTAATCTTAGTAGATTTATACGCCTGTAAAGTTTAACTGTATAATTTGAGACGGGTCACGGCCGGGGAGGGGTGTGAAGGGTGGGGTGAGAGGGGGTGAGGGGGGATAAGCCGTGTCATCACTTACCTGCTGCGCTTATTGTTTGGTTCGTAGACGCTGAAAGGCGGTGGTTTTCTCGGACCTCGCACCGTCATTCTACTGTTACTTCTACTTACTTAATTTAGGTAATTGTATACCTATATATCTATGCTAATTACAAAGAGGAAGACTTTGTTTGCATCGAACAGTCTACGCTATATCGTAGATATACTGGGCTGATTTTTGAACAATTTTAGCATAGAGATAGACTATACCACGATGAAGGGTGTAAATATTCTTATAGCGGAAAAAAGAACGATTACAGCGAGATACTTACCGTTTTTATATGGACGGAGTTATGCGTAACTTCTAGCAATATATAGGTTTCGAAACTCATTTAAAGTAAACCACTGGAAAAAACATGTTGGGCTACTTTTTACATCTGAGAGTTTTCGGTTCCATCGTGATTTTATTTTGTGCATACGATGTAGTGGGAAACACATTATAGTTCCAAACGTTTGAATAACGTTTAAAAACTATTCTGAAGCTTATATGGGCGAGCGAGTCCAACTCGACCGAATGCGGTCGCCACACTACCAACAAACTTCTATCATAACTACTCTATTTAAGTTTCGAGATATTATTTGCTTAAGAGGGCGACTAACCCAAAAAATCAAACATCGTCCTTCTCTTACGCCCATCTTTCATATTGTATGCCAGGTGAAAAAGGACGACGCGGAATCATCGCCAAGTTAGATTTTTCTTAATAACTCGATAAATATACAAAATTTTAAAAATCCGCCAGGTCAGTGTCTCAATGCTAGAATTTTATATTACAATGTGTTAAAATATTAACTTAGTTTAATGCACGGTTATGGCAATATATGAAAAATTCGTGAAAATTAGATGCATCTTTGTGATTTTTTTCTATCGAGAAAATTTTAAGATATCGTGTTTTTGCTCAGATCAAATTCTTGGAAATATAATGTAGTAAGTATCTATGTTTAGAAAATGAAACAATTCGGGGCTTATTTTCAAGTATAAAATGAATTATAAAATCGTCAATTTTGGGTTAGTCGCCCCCTTAATGGCAGTAGATTATCCCCCTTACTGATAAACCCTGTATAAGCTTTGAATAGTTATACAGTGTTTTGTCTTCTTCAATCTAATTAAAAATGTCACTTGTGTGACAGGAACAAAACACACAACTTATGGCCTTTCTACAGGAAATCGTTCGCTGAATCTGAAGGACATACAAGGTGAAAAGTAATTTTTCAGTCGATAGGAGAATAACAAAATGACTAAAGTAAGCACCCACTGCGAAATAATTATGTCACCCCTAGCTCTGAACAAAATTAAGGCAATAACGATTCATCATATAAAAGACGTTATTATAATGTCTTCCACTTTTAAATACGCTTGAAATTGTTCCCGAAGTCTAATTTAAAACTCCAATTAACAAATGTGAAACTTTCGCGTTGTCGTAAAAGTCAATTAAGAAACGTCGTGTTAAGGAAGCGAGTGGTAATTAGTTTAATTTGACTTTCGTCGCAATTAAACTATATCTGTTTGTATCTGCACAAAAATTACGCCGCCCCTGATTTTATTACGAAGTAAAATTTTCCTGGGACATTTTTAATTTGAAAGGTTTGCGACGTTTTTATTTGATTTGCGCGTTTGTTTCTCTTCAAATTCTTAATTTCAGTAACGACCCAAGTCCTCGACTAATTTGATAAAGGTGTTTTGCTTGGTCACGAAGAAAAATAAGAATTGATGGATGTTATTTAAAATGAATAAGGAATTGGAAATGTTTTATATAACAAAAAAAGAAACCTTGCATACAAAATAAGGTTTACTGCATTTTCGTTGTTATGAATATATTATTACACAAAAGCTGTCGATTTTGTGTTAATAATAATGAAGAATAATATATTTAATCTCTTATTATAATAGGATGATAACGATTATCACCCAATATTCATTCAAACTAACATGTATTAATGTCATCTCATGAAAATACGCAAAAGTGAGTCTGTCCGCCTCTTCACTCTCAAACGTTTGGGTCTTTGGTATTTTGGGTCCTACAGAAATGAACATAGTTTTTATTGCAACTGTAACAAATAACTGTAATAAATAAAAAACAACCAAAAAAGGTGATCGCTCAAATCCTTCCAACTACAGACCAATCGCTATAACCTCTCTCTTCTCAAAGGTAATGGAATCCATTATCAATAGCCAGCTTCTTCGATACTTGGACGGCCAGGGATTACTAAGCGATAAACAATACGGGTTCCGTAAGAGTCGCTCGGCTGGTGATCTCTTGGCGTACCTGACTCATCGTTGGGCTCAGGCAATTGAGTCGAAGGGAGAGGCATTGGCTGTTAGTTTGGACATTGCGAAGGTCTTTGATCGGGTTTGGCATAAAGCGCTGCTATCAAAGCTTCCATCATACGGGCTGCCCGAGAAATTATGTAAGTGGGTCACTAGTTTCTTAGCAGACAGAAGCATAAAGGCCGTAGTTGACGGCGAATGCTCGGAAACTCAGTCTGTTGATGCTGGTGTCCCTCAGGGCTGTGTGCTATCGCCTACTCTATTCATACTGCATATCAATGACATGTTACAGACCAACGGCATTCATTGCTATGCGGATGATAGTACAGGTGATGCTGTATATACTGGCTCCCCCAATATTTCTCGGCAAAATGTCACTGAGAGTCGAAACGAACTTGTGTCTAAGGTGGAGAATTTATTGGAGAAGGTCTCTGAATGGGGTAGACGTAACTTGGTCCAATTCAACCCCGCCAAGACACAAGTCTGCGCGTTCACCACTAAAAAGTCACCAATGGTCGTATATCCTCGTTTCGAGGGCACATCTTTAACAATCTCACCTAGCATTGAGATACTTGGCGTCAATATATCGAGCGAAGTCCAGTTCCGATATCATCTAGAGGGTAAGGCCAAATTAGCCTAGAAGAAGCTTGGTGTTCTTAACAGAGCGAGACAGTACTTCAGTCCGGACCAACGCCTACAACTCTACAAGGCCAGGCGCAGGTTCGGCCTCATATGAAATATTGTTCTCATCTCTGGGCAGGGGCGCCAAAATACCAACTGCTCCCTCTGGATCGTATCCAACGAAGGGCCGCTCGAATTGTTGACTGCCATAGTGTTTCAAACAGCTTGGACCCCTTGGAATTACGCCGAGATGTAGCTTCACTCTGCATCCTCTATCGGTTGTATCACGGGGAGTGCTCTGAGGAATTGTTCGGAATCATACCACCTGCAACTTTTCGCCATCGTCCCACGCGAAAAATATACCATCCTCATCACCTTGATGAGTGGCAGTCTTCCACAGTGCGTTTTTCGCGTAACTTTCTGCCGCGTTTTGTAAAACTCTGGAACGAACTGTCACCAGCAGTATTTCCGGGCCTATACGACCTGCAAACCTTCAAGAAAAGAGCGTATTCCCTCTTAAAAGGCCGGCAACGCACCTGCAGCTCTTCTGATGTTGCGAGTGTCCATGGGCGACGGTAGTTGCTTACCATCAGGTGACCCGTTTGCTCGTTTGCCCCCTTATTTAATAAAATAAAAATAAAAAAAAGAAACTGGCGCACTCAGAGACAAATATTTATTACTTAATTATAATCAAATGAATATTTTGACATAAGCCCCATACATTATCTATCAAACTCTTAATTTAATTACAGTTAAGTAATTAATATCCGTATATCCGTCCCTGAGTGCGGCTGTTATAATATTACGATAAGTGAATTTCCATCACGAAATAGCGGTCAACAATTTTTTTGTAAATAACCATTCATAATTTTATTCTAATTGCTCTTCAAACTGTTATCTCAGTAAGCCCTCTATTGAAAAGCACTTTAAAATCACTGACTTTTATTATCGAGGCTCATTAAAATTGAGATCTGTATAAGAGTGAGGGTAATAAACGATGAAATCCCGGTAGTTTTCTGCGCTGTATTGCCTGTTTTACGATTAACCTTGCTAGCTCTTACAGGAAATAAGGATGAGTTTACATTGTAATGTAGCACGAAGATGCGATGCATTTACCGACTTCAAAAAAGGAGGTTATCAATTCGAAGCGTATGTCTGTAATATTTCCAGAACTGCCCAATTTTCGTATGTGTCAGCGTCTATATCAGCGTCTGAACAAATGTGCCAAATTTCAAAAATGTATGTAAATGTATGTATGTAAGTATGTATGTATGTTTTATGTTTGTGTTCGGATATCTCTGGAATTACCATTCCGATTTCAGTAATTCTTTTTTTGTTGTTTTGAAACTTGCACTATTCCCTAAGTTGAACAATACCTAGTGTATTGTTCAACTTAGGGAATAGTGCAAGTTTCATCAAAATCGGTTCAGTAGTTTTGGATATAGGGAGTTTTAATTCGTAATTACGTATTTTGAAGTCGGTTTTATCTTTTTAAAATACAGTTATTAAACGAGTCTTTCAAAACTGATACATTACATAAGAAGATACAAATTGGATAGACATAGTTACCGTTGCAGTGTTGTTTCAATTTTGAATGGGTCATATAAAATGCATACCATACCGTGTTGTACCATACCATGTTGTAATGTGAACTAACCCTAAATGTGACTTTCCGATTCTCGCGGTAAGAGCTACCCTTTATAACTCTCACTCTTGAGATGACTTTCCAATCCTCGTGGCAACCGACCGCGACCGACAAAAATTCAAATAAAATGCCACTTTATGACTTAGGCCAGGGGTTCCCAATCTTTTTTAGCTTGCGGCGCAGTTACACGTTGCAATATTTTGTCACGGCGCCCTACTCTACCTAGCTATTAGAAAAAAAAAAAACTAGGCCTTTGCATCCGTTGTGGATGATTTATACAGTATTTTCAGAGTGAAGTAACCCCTCCTCAAATACTGTAGTGCTTGGGATAAGATTTTTAAATGTCCGTATGGTTGCCCAAGCACATACGGCATTCTCGCAATATAGTCGGCCTAGTCCAGAGGAAAGAACTAGTCAATACGTCTGGGACCAACTATGTGCGGGTTTCCTCACGATGTTTTCCTTCACCGTACGAGAAAAAGATACATAAATAAACACCTTTATTGATTACAGTTAGGTTAAGCAGATAAATGACAATTAACAAATATTTCATCAAATTTTATCTGCTGTACATATTTAGTACTAAAATTTAATTTCATAATATTTGTGGTTTCGGATAATGACGGAGGATCGACTCGCGGCGCCCCTCTTACCTTTCCACGGCGCACCATGGCACCGCAGCGCACACTTTGGGAACCCCTGACCTAGGCTATTGGTTCTACGACATTGGTTTAGCGACACATGCCACCGCTGCTTTATAGTGGCGTAGAATAAAACGAAACCTGTAGTAGCCTAGTTCTTAAAGTGGCATTTTTTAAAATTATTGTCGGTCACGGTTACTTGCCGCAAGGATCGGAAGGTATCCATAAGGCCATCCCCCGAGCAAACGACCTTGAAACATCTATTGTCGTGTGTTTCAAATAAACGTAATTTGTAAATACTAGGGAGATGCTGAAAGTATGCTTCAATTTTAATAAATTGGTATTACTTTGGAAGCTAATATCATGAGTTTAATAAACAAAAATAGAAAATTTAAAACGGGGAAAGGAATGTTGATATACTGAAGATTATTGCTGTATTTTTATTATAACTTTGTAGCTTTCAAATTATGAGTTTATAAGGCTCTAAATACGGTAAATTACGGAATCTCCATAGGGGAAGGGCCCTTAAGATTGAGAGTTATAAACGGCAAAATCCCATAGCTCTCTGCGTAGTGGCTGTTTCACGATTTACTACTCTTCAAGGGAATAGTGCAGGAAACTTTACCTGCCTGCGTTTTATCGCGAAGAAAGTTCTTTTTAGATATCTCAAACTTTCCTATGAAACACTCCTGTGGAAGCGGAAATACTGCTCTAATTACTATCCCACTTTAAATAAGCTGGCGGTCTCTTGGGATTTTGTTTATAATTTTCGTCTAAAGAATCTAAAGATACATAATATCAAACTTCAACGCAAAAAGATAAAAAATTGTTGCTTAGACTGCGTAAATTCTTGATTACACCTACCAAGTGGAGTGGCGAGACAGTGTCCTCGGCCAAGCACTTGGTATGTATATTATATACTAGTACAAAATGACGCCCACAACTCCCTTGCGCCAAAATTAATTTATCGCGCGGGAGCCGTACATTTTTCCGGGATAAAAAGTATCATTTCTCCTTTCAGGAGACTAAAATTATCTCCATACCTTATTCAGCAAAATCGGTTCAGCGGTTTGGGCTTGAAGAGGTCACAGACAGACAGACACAATTTCGCATTTATAATATTAGTAACTAAGTAAGAATGGAAGTATGGATGTCGAACCTGTGATAATGTTAAATTAGAATAGCAGAATCGGAGAATTTGATATGGAATAAATCTGGGGCAGTGCCCCCGCCAATTCGAGCAAAAAAGCGGCACGGCCGTACCATCCTTTTCTCGAAGCAATTCAGGCTCTTTTTGACCCCCCTATAACTTCGTTGTGGACAAAACAATAAGCCTGAATTTTGAGTTGCTAAGCAAGAATTATATAAACACGGTATATTTAAAATTTCATTAAATTTCAACCAGTAGTTTAAGAATTGTCCCTTGTTAAACTTTCTTCGTTAAATTTTGCCACTCACTGACTGACCGATCACCAAAAGTCTAAGGCACTTCTAGCAGACATAGAATCTTCAAATTTAGAATATAATTAGTGTTTAGTGTCTAAATTAAGGAAAAACCTAAACATTTCATAATTTTTGTCCAGTTTTCTAGATACACTAACTTCGTGAATAACTTTGTAATCCCATATAAATGTATAGGATTACTAAGTTAAGTAACGTGGGAGAGCCATGCTTCGGCACGAATGGGCCGGCTCGACCGGAGAAATACCACGTTCTCACAGAAAGCCGGCGTGAAACAGCGCTTGCGCTGTGTTTCGCCGAGTGAGTGAGTTTACCGGAGGCCCAATCCCCTACCCTATTCCCTTCCCTGCCCTCCCCTATTCCCTTCCCTTCCCATCCCTACCCTCCCCTATTACCCTATTCCCTCTTAAAAGGCCGGCTACGCACTTGCAGCTTTTCTGATGCTGCGAGTGTCCATGGGCGACGGAAGTTCCTTTCCATCAGGTGACCCGTTTACTCGTTTGCCCCCTTATTTCATAAAAAAAAGTTACACTTGTAGTTTATGAATCATTGTACCATCGATATCTCCCGTACGTATAATGTAAGGAATAATAGTTGTAGATAGGTATCTATATATATGAGGCACTAGCTTTTGCCCGGGGCTTTGCTTGCGTGGAATTCGAAAATCGCGTAAAATATGAATATTCCTGTAAACCTCCTTTGGAAACATGATGTTTTTCCAAAACCAAAAGTAGCCTATGTTACTCTCCATCCTTTCAACTAGGTATATACCAAAAATCATATCAATATTAAAAATCTTTTACGTTTTAAATAAATAGATCGACTTGGCCGTCGCATGAAAACACAATGTATCTTACAATTTATTAATGATATTAGATATTAGATTGTTTAGTCCTTGTCATTGTTGCGCTCCAAGCGATTGAAACTCGTGTCCAAAACGAATGTACATACTTATAACTTTTCCAAGTTGCTTATCGGATGACAAAATGGCTTAAATTTGTCAATAAGAGAAGTGGGAACGGGACCTAGTACAACCAATTCACTAATACTCAAGTTGACCATTAAAATTTCAGGACCATTAACTTCTTAAAGATCATTCCACATCCATTCGGAAGGACTTTGGCGAGAAATGAGATACCAGGTTGCTGGCCCGTAGTGCTGTGTGATACATACTTAACAATCAAATCATGCGATGGTCAAGTCGATCTATTTATTTAAAACGTAAAAGATTTTTAATATTGATATGATAATAACATACGTAATAACTTAAGACAGAAGGTCCGTTAAGTAGGGACTGAATAAATTAACCGACTTGGTATTACATGGATCTCACAAATTTTAACGGTAGAAAAACTGAGTTGCGAGACTTGGTTTTTTAACCGACTTCCAAAAAGGAGGAGGTTATAATATGTTCGGCTGTGGATATTTTTTTTCTTTTCACTCCAATTTGGTCCCATTTTCACAAAAGTGGTGATCTGTAGATGGGATCCATGAGTAATCGAGGGAACTCCTCAAAATTTATATGGAAACATAATATGGTGATTTTGGTTTTATGAGAAGTATCCTAAGCATATGCTACCAAAACGCAAGATTTTGCACCAAGGTATACTATGGTTCCAAATATACCAAGAGAACTCCGGATTCCTTATAGATACAAGTTTGGGAGTTCCTTATAGATACAAGAGGAGAGGCGCTGTTTTAAGAACTGAAAGCATATGCTACTATGCAAATCACATTCATAATCATCATCATCATCATCATCATCATTACCACGTCAGGGTCACCAATAAATGGTTGTATTATATGGATACAATATGCCCCCATACCATAATTATATCATCACGTTATGTACTTATTAATGGTACTTTTCATAGCGATTTTAATAAAAATATAATGTTGTTTCAAAATAAATGATTCAAGTTCTAAGCGTCTTATGTACCACAAAATTGAACATAACAAATTCAACCTTAACTACAGAGCGTAAGGCATACATTTAACATTACTTCTGAGATTCGAAAGAAAAAAGAGAAGTAAGTTGCTTCGATACTACAATAATATAAATTGAACCTTTAGTATGAAAATACTTACATAGGAAAATAATCTACATCGTAATAGGAATGAGAAACACAATAGCATTAATGAGTAAAAAAATACTTCGTACTTTAACGTATTTTTATTTATTTACACGATTTTGCTCCTTATTACCATATAATATATACAGATCGAATTCCTATGCAAGTTTATACAATTTTAATCTGATAGATTAATTCATCAAGCCCCATATGGTCATCGGTGACCGAGACACAATAGAATATCTATTGTATCTCGTTTTCCCACGATCTACGGGTTAAAATTGTTAAATTACCTAGCACGTGTTCACGTCGTTTTTTTTAATGTATTGTTTAAAATTATCTACCTAATATTTGTGAGTATGACCCTTAACAAATTGTAATAAGACACTTAGAATATAATAATAATATGCGATGGTTTACTAGGTAAGTAAAAAGAGTGAAATTATTATTTTTAACAAAAAATTAAAACCGACTTAAAAAATGAAAATTAAAACATCCTTATAATATGAACTAAAAAGTATTAAATAATTTTTCCTATCTAATAGTGCCTTTTTCCGAATTCGGCTAAACCTCAACTATTTCTGTACTCGAATCTTCATAATTTTGAAGTCGGTGCCAGTTCCAAAAGTTTCAATATATATAATATATATATAATATAGGTATTTGAAACTTTTCTGTGAGAGAACTGAAGATTCAGCTATATCTGGTACCGACTTCAAAATGATGAAGATTGAGTACAGAAATACCTAGTTGAGGTTTTTCCGAATTTGGAAAAAGGCACTATTAGATAGGAAAAATTATTTAATACTTTTTAGTTCATATTATAAGGATGTTATTATTGTTTTTACCTTGGAAGTCTGTTTTAATTTTTTGTTAAAAATAATTTACAGGATATTTTTGATGGCATTATAATTACACAGACAATTCAAACAGAGTAATCGAAAGCATCAGCGCTGTGGAGTCAGCGAATAAACAGTTTAGCGAGCATGTTCAACTCTATGTAAATGATATTGTCTCTAATTTGCTCAGAACATCGAAATACTAAACTATAGAACAATACTCTCAAATACGACTGTCCCGATTATAACAACCAATTAAAAGTACGCCTTTGTATGCTTTTTTGGAACCATTTCTTTGACTTACTGCCGCGGCCACTCAGAGACAAATATTAATTGCTTGATTGTAATTAAATGAAGAATTTGACAGATAGTGTATGGGGCTTATGTTACAGAGTACTATTATAATATACTAGCTGTGCCCCGCGGTGTTACCCGCGTTTTAAGTGATATATAATAAAAGACTATGAAAAGTACCAATAATTGGGTCAAAACGGGACGATACATGGTTCTATAATGGTTTATGGTAGTGATGATGATGATGATGAATGTAATTTGCATAGTAGCATATGCTTTCCGTTCTTAAAACAACGTCGAAACTTCCAAACTTCTATCTATAAAGAGTCAGGAGTTCTTTCAGCACCTTCCGAACCATGGTATACCTTGATGCAAAATCTTGCTTGTTGGTAGCTTATGCTTAGAATACTGCTCACGAAACCGAAGTCACATGTTTCCATACAAATTTTGAGGAGTTCCCTCGATTTCTTATGGATCCCTTCATCAGGTCACCACTTTTATGAATATGGTACCAAATTGGGATGATAACCTAAACACCAAAAGAAAAATTTTTAAAATCGGTTCACAAACGGCGGAGTAATCGTTGAACATAAAAAAATGACATAACACCTCCTCCATTTTGAAAGTCGGTTAAAATTGTAGCCTATGTGTTATTCTGATGTATAAGCTATATTATTGTAAAGTTTCATTAAAATCCGTTCAGTAGTTTTTGCGTGAAAGAGTAACAAACATCCATACATCCATACATACATACATACATCCAAACTTTCGCCTTTATAATATTAGTAGGATTCTGTGCTTATGTCAAAATCTTCATTTATTTTCAGTTAAGTATTTAATATTCTTATCTGACTGTTTCAGTTAGTGCCTCTTCCGTGGTATGGTATTTTGATGACTCAGAACTTAGAAAATAGTACATGTATTTGGATCCATATAAGCAAATAATGAGTTTCGAACAATAACACTGCGTGGGCGGCGCTGTAAAATTTAATAATGAAGAAAACGTGCCTTTGCTGCTTCTTACCGTATGTGCTCTGATAGTGTTTTGTTAATAGCTACACTAGCAGCCTGTAAGCCTTTTTAGGGTTAAAACGGGACCGGGTTAAAACCGTACCCAAAGGGTAAAAACGGGACCCTATTACTAAGACTTCGATGTCTGTCCGTATGTCCGTCTGTCTCCAGGCTGTAACTTAATACGGTGATAGCTAGAGACATTTTCACAGATTATGTATTTTTATTGCCGCTATAACAACAAATACTAAAAACAAAATAAATTAAATATTTAAAGGCGGCTCCCATACAACAAACGTGATTTTTTTACATTTTTTCCTCGGTATCAATAATGACAACAGGTAGGCACCTTAAATCTTCACAAAATACTTAGTTGTATTTATACTTCAATAATTAATAATAAAATTTAAATAAAATTAATAATTAAGGGGGGCTCCCATACAAAAAACACATTTTTTTTTCTATTTTTGCTCTATCACAATGAACAACTTTCAACTAATAAAAGACCGGAGACGGCTTTTCAAGTCAACGCACATTATAATATATTTTTTGTATTTAATTATTGCCTACGTTTTGGTCATTGTTCAGTCAATCAACAATCAGTCAGAGAAAGGGTTGTTCAGGGAAGTAGCTAACGGATTTTTAATACAGCTGAACCTACATTTTTTTCTTTTCTTTCCCCACCCCACTACTCCCACACCCACCACCCACGGCCTGCCAGCACGCAGATTATCAGAAAGGGCTATTCAGGGAAGTAGCTAACGGAGTTTTAATACAGCTGAAGCTACATGACGAATTTGGTCGTCAGCTCTTAGTCGAAATGTTTTGCCGCTGACTATCTAGCGACTTTTCTAATGTATCACATAGGGACTTTAGGGGATTTACTGTAAAGGGCAGTGTAGTTCTTTTTATTAGTAGGAAGTACTTTTATTCAGTTATATACTTAATGTATGTAACTATATAACAGCATACATTTTAAGTTATATAACAAAGTTATGCAAAAATGCAAGCGAATCTTCGCGAAAACCCGAGAATAACAAGACACGCGACATTCGCTCTCTAATTAACCCGGAGTTATACCGAGAAGTTAAAGTGGCTCGGGACACAACAACAGATATATAATGCGCTGCAACTATTCCGAAACTCGCAGTTAGAAACTGTTGTCAATCGCGTTTGTGGAAAAATGCTCTATAATATTTTGTGTTTATTTCGATGTGAATAATGAATTAAAAGCCAAGCGATAGCCTTCTTGTATTGCAATTTGATACTATTTGTATGCTGTAAGTTTTCCTAATATAATAAAATAAAATAACCGACTACGAAAATGAATATGTTGTAAGGATTCCATGCCATATTTGAAGTTTATTTTTAATGATTATTATTATTAATATGTCATATTCGATAAATCAGGGCTAGAGTTAGGCGCTATAATACATATAATAATATTTTTTAACATCTTTGGATGCTTGGGCTTTTATGCTATGAACTTTAGGCCCATTTTATCCTACCGTCATCGTCATCACACACGCGATAATTGACAACTTACAAATTAATACAAGACAACTTACAAATTTAATTAAGCGAGGACCCCTAACAACATTTTTTCAACGTACCAGCACTCTATGCGTTATGTATCCCGAGACGCGTCAATAGAGTTTACATCGAAAACATGCTTCACTTTATAAACATACGATGTTATTCGTGTAAACAGAGTCGTTGAGAGTTCTTTAAGTAAACCAGCAGATTACCGTTCACATATCAAGTAGCACTGCGACGTCATGAATAATACATGCCTCCTTAATTTGTAGAGGAAGCTTATTTCTGTTCACTTGTTTCATTGTTTGCCTCATTGTGCTCTTTGAGAGACCGAGCGCAAAAACACTGTGGACCTGGAGTGCTCGCAAATTATTAAAGCTACTTTTGCTTGGATACTTGTTTTAGCGGTGCAGTGTCCTTGTTTATAAAATGAAGCCTGAAGGTCCGAAGTAAAATAAATATAAATTTTGAAATTAGCACTTTCTTCGCATGTGAATAACTTGCATTTTTTTTGCATTTAATTTTCGAATTACATATTATGTTCTATAATTTGTATACTACCTCTCCACTTTGTCCCCAGAAGGGACCAGAACCGCATGTTCCCCATATGGATGGTCCCATCCTGGGCATATTCGTAACCATGATGGCGGCAATGACTATTCATGATTGCCGCCATCATGGTTATCCATTATGACCCAACATGGCGGCTCCTCTGTAATAATATCTGGCAACACTGTTAAGTCTCGTGCCAGCTCAAGATCGTTGCCAGAAAGATGTAACTTGCAAATTTTTACCCGAGTTTAAGAAGATTATCACGAAGTATTTTAGTCTTTAAACCGCTGAATATTACATTTTCTTGACTTTATGTCATATAACAAAGGTGTACCAAAATGTCTGTAGATTTATTTCAATTCCAGTCTCCGTGCTATGGAGATTCGGGGCGAGATGACAGCTTCAATTCTAACAAATTCTGAAGACTCGTGGCGTATTGTTTGGGGAGCCCACATATATTTTAAATTGCATCTCCTTTGAGTACACTACTTGAGTTACCGCTAGGCATACAATTGTAAGAAGTTTAAGTGCATTTTAAATTTATTTTCGCCGGGAACGTATGTTATTAAGTACTTTTGAATCTTATTACCGAGAAATAACGTCGAAAAGGCTTATCACAAACCTTTGGCATGTCAAGGTGCATTATAATTCAAGACGTGAGTGGAAGAACCAGATATGAGATAACTAACATTACCTTATAATTTAAATTAACCTTGTAACTTACCTACTTTATCATCAGGCTAATATATCTGGATATACATAAAATCAACTTTTTTTATTTCAAATCATTTTCCTGGCCCTAAAGCACTGACCTCCATTATTCAAGTACGCTGGACCTATGATACCCACTTTTTATTTTGTGCCTATTTGAAGCGGAATCAGCGCCCCCAGTGAGAGGGATGAGAACTAAATTTGACGTAACTTGCAAATGGCCGCTTAATCGTTATTGGTTGTCATCCATTGTCATCACTATTATTAGTTCCAAATACTCCCACTACTGCTATCAGCGCCAATATGGCGACTTTCAAACGTCATTTTTACGTCAAATTTAGTTCCTATCACTCACATTGGGGGAGCTGATTCCGCTTCAAATAGGCACAAAAAATGGCTGTCATTTCAAAGGGTATCATTAGTCCAGCGTACTTGTATAATGGAGGTCAGTGCCCTAAAGCCTACATTTATGCAAAAAAGGGGAATTTTTTAAATGTAACTTACCTGCTTCTTCCACTCCAATCGACATTTAATGTTAGATGTCCCAAAAACATTTGCGAACAACATAAAATAGGTGGCGCGGCAATGGCGCCATTTCCGGGCGGGATTTTTACCCCACCACCACCGGTTTCTCCCCACCAGTTTACCTCGGAGGTTCACTGCAGATCGGTCCTCATTCGTTTCTAGTGTTCGGGCATCGAAACATCTCTAACTAGGTTATATTGCTTTAATTTTGTGAAGTGAACAGTGAAATAACTTAATAATTTATTAAAGTGTTTTTAAGTGAATATAAGTTCATGGTAATTTTAAATATCAAGGGTAAGCGAAAACTCCGTAAATCGGAGGAAGAAATGAGGAGGATTCGTTGCTTGGAACGTCGTTTGAAAAAATGAATGGATCGGAAGTTGGTGAAGAAGGTTGGTCACTTATTTTTTCAGATCTGTTTTTTTTTGTACAGTTTATTTTTAGGATGTTAATTGGAATTCATCCTGAATATTAAAGTGAATATGGGCAATCTTTCGAAAATATCATAAACTGGAATACTAAATAACATAAAATAAAAACAAAATATGTACGAGTATGTTTAGAGAGTCATGATGCGATCATGGCCACACATACTCTTTTCAAAGGTATGTTTAGAGAGTCATGATGCGATCATGGCCACACATACTCTTTTCAAAGGTATATTTAAAGAGTCTTGATGCGATCTTGACCATATATACCAATTGGCTATCCCTTTTTAGGGGCTGATGAAAGTTTTATTGTTCAGTCTTTCAGACTGATAGTGAATGCGAGTATTAAATTTCATCCGTACGGAGTGTTCGATCCGTTGTGCGTATGCCTTTTGAGGCTGATGCAACCGGAAGTGATTTAATTAACATGACGCTCTACCGGAGCTACTAAATAATAATTTATCTGTCTCGACCTCTCAAGGTGACAGACTCAGTGCCCAATGCGGTCGAACCCATCCCATCTTTATCAAATGATATTTTAGAAGCTTTGGGTTCTTTGAAAAAACAAAGTGGAGGTTTTTGGCGCCGAAGATTAGGGATGAGATCTCTGAACGTTGGGGACCACCCAAATAAGAGGCAGAAAGAGTGGGCCCAGGAATACGGAACCAGCTCAGACGCACAAACGGCCACGCACTACGACGACGCACACCGATCGGAACGAGTCATACGGACAGAACCACAGGAACTAGAGCTGCTTTAGCAAAACTGCCACATCATTGTAATAACTGGAAAATTATCACTAACGATCCTGTCGTTCTCGAATATGTATCTGGATATATATAATTTCTTTTTCTCATTGAAGTCTACGAGCCACATCAATCTTTTTTGGCCAATGAAATAGTAATCCACATGAATAATGATATCACTAGATTATTACAATTAGGCGTTATTGCTGAATGTCAGGATGGTCCTGGACAATTTATTTCTATAATCTTTCTCATTCCTAAGGATGATGAAAATTACAGATTTATTCAGAATTTAAAAAGCTAAATTTATTTATAAAAACTAGTCCCTTAAAATGGAGGATATTACCACTGCTATCAAGTTAGTATCGAAACTAGACGTTACAAATATTGATTTAAAGCTTATTTTTGTATTCCCATACACAAATCAAGCAGAAAGTTTTTGAGATTTAAATTTATTGACCTAAGAATTTCAATACTTGCCCTTTGGTCTCTGCAGATTTATTTCTGTGTTCTGCACCATTCGTGTTTACAAATCTTATGAAACCTGTCATAACTAACTTAAGAAACCGGGGTAGTATACTATTTAGATGACATAATTATTATGTGCAGTGTAGACAATTTTCACAATTATTTCTGCAGTGATAACGTTAATGAATTGTCTTTGTAATCAATGAACAGAAAAGTGACATATTTCTGAGTACAAGAAAAATATTTTTAGGTTTCAAAATAAATACAGCTAAAATGACTTTGGAATTAGGTACCCTATAATAAAAGACTTAAAATTTTAAGCTTAATTAGTATAAAAAATATATATATACAATATAAATTCGATATTTATTAGAGACTGCAAAGTTTTTAAGCCTACTGACTTATTATGATTGACGGATTATGGATAACTAAGTATACAAGTATTCAGGAAGCGGTTTGGAAGAGAGAAATTGTTAGAACATCAAATAATAATTATTACTATAATGATAAAGTAATGTCATTAATACCAGTTTTGAAGTTAGACTTTTTTGGTGGCAAAACAATATTACTTATATTGACTACTTTCAAACATCTTCGCTGTGAGCAATATTATATTGAAATATTCTCGGATTCTTCCCTCACAGGATGGGGAATAGCTTGCGATGGGGAAACAGAAAATGAGTTTTGGAACGAAGAAGAGTCAATGTGTTATATTAATTTATAAAAGTTACGGGCAGCCTTAAAATGATTAAAAATTAAAATGTTTTGCAAATTCCTTGTATAATAAAGAAATTCTCTTGAGAATTGATAATAATATGGACTGCAATCTCCTACATCAACAGAATGGGAGGAGTATAGTACGAACATCTTAATGATGAAGCACAGCTAATTTTAAAATGGCTAATGGTGCGAGTAACTCCACTTTTTTATTTTTGCATCATATATCAATTCTAAAGAGAAAATTGACGTAGACAGGGAGTCAAGATGCAGTAATATAGATACTGAATGGAGTTTGTCCATTGAAGTCTACCACAAGTTTACTGACAAATTTGGTCTTCCAGACATTGATTTAATTGCCTCCCATATTAATGCCAAATGTTATAAGTATGTTTCTTGGAAAAGACATCCTAACGCATAGAATATTGACACCTTTACAATAAATTACTGGAGTAGTTACTTCTACTGTTTTCCCCCATTTTCTTTAATATTAAAATTTTTAGGTACGTGAAATAATCAACGATCAGGCATCTTGCATTATCGTCTTCCCTTACTGGCCTAGTCAGGCGTGGTATCCATTATTTTTAAAACTTTTATTATCGTACGAGGTTATCTATTTTAGACCAGAATATGATCTTTATTATCACCTTTCAGAAACGCACACCCCTTGTGGTGAAGCCTTACCCTGGTGTCGTGCCGTTTATCAGAGAAGCGTTTTCACATGAATCGTGCAATCTAGAGACAATTGATCTAATAATTTCGTCTTTATCTAGTAACACGCTTAAGCAATACGATACGACATAAAAACAAATTTGGAAATTTTGTACTGAAAATAAGCTTGCTGATTGTTTCAATGTTTCAAATCAAATAGCATTACAATTTATAACTGAACAATCAAGATTAGGAATTTAGGATCTAGCTATTCAGGAGTGAATACAATTCGCTCGGCGCTTTCTCTCATGTTAGGTAAAAGGTTTAGCACAGATTGTAATGTCAGTAGATTACTTAAAGGTGTCTTCAAATCCTTACCATGTTTTCCTAAACATCAGAACACTTGGGACGCTAATATAGTTCTTGACTTTGTGAGTAATTGGTATCCAAATGAAATTTTATCACTTACAATAACAAAAAAAAAAATATATAAAAAAACAATAATAATAAATAAAAAAAAATGGTAAAGCTACTCGCACTGGCAACTGCTCAACGCGTGCAGACACTCTCTTATAAAAGTCTCAATTATAAATAAATGCAACTCCACTTTTCAAATACCTATCCAAGACGAATTATTGATTAAACCTCTAATCCTAAAAAAAATCAACCTTACTTAATCGTTCCTTTTTATAATCATAAAAAAGAAATTTGACCAGCCTTTCTACTTACAAAAAACACAATCACTTAGAAATAGAGATAAAGCTGATAGACTAATATTGACAAAAAAAAAAAAAGGCATTCGTCAGTTTTCGGCACATTGCATAGTGCACTCGTCATGCCTCTACATCGGCGGATTGTCGTGGCGGCATTTCCACTGAGACCATGATTAGAGTCATATGGTGGTCAGGTAGATCTCTCGTTGTTGATAAATTTTATAATAGACCTCTTTTACCTATGTTTTACCTATAAATGTTAAATGCTTAAATTGCTAATACAATTTTGACCAACTAATTACTATTAGTTAACAGTTAATGCTATTATAAAATATACATCTCAGACTTAAGTTAAGTATATCATAGAGAAATTATTTTCCTTAGTGTATGGTTCTATACACTGTTATATTTAGGTACAAATAATTAATATAAAAATTTGATTTCTACAATATAATATATATTTAATATTACAGTATTAAATATTTGAATGACGATTTTCCATAAGAACTCTGAACATCTACCATGTTAATTATAAAGTCTCGAGGATGCAGCGACGATTTATAATTAATGGTTAAACAAACTTACCTTAAGTGAAGTTTGACCATAATTATGAGAGTCGCTGCATCCCAAGAGACTTTATTACCCTCCCACCCTAAAATGTCTTTGGAAAATCGTAATTTATTTGATTGTGCCTTCTCTAAAAAGAATGAGGACCGATCTGCAGTGAACCTCCGAGGTAAACTGGTGGGGAGAAACCGGTGGTGGTGGGGTAAAAATCCCGCCCGGAAATGGCGCCATTGCCGCGCCACCTATTTTATTTTTTCAGGAAGCTCTGAAAAGTGTTCGATGCCGGAAGCTAGGGGCGGACTACCATGTTAATTATAAAGTCTCTTCGTATGCAGCGACTCTCATAATTATGGTCAAACTTCACTTAAGGTAAGTTTGTTTAACCATTAATTATTACATACTTACGATGCATAGTATTTATAAAATAACCCGTTTATTAAGAGATAAAAACAGAGAATTTTGATGAAATTGTGACCTCTGAATTAAGAAAATGAAAAATAATTAGAAAAAACTAATCAGCGCATTTTGAAGACGAGAATGTTGAGCTCATTATGCGCTGAACAGATTTGTTAATTAATTATTGATTGCCATAAACTAAGCGCACAAACACAACTCGAAATGACATTGGGCACGAAAGAGCTGTTTTTAACGCTTGATTTACCTAACATTATCCACATAGATGAACTTAAAAAAAATAACTAGCTATTACTCATATTTATACGCAATAATAATATTTCGTGTTATTTTATTAGTTAATGTTAGTTTGTCAAAAAAAAAAATACAAAGTTGCGCAAATAATTCGCAGCGAGTGAATTTTGCAAGACTGCAGCCTTAAGCATTTTTTTTCAAGTTAGCTGTTAAACCACAAAAAATGAGTTGAGGGTTTTAAATTTTTAACCGACTTCCAGAAAGGAGGAAGTTATATTATATTCGTCTGTTTATATTATATATATTTTATAAACAGACGGACATGATATCACCTTCAAAAACTTTTTTCTTTTCAATTTTTTTCTCTGTTTTAAAGGGTATGATCCGAATTTGGTACCATGTTCAGAAAAGTGGTGGTCTGATGATGGGATCCATGAGGAATCGAGGGAACTCCTTTAAATTTATATGGAAACATATTATGGTGATTCCAATTTTTTCTGAAGTATTACAGGCATAATATACTACCAAAAAGTAATGTTTTGCACCAGGATGTACCCTGGTACCCAACAGAACTTTTGAATCCTTATACAGGGTGCAATTAAACCTTCCTGCCAAATTTTTTCCAGGGCTTAGGTATCATTAGGAGAGTCAATTAAACCAAAAAAAATTGGGTGTTATTTTTTTTTCAATGACATATTTTATCCCATTTTAAATCGTTGCAGAACGGTCACTCGCGGCGCGGGGGAATGAGAGGGGGTGACGCCGGGACATAAAGTTAATATACCTAGCGGAATGGAGCAACAATTTCGAGCTGTCAAACGAAACCGAAATTGGTTTCATCTGTGTGTAAAAATATGTGTACGTATACACTTACACAATTATGATTGAACATGATTTCTATGAGATGAAATTGTCAACGTTGCGGCACGTGCCGACTGGACGTCAAAAAAAGAGTGCTGCTGTCATGTATCACACGTCTCTTTTTACCACGCAGTGTTACTGATAGTGACATCTCGCTTGCTCAGGCCTTTGTTTCTCTATTCCGCTAGGTATATTAACTTTATGCGCCGGGATGAGGGGCGCGCGTGGGGGCACGTCACGCGCTGCCGACGCATCGTGTCCATTAAACGTAGTGTTTTTTAGGATAACTTTCGGAAGCTTTTTCTCAATAATTTAGTACTGAGTAACTATAAAAGAAAAAATACGTGTATTTTTATTTTTAACAAGGATCAATATATCAAAATTTGGCAGGAAGGTTTAATTGCACCCTGTAGATACAAGTTCCTGGATTTTGGCGTTATTTAAACTACTCAAAGCATAAAGTAATGTATTAATTTCATTAATCATCATCATCACAACCATAATTATGCCATGCATCATCATATTATGACACAGTTATTGGTACTCCTCAGGGTTTTTTTTTACATCGAAACAGATGTATTTGATCACTATTCCGCTGTTTGTGGACCGATTTTCAAAATTATTTTGTTGTTGTATGGGGAACAATTTAAATTTGGTACAATGATTACAAAAGTGGTGATTTGATATGAGGAATTAAGGGAAATCCTTGAAATTTATTAAAACACGATTGTGATTATGAAGTTGTTTCTAGTAACTCAATCACATGTTACCAATAAGTGAAATTGTGAAATTTCATACGAAGGTGTCCCTGGACCCAAAGACAGACTCCAGAGAGTATCAATACTAATATTATAAATGCGAAAGTGTGTCTGTCTGTCTGTCTATCTGTCTGTCTGTCTGTTACCTCTTCACGCCTAAACCGCTGAACCGATTTTGCTGAAATTTGACTCATCCCGGGAAAGGACATAGGATATTTTTTGTTCCAGGAAAATGTACGGTTCCTGCGCGATAAACGAGTTCTGGCGCAACGGAGTTGCGGGCGTCATCTAGTAAAGATATAAGTTCGGGAATTTCAGTATCGCTTAGATAATTGCAAGCATTTACCACTATCTTGCTTATTCATACTTATATTTGAACGGATTATTTTTTTAGCGTAACGTCTAGTAGTAGTATAATCATCAACACCCATAGTCACTTGGTAGTGACGACGTCTTTACATACTAATATACAAAGTTTACGTAAGGTAATTGTAAGGTAACTGGCGATGAGGTAATGATGAAAACGAGCAAAAAATAACGCTTAAAGTTATTTGCTAATAGTAAATCGTAGGTAAACCTACCTATTTTAAAAGACCTAGATAATAATATTATGTAATTTCTGGAAACCGTCCTAGGAACAGTTAACTTTTGTGATGGTTATACTATACACATACATAGATATATACATAATACAACTAAAATACCACAAATCTATAATTATTATTATAGCCTTGTGGTCTTATAGATAACTAAAAAGAGTAAAATAATTATTTTTTAACAAAAAATTGAAACCGACTTCCAAGGTAAAAAAAAAGTAATCTGGGGGCACGGCAGTGCCCCTGCCAAGTCGAGCCAAAAAGCGGCACGGCCGTACCATCTTTTTCTTAAAGCAGTTCTGGCACTTTTTGAACCCCTTATAACTTCGTTGTGGATATAACAAGCCTGAATTTTCAGTTAATAAGCAAGCATTGTATAAACACGGTATATTTAAATTTAATTCAATTTGAACCAGTAGTTTAAGAATTGTAACTTGTTAAACTTTCTTAATTTTGTCACTGACTGACTGACTGACTGACTGCCTGACTGACCGATAATCAAAAGTCTAAGGCACTTCTAGCAGACATAGAACCTTCAAATTTAGAATATAATTAGTGTTTAGTGTCTAAATCAAGGAAAACCTGAACATTTCATAATAATATTTCTGTCCAGTTTTCTAGATACACTAACTTCGTGAATAACTTTGTAATCCCATATAAATGTACAGGATTACAAAGTTACATTTGCAGTTTATGAATCATTGTACCCGTACCATCGATATCTCCTGTATATCATCGGTAGATAGATATTTAGTTAGTGTTCAGTGTCTTAATCAAGGAAAAACTTAAACATTTCATAATTTCTATCCATTTCTCTAGATACACTAACTTCGTGAATAACTTTGTAATCCCATATAAATGTATAGGATTACAAAGTTAAATTTGCAGTTTATGAATCATTGTACCCGTACCATCGATATCTCCCGTACGTATAATGGAAGGAATAATAGTTGTAGATAGGTATCTACATATATGAGGCACTAGCTTTTGCCCGCGGCTTCGCTCGCGTGGAATTCGAAATTCACGTAAAATACGAATATTCTTGTAAACCTCCTTTGGAAACATGATGTTTTTCCAAGACTAAAAGTAGCCTTATGTTACTCTCCATCCTTTCAACTAAGTCTATGCCAAAAATCAAGTCGATTGGTTGCTTCGTTAGATAGAGACAGGGAGTGGGCTTTGAGAAAAACTGTAGCTGAAGCTCAAGAAGTAGTACCTGAAAAGAAAAAGAGGAAGACTACCTACAAAAATAAGAAAAAATCATGAGACAGAGGATTTAAGAAAAATCGTTATTGATATTAGAAGTAAAAGGTACCAAAAAGGAAAAAAGTAGGACTCTACAAAAAGAAGTGAGATCCCATCAAAAACATGCTGTAAAAAAACCAAGTCTCGCAACTCAGTTTTTCTATTAAGTTATTATCATATCAATTCTAAAAATCTTTATAATATTGATATGATAATAACTTACGTAATAACTTAAGACAGAAGGTCCCTTAAGTAGGGACTGAATAAATTAACCGACTTGGTATTACATGGATCTCACAACTTTTTACGGTAGACAAACTGAGTTGCGAGACTTGGTTTTTTACAGCATGTTTTTGATGGGATATTCTTTAAAATAATCTAAAAAGGATCAAATAATTCTTATTCCTTATTATAATAGTTAGCTGGTACCGACTTCAAAAGCATGAAGATTGAGTAGTGAGTACATATTAAATAGTTGAGGTTTAGTCGAAGTCTGAAGACGGCACTATAATAAGGAATAAGAATTATTTGATCCTTTTTATTTTAAAGAATATGACTTTTTTTACCTTGGAAGTCGGGTTCAATTTTTGTTAAAAAATAAGAATAAATTTTAGTTAGTCTTGCTAAGCCGACCCCTAAACGATCAATTGTATTGTCAATATCACGCTTAAATCACTTCAATTTTATTGAACAGTTTATTTGACAATTAGGGTTAAATCAGACCGCAACGCACGCGCAGATGCATTTCTAAATTTGTACTGAATTGACAGATTTCAATTGCGTTAGACGTCTTGCAAATCTGCCAAATCCATACAAATTTAGAAATGCATGTACGCGTCATGTTGCGGTCTGAATTGACCTTAGATTGAAGGCGCGCGATGTTCAATATCAACCCTAGACGGTCAATAATATTACGCAATACGTGGTATTGCGCAATTAAATTGCTCATCTAGGGGCCCGCTGAGACTCGAGAACGGCTGAACCGATTTGATTAATTTAACCCAACCCTCAACAACCTTTCAAAAAACCAAAAGGTTTGTACGCTGCGAAAGTATGTAAAGGGACACGAAGTTCACTAGGTGGTCTTTTTATAATAAGACGGCGTTGTTAGCTCAATACCTAATTTTCGGTGGGTGGGTCAGTTTTTTTTTTTATAAAAAAGGGGGCAAACGAGCGAACGGGTCACCTGATGGAAAGCAACTTCTGTCGCCCATGGACACTCGCAACATCAGAAGAGCTGCAGATGCGTTGCCGGCCTTTTATGAGGGAACAGGGCAATAGGGTAGGGGAGGGTAGGGAAGGGAATAGGGTAGGGGATTGGGCCTCCGGTAAACTCACTCACTCGGTGAAACACAGCGCAAGTGCTGTTTCACGCCGGTTTTCTGTGAGCCCGTGGTATTTCTCAGGTCAAGCTGGCCCATTCGTGCAGTTATGCTTTGGGTCTGGGTCCATAAACTTTAAACAGATCATTGTGGTGTACTTTTTTTTATTGATTATTATTATTATGTACAGATCATTATGGTATCTGTGCCACTTTTCATTAAAATAGTTTTAGTATTTTATTTTATTATTGTACATATATCCATTGCGGCCTCGCGACTGCTCGTTTTTGTAAAGTTTTTATGTTTTATCAGAATTTTTCTTTATGAAGCTTGTAGCAACTTTGTAGTAATTCCTTAAGACAATAGAGTAACTGTTAAAGAAATAGATTTTAGCATCGACAGAAGGAATTTCTTTGTGGAACCTCAAAGGATAGAAGCGGAAGTTAAAAGAAGGTTTAGAGCGAACGTTTCTTGTAAAAAGTTTAAAGATTTCACGATAGAGCTGACTGGTTACGATGTGTTGGCTTTCAACTTTTATGTTACTTTAAAAATCGAACGATTACGGTTATTTTGTGAGTATGTAGAAACTTCCTATTTTGAATTTTTAAACTCTTTTTTTAAACAATTTCAAGTTTTCTTTGCTGTGAGTTTCGGCTGTGTATTGATAGTAAAATAAAAGTCATTCTTTAAATCGATTTTCTTTATTTCAGTGTAACAAACATTTTTGAATTGATTACTTACGGCACCATCTAGTAGAATATACATTAGTGTTCTATTTACATCTATTCTACACACCCTAGTACAGAAAACATCCAAAGTGAGCGAAAACAATCTCCAAATAACAATAACGCTTCGGTATCGTTCTAATTAGAGCGTAGACTAGCTAACCAACAGAGAAATCACTGCTTGTTGACCCACTGTTTCACGATCCAAAAATATTGTGGTTCTTGTTAAAAATTGAAAAAATAATATTCTAATTCCTAGTCAAAAACATACGATTTTAATTCTATATTCAGCTATTTTACTCGTTTACCATAATAATACGTTTATGTTTTTCATTCGAGTGTTATGGGAAATATTATGGATGTGTTATAGAATATCTTGATTTGCATATCAGATGCTGATGATGAGAATGGATCCTCGATTTGAATGTAATTTGACGCTTCCCCCCGAGGGTACAGGAGCGAGCTAAGTTAACGTATGAGATGATAATATTTGAATTCTCATTCGATAAAGTAATTCCACCGTCATCGATCAATATGCGAGTCCAAAATGACTTGACAATTCGATTTGAAATCAATATCGATTGTTTAAATAAATGTTCGAAATAATCGCTAAACATTTTAATTTGTCTACTGCATTGTTATGAGGGAATTAGGCATTTCAATACATTAAGAACACACTCAAGATATATTTCATAATTATTTTACTTTATTTTAAAGAAGGGTTTGACAGAAAATTTATTGAGCTTATGTCAAATTATATATAAATTTAAATCAAGAAATTATTCAATTTCTCGGAGTGCGGGCGTCAAGTTTTAAAATTCTTTGCCATTGCAAAAAATCTCCCAAATCTCCCAAAAGGAGTCTAAAGGCATCGTCCATTGGTCAGCTAGCCCGAGCTTCATTCATGTTGACATCAATAAAATGCTTCACAGACTTAGAGTATTCTAAATCAGCCTGCAATGCGCTCTAAGGAATGGCAATTTGACTGGACATTGATCTATGCAACATACCTTCCATTTCGCTAATGCAGAACTCTGTGCAGAATGTGTTGCTACTTTTGCTGTTGTATGTAAATATTTTAGTTTAAAACATGAGTTTTACAAATGATTGACAAGATTAAAATTGAACTATTGCAATAAAGTGTTTTAACATAATATTATCTTTCTGTCCAAATCCATAAAAATGCTTTTAACCGTATTCGTATTTCAGCTGCGTATTTGTCCAAAAACCAAACTGTTCCAAGTGAATAAAATCCCTTCTTTAGCACTTTTTGGATATTAAAATTTTCTGCATATCAATTCAACATTTAATTACCACCTTTAACATCTCTCGTTCAGAATCGAAATGGCCTAACCCGAAAATTTGGGTTTAAGAGTTTTTGTCAAAAAACCCTTAAAATTAATATCTAGCTGTATTAGTCACTAGAATTATCAACGAATGATATATTCAACATTCACGATGTAAAAATATTTGGTGATATCGTGCGATTAACCGACCCTACGAAACCTTTTATTATTGCAATATTAATGATATTTTTGTCCATTCAAGTGTGTCCGGAGGTTATTTCTGTGCAAGTGGCCGGTCCGTTCATTAGACGGATTAGAACCCTTATTATATGCTACGTTGCTTCGGCTCTAGGGGAAATATAGTTACAGGCTATATCCTTAATTAATACCATGCCATTCGGAATATTCTATGTATAAGTTGGACCAAAACCACTCAAATCCAGACTTTATCGAATGTTAAAAAGATCTCTGCTATATTTATGATTAAACTGGTAACGTACATATGTTCGATAAAATGACGAAGAAACTGTTGGTACAGAATAAATTGTACTAACGTTGTATTGAAAAATCGAGATCTAGATTATTCTATCTCTACAGGCAGTCTAAATTGCTCTCGGTATACTATAATTGACAAGACAGTTACATCACGGAGTCAGGAAGTGAAAAATATTCAAACGAAGCCGTTAAGCCAATCAAACAGTTTTCGAACTCGACGCGTTTCAGGAATTCGCAAGTTGGGTTCGTTACGGGAAACAATTTCGCAACGTTAATAACTATACGAAAAGTACTTTGGAATGTTTAAGTATATATTAACATTTGTATTTTTCATTTGGAGTTGTTCTGTGATTTTCTTTTCAGCCAAAAACGAGGCGTTCATTTTCATACAAACGATGTTACCTCAATTAAAAATAAAATATAGATAAGAAAAACATTTTACTCACTAGAAGAAGTGTGAATTTGTTACTTTCCTTGTAGTTATTTCAATGCTCAACTAAAAATACACTATTCTTAGAATTTTTTTAGATTGTAGCGCTAGTATACGAAAGTATAATTTACTAAAATATGCTTAATTTAACTAACTTGTTACCCAATTCATCCCTTTGCATAAGCGATAGCAACGTGCAAACAATTTTCTAGTATTATGTAACAATAATTACATTTCGATGACATCAAATTGTTACAGCCAATCAAAACACTACAAAAATTAATACACAAACAATCATTTCGAAAATTTGATTCGTTCAAAATAACTTCGCCGCATTCACTTGTTTTTGCTCATTTAAACAAAGAGCAAACGAATGCGGCCATAAAAACGACTTATACTATACTACTAGGTATGTTCCAAAATATAAACCAGTATAGTGGGCAATGCTCATGACGTCTAGAATCGACGAAATACTGGTGATTCACTCCGAAATATACGCCAAAGCATTGACGTAATGACTCTGTTGGAATATCATTATAATACGTCACACTTGTCACACCAGTGGCAAAATAGCATCGGATATATCATGATGTCTTGAATACTGGCGTATACTGAGCATTATTTCGGACTAGAACTATACCTTATGTTAAGCCACCATATACCATTCATATAACACTCACTATTTACACTTCGTCTGTACAAATTCACATGTTCCCTAAATAGATATACACTACGATGAGTCCTATGGAATAAATTCGTGGGGTGTTTTTGGGGGCGAGGGCGGCGGCGGCGGGCGCGGGGGTCGGGGGGCCGAGTCGGTTGTTGGCGCGGACTACCTGTGACCTCCAGCGGATGCTGTATAGCGGCTGCTGCCGGGACAGTGCTACTAATCTGTGGACAAAAAAAATAATATCGAAAAGTGTTTGAAGTTTTTGTAGCGGCTTACTACGACGTGCTGCACGTGTTATGTAGCCCACGGCGTAGCGGGCTACGTGAGACAGGCTCATACGTTTCGTCATCGTTATTTGTAAATGAATGTGAATGATTTTTATTTTATACTTTAATCGAGGCAATCTTGTATTTTTATACATAATTAATAATAATAATAATAATAATATCTATGGACGTGCTAAGTACCTGAAGGACTTGTGTTACAGGTACCAGACAACGGAAATATATTTAATATTTTTATTCTATACATATATTTAAGATTTTTATTATATCATACACATATTTAATACACATCCAGACCCGGGAACATTGAAAACTTTTTGTTCCGTCGGCGGGATTCGAACCTGCGACCCCCGGCTTGAGCTGCCACACACTCGACCAATTGAGCCACAGAGGTCGTCGATTAATACTCGACAACTAACGGTTGCGAGTTTTTAACCGACTTCCAAAAAGTAGGAGGTTATATGTTCGGCTGTGAATATATATTTTTGTGTTTTTTTTTTATTTTTTTATTTTTTTTTATTTTTTTTATTTTTGTATGTTCAACGATTACTCCGCCGTTTGTGAACCGATTTTCAAAAAAGGTCCTATTTTCACAAAAGTGCTGATCTGATGATGGGATCCATGAGTAATCGAGGGAACTCCCCTAAATTTATACGGAAACATATAGTGATTTTGGTTTTATGAGAAGTATCCTAAGCATATGCTACCAAAACGCAAGATTTTGCACCAAGGTATACTATGGTTCCGAAGATACTAAGAGAACTCCGGATTCCTTATAGATACAAGTTTGGGGGTTTAGGCGCTGTTTTAAGAACTGAAAGCATATGCTACTATGCAAATTACATTCATCATCATCATCATAATTACCACGTCAGGGTCACCAGTGTCACATGGTTGTATATGGATACAATATGCCTCCACAACACCATAATTATATCATCACGTTATGTCCTTATAATAATTAGTACTTTTCATAGCGATTTTGATAAAAATATAATGTTGTTTCAAAATAAATGATTCAAGTTCTAAGCGACTTATGTACCACAAAATTGAACATAACATAGTCAACCTTAACTCCAGAGCGTAAGGCACACATTTGATATTACTTTTGAGATTCGAAAGAAAAAAGAGAAGTAAGTTACTTCGATAGCTACTACACTAGTTTAACTATTAACCCATCAATCCCCAAGCGGCACCCGGCTGCCGCATAACAATTAAAAATCTATTGTGTCTGCAATTCCCACGATCGAGGTAATAAATTGAACCCTTAGTATGAAAATACTTACATAAGAAAACAATCTACATCGTAATAGGAATAAGAAACACAATCGCATTGAGTGTGACTCTTAACAAATTGTAATAAGATACGTAGAATATACGCGATGGTTTACTAGGTAACTAAAAAGAGTGAAATTATTATTTTTAACAAAAAATTAAAACCGACTTCCAAGGTAAAAACAATAATAACATCCTTATAATATGAACTAAAAAGTATTAAATAATGCTTCCTATCTAATAGTGCCTTTTTCCGAATTCGGCTAAACCTCAACTATTTCTGTACTCAATCTTCATAATTTTGAAGTCGGTACGTAAGTTCCAAACGTTTCAAATACCTATTCTGTCAGAGAACTGAAGATTCAGCTATATCTGGTACTGACTTCAAAATGATGAAGATTGAGTACAGAAATAGTTGAGGTTTAGCCGAATTCGGAAAAAGGCACTATTAGATAGGAAACATTATTTAATACTTTTTAGTTCATATTATAAGGATGTTATTATTGTTTTTACCTTGGAAGTCGGTTTTAATTTTTTGTTAAAAATAATGTGGGAGAAGAATTAATGATCTTGCTAGGATCCTAAGGAACTTGAATGTATTAGTAAATTAATACATTCAAGTTAATATCGGTTTTCCCAAGTGAAAGTACCTGAAAGATCAAGCGTTGTTTGGAACATTAGCATAGCCAGCTTATTATAAGTTCTCGATAACATTAGCAATAAAAAACACAGAGACGTTCAGAAAAATTAAAATCTTCTCGACCATAACTCGCACCAAAAATTGTCAACGAGATTAGATTAGAAAGGTGCCGTCATGACTTTTAGATTATATTAGGGATATTCAATATGTACGGACGGGCGGCACGTTCGCGTAATGTGATTTGCGAAGGGAAACTACCCCCGTATTGTCGTGTTCCCGCGCTTACACACGTCTTGTATGTTCATTTTTGTTTATAAAAGTTTATAAAATAAAGACCGATAGCAAATATAACAGTTTATGTAATGTAAATAATCGGCCAAGTGCGAGTCGGACTCGCGCACGAAGGGTTCCGTACCGTTATAGAGCGAAACTGGGCAAAAAAAATGTGTTTATTGTATGGGAGTCCCCCCTTAAATATTTATTTTATTTTTGTTATTAATTATTAAAGTACAAATATAATTAAAGATTTTATGAGCATTTCAAGTGCCTGCCTTTATTGATTACGAGAAAAAAAGGCCAAAAAATCACGTTTGTTGTATGGGAGCCCCTTGCTCTACATTAATAATAGTAACAGGTAGGCACTTGAATTTTCACAAAATCCTTTATTATATGCGTACTTTAATATTTAATAATAATAATAATAAAATAAGAAATTAAGGGGGGCTCCCATACAAAAAAAAATTGGCTATTTCTGCCCTATAATGGTACGGAACCCTTCGTGCGCGAGTCCGACTTGCACTTGGCCGATTATTTTTATCTGAAATATCATGGAACCATAGCAAAAAGTTCAAAATTGAACACTAAATTTACTACTTCTCTTTTTAATAAACTTATGCTGTTTATATTTTGAAATATTCGAGTCTAGCGCTATTGTATGAAAACCCATTTAGTCGAAAGTTTTACAATCAGTACTCATTGTACTTACACTTGTATCTCACATTTGGTAAGCAGAATAGACAACTAAGGAATACCTCGACTTCAATCAAACGGGCGAATATACGCGAGTTGGGCGGAAGTGTCAATTTGAACATGTTTCACCCATAAAGTTAATATACCTGGCGGAATAGAGAAACAAAGGACTGAGCAAGCGAAACTACTCACTATCTGTAACACTGCGTGGTAAAAAGAGACGTGTGATACATGACAGCAGAACTCTTTTTTTGACGTCCAGTCGGCACTTATCGGCACGTTGACAATTTAATCTCATAGAATTAATGTTCAATCATGCTTGTGTAAGTGTATACGTATTACGTACACATATTTTTACACACAGATGCAAACCAATTTCGGTTTCGTTTGACAGCTCGAGATTGTTGCTGTATTCCGCTAGGTATAATAACTTTATGGTTTCACCATGCCGCGCGCCGCGCGCCAGCCGATATGACATACTACGTCAAACGTATGAATTTCGAGATTTCTTCTGAGTCGGCCTACACGTTGGTTCTATTTACTTTGTGGTAAGTATTCGACACCTTGTTGCCCACACATAAAACCGCTTTCACACAAAATTTCCAAGGAGGCACACGTTCGAAGCGAGAAACCTTTCAACACTAAACATAATAGAAAACTTTAATCCATTTATCGATTGGGCAAAACCAATAATCTAGGCCATTAGAAAGGGCCCGAGTACTCCCGCAAAAATGTAATCGAGGTGAGGTACTACGAATGCTCTCAACCTTATAAAAGCATCCCTTTATGAATTTACCACACTCGCATGAAGGGCCTTCGAAAGATAATGTACTAAATAAATCTGCCAACTGTGTCTTTATTCGGGAGTGTGGCGCTCTCCGAGACCCCTTGAGAAAGTGATGTACATAAAAAGAGACGATTTCCACCGGAGTAATGGACGTTTTTTACTGTCAGACCACATTTACAATTACAGATTGTTGCGAATGTTTTTTACCGTGTTCAACTATTTCGATATAAATATGCGTATTATACGCTGTAGAACATGCTTTCATACGCTTTGTTTAATGCAGATACATCCTTTAAAATATTTAGCACTATAAACTGTCTAAAAATGCAACAAGTAGTAGTAAAATGGACGGGGAAAGCGAATTTTTGTACTACGTAATAATTTTGTACTTATCTATCAAGTAAAAATTATTACTTAACGATAATTATTATACTTAAAATAATATTTCTACTTTATTATACCTTTAAACTATACACAAAGTTATTAGTAAATCCATAAGTAACGAATACATATTATAATGGAAACATAATCCACGCTTAAGTCTCCAGGTATAAGTTACGGTTGAGGTGCAAATTATCATACGGAGAACCCATTGATTAAGACTTTAATATCGGAGGATATAAGCTCCATTGAAATATGGCTTAGCTGCTCGAATATTGCTTAGCCCCTCTAATATCCTATCAGATTTGTCTTATAATCACCGTAAACGAGTCGTATCAAATATATTAGCATACAGAAGCCATTTTGAATAAATGTGTAGATTGCTAAGTGTACAGATATTTTTAAATCCATACTAATATTATAAAATATGCGAAAGTATGTCATTTATTTTGTATCCTTTTCAAGTTAAGCCGCTGAACGTATTTTGATGAAATTTTGTATGCTGATACTTTGAGTACCAGCAAAAGGTTGTAGGACAATTTTTCTACACATTCTGTGCATTCACCACGAGTCATAAAAAATCATATAAATTTTAAATATTTTATATGAAGCTTTCTGACTCGTCTCGTGGTCTGTACCATGGCTTTACATTGTACACAAAAAACTACATAACCCTTAAACACAAAAAAAAAACTCAGGTAAGGTCGGTAAATTATTTTACTTAGTATTCTTTTGGACGGCATACGTTTCTTATATCCAAAACTAAGGATTATAGTGTCGTGCAGCGGCCGTAAAGTTATGAGTTTATGCGACAGAAAATGGGTTTACGAGAAGTTTATGTGAGGATTATACTACAGGCTTATTAGAACTTTATTGGCCGTTTTAAAACTCGAGTGGTATTGCAAAAATAACGAGTTTACAGTCAAATGTTATGAAAAGTGACGAAATTTTTATACAAAAGGTAAAGTAAGGTTATAGGAATGATATGTTTTATACGCTTACTACATAGTAAAAGTTGTCTGATACATTGGAAAATTTACATGATATACGACTATATAATATTAGGTATACATAGATATTCGACTTATACTTTTTATTAAAAAGAAGATTGACGTGCATATTAATTATAAAATAAATAAATAAATTAATATTATGCTCATTCTTATTGAAATTGCCATACTAATATCATGAAAGTTTGTGAGAGTGTATGTTTGTTATTTTTTACGTTTAAATTGCTGGTGCAATTTCGATAAAATTTGTCATGGAGTTAGCTGACATCCTAGATAGGCTACATTTTACTTTTTATTCATATAAGAAAATCAATGAAAAAAATCGCGAAAAATCTTCTACTGTTAATACACAACTTACTTTCACTAAAAACCGCGGGTATATAGTTAGTTTACCATAATTATTATACCAGAAAAACCTAGTTCATGAAAATAACATTAAGATGTTCCCTCATCGGGAGCATTCGCTTGTAATGTAACGTTATAGAGTCGAGCATTACAATGCGCACCTTATAATGATACAGTGTGTAATATCTTGATACAACTTGTAACATCAACTAGCTATGGAATGCTCAAATCCGAATGTTATATTACACGCGAATGCTCGTCTGTCAGGGAGATAGTATTGTAATAAATTACACGTGTAATGTAATGCTCAAAAACGAATCTATAATGTTACATTACAAGTGAATGCTCGCGGTTAGGGATACCTTTAGTGGTACCTTTATAATAATATGAATCGACGAATATCTTGACCGGCAGTACAAACGGACACGTGCTAACAAAGGTTTGAGTTATCAAAGAAACCTTTTAGGTACATTCTCATATAATTTAAAAGGTAGAAGAGACCTATACCCCAAACATATTAAGCTATAATATAAAGCATCAGATTACATAAGGATAAAAATGTCTTTGGGTAATATCATACCTAATAACGACGGTATTAAGTCGCCAGGGCAGGGTGTAGGTGTGGTTCTTATGTCGTGCGCAGAAGGTATATAATAGCTCGCCGGCGGTCGCCGCCAGCCCTCCCTCGCTGTTAGCCCTCAAGCCCGACCACTCGTGAAGTGTGATGTTCCAAGAGCTGCATGACTTATCCTGGGTAATAAAAGGAAATATTGTTAAGAAAACTCCGGCGAGGAAAAGGAATTTCGCTGCCTTTATGTATCTCACGTTGCGACATCACAAACAAATGTGTGGACGTTTTTCTATTTAAAATCTTTTTATATTTTGTCGGTCTTGTCGACACACAGTGGTATTCATCACATAAATATTATATTAGATCATTTTTACTTTAATATGTCAAGGCAAAAGAAAGGGTAATATTAAAGAAACCTTTTTATTTTTATACACTGACTAAGGTAACAAAACATAAGCTATATTTTTCGCATTTTAGAAACCATAATCGGCCATTCTCCGGTTTGGCATTATTTGCCTAAGTACCGTAACCTTTTTTCTTCTTCGTTGATTTGACTTAAACTACAGTTAATTATAGTTTTTTAGATAATAAGACTTAAACATTTTATGGCTACGGTAATTAGACAAATGTAATATTTTATGTAACGGTAATTAGAAAGCATTATAATTCTATCTAAAACATAATACAAAAACACTGATTAATAAGTTGCACATGTATAATTGTAACAAAAGGGGTAGAATTAACGATGTCCTATACAACCATAACCTGCCAATAGTAAAAAAATAGACACTTTCAAATAAAATATGAAAAATGAGCAAATAACAACAAACATTGTTTTAATCGGTAAATATTTATTAAGAGCCAAGTACGATGAACCTAAAAATAATAATATTCTAAATCTCTTTGGATAGTAGTAGTGGACTCAAATGTAGCTCACAGCTCTTACAGCTCGAAATTTACTTCTTGTTTTCTCGTAATTTTTCAAGTTCATCTCTATTTATGAACACTTATTTCTCGATTTTTTCCATTTTTTTTTCTTTTTGGCTTTTGTAAATAAGCTCTAAAGTAAACTTAATTTAAAGTTAAAACTCATTCCTTTTTTTTTGAGTTTTCTTCCGCCGTTTTGTTGGAATTTATTACCTTTCTGTCACTTTTTCCTTTTTTAAAGATTGTTTATAATAATACTTCTTAACGCGAGCAAAACGCGGGCAAAAGCTAGTATTATTATAGACTCATTCATGATAATAATAATCTACGAAAACCGCGAGAAAACTTCAATTATTGATAAATTAGAAACATATGGTAATTAGTATACGGTAATTAGAAAAAGTTAGTTTTTCTTGAAAATGTTGAAAATCGACACAGTTTGCAAAAAGTAGCTTACGGCAAAATACGTAGGCCAAATTACTTTCTAGATTGATATGATCAACATACAATCTAATTTAAAAATCAAGTAGCAAAATAAGATTACGGTAATTAGAAAAGTTCGTTACCAAAGCTACGGTAATTAGATACTCAAGTGCTTCATCGGCGGCACACTAACATTAACGACGTGAGACCGCTGATGGGCCAAGGCACACGCTAACGAGCAGTGACCCGTGTACTTGTAATGTGCCAAATCCTGTTTTTTTTGGGTGGGCACCCGAAAACAGCATGCGTTACGGTAATTAGAACTTTTGATAGGACAAGCGATTATTTCATGATAACTATTTATAGGCTGGGCCTATTGAGTCGATATTTTCCAATGCGATAACCAATGTTTATTAGCATTTAAAACGATGAATAGATCAAAGTAAATATGTACGTTATCAAAATTACAAGCAAGTTTCGAGATCAAATTGGCGTGGGGACACGTTACGGTAATTAGAAAAACACGGTTTATGAACACGACTTTAATTAATTTAGTCTGAATTACTTAAATTAGAAGCCTGTGTTTAAGTTTGTAGCTAGTTACGGATGCTATCTACCGTTTAAAAATATTGCATACTTGAATAAGATAATATTACAGAGTATACAAGCCCGGGACACTTAAATTTTGCTCTCCGGAGAATGGCCGTAATACTAATAAAAATCCTGTGCAAACAGGCGTTAAATTAGTCGGTGTTTTTTCTCTGTCTGTCAAGCAACTAGTTTAAAACTTGCAACAAAACACTGTCTACCGTATTAGACAAAACATTGTATAATAATTAAAACGACTGTGTAAACAGTATAGACCTCTTCGAAGTAAGGGGGTATTTGTGTAGTCGAGTTATAGTTTTTTCATAGGCAGGTGACGGACCTATATTTATAGTTAGCTGTGATCTGTCGGATGGGTTTGACATAACGCGACCAAATTACGTAGGTCCTACGAATCAACTTCCCTGAGTATATTGGGAAAATATACAAACATTATTTATTATAAAGTTTAAACTAATTTATAATTACCTGTTCGGAGGATATATCAATGAACAGCTGCCTCTCGACGTTGGAGTCGAGCACCCAGGTGCACTGCTGGTAGAAGAATTCGTTCAGGCTGCCGGTAACCGATACGTTCTTCGATGATATTTCGCCTGATAACAAATGAAGGAAGTTTAATTGAGTTGCTTCTGATATTGTTAAACTTTAAAATATTTTCATTTCCTTGGTACTTGCTGGTATGAAAGTTACTTACAATATTTAAAAGTCCATAACTACAATAATATATTCTATTGTTAAAATAATGATAGGCACCGTATTTCATACAAATGTTAATATTTAATATGAAGTTGTGTGTCTTACTTCGAGCTGTAGAAGCACATTATTACGGTTATTATGCCTAAACTTAAAGCCTCGTCGAATATGTTAAAGCATAATATGATCATAGAGCTCTAAAAATTAACACAGAACATTTCATCAAAAATTCCTCAATGTTTTGAGCCCCAAAAATAATTTTCGCAAAAGCAATTTAACTTCGAACAAAATATTAATCACACCGCGCCTGAGGTTTTATCAACTAAAACAGTTCCTCAAACAAAAGAGAAGATAGTTTAAATTTAAAATGCACGTCGTGTTTGCCCTGCGGTTAAAATTGTTTTAGGTTTGTGTAAAATAATATGGGGATTCCATTACCCTAGTCTTATTTAAATTCAATTATCCAAAGTGAGTTGAGAATGAAAAAGTTTTTATTTATCTGAAGCAAAACTCTACAAATAACATAATATTGTAATTGGAATCGTATTTCGTTTCGGGTTTCAAATAATATGTTTTGTATTTCGTTACGTGTAATCCTAAGGATGTATGCTCTACTTATTAAAACTAACCTACATGGTTTGTTGTAAATTATATACTTTTTGTCCTCGTCTCAATGTCTAGTTTAGACGAGGTCCGCCTGTATAATTATAGCAGGAAAAATAACATACATGCGTTATATAAATAACAAGGACAAACCTATTATTATTTATTTGTAATTATTAGTAAGTATATAAGTATATATTGTACTATCGGAGAAGTTGATTCATAGGCAGATGGGGGACCTACGTAACTTGGTCGCGGTATGTCAAACCCAGCCGACAGATCGGATCATGTCAATTCAATTAACATTGAATTGACATGATCCGACCAAATGACGTCGGTCTGTCAACTGCCTATGAATCAATTTCCTCGATGGTACATTCTTTGGAGTACACATTTACTTATAAAGCTAATGATTTTGTTTGTTTGTTTGATGCTAATCTCATAAACTGCTAGTACATCTTTTATAAAGTTTGTCAAAGATAAAGAGTAAAAAGAGATCACGGGACATAGGCTACTTTTTTGCGAGAAAATGTACGGCTCCCACAAAATACCTTATTTACGCGCACGAAACTTCTAGTGATAAATGATTATATTCATAATAAGTACTTGATCTTTTTATTACAACCCGATCTGGGCCGGGGCGAAGGACCGTAATTTTCTCGGCCACACTCCATACCGAAGTGAACAATATTGGTTTTTTAGGAACGCCCGACGCGCCGCGAATATCAAATCCAAGTCATTTACACCGCCATTTCGACAAACCCATTGTTTGTCTCGCATTAATGTCGTATTTTTGTTATATCATTATCGACGTGTCTATAGACTTGATATATATTTTAGTGAAAAAACAACATATTACTACTACTAAAGATGCATTGCTCTTGTCCAAATTCCCAATCAAAGGTCTGAAACGATGTCTTAAATCTTAATATATAAATCTGAATTCCCAAGTTTCAACATAATACATGCTATATTCAAATCACACCAAAACAAGGTATAATTTAATTTGGTGTGTCTAACTCTATATGGTAGAGACCATGTCATTCATTTTACGTCGTTGTTTTAATTTAAACCACCTTGACTTATGCTTAAAGGCCATTACAGGCCGATCTAATTGGACTCATGAACACACACGGGAATGCTAAAAACGAGGCTGGTCAGGTCGGCCTGCGATCAGTCTAACCGGAGCTATCGGTCTCCTCTTATATGGGGGCTTTTATAAAGGCATTTCATAGTCTAAGAGCGAGTATTCGGCATCATTGTTTCATCTGCCGTAGTAAATTCCTATTGCATCAACTGCAGATGAAACAAAATACCTGGCATTAATATGAAGTTTTCTACATTACTGTAAGTCTGCCGAATACTCGCTCTTAGACTATGAAATTCCTTTATAAAAAAACCCATATAAGAGGAGACCGAATGATTCTGTTATGACTGATGCAGGCCGACCGGACCGGCATCGTTTTTTAGCATTCCCGTGTGTGTTTATGAGTCCAATCAGATCGGCCTTCAATGGCCCTTTAGCATAAGTCAAGGTGGTTTCATTTAAAACAACGAAGTAAAATTAATGTACATGGTCTATATCATTTAGATTCAGTCACACTAAATTAAATTATACCTTGTTTTGGTGTGATTTAAACTACGAATAATAAAATTTTAACGTAGCATGTATTATGTGGAAACACTCGCTCTCAGTCTATCAGGGCTTACAAACAAACCTGAGTGCGTGGTATACGTCCGCTGGCCGCACATGGCGTCGTCGTTGAAGCTGTACGCGGCGGCGTAGTCGAACCCTCTGCTCGCGTACGTGTAGTGCGCCACAGAGTACTCCAGCCGTAGACTCGTCCAACTCCGAACCACCACCGGCAGCCACGCCGCCTGCAAAGAAGTATGAGATTAGCACAGAATAGAAAACAACAAACTTAAGTACTTAAAAAAAAAAATTACAAGTAATTGTCCTTACACTGGTTCGGTGACGGTCATTGAAGCCAGACCAGCTACGCAGGAGTAACTTTATAGTGCTCAAGTGTGTGACAGATGACCGACGTGATGGGCGAAAGATCAGGCGCAGGATTAACTTTTACATGCCTATCTTACGCATGAATCATCTTTCTTGTCAGAAAATAAGGTGATGAGCCTGCATTGTCCTAACCAAACTTGGTACACCATTTTTGCAACGGGGAATCAAACACACGACATAGCAAACATAATCGTTTTATGCTAAGTTGGTGATTTAACACAATAAACGTTTTGTTTTATCACGACAATAGTCCTTATAAAGGTCAGAGAAATAGCCAACGAAATAGCTTTCCGTATCCGACAAAACATGCAGAGGAAATACAGAAAAACATTTGGCATCTCAAGATATCAAACCCCCGCGGGTTTTAATAAGCCGATTTTACACAAGCACCCACAAGTTTCGGGTCCGCCGTCCGACCCTAAACCTTTTATTATCTTAGACACAACAATTCGTTCTTATAATGATGCTGTAATATTGTTAAAAATATATATTATTATTAATTTCTGGTGTCGTGATGTTTGCTCAGAATCTCAATTCTATCCGAAGCTATTCTAAAGTATCTGAAATAAAGCTGTTAATACCTTATTATAAAGTATAGACTACTTAGAAAATTAAAAAGTACAATATATTAAATATAATCTAATACTGTTATAGTGCAAAAGAAAATTAGTTTTAAGCTTGGAAGAAACATTTTCATTTCAAAAAATATTTAAAAAACTTCCTAGAAAACTTTTCAAGCTTTTCTAGAAACATTCTCAATATTTTAAATGCTTTATAAGTAACGCCAAAGAGTAAGTCTCTGACTTTTAGAAAGCTACATAAAATTGAAATTATTGTAAATCTTAAATTATTGGAAACATTGCCTAAAATAATTGAATAAAGAATAAAATAAAGGGAATTAGAATTATTGTGCATAGTTTCACGTCAGGTGAAAATAGCAAAGCGAGCATAATATTTCGATTGGCACACAGATACGTAAATACGAAATAAGCAAACCATCAGAATTCAGAATACACACATTTCATGCCGGGAGATTTTGTATAGTCTGTTGCACTCACCATATTATGTTTCAGGCAAGCAAAGTTGCGATACGAAATTTTTAACTGGCAACTCTGTAACTGCTCTGTACCTGGCAGCTCTGTAACTGCTCTGTAACTGGCAGCTCTGTTACTGCTCTGTAACTGGCAGCTCTGTAACTGCTACCAACGAAAACATTTGCGCAGTCGAAAATTGATTCATCAAAGAGAATTGTGAATATTTTTCCATTCAGTCGTTCAAATTTAACAGAACAATATATTGGAGAATTTATTATTAAAATGATATTTTTGCGGTGTTTTTCGTGGATTCTGAAGGCTGGCAAACACACTGGAATCTTGACGACTGATAAATCTGTGATTGAAACATTTTGTTTCCCTGGTAAATATTCCGGTAAATTTCACATATATTTTCTCCTAATATAAACCTTCCCTGGACTTCCACGCAAACATTTTCAAGAGTAAAATTAGCCAAATTAGTTTCGGCGTTCTGAAGTAGTACCGAGAGTAACAAAATTAAGCATTCATTTTTATTTATGTACATTCTAAATTTGTCGCTCAGTAAATACACAAACCTTCTGTAAGTCATGCATGTACTTGTCAACTTAATTCAATTTTGTGGGGTGAGATTGTGGGATGTCCCCGCCCGCGCTGCCGGGGCCCGGGGCAAACCACTAATAACCCGGGGCTTACGGATGACAGCTAGATACAAAATGTTTTATTACCACTGGAACTGTTGCCCTTTAGATAACAATTATCTCGGCGATATTAATATTATGTGTGTGTACTTTCGAAATAAGTTTGCTGTTAGAAAATTAAATTGTACAATGCTTTGAACAAAATGAAACATGGTTGTTTAGAAGAAATATAATAACTACTTTTACAACACATTCAAAATCATGAGAAACGCTTATAAATGTACTATAAATTATCGCAGTGTAATGTTCTACGCAAATTGATAAAATTGCGGTCCTTTAGCAATATAGTCTTACCAAACTTGACATAACATCACGGATCACAGAGGACAAGAATATTTTATTGCTCTCCCTACACAATTTTAACGCTCCTTTATTTGACGTAAGAGGTTATTACGTCATTAAGCTAGTTGTGGGCTCGTAATATTCTTTACGGGCATTATTTTTGCGGGTCATACGTTGTTATGTTGAGAAAACAGATCTTGTAATGGGCTTACTGCTGATGGTTTTGTCGATGTGTTTTAGTACTTTGACTCGAAACGTCATTGGCATTTGTTTTCAATTTGTGACTTTATTCTACTGTAATATGATCCACAAGCCACAAGGTCCTTGTAAGTATAATCTTACAAGGATATTGTGGCACTCGGACGACATTGTCATGGGGTGTGAGTATCACAACTCTGTATGTGTCACCTGTTAATAAAGTTACACTTTGCAGGGCACCAACTGGTCGGTCTAAAAAAATTGAAATTATGACATTGAATGCACCATACATGAGGGGAACCCGGGGATATATTTTGACAGCTACTTTATCGAATAACGAAAGTCAAATGTATGAGAGCAGTCAAAATATTCGTACAAATAATCGTCGATAGCGTTAAGATTACGAATTTATCAGAATTTTTCTGCTTACCCCACAGGAATAAAAACTATTTTCACCATGACAGACAGTTTAAGCTTTAATTAAAAGCCAATTTTGTTCTGTGGCACGTTCGAGTGGCCTACGTTTTTCCGAATTCGAATATCGTTCGATTTTTATATTTAATTCAAAACTGTCAATCAGTGCAGCGTATGTAAAATCAAAATCCCTTTGATACCGACGTGTTGCCGTAAAAAAAACAGAACTCGAAATAAAATTACGACCGGTTGAAAAGTGCTTGCTCGGTTTCACCGCCAATATTTAGAGTCAGGGAAATGGTCGCTTTAAAAAGTAAAAACATTTCACATTTTTTTTCAGAATTGAAAACAAAATGATGATTTTTAAATGTTGCCAGGAGCTGCATCAGGAGGTTCGATATACGGTCTCAAAAATGAAACAAAAAATGTACTCTTTTTATGATAAAATAAAAACATTTCAAGACGGCTTGTTTCAGAAAATAATAGCATTAATAAAAAACCTTTATATTTAAGAAGGCCAGTGATTACAAAGAGATACTTCTAAACAACACTTTCTGTTTTATTACCGACGTAAAATAATAAAGTGTACATTGATGACTAAAAGCTTTTAGAGGTTATTTTAGATTGTAGAACATCACTTACAGTGTTATTTGGCTCACGTTGTCATTTTATCGCCCGTCGTTATTATGATGGTATATAGATTACTGGGGAGACCCATTCAGGGACGCCACGCATAGTAAATATGACCCCAATAACATTATTAGGACGAAAATAAGAATTGGAATAAACGTGTTATGTGCTGTATTTATGAATGACAAAATAGGTTAGATTAAATAGCATACATGCCATGATAAACAATACACTTTAATAATATGATTTTATATTATGAACTAATAAAATGTTATACATGACCCAATGGTCATGTATAACATTTTATTAGTTCATAATATAAATGGGAAAAAGAACCTATCTACTAATATCTTTACTTAAAGTCGTAAGTCATACCTGAGTATAAAGAAGATCTTCCTTTGCCGCCTCCACGCATATCCCACAGTATTATCTGAATAATACTGTGGGATATGCGTGGAGGCGGCAAAGGAAGATCTTCCGACCGAGCGAGGTGCTAGGCTGCGTTTCCACTGAAGCGGAGCGGAGCTTAGCGGTGCCCGAATCGACCAATCGTGCTATTCCAGCGGAATGACAGCGAAGCGGAGCGAAGATTTCGAGGATGGTGATTGGTCAATTCGGCAACGCTAAGCTCCGCTCCGCTTCAGTGGAAACGCAGCCTTAGGCTCGGTCAGGCCGGAGCCCACGTGATACATTTCAGCTGTCGTATATATACCGACGCGCTCAGAAAACTTTGATAGCGCAATGCAGGAATGTGGCGCTAATTGTGGGTACCGACACAGTACTAATGGTTTTATTTAATTTAAAAAAGGTTTAGAGTTAAATTCCGTACATTTTCTGTCAAACTCTCAATCAAAGTTAAGTAATCAGCACACATCTCCCAACAGCCGTTACAATATTAAACAAAGACATAATAAGACAAGCCATTTCCCGCAATTCAATGTTAAACGTAAATCAGATAAGCGTAAAAAGTATGTAGCTGTAATTTGAGTGTAATAACCGCGGTCAACCTTAATACATTGTAATAAGGGCAACGTATGCGCATTATTACAGCAACATGCTTAGTATTAACCCTCTTAATTATGCGGATCGCGGCACGACCCGGTGAGGGTACGGGGTGCTTTAGGCCCGGTACACGTGTTCAGTAATCCCAACTAACACAATTACCTTGTAGCCGGAATTGGCCGGTGTCGTATCGACCGTATGTTGCATTTTTAAACAGGAAAACCGAGTAATCGTTACTGTGGGTTATATTCTTATTTGTCCTTGTTCCATCTTTTTTTGATTTAATATTCTGATAAAAACTGATACTTCAAAAATATATGTTAAAAAAGAGAGTTTAGCATTTATTTTAATTTCATTTTTGTTTTTGATATAAGACGCAGATGTCAATAGTTATTTATCTGAGGTTTTTGACCGGAGTTTATTAATTCAACAGCATTGTTGATTGGCTATTAAGTGAGTCCAATCAAAAGAGCTAGTAAATAGGAAAAAGTCTTTCAGAAAACCGGACAAAACCGAAGTATAGTATTATAAAGAAAGACCGTAGCAAGACTACGTCGTAGTAAGTCCGTGGACTTAGTCTTAGTCTACGGCGTAGCAAGACTACGTCGTAGTAAGTCTACTGAGTCTACGGCGTAGCAAGAGAATGACGTAGTAAGTCTACTGAGTCTACGCCGTAGCAAGACTATGTCGTAGTAAATCTACTGAGTCTACGGCGTAGCAAGAGAATGACGTAGTAAGTCTACGGAGTCTACGGCGTAGCAAGACTATGTCGTAGTAAGTCTACTGAGTCTACGCCGTAGCAAGACTATGTCGTAGTAAGTCTACGGAGTCTACGGCGTAGCAAGACTTGTCGTAGTAAGAGCGACCGCACATTGGAGACACGACTGTAGTTAGACAGTCTTGTTTCACATAGACAAGTCAGTCTTACGATTAAAGAGAAACAGTTGTGTCTATCACGTGGCGCACACCAAGTCAAAACTGTCTTGACTACGATGACGCAACGCATACAATTGTATATTAAACAGTAGAGAACGTCCGAACAGAGTAGACAGAATTATAGAGTATGCCGACTTAGAAGTTAGAAATTTTTAAATTTGACGTATTATGACGAAAATCGCTAGGGTTGTTAACTTGTCACTACGAACTTAAAACTATAACATATTACAGGCATTAATAGGGTTTCCTATTACTGTATTTCTCTGGGATGTTAAACATGTTAAACACGTTAAAAACGGGATGTGAAACACGTCAATTTGAAATAATTTATGTTTACAACTTAGGTATTACAAATAACAAGTTGTATATTAATAAAATTAAAACCGAATTCAAAACTACTGAACCAATTTTGATGAAACTTACCTAAATTGAACAATACCTATCACAACAAAGTCAACAAAACAAAAAAAGAATTACTTAAATCGGACTTGTGGCTCCGCAGCATTTGTTCAGATGCTGATTAAATATACTAAGTCGCCGGTTACACGGTCAAATTTTCATCAATCTGATCCATCAATCCGGTACAGATTGACGAAAATTTGATCGTCTAACCCACGGATTGATGGATTGATCGTATTTTTAATATGAACTTTTTATAACCATCAATATTCCGTCAATCAGATTGATGAAAATTTGACCGTGTAACCTGTGACTTACTCACAATATACGAAAATAGTAGTGCGACCGCAGTCCGCACATTGGAGACACGACAGTTTTTAGACAGTCTTGTTTCACATAGACAAGTCAGTCTTACGATTAAGGGTCAATTCAGACCGCAACGCGACGCGTAGATGCATTTCTAACGGCCGTTCCCAATATTTGATCTATCTCTGGTTTTGCCCTATTAGAGATAGGAATAGCTCTCATTAGACATTAGAGACATATATTTTATGTCAATTCAATGTTAGCTGCGATCGGTCGTATGTCAAACCAGAGATAGATTGAATATTGGGAACGGCCGTTAATTAGTATGGATTTGACAGATTCGCAAGACGTCTCATGCTCACGACATCTGTCAAATCCATACGGTCACGTCGCGTCGCGCCTCGCCTCGTCAAGTTGCGGTCTGAATTGACCCTAAAGAGAAACAGTTGTGTCTATCACGTGGCGCACATCAAGACGAAACTGACGAACAATTAATAATAAAATTAATATAAACTAAATAATTAAGGATCCATACAAAAAAACACATTCTTCGCCTATTTTTGCTCTATTATGATACGGAACCCTTCATGCGCGAGACGAACTTGTACTTGGCCGATTATTTTCATACATTTATAGAATATACTACAGACACCCAAGAGAAACATCTTAAATGCACACAAATGTTTGTTTTAAGCGGGAAGCCTTTGGCTTAAAAAACAGGATCAATTTATTCTTCGCCAGTCGTCCGCCAAAGTAAGGTAAACTTCAAAAATAACGGAAATAAATACTGAAATGACAAAAAAATATTCATTAACTTTTATTACTTTATATAAAAACAAGATAGCTTGTTTCTGAAAGAATATTTCAAAATTTCAAATCGGACTAGTAGTTCCTGAGATTAGCGCGTTCAAACAAACAAACTTTTGAGCTTTATAATATTAGTGTAGATAATAACGCAACCGCATAAAAATGACGATAAAAATATCGATACCAAAATCTGCATCACACCACATCACTAGTGCCTTAGTTTGATAGTTCACGGAACATCAAGCGGCCTGAAAATGGCGGTTTGTTCAGATGCTGATGAAATATACTCATAATATACGAAAACTAAGCAGTTCTAGAAATATTATACATACGCAAGGCTCAAATTGAATTTTTTTTTAAGTTGGTTAAAAAGAACAAAAAATTTTGTATTACGTTACTGAAAAATATATTTTGCGTCTATTGCGAGCAGTTCTGAAAGATTTTATAGATATAGATAGAAAAGTTCTCATTCGGATAAAAATAACTTCAAAAATAAACGGGAAAGACTCGACGGGAAAGATAGTAGGTACTTGGATCGCTGGACTCTTGTTTTGGCACATGTGATTAAAATTGTCAGAATCTTATTTTAAAATATTATATAATTAGTATTTAAAAATAAATTATATCAGCCAGCGCGAGGCACATTCCATTCATAATCTTAGTGAAACCCGACGAATTTGACATAATATATTGAAACCTGTCCGTCTCTTTGCAGTCAAAGTTCAGAGCTCGGAACCGGTATTTTTTTAACCAGGTTAAAACGCTACATAACCAGGTTTTTGGATAAGTGTTCGTTCGGAGCGAAATAGAGATGCGAGCGGTATTGCTTCTAAAATTAACCTGGTTAATTTCTCGCGGAAAGTAACTCTCGGAACCGGTATTTTTTTAACCAGGTTAAAACACTCCATAACCAGGTTTTTGGATAAGTGTTCGTTCGGAGCGAAATAGAGATGCGAGCGGTATTGCTTCTAAAATTAACCTGGTTAATTTCTCGCGGAAAGTAACTCTCGGAACCGGTATTTTTTTACCAGGTTAAAGCACTCTATAACTAGGTTTTTGGATAAGTGTTCGTTCGGAGCGAAATAGAGATGCGAGCGGTATTGCTTCTAAAATTAACCTGGTTAATTTCTCGCGGAAAGTAACTCTCGGAACCGGTATTTTTTTAACCAGGTTAAAACACTCTATAACCAGGTTTTTGGATAAGTGTTCGTTTGGAGCGAAATAGAGATGCGAGCGTTATTGCTTCTGAAATTAACCTGGTTAAATTCTCGCGGAAAGTAACTAGTGCAGTGATATCTTCTATCCCTTTCTAATGCACCATCTAATAGCCAATAGGCCATAACTTGTTTATGTGTGGACAATGGGTGATGGTCGTGGTGTGTGTGAGTGGGCGGGGCGAACATAACCGCGAACGGTTCTAAACGGTATTTTGAGCAGTGAGCAATTTAATTTTGCTCTTAGAACAAAACCAGAAATAATTTCGGTCCCTTCAGAGCGGAATCGAAATGAAAACGCTCTTTTGGAAATGTATGGCGTTTCTAACGAACAGGATCGCGAAGATTAACCAGGTTTCCGAGCCCTGAGTCGAACTACTGGTAGTTATGTCTATTGTGGCTAGACAGTTTTGTCTTAGATGTGCGCGCTCGCATACACTTCAAAGGGAAGCCGACAGTCGTTAGTCAGACTTGTCGCGGGGCGCATTAGACAACTTTGTCTATGAGACGTTTTGTCTCAAATGTGCGCATCTAGTGCATTTTACTATGCGATAGTCTGTCTTTAGACAGTCGTGTCTCAGGTGTGCGGTAGCCCTAAGTCTACTGAGTCTACGGCGTAGCAAGACTATGTCGTAGTAAGTCTACGGAGTCTACGGCGTAGCAAGACTATGTCGTAGTAAGTCTACGGAGTCTACGGCGTAGCAAGACTATGTCGTAGTAAGTCTACGGAGTCTACGGCGTAGCAAGACTATGTCGTAGTAAGTCTACGGAGTCTACGCCGTAGCAGCATTACCAAAACTACTGGCTAGCTGCACATGTTACCGCATAAAGTATACTATGTTCTTTATTTTATTTACATCTGTTCCAAATTTTAAACTCAACAGTTTTTTGACATAGAACACAAAAGTAAGACTCGCTTCGATAGTAATATGTTAAAGCTTTGCAGTTGGATATAGGCGGAGGAAGTTGCGCACTAGTTTAGTAAGTAGGTAAAGCTATTGAATATTGCTTTAAGACTATAAGACTACCGAGCTATAAAGGAAATCAGCTTCGGAAAGTTCTCTAATAAAGTTATTACACACGTAGAAGAATAAAGTCGGTGTTCTTTATAGTTAATACTTCGAAGTAATATTTCTAGGTACCAATAATAATCACTGGAAATGCTATTTAAAATTAGGCCTAAAATAAATGATTTTATAGTGCCCATGTGTGTGCGCAGTATACAACGCAATTAATGAGACATGAGGCGCAGTTATATTATTTACATGCCCATCAGATGGATGGATTATCTTTCGACATGTGAGACAAGCGAGTGATAAGCCTGCGTTTTTTTTTTAATGGACACGTAAGTCAAGAGCCATGCTCTAAGCTATTAGACCACCGAGGCGTCTAAAATGAATAGAATTTAGAATTCGCTCCAATAACTAAAAGTGCTCTTTTACATACTTCATCCGTGACACTCTCACACAAACCTAACGTTCTAAATGAACAAAGCTTTCAAAACTCGTCCACAAATGGAAATGTTCAATTACGCAACACAAACACGGGAAGATCTTGTCAATATTTTCAACTGTTGTTTTCATAAGGAAATTGCTAATTCATATATTTTTATAGACGGCACAGGGAGTCTGTGATTTCATAGCTCCTCCAATTTTCCGCTTGTATATCAGGCAATTACCGTAAATTTTCTCGACAGCCTACTTTATTATATACATTTTCTTTACCACTGACTTTTTCATTTATGTACTTTGATATTTTAAACGAGACATTTAGTGAAAATATACAGAGAAACAAAAAATTATGGATTACTTATCACTTATTATTTTTTATAAAATAAGTTTTATTTCTATTATTGAATATTTAATATATTTTTATATTGCAATTATTTTAGTAATAAATCATTGTTAACAAAAACTAATTTAGTCAATAGTACGTGAGGCTCTGAAAGCAATATGTCGTCAAATGTGTGACGTCTGGCTCAAAGACTGGCGCCATATTATGATACGTTAATACTTGCATTTGCAATCTAACTAAATTGAATATATCGAATGTCGATCGTTTATATGCAATATAATAAACTGCTACATGTGTGTTCCGCGACACGGGTGTTTAGACAACATTCACTCGTTATAAGAGCCATAAACATAGTATAAAAAAAACAATGCATTGCTCAGTCGTATCACTCGTAAGTCATGACAGATAGTTCCACATTTAAACCTATTAGGGCCAACCCACACGTACCACAACCACAACCACACCACAACCACACCACGTGGTCGGGCGTATATTTCGTATTGTAAATGAACTGGACTGTTCACACGTACCACATTTTGCAGTCGTTGTCGACCACTTGTGTGATACCGACTACAACGCAACCACAAGCGAGCCAGTGGCCGACCACATCGCAACCACAACGTTGCGTCGATGCAACGACAGTGCGCGCACTCTGCCCGCGCTCTTCCCCCCCTCCGTTTCATTGACTTTCGTACGTAACCACATCGCAACTACTGGCGACAACACAACCACGTCGACATTTTGTCGGTACTACAACGCAACTACAAAAAGCTGCAGCGACACCATTCACACGTAACCACTGCTTGACGGCATTTTGTCGTTGCGACGTGGTGTGGTTGTGGTACGTGTGGGTTGGCCCTTAATGGGAACAATATAACATTATAATCGGTTACCACAGACATAGATCAAGATAGATACCGCATGTGTATGTACTTCGCGTACCATATCGCGTTCCCAAACGACGAGCAATGCTCGTCTTTCGAAAGTCTTTTCTTTAGTCTGCTATCGGAATCGGACGTCAATCGGAATTTTAAAAACGCCTAAATGCCTAAAAGTGCCGTATTGAGCTGTAGAAATTCAAATAGAAACGTTGGCCTTAATAATGGACACGTTTCTTATCATCGGTACGTCACAGTAGGTAGTAAAAAGGTGGCAAGCTCGTTTTCATACAAATGGAGCGACATGCGGTATCTATCTTGATCTATGTCCGTGTCGGTTACCATCACTCGATATCAGATCAATATAGTCAATGGTCATAGTAGATGAGCTATGTTTCCAAATGGTAAAAATCACCGCATAGGCACGAGCGATAGGAACCATCATTTCACAGCAACGCGATGTGGTCATAGTAAAATATGCGGCATAAGCGCAAAGCTGCATCACAAAACGTATAATTATACTTTCAAAGGTATAACACCTCTTAAATAATGAACAGTCACCGACAGATGAGTACCATTTCTCGAAAATACGAGCGTCATGAGCGCAAAATTTATAGTTGCATCACAAAATGTTACTAGTGATGCTTTCAAAGTTATGGCACTTCTCTTATAATTTATAATAACAATCACCTGAAAATCTCCGCATAGACACGACAGATGTGTCCCATCTCCCGCTACCAGCGCGATGTGGTCGTGGTATGTGAGCGGCGTGAGCGCGCGGCACTCGCAGCCCGCGTCCCCGCAGGCGGTGCGGCACCCCCCGCCCCCCGCCACCGCGCCCGGCGGCTCCGCGCTCCACATGCGCTCCAGCCGCTGGATCTAAGGACAAGCAAGATCCAAAAGAATGATGTTAAAACGGTATTATGGTAGGCGATATCCAAAAGTAGGAGAGAAAGGTGAAAATAGTCTAATATTTCTTGAGTGACAATTTTATGCTAAATATTATAACCAAATTCTTTTGGAAAGCCATAAATGTAGAAAAGTTGTATGTTTTCTCGCGCAATAAAAACTTCTTAATATACAATTATTGAAAATTGTTGCTATTTTCCTTGGTTACGGCATCACGCGTAAACGGCTGGATCGAAATGAAATGACTTTGATTAAATATACACATGAAGATGAACGAAGTAATACCTATATATACACACTATTTTCATCGCGTGTGTGTGTGTTGCACGGCTTTGAAGAACAAATACTATAGACATGCAAAAAATCTCGCTTTCTGGCACGTACGAATATAGAAATTGGCTTTTCAATAAAATATTCAACGTGACAATCTTACAATCAAGACTTACCTCGATGGTAACACTCTGGTTGGATGCGGGTATGAACCGATGCGTGCAGATGAGCCGCTCCTCGATGTTCCAGAAGATGTGGTGGTGGGATGGTGCGGACACACCGCCGTGAGGAGGCGACGATAGCCCGTAGTGCGTCGCCGCGCACGTCGCATCAGGGGACACCGTGCCCTCGTGTTGCTCTGGGAAATTACCCATAATTTTACTACGATATATTCGAGTATCTAGTTAGCGATTTTCCAACTCATTAAGTTATTCAGCTTGTAGCGTAAATTGCGACGATTATGTTATGATAAACAACAATTTAAAAAATATTCCAACATTCCACTTCAACGTAACCTAGTATTATTGGCGTCATTGGCATCAAAAAAAAAAAAAAGAGCGTCCGTGGCCTAATGGGTAGACATTTGGTTCGCACTCCGTGCAGGGTGCTGCACACGGGTGCAGGTTCGATCCCGGGTAGAGGCGTGTACCAATGAGACATTTTCCGATCTCAAGTACATAATACGGACACTCATACGGTGATGGAAAACATCGTGAGGAAACCCGCACATGGTTGGTCCCAGACGTATTGACTAGTTCTTTCCTCTGGACTAGGCCGACTATGTTACGAGAATGCCGTATGAGCTTGGGCAACCATACGGTCATTTAAAAATCTTGTCCCAGGCACTACAGTATTTGAGGAGTGGTTACTTCGCTCTGAAAATACTGTATAAATCATCCACAACGGATGCAAAGGCCTAGTTTTTTTTTGCCATCAAAGTCACCAAGTATTGAACCAGAATTCAATATGAATACCAATTACCATAAAATTATCTTTTAGTACTAAGCTTGAATGCTAGATATTAAATGATGATCAAAATATATGTATTGTTAATAGTTGTCCAATCAATGAGAAACAATGTCGGATAGCCAGATCAATTTGCCATGAGGCTTGAACAGAATACGTCTGAAACACGTCCTAAAGGTCGAAGCGATCGATATCAAACAAGATAGACACGATTCCCTCCTATAATCCGGCTCAAGACAGGATGGCCATATTGAAGTTTGTTAGCTGATTCGATTTCGATACGGCGCAACTTCCATGAATTTAATTGAGTTGAACAACAAAACGATATTATTCAAGGTTGTCGGATAAATGTCTACAGGCTTAGTTCGAATGCTCTTATTATCACAATATCGGGTTAGCCTGAACAGAAATCTGCATACTGTCTTAATAATATTAGGGTACAAGGTTAAAGAGAAACTAAGCCTGAGCTGATGAGTATTTAAAGTTAAATATTTGCTTATAAATTAACTTGAAAACCAATCAAAACTTATAAATTATGTCGGAATTATTACCATCATGAAATGCGAAACCGCCATCCACAAACTCTTCTTCGTCTACGTTGCGAGAAGAAGCTCTTCTAACGAATATGGTGACGTTGGAGCCCTTGGACGTGACCGCCTGTCGCACCAGAAACCTGCCAGCAGGGTCCCTCGCCTCTCTGACGGCTGGACCGCATACCCTGAGCAGCGCGCGGTCTATTCGCTCCGATCTGTCTACCCTGTCTCCTCTCGCGCTTAACTCGTGTAACCCCTCCAGAATCTCAATATGAGATCTACAGCTTTGTAACCTGGGACAACGAACACACCAATTATGTGAGAACGTATTATTTTATTTCAGAAAAATAATGTCATTTTTATTTATGGTTTATTTTAGCAACATGATACAAAGAAAATGCTTCGCAAAACATGCTTTTCCGAGTTATATTTCTGTATTTTTGAGGCTACGATATTGCGTGGTAGTAATATAAATGCGCAGGAAGGTGTTAAACGGGCAATTAAGGGTATCACAAATATTTTTGCTCCGCTAAAAGCAATTTGTTTCGTTTGCGATTCCCAAAGTTATTTAATCAAACTCGGTCACACGGCGACGAATTTTAGACTCGAGTTATCACGAAGCGCTATCTTTAGATTATATTTCAGACGACATTTATTGGATTGAAAGGGCAAACAATGACGTGATTATTTTTTTTATAAAGTAGCTGCTACATAGGTCAGACGGTAAATCTTTGTTTTAATTAAAAGGCTACTAGCTGATCTCATAATTATTTTTAAGAAAAATCATTACGAATTTTTATAAGCTTCCTAATTAGGCATTTAATCTTGAAAGTTACCTTAAATTATAATTAAACAGGGAGACTTGGATGACGTCGGTCGGGGTGCCGATGAGGTGTATGGCGCACTGGGCCCGCCAGGTCGCGGTGCGAGTGTCGAAGTGTCCGGAGCGCACGCCGCCCGGCCCGTACCCGCGGACGGTCGCACCGCACTCCACGCGTCCGTTGCCCGTCGATATCTCATTCGACAGAGCGTCAACTTCGATCTCCGATGACTTGTCGCCTGATATCGAAAAACGAATTGAAATTGAAATATCGCAGCTTTGATTAATCGCTCCATTCATTCAATTAAGCACTTCGGGAAAGTACTCGATCGAGAATAAAAAATTCAGTTTGCGATAACAATGGTTATCGGCTTTGATTTAATTGACTAGAAAATAATTCAAATAGAGTCCGTCCAAAAGGCGTCCGTCGCGGGAAATAAATGAACTAATTGCTCGTTCTTCGGTCGCGTCGTGTCACGTTAATTAATTAGCATTCGCGCGAGAAGTTTTTTATGCTATTTTTGCTTGCAAAAGTCGAAATCTTAAAAAAATAAGGACGTAATTATATCAATTGAAACTGCGTCCTCCGTCCGCGTCGAGCTATTCAAAGCTGGCGCATACATAATCGAGACTGAAAAGAACTGAATTAAGATTAAATAAATAAAACATGAGCGTACATGTTCGCCTGCATAGACCCTGACCCGATGACACAGAAGCGAGTTAAGGTGAAGGCTTCGCTCATTATACGCGCGGTGAGCGAGATCTGAAGTAGGCTGCGATACAGTTTGAAGAGACAATTGCGCTTTGTATGATGAGTTTTGATTATTGACATGGAATTGTCATCAGAGAAGGGTTTAACGTATACGTAGTATTATTGTATATATCCATAAATTGTTTTTACACAAAGGACTCACGGTTGAATTTCTAAGCGCTACTTAAGTTTAGGGACGCTTTTAAATACCGGCTTACTATCTAAATGACAAAACGACATTATGTTATTTGAAAACCTTTTATAGCATTAAAGCAATTGGCTTTTAAATACGAATAATAGGACTTATTCACTAACTTTCTAGGAGAATTCGCTGGTGGATTTGCTACAGGCAAAATCTTTATCTAATTTGCCATAGGTAGCGAATTATTAGTATCGTCAACATGAATGTATAGACTTTGAGATAACATTGATGTAAATCCATACTAATATTCTAAATGCGAAAGTGTGTCTGTCTGTCCGTCCGTCTGTCTGTCTGTCTGTCTGTCTGTCTGTTATCTCTTCACGGCCAAACCGCTAAACTGATTTTGCTGAAATTTGGTGTGCAGATCAAAGTACTTACACAATACACATAGGATGCTTTTTATCCCGGAAGAATGTACGGTTACCGCGCGATAAACTTATTTATTCGTAGGCAGGCAATCAGAAATTAACTAGTCACCTACTACTTTAATAGAGTTTCCTAAGTACGAGGTGGCTATAACAACGACGCGTGCCTAAATATGTCGCCATAAACGATGGTAACATGGCTACAAGTATACTAACCGTTGTGATTAGGATGCACTAGCGCGGCCAGAGCCACCACCACTGTAGGTGTTGGGTCAAATAAAATACTACAACTAACAGAAATTAACTTGTCCCCCACTTTAATACAGTTTTCTAAGAAGGAGGTGCCTATAACAATGCGCTTAATATGTCATCATAAGCGAAGATAGCATGGCTAGAAGTATACTAACCGTTGTGATTAGGATGCACTAGCGCGGCCAGCGGCTGAAACGCCACCGCCACTGTAGGTGTTGGGTCAAATAAAATACTACAACTATCAGAAATTAACTCGTCACCCACTTTAATACAGTTTTCTAAGAAGGAGGTGCCTATAACAATGCGCTTAATATGTCATCATAAGCGAAGATAACATGGCTAGAAGTATACTAACCGTTGTGATTAGGATGCACTAGCGCGGCCAGCGGCTGAAACGCCACCGCCACTGTAGGTGTTGGGTCAAATAAAATACTACAACTAACAGAAATTAACTTGTCACCCAGTTTAATACAGTTTCCTAAGAACGAAGTGCCTATAATAATTAAATTAAATTAAATCATCTTTATTTCGGGCATCGGAGGCCCATATAACAAATACCTTAAATCTAACATACATATTAATAATATAATAAATACCTTAAAACTAACATATTATATACTTTATATATACTTATAAACTAACAGTGTCACTTGTTGCCGACGCTTCGTCCATCGGCCAGAACTCATCATTAGATATGCTAACATGGCTAGAAGTACTAACCATAACATACTAACCGTTGTGATTTGGATGCACTAACGCTGCCAGCGGCTGCGACGCCACCGCCACTGTTGGCGAGGGGTCGCTCGCGTCCTGCCGCTCCAGAAACTCCAACTTCGCTATGAAGCCGTTGTAATCGTATGGCGGGACTAGTGCACCGGAGCTGTGTGGGATAGTGGCACTTATTAAATCGATGTTAAGGTCTAAATTGGTGAATAAGTTATAGGATCTACTGCGTTAATGCGACTATACTGCAGTATACAGTAAATAAAACTGCGCAATATTTGAAAGGACGCTTCCTTGTAAACATTGAAATGCTTTACCTTTTTCACTTTTTGGAACGAAGTTCTTTATCGCGCGTTGCGAAAGGGGGTAGACAGAAAAAATTAGACGAAAAGTTGCGTAAGCCGTGCGGTAGCGCGTGTTTCTCTTTCTGTCTCTCTCATAGAAAGCAAGTTATTTTTTTCGTTTCACATTGAACAATGTGGTGTAGCGACGATGTTTTTGTGTTCTTTTTTTTGAGTGTATACAGGTTTTTTGTACATAAGAAATAATAAACTGGCACATCGTTCCATCCGGATGTCCCTTGACACCTCTCAAGTTTTTTTATTTAATTTTTCTCCTATTTCATAAAACTACTGCGTCATATAAAATGCGTAAAAAATCATAATTCAGTTTTATTTGATAAAATTTTGCTCTTTACTCACTTGAACTCCAACAGTAGGTTTGGTCCTGGGTGCTCCAGGGTTTTGCTTCTCTCTTCACACAGCGAGGCGAGTAGTGGCGCGGAAGGCGAGCTACCTGCACGCAGGGTCAGGTAGTCCGTCGTGCAGTGACTGAAAATAGGACTTTATTAGAAAGGTAGAAGTATTAAAACTCAGGAGAGATGAGATAAGAAGAGGCAAGAAAGTTTCTTGCCTTTTGCGCGGGTATCTAAAGATTACCATTAAACGCGCATTAGAAGCAGGAAGGTGTGCAATCGGTGTTTAATCCGATCTTAAATCGCTAAAATATGTTTTATAAAACATTGCAAATTTAACTCAATCACTAAATTGTAATATGTATTAGTTTATTTTATTTCATTAGTCTTCCATAAAGAAATTTTACATTACTTGTTTTAACAGCTTCTATTTTCAGGTTATTTTAATTAAGTATAACATATTTTTGATACTATTAAATAATTACGGTTTACCAAGGCTGTAAATGAGGTCTTAAAGCGACAAGGTTCGAGTCGATACGGTGAGGAGTCGAAAGTATGATTTATGCATTTGACGTCGCTTCCGGAATAGAGGAATTTACAGTACGTGACGTTTTTTCGATCCACCTGTGAACGCTTTGTAACATCGTTATGATAATATTTTGTTGCTAAAATATCATATATTTATATAACTGGTTACTAGCAACTTAAATATTCGATCTGCTTAGTTTGGTCAAACTACATATTTAGTCATTTATGATTTGATATGCAGAACTAAAGATTCCGATTCTAAAGAAAGATAAAATATTTTTTTTTTGTTATTATTACGCTGTAAGTATTAAAAAAAAATTTTAAGCAAAAATAGTTGCCCTGTTTTGTCTATCCACAGGAAGAAATATGGCTATATAATAGCTTTTATAGAGAGGCGAGGTACAAAGGCTTTTTCTACGTCTGTAAAAAGTTTGAAGGCAAACGATAGCACAATCGCGTATCGCTCTAAAGGCCTGGGGTGGTGTATATTCTGTACCGTCACGACGGAAGTATTTTTATCAACGTTTGAAAGCGGTGAAACAATCCCCGCCGCATAAAGGAATCTCACCATCGTGAGCAAAATGTGTGCCGTCGTAATCAACGTTCATATTTTTATCCATTATATCCCACATAGTTTATAGAATTAAGAAAGTTATTTATCTAAATTTTATAGGACCTTCTACTTTTTATCTAAAAACGGTTAGCAAGTCGCCATACATTTACTGATAGGCGTATATTATGCACAATGATAAAACAAGTAGGATAATTTTAGACCGGTTAGCATAGATAAGTAGATACTTGCTTAATATAATAATTTTAATAGTAGTTTGTTGAATAATAAATTATGGAAGTTGAAATTATATTTTTTATTTAGAATTTATAAATAATGATCATTCAATAAATTATGTTAAAATTATAATTATATGCCACTTAAATTTTCTCATACTCGGAGTAGCTTGATAACTTCTAATTCTTAATTTCTTTTAATATTGAGAAACAATAAATGATTGAAACTTGAGGAATCCTAGGTACCGCGATTTCCTGGCGTATTTGAAAAACTGCCTCAAACAATCGTATTCCTTTTGTAAAGTCTCGCTCTCGCAGACTTTCCTTTTATTGAAAACTCAGCCCTTCTTGTTTACAAGTTGCGTGAAGTATGGAGGTAGGGTTATACAACACAATGAGACCTTTCGACGAACTCGCAAATAACTTAAGTGTATGCAAGTGCGTTTTTGTGTCGGCGTGTGATTGCATGAAATATAAACTGTATGTGGCACGTATATTGTCTCTTACATTTAGATATATATTTTTTTTATGAAATAAGGGGGCAAACGAGCAAACGGGTCACCTGATGGAAAGCAACTTCCATCGCCCATGGACACTCGCAGCATCAGAAGAGCTGCAAGTGCGTTGCCGGCCTTTTAAGAGGGAATAGGGTAATAGGGGAGGGTAGGGATGGGAAGGGAAGGGAAAAGGGGAGGGTAGGGAAGGGAATAGAGTAGGGGATTGGGCCTCCGGTAAACTCACTCACTCGGCGAAACACAGCGCAAGCGCTGTTTCACGCCGGTTTTCTGTGAGAACGTGGTATTTCTCCGGTCGAGCCGAACGTGAAAAATAATAATTTGTCATCATCTCAAATCTAAGTTTAGAAATATAATATTCAGTAACTATATACCCTCACCTTTGTATGCACATATTTTGTAATAACATTGGCATTGTTATAAGCGTCAATTTTAAAACGGGCATTCAAATTTGGAACCAGCAGCCTGAGAGCTAGCACGCACTACGTCTATTTATGGTAGAAAATGAAACCGTGGTAGAGAATGAAGCGGTCATAAAGTGACATTTTATTTGAATTTTTGTCGGTCGTAGTGCGCGCTACCGGCGCTAGCTCTGAAAAGTGAAACCGCAAGCGGCAATGTCTGTTAATTCAACGTGTACCTTCTTGTGTATGTTGTTCGTCACATCACGGACGAACTGACCCTTACTAACATTCTTCAATGAGCAAGCGATAATTCTAAATTCATTTAGCAAACAAAATGACTAATGGAATACCGAAGCTCACGTTATGTGACGGTCCACACAAAGCATAATAACAGAACCATATTAGCTTATTAAATTAAATTTGCCGACGTTCAGGCGTGTTCACGAGGACCACTGAGCCATGCTCACTCTAATTTGTAATTATACGTTCGTACCTGCTATTCATGTTCCACTACACAAAGATCGGCCCGAAGCTCAATGAAAATTAATATAATATTCTGATATCATATTGCTGAGTCTCTCAAATATTACAATTCTTGGCAGGTATTATACAGATATGTCTTAGGGACATGATAATATTATGATAGATTTACGAGAGAGAAAGTTACTTTTTTTAATTATTGCATCGGCAAATTCATGTTAAGGTTTATTTCTCATAGTAACATAGAATTCAAAAGTAAATATTTCAGCACTGCTTCTTTAACATTAAACTCTATATAAAGGATACACAATATTTCACATCTTAAATAATTTTCATTTAGTTTTGTTACACTGTATACAGTTTTGCGAAATTTCAGATACAATAACGCATCGTACAATAACTCGCGAGATTTAAACAATTCATATTAAACACGTTCCGTCACTAAATATATGCTTTTGAAAACTCTCAGGAATGCCAAATTGAAAATCATCGATGCAGGTGACCATTCTTGTTCCCTTTTTGTGAAAACATTCAATATTCTTTATTAAGTGTAGCGTACGCTTTTAATCCGACCGCGACGCGATCCGCGCTTCGTTAGGTAGGCAAAGCAAGGGTTCATTTTAAAATACCTTTCCAACCATATCTCTATGTTTCTGAGATCTTTGTTAATATATGAGCCAATTACTTGTTAGCTTATTGATATCAGATTTGTACTCTTCAACAAGCCTTCCTGATTTGTCAAAAATAAAAATAACAGAAAACGTTTATTTCTTCATCAAGATTTTATTAGGAAGTGCCGTTTGTAATTAAATGAAAGTAAATTGAAAGTTTACGGAGATGGAGTAATTTACCGTTTTTTAGAGCCTTGTAACTCATAATTTTAAAGCTCCAAAATTATAATAAAAATACAGCAATAATCTTCAGTATATGAACATTCCTTTCCCCGTTATTAATTTTCTATTTTTATTTTTTATACTCATGATATCAGCTTCCAAAGTAATACCAATTTATTAAAATTCAAGCATACTTTCAGTATCTCCCTAGTATTTACAAATTACTTTTATTTGAAACACACGCCAATAGATCGACAATTTCATTAACTACATATTCCCCGTTTGATTTTTTTTTAGGTCAATTTTGCTCTAGGATAAGGAAAAAAATAGGATTTTAGTGCGATTTTGGTAACGCAGCAAATGTATAGTCAATGTCGTTTGCTCGGGGGATGGCCTTAAGTATTAATATTTAAGGTAAACATACAATAATTTATCAATTAAGATTCTGATTAGCAATGATGATTTCTCACAATATTTAAACGATGAGTTAATATAACAAGAGATTATTTAAATTAACAAAATACAGTCTATACTATTAATGCAAAATATCACAGTGAAATCCGTTTTAATTTATTATTTATAGACTCTGATTGTTCCGCAAGTATTTAAAGGTTAAATTTATTAATGAATAACTGAAATTTTGTAATTCTGTTTCTTGTTGGCTCAGCTTACGGTGTGGGGTGGAGGGGGGGAGCTTCACAATTGAAGACATGAGTGGATAAAGTGGGTAACTAACAATTTCAAAACTGTCGTTTTTCTGCATAAAAGAATTAGGACCGGGAACATGAATTGAAATAAAAAATGTGGATTCTGTGTATAGCAAGATAGTAGCTAGATGATGAAGTGGGCAATTACAAGGTTTGTAAAAATGAGATTTTGCTCTTATGTTGTAAATGTTAGTTACCTGCTTCATCCACTCATGTCTTCAATTATTTTCCTTACTTGTTAGTTCAGCCATGGATCGCTTGCTTTTGTTTGTTTCGCTCAACATATTTTCAGCGGGAAAGCGTTGTTTTAAGACTGTGTTATTTTATAGTTACTTAGAAACTTGGCTCGTACTGAGAAATTAAATTGCTGCGAATATATTAAACTATTTTATACTTTTTGTTTGTCTTATGCTCAAAGCTCAGCAATAACATTAATTATTTGAAAACGTTTTAGATGTAGATAAGTTGTCCTGATTAATGTTTCAAAGCTTAAATATTCCTAGAAACATAGCTGCAGTTCTGTACTAACATTTTAAATGTAGCTTAAAATGTTACTCCCAAATTAGTTTTGGATGTATCAAAGCCTAACTTCCCTCTACCGCGACTACATGAAATGGTATTTTAATCGTATCTATTTGCACCTAATAATAAAAACCTCGTTTATTTTACGTTTTTATTGAAACGCGCAAAGAATAGTAATTTCAATTTTTACAGTGTGTACAAAAGCAATATCTCTTCATTCTATTTCGTAGCCCAGTGGGGTAACTGACTCGTGAGGAATCAGGGGTAAGACTGTATTTTAAAGTGCCCATTCGACACATGGATCATCTTTCCCAAGCTCGAAGGAAGTGTATATATAAAGTACTAACTGTGCCCCGCGGTGTTACCCGCGATTTAAGTGATATATAATAAAAGACTATGAAAAGTACCAATAATTGGGTCAAAACGGGACGACACATGGTTCTATAATGGTTTATGGTAGTGATGATGATGATGATGAATGTAATTTGCATAGTAGCATATGCTTTCCGTTCTTAAAACAACGTCGAAACTCCCAAACTTGTATCTTTAAAGAGTCAGGGGTTCTCTCAGCACCTTCCGAACCATGGTATACCTTGGTGTGAAATCTTACTTGTTGGCAGCATATGCTTAGAACACTGCTCACGAAACCGAAGTCACCACATGTTTCCATATAAATTTTGAGGAGTTCCCTCGATTTCTTATGGATACCTTCATCAGGTCACCACTTTTATGAATATGGTACCAAATTGCGATGATAACCTATACACCAAAAGAAAAATTTTGAAAATCGGCTCAGAAACGGCGGAGTAATCGTTGAACATAAAAAAACGAACATAACACCTCCTCCATTTTGAAAGTCGGTTAAAATTGTAGCCTATGTGTTATTCTGATGTATAAGCTATATTATTGTAAAGTTTCATTAAAATCCGTTCATTAGTTTTTGCCTGAAAGAGTAACAAACATCCATACATCCATACATACATCCAAAATTTCGCTTTTATAATATTAGTAGGATTAGTAGGATTCGATCATTTACGAGCTGAACCCAACACCACCAATTTACAGGCGTCCACATCGCTACTGCGTATAAAGAAAAGGTACACATTACACAACCATGATTTAGAAGATCTTTTACCTCATCTTACCCAGTGAACCGAGTTGTACATGACATAATAACGTGCTACCCCCGTCAAAGTCGGAGATATTATCTAAGATTATTGCGTGACGTGTCCACTGTCCGACAGACCCGACAGTCCATCTCGTACATAATTGGATCGCGCTGTCGACTGGCCGGTAATTTATTTAGTAACTTGTCGTAGCCGGACGCCATTGCTCCGGGTGACGGAATGCATTTGACGTCCGTATCTAGTGTCTTGTGCATGAGTTGCCCCATAACTTATTTATAAGCAAGGAAACTGATACATACGCGATGAGTTTGAGCTTTGAGTGTATGTTTTTGTTTTCCATCGTTTGCTGATAGAGCTGCAGTTTTGATGTTATACAAATCATAGGTATTTTTAACTGCTCCATCACAAGAGTTAATTACCCTCAGCAACGCAACAAAAATGTTAGTTAGCTTCTGAGGGCAGAAGTTCATCAGTTTGGCCTTTGAAGCTAAACATTTTAAACCATCGAGGCTATTTTCATAACGCGGGACCAAAAACTCACGATTGTCTCATAAATATAAATCTGAATTAAAGCTTTCAAGGATTAGACGCGAACAAAAGAGTGGAATGTTTTCACCTTTTTGGCCCTCGCGCTCGAACGCTCCGCCATCGGTATTTACGGGATATCCGAATTCTACAAAGCCTTTTATTTTTACTTGTCTTTTTAATGCTGCGAATTCCCGGTATGATGTGGCCAGACAGGTACAATGTAGCTTCACAGGAATTTGCGAACCGGGATGCCTGATTCTCTTTTTTAACGTCACACGGCATTTTTCAATTCGAACCTAGAGAATATTATGCCTTTATGCGATCGGGATTAGGATAATAGGTGTCACTATATGGCAGGTATATTATATGACTGAATTATATTAGCTCTAGCTAAAAGGCAACGCTAGTTAACTGATAAATTAAATTATCATTTAAAGCGTAGGAAAAGCCTTTGAGCAACTTGAAAATCCACTCAGATGTTTCATTTAATGTGGGGATCCATTAAGGAAGAATTTTAAAAATTTCGGTCGGCCGTGCGGTAGGTCGGCCTTAATGGTATCAACCCACATTTAAATTGAATTAATATTCAATTCATCAATTTACTCGGAATAGATCCGGCTTAGAATTCAGTTCCCTGCGGTGTCGTCAAAACGGCCTATCGTCAGATGTGATTATGTTCAACACCGAGGGAATCGTTGTCGTGTACGTGGATGTCCCTGCCATTCATTTTTTCGAAAAGATTCGTTGTTATGTTTGAGCTGCTTATGAGTATCAGGGTATAAATGTCAACGAGATAAAAACAGGATAGAATTAGTATCTTAGAGTTCTAGTCTAGGGATACCCAATTACCGTGGGTTTTTGGAAAAAACATGTTATTCTCGAAAAAAGCAATTAGTTTACATTTTTTCAAAGCGATGTTTTCTCGATTAGTTTACCTTCCAAACCAGCTGTCTGTCTGTCTGTCTTAGGGCATCGAAACCCGGATCCAATTTTCAAAACCCGGGTTTTCGGGTTTTTGTTAAATGAAAAATCGGGTACCCGGGTTTTTCGGGTTTTTTCGAGTTTTTTTACAATTCAAATATTAACAATGCGAAAATACGTTACATATGATTTTCTGCGATTGCCAGCACCTACCCAGTTAAATACTATTTAAATACCATAGTTTCGGGTCACAGCAGTGCCCAACCAAGTCTCAGGTAAACGGGCACGGCGTATCATACTTTTATTGAAGCGACTATTTTTACCTCTTCTATATTTTGGATATTATCAAAGCTTAAAAATTTAGATTTTCGGGCCAAAATTACATATTAGAACAAGCTTCGCCCCCAAATATACATGTATTATTAAAATGTATTTGCATTTTGTGAAATATATGTATAAAAATCTATCACGATTTTTTGAATACAGTAAATTGAAGAATAAACTTTAATATAAAATGTATGCCAGCAAATCTTTATTTAATCTTTTACATTTTACTGCTGATTGTCAAATTATTAATAATTATTTAGTCCTAATTGATGTTTGGCATACTTTATACCTGTGACTAAATTTTCGTGCCATAGTTTTTACCTTAAATTGCTTTTTTCTGCCTCGCTACGGTATGAGGTCGATTGTTCTTTGCAATTTAAGTTAATTTTCTAACTGACTGAAAAATCCCTCAAAGAATTTTGTCGTTATTTGTTCTAGTCTATTGTGACAGAATTCATGTCAGATAACCATTTAGTTGACCAGACCAGACCACTCGGCAAATGCGGAAGGTTTTTTTTATGAGTTTGGAAGATAAACCATGGTGTCATGGTGCAACACACAAGAAATTGTCTCTGGCGCTGGTTCTGATAACAACCCCGGCTTTTTTCATCTGGGTTCACTAAAATCACTGTATTAATAATTCCGCAGTGAGTATGCCACCCACGGTCGGCTATGGCAAGATCATTCGACCTATTATGTGTTACCATCATAAGTCTCCGAAGCTCATGAAAAGCAATCAGCCGCATTTGCCAGACTGTAATGCTGAAATATAAAATGGTTTCACATCATAAGAACCAACTTGATGGAAACTCCTCTGGATGGTTTTGTCGGTTTCTAGGGGCTGCTTTCCTGGAGCCTTTTTGCTGGTTGCATTGTCTTAATATTGGGTAATTTAACCAGATTATTTTAACTTAGGGCTAGTCCACAGTTATCTAATATGATTATGACTACTGTGAATATATATCAAATAACGACAAAAAGCTTCAAGAGGTTTTTTAGTAAGTTAGACGAGTGTAAAAAAAGACTTTAAATTGCAAAAAAGACCCCATACCACAGCAAGGCACAAAAATGTATTTTTAGGTAAACATCAATTATTATTAGTACTAGCTAAAAGCCGAGCTTTGTGGCTCGATTCGTTTTTTTCCGTGGTAATAATCTTTAAAGCAGTTTTTTTTTTATATATTTTAATAGTAACAAAACCTTGACTAACCGATGATAACACATCTTAATCAATAGGCGTGGTACTTTTTCCGTGTTTTTTCGGGTTTCGGTAAAGTGTACTACAAAAATGCTCAGGTTGTGGGATATACTAGGGCTCGCTTCGCTCGCCCTGATTAATTATTATTATAAATTTGACAATCAGCAATAAAAATATCCCATTCGAATTAAATTTCCAGTTTATAAAATGAAATAAAGATTTGTTGACATATCATTGATTTTTTATGGCCTTAGAAAAATCTGTAATTGTTTTAGAAACAATTAAATTCGGAAAAGTGTTTTAATAAACATAATAAAACATTATTAGAGACCAAAACATAAGCTATCATTCTTCCATTTACTGTCTTCAAAAATTCCTGACAGGTTTTTAGATATTCTTTCATAGAGACTTTGTTGATGGGTGTATTTTATCATCAACGGTCGATCCAAGTTACAACGTTTTGTTACCAACTCGCGGTTGACTTGCCCACTATCAAAAGTCTAAGGTACTATCAGAGAAGTTGATTCCTAGGCAGATGGAGGACCTACATAGTTTGGTCGCGTTACGTCAAACCTAGCCGACAGATCACAATCAACATTGAATTGACATGATCCGACCAAATGACGTTGGTCTGTCGACTGCCTAGGAATCAATTTCCTCAGTGGTACTTTCAGCAGACTTAGAACCCTTTGAAGCTGTTTTCTTTTGACATTGTTTTCTTTATTTCGTAAGCTTTTGATCACAAAATGAAGAAAACTGTGGTCAGTCACTGAATGTTGATTGAAAACTATATACTTCTATGAGATTTGAAAACTTTTTGCGATGGATAGATTGCTTGAAGAGACTTTGCTTTTTTACATTGAATAGTTTTGGTAGGATGTTCAAAATATTAATAAATATTTTTGTGACAATTAATCTGTGACGCTCTAAACACGAAATTTTTACTTTAAAATATTATATTTTGTTTAATTATGAATAAAAGAAATAATTAAATCTATACTTATGTTATAAAGATAAATAATTTGTATGTTAGTTTGTTATAAATACCTTTAATCAGGTCTTGCCTTAAATAATAATCAAAAAAATGAAAAACCCGAAAAGCTCGAAAAACCCGGGTTCCATTTTTGAAACCCGGGTTTTTTCGTGATCCCAAAAACCCGGGTTTTCCCGGGTTTTCGAGTTTCGGGAAAACCCGGTCTCGATGCCCTAGTCTGTCTGTCTGTCTGTCTGTCTGTCTGTCTGTCTGTCTGTCTGTCTGTCTGTCTGTCTGTCTGTCTGTCTGTCTGTCTGTCTGTCTGTCTGTCTGTCTGTCTGTCTGTCTGTCTGTCTGTCTGTCTGTCTGTCTGTCTGTCTGTCTGTCTGTCTGTCTGTCTGTCTGTCTGTCTGTCTGTCTGTCTGTCTGTCTGTCTGTCTGTCTGTCTGTCTGTCTGTCTGTCTGTCTGTCTGTCTGTCTGTCTGTCTGTCTGTCTGTCTGTCTGTCTGTCTGTCTGTCTGTCTGTCTGTCTGTCTGTCTGTCTGTCTGTCTGTCTGTCTGTCTGTCT